>OZ004725.1:114009940-115444411 GCA_963924685.1 Dexiosoma caninum
CGTTGAATGTCTCGAAATTGTAATGGACAGAACACTTGTACCTGTATTTAATATATAAGAAACACCCTGTAATTATTATTAGTTTGAAGTTTTATCATTAGTATAACAAATTTATAGTCTACTAAATAAAATATACTTGAACTGAACTTACATCAAGTGGAAGTCTTTAGAATATTCATTCACATTGCCAAATTTTTAGTCAAATAAATTATGATAAATTACCCGGTGTAATTATATCATTACTCTCTGTTTTATGTATAGTTTGTTCAGTTTTTTAAATTTGCTTTGTAAAGTAAGCAAAAAAAAAAATAAATAAATAAAACCTCTCGAGCCGTTTTGCTTTACACTGTTACTAAAATAAAGTTCTTTACTTGCTTGCCTTTAGTGTGTAGGAACAATATGCTATAAAACTTGGTAAAGAAGTTAGTAAAGGGTTCATGTAGATTTTACTACCAACAACTATTGTGAAAAACAAAAAGTCAAAAGCAAAAAAAAAGTAGAAATAAAAAAGAAACTGAATAAAGAAATTTAACTCTCTGCACTCCCTGAGGGAATGTACAAAATGTTGTGAAACAAAAGACTAAAAACGACAATATGAAATGCATGTACGAACTTGTGTAAATAAATGTGAGTAACTAGAAGATGCATAAATACTTGTGTACAAGTATGTGTTGGATGTACTCGTACACGAGCATTTGAATTTGTAAGGACACTGAACAAACGTGATGAATACATAGTCCCAAGCTAATTATTTTTGCCAGTTATAAAAGTACGCATTGCAAAGTTTTGTTAGCAAGTAATGTTCTGCAGTTAAGACCCAAAAGTATTTATTTTGCAAACCAAAAATAATTGAAACAAATGCATGTTATCTTTCTAAATAAATTATAGTACTAGTACGAGTCATTAATGTACTCGTACACATTTTTAGTCAAGTGTAAAAAAAAGTGGAAAAATCGAACAAATATATTTGAAAGATTAATTTAATTGTTGAACTTAATGTTAAACCTTTTTTTTTGGACCCGCGATCATTGGATATCCCCTAGATATGCAAAGCACTGCACTGGATCTAGATAGAGAGAGGAATAGTGTAGGAAATAGACAGGTGCTGAAAGTGGTGGAAGATCCAGCTGAATTCTTGCAAAACTCTTACAAAAGGATTATTTGCAAACACATGCACAATCCTAAAATATTTAATTTTTAATTTTATTTAAAATGTACTGTTTTTAATAATATACCTCATATCCAGTGATGTTAACTTTTTTATTTGGTTTCACGTACAGTTCTTATAAAATTGACATTTTAAAGGTAAAATTAAATATTATAAATAATATTAGTCTCACTTCTATTTTTATTTTGACCTTTATTAAAATTTTTTAATTATATTTATTTTTGAGCGATGGTCTTTTTTATGAAAAGTTTTTTTAACAATTATTTATTTTTCAATATTTCGCTACCAAATAGGTAGCATCGTCAGGAAATAATAATTTGTATCATCATCATCGCTCAAAAATAAATATAATTAAAATATTATAAATAATAATATTTTTTTATTAAAACTGATTTATACCCAATTGTAATTCAATATATTTATGTAAAAAACAACAAAAACATAAAGAAACAACTATATACAGTGCATCTCATATAAGAAAAAACCCGTCATACAAAAAGTATCTCAAAAACATCATGTTCAAAGTAATTGATAAGAAAAACAATGATATAAGAAATAGACAGCCATGAGCCGAAAATGAAAATGCATATGAAAAACATTCCATATAAGAAATTTTTCTGAACGGCAATACTAACTTTTTTTACAAGGTGCAGTTTTTCGCTTTCAAGTTATTTTTATACGTAGGAATTCGTGAGAATTATACAAAAAGGGTGGCGATGGCACGATGGATGGTAGTCTGCACGTTGACTACACATCCAAAAACAGACCTGAGTTCAACCCCAGTTTAAGACAAAAATTTTAAAATAAAAAAATAAACATCTTGCATTTTTCTGATGTGCATTAGTGAGTCTTTGTGTGTCAGTTGTTGTCGGAAGGTTTCAGTGGCGAAGGCATATTCACTGGTCACTGAACAATCCGGCTTCAGCTGATAGCAATCCACAATCACATCAGAACGCCCTCCTTCGTCGGTATTGTGTAGCACCGGCCAATGATATAATAATAAAAATGGCTACTGAACCGAAGCTTCAGCACTGCTATAAACAAAGAACGTGCAAAAGCAGAGCTGTTAATAATTAATTAAGCTTCACCTCCTGTCGTTTCTCCTACTATCGCATGTGTAGGAGTCATCTCCTGAGTGCTGGTCGCAGATAAAAAAAAAATAAATAAAATTAAAATTATCAGCTTAAAGCTTGACGAGTTGTTTTTAAATTTTTTTCCTTATGGTATAAAATGAATATTATTATGGCTGCCAGATATTACGATTTATAGTAATTTAGAAGATTTAAATAAACTAACGGTGTTTGGGTTTGCTTTTTCTACTGCCATAACGTTAACGTTCGTAATATATTCGTTGCTCATGGAAAACTATGCACTTTCGTTATATCAGATTTTCTTTAAATCGCGTGGTTGTCATACCGGGATTCGACACTGTAGTTTCTAAATTAATCAATAACTTCTTGTTCAAAAATCAAACCAATACAAGTTTTTTATTGGTGGAGCGTAAATTTTTCTATACAACTTTAGTAATTGAATCTACAATTTTCGCTGTTGGTTGAACTTTAAAACCAAAATAATTGAAGACACAGTTCTCGTAATAGAACTCAGATTTGAGTTTTTTCTGTGAACTATATTTTAGATATCAATTTTATATTTACGTTCATAATTGTGCAATGTAATTTCTGAAGTACACTTTCTTTCTAAATTGTATAATTAACTTTCCTCACACTTGTTTCAACATCGTTTGTTACGAAAAGAAAAAAATCATTGTAAACTTTGTCACTTAACTTTTCATTTAACTATTCTTGTTGGCAGTGTTTATCTATTGCATGAAAAATTAATTTTTTTTCACATGAACACCAAAAAGTCGTATAAAAGAAATAAAGGCTTTTCTTATTTTAATACACTGTTTTACACACCTGCACATACAACATATTTGGATTAGTTTGTGTCTAAAACACATTATAAACGTTTGCCTACGGCCTATTTAGCGGTACATAACGTGGTTATATTATACTTTTAACTCTGCAGAGACAGTGGGATATTTAAATAAAAAACAAGCCAAAATTAATAAATAAAGAAGAAAATGTTGAATTCGAAAAATTATTTGTAAAAATGCACACAAAACAAAGCATTTTAAACACATACAGATTTATGAGTACATTCTCAGCAAATAACGAGAAATTACCATAAAAAGTACTTGCCAATCATTATTTTGGGGCGATATTTCATAAATGATATTCATACTGAAAAATTGCCCCATGTTTGGGCCTTCATTTCATTTCACACTTTAGAACTTTATTTCCTGGGAGTTTGTTTCGCAGCGCCGATTTTTTGTAGAATTTTTTTAAGGTCGCTTTTGCATGTATTCTTATATCTGTATATTGCACGATTACGATTTTCATACTTCCTACAAACTTATAAATTATGTTTTTATTTGAAAAATTTCATGCCATTGTGATGTTACTGCTAATAGACGACAACAAATATAACAACAATCAGAAGCAACACCTAAACAATGCAAAGGAACCGTACCAACGTGTTACTTGATGCTCTGAATAGCACTTGATGATGGATGCAGTTATGTTGTTGTGTTGTGTTCTGTGTACGGGTATTATAAACACATTTTTTGCATTCTTGGTGGGGCTGACACGTGTTGGCATTTAACGCTGAATGGGGTTAAATTGACAGCACCACCTTCATTATCATAATTGTCAAAGCAAACATCATTATCAACAACATTAGCATAACACGACAACATAATAAATAAAAATAATAAAAATAAAAATGAAACGTGCTGGTATTGTGAGTGTAACGGACGTTAAGTAATGTTTGCATTCATTCCTTTTTAATTGAATGGGTAGTCAGCATGCATTTCCGTTGTAATTGAGCTGTTCAAAGGCACAACAAAAGACAAAACAAAGGCATATGAAGGGGAATTCCTTGATGTTTGCGTTAAATATCATTTTATGTTGTATTAAAATAAGAAAATAAATATGATTCGCTATCCCAATATAAATTTTGACATATTTCCTCTGTCTTTAGAAAGCAAGTCAACTGCAAATTTCGCGGAGAGCACAGTTAATTTTAACTCTTATGTGTAGGTATAGCAAGTATTATCGTTTTAAGCTTAATTTTTTTTATTGAAGTTGATGATCCACATACTTCAAACTTCTTAAGAACTCTTAACTTTTAATAAATTTTCAATAAATACCGACTTTGAGAAGGATAGTTTTTGAACGGACAATTTACTTCTAGCACTCTTAACAGCCCAGAAAAAATTTAAAATTAACTTCAATTGAAAAGTTTCTTAGAAAATTGTTCATTCAATTTTCAGCTTGCAAACAAATTGATCATATCAATTAATATATTTGAGGTTTCATGAGGCTTTTTTAACATTTAAAATTCATTTAAAATTGTATATATTCTTATGTATTCATATAGAACATATCGTTGTGAACATGGCGATGTCAATGAAGGCAAGTACTTACCACTCTCGCTTACAAATAACAACTTATAAATGCCTTAACAAATAAGTTATTGCAATTGTTACAAAGTTAAAGTCGATCCTCCATGTCATATTGTGTGATGTTATCATCACCTTTTTTTGGAAAAGTATATTCAGCACCGGGTACTTTAATTTGTAGGTCATAATGAACAACAACACGATAATTAAAATTTTCAAAACAACATAAATCCAGCACGAACTGTCAAATTTTGAGTACTTTTTCATATACACATTCGTGCAAACACTTATTTCTCTCTATTTGATATGTATGCTCGAAGAACAACAACAAATAGCAATACTGGTTTTGCAAAAGTTGTAGTTGTAATAATATTGATCTTTGTACCTTGGCATATGTAATTGAAATTGAAATAAAAAATTCTTGTTTTTTAAGTTTTTTTTATTTTTTATCTAGTACCAGCACTCAGGAGATGACTCATACACATGCGAAGCATTATGCTGGAACTATAGGAAAGGGATAGTAGGAGAAATGACAGGAGGTGAACCTTAATTAATTATTTTAAAGCTCTGCTTTCGCACGTTCTTTGGTTTGTTTATACTCGCGGCAGTGCTGAAGCTTCGGTTTAGTAGCCATTTTTATTATTATTTTACTTCGCCGGTGCTACACAATACCGACGAAGGATGGCGTTCTGATGTGATTGTGGATTGCTACCAGCTGAAGCCGGTATGCCTTCGGCACTGAAACCTTCCGACCACAACTGACACACAAAAACACACTAATGCACACCAGAAAAATGCGAGATGTTTATTTTTATTTTAAAATTTTTTGTCTGAAACTGATGTTGAACCCAGGTCTGTTTTTTTTGGTTGTGTAGTCAACGTGCAGACTACCATCCATCGTGCCATCGCCACCCTTTGTGTATATTTCCCTAATTATTCAGGCACACTTACATTTTTATCGATAACAAAACAAACACTACTAAAATTTTGCTATCGCATTATCATTTGATTTAGTTGGTTTAGTAATGTATCGTATGGTTTTATAGTTTTAATTATGAATATTGTTTATTTTCTCAATTTTTTGTTCCGTTAGTTTCTTCAATTCATTCATTTTTAATCTTCAAAAGTAAAATATTAAAATCGAAAGTGGTTTTGAAAGTGAAAGTGGACAAACGTTTATGTTTTATTATGGCATTTCTAACTTTTATTAAAGTAAACATTTCATATACGTCTTTTTTATTTAATCACACGGCATGTGGTCGGACACACATACCCACTTCATTGCCTTTTTTATTTTTTATAAAGACAGTAACTCTTAGGCAATGATTGCTTTCTACTAGGTGTTACCTTCTATAGAGAAGTGTAAGTGAAAGAGATGACGGGTGATGAAGGGATAGACAGGGGAAAACTTCATTATTTTTACAATTTTGCTTTTTATTTTGGACCAGCACTTAGAAGATCACCTTTTACACATGCGATGCATTATGATGAAACTATAGGTACGAGACAGTAAGCGAAATGACAGGTGGTGAAGCTTCACTCTCACTGTTCACACAGTGTTGAAATGGCACTGATGTCAAGGAGACTTATTAAATTTTGAAACTTCGTTTTTTGTAGCCATTTTTAGTAATTATTATAATTCGCCCATGCTACACAATACCAACGATGGAGGGCACTTTGATATGCCTGTGTCAGCAGTTCACTGGCCACTAACTATGCCTTCGCCACTGATACGTTCCGATAACAAGTGGCACAAAGACACGCAAATGGTTTAGTCGGATAGTGGGCTCGAACTCAGGATCTCTGATTTGGTAGTCTACGCTCTCACTACTTCAGCTACCGTCACGCTGAGTTTTATTCCGTTCTTGCTTAAAATTTCCGCGCCCTCGAAAAGAAAATAAATATTTTCAGAATACGAGGTTTGTTCAAAAGAAAAGTTGAATTTTGTTTTCTTCGATTACAATGGCGTGTTGCATCATGACTTCTTGCCAACAGGTCGTACGGTTAATAAGGAATACCACAAGGAATTATGAAACGTTTGCTTGAAGCAATACGGCTCAAACGGTTGGAATTGTGGAAAAAAATTATGGATTCTAAATCACGATCGGAATTGTGGAAAAAAATCATGGATTGTAAATCACGATAATGCACCAGCTCACACATCAATGCTTGTTCATGACTTTTTTACCAAAAACAACACCCTAATCATGCCTCAACCACTTTATGCACCTGATTTGGCTCCCTGCGACTTTTTTCTACTCCCAAAACTGAAGAGACCAATGAAAGGAAAGCGTTTTGCCACCATTTATGAGATGAAGACAAAATCGAAAAACGATCTGATAACCATACCGAAAAGCGCATTTCAAAAATGTTTCGAGAATTGGAAGAAGCGTTGCCATAAGTGCATTATATCTGAGGGGGATTACTCTGAAGGGGATAAAAAGGATATTGATGAATAAATAAATACTTTTGAAAAAAATTCAAAATTCAACTTTTCCTTTGAACAGACCTCGTACATACTGGACTAACTTGATATTGTACAATAAGTTATACCCTTAATATATGCATATTTGAGTATATTGCTTGTTGTAAATAAAATTTAAAAATTTGTTCCTGCCTGTAGACATGTTGCAGTACAACTCGGCTATCAATTTTAATTTTTGCCGCCTATGAATAGCTAAACTGTATTATTATTGTTAGAATATACAAGTGCATGTACATACACACTTTCGTGTTAGTTTATGAATGCCAAAGTTTCTGTAAATGTAGTTTTTACATGCAGCAGTTTTCCTGGTTAAAACTTGTGCGATATTACTTTTGAAAATTGCTCCAGGTATTTTGCAATAAATTCAAACATACATACACTTAATACCGCATACAGTTATGGTCAACAGTTTTCACTAACAAAAATTTATTAAGAAATTTTCATATGCTGCCATAATGGTGTTTTTCTTTATTTAACCCCCCCACCCCTTAAGTTAATATAAATTTTATTTTTAATTTGAATTAAATGTAGTAAATTACGAGTTATATGGATCCGGCTGTTTATGAATATTGAATACGAGATATGCATCTCGCAGATGGCAGTTAATGCATTCCATAAGTAAAATTAGTATTTTGCATGAGCAACTTCCCAAAATTGGGCCTTCATTTATTTAACATGGTCGGCTGGAATTTATATAAATTTCATTGCATTCATTCAAATTGAGTAAATTAGGAAAGAATTGTTTTTTTTCTTAAAGGCGTATGAAAATTTTTAGCTCCAACTATTTCGTCTAATATTTTTATGGGAATAAAAGGCAACAAAATTTTCATAAATTTTCTATGATAATTGCACTCAACACACTATCCCAAAACATAATTTTTAAAGTATTTTTATTGGTTTATGGTTGTGGCGTTCAGAAATTGAGAGTTGAATAGAATTTTGTTACTATTTTGTCAGGCATTTTCTTCGAAATTGTTGTAACAAATTCAGAAAGTTAAACAAAGTAAAAGTGGGAAAAATTAGAAATTGAAATAAAAATTGCTAGAAGCAATATTAATAACTCAAGTAAATTTTAAAGAAAAATAGTTCGATAAAATCTTCATTCTTGTTAATGAAGAAAAAATTGTGTTTTAAACGAGGAGAAAATATTGAAGTTCTCAAGGAAATCCTTAACTAAATTATTTATTATATATTATATTATTATTTATTATATTATTATACAATTTCCTATGAAAAATCTATTCAATAAACAAGAGCTTCAATAATTGTCTATAAATCATTATAGAAAGTGTTCACATATTTGTAACATTTGCATTGATGAAGTCAAAGGAAATCGTATAAAATTTATTGAGAACGAATTAAATCAGTTTTCCTTAGACTAGTGCAAGTCTGTACAAAAGGAGCTATATGGTTTGAATTCTTTATAACCTTTTTAATTATTAATTTTTTCTTTGTTTTTTTCAGCATTTTTCGAAGAAGTCTTGGAGAATTAATTATGAAACATTCGAAATGAAATCATGGCCATTATCTCCGAAATTTTACGGAAAGTTATGGAAAATATACTAAAAAGAGCACGTATATACATAGAATCGGCAATACATAAATTTGTAGTCGCCTTTTTTTATCCGAAATTAATGGAACGGCGCATGCGGTTGACACAATGATTTCTGTGTTGCCAGACAGCAATTCCAGCAAGCCTAGTGTAGATAAAAAGAAAAATCTAAAAATAGAATTATATATGTGTTATAAAAAAAAAGTAAACTCATGGATTGTTGTTTTTGTTTATAGATTTTTGGTTTTGTGTTTGGTATTCAACTTCAAATCTCGATTGATTAGTTGAATTTTAAATATTTGAATCTTCGGTTTGTATTCAGAAATTAGGAAAATCCACTGATGAGCTAAGTAAGCATTAGCGAAATATTACTACATGGATATGCTTTCCTCCTCCGTTTTTGAGTTTACTTTTGTAAGAAAATACTTTATGAGAATATCCTAAAGTATGTAATAATAAATTTCACATATTTTTTTCGGGAAAAAGCACAATTTCTTTAGTATCATATAAAAAAAATACCTGAATACGTTTTACTTTATAAAAATAATTCTTCAATTTCTTCTGCAATAGACAGATAGATCATCTGGCAGATTTTTTAAAAAATTTGTTATAAAATAATTATTTTTATGGCATGTTTTTGGCATGCATCGCCACATAAATAATGGAACCAAGTCTGATAGAAATACAGATTATGCCATAATGCAAACATAATGAAATTGTTCTGCTCATATTGGAACTCTGACGGCACAAAAATATAATATATATAATATGTAAACGTAAAGCTAAAACATTCAGCATCGGTCCAATTCAGACCGCTTTATGCTCCAGAATCATGTAAAATTGGACATTTGAGATGCGCTCTACCCAGAGAAAACGTGGCGTACGTTTTAACAATGTTTTATACCGCCAATAATGTCATCAGTTGGTCGTTCAAACGAATAAAAAATTTAGATTATATCTCAAACACACACTTTGTTTTATTTATGTCAAAGAATCGAAGCGCTTTATGCAACACCCAATCCATATATACATATGTATGTATGTATGTATGTATGTATGTATGTATGTATGTATGTATGTATGTATGTATGTATGTATGTATGTATGTATGTATGTATGTATGTAAGTATGTATGTATGTATGTATTATTAATGCCAATCGTTTGTTCAACAGAAAGTTAAATATTTTTGAGTGAACATCTTGTAACCAAACAATTATAACAACTATTTCGACTTTTCTACATGAAAGAATTAAACACAACGACCACAGCAGACTACACAGCTGCAAGACCACAAATGTTCTTGCCTACATACCTTGTAGTTGGCTACTTATTTATTTTTCAGACATAAGCTGCATATGATGTACATATTTCACTACTGCCAAATTCAAAGACTTTACTTTTCTCAAAATAACATTACTTATTCTTTAATTAAATTAATAAACTAACTGAAAACTACCATATTCATAAAACAATCTCTGATTTATAGAACATACGAGTATATCGATTGAATTTAGTATAACAGCAGTTGATTGTTCAAAAGCTATATAACATTCTACAATATTTCAGCAAAGAGGCAATAGAATTGGAGAATATTATTTAAATTAAATCTATATCTCATTACTAATTTGTGTTTTCTTAATATGAATTGGTTTTAGCTTAATATCAATTTTAATAATTTTCCCAATATGAATTTAGAGTTCGCATTATTATTAATTTGTTTTTTGTTAATAAGAATTTGCAATTCTCAATATTAATTTGTATTTCTTAAATTTTTCTGTGATATAAGTATATTTCGAATAAGTAATTTTATTTGAACGAGTTGCACATCTTGCATGAGGTCATTGGTAATACATTTGCAAAAAATTTATAATTTATACGGGAGATGTGAAACATGGTATTCTATCATTGTTGGATTGTGCGCTGAAAGTCCTGATTCTGGCAGTTGTGATCGAATTTGTTTTCGATTGGAAAGAAATGTCGATAGTGTTTGTATTTCTAATTCTGTCAGTCGATATTGAACGAATCGAAATGTTTTTTTTCACTGTTGCAAAACATTTAATTGAGTTTAAGAAATTGTAGACAAGCAAACCCAATGTATATTATGGTTTCTAATGTTATTTTTCTGTTCACAAAAAAAGAAAAAAACGTTACTCGATAGCTTTTTGCTTACGACTAAAAACTGGCAAGGTTGAGTTCAAACGGTCGCGCGCCAATAACTGCTGTCATTCGTAATTTCGTCACATGTTATTCGATAACGACCGAAAGAATATCAAAAGTAAAAAACACCTCGAACGTACGAGTAAGTATTCGATCGTACACGACTGTCAGAATTAGGTACTGCATGTTTTGCAACTAAAGCGCATGCTACACGATCAATGTTCAGCTTCAATATTTGTCATTGTGTGCGAAAAATAGTCACACATATACGCTCTGTGTAATATTGACGAATATCAGAATGGTTTTGATATTCATCACAATATTGAAGCAGTTTGACGTAGTGCGACAGTGTTGTTCTCAATATTCATTTTAATTCTGGTAACTTTGAGTGCAGTTCGTAGTTGTGACGCATTACAAATAGAGTAAACAATTTTTATATTCAAATTAATTGAAGTATATCGCTCAATAATGGATTTTTGGGACGTGTAAATTAAAAAATATTGTGACAAAAACCAAAACAAAAATATCGTCAGTGCTTTTTTTTTTTAATAAATAAAGGAATGAATAGATATGTATTTTGCCGACGGTAACTGCAAAAAATGTTTTGCCGACGGTAACTTCCGTCGTGTTTCCACTTGAAAAAACCCCAAAAAAAATTAATATTGATGAGAAATGTTGACGTAGTGTGTCGGAGGCTTCAATCTATATACTAACAAATATTGAAGCTGAATACTGATGCGTGTATCATGCGCTTAAAACTTTCTATTTCGGCTGTTTTTGTCATTATTGCAAAGTAATGGTATTTTAGTTATTAGCGTTTTTATCTCCATTTATTTGGTCGGTGACATTACACATCAATAGTAGCATCACTGTTCAAAATAGAATATTGAGTCTTTTTTTTTAAATGTGTATGTTAATGGAATCTTGAGGCAGGTTTAAGCCAACGCTATTCTTGTTACTCTATTACTCATATCTGTATACGACACATGAGTGTCAATTTGCTTTTTAATAGTAGAAGGGCTCTTCTCTTCTTTTTTTTTTCAATTAATTAGCTCGCTTGTATGATGAGATTTTTGTTAAATTATATTTAAACGAATTAGATTGCTTCTTTCATTCATCTAATCCCAACTTAATTGCATTTTTTTTCCTAGTTTTCATTAAAAGCAATCAGTGGAAGACAGAAATAAAAATATAGAAAATCCACATACCCCGAAGTCAATATATAACAACACTCGTTCAACATTAAGTGCTCTAATGCGGTAACAATACACACAATTACACCGCCATTTATCAATCCCTAGCGAATTTATACCCAATTTTTATGTGTTCGATTTGAGTTTTTGTTATTTTGTTAAAATATATTTGAAATCGTGCTTGTTCTTTGGCCAATACGTGCATACACACACACACACACACACATTTACTACGTTTTTATCTTTAATATCCTTTTAGAACACCACCGGCTAAATGACAAAATAAAAAGGATGAAAAAAACACAATCACAATCGTAAGAAAATATGCATCCTTGTGGCTGTACTGAATGAAATGAATGAGTGGGCACTGCAGAGCTCTGAGAACGATAAAGAACAAATTGAACGTTAAGCAGGTCAAAAGTGAAAATACCAACCAACCAACGAATGTTATCTTAAATTGATGATGATACATTCATACTCGTATGAGCCACAAACATTTGCTGATAAACAGACAATTGCTCTTGACTGGCCGATTGTATTTTTGGATAATAGTAGGATTAGTATTTCTTTTTTGTCTCTTCTCCTTTTTAAAGATTTCTTTCCGTTTAGAGCCTTGTGGCAAAAGAAATTGATGGCCCTTTATGCTTCAAGCCAGAGATGTTGGGGAAAAACAAAATATAATTTTCATTGAAATTTGTTAAATTTGGTCTATTTTTTTATTTTTTAGTTTTCTGCTGTATTTGTACTATCGAAGGGCCTTAAGTTTGGGCCTTATTCGTAACGGTAACAAATTATACGCAAGAATTAATTGCCACTTTTTCTAAATTGCATATTCTAAGCTTAAGTAATCACTAATGCTTTGGCTAATATTCCATAAGAGAGTTTTGCAGTTTAAACACTAAGCACACAAACTACAAACTACAGTCAAGCATATTTGAAAATGATTATTTTGAAGACCACACAGCTACATGGCCACACTACCGCCGCTGTAATTGTCCGCAACTTTGGGTAATTCCAATTTTTTTGAATGACAATGAACGGATTTATTGTAAATTGCCAATATGAACTGAGAAATAAATTAAAGCTTAAACACACATTTGTTTTATTAAGGAAAAAAACTATATAGAACGTAAACATTTTCGATTATTTATGTGCGTTTGTTTGTTTGATGACGTTACACTACTCGTATATGCTGTCTTTCATTGGTGCTAATGCCGATTATTTCTTATTTATAAAATAAGTAATTGGAATCCATTTTAACTCGCATTATAATAAATAAATAAGAGCGTGAGTAGTGGCATATAAAAAATATGCATTATCCTGGAATTAGTGGAAAGTGATACTGAGTGAAATGAGAGGTGGTGAAGGTTGACTATTTACAACTATGCTTTTGCACGTTTTTTTATTTATAGCAGTGTAGCAGCTAGATTTTTTTTTTTTTTTTACACAATATATATTATTTATTGAATCTTCAAAATCAATTGAACTAAAAATAAGTATTAAAATCTTAAGAACTAATTGCTAATTATTATTAAGTACAGCCTAGCTGTACAAAATTATTCATTGCTCGTATAGTTTTATTTCCGCGTCTACTACGTTCGGGCTAGGGAAAGAGTATCCCTTCTTTTCAATCGAATGAACCCTCTTGATGTATTCAATTTTTAAGCTTCATTTTAGTAGCAATTTTCAGTAATTATTTTACTTCGCCGGTGCTACAAAATACCGACGAAGTAGGCCGTACTGATGTGCCTGTTACTGTTCAGTGACCAGTGACTATGTCTTTGCCACTGAAAATTTCCAACAACAACTGATACAAGAAACATACTAATGCACATCAGAGACAATTTTGTTTGTTATAGGCAACACAAAGGCGCATTAATGCACATTAGAAACATGTTGATTCCGGTTTCGAACCCAGCACCTTAGGTTTTGTAATCAATCACCCATAAATTGAATTGTAACTCTGCTCAACGGTTGTTAGGTTAGGTTAGTTGGCAATCGACCAAGATGGGTCGACATAAGTAGCACCGTAGATGCTCTTTTACTAAATTTTCCCCGTAGACACCAGAGGACGTCACAGCCACCCTGTGCCGTTTACATACATCACCAAGTGCGTCAGATCTAACCGAGAGCCCAGCTATAAGTTGTCAACGAGTGTAGTAACGAACTATTTTACCAGAATGTAATGAAGTATGCTATGAATCCCACTTAGAACGTTCGCAAAGGTCGACAAGAAAACTATTTTTTGGATCACCAGGGTACAATAAAATTTTTGAAAGAACCAGTTAATTAGTATAATTAAAAATTTTGTTGGCTTTGCAAATAGCATTTTGCATTAAAGATTTGATTGTTATTATGCTTTTTTTTAATTAAAAATTTTCTTTAATTAAACTTTTATTGTGCTAATTAAAAATTTACTTCAAATTTACTTAAAATTTTTACAATAATAAGAAAATTTAATTTCATAATTTTGGCCATATTAAAACAATAAAATTTTAATGGTTGAAATGAAAATATTACATTTATCTATGTATGTTTGCTGTATTTTATACGTTGTATGTACATTTCGTTGATGCTAATCTCAACTCATCACTAGAGCTGTGTCGTTCGCAAACGAACGGTTTAAAGAGAACGAATCACACAATTGCACGAGATGATACGCTCTTTTAACTGAGCAGTTTTGGCTACTTTTCCTTCAATTTGTGTTGCAGTTTGTAAATCTTCTACCGTTCTAAATTATCTACTTCATTTCAGTTGTGTGTAATATTTTTCAGGATTTATCAGAATTATCTAGTAGCGCGGGCTCTGGTAGAAAGCAGTTCTTGCACAAAATCGTTGAAATAATACAATTGTGTATTTTTGTTTTAGTTTATTTTACTTAATATTTTTGTCTTTCACGTACTTCACTTTATAATGAATTAAAATTTATTTTGTTCACGCTGCTCTCGTAAATTTTATTATTTTAATTTTACATTTCTTTGAATTGAATTTGTGAATTCCGAATTAAAATTGATTTTTTAAAGTGAAAGGAATAATAATGAAGAAAATGAGAAAAATATTAAATAAAATACAATAAAACTTTCACAAAATTGTATTTTCTTAAAAAATTTTGTGCAAAAAATACTTTTTACTAGTGTTACTATGCATTTTACTTATTGAAACACATGTTCAATAAATTAATGAGTAAATAATTGTTTCTTCTTATTGCGATTGAATTTTCAATAAAATTAAAAATTTTGTTTACATTTTCGCAACTGAAATTTTTCACATTATTGCAACATGCATAATTTTAAAAAAGTTACGTTAGCTGTGTCTTTTTGTCGATCACTTTATGGTATTTTTGTTTTGTTTCTCTTCTTTATTTGTGTTTCGCTGTGTCGTTCAAAAATTAACGATTCAACGAACGCATTAATTTCTTTCAAATTGACCGAAAAAGAGCGATAACTGAAAAGTACGATTTGGTATCAGTGAACTTTTATAGTAATTTTCGAAAAAGCTGAAAAATATCACATGTTTCATAAAAGCTTCCAAAAATTTTATAAGAATTACAAACTATACAAATTCCAAAGAAAAACCTTTGGTGCTTAAAAAATTTTTTTTTGGCCAGGACACTTTTCGACAATCGAAATCAACATTACTTTTAGGTTCAAATATCATTCTGAAGATGTTTTCAAAGTATTTTTAATTAAGTTCGTAATTTTCTATTTATAACTGAATTATGTGTTGACATTTTGTTGATTGCAGTAAACTTGAAAATTCTTTATGTTGCCTGGCGTTAACACATGCAAGTGCAAGTCCGAAAAACTCAATACACTCAAACTTTTACACCAATACCGTCACTTTTTTCGAACTTGCGGGTCTACTTACAAGAAATTTGTCTTGCAAATAACTTTTTGGCACTTGCGGCAAGTAAAATGCCAAATGAAGAAACAATGTTGTCAAGTACGAGTTTTCTATTAATTTACGTATTAAAATGAATGAGGTGTTGATTGATTGAATTTTATTGTACAGGGTGTTTGGTAGCAGATTTATATTTTCAAACTTAAACAAAAAATGTAATAATTGACACAAAGTTTTATTAAGAGCATTGAACGATAGAATGGAAATGCGAATTTTATTTTTTAAAGAGATCCTTCAGATATAAATATAAAGGAACACAACTATATAAAAACACACCCTAATGGCAATTATAAACAATAGTTTAATGTTTTTTGAATAAATAATTTAATAAAGATAATAAATTTTTCAGATATTGCAAACTCGGCAATTGAAAACTAGTTTAGCCGTTTAACAATTTTTGCTAGAACTTTAGTTGTTGGCATCATTTTTAAAAAGAACTTACACTTAAGTGTGTAAACACTCAAACAACTTACCAGACATTCGAATTTATTTCTTCTCTTTTTCGATTACAATACGTATTTGCTATTTCCAATTAATCACTTACATGTGGAAATACAGGGTTACGACTGTATTTTACGACATTAATTTGTACGTGACGAGATGGTTACATTTTGCTTAAAGGCTTAACAATGTTTTACATGAATACGCCGTTAATTCTTTAGTTGATGTTTTAATTGAAATTTTAATTACAACTTGTGTGCTCCATTCTGTGTATTTAAGATTTATTTAATTCTTCTTAATATAGTAAACTCTACAAAGAAATTGAAATTTGAAATAATACTAATACTAATTACGATAATTAAATATTTCTATTTAAAAATCCCGTACCATCAATTGGAAAAATTCATCGTACGGAAATCATCTATGATGTTGGTTTTTGTTTAAGCTTTAAAAAAAATATATATATTTGAAAATTAATAGTTAGAACAAGAAAAGAAACAACAGATATTTGATATTCCAAGTAAGTAAATTGCATGTGATATTTACTAAGAAACAAACTAAATCAAAGACATGTTTAAATTATACTAACAAATACTAGCAGAACGGAGCATACGAGTACATATTTTCCTCTACCATAAATATCATCATTTATCTTACAGTTTGACTATCATACTGCACATCATCTTGTCAAATTTTCTGCTTCGGTTATGGAATAAAAAAATAAATAAATTCATATAAATATAAAAGGCAAGCATACTTTGTCCAATATTAAAGCTAACGACAATCAAACAACTTTAACGTTTTCACATTTGTTGTTAAAAATCATCGCCGGCATCATTGCCTTCGCACCAATGCTTAAGATGAAAATATGCTTTGAAAAATATCGCACATCATGAGAGAAACTGCCGATCATAATAATCAAATAAGTAGGAAATGAGAAATTGTTACAGTTCAGAAATTTTATTTTTATTGACAAATATTGATGGTGAGAAATGACGGACGACTTTGTTTGAGTTTTGCAAAATATTTGCCATTTTCAAAGCATAAAATTGAATATGATGATATAAATAATGAAAGTTTTCAATATTTGAGAAATTGCTAAAGAATATTATAAAAGTACTTTTTCAAATCAAACAAAAAATATTTCTCCAGAGATGTCATCATACACTCAAAACAAAAATCTATCCATTCGTATTTAAATCAACACCAAGCGGTATCAAATATACAGATTTACTTAAATCAAGTACAGAATACTTAATTGAAGTACGGTTTCTTAAGTGATAATTGCTTACTTTTAGACATATTTAATCACGAATACGTTCGTACGAATTAAGCCGAAAATGAGATTGATTTAAGAAAAACCGAGATCGAATCTGTACTTGTTGTATCGTTACGCTGGATTTAAAAACTTCAAAGTTGATTTAATGCCTAACCCATACTTGAATTTAGCTGAAAACGATATTGATTTAAGAAAAACTGAAATCGAAAATGTACTTGTTGTATCGTTCAGCTACCGTATATGCATTTGTCGTTTGGTTCTTCTACAAACTCATCAGTAGCAGATCTTCAACCAAATTTTTGAAAAAGCTAAAAAATCTTTCATGTTTAAACAAAAACTCTCAATAAATCTTTGAGAATTATAAAAATAAAAATCGTAATTTCGTCAAGTTCAGTAGTTTAATTGACGTTTTGACGTATTGACGTTTTCAAAATCTTATTCGAAAGCAAATTCGAATGTTGGAAATCGTGTGAATTTTAGAACACCAAATTAGTATTTATTAGATTTTGGGAAATCGCTCGTTTTTAAATCGACTCAGAAAAGAGAACAGGGGTTAATATTAAGTAGAAAAAACTTAAATTTAGTACGAGCGTTTTCTTTAAATGTAGCGAAAATTATTGGTTACCTATTTTATGGGAGAAAAGAAAACGAAATTACTTATACTTGCGCTTATATAACGCTTATAACCAGCTCAGAAGCATTACTTCATGTATTCCAATTTACAAACGCGCAAGAAGGCATTTTTTAAATACTTACACTGCTATAAACAGCTTGTTCATTTACTTTACCCACCAAAAAATTAAAAAGTACTTGCCACACGACTTACTTTTGCGATTGCCAATTTTAACTACTGGATTGTTAAAAACGAGTACATTCCACAAAATTATAAAAATCAGGGGTGGAATCGTCACATCCGTGAACGTACAACTTGTTTCGTAAAAACACACATTTCAGATTATGACATACGTCAACGGATGATAATTCACAATATTTGGAATTACGACATACGTTATCGTATGACTTAACGTACGTTTTCTACGAACAGTCATCCGTTAATAAAATTTAGTTCGAGTTCATTGAAAAGTGTTAGAAATTTGCTAAAAAAAATGTAAGTTATATGAAATCGCTTAAAATAAATAAATTCTAATGATATGTTGTTTAATAGGACTAATTATAATAAATTAAATCCCCGCCAAAAGGAAGTTATGGCCGAGTTCATGAATGAACACAAAAACTTGGCAAAAATATGATAGCCAATTGCGCGCAAGGAAAAGCTACAGCTAACAAACTGTGGGATGACCTTGCGAAGCGTCTCAACGCGGTAGGACCACCAGTTAAAGATGTGAAGATGTAAATAATTTATATTTTGTAAGAAAAATCATGTATTGATGACTTTGTGCCTTAGGCCTACGCTGACCAAAAATACCAGGCGAAGAAAAAACTTCCTTTCAATAAATATTCAAAAAAGCAAACTGGTCTTCACTAGTGGAGGTTTTTACTAATTTTGTGCATATATTTTGATAGTTAAACAACTATTCTGAATTATATGTTCATTCACAAGTATTGTGGAATTTGAAAACTATTGTGAATTGAACAAAAGATTACGAACAGTTTGCAATCGTATGTGATGATGCCATTCAGTTCATACGATTCACGTAACACGTAATTTTTTTTCGTACGATTACCGATACAATCACGGATGTGACGATTCCACCCCAGAAGAATTAATTGAACTGGTGCTTTTTTCTTTTATGTATTAGAATGTCTGAAAACATTTTCACAATATTTAGTTATTTAGAAAAAAGTATATTATTTTCTAAATTACATTCTTAATTATTTTAAACCAAAAGAAAAAGAGTTAATTTTTGCAGAAATAAAATAAATATATAACCAGTTCCGAAAAAATACATAATATTTTGTTTCAATTTAAGACAACAAAAAATATTATTCTTTGCAGTAAATAATTTAAGAACTATTGGAATCTTTAATTTTAAATAATATTCATTCGAAGTATGTTAACAACATTATTTTGCTGAATTAAGGAAAATATTTACTAGTATTTAAAAACAAAACAAAAATATTTATATTCAAAATTTGTTTTATTGATGCACATAAAATCAAACTGTCTCGATTACAGCTTGAATTATTATGTCTTTAATTCGAATTTGGTTGAGAATACTGAAACAGCTGACTTTTTTCAACTCAAGAAGGAAAAAAGTAAATTTAGTTATTAGAACTTCATTAGTAAAACAAATACCCATTTCACATTATAAAAAAGTAATAACTTCTTAAGAATCGACTATTTTAGTCTCATGCCTTATTCAAATCATTAAGTTGGTAATCCAGTTGAGAAGTGATTCCAATAAAAATGCTTCATTCCAAACTCGTTTACTTTTTTAAAAAATTTTTTGCTGGGTAGTATTTTTTTCTAAATATGCAATGTATTTCCGCCGAACTTGTAGTGCGTCTAAATTTAGATAAATTTTTCAAAATATATCACACGATTTACTTGGCCTGTTGATATGTACAAATCCAGAATAGTCGATTCCAAAGTGTCTATGTTGTCCCCAAATACATTTTCTCCCAACACCGTGCTGGTTGACTTGAAGAAGCTTTTGAGGTGCAAGTCTAGTCAAAAAATATTAATTATCACAGTACCATACTAATCGCATTTGTAAACTTTGTTAAAAAAAAACTCTAAATGGAATACTCTGTACGAAACACTGATAAAAAAAATTAATTTTAGCAACAAGAGTCGTATTCCATTGAACAGAGGAAATGGTATTGATATTTTGGGATGGAAAGTCATAACACTCTTTGCTAATTGGCTTAATACTTGTTTTGTTTTAGCATTGTTAATAAGCCCGCACTAATGTGCACGTGCACAGGTAAACACATCGTAAAGTGTGTTTTTGCTAAAGTGAAAATGTCTGTTCACAAATTATTATCATTAAAGATGTGCTCAATAGATGCTAACAGTCTGTTACTCTCCGAATGCAAATGAATATTTGTTTCGAGTACAGCTAGCCCTCGATTTATGCGGTATTTTCAAATAGAAGAGAACTCATGATAGTGAAATTATATCTGAAATAGGCTTTCAAATTGGCATATAATAGTCTTACAGAACCAGCAATTTAACATGTAATGCGAATCAAAACTTGGGTTACATACATATTGGATTTCATTTTAGACCCATTATTTCTTAAAGTCATTTCACATGTAAATAATTTTCAATATTTTTTTATTAAATCTACATATTAAATTAGAGATCGATTAATTGTAATAGTTGGAAACGAAAGCATTTTGAATAATAAATTTTTCCTCTTACTTTACTAACAATTTTAAATTAGAAATTTATTCTTTTTATCTTGAGCCAGCAATTTGGGGGTGACGCCTACACATGCGCTGCATTGTGCTGGAACTAGGAGAAAGGGACAGTGAGAGAGAGATTACAGTAGGTAAAGCCTCTGATGCATCTGTTTATTGTTATAAGCTGAAGCCGATACTATTCAGTGAACAGTGACTATGCATTCGCCACTGAAACATTCCGATAACTGCGAAATGCGAAATGTTTTTAAGATTTAGTCAGAAATTGGGCTCGAGTTCAGGACTTTTCGATTTTGTAGTCGACGTGCAGAATACTTCAGCCATCGCCATTCCATTGCATACATATTTCTATGCAGTGCAGATCTGTTATAACTAATTTTAACGTACTTGTTGTACCCAAAAACCCCAACCCAAGAACCAATATTATAAATTATATAGCAAAAAAAAAAAAATTTGTATACATTGATCATGCATAGATCTACAGTACCAGATACGGAAAAATAACATAATTATACAATATTAGAAAATACGTACATAATTAGAAACATGTATCGCATATATCGAGATTCAACCGTATTTATATTGCAAACAAAAACAAATCTTCTTTTGTTGTTATTGTTCTAAATACAAATGTTCGAGTGAAGACTTCGTTCACATTTGGAGGAACAGTGGGTAAATGTTGTATTCATGTGACACACTTTCATATGAATATTGTATTGAAAAGAATTGTGTGTTGTATTTAGCAAATATGTATATTTGCGTAATTAAAACTTTAATTATGGCCTAATTTCACCTCTACTGTATTGAAATGAGCATAAAAGCGAGCCAACAAGTGATTAAAATTATAAAATATTTAACAAATGAATAAAATAGAAAAAGGTATCAAAAACTTAACCCGCCAATGATGACGCAAATTTAATTTTGATTAATGGTGACGCCGGTCTCATGCACCGGGGTTTTCAAGTGAAGATTTTTCGAAACGTGTTGCTAATAGTTAATGGTTTTTTTTTTATTTATGCACTTTGACAATAAAACAAAGATATTTAATCATTTTAAGCTCTTTTATTTCAATATTAAAATTAACAAATGCATTAAAAATAACAATGTTTTCGCAATACATTTTTTTTTAGAATTAAGAAAAAAAAAATAAAAAAAATCACATATTCATTAAGGAAAATAATGTTTACATACACGGTGACTCACGGTCTCACACACCAGGTTAGAAAAAAAAATACAGAAGTTGTGCTCACTAAGCAGTTTTGTCATTAACTGATGGTGGGGGATGTGCAATGCTGCAGCTACTCGAAATCGCAACAAAAAACAATAACGGAGAATAATGTAATACGAATTTTGTAACACAACCGGTCTCACAGACCAGTACGTCACCATTGGCGGGTTCTAATAATTTTTTCAGCTCAAGGTCTTTTCGTTTTTTTTTGTGAAAATTATTATTAAGAAGAGTTAAAAAAGAACACTAGAAATATTAGGAAATGTAATAAATGTTGGTAAATCAATGCATGTTTTCCTCGTACAACAGAAAAAAATCAATGTTTTTTGTTTTCGAAACTTAAATAAAAAAATTCATGAAATACGAGACGTATTAACAACATGTGATAAATTGAATTTGTTTTCTTTAATTCTAAAGAAAAATCTCTAAACACATAAAAAAGCACTGATGCTGAATAAGAGTTAACTTGGGTTGAAAATTTGAAAATTTTCTACGCCTGGACTCTCGCTTTGGTTTCCGCTTTTATAGACTATGCTAATTTACTGCACGGTATTCAGTTAAATACTGCGATGTCTATTGGCATAAGTATTTGTATTTTATATATCTTACACATGATATGACAACTAAAGTTGAAATAAAGAGACATTTGGGATTTACGACCAATTAAGATTAAAGATTATTTATTCAATGTTGCTGCAAGAAAAGTAGTAGCAACTCGGCAAATGTTTTAATACATTTATAAATATAGATAACTTAACTGTACATATATGTAGACACACACATATACAGATATACGACCAAATATACAAATATATGCACATACACTTGTATGTATGTCCATATGTCATAATTCATGAAGCTTTTTCTATCAAGATCTAGCAAAATGTACGTGTCTCCATTTTACATTTCTTCTGTTCGTTTTTTTTTTGCTACGCATAGGGAACTGCGTCCATCGGTAAGACAAATAAAATGTAACAGAAATTCATGTATTTATTTATATGTATTTGTTCTGTCAGTGTATATTTTCTTCAAGCTTAATACCGTATTTAATTTCTTTGTTTTAAAGAACACACAAACAAACAAACGGTATACGAACACGTCGTATTTAGATTTTCATTTAAACAAAGCAACTCTATTCATGTTAATTGTTTAACTACGTGATTTCTTTCAAATGCAAAAAAGCAGAAAACAATTCGAAAAATTATAAATGGAAAACATGTTTTATATTCGCATGTTTCCCAACAAATAAACGAGTGGAAATGGAAACGAACTACAAGAGAATAAAACACTGGGAACCATTAAATTAGTCCACAGAACAGTGATGAGAAACTTGATTATATTTCGTTCCGAACAATTATAATTCTAAAAGCACAATAGCACTATAGAAAACTAAATTAAACATGTTTTTAATAACGCTGCAGTTTGGCAGCAAGAATTAATTTAAGGATGGGCAGGAAATCCCTTCATCACATGTTTCTTTTCTCTACACTATACATTTTGATTTAGTTCCCTTGCAAGGTATTGTAGGCGTAGGGGACATGCTGTGTTCCAAAAAATATACTTACATTTTTACATACATGTATATACGAGGTGTGTACAAAAATTAGGGCGACTTTTCAATTTTCGCGCGCAACGTACTTAAACGATTAACGATTTTCATTATTGGTACACGTGTCCCGACTATATGTTCACCGTTCCAAATACACAGCATAGTTAGGTTGTTTTTGACAGATAAAAAGGCAGATGATAAGACGTGTTTTGTTGTTCTCTTGCTATTTTCTATTATTATAAAAATGGTGCAAAGAAATTCCAATCAAGTACTCTAAAACACTTGAAATATTGATGACTCTGCTCTAAGTAAAAAAAATGTTTACGAGTGGTGCAAACTCTTCCAAGATGGCCGAGAAGATGCAGACGACATAACTTGGCCTGGAGGCCGCAACACTTCAACAGCAGAAGATATCGTCGAAGCTGTGAAGAAAATTGTTTTTGAACATTGTCAAATTACCATAAGAGATGTTGCTGTGGATGTTGGCAGAGCATTTGGCTCATGTCATGCATTTTCTTTGAATGTTTCGGTCATGAGACGTGTGTCAGCGAAGTTTGTTCGGAAGCTTCTGAATTTTGATCTGATTTTCAGAGATTTTTTTTAGCCAAAAGCAACACGACAATCGCGTCTCAGCCACCATATTCATCGGATTTGGCCCCCTGCAATTTTTTCTGTTCCCAAGACTTAAAAGAGCTTTGAAAAGACAGATGATAAAATAAAAACTGTATCGCTGAATGAACTCAAGGCTATACCAGAATGTGCTTATGAGAAGGATTGTTGAAAGCGCTGGCACAAGTACATTGTATCTAAGAGGGATTACTTTGAAGGGGACAATATGAATATTGATGAATAAATAAATATTTTTTCATAAATATATAAAGTCACATTATTTTTTATATACAACTCCTATTTGTATATATTTTCAAATTAAACTCACCGTAAATAATTTATGGTTGTCAAAAGTGTCGTCCCAAAGTTGTTGCCAGCTTCCGTAGTCTAGTGCATGAGCATTAGTCTTATCAATATGGTGGTGCGGGTTCGATTCCCGCTTAGACCCTGGGTGTTTCTACAGACAAGCTGTAAAAAAAAGAAAAAAAAAAAAAAAAAAAAAAAAGTATTTATTTTTTTTTTAATAAAAAACAATGATACTCTGCTCCAGTTGCACCATTATTTCCAATATTTTCACATAAATTTTATTCTATATGGGGAAGTCTTAGGAACAGTCCACCAACCAAAAATTTTTGAAATCCTTCCAACTTTATTCTTTTTAATGGAATATTAGACTAGATATTTAATATGTATAATGAATTAGAAAAAAAAAATTTATTTTGATGATTATTAATATAAAAAACGATTATCAAATTCTACCATAGCACAGTAGCTCGTTTCTGTATTTTTCGCATCGTAAAATTACTCACATGAAGCGTGAAACAAAAAATTTCATCGTTTCTCTATTTGTGAGAAAAAAGTGTTTCTGTATTTGAATGCGAAAACAGACAATACTGATTCTGTTGTTACTGGAATATTTCCAGTAATTAAGTGTCAAATTCAAGTCAAACGTCGACAAAAGAAATAAATAAAAGAAAAACCAGTAAACAGTGAAAAGTTAAAAAAAATTTTAATTAAATATAAAGAAAAATATAGTAAAAATCCGAACAAAATGTATAGTGGAGCAATAATAACAGCTGAACATACACTTTTAGTGCCTCCCATTGCCCCTTGAAATTACAATTTGCGTTTAATTTATCAAACTGACCTCTACCAAATTCTAAATTGGATGACATGTAGTCCACTAGCTTTTGTTTTTGTTGTTTAGATATTCTTTCTATTTTCTAAATTAAAGAAATAATTTACAAACACATTTTATTACTCACCTTTTCAGCTGATTTGAACTCCATATTACGTTATTTATTTAATTTTTTAATAAAGTACGCACGAAATATTTCTATAAATTTCTAAACTTTGCTGTTCTCGCACCAATTTGAAATGTGACTTGTTTTAACAGTTTTCATGAGAAACTTTTCACAAAACGTGGGTACAGAAACACTTTTTCTCACATCCTTCCAATAATTGATGGAAAATTATTTAAATGACAGTTAATTCTCGCAATGTAAAAATACAGAAACACTTGTGTGAGTAAAACCATGTTTTGTTTCAATTTACACTCTTTTTTGTTACAATTCCCTCGTTCCATGCGAGAAATACAGAAACGAGCTACAGATCTCTTAAAATTCAAGAAATTGACATTTTTTATGTGTTTCATCTCATGATTTTTATGCAGACATAGATATACCGATCGAATGTCATATCCTTATTGATGGAATTCTCTTCAAATACTCAAAAAAAAATAAAAAATTTTTTATATTTTTAATAGTTAATATACATACATATGTATGCGAAACCTCAGTTAAATATTTAAATTTTTAAATAGGCTGATAAGTGATGAAAATTACATGTGATAGTTACATACTGGAAAACCAACTAAATCAAAGACAAAATTGTAAATCACACTGACAAACACTAGAAGAACGGAACAACGTGCTATATTTTAAGGTATTATCCACAGTGTGATAATATTTGAATTATAAAATTTTAATGAAATTTATATTTGAATTGGAATTATCAAATGTAATTATTGGATCATGAATCTTGAAGAAAATGTAGCGATGTATAATGGGGTTTTCTTTGTTGTTTAGCTACATACCTTTTTTAATTAAGCGAAATGGTTAATGAAGTTGAGTTCTGTTTTTATTATTATAAATTTATTAGTTTTTTCGAGCGTGAGCCCTAAATTACATAGCCAACCATGAAAAAAGAAATAAATAGTCAAATAAAAGTCAAATTAAATACATATTGAAAATAAAATACATGTAAGTTGGAACAATCAATAATCTCTTTATTTGAAACTCTTCAAAGGATTATGGAGAATCGCCTATTCCCTTAACTTTTTCACACACTTAAACAATTTTTTCTCTAAACATGCATATATCGTAATTTCCCTGAATATATATGCCCCTTCAGGTTTCTAACCCCCAAAAAATACTTAAACATGCTATTTTCGAAGTTTTAGCTTCATCTTCAGCGTTCTTCGTGTTTTTTTCCAGTGTGTGTGGTTATCAGTAGATGTAAATTATTAGCTTGATATATTTATTATTTTCTGTAAATAGAATACAAGAAATTATTCTCCGTTATTTTTCTCCACTTCTAAATGAAGCTCTAAATTTACAAGATGGTATACAATACTTCTTCTCGTATTCTATTTATAGAAAATAATAAATATATAAAGCTAATAATTTCCATCTATTGATAACTACAGTGAACGGACAAAACATAGTTATCACTTTTTGTTTATTAACAAAAAAGGCTTTTACTTTTTTCAGTTTCTTTCATTCTCTTTTTTTAGCAAGACATGCAGCAAATGTTTTGCTTTTAAATTATTATGTATTTTAAGCGTTTGAAGTCACTAAAATAAAATTTATTTGAGAAACTGCTTACTTTCGAACATTTTATAATTTTTATTTTAATAAGGAAACGCGTACGATATACTGTTCGTCACGCAGGATTTGCATTTCACGTGGAATTTTCAACTGAGTACCACTAAGTAAAATTCTTTTCAATTAAATATTTATGTGTTGCGAAATCATTTATTTTGACTTGATATACGTAAAATTTATTTATTTTCAATAACGTGTTCTTATAATCTTTTGAAAATTCTTTTATAAAAATTCATTTGAAAAAAGGTACAATTTTCTATTACAACAAGTACAAAGTGGAAAAGATAATTTATCTTCCCCGCTATGCTGTACGGTTGGAAGAACATAGATTTTATTTAATTTTATATACACACACACATATACATACATTCAATTAAAATATACTATAGACATACATATACATATACACGAGTATGAGCATACGGACATACATACATATAAGAAATTGCCTTCCTTGGGTTTTCGTGTTAATTAATTAAAGCAATAAAATTTATTAGTGTCAGTTGTAAAGGGATCGTAAATAAATGTGTATTTAACAAATTTAATAAGGAAATACATGTACGAGTATAACAAGCTGAAAATTAAATGCTCAGCAAATTTATTTTTCGGAAAGAATTTTAGCATCACGTTCAAAAATATGTTCGAGAAAGGTCAGCGTATCATTTATAATATTTTTTTTTGCAGAATTTAATTTCTAATATTTATTAAGGCGGCAGAAATTTTTGTTTCATAAATTTTCATCGTTACAATTTATTAGCAAGTGCAGAAAATTCCTTAGAAAGCAAAAATTAATCATTATAGGAAGTGATTTTCGGAGCACACCACAAGCCAATGAAACCGGATTTCCTTAAGGCAGCAATTTGATACTGTGCCAAATCCTGTGAATAATTTATAAGCAAAATTATTTCTTTCATATGAAAGAAATTGCATTTTAAAAAAATTTCTTTATACAATAAATCTAACTTTTTGGATTTTCAATTTCAACTGAAAATAAATACACTCGAAATATTTTATAATGAAGCACATTGGGACCAATAAAGTATTGAAGTTTCAATTATACATTTAAGGACAAAAAGCCGTTAGTCGGTTCGTTATTTTTTATCGTTCCCTAGATCATTTAGTATACAGGGTGGACCAAAAGTCACCATGTGGTTTGAAAATTTAATGATAAATTTACATATTTTTTTTAATTATTAATTTTTCAGTTTATGTAAATAACACTTGGGGAAAACATAATGGAGAAATTCACATATGAACTAGGACCCAGAATAATAGAATTTTATTATTTAAATCAACGGTCACTTATTTTAAAATCTGATTATGAGTGATGAAGATTGGCTTTGTTAGTAAGCAGAACAGTAGATTCTGGGGTTCTGAAAATCCAAGAGCCATTCAGCAAAGCCAATTGCACTCCATTAGGTGTACATCTGAAATATCAATGGGCTTTACTTCTGCGAAAATGAAGATTGTAATGCTGCAACTGTAAATGAGGAGCGGTATCGGTTTATGATGGAACATTTTGCTTCTTTCTCTACTTAAACCGAAACTGGAAAAACTTAAACTTTTATATTTTATGACAAAAATTTATGAACTTCAAAAAAATTGCTTTTTGTTTACAAGAATGCCGTGAACATCGCCAATTATTCAAAAACTATGGCAACATCAGAAAGAGAAAGAGTATAAAAAATTGACAGAATAAGAAAGCCCGCAATGAATATAAAATGGATTTTAATTTTATGCCATTCCGCACTGCGGTTTTTTACTTCAAAATCTTATGAAAAACCGCACCGCAATAAATTATCGTTACGTTGTGTTCGGACTCTAATGGCGTTAAATCGAACGATATAGGCGGCCAATTGAGCGGCCTCAAACATGAAACAAACTATTTACCGAACTCTCAATTGGGCCATTGTTCCACATGTCAGCCAAGTCCACCTCTTTCGTATTGTAGTAACATAGGCCCAATTGCTGCGAACGTCTCCGAACCGATAATTCACGATCATCAACAACACTTGCGGATACAGCTGCGATATTTTTCTTTGTCCAAACTCTACGTATGCGTGTTGATGGTGTAATACCTAATAATGTAATTTTGGTGCGAAATTCAGTCACAAGATTCCGAATAACTGCCTTAATCTGAAGATAACGCAAACTGACCATAAAATGGAAGAAGTGCACGATGCACTTTCTTAATCGGGCATGAATTCTAATCTCAAAATTCAGTAATCTGCAAGCGTTGTTCGTTTGTAAGTCAACTCATGCTTAAATTATAGATCCAATTAAAGATGTTTGACAGCAACATGTTGCCTGAAAACAGCTGAGCTACCAAGAACAGTGTTGCCAAAAAGAAAGTTGCTAAGAAATCACCTTTCATATGAGACGGCTCAAACAGCCTTGAGCGTTTTTCAGTTAAATATGTGGATAATAATGGTTACATCTGGTATACATTTCTTAAACTTTGTAGAGTTACTTAGATGATATTGATGACTTTACTGCCACCTCATATGATATGATGACACAAAGAGTACTGATAATATGGGTAGAGGCATAGGAAATATGTACAACTGCTGTTGGAGATTAATTGTCTTTCCTTTATTCTAAATTAATACTAAATCTCACATTATTATGATAAATTAACTATGAACTTAAACGCAACTAAACATGCATTCATGCATTTTTATATGCATTTTTTTCATTAAATTTTTTTAAGATGATTTTTGTTACGAAAAATTGCCGAATTGTTGCAATTTGAATTTGATGCTGTTCCATTTAATCCGTAATCCATTTTATGTGTTTCCAAAAATCATAATAAAAACGTATAAGAGTCGGCAAACAAGTTAAAAAAAACGATTGCAACATCTTCAAAAGTATTATTGTGGAAAAATCATAAAGTTATCTGAAACAATCTTAAGCTATTCAAACTTCATTTTATAACAATCACATTGTGGTCCACTATTTTATTTCAATTTAATGGCTTCTTCTCCACACAAACACACACACACACACACAAACAAACACACTCTCACACGCACACACACATACATATGTTGTTTTGCAGCAGCAGCACCACCACCAATATAATCGTCATATGTTTGGATAAAATTTTCATTTGTATAAACAGAAGTAAAAAAAAAAAAAACAAAAAAATAAAAAGAAAACGTAGCAGAGGAAAAACTTTGAGTTTATCTTTTGAGTTCATCAAATGCCATGTTTGTCTTTGTTATTTGATTTTAAGCCAAAAATTTTCATAGAATTTTTCGTGAATACAATTCTATATAATTTTTCTTAGCCTTTCATAGTAATAAAATTTTTAGCTGATTTCAGCAAATAAAAATCCATTTTATATTTTATATGTGGGGAATTTCATATGGAAAGAATAATTAAGAACAATATATCTAATGCTGCTGACGTAGGAATTACTTTTCTAAAAATAAAGAGAAATGTAATTATGTGCTGATATAATTGCCAATTTAATGTTCACCGCAATAAAGTACGAAAAAACAATATTAAATATCCCATATTTGAAATAACGTTCAGCTGGAATAATATTGAGTATCATTTTTCAAATCTTATGATTTGCTTTTGGCGCATTTGGCAACGAAAATATACTTTTTTTTTTGTTTAACAATTGTTTAAACATTTTTGTAAACATTTTTAAGAGGCAACAATAGAAACATACGATATAAATTTTAATAAAGACAAGATTTTAAAAATTTAAAAAGATCGTAATTTGATTTTTAAGTTTTTCGTTACGAAACGCTGAGGCAGTGTCCAAGAGTAGAATTCCAAAACAATTCAAGATGAGGGCTAAGTTTCTGCAAATTAGCCAATATATTTAAATAAATTAATTTGTGCTGGTTTTTCTTCGATATGGAGTTTACAGTTCAATCTGTAGACGCAGTTATTTGAAGCAGATACTAATTTTAATTTGAGTGGGGCAGCACGTTTCGCTGAGTACGATGAAACTTATAAACACATATCTTTGCGCATAAACTTTTTTTCTTGGAAGCCGTTACCACATTCCTAACCGAGTATTATAAATCTTTCAAGTGCCAGGATGCGGTCTTTCGTATGTGCTCAGATAAGCGGTCATTCCAAATACAGAATAACCCGATATGCTACGCAACACCACACCAACTTATCTAATCTCGCCCAATTTCGTATAGATATTGTAACGGTAACCGAACCATCTTCATCAAATTTGGATAATTTCATTGTTATATCACCACTTTCTTTGACCAAAAATTTAAAAAGGTACCTGTTTCATAACGTAATTTTTCTGAAAATTCTTTTCATTTGATACCCATTCCATGTCGTGGATAAAAAAGAGTCGTCGGCCATATCGTGCTTGCAGGGATGTCATTATGTTTTATGCTTCCTTCAGAAATTTCTTTCACTTGATATCCATATCATAGGGGTGTATAAAAACAGTAAAAAATTAAATTAAATGACGAAAAAGTACAAATGTACAATTTTATCCTACATAAAATGGAACTTCGACCCAGTAAAACATAAAAAACATTCGAGATTTTCGCTAGAAGAAAATATTATGGGCAGAAGCTTTTGTTCTACGCGTAATAGTTTCGGAGATATATGTTTGCGAAGAATGGCACAAGAATTCAGTTTTTGACCGTTTACCCAATAAAAGTACATACAGTGGTACAAAATTGAATGAAGTAGAAAAACCTGGGACCGGATATTATTTTTCTTGTAGGTGTTGTCGAGTTAAAGAAGAATCCAATAGTGAAATATGCCGGACACCCCCAAAATCCGGATTTACGGTTAAAAAACGGGTTTTTGTACCTTTGCGCACTTATAAGCCTGTAATTTTGTTGATAATAATCAGATTTTCAATTTCTTACTAGATTTGGAAAGAAGTAACTGAGATCTTTCGAATGATATATAATTTATCTAAGAAAACTTGAGAAATTTGGGTGTTATTGTCGAACAAACACAAATTTTGAAGATTTTTCAAAAATTTTTCAACTTTGATGACGTTTTTATACATTATATTGTAATAAACTATAATACTATTGAATTTATTTAAAAAGTAAAAAGTGTCCGTCATATTTCATTATTGGATTCTTCTTTAACTCGACAAGACCTACAAGAAAAATAATATCCGGTCCCAGGTTTTTTGGACTGTCGCACCGTGTAGTCTGTTCAAAAGAAAAGTTGAATTTTGAAGTTTTTTGAAAAGTATTTATTTATTCATTAATATCCATTTTATCCCCCTCTAAGTAATCCCCCTCAGATACAATGCACTTGTGCCAGCGCTTCTTCCATTCCTCGAAGCACTGCTGAAATGCGTTTTTCGGTATGGCCATCAGCTCGTTCTTCGATTTTCACTTTATCTCATCAATTGTGGCAAAACGCTTTCCTTTCTTTAGTCTCTTCAGTTTTGGGTATAGAAAAAAGTCACAGGAAGCCAAATCTGGTGAATAAGATGGTTAAGGCATGATTAGAGTGTCCATTTCGGCCAAAAAATCACGAACAACGATTGATTGTGATGCAGAATCCATAATTTTTTTTCCACAATTCCCATCGTTTGACTTCCTTGTAGTATTCGTTATTAACCGCACAACCTGTTGGCAGAACTCATGATGCACCACGTCAATGTGATCGAAGAAAACAAAATTCGCCTTTTCTTTTAAACAAACCTTGTATATGGAAAAAGTACGACACATTCTTATTTTCCAGCAGAATTTATATGTTTTTATAATTTTTTTTATTCTCCCTGTGAGATATTCACCCCTATCATGAATACTTTTGCAAGTGAAATATTTCACTGTTCCTTGAATTTGCAATAGTGAAAAAATTCACAGTGAATAATTTCACGTCAACATAAAATTCCTCTTGTCGTGAATGATTTTTTTTGCCGTTAATTTTTTCACTTTTCTAATTAATTTTCTTCACTTGATTTTTGCAAAATGTAAGTAAATTCTTCCTTTAGTTATGTTTTTTGATAAATATATTTTTTTTTTATATGAAAATCCGATATTATAGTGGAAAAATACATCAATAGTAAATAAAATGCAAGCCAACAGACCAACTGAGTGTGTTTTGTTAAAGTATTGTAAAGGCGGGCGGGCAAGTTTTGTAGTTCTCTTACGGATTAAATTAAATTGTTAGTACATCGTATTGCCAAGATTATGCCTTTTATTTAAAATTTTGGAACACTCTATTTTTATTTTTATTTATTTTAAATTTTATAAATTAATAAAATAAATAAATAATAATAAATAAAAATAAAATTAATATTATTAATTTAATTTAAATTCTTTAATTTTCACACTTTTGTTAATTCTTGCTTTCAGGTACTTTTATTGTTCCAATGGAATACTTTTTATGCGAGTGACTAATTAACTGGCCTGATCTGAATATTTAAAAACACAACTTAACAGTTAAACGCACGAATTTCTAATTTTCTGCATTAAATATAAATTTGTGTGCTTTTTTATTTATTTGCATGTTTTAGGAATCTTCTGGCCTTTTCTATATTCACTGAGAATGAGAACGGGGACAAAAATTCCACGTGAACTTCATGATACCAATTTCCACATCGAGGGAAATGAAAATTTCACGATTTTATCCGTTTTTAGCCTTTTTACCTTTTTTGGATATAGAATATTCAAAAAATAATTTCTTACTGAATCAACAACGATAGAGGAGTGTACATACCGAACTTCAACCCTCTATCTCTGGCGTGGTTGTGGCGTTAGTCTGTTATAAATGCAGATCATATATATGTATATTTTATTTTTAATCTTGGTTCAGTACTCAGGGGAAATCTCCTATTGGACTGGAAGTAGATAGAGAAAGAGAGGGATGGTGTAGTAATTTTATTCTTATGTCGAATAAATCAGAAACTATTCTTTTGCCTAAAATCGTTCGATCCATTCATGGCTTGAAAATATGTACCATCACCAACGTCTTTACAAATAATTTTGTTAATCAAAAATAAGAATTGCAAATTTCCAATTAAATAATTTGAAACCGCGTATAAGACTAGATTGTCTAACATATTTTAATATTCAACTGACGAAAACGGCATCTTCTTTCCCATTAAAATTTTACGAATCTTTTTTGATATTTCCCTTCCTTAACAATGAATAGAGAATATTTTGAGCTGAGTGTCTGTCTGGCTTTGTGGCAATGATTTCGACTTTTTCTTTTTGTTTATGTTTTGTAGAATGTATTTGCCATAAGTAAGTAAATTTTTAAAAACATACGCAAACAAACATATGAAATTTAATCAATAGAAAACAATCGTATGGAACTTAAATTCAAATTGAAAATTTTATAATTTCATGCAAGAATAAATTTAGCAAATTTTACATATTGTAAATTTGCTTTATTCAATTTACATTTTGACTTAAATTATCTGGCACTTGCATGCACTTACATATTATTATTTAAATACAACACATACACTGGCACTCACACATCCAAACATATATGTAAGTTTTATATGCAACGATTGCAGGAACTTGAAAAGAATTTAAGTTCATGGTATTCTATTCAGCACACTACTTTATTCGGTATTTACACTTGGCTAAAGAAAGGAAAAAGATTAATAGTTTTTTTTTTTCTCAGGAAATAAGGAAATACATTGATCATTTCACACAAAATTATCGTGAGTGAGTGAGTGAGTGTAAATTCAGCTTAGTCGGGCACATAGTGAAACATGTGTGCGATTAAGGGCGAGTGGAAAATTTTTCTCATATAATCAACAAATAAAAAGCTTGAATGCACAAGATATACGAAATATTTGAAAGATCTGATCTTCTAATACTTATGTGAATAGCTAGGTACCCGGCTAAATTTAGCGTTTTAGGCTTAATTTTTTTTATGGAATTCGCTTCATACGAGTACACATACGGCAAACTGGTTGAGAACTCCTAACTTTTAATAAAGTTTCTATGAATAGCGACTTTGAGGTAAGAAAATATTTTGAATAGGCGTGGAAGTCCAGTGTACTTATAGCATCCTTAACATTAAGGCCAGATACCTGCATACAATTCAAATGAAAAAACCTTCGTTACAAATATATTTTTAGAGCAATGCTACTTATTGCAAAATAAACTAAAGTCGATACGAAAATCTTATACTAAAATATTTATTTAGTGCAGGAAAAATAAACGAACACATTTTACTTCTTTTTTGTCTTGGACCAGCACGCGCGAAATGACCCCTACACATGCGATATATTATGCTGGAACTAGAAAAAAGGAATGCTTTTGCACGTTCTTTGTTTTATAGCAGTGTTAAGGCGCCTTCGATATCAAGGACACATATTATTAAATTTTGGGTATTTATTTTACTTCGTCAGTGCTACACAATACCGACGAAGGAGGATGCTCGAAAGTGCCTATGGATTGGGATCAACTGAAGCCGTTACTGTTCAGTGACCAGTGACTATGCCATCGCAACTGAACTCTTTTGACAACAACTGTCACAAAGGCACACTTGTGAACATCAGAAACAATTGCGAGATTTTTTTATGACTTAGTGAGAAACCAGAACATTTTGGTTTTGCTATCAATGTGCAGACAACTTTTAGCCATCGCCACTTCTATGTGAATCGCAAAAAGAGACACCATTCTCTGGAATGGGCAAGCTGCCCGGATACTTATGTGGAAACGCTATTGGAAACCAAAATATTGGTAATAATATGTTAAAATTTTACTTCAAAGATACGTGTATTGTAAATCGTAGACTTATTTTACATGATTTTAGGCAGATTTTTGTGCAAAAAATTTAGCTTTCCAATACTATTGCCATAGAAGTACGTACCCTGGTACCTTGCAATGCAATGAAAAGTGTTTTTTTTTTGCCTTTCACATAAGTGTTAATATAAAATAAAATAATAATAATAATAATAAATAAATAGTAACATTACCGCCAACATGACATTACGGTGACATCCGATTACTGGAATGCATGTGAATGTGCTGCAGGTGCACGATCCAGTGATAAAATATGAATTTAAGAAAAACCAGCTACTTAAAAATGCAGCTAGATAACTCTATTATGGTTTGGTTGATTATAAAGTTCTGCTTTCGTTTTAAATGAAGGTTTAATATAATATCTCAGAATTGCTTAAGCTGGATATTTTCTTATTTGACTGATAGAAGGCAAAAAAGTTCTTTTCAAAAAACTAATGTCTAGACCAATCAATGTTGTACCTGGTGTGCCGCAAGGAAGTCACCTTGGTGCTCTACTTTTTTGCTCTATTTATTAAATACTCAAAAGTTCTCATGTATGCTGATGATGTCAAAATATTTTTAACTTTAAATCATCACGCTGATCACATTCTTTTACAATATGACATTGATGCTTTTAATGCTTGGTGTAGTCTTAATCTCATGAAATTAAACTCTTAAAAATGTAATCACATGTGTTTCTATCGTAGATGTCACATTAACGTAAACTACGTTTTGAATGGTCATATGCTCAACAAAGTGAATGTTATCTCCGATCTTGGAGTTTTGCTGGATTCCAAATTAAATTTTATACAACATATTTCAATAACTGCTAATAAAGCTCGAGATGTCTTAGGATTAGTAAAACGCTGGGCTAAGGAATTTTTGGACCCGTATATAACTAAGCAGCTTTATACTTCCCTTGTAAGACCAATTTTGGAATACGGCTCAATAATTTGGGACCCATCCTACAATGTTCATATCAATACGGTTGAATCTGTACAGAAACAGTTCTTGTTGTTTTATCTTCGTGGCTTGGATTGGAATATGTTAAATCTGCAGTCTTATGCTAGTCGACTGGCACTAATTAACTTACCAACACTTAAGAGTCGTAGAAAAATGTTGAATGTTACGTTTGTGCTTAATTTAATTAAAGAAAATGTATGTTCTGAATTTTTGATAAGTAACATATCTTTTAATGTTCCATCACGCTCTACACGTAATTTTTATCCGCTGTACATTAGATTATTTAGAATTAACAATGGCAACTTTGATCCGTTATCAAGAATTTGTGCTGATTATAATAAACTTTACCAGCATATTGATTTTGCGTTAAATATTATTAACTCATTAATATTATTTGTTATTTAAATAATTAAATGTTATTGTATGTATTATGTTTTTATGGTCTGTAAGGGTCACGTATCCATAGACTAAAATAAATAAATGAATAAATAATTCTCTAGGTGTTCTAAGAAAACTTTGGTTAAAGGTTCCCTGAAGATCTGCATTAGCAACAGTGAAATGCTCATAGGAATTAGCTAACTCCTCCTAAATCAATTTTAATGTATTTTCTTTAGTTAATAGTAGTAGTAGTGCGCAAGAAACTATATTTTAGTAAAATTCCCCAAAAAAAAAAGACTACAGAACGCTATTAGTTGTTCAAATATTTCAGTATCAGTACGCGCGTTGTCACACTGGAACCACCTTTGCATTGAAAAGTTAAGCTAAGGGAAACAATTTTATTTATTAACTTAATACGCCGAAGTTTTATTGCTCAAATACCGGTTAAGGAGGTATTTTTTTTACAAAATTTTAACTTGACGAGGTCGGAAGCCAAACTCAGGGCCTTTTAGTTGCAGAGTCAACATATTAACTACTCAGTGATCAGTATGTCATTCAAAGTGTATGGTGTTTCTTTAAATTCCGTAAACTTGCCTGGTTTTTTAGTATTATTTTTTCAATTTGTCCAACAAATGTAACGAACCGTAGCCATGACTATATAAATTATATCAAATACATTTTATGGTCAATCTCTTTGCCTGTTATGTTTGCATGTAAGTGGGCCACCAGCAGTTTGTGTTATTGTGGTCACAAGTGTTCGTATCTGTTTCCTTTCATAAATATGTATGTATGTGTAAATCTATATTGTTTTGTTTTATGTAATTTGGAAAAAAATAGACATTTATTTTTTAGATTTTGCTATCTCAGATTAAAATTAAAAAAAAAAACATTTTGATGATTTTCTGGCGCAGGATTTTCGTATTTCCTCAGGAGCAATTTATCACATTGCAAATAAAGAAATATTACTATTTTCTGATTTCGGACGATATGAAACATGTCTCGGTACTGGTGTCATATAAACTGGTCTCATAAATAGCTATGCACCGGGGCTGCATCTAAAGTTTTTCTGCCGCCTCTGGCAGAACATGGATTAGTAGTATTTGTTCTTTTTTGTTTAGGGAACTTTCTGTGGCTGCCAGTATTTCTTGAGCTGTACTAGGCACTAGGCATTAATTTTTGAGCTAAAGGAGAGCCATTTCATTGGTTATTTTACTTTACTGACTTCTTATTGCTCAAATCACGGCAAAAAAGAATGCTGTTAGCATAGACACTTTAGAAAAAAGTTTTTACTGGAGATGAAGCCACGATCATCTGGTTGTAGAGTCAATGTGCTAACCACTCAGCCAACAGCACTACCAAGTATTACGGTATGGCATTGATTAACCGTTAAGGGCGTAACGATTACACAGTTTTTTTCATATTTATATTTTATTTTTTATTTTTTTTTTTTTTTTTACTTGGACCGGCACTCAGGGGATGACCCCTACACATGCGATGCATTGTGCTGGAACTAGGAAATTAGGTTATGGGAAGGAGGATAGAAGGAGTAGTGTTTATTGACATTTGATTTAAATCTTCCCATGCTAAAAGTGACAGGAAACACCTCTGCGGGTAGTCTATTCCACATACGTCGTGGCGCCAATGGCCGGGTTTCGGGAACAAGTTCCCTGATTTCATTAGAACACATCCCATTATAGTAACGATAGAACAACGAAACGCACCCCACGTTGCGACGATGCTCAAGAGAGTCAATAGAGTTGGCTACCCTACTGTCTCCTATGAGTTTCTTCGCCCTTTCTTGTACACGGTCGAGTAACTTCAAAATAGTCTTTGAAGCACCGGCCCACACATGAGAGTTGTATTCCATTTTCGGTCGGATGTAGGCGGTATAAATAGTGAGGAGATCAGATGGGGTGAAGTATGTCTTACACCGCCTTAAAAAGCCTAGGCACTTGAATGCTTCCTTTGAGACCTGAAAAATGTGCTCAGTCCATCGGACATCACACTGAATTTCCATGCCAAGAACATCAAGAGCTTCTGATTCCTCAATGTTTATGCCACCCATTTTTACAGATGAGGCAGCGTGATGGTGCATACGGCGGTGTGTTAGCATGCAGCATTGGGTCTTTTGGGAATTGAAATCGACCCTGTTCGCGTGACCCCATTCCAATATTCTTGTGAGGTCACCTGTTAGCGAATCATTCATATTCTGCCGCGTCGCCGCGGCATTATTTATTTAAAATTTATTTGCACAGATATGGGCAGAGTGACTATACTATATAGCCAAGATGTTATTAACAGTATTATAATTATGCAAATGACTTATGCCTTCATAAGAAGTAGCAACACGGTTAACAAAGAGAATGCCACAAAGAACCGTAAGGCAATACAGTTCATTGTGTAAAATCAGTCAACCAGTGCGAGTTAAAGGAAAACTTGTCGAAGGCCAAACCAAAAACAGGACTGACCGCACTTAATAAATAAAGACGATGACGCGTGAGCTGTTCTTCAGCCCAGTGCTGCTTTACGGCTGCTTTAATTGCATATCTTTCTGAAATAGTTCAGTTGAAGACAGATCTGGAAATTTAAAAATTTTTTGATCAATTTTGTAAAAATCTTACAAATATACCATATGACTGAGCTAGAGAATTGAGCAATGGTTTCCAAAAACAAGGGATTATAATTAATATAATAAAATTTCATGGTCGATGGCTTTTCCTTCAAATAAAATAATAATTTTTATACTCCACTTGCAATAAATTTGTATAATGGTTACACATATGTTTTTCATACATATACATATACATTCACATATGTATGTATGCAGATATCAAGCCTTAGTTTAACTTGAAAATTTTTTTGTTAAGTGTTTTGCAATTTTCTTTAATGATTTTTTTTTTTGCTTCTTTTTTCAAGGTAGAATTTTATTCAATGCAAAGTTGAGAAACAGAGAAATATTTATCTATGTCTAACATATAATTTACAATAAAAAAGTTTGATTTTTTTTTTTGGTCGAGATAAACAAATTGGACAATAATTCAACTGGGCGGCTGTTTTATTGAGAAACAACCGAACTATTACGCATTCGAGAAATTAACATAAAAAAAAAACAGTCCGATTGGAAAGACCCTACATACATATACTTATATATATATGTATCTATCTCTTGCAGAGCACATTTTATTTCTTTAAAATTTTTAAAATATCTTAACTAGACTACGGTAGCCGAACATTTATTTACTTAGCGAAAGGAACGAGCCCTCAGGGGTTAAAAACTGTAATCGCAATAGACAGCAATAGAAAATGTTGTACAATTAAGATGAAGAAAACAACAAAATATTCACTATAGAATTTACATACCATTCAAAAAGATTTATACAGCAAATGAAGTTTTATTAGCACAACAGTATCATGGGCAATCAACAACTTCAGCGGCAGCAGCAAGTTTGTCTGCATCTTATTTTACTCACATGACACATATAACCCAGTTGAAGTGGGTAAAAGTCGACTATTGTGACACTCAACAATAAATGTGATTACTTGAATGATTTAAAAATGATATGTTATGAAAACCATTTGTTATTGTAAATTTACGTTAGAAAATATAAAAATTGTAAATGGAATATTTTCAAAATAAAAGACGTCAAACAAAAATTTTTCACTCCAGAAGGCATGACCGTAAATCATGGTGGCGATGGCTGAAGTAGTCTGCACGTTGACTACAAAACCAAACTGGGGTTCAACCCCAGTTTCAGACTAAAATTATAAAAAAAAGAACATCTCGCATTTTTCTGATGTGCATTAGTGTGTCTTTGTGTGTCAGTTGGTGTCGCAAGGTTTCAGTGGCGAAGGCATAGTCACTGGTCACTGAACAATACCGGCTTCAGCCGATGGCAATCCACAATAACATTGGAACACGCTCCTTCGTCGGTATTGTGTAGCACCGGCGAAGTAAAATAATTATAGAAATGGCTACTAAACCGAAGCTTCAACACTGCTTTAAATAAAGAACGTGCAAAAAAAGCGGAGCTGTAAAATAATAAAAAATTAAGCTTCACCTCCTGTCGTTTCTCAACTATCCCTTTCCTATAGTTTTAGCACGATGCATCACATGTGTAGGGGTCATCTCCTGAGTGCCAAATATTACTTCATTTTTTAGCATGACTTCACGAATACCTTTTCTAATTACAGCTTTTCGATTTTTATAAAACATAACGAACGCCTTTGCCCTAATTGAGCGCGATTTCGGTCTTAGTTTCGCTCCATGTGTGATGTGTATTTTTAAAATCTTAACACTGACGTGACTAAAAGTATTTTTAGTTTCCTAAAGTTTGATGAAACACAAATTGATTGCATTGTCTAGTGTAAATAACAACAAAATAGTTTTTTGTCCTGCTGTTGTTTTAATTTGAGGTTTTTGTGTTTTCCTGCCTGCAGATGAATGCTTGAAGTTGTTTTATTCAGTTTTGGGTTATCACAGTCGTCAGCTGGTGCAGCATTATTATTATCATTAACACACAAAATTTCCCAGCTAAAAATGATCATTAAATACAAATTCATCATTTGCAGGTCTAAATTTCTACCATCATCATCATCGTCATCATCATCATCATCAACTGGCAGCCATAAACGTCAGCTAGTGGCACACAGGATTTGGGGTAAGCATTTTATGTAAATATTTTTCTTTCTTTCCCTTTTTTCTTAACATTTGAAATTGCGCGGTATTCTGCACTGAATTTTAAATGCACAAGAACTTCAACTGTTAAGAAAAAACTCTGTTTTTCCTCAGTTGTTTTATATTTAAATGTGCTTGATGTTGCATGTTGCCTACATGCAGTAACAATTTGCGATGCGGTAGTTTTAAAGTATTTCTTTCTTAGCCTTTTATTTCGTATTCGTGTTATTTCGCTTCTTTGTGTATATTAAGCCAAAATTAAGTATTCAGTAGAAATTTTATCGTAATTTGTTTTTCAGTTTTTTCCTCTGTGGATTATGATTCCTTGTTTACACACGATTTTAATAATATTTGTTTAAAAAAAAATAAACTTAAAAATTTGGAAAATTATAAAGATACTTGTAATGCAGCCGCATAAAATTGGAATGAATTCTAATGAATCCACAGCTGAATGGATGTTTACAAATCCGTACCAAGTTTAATTTCCAAAGTAAAATATTATTTGCTCCCAGTAAAAATTAGTGCATCCCTGGAAGCATTTTTATAAAAATCAATTGCAATTGCGCTTTTATAATGCCCGATATTTGTTCGCAATGATCCGCTTGGAAACATTACTTTTTATACCCAAAGTGACAAACTTTATTCTTGTGCATTTTTTAAAAATTTCGGCAACATGTTTGCAAGCTTTGGCTCTTAAATATATGCAATGTTTCGTACAGTTTTTGTCGCTTCTAAATTTCGATAATTTTTTACTGGACATAACTATAACGCAAAGTACAAAAATTAAATAAGAACTGGGCAGTTGTGCATATAAATTAATCGGCAGACTTAAATGTATTTTTCATGAGTTCAAAAGTGAATTATCTTGTTAACATTTAAGATGGCATTAAAAATTAAATCAGATGAAGAAGTGCTAAAGAAGTCCGGAAAATACCAATTAAATTTTTTATGCTGTGAAATTAAAGGTTTTTTAATCCATTCAATTCAAGCTTTCAAATATTTGCAACTTTAACGGCTGTTTATTTTTAATATGTTTAATAAATTATAGCAAAAAGTGAAGTTGACATCTGCGATTTTCGAAATGGTTCGATTTGCGTTTAAACAATTTTGGTAAAATAATACAAATTTATTTGCCACATTGTAAATTTTACTGATGTGCAGCGGCCGCCGAGCAAGGGAATTGTAAATCCGTTAAATTAAAAAGGAGAACAATGAAAAGTAAATGCTAAGCTGTGCTACCTGCAATGATAATTGTGCTCGTAAGAAGGCAATTAAAATATATTGAAAAATTTGGTAGGCTACTGCAAGATCAGATGAGTCACTTGAAGGATATAATGTTCCATAATAAATACTTCAGTGAGCGTATGTACAACTTACCGAAGATAAATATACTGAATATAAAGTATACGCCTACATTTTAGTTTTCTGTATCAATGAATCCCAAATGGTCACTCTTCATTTCAGTTCATTAAGGTTACTTTTTGTTGAAATATTTTAGAAATACTTCTAACGGAACGATTTTTAGAGTAAAAACTAAACAAAAAATACGCGTTGAATTAAGCCATTTGAATAGCAATTCATAGTGAATTCATTCACTTTTTTTGCTGTGTAAGTATATAAAAATTAGTCTTTGCGTTATGCGTGCGTTATAATTCTGCATGCTCAATTTTACTTTCTTAATTATTTGCTGAGCATGCATAATCAAGATCAGGTATTTCCTAATTTTTTTATTTTTTTGACTTTGAACTCATTATATATTAAAAACTTATTAATATAAAATGGGAACCAGTGAAAAGTTAGTTCAGTTCAAATTTAGAAATAAAAAAAATAACTGTTATTGACAATAAATGTTGTAACTTACATAAATTAAAATAATTTTATAAATAAATCTCTTATAATAAATTAATTACTAATAAATAAGAACTAAATAAAATTGAAATTAATTAATTTTGTGTTTTATTAAAATGAAAAATAGTAGAATATCAATATTAAGTTGCTTTAAAGAACATCATACCTCTATTTTTTCTAATTATAGTTTATTTAATTGAGCTTGAGATCTCATATTATTTTGTGTTTAAAATTTCATTTTTTCCAATATTTAATTTTCAGAATGTAAAACTTCAGGGAAACTCAGGGAAAATATTTTATAACAACTGACAAAATTAATTTTTGTACACAGACGGCAAAGCAAAAATTATAAAACTCTAATATTAATAAATTTGATTTCTGTAAAATACTAAAAATATTATTACTAAAATAGCGAAATGTTTACAAGTATGCATTAACGAGTATGTATGCATTAACATTACATTGCAAAGATAATAATCATTCTCCAGATTTTGAAAATACAATCATTTTAAATAGAGAAAATAACTATAGACTGAAGATGTTACAGATTATAAAAGTACCATATACATAGAGTGTTGTTGAAAGAGGTAATTGCCTCGCTAATGGCTTTCACTTGCATTTTGATTAAAGAGAACCCTAGCGCTGAATTCACTTCAAGTTTATTAGCTAATGTTTCTTATATTAAAATGCCTATAAATTTATAATTAATGTTACAATTTCATATAATAATTCATTAACAAATTACTTACTTTTTGACATGAAAACCACTAGAAAATTAAAATTATATAGATTTAAAGGAAATACCACGCTAGATATCCACTATAAAAATGGAGTTATTGTACATATGTACTTATGTAGAATTGCGGTAAAATTAACTTTTAGTATTTAATAATTTGACATTAAATATAATATATTATACTAAGTTTCCAATATAAAACAGTGCGGTTCTTTAGCTGTTTTTGTCAGTGGCGACAACACAGAGAATTAAATATAAAACAGGTACATTAAATGTTGCGCAATGTTATATGCATTTATTTAATAGATAATAAATAGAAGTCAAACTAATTTTACATTGTAACGTTTCTTAAAATAATTGTTATTTGAGTTATAATATTTTTAGTACATATATATTTATTTGCCACCTTTTTATAAAAATTATTTTTGTCAATTGTTATAAAATATTTTTCCTGAAGAAGTTTTACATTTTGATAATAACATATTGGAAAAAATTAAATTTAAAACACAAAATAATATAACATCTCAAGCTCAATTAAATCTTTTGAAATACTTCCAAACCGTTTTTGTTATTTTAATTCCTTCAAGCAGTAAAACTGTTTAATTCTCTTTTCACTAAAATATTAGAAACACGTCTGTGACGACGAATTTCGACACGATCACGCGGAAGAAAACTCGTTGCATATCCACGTAGACTTCAACACAATTAGGAGAAGCAAAGTAGATGATTCAGATGTTAGAGTGGCCATATTTCAACAACAAACCACAACTAATAAGAATAGCAAAGAAAAATATTGCAATTAAAATTATATAATTTAAAATTATTTTTATTAAATTATATGCCGTATAAAGAACAAAGCGACTGTGTTAAAAAATCATTTATGCTTTAATACTGCGCATTCAGTATCTAAATGATCTTAAATTTAATTCTCAATTTTTTTTTTGCAATTACGTAATAGAAAACCTCTTTTATTTTCATATAGATAAAGTTATAAATTGCTCCTGATTTAATTTCAAACTGGAGGATGAGGTAAAAAGCCTTAAGCTTAATGGATTTGCGCGATAAAGCATTGCAGTTATTTTTATATCAGGCACGACTACACGTATGCAAATAGCCAGACATGCACCCAAACAAAAGCCTTTTTAAACAGAATTGTTAATATATTCGTATTCACAATTGTGTATTGCTAATGCTGCACAGTGAAGGTGTTTCCAATTTTTTGTTAAAGTTATTTGTGATGTTTAAATTGATAATTTAACTAATAATTAAAAGTACTTAAATTTTAAACGCCAACTCAGCGTGTAAATCAAATTTCACCGTAATCGGTTCAAACGTCGAGGCAATAAAAAAATTTACCACACATATACATACATACATACATACATACGTACTTATATATTTTAATTGCATAATGTTATTACCAGCACTCTAGACCAACTTTTTTTGTCACACTTATTTATCTGCATGCGTATTTGAACTGTTTTACCAAATTTCATCGATTCAGTTCAACATTTAGATCGACCGACATTCTGCGTATTTTTCAGAACCGATTTTACAGACCAAATTTCGCAGTCCGAAATATTTACTCGTATATGTATTATTTAAAAAAGGTACTAAATTTCACTGAAATCGGTTAAGCCCTTTTAATAATAACATATTTAGCTTATAAATTGACCGCAGCGCCACTTAGCAAATCCCAATGGAAGTTATGGAGGTTTTTTTTTTACTAAAATTTTAAGTAAAAAAATCAATTGGTCGTATTGATCTGATTTGGCGGAATTTAAACAGCAACTGCTACAGGTCTACTACTGATCAATTGACACCAAAATGACTACAGACTACAACTATTGATATGAACCAAGTACAAAAAAACTACAGGTATTTTAGAGGTTGGAAGAATATCAAAGTCGTTTAATGAATATATCGAAATCAACTGCTTACCGAAAGATATTAATTTGCTCCAGGTGGATTTTTTTATCTTGGACCAGGACTCAGGAGATGACCCTTAAATATGCGGGTGCATTGTGCCACAAACTGCTTTTTGCACGTTATTTGTTTTTATAGCAGTGTGTTGCGCCTCTGATATCAAGGAGACGTATTAAATTTTGAAGCTTCGTTTTCAGTAGCCATTTTTAGTAATTATATTACTTCGGCGGTGCTACACAATACCGACGAAGGAAGACGTTCTGATGGGCGTGTTGATTGGATACAGCTGAAGCCGTTACTGAAAATTTTTCGCAAATTATCTTAACAAATTTTTAAATAATATAATTACAGATATCTCGTATCTTTGTTTTCTAATATGCAACCCTTCTAAACAACAGTACGTTTTTTTTTACTTAAAAATGTTTTCTTTATTTACTATTTATAAGATTACGATAAGCAACAGAGTTGTATTCGTCTTTCAGTTTAACATTTTGCAAATTGAATATTTATTTCCGAAATATTTAATTCTTCCCCACTGTGTGCCATTGGCTTAGATAACATAAGCTGGGATATATGAGAAACGCCAGCATGTTGTAAAAAACAATAGTTTATAAGAAAAAAAAAATATATATATATATATACACATGTGTATTATCGTACATACATACTCAACACTGCAAAGTTGCCGGCATTTCAGTTCAAAGTTACGAGTTGTGATGATGATGCCAATAAAGGTGTTTGCTTCCTTTCTGAAAAATGTTTAGAGATTGTAGTGAATAATTTGCTTTAGAAAATCGTATTGATGATGCAGCAATTTCTGGCTGTCGTTCTTTATCTAATTCTTTTATTTAAAATTGTGTGTCGTGTGTGTGAGTTGTAAAAATTACAAGCAGTAACAACTGAAGCCAGAGGAAAAAACAAACAGAACGAAGGAACGAACACTAACAATTGCTGGCATCTTTTTATATTCTGGCGCTGAAACTATCGTCATTACCCATTTACGTGCAAATGACGAAGAGTATAGTATCATATACAAATATCTGATGCTATGTATGCATGATGAGTAATCTCGAATAGAAAATAGTCATAAATATCTTGAAAAATATCCTTTAAAAGGTTTTGGAGTGTAAAGCAAAAAGAAAAAAAATTATCGAAGGGCTATAAATATACGCCTAATCTTATGTCCTCCGAAAATATTATTCGATTAATAATCGTTAAACGCCGATCCAGTAAAATTTTGTTAAAAACTGCCTTGGGTTATATACGAGGTTTGTTCAAAAGAAAAGGTGAATTTTGTTTTCTTCGATTACAATGGCGAGGTGCAGCAAGAGTTCTTGCCAACAGATCGTACAGATAATAAGGAATACCACAAGGAAGTTATGCAACGTTTGCGTGAAGCAAACGATCGGAATTGTGGAAAAAAATCAAGGATTCTGCATCACGCTAATGGAACAGCACATCAATGCTTCTTCGTGATTTCTTGACCTAAAACAACACCCTAAACAGGCCTCAGCCACTTTATTCACCAGATTTGGTTCCTTGCGACTTTTTGCTTTTCCCAAAAGTGAAGAGACTAATGAAACGCAAACGTTTTGCCACAATTGATGAGATAAAGTCAAAATCCAAGAATGAACTGATGACCATACCAAAAAGCGCATTTCAAAATTGCTTCGAGGATTGGAAGAAGCGCAGGCATGAGTGGATTTAATCTGAGGGGACTTAATGGATATTGATGAATAATTAAATACTGTTCAAAAAAATTCAAAAATTCACATTTTCTTTTGAACAGATCTCGTATATAAATATCAAAAGAACTTTATTTATTCAATTAGAAATTAAATTGCAAAATAAATTTCAAAGTTGCTCCAGAAATTTACCTTCATTTAACAAAAGTGAAGAAATCCAAGAAAAAGACATGCAAAAGAAATAGTCAATGCATGTGTTCTATTGCAAATGTAGTGGCTCATGATTTTAACACAGTGAGCATGTGCTCATACTTAACAAAACAGCTCGACATTAATACAGAGCAAAGTACAAAAAATAAGAATTGAATGTGTTTTCCATGAGTTCAAAGGCGATGATATTGTTAACATGAAAGATGGCATTAAAAGAGAATTCATATGAAGAAATACTAAAGAAAATATCAATTCATTGTGAAGGCATTAAATTTTTTTTTTTGCCGGGAAAGATTAATTAAAGATTTTCTCATCCATGCTGAAGTTAGTACTTTCAAATATTTGCAACTTTAATGGCTTCTTGTTTCTAAAATGTTGAATAAATTGAATTTGACATCTGCGATTTTCGAAATGGTTCGTTTTGCGCTTGAACAATTTTGGTAAAATAATACAAATTTATTTGCCACATTGTAAATTTTACTGATGTGCAGCGGCCGCCGAACAAGCGCATTTTTGATCCGTTAAATTAATGTGGAGAACAATGAATAAATGCGAAGCTGTACTACCTGCAATGATGACTGTGCTCGTAAGAACACAATTAAAATATGTTGAAAAATTCTGTTCGTCGTAGTTGGCTACTGCAAGGTCAGATGATTCATTTGAAAGAAATAATGTTCTAATCAGAGTCGCGAATGTAAAAAAAAATGTAGGTTTTTTCCCATTCAATTCATTATTAATTCCTATCAATTTAATGCGATGTCTCAATTAAAAAAAAACAACATCGATTGCAATGCATCATATTCATTATAAAAGAAATACAAGAAATGTATTAAATAAATAAAAGTCGAATTTAAAATTGTATAAAGTTTCAGAAAATTGTTTTACTAAATATCCGAATATATTTTGGATTTCGCTGTATAATATTTATTTATAATATTGCTGCAAGAACTCTTTATGAAAATTGGACAAAAAGTATCTTTGGTACTGTGTTGTTCCATCAAGCGATTTTAAAACAATTATGGTTATAAAAAATGTTGTTGTTATTGGAGGGTGGTTGTTTTAAAACGTTATCAATACTACGTCAAACGAGTTGAAAACACTTATTGCCTGTTTGTAGCACTCGAACAATAAATATGACTTGCGATGTTATTAAAAGCAAAAAAAATGTTTCTATTTTATTGTTGTTTTTAATGTAAAATCACGAGACGCATTTATTGTTCGTATTCTGCAAACAGGCCGTTACTATTAAAAGCGCCGATGGATGTGTAAAATTTAAAATTCAGCTTATCGATAAATAGAAAAAAAAACATCGATGTATCGACTAATATTGTATGATACGATACATCGACCTTTAAACGATGTATCGCAACCAAAGTATTGATCTCTGCGGTGCATCGATTAACATCGAGCAGTTCTACCCTGCAGAAATCGCGGCTACTCCACACACGCCTGTAAAGTATACTCCATAATGGACTACGACTAGTCCAAAAATAACCCAAATGTATGAAATAAACGTGTTCCCTTTAACATTGCGCTGTCCTAGGTGGGGACAACATACTCCAGCCATGCATTACATCAGAGTAATCCCAAAACTACTCTATGTCACAACTCGGCGCATTGTCAGCAGTAAATTAAACACGAATTAAACACGATGCCTTAAGCATACAGTCGTTAAAATACGAACACTTGTTGGTCAGCAATAAGCTCTTGCTTGAAAATAACATGGTCCATGCCAGCATTACATGGGACCATTTTGTAACTACTCGTTTTTAACTAATATTGATCATGTAATCAACTAATTTCTGCAGGGTAGTTCTAATACTAATTACGCCAACGAGCATAATTTACCTAAGATAAGTATACTGAATATAAAGTATACGCCAACAAATTATTTTTCTGTAAAGAATGTTGATAAGAAATTATACCTGAATGGTCAAATTTTTTATTATTGTAGGATATGGCAATGAACTCACAATGATAAATTGTCACCTAAGTGTAAATAGTCTTTTCAGACAATTGTAAGAAAACTGCACAATTCCATTGTCACACAATAAATTTATCTGTCAACAAAAATTTTCACAATTCACACGGTTGTCAGATTTTTGTATAGAAAAAGTTACCAGACACGATATTCTAAATATCTATCTAAAAGTATCTAAATATTTAAGGGCAGCGTTGCCAACAGAAATATTTTTTAGACAATTGTGTTATTGTACGGTGGACTAAACAAAGCACATGTGACAATAACAAATGACTGTAAAATGAGTGGCAATTACGTGTCAATAGAAATGAAGGCTGTTCTCACGATTATCAGAATTGTGACAATATAATTGTCATACAATGCACGGACAATAAATTTTGTGACAATGTTGCCACACAAAAATTGTGAGTTCACACGGTTGTTAAACATTTTATTACAATTTGTTTGTCAATGTTTTCATCTCTATGATAATCGCATGTACATGCCTTCATTTCTTCATTTCAGTACATTATGGTTACTCTTCGTTGAAATATTTTAATAATGGTTCCAGCGGAACGATTTTTAAAGTAAAAAATTCCCAAAAAATACGCGTATAATTAATTTGGGGCTCTTCTTGCACTTTGTTAAAAAATTAAAAAAAAGTAAAAATTATTTTTCGATAAAAATTTTTTGTTTTTTAAACTTTTAAAACAACAAAAACAGGGCTTTGCCCTTCAACTAACGTTGTTGAGCAAATAAAAAGTATAATTCTAGCGCTTATAAAGAAGTTATATGATAAAGAGTAAATGAGCTTCGTCAATTCGACATACAATAAGCATCCAGTGTTAAAGCCGTAACTGACTATCGTACAACAGCGTGCAATTATATAAAAGAAAATCTTATAGTATTCCGCCCTACTTCAGAAAATCGCAACAAAATGTATATTTAAATGTCATACTGTTATTTAAAAAAAGGTTTTGTATTTTCAAAAATTATCTGTTTGCTACTATGCAATAGTGTAAAAGATACATGGCAATTTCTTTTTAATTTTCAAAGGATTAGCATTTGTATAAGACAGACTTTTCATCAAATCTGACAAGCACCTACAAGTTCTAGACTAAACAATGTGAGTACACTTGCAATTATAGCAGATTTAACGACTAAATCTGAGAATACTGGTTATTATTGTTATTATTATCACTGCTGCCGGCATTGCATGCTGAATTATTTTATTGACCGTGTTTTTCGCATACTCCGGTGTATTTTAAGAAAAAGTTCTGTTACATTAGACGAAATAGAGGTGAAATAACTATTTTTTTTTTTTTTTGGCGTGTGTGGTTAAAAAAGCCTTCGCACTTACAGAGACCGTCGTCATCTGCGTCGAGTGGTGTTACCACTAAAAAAATCCCTCCTTCTCCTCCTCTGGGTAGCACAGTTCTTTAACCTGCTATTACCGATACGTTTGTCGCTCTAACGGGTTAAGTAGGCGGATTCTTGAAAATAGACATAAAACTACAATCACAAACGGAACAGTTGTATTCAATTTCCGTTTGAAATAACAACATTTTATTGCGGACGCTGAATTTTTTTTTTTGAATTTAACTCTTTTTTTTATAAATCACACCATATTTGGCACTATTTAGAGATGCTGTTACTGTAACAGGCGCTGCATTAGTGTCAAATTTACAACAGTAACTGTAACAGCATTAACTGCTCGCAATTGCCATTTTTAGCATTACAAAACTAATTGGCTTGAGACCAAACATTCATCACTTTGGTCATGTGCAAGTGTAAATTTATATACGTGTGTGTGTAAATTAAGTTGTTCGTCCACTAATGCACAAAAAAAATATGCATTTGCCCTGTATAAAAATATAGAGAGAGAGAGAGAGAGAGAGAGAAAGAGAGAGAGAGAGAGAGGGACAGAACTAAAAAAATAATTTAAAAAAGAAGGCTAACACGTACACACACACACACACACACACAAATAATTGAAATTGTGAAACAACAAAGCAAACACAAAAAATGTTGCATATTTATTTATACGAGTTTGGATGTTGATGCAAGTTGGTGAATAAGTGCAGTTTTCCACAACTCTATGTACACTGCCCCAGGGAGTGCAGTGAACAAAACTCTGCTCACCAACAAATACAAGTGCATTGGCGTAAAAAATATAAAAACACAAATGGTTATATTAAGATACAGTGGGTGATGAAACATTAATTTACAGTAGGGGATCTCACAAGATGACGAATTCGATTCCTGCTAAAAGCACGTTATCTTTGTTATTTATTAAAAAAAAAAAAACAAATGCAAATGTTTCTCCATATAATTTCCCAGTCCATAATTTCTTATTATACACCTATTTTGTTGCTGTATAAAAGAAATATAACAATTTTTCTTTATTACAGTGTGTATTTAATTTTATTATTTTGTCATAGCAATGTGAATATGGGCAAAGATCGAGAAGTTATTAAATGCACGCTCGTTTTTGTTAGGCAATGAAATATAATTTTATAAAAGTCAACTATTTGCTAAAGTTGGCCAACTTTGCTATACTTTTCATATGGAATGTTGGAGTTTATGCTTCAATGCTGCTAGCAAAAGTGGAAAACAGGATGGTTATGCACGAACAACGATCACTAGTTTTTTTTTTTTGTATGAGGTTCAATGAAACTCAAATACAGACCAGCAAAAACTAAATAATGTTACAGCTGCCAAAGAGCATACTTTTCAATCATATACCATATACCGTCTGCATTACTTAGAAACAATTATGTAGTGACTTGATTATCACTTGATACAGAAGTATTTATTATTATTTAGTACAAAAAATCTCGCCTGTTTATAAATGCAGAAATACTTTCAATGCCGATATTTGCGCAACCAAATCAATCTTATTTTAATGTAAATTCCGATGAACGAGTATTGCGTATAATTGAAAGGCAATAGAATGAAAGTGTGTCGCATTTAGAACCCATTTGTAAACATTTGAAATTTATAGTGAAGCCGCTTTAAAGCCATTTTAGATCGTTTCAAAAGAGAACAATATAGGGCACACGTTTCTTAAAAATAATGCGAAAAATGCAATGTACTTTTTAAGAATCGAAATCGCAAAATAAGTGTGGCTTAACCGGTCTGAATCAAATATGATGCATTCTAAGGGCATTGAGCTTGCTTAGATTTCGTAAGGGTCAATCTTACTTGCACTGGTCGCTAGTAAGGTTAAAGGATTCAGAGTTTTTTTTCATATTTCTAACCAAAAACTAGTTGTGGTAGTTTACCATGTTCTTTTAATATCGTTGCGCATAAAAAAAAAAATATTCAAGCATTTGAAATTTAACTGTTTCTCCGGATTAAAAATATTTAGAAATTAAAAAGCTCAAACTGGTTTATGTACCAAATTTTTCTTGTCGAATACAAATTTTATTAATTAATTTATAATAATAAAAATTATTAGGGAGGAACGAGCTTTCCTATGAGAAAAGAATCATCGAAATTGATGCAGTCAGTAAAAAGTTCTAAATTAACATACATTAAATCCAACACGGGTAAATTGAGATCCTGTATCTTTTTTAAGGCGGTTAAAACGGATTTGTAGAAATAATATGATTAACTTAAAAACATGAATTTTTTTATTTTTGAACGCTTGCACAGCATTGCTATTTGTTGTTGTTTCTCGAGCATACATATCAAAGAAAGATAAAATTAAAAGTCTGTAATTTTAGATTTAAAACAAAATGATGATTAAATTTCAGGAAAGATTATTTTTTTTTATCTGGGACCAGCACTCAGGAGATGACTCCTACACATGCGAAGCATTGTGCTGGAACTATAGGAAAGGGATAGTAGGAGACACGACAGGAGTGAAGCTTAATTAATTATTTTAACAGCTCTGCTTTCGCACGTTCTTTGTTTATACTCGTACCAGTGCTGAAGCTTCGGTTCAGTAGCCATTTTTTTATTATTGTTTTACTTCGCCGGTGCTACACAATACCGACGAAGGAGGGCGTTCTGATGCGATTGTGGATTGCTATCAGCTGAAGCCGGTATTGTTCAGTGACCAGTGACAATGGCTTCGCCACTGAAAGCTTCCGACAACAACTAACACACAAAGACACACTAATGCACATCAGAAAAATGCGAGATGTTTATTTTTATTTTAAAATTTTAGTCTGAAGCTGGGTTTTAACCCAGGTCTGTTTTTGGTTTTGTAGTCAACGTGCAGACGGAATCCACGACACAACTTGAAAACAAAAGTGTATGCGTTTTTAATCTAAAAAAATGTCAATTCCAAGGCTGATAATGTTGTCATCAGCAACAATTTTCATTTAATGGCAATTTTTCTTCATTGAATGTCAGAAACAGGAAAGGGAAGTGGAAAAAAAGCAAACAAATAGAAAAACAACCCAACTATTTATATCCTTAAAAATATACAATATCCTTTGCCTTATGTGTTCAAAACTTGATCTAAATATACACCACTCGTGCTGATATTACAATACAATAGACATTTGGAAATGTCCGTTTGCAAACTTTATACACCGAAGTTTTTTTGATGAACTTAGAAAGTTCATTAAGAACAAGTTAGACGTGTAAAAAGCAGAAAACTTTTTTTTGCTTTTGTCCGAAGCATATCAATTTTTATAAGTTTTTCTGTGATTATATTAAAATTAACGCAACAGTGATAGTTTCGTGAAAGTTTGTACAGTGGCATCTAGATGCGATTAACGAGTTTCTGCATTGAATTTGGGCTTAAATAGGTTTCTGTTTAATATATTTAATGTAAAAGCAAAAATCTATACTAATAATACTACCATGCATTATTATATTTAGCTTTAATGTGGTGAAGGACTTCGTTTACGTAGCGAAATATCCGTGGTATCACAATAGACCAAGAAATCGAAGTGTGTACGGAATGCCTAATTCAGTTGTGAAATGTCATTGTTAACAGCAGGAAAGCTTTCACTAATTTTCATAAATTTGTATTTGTAATGGGCTTAAGAAATCTTATAAAGAACATAGCTGACCATATGTCGTTTCTGATCAGTTTGAGGATTCCAAAAAAACACGAACATTTTTACGAGCCTTAAATTTGTCCTCCAGAGCGCAAACATTTGTGGTCATTTTATGCATTACAGAAGAAATTCTTTAATTTTTTCCGAACTATTCGTATGTGCAATACATTCCCTGTATAAATCTTTCCCGTCAGTTGCGTTGTTCGAGAGTTTAAGTCGAATGTGCACAATCACCACTCCCTCTAACCTTTCAACCATAACATATTTTCCTTCTTACTGATAAAAATGTAGTTTAATAATAAAGGAGAAAAAATTTTAAACAATTTTTAATTCTTATATCATTTATACAGGCTGTCTGGCAGCATGGTTTATATTTTCAAACTTAAATAAAAAACGTAATAATTGACGCAAAGTTTTATTAAGAGCATTGAACGATAGAATGGAAATGCGGAAAATAGTATGTCTTCCAGATCCTTCAGATGCTTTTTTAAAATTTCATGTATAATCGCTCTTGGAAGTCCCAGTGATTCCGCTCTTTTCCGTATTGAAAGTCGCGGATTTTCACGTAAATTGCTTTCAACCAGTTCAATGTTTTCGGGAGTCCTTGAAGATCGACTGGGCCCTGGCTGTGAGGTATTCATAGCCGAAGCAGTTGCGCGGAATCTCTGCACCCACGAACAAATTAAATTTACACTCGGTCCATCACTTATTCGCCGAATACCGAACTTTGAACAAAATTGTCGATGAGCAATTACGTAAGAATCATTACTCTTAAAAATGGTTTTCACAGCGAAGGAGCGATGCTCACTCGACCACTGCCACATCGTGACTTACAAATCCGCACAATCGGTAATTCCAACGGCGCCACTTTCCCTCCCTCCCGTTTATTACTTTTTGAAATAATCGTATTTAAAAACATAAATTTCCCACCAGAGACCTGGTACCAGAGCTGTTAAATTTCGATTACGATTAGGAATCAATTAGATTACTTTTTGAAAAGAATTGTTCTGATTACATAATTCTCTTTTCAAGAATTTCTGATTACAAATTGATTACGATTACTAGTAATCGAAAGGTAATCTGGATTACTTGAAATTACGGTAAAATAATAAAAAAAAATTACAAGTAATCAAAAAATAATTTGCTTACTTTTTAAGATTACTTTTGATTTGATTTTGATTTCATTATTTTTAAAAATTTTGAATTTAATAACAGAATTTATTTTGAAAAAGTTCAAAAGAAATTTATAAAATGAGATGTTTTTTAAATTAAATTATAATATTTTCTAATTGAAAATTACAAAAAAACATTACTTAGCTTAAGCTTGGAAAATATTATAATTTAGCTTAACTTCAAAAAAATGTAATCAACTTAGTAATTATTACAATTAATAATCATTAGTTAACAGCTATGATTTATACTTAGCGGCCGTCTCGACGATAGAGTTTCAGCGTACGACTCAGATTTCTAATGTTATTTTATGACATTGCTCGCGAAATTTTATTATTTTATGACTTTTTTATTTGAAGCCCAACAACAATTTGTTTAAACTATTTTAAAATATTAAGACAATATGAATTAATAACAGCGATTGTGCATCTTCGGTTTAATATGAGGACATTTTCCAAATCATTAATTCAAACGAAATTATTCAATAAATAGTTGAGGTGCTTATGAATATTTCGTCAATTACAGGGTGTCCGCCGGGAAAGTATAGTACTTTTTTTGTTTATAATGTCTGATTAAATGAAAGAGAATGGATCTTATATTGATAAATGTTTTATTTAATGTCGGCAATTATGTATGGAATACAATATCAGATAAATTTCCACCTCTGTTAGCCTCACAAATGCGACCCAATCAACATCACCATTTCTTGAAATAACTTCTTGTGAAAAGAGGTCTCGCAGTAATTCCATTGTAATCCTGGCTGTATGCGATGTGGCACCATTTTGTTAATACCACATTTTAATCAAGGCCAAAGCATGCAGTAGTGGCGTTAAAAGTGGTCGCCAAAGTTGTTCTTTAAAGACCAAGCTCCTAAGCACGGCGTCGAATTGAGGTTGATGGATTGTTTTGAACACTTTCTTAAGCAGCAGTAATGTTTTCAGCCGATCTTGCGGTACGTTGTAGTCCATGCTAGGGCCTATCACCTACAGACCCTCTTTCTTCGAAATCATTCACTACACGATAAATAGTGCGTTTTTTTGGCACGTCGTTTCTCCCAAAAATTTCTCGTAACTTTCTCATCGTCACAGTAATCGATGATTGATTTTGAGAAAGTGTTTTAACGATTAAAACACGTTGGTTTATCGAATATTTTTCCATAATAAATTTGCAATGTGTCTACTTCACGACTGCCAAATATGAACTGTCAAGACTAATGTTTTCCAAAATGGCGGCAAAACAAAGTAGTATACCTTCCCGGCGGACACTCTGTATTTAACTAATCTAATCATAACTGAGGGATACTTTTAGCTCAAGCTATACATTTTATACGCACTTTCTGTTAACCTTGATTAGCTCTTAAGCCGTAATGAATTACGTGATCATTATCGATACGTTTCCGGAAATACAAAAAATATATTCACATTTAAACACTCTGATGAATGCGTATTGATTTACTTTTACAAACATATTAAGTTTTATGTTTTTATTGTTAATGGGATTCCAGTTGTGTTTGCTCATTATTAAGAAATTTTAACAAACTTTTGTAATAATTGCAAGACAAATGTTTTACGTACAAGTCAATACGTATTTAAGAATTGAAGAACGGAAAAGTTTTCGAAAGTTTTCCAATACACATATTGCGATTTCTAAATCTTATGAAGTCATGACAAGATGAAATTAAAGAAATATTTTTTTTCTAATATTATTAATTGTAAATAGGAATATGTGAGATGTATTTTAATGAGGCATAATTATTAAAGTATTGGACTTTGGTTTGGATTTTCAAAAGGTTCTGGAGTGAATGCGGAATTTATAGTTTTTTATACATTGCTATCGACCAATGCAAATCCGCGCTTTTAAAATCTCGCACATTGTTTGTTGGTTGAGTCGCCTAGAGAAAGTTATTTTTACGAAATCTTAGTACAATCACAATTTGCTAGACTTGTGTAAAACATTGGCTTTTGCTAAGAAACTTATTATTATTTGTCTGACCTCTACCTCCGGAGATTCTAGGAGAGTTCAATATTTTCGTGACGCTTTTCATTCGGTCAAGTTTTTATTGGGTTTTTCTTTTTTTATACTTTTTATTTTTTGATTATCCTTATTTTTATTTTTTTGTTATTGTTCGCAGTCATTTTGCAAAGAAATGTTACAAAACGTACAGTAAATAAAAACTATTATTAGTGTGGAGTAAAAAATTACTACACAAATAACTTTACAAATGCAATGATGCAAAACCTTTTTCACAAGATTTTTTTTTTTTTAATCTGAGACCAGCACTCAGGAGATGACTCCTCCACATGCTTTTCACAAGATTGTGAGTCCATAAGACGGTTCATTTTCAAAAACCCGTCACTTTAACAGCTGTCATGATTCACTCTGTAACTAATCGATTTTCCATCTATTTTGGGATTGCCCGGCTCTGTGCAGGGGTAGACAAAGGATGCTATGAGCCTCATTCTTTGCGGATCTTAGCTCATCGTAAATATGATTCCCAGCAGATGTGTACAATACTTGAATGTGGTAGACTTCTTTATGGTTTCGTGAGTTTTGTGGTATAAAAACAGCACTTTGTCCTAATTGAAATTCGAAAAAGTTAACACACCTTGGAATATTTTTTTTAACTTTTTTGAGATTCTACTGTATAATTTAAAGCCCAGTAATTTTTAAATTTACTCGTCATGCTCATTTTCTATTTTCGTGTTTCCCTTTATAATTCTAACTAAAAGGTTCTTTATAATTAATAGTTGTATATTTTATTAAATAATTAATTAGTTAATAAGGGCCAACAAATCAATATCAATCAGTATTATGAACAAAAGTATGCGGTGCAAAACAAATTTGTTTTAAAAGGCGATGCAAAAGTTTTTGATGAGTATTTAATTAAAAAGTTAAAGATATTTTTAATTAAATTGAAATTAAATTACGGCATTAGGGCAAAATGGTTGTAGAAGTTCTGTATAATTGACGTCGTATTGTCCAGCACGACATGCATGAAGGTGGTTTGCCATGTACATGTAGATATTTGTAGCGCGAGATATTTGCAATAATAAGACTTGCAAATTGAAATGATGTGGAAAAATTAATAGTTACCAAAAAAATTACAGAATAGAGTTAATAATTTTGGCAAATAAATCATCCTCCACAATGTGTTTTGTAAATTGAAAATTTAACACAATTATAAAAAAATTCGTTTGCAAATAACTTGAAATTTTTTTTTGTGAATTGTTAAACACCCTTTACAAAAAACCATGTGTTTAGATGCAGCATAGCATTTTATTATTTTAATAAATGAAATTTTAATTGCAATTGCATCGGAATATTTTTATTTTATTTTATATATTTTCGAAAAGAAAAAAAGAAATACAATACGAGGTTCGCTATTTTACAATTGTCCTTGGTGTTTCTTAAATATTGTTTTCATTATGCTTCTCTTTGTTGTTCTACTTCTAAGTTATCCACGTTGGTCCTAAAAGAGCCAAGGTGTTTAAATTCCTAATAACTTTTGTATTATAATTTTTTTTTTGTTTGCACTATTTTGTAAAGAAGGCTTGGGGGATTTAATTGAGACTTTGTGTACACAATTGAAGAACGTGCCAAAATCGTTGAACTTTATTTCTAGAAGAAAATCTTGCTTTTATTCATAATTTAATTATGAGCGACGAATTCCATTTCCAGTGGCATGGGTTCGTTAATAGCCAAAAAGGGCTACTGAAAATCCAAATCCAAGAGTAGTTCAACAGCGAGAACTATACACCCACTTCAGTGTACCGTTTGGTGCGATCCTTCGTCTGAAAGTATAATTGGCTCACATTTTAAGAAAATGAACACGGTGTCGCCGTTTCCATCACTGATGTTAGATATCCATCGATATTTGAAAAGTTTTTTATGGCCAGCCGTGGGAAACAATCGCGCATACTGCGAGGGACACAATGGCGCTTTCAACTCAAACGCCTTCGGCCATTTTGGGCCACCTTGTAGATGGTGAATTTGGAGCTCCATTAGAAGAGAGAAAAATAACGGGGTATAAATTTCTTGCATTCTATTAATAAAAAATAATAAATATTTAAAGCTAATAATTTAGATCTTCTGACAACCTAACGCAGTCGACAAAACATGAAGAACGCTGCATATGAAGGTGTAGCTACCTTCAAAAACAGCATGTTGTTTCGTGCTGCTAGTGTTTGTCAATTTTGTTTTTGAATTACTTTGTTTCTTGTCACATGTAATTTTGACTGCCTCTTTGGAATTGGAAAATTTTTAACTGAAGCATGAACAGGGTTTCACAATAAGGCACTGCATACATATGTATGTATTAATAACTAAAATAAAATTTTATTATTTAGCACTTTTCACTTCCGTTCTTATGTCGGTTCTATTTTTTTTTTAAATTTTTTTTTTACTTTTTAATGTTTCATTACGTTAATCTCTTTAGAAGTTTTATTTTATTCTGGAATCACCTTTAATAAATACAACCTATTAAAAAACTATACCGATCCGGCACATGAAAATGGCACCACACAGTAATCACGACCTTTGCAAGGGAAAGAGAATCATCAAAATCGGTCCATACAGTAAACATTTCTGTCTAGGGGCAGCTGTGTTCTCCCGATCCGACCACCATTAAAATCCGACGATACAACATCCACAAGCCTTCCAATGAAAAAAGAAACAAGAACTTTGGTCCATCCAGTAAAAATTTCTCAGGTAGGTTAAATTAGGTCGGCAGGTTGCTGGATGTAAAATTAAAGAATGGTTCCAGCCCACTTAGGTTCAAAATAGTATGGTGATACTTGTTATGCAAAAAAATTTCACGTATTGTAGTGATAATGACCAGAGTCTCTGCTTGGAATCGAACCAGGAATCCCGAACTAATAAAATAGAGCACTACTTACTAGACTACCGGTCTGAAATAACAGACATAAAAAAACAAAAAACAAAAATACTGTCGAATTGAGAACCTCTTCCTTTTTCGTTTGAAATTATGTAAAATGGCCCTATTCAGCTGAAAAATGATTTTGTCAAAATGACATCAAAGTCGTAGCAACTGTGCTTTACGAATTCTCAATTGAATTCACAATTGAGAGTTGTGTATCAAACAAGCTCTCTATCCTTCTTCGTACTCCACCAGCTGTCTCTCTACACTCAACCTCGTTCCAATTAGTTGTACAGTTCCAGTTTTTTTTTTGTGGAAACTTTCAACGAAATGGAATAATATTTTTATCAAACGACATTTTTTCATATTTTTGTTCAGAATATTGCATAACAACTATTCTATCTTGATATGAATGAATAGAACATTCTTACGAAATGTCAAGTTATTTAAAAAGCACAAAAGATGAGGAAATTAATTATCAAGTATGTAGTTAGACTTTCTTTCGAGCCCAGATTAATGGTTATACAGTCGCATTGCTGCAGTCACACTGTGTAATCAATAACAATTGCAATAAGAAAAATATTATCTTCCTATTAAAACAAACTCTCTCTGAATTTGAAAGATATTTTCGGGAACTCTGGACTAAATAATTATTTCTTTTTAAACACACTCGCATTATCAACTTTCTAATTTGTTAAAAAGTCCGCCTTACTTTACTAGTTTTCAGAAACAATTTTCTATTCTTTCTCAGTTAAGAGAGCAATATTCTTTTAGTATTTCTAAATCTTTATTTTCTTATTGCTAGCAATTGTGTTATTTTTTATATATGTACACATATGATTTCTGTTTCACATAGCTGTTCAGGAAAGCCAACCCTCGTAGAAAAATAAATTAAAATTAAATTTGAAAACCAGCTGCAATTGGTATCATATTTTATTACGGCGACATTTCACTTTATTTTATAACCAAATATTTCATCATAAAATAACTTTTTGTTAATATTTATAATTGTCGTCGGTTTTTGTTTGGTTTATAGCGACCAAACACTCAAAACTAAAATGGAATAAAAATGGAATGCAGATGAATGAAATGGGAATTATTTTACATTAACGCTCATTTTTGTTTTATTTACACAGTGCGGCGGAAACAAATTAAAGTGAGCATGAATCAAAAATTTCTACACAACGTCTCTGTTTGATAGAGAATTTAATAATTCCGGCTTTAGCGTTGGACTTGCTGAGAGATATTCGCAATTTTCTAAACTTTCTACTTTTTTAAAATGAGTTTAAATTAAATTAAGACTTCTAAATATTACACATATTTTTTACTGAATCATTTCAAATAAAAAAAAATAATAAATTTCAGTGATGCTAATGGCCCGTAAGAACACTGTACAAAGAATTTTAAATATTCGTATATCTGATATACCGACCATTATGTGTGGCTAAAGAGTGAGTATTTCACTGATATCTACGACTCCTGTAGACTTGCTTCATAATTTATAAAATTAAATTAAAATTAAAGTGCTTTTAAAATTATTGAGAATGTAGCCATCGATTTTAACAAACGCTAAAAGTTTTACACGAGTTATGGCAATCGGCCGGCCACTTTGAAAGGTTGTCACGTCACAATTGAGTATTCTGTTGTTAGGGTCACCAAAAGACCAAAACAATTATGAAATAGTTTTTTTTTATTACTTTCAATATAAATAAGAAAAAAAAACCATTTTTTGTACTGCACAGTGGAAAAAAAGAACAAGATAGTGGACGACACATGTTTTTATTTTTTATAAATTCATTAATCAAATTAAGTTACTGCTAGAATTTTGCAATTTTTCCAAAAATTTTACATAAAGGGTCTTCCTACAAGGACCTCTGAACTTTAACAGCCATATTGTTCAAGCTACATCTGTTAAATTGGTTGTCATTTATTCAGTCTATTTTGCCAACTCACCATGGATGGTATTTTGGGGTTAAGACTCAGCACTTATTGAGTTATATTTTTTAGTATATTTATTTTTTTAGCTCTTCAATTTGGAAATGTTTTTACGTACCTACCTAGCAGCTCAACCCCCTTGGGTCCAATTCATAATGGTCCCATTGTGTTACCTGTAAAGAGAAGAAACTGAGAAAGGAGAAAAAGAAAATAGTAGAATTTTGGTAAATTTTTCAATTATTTTTGGCTGTTATTTTGAAAATTTAAAAGGCAGAAATATAAAATATTAAATTGTTTTCATATTTACAACAGCAATAACTAGGTAAACAGCAAAAACGAATTTTTAATTTCAATTCAGTTTTCTTATCGGAAAATGGGATATCATTGCCCACTGTGCATAGTCTATACTTTCGATTTGCGACCATGCACAATTCATTATAAATGTGTGTCGATATTTCAGAATTTTAAAAGTATAATTTGAATAAATATAAAAGTGTTCCTGATTAAATTTCGAAGATTCTACAACTTCTCCAACAGCGTTTTTAATTTTGGTCAACCCAGTGTTTAAATATTTAGTTTTATATACGCATTATTTTAATACTAGACACGCCGCCGTGCCATTTTTGTCCCGCGCGTAAGTTTAACCGTCTCTAACTCTTTAATTTTTTTATTTACGTTCGTGAAACTTTTTGACTTTTAATAATTTGATGTATATAAACAAATGACTTTAATTTTATAATAATAATACTTAATGAAAAAAAAGCCATTTACCTAGAATTGCCGCTGGGTCATTTTTGTCCCGTCAATTATAATTAATAATTAATTATTTAACCCTGCACCGTCATCCTTCGTCAAAATGACGTCACGAGATTTTATTTTTAAGTTAAAACGTATTTTTTCTTTTTGTTTTGATCTAATTTTTAGTATAGCGATAGTGGATTGAAAGCTGTGGTTATATCAAGACTTGCAGCGAACTGTGTAAATTGTAAGTGTTTGTTTTTTCGCATTTAATTTTTCACCGTAGTCAAAATGGCGGAAGATGATGCTTGTGTAACTTTTAGGTTTTTTCTGAGACGAAAAATTTTATTGTTCTCTAAGATGACTAATCAGCGATCTCTAACAGATGAATAAATTGAACACTTCATATCCTGAACTGACAACAACCATGACTTAGAAAGCGATTTTAATAAAATAAGAAGTTGATCAAGACGAGTCCGTTGCAAAGTGCGGTACAGCCATATTTTTCTTCGACAATATTGGCCTATATCGTGCAACGAATAAGGCACTATAAATCCCAAAACAAAGGGCAGCAAAGGGCGAGTTAGTACATTCGATCAGATGTGCAGTGTTATGAGCTGTTCAAGTATAACGAACAGTTGGCTGTTATGTCAATTTTTCAGAATTTTAAACCTGACATTTATTAATTCATATGTAATGTACATACACAATATGCTTAAACCTGCCAAAAACCTATAAATAGCGTTAATTCCATGAAAAATCAGTTTTTCGTGATTCGTAAAAATCAATTGAATTTCAGAAATTATATTTAAGATCAGCTCCAAATATATTGAAGGAAGATATGTGCAGTTAGTCCCTCTTCGAAGCGAAGAATGACAAATGTTTTTTGTGGAAAGTGCCAAAAATATCTGAGTGGCGAGCATAAAATTCAAGTTTGTGCCTCGTGCTTTATACGAAAGAATTTACCTCGAAACTCATGTTCCTTTTTTAATTTAATATCTATGTTATAAGCAACTGAAAGACTGAATTTAAAAAATTTGCAACATGTTATATTTTTTTATGTTTTATTATTAACTGTTTAAAAAACCATGCCTATTAAAGGAAAAATATGAAGTGTTAATATTTCGTTAAAGATTAACAAATATAAAAAACATTTTCTTTAAATATTAATAAAAAAATTAATAAAAAATATATTAAAAAAAAAAAAAAATTATAAACAAAAACCAATTTTCCTGAAGAAGCTACAGAAAGGAGTAGCGAAATATCGAATCAAAATAAATATTACATATATTAAAAAGACCTACAACTTAAATAATTAGTGTTATTAATATAAAAAGGGGTCAAAAAACGAGAAGAATTATTAATAAAAAAATAACTAAATATAAATAAAAAATATATTTTCCTACGTACTTTTGCTCGTGAGCTGTTTTATAGTCAGTTAATTTATGTCGCAGTCAAAATGAAGAGGAATGACGTTAATGTAGAAAAAATAAGGATGACGGTCTAGGGTTAAAAGAAAAAACAATTATATGTAGGTTTTAAAAAAAAATACATACTTGAAGCAAAACAAGTTCCTGTTCCTGTTCCTATTTCAAAATACGCATCCATATGGAAAAGAAAAATAAATACATTAAAAATTTAAAAATTAAAGGTTATAAACGAGAGAGAAACGCTTTAGTTGACATGTATGCAAAATAAACACAATTTTTGTTCCCAACAATTACAACATTATTTAAATTATTAATAAATAAAACTGTTTGAAATGTCTTAGAATATAGATTTAATCATAAATTTATACTCTCTTCTAAAAAAAACGTGCTACTATTTACAAAGAGACAATTTTGTCACGGTGCTGGTTTTAGCGGGATCGTAAATTTCGGTGTTTCTAGTGTTAATGTAAATACAATACGAGAATTTATTTGATTCATGGTATCAGAAATTTGTTGAACGTTTCACCATCTCTGTTAGTGTAAATAAAGCTTTCTTTGATCTCCTTGGAAATGCTTAAAAGCCTCTCATACTGTGCATTGTTATACACTCGCAAATGAGGTGTCAAAAATTGTATGAAAATTCATTTGCACAAACTTTGTAAACTTGTCCAGCGTGTCTGCATAAAAATTACATCATAGACAACAATTTCTTAAAATAATCTGAGCAATTGATTCTTTTGCCTTTCTGAGGGCATTTTTAAAATCACATTACACTTTTTAGACACAAATTAAAGTTTTTCACATATTATTTTATTTATTTTTTCTTTCCCTCAAAAACTGTTGCACAACAATTTAACAGCGGGATTCGTGATACATGCGTTTCGTTGTTCCATCGTTACTATAATGGGATGTGTTCTAATGAAATCAGGGAACTTGTTCCCGAAACCCGGTCATTCGCGCGCACGACGCCATCATCATGAAGAGCGCATCCATTTGCGGTCGATTTGGCGGCGGTTCGCACTACGCATTACAGAGAAAATTCATTTTTTCGCCGAACGGAACGTATGTGGAATGGACTACCCGCAGAGGTGTTTCCTGTGTTTCCTTTAACGTGGGAAAATTTAAATCAAATGTCAATACACACTACTCCCTCTATCCTACTCCCCATAATCTAATTTCCTAGTTCCAGCACAATGCATCGCATGTGTAGGGGTCATCCCCTGAGTGCCGGTCCAAAAAAAAAAAAAAATTTGCCCAATTGCTCAAATGGAAATTTTAAGCTTTTCCATGAGGGTTCTTTATTTTCATTGTTTTCCATATTGTAATACGACTCAGTTCCAGTTAGTACCGAATGAATTAACTCTTTAAGGAACTGCTTTCATTGTGCGTAGTCAAGACAATTTCTCAAAATGAGAATTCATTACAAAACAATTGTATTTTCGATAAAAACGAATTCATGAAATGAAATAATTTTGATGGCTTTTTTTTTTGACACCCAACAATGCTATTTTTTTGCTGCTTTTTGTGGCAGTCTTAATTATAATTAAGAACATTCCGGGCGACGTTGAGTTCTTTCACCTTTTAAGTTGTCTAAAAATGTTTCAGTCTTGCAAATTTAGAAGTCGCCAGCAGGTAGATAGCCCTATTATTAAATATTTTTAACTATTTTTCGGTAAATTGAAAAAGAATTGTCGGCCAGTAAATCATAAATAATGAACGGAATCTATAAATCGATTATTTTTAATTTTATTAAAAAGTGTCGCTAAAGACGTATTAAGTGCCTGATTGAAGAAAGTAAAAATAATAAGAATTTTATATTATTTTATGAAATAATTTTTAATTTTTCTTTTCTGTTTGTTAAAACGACACATGAACAGAAACATGTGCCTTCCTTTTAGTTAATCCTTTGCCTAATTAAGACAAGCAGTTTAAAAGTTGTTTATATTTAACTTTAAATGAGCACTTTTTATCAGCTCATTTATATCGTCATACTACTCCTTCGTAATTATATTATTTGCATGACGACCAAACAGAAAATGAGGAAAACGGATAAAAACTTAAAAAATTTAATTCATTTCATCCACACACCATATGGAATTGCTTTGTAAATACCAATAAAAGCAAGGACATGTGTGCCAGTTCGTATTATAATGTTTTTCTGTTCGAGTAAACCACTAAAATATTACAATTTAAATTGCCATGCTCGTCCTTGGCAAATCGTAAACACCCTACATATTGAAAAAACTTTATTCCAAGTAATATTATTTAATGCTAGTGTTAGGTTTGGGCCATTTTGATAATTTTTTTTTTAATTTTTTATTTTTTATTTGATTACGTAACGGCCGATTCAAGATGTCAACTTAAAATGTTACTTAAGGTCTATATTTATATTTTATAATTTCAACGAAATTTTTAGTTATCCATGGTGTAAAGGAACATCTTGAAGTCTTGTTGATTTAATATATCAGCATAGTCGATTTAACATTAAATTAAGTTTGAAATAACGTGACTCCTTCTGTTGGAGAAAACTTGTATAAAAATTAAACAAAAATTATTTTGATATTGAATCAATATGATTTTATTGTTAATTTAATACCAAATTAATATCAATATTAATGTTAACACGACTTTTATGGTTAAGACAGTCTATATGTACATTTCGTTGCTGCAAATGTCAACTCATTAGTAGACATTCAACCAAATTTTTGAAAAAAGATAAGAAATCTGTCATGTTTATATAAAAACTCCCTAAAAGTCTTTGAACTGAAAAAACTTTTTAACCCTAATCCAGTCAGATAAACTTTGTAACGAATCCAACCAAAATGTGCTGCAGAGGCACATATAAACCCATTGCATATTATATTTGGGAATTTATATCTATTATTTGCATTTTTTTCTTTCAAAGCAGTACTTGTTTCATATTGTAGAATAAAATCCGCATCCTCCGAAAATTTACTGTCGTAATCTTAATCTTGGTTTATAGTTCCTTCAAAATCAATACCTTCAATAATTGTCTCGATTTCTACATATAAATATATTTTAAACATTGTGGGAAAAAGTTTCGTCTTTACAACTTTCTCTTTGAAAATTAGCCAACAATTGAATGATAAAAATTGAATGGGAATTCCCCGTAATTTAATGTTGTTGGTTCATAATGTACCTGATAGGCACATTATGACAGGATTAAGTATATTTGTGCTTTTACATAAATAAATAAATAAATAGAAATTAAAGAAGAGATCAATTTTTTTTAAAGAAATAAAATAATTCAAAGTACGAATTCAAGAAACACCAAGAACCATGACTTCAATTTAAAGAAGTTAGGACACTTCAAAGTGAAAGATGTGTCTGAAAGGCACATGTTAACTGGATTAGGGTTAATGTAGTTTTGAGCTGATTTAAATTTGCTTTAAAATTTGTCATTTGTTTATTTAACATTGTTCAATGTTCAATTTAACTGATTCAACGTTAGTTTTACATTACCTTTGTCCGATCACAAAGCTAATTTTAAGTGCTAAAACTTTAATTTTAATACAAAACTGGATTTTATGTATTTAAAGTGTTGCAACGTTACTTTTACTACGAAAAATATAAAATCAATTAGTTTTAAGTTAGTTTTGAAATTTGTTCGTTTCAAATAAATGTGAATCAATGTTAAATTTATATCAGGTTATTATTTTAGCAGAAATTTAAAATGATTTCAATCAACATTTCGTCATGTTGATGTTACATGGGATTTTTTTCTGTGTGAGGTCGGGCTAAAGAGCTCATCACACCAGAAATCGTCGATAAAATTCATGGAATACCTAAAGAAGTAGGAGAGCGATCACAGGGCAATATTGTTCAGAGATTTTAGACAGATCACATATTGATTTAAAGCAAAAACGACCAAATTATGCAAAAAAAGTGCTGTTCCATCAAGACAATGCACGAATGCAAACGTGTGTACACAATATGGCAAAAATTCATAAATTGGGCCAAGAACTGCTATCCCATTCACGGCTACCACCTCCAGATTTAGACTTCTCCGATCATTTTCTTTTTGCAAACCTGAAATAATGACTGAATGGTAAGAGATTTGGGTCGAATGAAGCGGTCATAACCGAAACAAGCGTCTATTTTGAAGGCGTTGAGAAAACCCTTTATTTGGAAGGAATGAAAAAATTTAAAAAAAGCAGTACGAAATATATTGATCTAAAATGTGATTATATTGGAAAATAAAATGCTTATTTGCTAAAAAAAAATATTTTATTTAAACAGTCACTATGTTATCCAACAACCCTCGTATATATTATGCTTATGCACTTATGTTTGCAGCTGCTGCAGGTCCATCCTTTACTAGCAGATGACATTTTTGGAACACCGCTCATAGATGCTGCACATTCCGAAAAAGTTTTTCTGGTTTTGGTACGAAACTGGTTGCAGAATATTGAAAAAAAAATCGAAAAACATAGGTCAGCGTAAATAAATATTTTTGAAGATAATTCCCATATATTCAGTTGGTTGAGTAGTTACAGCATCGGCACTTCAAACAGAAAATCTACTGTTCCGGACCCGATCAGAGCAAACATTTTTAAATTGTGCTTTTTTCGGTGTTTGAGCGATGGAATGTCGGCGAAGGCAAATAATAAATATAATGGCTCTTCTCTGGCATAAAAACAAATGCTACCAGCAGATATACAAGAAACCTGCATACGAATTCTTAAAAACGAGCAACTATAAAGTTACGCAAGAATTAAATTCTCAATTCTCTCTATCAGTTCACCACCTGTCTCTTCTCTATACTATTCTTTTTTAACTAGTTCCAGTGTGAAGAATCCCATACCTAAGTTGAATTCCCTGACCAGTGGTCCAAAAAAAAAAATTTTTTTAAAGGACCAACACATATGACGGGGCGGAGCTCTGTTGCATCATTACACAACGCCATCAAAATGATGACTTGACAACGACTAATTACAAAAGATCTTCCAATAATTGTTTTCATTTTGATATATAGAAAAAGAGAATTTTTACGCAACATAATCGAATATAATAATAATATATAATTCTAAACAGGGGAGCATCCAGAAATTTTCCATCAGCAATTCGCACATCTGCGACTATAAATAGGTCTTTGAAAACTTTCAGAATTCCATCTTTGAGGTATTGAATCGATTATGGCCCATTGGCGTCGACTTTATTTTTCTAGTAGCCTCCGCGAAAAAAGTCTACGAATATTAAATCACTAAATGGAATTCAATATAACTGCACAATTATTGTACTATTTTGTCAATTGTGTAGTGTACAAACTGATATGGCTATAAAATGATTATTGTATATAATACACTCTATAATTAAGTAAAAACCAGTGTTTATAACTTTTTTCAGTTTTTTCTATTTGTCATTTTATATACCGCATTACGAGTATCCATAACTTGTAGGGTCAAGGCTGACTAATCATAAAATGATTGTTCTGTTACTGTCAGTAAAATATGTACATATTTCTTTTCTAAGGGTTGTAATAATGTTTGGAATTTAAACAAATTTCCAGTTGACAATTCAAAGTTGCCGGAGACACAACAACGTCCGGTACAATTAAATTAATTGGTTACTTTAAAAATACCAGAAATACTACATCGCACAATGTCTGATGAAGAGAATGTGAGTTTTATAAAGAAATATTTAAATAATGAAAGCATTCGTTGTCAAATACATTTAATTAAAGCCATACCTTTGACTCAAGTGAATATTTTATGCGAAGCGTTTTCCTCAGATTGGAGGCACTTATTCATCGTTTGAGTTTGAAATATTTGCTAAGAACCCCAACTTGTGCCGCAACTTGTGGAGTTTATTGTTTCTGTATTTAAAAATATTACAACTACAATTTGGTTTTAAATTCTTGAAATATTTCGTTAAATTTGATTGCAATTTAAAAAATATTAAATGCAGTTGCTATAACTTCATTGCTTCTTTCTGTATTGTGATATTTCACATGTAATTGAGCAATTGAGCTTTCAAAGACTCCAAAGGAAAAATATAAAAATTTTATTAAATTAACAGCGGGAACAGAAACACCTGCCGCTGCATGCAGCTTTTCATTATATCGTGGCATGAAAATAATATCCATTTGCGTTAATAAATGTAAACGGGAAAAAAGGAAATATATCGTCACAGAAAATGCAAGAAGCCTTTTCTTAACATTTTAAAAATTCAAAATAAGTGACCTCACAAAATTTAAATATTTTCCAGAAATAAATTTGTTGATTTATTTTCAATTATATTACATTTTTTAAAATTATATTCTGTTTAAAAAAAAAAAAATAAATAAAAACCAATTTTCCTGAAGAAGCTACACAAAAGAGTAGCGAAATATCGAAGAAAAATAAATATTACATATATTAAAAAGACCTACAGCTTAAATAATTAGTGTTATTAAACAAGTTTTTTTTTGCTACGGCTGTAAAATGTTCTAAATGTTAAATGGGGTTTTCTGCATTTTCTGTGGCGATATGTAATTACCTGCATCAGAACAGGCGATAGAGGTGGAAACAAGTAGTAAAAAAATATATTTTATCTATGCCATTTTCTCAAAACAACACGAGAACATTAGCGTTGCAAAATATTAAATTTTTTTCATATTTTTGTAAAACTGAAATTTTGTAAATTTAATAATTAAATTTCGAAATTGGAACCCTAGACAACAACCACTTGCCTGAACAGACCATGGCATAGTATGAATCTTCCAAAGAATTTAGCATTTTTTATTTATAAAAATAACAAGATTCCTTAACATATTGGGAAAACAAGTTATTTATCTAGTGAAAGGCTTTGGCTGGGCAGCTTGCTCCTTTGATTTGTGTCAATTTGGTTCAAAAATATAAGTACAGTTCCATTTCGAAAGGTATCTCTCGAATTGTCATGTTTAACAGAACCCTGTTATGTCTTTGTGGCCCTTTAAGATATCCAATGGCCAACAATTTTAACAGAAGGACTTTTCATTAAAAAAATTTATTTTTACTGAAATTTCAAAATTAGACTTTCTCTAGACTATAAATTCTAAGAAAATAAAAAAAGATGGGCGGATAAAAATTTATAAAATGAGATATCACTCTGTTAATAGTTTTTTTTTTATATCCTACCAGCATTCAGGGGATGACACCTACACATGGTGTGCTGGAGCTATTGGAAAGGGAATGTTAGAGAGATGACAGGAGGTGAAGCTGTAATATTTTAAAACTCTGCTTTTGTACGTTCTTTGTTTTTTATAGCAGTATTGTAGCGCCTCTCATGTCAAAGAGACGTATTAAATTTTTAAAGCTGCGTTTTTAATAGCCATTTTTAGTTATTATTTTTATAAACAGTGTGTATTAATTGATATCAGAAAAAAAGCAAGATATTTTTATGATTTACACTGAAACTGGGGTCAAACGTAGGAAATTTTTGGTTTTTTGTAGTCAACGTGCAGATTACTTCAGCCATCAGCACCCTCCTACGGCAATTAGAAATTACGAAATTATGGCCAATTTGTTGATGGATATGCAACATGACCAAGCCATATTTTAATCCGACGTAGGGTAGAAAATTATAGAAACAACAATGTTAAATAAATTAAAATTTTTAAGCTAAAGGAAAGCAATTTTAATAATTTTATTTCATTGGCTTTCTATAACTGAAATACTAGCCCAAGAGCTTGTGGTTGTACAGTCAACGACAATTTATAAAGGAAATTATCGTTAATGCCGTTAATAAAATAAGGAGAATCCTATATTATATGCTTTGCATTTGAGACACGCTTAGTCTAAATAGAAAGGTGTTTTTGAGCATTTGTTTTTTTCTAATTCGCTTCTAATTAATCGGTTTTTGGAATAAAAATTATATCTCTTTCTGTAATCTAGTGCATCAAGTCGATGCACTTCGCCAACCGTAATAATACTGAATATTACCTCACGTAATTGTCATCATCCGATTGAGTTAAATATTTCAGAAAAATAGTGCAAAAATTCTCATTCATTTAATAAATTGTTATTTTGAAAACCAACAACATAAGCGGTATTCACTTCTAACTGCATATTACAGGGTGAATGTCAATTTTATTTTAATTGTAAGCAATTTTTATGAAAACAAAGTAGCAACAACAGCAGTTTTATATTAATTTAGCTCACTTTTGAATATATAAACACAGATAAAATTTTACTTTTTTATTTTTAACCCTCCATTAAGCGCGTGGATTACATATGTAATACACCCATCTTTAAGCAGTAGCCAATTTTAACTTAGCTTGAAGATGTCATTTCCCGTTTCAGTAGCTATTTATAATATACATAGCTACTAATTTAGTAGAAAATTAAGAGGCTAGACCCACCTTTATGCCGTTTATTTGAACTTAAATACGATTGGACTGGAATTGTAATCCACGCGCCTAATTACGTATCATTTTTTAGACAGTGCAGAATTTAAAAGTTTGTCTGTTGGAATATCATATAATATAATATAATAATATAAGTTATATTATTTCAAAAATCTATTCACTACCACAAGTATTTCAGTACAGGAAGTAGTATTTTTGTTATATGTATATCGAAGTTCTAGCATTCTACAACTTGCCAAATATATCTGCAATCAATGCTACTTGCGTTTATAAAGCTAAGAATCCGGGAAACAAGTTTTGAGATCTGATTACATTGCTAGGAAGCAAATTGAACTACGACCAACCATACCTAACGTGAGAAAAGAAGTGCGGCGTCGAGCCTGGCACCTACTTGGCATAGAAAATACCTTGCCGCCTGCACAACCCGAGGCAAATTTGCTCAAGAAGTCGTAATAAGTCCACAAGAAGAATTTTCCAAAAAGTTGGTAAATATGCATGCAAGGATCATACAAGATATTTGTGCACCGCCTGTTTAGCAGGATAAAAAGTGGGCCAAAAGTCACGCTTGCGTGTAAAACTTGAATAACTTTTTTGTTTATTATTATTTTTTATTGTTTTTTTAGATTTTATTCATCGAACCGTGTTACACCACCATGCAAAATTTAACGACCGAGCAACGTACCAAAGTGGTAGAATCTTACTTTTTCTATTTTTGAAGACCGAATTATCTCAAGAAATTCAGATAGAAATTCAGCAGACTTAACTGCCCCTGATTATTTTCAATGGGGTTATCTCAAGGAACGAGTGTATGTTAACAAGCCCCAAACTATAGAGCAGCTAAAGCACAACATTGAAGCTGAGATCAGGGCAATAGAGCCTGTAACTTTGCGTGCAGTTATGCAAAACGCCTGATTAAGAGCCCAATTGAGCATTGCTGAAAATGGTGGTCATCTCTCTGATATTATTTTTCATAATTAAAATTTAGATCGTACAAAATAGCTTATATTATATTAAAAAATAAATAAAAATAAAAAATAATAATAAACAAAAAAGTTATTAAATTTTTACACGCAGGCGTGACTTTTGGCCCACCCTGTATTTTCTTATTTATCAGTTTATATTAGGTATAACTATATTCTATTACTATGAAAATGAATTTGATTGTTTTTTTTTAAACTTTTGCAAACATTTTAAAAACTTGCTGTTAAACGGCTCAAAAGAACATGAATTAACTGTTTCTTATAACGAATGTAAAGAAAACGTAGGTCTTAATATATTTTATGCGTTTAAAACAATATAAATGAATATTTATCGGAAAAAAATATATAATTTTTATTTATAAAATATTACAACAGCCAAATAAGTTGGACTACAAATGTAGTCCATGCGCTTAACCGCGTGAGTAAATTCCACGCGCATAATGGCGGGTTAATAAATTCCTGTAATTAGTATAATATATTGTTACAATTAAAAGTTTAATCAATTCATTTAATTATGTAACGTAGGTAATTGTTTGACTCAAGTCAACAATAATAATTTAATTGATTATAGTATAATAATAATAGTATTTTTTTACAGGTGAAAATCTAATTAATATTTTAATTGACATTGCAAAATTTTTAATTAAAATTTAATTTTATTTTTTTTTGTGAATGCAAAATACTTCTTTTATTATAAAACTATATTTACCATGGATTATCTTACCGTAGTTTTTGTTTTGTTTCGAACCAGCACTCAGGAGATGACCGCTACACATGCGATGCATTGTGTTGGAACTATAGGAAAGGGATAGTAGGAGAAATGACAGAAGTTTCAGTATCTTACAACTCTGCTTATGTACGTTCTTTGTTTTCTTTTTTTTTATAGCAGTATTGTAGCGCCTCTGATGACAAAGAGACCTATTAAATTTTGAATCTGCGTTTTGGTAGCCATTTGTAGTAATTATTTTACCGCCGGTTCTACTCAATACCGACGAAGAAGGGTGTTCTGATGTGACTTTGGCGTGGGTACAGCTGAAGCGGTTGCGGTTCAGTGACCATTGACTATGCCTTCGCCACTGAAACCTTCAAACAACAACTGGCACAAAGCCACTCAAATGCACATCAGAAAAAATGCGAGATGTTTTTATGAGTCTGAAACTGGAGTTGAAGCCATGAAATTTTTGGTTTTGTAGTCAACTTGAGCCATCGCCACGCTCAAAATTTAACAAAGTTGTAGAAAAGTTCACTTTAATACATTTTGCTGTTGTTGGGTATGTTTCTACAGCATTGACAACACCAACTCGGTTAACAAGGGTAATTTAGATCGAAGGGTGAAAATCTATCGGTTTTCAAATTTTGTTAGACTTTCACGGCAGTGCCATCTATTGATTTTCTTTCGAGCACAAGTAGCCCATCTAGCACATAAAAATAATATTGGCACTGACCATAAGATGCATCTACTCTTTATATAAATTTACACAAATGTGTGCGTACCAACGGTCTGAAGAGCTTAAATAATATGATAACGTTTTGATAGTATACCTTGTGAAATCATCAGATATTTGCCCAAGCTTGGCGTGCCTTAATTATATTTGCGAATTATTATTGTTTGTTCGTATTGTTTTTCTCTACCAAAATATTTTAAAAAACTATTTTTGCTCACAAAAAATCTGCCCTCTTGCTTCCGGTAAATTTCTAAGTTGACAACACTGATTTCATGACTGTCCTGTTGCAGTCATATCATAAATGACTAACTATTATTTATATATATTTTATTTTTTACAGAAAATGAAAAATTTATATTCCAGCGAAGCAACGTTGGCGCAAAAATGTCAACGTGAATTGACAGATGGTACTGAGAAAGATGTCTTGACCAAATTACGTTTATTATGTTTAAGCCGTGGTGCCACTGGCATCTCTGGGCTGGGCAGGTAATGAAAGGAACATTTTTAATAAGTTCAATTTAAATTTCATTTCATTTTCTTCTACCATAAATAGTATGGAATGCAATTTTGAAGATAAATTCACTATTTAATTAAGACAAATTTGAAAAGATTTATTCTCTCCCGTATTCACATTATTATTTTATGAATAAAATTATAATAGAGCTTTTCGCAACATGGACGATGATGGCAGTAAAGCATTAAATGAGGAGGAATTTGTTAAGGGAATACGTGAGTTTGGCTTAGACATAAGTGAAGAAGACCTTAAGGAATTGTTTGAAATGTAAGTCTAATATTTAGTGAACGGAATTAACGTGCAACCATAAAAATGTCTTGTAATAAATTATTGCACTCCATTTATTTTCTGTGCTATAAAGTTTTGACGAAGATGGCAGTGGCTCTATTAATATGACTGAATTTTTATTAAAATTACGCGTAAGTTACTGTCATTATTTTCATTAAGAAAAAAAGAGAAAAAACACATGACAATGACATTCATATTTCACTTTATTTAGCCGCCCATGTCACAAAGTCGTCTAGACATCATTGATCAGGCATTCCATAAAATGGATAAGAATGGGGATGGTGTGATTACCGTAGAAGACTTGAAAAATGTTTATTCCGTTCAGGACCATCCAAAATATGAAAGCGGCGAACTGAGTGAAGAAGAATTGCTCAGAGAATATTTGAATAATTTTGAAGGAGTACGTGGCAATAATGATGGCACTGTAAGTCATAAGAAGTTTAATATAAATTGCCATTAAATAATGTTTTTGTTCTTTTTCGTCTCAGATAACCGAAGAAGAATTCATAAACTATTATGCATCTATAAGTGCATCCATTGATAACAGCATGTACTTTGATTTAATGATGAGACGTGCTTTTGCTCTCTAATAATTATTCGAAATGGAACGCATTTAATAATTCTTATTGATAATTTTCTACTAGAAATACAAACTGCTTCAAAAGTACTAAAGTTGTGCAAAATTTATTTCAACTATTTTAGAAAAGTAAGACTTCTATTTACATGAATTAACGCAAACAGAGTTTATTGTTCGAATAAATCATTAGGGTGGCGAAAATATTAATTTAAATCAAATGGCCGATAAATAACAGCCTTTCGCCGATAAACTACTCAGGATATTGAGATGCTAATCAATAATGATGACATTATTTGAGCGTTCACACGGCTGTGAATCTACTAATGAACGACCGTTGAAAAGTCAGTAGTTGCGGAGTTCTACCCCCTTCGTAACGCTACCAGAGGTCTCTTGCTATGGCGCATTTAGAAATAGAACTCCACCTCTCCTGAGCTTTCTACCAGAAAAAAATCCGCTACATATCCTTTCACAACAACAACAAGCGGCATTTCTATATCCGAAAAATTTACAGCCGATGGCAAACCTTCCAAACCCAGCCTCGCCAGCTCATCAGCAAAACACAACACAAAAATCATGGAGGACAGCAAAATACTCTTTACATTGACTATCCACACGAGAATACACACTTCGCGATGCCAACGCCCTTATAGCTGCCTGACAATCGGAAAGAATCGCAATATTTTCACCCCTGCATCGTCTTCTCAGTATCCGGCAAACCTGCCAGATAACGAACACCACCACTTAGAAGACAGTGGAGTTATTCGGGAGCATGTCAAGAATTTGCAATGAAGCAAATACTGTGAATACTGCTCTGACCAGACCCGGTTTCACTAAAGAACACCGCTCTTCCCTGAATGTCCAACAAAATTCTTTAAATTCACTATTTTGCAGATGACATCAGCATTTTCTATACACATTCACTCAATTACAAGCCGACATCAATTGAGATCGTGGTGGTGCTCTGTAATTATCGGTATTTTAAATATTGAGGAATTAGAAGTTCTAGATGTTCCTGGCATTAAAATTCAGTGTGATGTTTGAGGTCTCTAAAGAAGCATTCAAGTGCCTTGGATTTTTTAGACGGTGCAAGATATACTTCACTCCAACTGATCGCTTTACTTTTTTTATATCGGATCGAAAATGTAATACAACTCTCATGTATGCGTCAGTGCTTTAAAGACTATTTTGAAGTTATTCGACCGTGCCCGGGATAGGGTGAAGAAACTCATTGGCAATATTAGCAAATTTTTCTTCTTGCAGTGCCCACGGAATTTTTATTTTATGCTGAACACATCGCAAGATATTCTCCGACATCAGGGTTTAATTTTATGTGTTTTGCAAGCAATTCAATGTGTGTTTTGTTGTTCTATCGTTACTAAAATAGAATGTGTTTTAATGAAATCAAAGAACGTATTCCCGAAACCCGCCCATTTCTCCAGATAACACGTTCATCATTAAGAGCGGATCCATTTGTGGCGATTATGTGAAATATACCCCCTGCAGAGATCTTTCCTGTTACTTTTAGCATGGAAAGCTTCAAATCAATTGTCCCTGAGTACGCAGTAAAAAGTTATAATTTGCCAGTGAAAGAAAAAATATGATGCCCACGTTGTACAGCACTTTTGGAATACTCAGTAACAAAATACCATCAAATCAGAGAAATAAGTTTCTAATGATGGAATTGTAGGTCTTTTGATTATCAGTCAATGTTACAAGTAACAGTAATTGCTTGCATCTAAAGCAGCGAAGATTTTTTTTGTATTTCGTAAAGAATATGTTCCATTTCTTTGGACTTTTGAAAGTGGAAAAACTTAAGTAAAATTTTAAAAGTTTTCAGGAGAGCGAAAAAACTAAATAGATAGTTAATTTTGGTTTGTGTTTTTTACATTGTTGTTTGCCTTTTAAAAAATTTATAAATTTACTAAAGCTGTTTTTTTTTGAGGTTTTTTTACTATCTGATAGTTTGCTTTTTATTTAGTTTCGTTTGACATTTCATTAGGGTTACACTTAGACTTACAACAGAGCAACGATTGCAATGGGCTGCAGTGCAAATTTGTATTGATTTTCCATACAATCAGATGATGGATATCGATCGATTTGAAAAGTAAGTCGTCTTTTGAAATCGACAGTGGTGTGATGAATTTCGATCGATTTCATATTCCATATTTGTTTTGTTTCCACATATCTTCTCTAAATACAACTGTATAAAATCCAATAATACAACTGTTAAATATGTAAACATATGTGTATGTGAGTGACGTTTGTAAAATATTTAAACAAAATAAAATTTGTATCATTTGTGCCATTTTTATTTATAAAATCCATTTTTTTTTGCTGCGGTTTCGCTAATTCTCTTGGAAGAAAATAATAGGATGGATAGCGAAAATATTCTAAGAAAACGTTTAAGAGATAAATCGGATCCTTCAATTTGCCAGATGAAATGTGTGTATTTAAATTTTTAATTTGTTGAATATTTTCGTTTAAATAAGGACGGATTTATAATCATTTTTTATTTATTTTTTTACTTTTTTGTATATTTCCTTACATTTTGTTCAAGTAAAATTATACGATTTGAAAACGATTTTAAACTGGCATTATCGAAATGCGTCGCATGTTAAAAACGTCTTTTTGCAATGAAACAGATGGATTATGAAATCGCCACAACAAAATCGTCACATACAAGTTCATCACACTATTTGTCGATTTCAAAACGTTTTAACGCCGAAAACGTTTTTGATCACATACCATACACATAGAATATATTTGGGTGAATATGCAGAATTACCGCATTGTACTGATGATAATCCTCAAGCTTTTGCCGAAACACCATTTCTTTGGAGTTGTACACATAAAATATTTTTACATAAATATTTTCTAACAAAGCATTGTTTGATTTTTTATCCGGTTTCATTAATTATTTTTGTTTGGTTCTAACAATAATTTATAAGAATTTCATTTTCATGGCAGCAATGTCGTCGATGAGTCTTTAAATAAATAAATTAATTAAATGTATGAAATGTGTGGATCACAGCATGCTTCTTCTGGATCAAGTGTTTTAACTCAGAAAAGTTAAATTTTTATTTTTTGTGTGGAATGTTGAGGGAAATGTGAGATGTATTTTTGAATTTCATGGAATCGTTTCATATGACTTGCAACCAAAGAAAAACGTATTTAAAAGTTTCTATAATGAAATATAAACTTTTAAATAAAAAATTTTGTAAAAGTTTATGTTAGAAACAAAATTACATACATACATACGTCTGTATGCATGATTTGATAGTAAAAAATTTAAATGTGTAAATCAGCTATAGTTTCTGTAAATAAAATATTTGTATAAAATTAAAGAAGAATAAGTATTAAAAATATTTTCGTTTAATAAAAAGTAGAAAAATTTATGAATTTTTTATTTGTATCATAAAATTCTTTTTTTTTGGTTTTAAATGAAATTTCATAAAACATTTTAATTGCCTTCAATATCTATATTTATTAAAATTTCTTAACTCTTTTTATCAAATTAATTGCTTGAAATTTTTATAAATATCAATCACTTTAATTCATCAACATTAATTAAAAAAAACATTTTTTTTTTCACTTAAACATTTACGAATTGTAGTATTTAATTTTATAAATTCTGTAAAAATAATATACGTATTTATGAATTTGGTAGTTCAATATGAATTTAATTTTTTTCTGTGTATAAAGTCACTATTCTGCGAAAAGTTTGTAAAAATTACTTTTCCAGAGGCCATGTGGCGTGCTTAGGGCCAAAATCTTATTTAACTTATTTAATGTCACACAATTTTCAGTCCAATAAAGGCCGTTTCATTGGTATTAAAAATATATTTCTTTATTTTATTATAATTTAAACTTGTTTAACTCTAAAAAAAAAATAATGTGAGTCCGATCACACGGGAGATGTGTAAACATCTAGTAATGAAATAATAGCCCCGATTTGCGTCGATCCGATTTGCGGTTTTTTGTTTTGCGTAGCTTTATAAAAATTGGTATAATCCGACTTGCGTCGTTGTGATTTCGATTTAACTAGAGAAGCTCAATTTGAAGGAATGGAGGAAGATGACATTAATGAAATCTTATTATCTCACGAAGAGGAGCTTGACAATGAAAGTATATTAGCCATTAATGTTCAGCGTGCATTAGAAGAAGATGTTGTAATGAATGATGTTACTTTAGAAGAAAAAAAGTTAACAACTTCCAATATTTCCAAAGCTTTGCAATTAATTTCACAGGCAATGGATATATTTACTGAAAATGAATTCCGATGAAAATCGATGCTTAAGCGTAGCATCATCTGTTGAGCACGCCATCAGTTGCTACAAGGAAATCTATGCGCAAAGGAAATCTTAGACAATTCAGCAAACCTTAGACAGTTTTGTTAACAAAACAGTGAGACCACCTAACCAAATGGAAACAACTGTTGTTAATTTAGATTTAGCTGCTGAATAACATTTATTACACTATTTTTTACTTTAATGTTTATATGAATCGTATATACGTATGTATTTATGTATGTATTTATGTATATGAAAATTAATGTTAATAATTTAATTTATTATTTTTTTTTATTTCTAACTTTAAAATCGTTTATTGAATGAAATTAAACAAATAAAAACGTATTCATATGACTTTTTTTTATCTAAATATGTATATATTTTTTCGAAATTTTTTAGGTTTTCACCCAATTAATTCGAAATCAGAATTTTTGTATAGAAACAAATAATTCGATTTGCGTCGTTTCAATTTGCATCGCATTCCTCCCGTCCTCATTAGCGACACAAATCGGGGCTTTAGTGTATTTGTTTTTTTTAGTAAATTTCTTATTAAAAATGCAAAAAATCTTTTTAAAAGTTATTAAAATTAAATGTTTTTGTATTCATTTTATTTATTTGTTTTTATTTGCCTACGATAACACAATGTACGGCAATTAGTGAAAATTAGTAGCTACTACTACTACTATTGCGCACTAGATGGTGTTAGTGTATTTGTATGCAGCTGTTAAGTTTCTCTGTACTTCTTGTTGTTCGCATGATTACACTAATACACTCGTACACAGGTCACACCGCGTTATCGTTATTACAATCTTACTCAAAATTTGTGATTGTATTGTGAAAAAGATTTTTACCCCCTAGCGTATAGATGTTTACACATCAAAAACACCCTGTATAACTAAGCTATTGAAATCAAACGAAATCAGCAACAAGTCCTGATATGTTTAAAAGATTCATTAGTCTAGTGTAGTGATTAGTGTAAACAAAGCGCCTTGTTAAAGTTACTTTTTCGATTAAAATACTAAGAAATTTTCTTAGCTCGCCTTGCGATCTTTTGTCATAGATTTTATTATTCAATTGTGATTGATATTCTATGAAAGAGGAAAAAAATAAAACTTGTACACACAATTTTCAAAAGCGTACTTATTTGTACTCATTGTCTAATGAAATTTAAACTTTCAGCTAAAAAAAAAAACCACTCCAAATTGCAACACGGTTTTCTTTCTCACTTTTCTATTTAGTGCTTTTAAAGTTATTCACTTATTTTCTCTTACAGCTTTTGACAAACAGCTGTTAATACTGCCGCTCTAATAATTTAATACAAGTTAAAGATAAAAAAAAAATATGAACAGAAAATTAGCAAGTTTTCTCACAATTCATCTCTCATTAATAATGCACTTAACAGTTGCTTTGAACAACAACTAACAACTTCCACTGTGACTACGACTATGAACTAGAACTGCTCAAACTTTTAATTGACTATATTTATGCCAAGCTTAAAAATAAATATGAAAAAATATTCAGAACAAGAGATAAAAAAAAAAAGAATAATTGCTGAGTTTTGAACATTTTTTTTTTAATGTTTAGATTTTGTTTTTGTCAAGCAGTCCCTTTGCCTGGTTTATCTATTTTTCTACTGTTACGAAGCGCATAAAAATGAAGTGAATATTTTTCATTTCATGAAAAAGTTTTCACTTTGTACAAACAGATTTATGTTTGTTAATTTAAAAGTAGAAGTTTCCCTACGCACATAAACTTTTCCTTTTTTTTTTCTTAATTAGTGAAGTTCCTTATTTTGTTTGGATTGTGTTTGTTTTTATATGTAATGAATTTATATTTAGTTTGACAATTCGTTTGATATATACATTTTTGTTTTGTTTGCAGACTTTACTATGTTGTGTGGAGAAAACATATGCAGAATCATTTTTATTCCAATACTATTTATTTGTTTAGGTTACTTTAAATTAGAACTTGTTAGGGAAACTGTATAATGAAACATGTGTAATTTCAAGAATCAAATAAAACTAGTAAAATTACTTAAGCATTGATTTTGGCATACAATGTCTGCAACAGGGTAAAACACTTTGCATGTATGTATGTGCAGTGAAATATTTCCAATTATGATATTTCTCAGGAATGAGAATTCTAAAATTGGCTATTTATTTCTCACACTCATAAATGAACGCAAAATAATTTATAACAATACACTTAGATGTCTGCGAGCTTCTGATTGTTCCTGGAATGTATTCATAAATGCACAGTGAGAAGGTAAAGATTATTTGAATGTGCATATACCCATATGGTCAAAATATTAAGTACACGACTGAATTTTACGCTTCGATATAAATGAAGAAAATAATAATAAAATTATATTAGCAACAGGAAAAATTTTAAAGTTCATTTTTGTAGACCAAATCAAGTGGCTAAAAACATAAATAGGCTTCTTCAGTGTATCGAAGAGAAAAATATAGATTGAAATGAGTGGTCAAAATAATAAGTACATTCTGAATATGATTAAATAAAAAGTTCTAAATCAATTCTATATTGCTCTATTTTCGATATTTGCTTATTATCCAGTGTATATTCCATTATTTTGAACATATTTTTACATTCGTCTTGGCATACTGTTAATTAGCTTGCGGCAGGAGTCTAATGGGATTTCATACCAAGTTTCGGTAACAAAATACCAAAGATGTTTTTTTACTTATATGAAAAGAGAGTGCTTTCAATAGCAGCGTTTATGTTCGGGAATTGACTTGGCCAGTCCAGAAGGTTATAACCTGTATAATATAATTGACTTTAACCACTCCTTCACGTAGCGTGATGTGTGCTTCGGGTCGTTATCCTACTGAAATACCCATTGAAGCGCGATATATTGTTCAGCATATGGCTTCATTATTTTCTGGACTATGTTTTTGTGCTCAATTCGTTTCATAATATCGGTGATACGAAAAATTTAACCTACGCCATACAAGAAAAGCAGTCCCCTACCATGATATTACCTCCGCCGTGCTTGACGGTCTTTTGTGTGAAGCGTATATGTAATTTTTGACTTGCGGAGCGAGGCACATTTTGGCAGTTGTCATTGCCAAACAGATTTATTTTGGTTTCGTCGCTAAAACAAATATTATGCCATTTGTTTATAAGTAATGGTTGCGACCAACTTAAATGTGTTTTTGCGAAGATCAGTCTCGCTTTGAAATTTTTTGTCCGCAGCAATGACACATGGCTAGCTATACGGCCGGTAGATTGGGACATTATAGTCGTATCGTAAAAAATTTCTCTGGATGACACAAAGGGGTTTCTTTTGGCGAGAGTAATAATGAGGTTGTCTGTTGTGTGATGCTTTTTTTTCTGATCTTCCACATGCTACTGACTTTTTTTCTGGCCTCAAAGCATATTTTTAAAACAAAAAAACAGGACGGATTTAAGCCTTTTAACAGAGTATTTTACAGGTCATTGTGGCCTAAGGTACCACCTTAACAAAATGGATCTGTCATTTTTCAATTTTTATAATTGTGATACACCTCCCAATTCTGAAGCTATTTTATTCATCACTTTATGGAATAAAATATTTAAAATTTTTTACCGGTTTTAGAAAGACTAATGGCAACACCGAAAATGGTTTTCTACAAAAACTTCAGGGTTGCCAAATTCTCAGGTATGGTATACCGATGGGTTCAAGCTGGAGGATTGTAGAACAGGGCCGCGAATAAACGGGCCTCGATTCAGAAAATCGATTCCAATGGATGTATACCCAACAGTTTTCAAGGCGGAAATTCATGTCATCGGAATATGTGTGAGCGAGTGCCCCAGTAGGAGTATAAGGGCGGCCTACATCTATATACTATCGGATTGTCAGGCGGTGCTTAGGGCCCTTCAGTCGACCATGATAACCTCAAAAATGGTATACGAGTGCCTGGATCTTCTCAATGAGTTGGGGAATTTTAATTCCGTTGCATTGGGATTTGTTACTGGCAATCTCAAATAGGCTGCTTTCGCTGAATAGAGCGACCTTGTACCCCTTTAACGCGGTACTTCACAGGCGGTACTTGTGACTTGAGGTAACACCTTAACAAAACTGGGCTCTCCGAGACGATATTGTGAAAGTGACATTGAAAATTTTGAAGCCGTTTATTCTTTCTGTTTTGCACGCGGCATGTGGATTTTCGGTACCTCCACACAAGCTGTGAAATACCAGATCCCAAATAGTGCTTGGATACCTTAGAAGCCTTAAGAAGGTTGTCTAATATGAGGGCTTTGCAAAATACATCTCCTTGGTTGCGGTTCTTCCTGGCTCAAGAATAATAATAATATGAGATGGCACGCCCATGTTGTGTAGTGATAACATAGCTATTAAATTCCGATACTTTAATTGTTATCATTCTCTAATTATACAGAAATTAATACTGTCTGTTAATGGTTAGTTCCAAGCCCAAGGACAAATGCGAAAATGCACTTAACCATGGCGAACGCTCCGCAGATTTGTCCTGTGGACATTTTGATCAAAAATGGTGAAGCAGTTTTTCGCTTTAATTGCGTAAGTATCAACATGTTACATTTATAATCGTAAGAGAGAAAACAAGGCAATATTTGTATTTTAGAAAATATTTGTAACTGCTTCCAATTACAAAACTAAATGAGAAATTAAAATATTTCCGAAAGTAAGCCTAACAATGGAATCCTTAAAGCTGTTGAAACCTCTTTTGTCGTTTTATTTTCGTTCTTTTTTTCTATTTCAACAAACACTTTGGCCAATCAAGACTAAAATTATCGTTGCATGAGAAAAAGAGCAAAATCCTTCTAATTTGCATTTAAAAAATAAACACAAACAAAAACACAAAAAAAATCTTTCTAAAACAATATAAGAAAACGAAGAAATACAAATAGATTTTGTTGTTCCTTTTTAAATATTCAAATACTTGAACAAATATTTGTTTCTACAACGACACATGAATATATAGTCTGTGCAAAATGTAATCATTTACATATGTTTCTAGTTGTTTCTTTATGTTCAACATTGCTGTACAGTGAGAAATAAAACACTTTTTTTAACTTTCGGATTAAAATAATTAGCCATAAATGGTCTTTCATTTACGAAGCTCCTCTAGTTTCTTTAATTGTATAAATTTTAAAACATATTACAGAAGCAACTTAACAATTCTTTATGCGCTTCAATCCAAAATTTTTTGTAAAATTAATTTTAAACTAAAGTTGGACATTCACTGGCAAAGAATACCCACTCATACCAACAATGTTTCAATTGCGTTTTCGCTAACAGCACCCTTCTTCATCGGTATTTGAGCAATAAAATGTCTGTGAAGTAAAATAATATATAAAACGGTTATCTATCCATCAGCCTAAAAATTAATACGTCATGCCTGCAATGCTGCCACCCTGCTTTACTAATTAACAAAACGCTCAACTGAAGATTTATGCGCAAATTAAGGCTTGTTCACTTCTATCTCATGTGTCTCTTTTGTTTTGCAAACGTAGAGAACATCTTCTGGGCACTGGTCGAAGAAAAAAAAGTATGGAAATGAATAAAAACCAAAAATTACATTTCCTTGTCACTCTTTTTGAAAATTTTTGCATGCCACTGTACAACTGAACTTATATGAAATATGTGTTAATTTTTTCCAAATGCTTTTTCACTTACATATATTACATTTCACTTATCCTCATACAGAAGTATGTATTAAATACGTTTTTTTTATTTTTTATTTAGTTTTTTTTGTTCATTGCTTGATTTCTTTTGCCGAGGAAGAGTGACATTTTGCATTCATTAAATATTTCAAGAACTGACTAGACTTTTACTTCTGCACAAATTAAAAAAAAAAATTATAAAGAATTTTAAAATATATTCAGTTATGTATAGTTAATTTTTTTTTTTTTAAGAAAGATTTATTTTAATAAATTTAATTAATTATTTTTTTTATTAATTTTTTTATTGAGAGAAAATTTTTTTTAAATTTATAAAATTTTATTTAAAAAAAAATTTTGTTTATTCAAAGCTAAGACCGTGAGGGTTCAATATGAACCTTCCCAAAACCGTTCAACGGATGGCGATAATAACGTGTTTAATAAATTAACAATTTAATTAATTATTATTTTTATTAATTTTCACTGGGCTAATGTCCGCTCAAAAATTCTACAAAATACTATAAAGAAAATTTTAAGAGTACAAAGACTAAAAAATTCGGTGTCGTATACTTTTCAAAAAAAGTGAGAATCATATTCATCATACGCTACTAAGAGCCAAGCACGGTTTAGTACAGGGTGCCTGGTGGGAAATTAATATTTTTAAATATGATTACTTCCAAAAGTAATAAACGATGCGGAGGAAGGGTCGCGCCGTTTTAATTATCGGATGGAATGTGCGGATTTGCCAGTCACGATGTCGCAGTGGTTGCGTCAGCATCGCACGTTCGCAGTGGAGACATTTTTTAAGAGTAATGGTATTATCTTATGTAATTGCTCGTCGACAATGTTGTTCAAAGTTTGGTATTCGGGTAATAAATGATGGACCGAGTGTAAATTTAATTCGTTCGTTGGTGCAGAGATTCCGCGCTACTTCTTCGGCTATGAAAGCCCCATGGCCAGGGCCCAGTCGATCTTCAAGGACTCCCGCAAACATCGAACTGGTTGAAAGCAGTTTACGTGGAAATTCGCGACTTTCAATACGGAAAAGAGCAGCCTCAATGGTATTTCCAAGAGCGATTATTCATGAAAGTTGAAAAAAGGATCTGAAGGATCTGGATGACATACTCTTTAAAAAAAGAAATCCGCATTTCCATTCTATCGTTCGATGCAATAAAACTTTTTGTCAATTATTACGTTTTTTATTTAAGCTTAAAAATATAAATCTTCTACCAGACACCCTTTACGTGAAATTACATTTCATATTTTATTTCTTAGTGTTTCTAATCCAGTGATGGTCAAACTCTGAATTTTCTATACTCTATACCCCCACATGGACATTGAGGCAGCCCTTCCGACAACAACTGACTCACAAAGACACTAATGCACATGAGAAAAATTCGATATGTTTTATTTTTTTTTTTATTTATATTTTATTTATTTTTTTTTTTTCAAGGGATATCTCTTACATATGCAATGCATTGCACTGGAACTAGATGGAGAGAGGTATACTGTAGAGAATAGACAGGACGTGAAAGTGGTAGGCAGATAGAGCTTAATTCACAACTATTCCGTTGCGTGCTAATTATAAAGCAAAATTGCGACGTCTCTGATGTTATTTAGAGAGAGGAATACTGTAGGCCAGGTGCTGAAAGTAGTAAAAAGATAGAGCTTAATTGCTGCACATCTTGCAAGTTGCGGCGTCTCTGATGATAATTTTTACGCATTATTTTTCTGCGAAGGGCAGCCATTTTATTTATTATTTTACTGCCCCGACGTTTTATTACTCAAATACCGACACAGCACAGTCGGTAGCACTGAAAACTCAGAGAAAACTTTTTCCGATTTGACCGGGCTGGGAATCCAACCTGGGTCTTTCTGGTCGCCGCACCAACATGAAGACTACTCGTTATCAGCACCCCTACAAAACAAAACTGTATCTTTATAAATTTAATACTGAAATCTTCATCTTTCGTAGGATCTACACGAATTGCAAAATATATTTGTCTACTTGTTTTTCTTATGTTTTTTTTATCAGAATTTAATGGCTACTTCACATGGACATAACTTGAGGTCTTAAGTCGACTTAAGCTAGTCTTTCGTTCGTCCATAAATATCATAGAATTGTAATTTTAATTACACTTTAACGTTACGTTCATTAGAACATGATATTTGTTTAGGAAATTTATTTTAAAATATTTTTTAATGCACCACTAATTGGCAGCTAATGTTTGTTAATAGAACATGACAATACCGGCCAAACCATTTCTTTTTTTTTTATAATTTTCCACTTATTTATCTGGGTACATGTGTATATGAGAATATTGTCATTTGCCGATGCATACATACGAACATCCACTTTTGCTCTCATATACATTTAACATAAACACAATACTGTCGTTCATGGTTTGACACATCTGAACATATGTATACCGACAAACTAAATGAATATACAAATATGTATACCACAAAATGCCGTATCGCTCAAAGCGGCTGGCTGTTACTGTGCATGAACATTTTTTTTTGAAAATACGCCCCAGGCATTGTTATAAAATACTGTAATTTTTCATAGCAGTTGCAGCAACGGTCGCCCATGTTTGGTTTTAACGCTTCGAGCTTATTTTAATTTCATTAACTTTTAGTATATTTTATATTTTTGATCATTTATTATTTGTCCTAAACCAACATGTACAGTTCGCCCAAAATTTATTATTTCTAAAATTTGCTTAATTAAATAAATGAACAAGATAATTTAAATAAACAGTATTATTTTTTTTTCTTGTTTTGTGCTGCACAATTAACAAAAATATTTTCAGAATTTAAAAAGGATACAACAAGCGATTCAACAAAAGGTTATTTTGCATGTATCAGGCTGCATTATAAATATGGAAAAAATTTTAGTCTGCTTAAAAAGAAACATTATTGAAAAACAGTAATTTTTTTGTTTTTAAATTTGTCATTTGCTGTTTTAATTAAATGATTGATATTTAATTTATGCGAACGGATGAACGAATCACTATTGAAAGCCAGTCGTACTTCGATTTAAATGGATGATACGATAGTGAAATAAAAGTATAGAAAATATAACTGCAGTAGCTGATACTGTCACGCGTTGCTGTAGCTGTTATAATTGCTTTATTAAAAAAAAAACATATGGCTTATGTGTATTTTTAGTTTCATTACAATTCGGTTAGTTAATTCCGGAGACGCGTACATGCCTTCCCTACCGCCCGAGTGCCTACCAGTATAACCAATTTCAACTCTCTATAGACTGCGTAGTTCAGTTCTGTAGACATAAGGGAAGTGCCCGTTGCTAAAAAGAGTCAGCTTGTCCCCCTAATAAAATTTCGCCACTTTTCACATTTTCCACATTATTTACTTCCCAATACCTACTTGCATACTAAACTTAAACTCTTTAAATATAGTGAATAGTGAAAAATACTTCAAGTTCTATTCTCAGGCCCGCAAAATATGCGCCCATTATTTCATAAAAATCAGTCAAGCCGTTTCGCAGGAGTTTGATTAGAATCACTGAATGAACACGAAAGTGAACAACCATAGACAATGACGTGTGTTCGCTGAATGCGCTCTGGAGCAGTTGGCAGCTGACCCTAATTTTCATCGAAAAATCATCTTCTGAGATGATGCCCATTGCTGGATGAACATGTATGTGAACAAACAAAAATTATTCAATTTGGGACGATATCAATGCATCCCGCATGTTCTATGTTGATTTTGGGCTGGCGGCGTCATCGGTCCATATATCATTGAGAGCGATGTTGGCCAACAATCACTGTCAACGGAGGAGGCTATAGGTCGCTGATTACGAAATTCTTTTGGCCTGAATTGGATTAATCTGGATACCAATGATATGTGGTTTAAACAGGATGGCGCTGCCTGCCACACAGGTCATGCCACATTGTATAATCTGGACTATCGATTTGAGGGCATGGTCATCACAAGTATAGTTGATGTGAACTGTCCTCCGACATCGCGCGATTTCACCCCGTTAGATTATTTCTTGTGGTGTTTTCTTAAGTTGCAGTTGCATGCAAAGAAGCCACACCGGTCCTCAAATCCAACATAACTCATGCCATCTGTCAACTCCAGCCCGATTAATGCGCCAGAGTCATGTAAAATTTAACATTTCGCATGCACTCCACCCAGAGAAGCCGTCATGGACATTTGAACGATGCTATATTCCATACATAATGGCTCCAATAGATCTTTCAAATAAGTACAAACTTTCTCTGATATCTGACAGACACTTTGCCTTATTAAGTTAACCATTTACAATTAAAAAATGTAAAATGACAAATAGATGTTTTTTGAGAAATTTTTAAAATCTTTATACACTGTCAGATTTCGATAGCAATTACATTACAAAAATTTTCTACATATTGGAAAGTCATGTATAATTTTAAACAGTTAAAAAATAAAATGTAAAAGCAGTACCAGATTATTTTCGTCAACAGTGTTGTTTCAAAATCATATAAAAACATGATTGCCATACGCTAAGGAAATACAAATATAGACCTTTAAAACTGTAGTTTAAAATAAGAAAATACTGCGTAGCAATTGATCGCATTTAAATTCGTTGCCTTCACGCAGTAACTTAAATAAACATAAACTATTTATTTATTTAGTTTAACTTTAAGTAAAGACTATCCAAATATTTTAATAGAATTTATACTTCTCGTGTACAAATATGGGAATTATTTAATTTTGTGTATTTTCCTTTAAAATGCATCAAGTTCCCTCGCAGCTTTCAATTTTGAATTTGTAACGAATTTCATGCAACAAAACAAAAACATTTCTGTGTAAAACACATGTGCAATTTTTCATAAACTGTGTGGCCGGCTAATTAAAAGATAAATTTTCATTGGCAAAAGAATGTTCCACAAGACGAACTTTTGCGAGAATATAAAACCATTGGAAGTTTGTTAATTGCATTTAAAGTTTTTTAAAGCATTAATTTATCAAAAAAAAATTTCAACGAGATTTTTTTACGAGCATATCAGCGATTTTAATATGGGATGAACACCTGACTATTGTTTGTAAGCTGACTGACTAACTGACTGACTACATCCCAGCGTGCTATAAAATGTATGCGATCGAAAGAAGTATAAATTTCGCCACAAAACTTTCCTTTTGCTAGTGCCGAGATGCAAAGAAAGTTAAAGTGATTTTTTGTCAGGGCTGCACCGTCCAATTTCGAAGACGTAACAAAAAAAATTAGTTGCGTTCTTTTATGATTAACTTTTTAATGCAGCTAAAAATTGGATAAAAATAGCTGATATGTTATAGTATTTGCTTGAATAAGTTTAAGGAGGCTCACAAAGCATCATAAAGTCAGGTGTTGTATAATAACAATATGGAAAATATTACTGCTGTGAGCAACCCATTATAATTTAAATTTTGAATTAAAATTTAGATGTGCTGACAAACAAAATGATTTCATTAAATTGTTAATTAACTTTGTGTTGCTGAATCTGTTGATTTATTAATGTTAATATTGTATTGCCTCCATAAGATTCATTGAAATAAAATACTTTATTTTACGTTGATCTATATATTTCGAACCATAAGATTCATCTTCATGATCTATAAATAAATTTTTATTTAATATTAATTATAATAAAATTTTTAACAATTTATGTTACCAAAATTGACTAAAAATTTAAAAAAATTATTAGTAGAATTTAACTGTAAAAAATCTCCTAGAAAAAAGCTAACGAAACGTAAAAAAATACCATAAACCGCCTAAATTGAAAACACCAACAATGAACTTTCTTTTAAAAATGCCAAAAAGAAGTGCAAACTGTAAATATAAACCAGTTTGAGTGAAAAAGTACATTTATTTTATCTACTGATTTCTTAGAACAGCACAAAAAGTCATAAAAAAGAAGTGAACTTTTTGTTCACATGATATTTTCTTTCCACTCGAGAAGAAAATTGGTACCGTCAATTTTACGTGAACAAATTTTCCTCCCGTAATCAGGTCTGAGAGAATGTTGAAGCATTATAAATCTTAAAAACAGGGATGGGAATGGTTTTAAATTTTATTTTCAAAATCACTTTTTAATCAAGTTTTTTGTTTTTTGAGTTTTACTTTTCGTTTGGACAATAAAATTTATTTCTTCAGTTTTATTTATTCCTCAGGAAGTAAAAGTTATTTTTTATAATTATTTATCTATCTTTGTTATATAGTTTGGTGGCACTTCATTTGCTGCTAATATCAAAATCTTCAGTAGACCTTTAAACAAATTTTTAAAAAAATGTGAGAAATTTCAAATGTTTAAACAAGAACTCCCAAAAAATAGTTGAGAATTACGAAATTTACAAAAAAACAAAAGAAATAGCTTCTTTAAAAATTATCCTTATACAACAAACATTTTATTATTTGTTTTTAAATCTATTTAATTTTTCAAAGCCTTTCTTACAATTACTCAACACTTTGGTTGACAATGATTGTATCCAAAAGGCAAAATGAAAGATTTTCCAATAATAAATAAAAATACATATAAACTACAGAAATCATGTTTATTTCGAGAGCAATAAATAAATTGCAGAAAATAATCGATAAAGTTAACTTTTTTAATAAAACTTAAATAGACAAAAATTAATGCAGCCATGTAACAAAGATTATCTCGATATATTCCTGATACACGTAGAACTTCTCGTTCAGTTTCATTTCTTAGTCAAAATTTTAAAAATAATCGTTATTTGTTTACAATTTGTTAACATCTTCAGGAAATAAGCGATATAAAAAGAATTTCCTGATGATGTTAACGAAATATCGAAAATAAATACAAAAATTACAATTACAGAAGAATAACGCCCTCGAGCTTAATAATTAAATAAAGAAAAAATTAATATTACTTTCAAATAATAATACGTTTTTAATTGTAAATCTGTGTTTTTAAATATTCTCTAAGTGCCTTTGAATAAAAATTGGGCCTAAATGAAAGCACTAGTTAAAGTTTGAAAACAAAAGTATTAAAAATATAAAATAAGTAAAAATAGTGCTTGGCATAAATATTATTAAAACGTTTTTTAAGAGCTTTCATTTGTGCGAGGTTCAAAACTACGCCCACAATATTAAATTTATGACCTTTAATTCTTTATTTAGGCATTACACAATTCCCCAACAGAAATCAAATGAGAAGTGAAAATGAGAAGTGAAAATATTGCGAGTAAAACAAAGTTGCCGACCAGGAAGCATTCTTAAATGTGAACATTTTTTTTTGGGATATTATTCCCGAATGAATTGCTAGAAACAGAAAATGTTTTTCTTATGCCCGATAGCAATTTTGGGAAAATGGAATTTTGAGAATAAGGATGATAGAAATAAATCTTTAAGATCTGTTAAAATATTAGAATATTATGACAATAGGACAATATCATACCTTGAGAAACCCTCATTCAGGCTTTATAGAGTTTATAATTGAAATTTTGTAAAAAGCAAAAATATCACTATTTCTGTGTGTAGCATTAATTTCAGTCGTTCTCTTCAAACAAGAATGTTTTCATTTATAAAGCATTTACTTTAATGAGTTTTCATCACTATGACAGTCAATGTATGCTGCTCGTACTACTGGCTTGTTAGTCTGTAGTTAACAACTACATACACAATAGTCGCTCATGTACATCTTATGCTTGAACATTTTTAAGATCATTTGTGTTCAAAATTATAATTAACTTATTTAAAAATGACAGCGGAAAAAAAACACTGTACGCCAGTGTATATTGGGTAGTACGAGTTTGTTACCATGTGCATGTGTTGGTTACTCTTTGTAAAACTTAATTCATATTTGGTGTTTCATTAAAAATTTCTAACTCAAATTCGCGTTAATGAGATTTGTTGCCACATATTTTAAGAGGAGATAATGTGTTTTCTCATAAGATTATTTCCTCCCACAAGACGAAACGTAAAATCGCAATTTACAGAGGAATTTTATCAAATTGAATACTCTTATCTGGTGTCATATACCAGAAAAAAATTTTACTTTCTTATTTTTAATTAATACCTTTAATTGGAATAATATATTTTTTCAATTAAAAGCTGAATGAATTCAATTAAAATTTTATTAAAATTTTTGCCCTAAATATTCAAATAAATAAATAAATAATTTATTTTCTTGCTGTGAAATGCACAAAATGATGGCTTCTTTTATAGAAATAAATATGCAACAAACATTCGAATAGCATTCAAATATTTTTTTTTGCTATTAAAAATTTGTTTGAACTTTGCAAAATATTTAATTAAATTGTTTATCATTATTAAGACAGTAATAATTTAATAGATAGTATTATTTCACTGATATTCGTTCGCTTAATTACATTCAAAATGAAAATAACATCATAAAATTTCTCGAATAATATCCAGTGACATCGTGGCCCAGGTAAAGGAAACTATTTTTTTTCCAATACTTCTCATAGACATGAGGCCACACCAATTAATGATTTTATTCGTCACAATGCAATTTTTTCATACTTCGATGTAATAAACCCTCGTTAAACTTCTTGGTCTTGTAAATATTGTAATATGAATGTGGTGCAGAATGTGCTAACAGAATGTATTGAAATGAATTTGGCTTCAAAGCTGTTTAACTGCAACATGACAATTCTTTGTAAGTACTTTCTACATATTTACACGTGCGAAGGCAGCTGTTTCTAAATGATGACAGTTTTTTTTTTTGGTTTCGTAATTAAACAAGTTGCGTTTATATATAAAAAATCAGACTATTTTAAAACCAAAGTGCATTTGCTCCCAATTTAGGTAGCTTTGTAAGTAAAAACGTTGGAGACTTAAGTTAATGTAAATATACAATGAACTGTGAAATCCGCTATTAATTATTCTTCTTATGTCTGCGGATAATAATAAGGCATTCGGATATTTCGTCGTTTTTTAATATAGAAAGATCTAAATAATGTTTTATTACTTTACAGGAGCAGGAATATTACAATAATAACAATATTAACAATATTACAGTTAAAGTACAAAAAAAAATTATTTTAATTATTAATTAATTATTATTATTATTATTATTAATTCTTCTTTTTATTTGACCTTCTATTTTTATTGTATGTAATAATAAATAATATAAAATATTTTGATTTTATATTTATTAAATAATTTTATTCTAAAAAAATTAAATTTTTCCTGCAGATGCTTAGCGAAATATCTAAAAAATAAATAAATTAAAAAACTTTTTTATAAAAAAGACCTACATTGCTAAGTATTATTAAAATATTTTATATTATTTAAAAAGAAAAATTTTTTTGTCAATTATGTAAAAGTATTTTGAAAAAAATGTTTCTTTTCTTTTTTATAAAAATTCAAAATAACTTAAATTACACATGAAATATTTAACAATTATAATAGAAAAACTTAAAATTACTATTATATTATATAAATTGTCCCTATTTTTTATTTTACTAAATATCTATAATTTTGAGCTATATTATCGATATCTGCCTTATAATTAATTCTTCTATCTATTGGTACTTTTATTATCTCTAACATTTCTAACATATAACGACGTTTGTAATTATCCTCTCTATTCAATATTTCTACTTCATCAAATTTCGGAAAGTGATTCAAGTTCGCACAATGTGATGTTAATGCAGTTTTTTGTGTATTAATGTCTCTGTATTTTTGATCCGATTTATGGCCTGCTATTCTAGTTCAAAGTTTGTTCTTTGTTGTTCCCACATAAACTTTTTTTTTAAATAATATAAAATCTTTTGATTTTATGTTTGTTAAATAATTTTATTCTAAAAAAATTTAATTTTTCTTGAAGATGCTAACCAAGGGTTAGCGAAATATCGAAAAAATAAATAAATTAAAAAACTTTTTTATAAAGATGACCTACATTGCTAAGTACTATTATTACATACAATATTATTATTATTAATTAAATTTATAATATATAATAATTAATTAAAAAATAATTATTCCTGATGATGTTAACAAGCTGTTAACGAAATATCGAATAATAAAACCAAATAAAATAAAAGAAAAAGACCTCAAGCTTAATAAATATATTGCAAAAAATATAATAAAAAAGGTCAATTAATAATATAATTATTAATTAATTTTTTTTTAGTCTATTTTTAAGTGTTATTTTCAGTGTAATTTAAATACTGTTTCAACTTACTGAAATTAATTACTTTATTAAAATATCTAAAAAAATCTTTTTATTTTAGTATATCTATATAGGAATCGTAATTAATTGGTAAATGCACAGTGCATCTTTAAAAATACAACCAGTTTCTTCCATAAATTACTTAAAAATTGTAAACAAAAGAGAAAAATAAATAGAAGAACCCAGTTATTTTTTATTTACATTTTGACATATATTTTTTGGCGTATATCGGTGACTTTGGGCTTTTAAAAATTAGAATTAAATATTTTTATATCGTGTGCCGGAACTAGAGGAAAGGGATAGTGAGATAAATGGCAGGTAGTGAAGCTTCTCTATCATACAACTCTGCTTTTGCACGTTCTTTTTTAGTAACAGCGTTGCAGCGCCTCTCATATCTAGGAGATGTATTCAATTTCGAAGCTTACTTTTAGTAGCCATTTTCAGTAATAATTCTACTTCGCTGATGTTATGCCCACGAAGGAGGGCGATCTGATGTGCCTGTGAATTGGTTAAAGCTGAAGCCTGTACTGTGACTGTGCCTTCGCCCCTGAAACCTTCGAACAACAACTGCCACAAAGACGAACTAATCAGAAAAAATGCGAAATGATTTCATCAATTACTCTGATACTGGGGTCGAACCCAGGACTTTTTTGTTTGTTTTGCAGTCAACGTGCAGATTACTTGAGCGATCGCCAACCAATATATGAAAAAAATTGTTTTTCGACTCTCCCCAAACTGCACATCATTGGTTTAATTTTTCTAATAAGAAATATCTATTATTTGCTTTACTTTACATTGGTATTTGTTTATTGTTAAAAATTTTATATAATTAAAAAAAAGCAATGAGAATATTTATACGGTTTAAAGATAAAGAAGTCAGCAAAAGTTTTTGGGAATAAGTAAAAAATAAATAAATAAACGAACAATCACATTGACTAAAATACGAATTTGATAAAACTTTTATAATAATCACAATGACGATGAATGTTTAGTTTCCAAACTGATTGTTGAATTACTTGGACGCACATACAAAAATAGTCAAAAACAGAATGTTGCAATGTCGCTACTACTACAGACTCATGTTATTTCTTTTTCGGAGAATGTAAGTGCCTTAAAGATGTTGCTGGATGTGCAATCCCACTTGATCACAGCATTCGATAATGAACTAACTAACTAACTGGTGCAATGCTTACAAAGTCGATAGCACCAACAGTGAAATGTTTGGCAATATTTTTGTGTGGCGAATGAAAATAAATTTTAATTATATGCAGTTTTTATGTCTTAAAGTAATTTAGGTATACAAAGTAGAGAAACATTGCAATATTCTTTTCTTAATTATAAGATCCACACTACAAAACCAAACACAGACTTGGCTTCAACTCCAGTTTCAGACTAAAATTTATAAAAAAAAAAAAACTTTTCGCATTTATCTGATGTGCATTAGTGTGTCTGTGTGTGTCAGTTGTTGTCGGAAGGTTTCAGTGTCGAAGGCATAGTCACTGGTCACTGACAATTGCGGCTTCAGCTGATAGCAATCCACAATCGCATCAGAACGCCCTCCGTCGTCGGTATTGTGTAGCACCGGCGAAGTAAAAATAATAATAAAAAAATGGCTACTGGACCGAAGCTTCAGCACTGCTAAGATTATAAACAAAACAAAGAACGTACAAAAAGCAGAGCTGTAAAATAATTAACTAAGCTTCACCTCCTGTCATTACTCCCACTATCCCTTTCCTATAGTACCAGCACAATGCTTCGTAGGTGTAAGAGTCATCTCCTGAGTGCTGCTCCCAGATAAAAAAAAAAAAAGAAAAAAAATATTCCGACATTGTTATACATTCTATATGCCATAATAAATTTACTTATATAATATATTTTTTGATATATATTTATTAAGCCTGAGGTCTTTTTTTTTTATTTTATTTTGTTTTTTATTATTCGATATTTCGTTAACAGCTTGTTAACATCATCAGGAATAATAGGAAATTATAATTCTTTGAAATATAAAAATATTTTTGAAACATGTCACAAAATTTTTGTTATAAAATTTGATTGAAAATTCAAATTGAAAATTCAAAAATATATATATATATAAATATATATATATATATTTATGAAGTTTAAAATTCGTAATATTTATATGTGCCTATATTACTACTACACATTTTTGAATTTTCAATCAAATTTTATAACAAAAATTTTGTGACATGTTTCAAAAATATTTTTATATTTCAAAGAATTATAATTTCCTATTATTCCTGATGATGTTAACAAGCTGTTAACGAAATATCGAATAATAAAAAACAAAATAAAATAAAAAAAAGACCTCAGGCTTAATAAATATATATCAAAAAATATAATAAAAAAAGTCAATTAATAATATAATTAAAATTTAAAAAGAGAGCTCATTAAGTAATATCAATGGACTATAGGGATTTCAAGAAAAATTATGAAACCAGTAGATACATCAATCAACTCAAATCTCTTAGGAATAAAATTGTAAAATCAAAATCGGCTATAACGTTTTTAACCAGATGTAGGAATGCAGGAATTATCCCAAATTTAATAAAAAATTCAACGAAGAATATTCTTAATGTTTTCAACAGAGAAGGATTACCGGATATCCAACAATCAATTTCTAAATATACACAGGACTTACACAACAAAATCTTAAGATTAGCAATTAAGAAAAAACATCAGGTATTGAAACATTTTCAAAGAAAAAAGGGAAGTAATATTGAGAAATTTGGAACGAAATTTTACTTTGGAAGAAATGGTTGAATTTTTATATTTTGAGGACCACTTAACTGTTTCATATAGTCAAAAGGTAAATATGATTCATAAAAATAAATTTGATAGGCTAAAAGAATTGCAACTACAGGAATTAAATATTAAATTGAATAGAAAGTGGTTCATAAACACGACTAACACTGACATACCAGAGGACATTCAATGGATCCTTTCACTCGGAAAAAAACACGCTTTACCTACTAGGAAAGATGAAATCCCTATTTTGAAAGTTATATCAGAAGGAGAAGATTTTGTAGACTTTTAATAGGAAGGAAGAACAAGAGATAGCTAGAAATAGAATGACTGCGGTTATTGAAAACCATTTAAATAAGATTATATTAACTAATAGAGATAAATTTATATTAGAGAAAGCAAAGAAAGCTAATATTTTCTTAGGGAAAAATAAGGATATATTTATTGTAGATACAGACAAGGGTAATGTTACTGTAGCGATTAAAAAACAGGATTATGATCTTAGAATCAATAATATTGTAGGAGATATTACAAAATATAATTTAATTAATAGAGACCCAACAAGTAAATTGCAGAAAATAAACAATAACATAGTTGATGAATTATTTAAGAAGGAAATTATAACATCTATAGAGAAGAATAGACTTAGGACAAACGTGGCGATAGCCCCTCGTTTATATGGACTACCGAAAATTCATAAGGAAGATTTTCCATTAAGACCAATATGTTCTTTCATTAATTCTCCTTCATATGAGTTATGTAAATACATTACAAATATTTTGAAAAATGTTACTAAACATTCAAAATGTAATATAAAAAACTCTATGGAATTTGTGAACAGAATTAGGAATCAAAATATATTGGATAATGAGATTTTAATTTCTTTTGATGTAGTTTCTCTATTTCCAAGTATACCTATTGATTTCGCAATAGATACAATCGGGGGAAAATGGGATATGATTAAGGAGTATACTAGAATAGACAAGTGTTTATTTTTATATATTTTAAAATTTTGCATAGATGATAACAGATATTTTCGATATAATGGTAATATATATATTCAACAAAAAGGTCTTCCAATGGGATCTCCTGCATCTCCAATCATAGCGGATATTGTAATGGAAGAATTATTGGATATATCAATTCGGAAAATTAATATGGTTCCTAGAATAATGACCAAATATGTGGATGATTTATTTTGCATTATTCCTAGATGTGAGGTAGAAAATATATTAACGATATTTAATGAATTCAATTCCAGTATAAAATTTACTGTCGAAAGGGAATGTGACTCAAAACTCTCTTATTTAGATACTCTTATTATTAGAAAAGGTAATAGATTAGTAATAGATTGGTATCAGAAACCTACAGCTTCGGGCCGAATGATTAATTATTATTCCAAACATAGCAGGCATATTATTATAAACACTGCTAAAAATTTCATAGAAAGAGTGCTTTTCATATGAAAAAGTTGCTTGAAATTATTCACAAACAGAATACTGGGCTTGAGGAACACAATACTGGGCTTGCGGAACATTCACTTGAATGAGAATCTTTGGTCAGGCGGGAAGTACGTTCATCTTTACAATTTCATATATTGGAAGATTACAAAAGTATTTCTGTGTCTGTATTTGTGTGTATGTGTGTGTGTTTGCCAACTACTTGTCTTGATGTCTAAGAACTGTTGAAGTTTTGCTAATGAAAAAAGTTTGCTTCAAAAACATTTAGGAATGATTCCGTTCTTTTTGTTATTTTTTTTTTTCTCAACTTTAAAGCAGATGGAGGAAATATTGACAATATAAATGTAAAAGCATTAAATAATGCACACAAATTTTTACTTTATTCATGCCAAATTTCGATTTAGACTAATCATCACATTTTTTTTATAAGTATGTATATTTGCTGTAGGGTATCAGAAGCAACTTTTCCCACTATGCTCATTTCACTATTTAAAAGAATACTTTTTTTCATAAAAAGTTGATTTGGAAGTGTAAAATTGTTGACGGTAATTGGAAAGAATTATATCGCTCAAATCTCAACCCACAGAGCTGGTCCGCAGTTGCGCTAATTCTACGAAATTTTTAATTTTTGTTCGTAAAATACTTGTCGTCAAAGTGGTGACCTCTTCTGCAATGTTAGCTTTCAAGACTTTCAAGTATCCTGTTTTGTTTTGGTCAATTGTCGATTTAAAAAGCCCCAAATGGAAGAAGTCTGGTGCTGTTACATCTGCTGATCTGGCCAACCAGTTCAAGTTTCTGAAACGGCAGTCACTGAACCTGGAAATTGTTATGTGAAAAATTTTTAGTTGGGCATGTGCGGTGGGCCTTTCTTTCTGAAAATAACAATCATAGAAATCTACGGCAAAAAGGAACTCGTGTAGTGTCTCCCTGTAATGTACACCAGATAAGATTACAGTGGTATCATCATCTGGAAAAAATAAGAAGCGATCACTTTTCCATTGCAAATGTTCCTCTTAACAGTGACTTTGGCTCTGCGTGCATTTCATGTTGAATTACCTGTGCCTCAGAAACGTTAACATAACCTTAACATTTCCTCTTGCACCAATTTTAACAGAGTAAGTTAACCTAGTCCGACAGACAGATTGTTAATTAGATTGACGCGAGCACCTGCGATGTTGGCCTAATCTCACGGTGTCTCCAAAACACGTGGTGAAAAGCAAAGTCACACCACCGCCTAATTAACAAATAACGATTCACATACCTGTGACAAATAAAGTGGTCCAACTAAAACGCACGAGTTAATTGTGAATAAAACAAAAAGTTTTCAGAAAATTATCTTAATGTGTTTCATTATGATGGAAGGATTTATGGCAATTATGTGCGAAATAAAAATGCTCGCCACGGCTTCGGCGCCATACCTCTATCCGATTGTCGATATTCTTAATAACTCTGCGACATAATAGAGGTACGATATCGTTAATGTACTGAATTATTTCATCCCTTACCTCGTCAATTGTGCTTGGCTTATCCAGGTACACGTTTTGCTTTAAATATATCCAAAGAAAGAAGTCCAACCGTGTTAAATCACATGATCGTGACGGCCAATTAACATCGTCAAGACGTGAGATAATACGGCCATTGAATTTCTCGCGCGAAAGTATGAAATGTTTTCCGCAGAATGAGCTGGGCGAACATGCACAGGTGTTTTCACGTTTCCTACAGATTGTGGATACAATTGGTCGATTACGCTGACCAAAACATTCAAAAAATGCAGGAAATGCGTTTTGATTTGAACTCCCATTTTCGTAAAAGGCTTCAACAACCTTAAAGCGCTGCTTAATTGTGTACTTCTCCTTTGTTGATTTGGGCAAAAAAACTTGACGTTAATGTGTGATTCACAATTGAAGTCGTGCCTTAAGCTTGAACCACCCTTTATATAATTTCTTGGCATCATAAATCTCCTTGCAATTAGGTCTGTCATAATACCTGTTATTGACCTTTTTTCATCTTGCTTTGTAACTTTAAAACTCCGATAAATATTTAGTTCTGTTAAATGGCAAGAGTATTCGTATTAAAGTAATAATTATAGCGAAACATTTTTGTAAATGCACGTTCGCCGTTCTCACAATAAACTATCCATACAATCGTGCTAAAAGGTCTTAAAACAATGCCGAAGTTTGATCTCCCAGCGATTTTTGTTTTAAACCACCAATCCCTACGAAATCAACTCCAAACGGCCGGGCACCAGAAAATCGTTAAGGATCCAACTGGTGGGCCTCCCGACACCCATTATGCCAACACCCGCAGGTTCACAGAGCTATTGTTCTATAAACTGCCCATGCGAGGTCGTCTGATGGACAGCAGGCACTTCTTGAATAGTTAGTACTTTGTAGGGGAAAATTTTCAAATCTTTCCACAAAATTCGATGCTTGCGGATTATCTTTAACATCGTCGGGAACGGCAGCAATATTTTCGATCGAATAGCAATACCAGATGTGGAAAACGATTAGGAAATTCACGCTGCATTAAACTATCAGACTAAAAATATGTTACATAAGCAGCATATAACAATAATTTCACTTTCTTGAGGTGTGCGGCTAAAGTAACTATACGATTTGTTTTCTAAATACTCGTAAATATTGAATGGAATTAAAAAAAAAACAAACAAAAGATTTATTGATAAAAATAAATTTTATTTTATGTTATTTTTTGACATTAATAACACTGTGATACAAAAGTTTTTTTTTTTTTTTTTTTTTTTTTCCCATGTTATTTTTGAATTTTGGATCTTTCAATATGAATTAACAAAATGTGTTCAAATCTTAATCTAAAAATATACTATAAAAAAAAAAAATAGTTTCCATTGCCACTGCAATTTCAACCCAATGGTTACACAGAATTTTCATCCAATCAGATCAAACGTTTGGGTCCTTTTGAGTCTTCTGTGACCCTCAAAGACCAGCAATTCTCTAGCAAGTGGATTGGGATGCACCGTGATCTTCGTCCTATACTTCGTACAGACTTTTTTAATTTCATCATTAATTGATGGAATTTTTAGATCCCTGTGGATATTTACATTTTTCATGTACCATGGAGCACCTGTGATTATTCGTAAAATTTTTGACTGTCTTCTTTGTAATTTTGCAACATTTGATGCGGAAGCAGTTCCCCACAGCTGAACGCCATATAGCCATATGGGCTTTAAAATCGCCTTATACAACAGCACCTTCATATCTAGGCCTAGTGCAGAGTGTCGTCCTATAAGCCAGTAAAGCTGCGCAGTTTTCAACTTCAGTTGAGTGATTTTGGCCGCTATGTGACTAGTCCACGTAAGACGTCTATCGAGATGAATACCAAGATATTTTACGTGGTTGCCCTCAGGTATTGTAACACCGTTTATCGTGATGGGAGGACAATTGTCCCTTCTCAGAGTAAACGTAATGTGGACGCACTTTGAAGCATTTACTTTTATCTTCCACTTTGATAACCATTTTTCCAATCGGTTCAAATGCGCTTGAAGATGTTGGCTTGCTACTGCTGCATTCTTGTGTATGCTTAGAAAAGCAGTATCATCCGCGAAAGTTGATGTATGCGTCAATTGACTTGTAGGCATATCCGCAGTAAATAAAATGTACAGAAAAGGACCAAGGATACTTCCCTGTGGTACACCAGCATGGATATTTTTAATGGAAGATATCACCGATTTCGACCTTATATGAAAAGATCTGTTAGTTATGTAATTTTTGAACAATTTGTGAACGTTTTCCGGTAGCAAGTTTACAATTTTGTGCATCAGACCGTCGTGCCAGACTTTGTCGAACGCTTGAGATATATCAATAAAAAGTGCCGAACAGTATTCTTTATTCTCGAAAGCCGATCGGACAAGGTTTGTTATTCTGTGTACTTGTGCCACAGTGCTGTGCATTTTCCGGAATCCAAATTGGTGATGTGGGATAACAGAATTAGTGTCAACGTGGTGCCGTAGTTTCTCGAGAATCAATTTTTCAAAAAGTTTGGACAGTATCGGCAATAAGCTTATTGGACGATAAGAAGATACTTGCGTAACATCTTTACCTGGCTTAGGAATCATTACGATTTCTGAGTGTTTCCATGCTTTCGGAAACGTACCCAACCTCAACATAGAATTGAAAATAAAGAGAATCAGCCTCAATGCTGATTGTGGCAGATTAGTTATCATTGCTCCTGTGATTTTGTCACTGCCTGGAGCTTTTCTGGTTTTTAACGTTTTTATAGCAGATTCGACTTCAGCAAATCGGAATTTCAGTGGACGTTGTACTCTTTCGTTTATGACAATCGGCGCAATACGGGAAGCGGTTACATTTGGTGTAAATACGTTTTCCAGGTGGTTGGCGAATTCCTCAATTTTCTCCTCTGTACTCTGTGCAAATTCACCATTATGTAACCTTATTGGGGCCTCGTAGGAAGTAGGTTGTTTCATTTTTTTTGTAGCTCTCCACAAACTATAATCTGTTTGCTCTGTTGTGTCCAACCTTTGCAGATATTCATTCAGTTGAAATTCTTTGTCCTCTTTCAGCAAAACACGCAGTTTCCGTTGGCATTTATTTAGTTGTGCCTTTAAGCCAGGTGAACGGAGCTCCTGCCACTGACGCCTCAACTGTCTTTTATGCCTTATCAGGGACTCAACGGTAGCATTACTGTTGTAATGACGCCTGCTTCTTATCAAAACGTTTGATGCGGAAACTGCTGTCGCTTCTTTCAGGATGTTTGTTGTGAGGATTACAGCATCCTCTACTTCAGACTCCGATTTCAAAGACAATTGTTGTGGCAAGTGGGTACTAATGTACATTTTGTACTTTAGCCAATTTATCTGTTTTTTATGATAACACTTATTCTGCTCTGCATTTTCAGAAGCGCGAAAAAAATTCAAAAAAGTAGGTGAATGATCCGACGAAAGATCCAAAGACGGAACCAAATGAAATAGTTCTCTTCTTATGCTGCGAGTGACCGCAAAGTCGATCACATCTGGAATTTTATTAATGTCTGTAGGCCAGTATGTGGGTTGACCTGCAGATATTGCGTCCAAATTGTGAAGGGATATCGCATCGAAAAGTTGCCTTCCTCTTGGTGAAATAAGTCTAGAACCCCAAAAGGTGTGTTTTGCATTAAAATCACCCGCTGCAATAAACTTTGTTCCTAACGTTTGAAAAAAGTTCCAAAATTGATCCGTAGTAATGGAGTGTCTGGGTGGACAATAAACGGCAGAAATCGATGTACCACAACGTGGTAACCTTATGGTGGTGGCTTGTATGTGATCCGTCGAAAATTCTGGTAGGGGAAAATGGGCAACATCTCTGTGAACCAGTATTGCTGTCCCTCCACAAGCTCTGCCACTTGGATGCTTTGTGTCATAATTATAATAATTTTTTATTTTGAAACAGTTCTTTTGAGTAAAATGTGTTTCGGATACGAGAAGTACATCAACTTGTTGTGATTGTAGGAACTGTTGCACTTCATACTTGTGCTGGCTCAGGCCATTAGCATTCCAAAAACAAATTTTCAGCGTATCCATTATTTTTTGTTCAACAAAATTTGCATCAGCATGCTCTGGTTTTGCAGCATTTGCTGGAACATACCCTGCATGTTGGACATAAAACTGTTCATAGTGTCTATCAATTTCTCGATGGCACTTTGAGTGTCGGGCAGTGGTTTGTGCTCACCTTCCTTCAAAACGTTTGCATACGAGTTAACTCGATGACTTTCTTGCGATGTATTACCTTTCTTCAACGTTTCAGCGAAACTAACGTGTTGCACATTTGCACCCTGAGCTCTTTGAGTTGCACGGGCAGAAGTTGTTGGCAAATTAGGAAAATTAGTTTCCTTATACTCGAGTGGTACTGGCACTGATCTTCTTGCCTTGTTTGAATTTTTTAGTTGCAAAAACACTTTGCAACCACGATAATTGGCGGTGTGTTTTTCACCACAATTACCGCACTTTCTCACATTCGTGTCAGATTTCGGGTGTGGGCATTCCAAAGATTTGTGAATGTCTCCACATCTCACACATACGGATGGTAATTTACAAAAAGATTTTGTATGTCCAAACTCCTGACAATTTTGGCACTGAGGCGGACCCTTACGCTTAAATGCTTATTGTTAGTTCAGAAGATACTTATGAAATACAAAGTCTCTTAAAGCAGTTCAAGTATATATTTATTTAAAAAGGATTTCTTTAAGCCTGAGAAAAAAAAAACTTTATTGAGATTTCATTTCGAATGGCTGAATAGTAACTAAATAACTAATTCTATGAAATATTGCAGCTATTTTTATAGAACCCTTTAAAACTGTTCACGATGTTAATTGTTTTCACAATGTGTGAAGAACTGTAAACTTTTTTCTCTATTTCTATTTGTTCTCTCACTCAGTTTGCTATAAATAAAATTAAAAAAAAAAAAAAAAAAAAAACAAAAAGAAAATTACAACAAATAATTCGAAAAGGAATTAAAGTCTTGCTGATTTGCACGGAAATGCTTGAGTGAATGTATAAAAAAACTTACTTAGTGATGATGTGTTCGCTTCTTGAACATGTAGAAATGAGAATGGCAGTGTGTTCAAGTAACTAAATGAATAAATGTGCACAATGGGATTAGACAGTTACATATATTGCATCCATATGTATTTAAACTTCTGTGAGTTTGTTCATATAACTTGGCGCCAATATCAAATCGAACATGAACTTCCGTCTGGTGTTTTAGTTGAGAAATATTTTTTGAAATGAATAACGTGCTTAATCACTAAATGATATGAGAAAGAATTAATATCCCATATTTATGTGTTTATAAGTATTTACAAGTACGAGTATGTAGTGATGTATACGAGTGGATGTGTATATTTTATGTATAGATTTCGATGTGGGGAAAAATAATGTAGAAGTGCGCAAACAATTCTACGTAAAACTTAAATAGTTCTTGACAGTCAATGTTCAAGTTGTTAATGAAAAAAAAGGAAGAAAATAAAGAAAACGAAAAAGAATGTTAATTAACTTGGAGGATAAACTTTTGCTTGTTTTGTTTTTTTTTTGTTTGCGAGAAAAGGAATTTTAATTTCACTAAAGAAAAATTTTTTTTTTCAAATGGATTTGATATATTTCCTTTTATATTGTTTGTCTTCAATTGTAACAATTTTTATAACTGAGCATATGGGAATGATTTGCTTTAAAATCTTTTCACATATACGAAGGCTGTAGTTGAAAGATACAATTTGTGGTCCATTTAGCAGCGAATCGCACTACACATTACAGAAAAAACTAATCGTCCGTCCGGCGAGCGAGTATGTGTCATAAATTCCCTGCAGAGGTCTTTTATATCACTTTTATCGTGCAAAGTTCCAAATCAAATCTCTCTCGCCGCATAACCTAATTGTTTATGCGCACGTGTAGGGGTGTTCTCCAGGGTGTTGGTTCAATATAAAAATTTTTTTTTAGCTTTTTACGAGTTCAATTAAATACACATCTACAAAAAAATTCTAAACTCATATGTAGAGAATATTAATAAACTCTAATTCTCATTTAGTTCGTGAAGGTTTCTAAAGGGGTAATTTGGTTTTTTTCTTGCGTTACTTTAAAATTATTATGAAATTAAATTTCTATAAGATTATTGAGTTTCATATTCTTGTCTTAAATTTTAAACACACTGATGAATTCATCGACCACATCATCAAAATCATAATAATTTGCCTTAATACAGTCATGGTCATGCACATTATGAAATTTTTTCAATTACCTTTTTTCATTCACTCAGTTAAACAACCAAAACAAACTAAAAATAAAAACAAACGACGAAGGGAAAGCACACAATAAATTGCAAAAGGAAAGAGTTTTTTTTTAATAAAAAAGTTAAGAACAAAAGTCAAGTAAACAAACCAATTACTGCATCTGAATAATAAGTTTTTACAAACAGTGTCTTGCATTAGTCGACACACTATTAAAAAATATATTCTGGCTGTATAGTCAGACATAAAGCAGATATTATATTCGGTGGAAATGTTTTCATCCTACAAAATGAGTTCAGATAATCCTTTTTCGCAGAGGGCAGCTTCCGCAATTTTTTGTTCTTTGTCAATCACCACTCTGATAGCGATCTTCTAATGATTTTTCACAATGATGATAAAACTCATTAAATATTTTAACAAATTATTTAAAAAAGAAAATTCTACTTATTTCTCTCCACACTTTTATTAATATTTTTTTCATTGTCCCTCTCCCACAATTCTTGGTTTTAATTATAAGTTAAATGAGGCCAGCGGCTGCAAGTCTTACGACTCTGTGCAAATACACATTAACGTTGGCACACAGCATGCAAGCGGTAGCTTCATTAATTTTCTACTCTTCCAACTTTATGTTTCTCTTTGTTAGATTTTTAAACCACATCAGAAATGAATTTACAACATTTGCCACAATCTTGAGTTTTTTCTGCTGCCGTTTTTCAGCATGTTTATTTGTTACACCGCTATTGCACGCAAAACGACAACATAAAAAAAGGAATTGTTCAAGAAAACCCACAATGATTCAGTGGAAGATTTCCATTGAGAGCTAAATTATGATGTTGCATTTTAAGCGAGTATTTTTTTTTTAGTCAATGTTGTATTTCCTTTTTAAACACAAGCAATTACACGACATTTATAGTATTTATGGGAAGACGAGTTTTAACACTGTATTCTTGTTTCTGCTTTTTTAAAGGGACAATTTATGTTGTGATTTTATTCAGTTTATATAATAAAAGTTAATTACCTTCAAAAAAAATTTTGTATTTAAATAACAGTGCACAGTGGCGAGGACGACAAAAATAAATCTTCTGAAATACATAAGATTTAATTTTATTTAATTTATATATAAAAATAATTATAATATAAAAATTAAGATTTTAATTGAAATTAAAATTAAAATAAACAAATTTACTGAGGATATATTTTTATTGAAATACCGAACCGAAAAAATAAGAAAAACGAATATCCAAAAAAATTTATCACTTTACAATATAAAAAAGCGATGAGGCTGCATTAGAGGAAGCAACCGACAGCGAAGGAACTTCAAGGGAGCATCAAGAAGAAATAAGAATATAAAATTTTCCTAAACTGATTTATGTAGATTTAAAATTTATGCGTAGTATCGATTCAAAACTCTTTATTAAACTCTTTAGTTCACATTATACAGCTGCATGAGTATCGATATTAAAAATAGCTGGTTTCTACTAAAGAAGGATTTTAATTATTATAAGAAAATTAATCTCTGTGATAATACTTTTCAATCACATGCAGTGATATAAATTTTAATTTTTTTTCTTATCTTGGACCAGCACTCAGGAGATGACCTCTACACATGCGGTGCATTGTGTAGGAGAAATGATAGGAGGTGAAGCTTCACTATCTGCTTCACACTCTGCTTTTGCACGTTCTTTGTTTTTATAGCAGTGTTGTAGCGTCGCTGATGTCAAAGAGACGTATTCAATTTTGAAGCTTCGTTTTTAAGACCCATTTTTAGTAATTATTTTACTTTGTCGGTGCTACACAGTACAACTGAAGTCGTTGCTCTTCAGTGACCAGTCACTATGCCTTCGCCACTGAAACGTTGCGACAACAACTGACAGAACTGACCCACATGTACATTAGAAAAAATGCGAGATGTTTTTACGAGTCTGAAACTGAGATTGGAGCCAAGAAATTTTTCGTTTTGTAGTCAACGTGCAAACTACTTCAACCACCGCCACCCTCAACCCCATTTCAGGACTAGAAGTTGTAATCGATGTTTTGAAAATTTCCTTCTAATAATAAAGCGCACTTAATAAATGGATTACTCAATTAATGTTTGGATTTCTTTTTTATATTGTGAGAATATAATCACCTCTATCGTGAATGTTATTTCGCTCGAAATGTTTTCCTGCATAATATTCCCAACAAAATGTTGACATTTAAACAATATTTTTTTCAAAATAGTTGAATTAAAGTTAGGAAAAGTAATGTTTTGGAACGATCAATAAAAAAAGTTTAGAATGAAGTTTAGAATAATGTTCAAATAAAATTAAAGCCAACAGACCAATTTTTGTGAAAGTATGAAAAATTCATGGAAATAAAATGTTCACTGTTTCTTCAAATGGGTAAATTTGCTGACTAAGTAAAAACTAGTGCTTTAAAGAGGCAGTGTTTTTACGTTTAATTACAGACTCGAGTAATTCTTCGCCCGTATATGCCCTCTTTTTAATAAGACGTGACCCGCTAAAGCATCCTTTAAATTTTTTATTTATTTATTTACTATTTTTTCTGAGTATTTTTCTCAGCTTTCGTAGTTAAAGAAAAATTTATTACTTCCGCCAGTTCGTTTGTGTTACATATTTCTTTATTATATGTAATTTCTTTCGATTTGTAGCGGTAGTAGTTTATAATTGTATTGTATCCCAGAATCTGGGGACAAATTACAACGAACGAAATTAAATGCATTTAAATCGAATAATAAAAATTTTTTTGTGTAAAGAAAATTTTTGAAGAAGCTATTTTCTTTGTATATTTCGTAATTCCCGAAGATTTTATTCAGCAGGTTTTGCTAAATCACCATGAACGGATATAGCATTCAACAACGTGTGCAAATAATAAAACTGTTTTAAGAAAATGGGTATTCTGTTCGTTCAACGTACCCCAGGAACGATCATCTGCAACGGTTCGACCAATTTCTGCATGAATGAATTGGTACGATACTAATCCACATAAGATCCAAGAAGTTTTCAATGCATCCACAAAAAGTCAAAGTTTGGTTTGGATTGTGACTGGCGGCATAATCGGTTCATATTTTTCTGAGAACGACGTTGGCCAGACCATGACTATCAACAGCGAGCGCTATAGGTCGATGATTACCAACTTCTGTTGGTCAGACTTGGATGATTTGGACACCAACGAAATTTGGTCTCAACAGGACGGCGCTATGGGCCACACAAATCATGCCACATTGGATATTCTGCACGAGCAATTTGAGGGCATTGTGGAGGTGATGTAAACTGCGAGGTCGTGCAATTTGACCCGGTTAGATATTTTCTCGTTGGGAATTTCTTTAGTTACAGGTATATTCGAATAAGCCACAAACCACAGCGCTCCTCAAAGACAACATAACCCATGCCAGCCTGATTTGTGCGCAAGAGAAATTTAACAATTCAGATGTGCTCCAACCGGAGAAGCCGTTTTATATTCCACACATAATGGCATCAATAGGTCTTTCAAAAGAATAAAAAATTTTATGATATCTGAGAAACACTCTGTTTTATTTGAATTTAGAGTCAGGAAGCGCTTCATGATAGACCCTCTATAAATCGTCCGTAAACTCATTCTGACTCACGTTGAAACAAATAAAAAGAAGAATAAGTTTATATTAAAATACTTCTTAATACTTTTTTTTAACCTTTTTTATTATTTTAACAATCTATTTTTTCAAGCTTTAAGGTTTTTCCTTTTTTCTTCTTATTTATTCTCGATATTTCGTTAACCTTCGGTTAACATCTTCAGGAAGTTTTTTATTTTCTAAAAATAAAAATAATAATAAAAAAAATAAAAAACTTCCTGAAGATGTTAACCGAAGGTTAACGAAATATCGAGAATAAATAAGAAGAAAAAAGGAAAAACCTTAAAGCTTGAAAAAATAGATTGTTAAAATTATATTAAAATATTTTAAAAATCAATTAGGTCTACAATTATTACGAAAATCCCCTTAAATATTTAAATAACAATTTTAGTTATTATTAATAAGAATTTTGCTGGTAAAATTGTATTTCAATTTACGAAAGTTAAGTCTGTTATTAAGGCATCTCTATTGCTATACACATTCTAAAGAATGCGCATTTCTTATTTTATTTAAAGAATTTTTAAAGCAAAAATTTCACAATAAATCACACTTTTATATATATTTTCCATAAAGCCATTATTAGAAGGGCACGTTTTCGTCGCTCTGCTACATAGAAAATAATAATTTTAAAAATAATAAATATTTCAATGCACAAAATAATATATGAACTCAAATCCATAACAATTTTGTAAAATCGTGACATTTTTGCTAATGGACTGGGAGACTAAGTAGAAGGGAATAAATTTTTTATTTACAAAAATTTACAAAAAAAAAAAATAAAATGTGGAAATACAAATTAAAAAGAATTATATTTATTATCAAATGCCAAAACTGATACACTTTCTATTATTTGTGCTGTTTATAGGAGGTTTTGTTAAACATATATTTGTACATGCGTGGCATTCACCCTGTTCTAGTGTAGTAAAGCCGTAAATATTAACAAAAAAAATTTACTGAAAAATGTATTGTCTTCAAATCGTTCCGCCTACAAGTTGTATTTACCTTTTACTTTAATTTTCAGCATATAAATTTTTTTATTAGTTAACTTATTTTGGTGGTCTATATTTTTAACAAGTGACTGGGAAAGTAATGTAACTGACACGAAAAAATATTGCGGGCGAATTTTTTTCACTGTTTTTCTATTTTTTTCATTAAAATTTTATTGTACCCGACAAATGCATGTTAAGTCAGTTTAACAATAATTTCCTCTATTAATTAAGTTCTTTGAGAATTACGAAATATACAAACAAAACAAACGAAATAACTTCTATAAAAATTTTCCTTATACAGAGTGGCACAAAAGGATGTTTCAAACATCTTTCTTTCTAACTTTTTTCTTTGTTTTTTTTTTCAGCATTTTGTGAAGAAGACTTGGGGAATTAATTATGAAGCATTCGAAATGAAATTCGAAATATTGCGAAAAGTTATGGAAAATATGCTAAAAATAGCACGTATGTGCGAAGCAGGAAATCAACATCACTTACAGGATACCATTTTTCAAAGCCAATTGCAAAAAATTCCCCAATAATATACTGTATTAAAAAAAAAATTAAATTATAATAACCGCATAAATAAAAAAGTTATAAACCATTTAAACCATATAGCACCTTTTGTGCCACCCTGTACAATAAGCATTTCATTATTTGATTTTAAATCCATTTAATTTTACTTGTATAAATATGTGCGATTTCTGAGATTTTTCAATAATTTTATTAAAGATCTACTGAAGATTTTAATATTCGTACCAAATGAAATGCCGTATATACGAGCAGACTAGCTAAACCATATAACAAACATAGATAAATAATCGTAATGAATTTTGGCTAACGTTGAATAATTGAAAGAATAGTTACATACACATAAATTAAAACAATAATTTTAATAATTTACAAAAGCGTAACGTTTCTTTTTTATATAAAAATAATATTTATATTTGTTTGGAGTCCTCAGAAAATTATAAATCTATTATTAATATATATGTATAACACACTGAAATACATTTTTTGGGAACCCCTTTTACTTTCGTAATACTGCGCCGATTTCGAAAAATATATATGATTTTAAAGATTTTTCGGCACAGATGTGCACAATCTTAATCTTAATTTCAGATCGCTTTAGTACTTTAGAATTAACATTACTTTAAATTTATTACACACGCCATTAAAGAAGACCCGGTGTTAACCCTACAGTAATTCCCGTATTGTGCGGTAATTTAGACATCCAAACGGTGGGCAGGTAATTTCTATATTTGTGGAGTAATTTAAGTGAATAAAATGTGGAGAGTTTTGAATCTATATTTATATATATTTTATAATTATTATGCACTGTCGGTGCATAATAAATGTTGTAAACAATTTAGAGTAAAATTAAATAAATTTTTCTTGAAGAATTTTTGATGGCAGCGAAGCCTAATAATATAATCCGGTATTAATTAGACATAAGTTAGTTCAGGCCAATTGAAACAAACTCTAATTAAATTTATCATAAATAAGCTTTGTTCTCCTGTCTAAGCCAGCGTAGTTTTTGTAAAGAATAAAAAAAGTAAAAAAACTACTTTAAAAAGCAACAAGTCATGTGTTCGAGCCCAGTTTCAGCAACAGCGAAGTAAAATAATTATTTAAAATGGCTATTAAAAACAAAGCTTTAAAATTGAATACGTATTCTTGACATCAGAGGCGCTATAAAAACAAAGAACGTGCAAAAGCAGAGTTGAAAGATACTGAAGCTTTCATCTCTCTCACTATCCCTCTAGTTCCAACACAATGCGTCATATATGTACGTGTCAGCTGCCGAGTGCTGGTTGACCATAAAAGAAATAAAAAATTTTTATAAGAATTTCGGAAATTTATCGGTCTCTACAGACAAAAAATTGTTATTAATGTAGTTTTAATTAACAAATTTAATTAGAATAATATATTTATACAATTAAGAGTTTAATACATTCAATTAAATTTTTAATTATTTTTGGGCTCAATATTTAAATAAATAAATAATTTGAGCAATCTATTTTATTAAGCTTTAAGGTTTTTTATTTCTTATTTTTATATAATATTTTATATTTATATTTTAAAAATTTCCTGAAGATGTTAACCGAAGGTTAACGAAATATCGAGATTATATAAAAATAAGAAATAAAAAACCTTAAACCTTAATAAAATAGATTGTTCATATAATAAATAAGGTTAAAAATGTATTAATTATTAAGATAAATAAATAATTTTTTTTTTTGCTATGAAATACACAAAATGACGGCTATATTTTTCTGTGTAATCGATCAAAAACAGCATTAGATGAGCAAAATTATCACAACATAATTAAAAAAAACCTACATCCATGTTACCTTAATAAACTTAAACTTCTGTTTCTATTATTTCCAAATTTGTCATTTAAAACTTCTCACCAATTGCACTTTATAGTTTCTGTATTTATGTTTACGTATCCAGCAGAACTTTGAGCATTTTTTAGCACCAAATCGTTATCAGATTTTCGAAACCATTTTGAATTGTGTTTTTATCCATCACATCCGTACACAACAAACAATTGAGCAATTGAAGTAATACATGCGGTTGCGATTGCCTGACTCGTCGTATACTCGTATGTGTGTGCGAATGTGCACTTTTATATGACACTGGTGTCGTCACTATAGAAGCATTCATTCCACTTCACCAATAATACAATAAAAACCTCATACAATTACAAAGTTTAGAAATAAAATGCATATTTTTCATATTATAGAAATAGAATTTGATTCCTCAACCGCAAACTACCAAATGCAAGAACCCATATGCTTATTCACACGAACACAAAAGCACAACGATACACACACACACACATGTGCATACAGTATATAATCCAAATAAGTGTGAGCTTGTGGTAGGAAACTGAATAAAAACTGCATTCACATACGAATACAGCGGAAATAGTAGAGCACGAAATTTATTACCACTCTTGAGAGCCATAAAAAGGAAATTGTATGCGATATAAATACATATGTACTTATATGTATGAGTATGTATTTGAGTGTATGTCTGTGTGTGTGTGTGTGTTTATGTTTTTATTGCTGCTGCTTTACTCTAAAATATGTGCAACTTTTTATTACCCGAACATTCCAACACACTCACGTGTGACGACCACATACATACGTGCAGACTAGCATAATCAAGCTCTGCCAGCGCTGAATAAACAAAGAATTAGACATTCTAAACAGGTTTATTTTTGCAGTCACAAACATTCGGGTTTTATTGGGGTTTATTCGCGATATCATTGTTAACTTAAGCGTTCCACGTTCTACACACCTTAACAGCTCTCTGCTTATAATTTCAGCAAATGTGTTGTTCCTTAGCGAGTGCCAGGCAGAATTTACCACATTGCGAATGCAATTTATTAGTATCAAAATCGATTGTAGATGTACATTTTAATTCTTTAATTTAATTTCAATAAAAAGCAAAGTTAATCGCCATGAAACTGTGACGATTAAGAGATTAAAAAGAGAACTCTCATCAAAAACTATAAATTAACATCAGCATAGATCTTTTATGGAAGAAGCTAAAGATGCACTCAACTGCCCAGATATTTTAAGGGTTCTTCTCTTTAGCTATTTACGTAATATGTATCCAACCAAAGATGAACTGGATGGAACTCCTATTTATGGGCCGATTTTAAAGGCACATAGTAGAGGATGAAGAGCACGACGTCTATGTACTCTTTGAAATATTATCGCTATATGGTGTATAGCCGCACTGTTTCCTTTCTGCAATCGTATGTGCTTTAATGAAAATATAAATGTTTTCTGGAAACCCTTTGCTTTTTACTAACATCTCGGTTGGCATTAAGAGCACATCAAGATGTGATCGATCTAATTTAGACAACAAGAACGCATGATTTAAATTTTAAATGCAGCAATTGAATTGTTTCTCTGGCTGTATGACATGTGGCGCCGTCTTGTTGAAACCACATGCCCTCCACATTCATTTTCTCAATTCTAGGCACGAAAAAACTGGTTATCATCTCACGATACCGAACACCATTGACTGTTTGCGCTTGACCTGCCTCATTTTCATAAAAAAAAAGGTCCAATGATTCCTCCAGGCCAAAATCCACACCACACAGTGACACGTTGAGGATGCATTTGCTTCTCGTGAATCACTCGAGGATTTTCCTCACCCCAAATGCGACAATTCTGCCTATTGACGAAGCCATCAAGATGGAAATGGGCCTCGTCACTGAAGATGATTTTATCGGCAAAATCAGCATTTTCATGTTGTCTCTCCAATACCCAATTAACGAACTACCTTCGCTCCATTTTTACTAACCTCGTACCTTCTACGAGCAAATAATAACAATTGTTCACATGTCAAACAATGACACTTCGAATGGCTCCAAATTTAAATCTTTCGTTGTTGTTGGGAGACCCTTTCCTATTCCCTAATTAACTGCAGGTACTCCCAATTAGTATTTGCGCATCAAATAATCTTTTTCCCACTTCGCCGTAATTACAGTTTTAAATAATTTTTTCATTAAAATAATTTAAGAGAGCATTTTCTTTAAGACATACTTTAAGACATTTTACAGTCTACATAATCGGACTGGTGAGCAAGCAATTCGTGCAGTTATTGATCGAGTCTCGCTTTAAAACCATCAAAAAGACAAAGAAATGTGCTGCTGTTCCAAGAAGACGTCGCAACTACCACACAGCTGGACAACTTTAATTTGAGAAGTGCACCTGTTTACTGGCCGCCTCGTTCATGCGATTGAACGCCTCTGGCTTAGTTGTCATGAGGCTATGCTCAGTCATTGGTTTATGTCGACAAACCAGCAGCTCTTGGAGCATTGGAATCCAATATTCAAGCTACCATTCATATCACACGGCCACATTTATTGGAAAAGTTATTTTAATTTGGCCTGATCGATAGAGATCGTAGAGTGCATAATGCGATTCGCTGGAATATCGCCCGAGCAAAATCGTGTCGTCGTGTGTAAAAATGGCCTTGATTTGGGAAACAGGCTCTTGAAAACTTATTTTTCCACGTGAAAAATATATCCAATTCAGCGAATGCCAGACTAATTTTTTATGCCAATAACACACAAGTTATAGTTCCAGCACAATGGTTCGCATGTGTACGAGTCTTCTCCTGAGAGCTGGTCCCAGATAAAAAAAAATAAAAAAAGCTTTTGAATATTTAATATTCATAGAATACTTAACAGCTTTTTAACTGATTTTTACACTTAATACTTCACCCTTAAGGAGTTACAAAAATGAGGAGGTTGGTCCACGAGACATTGCTAAATTCTGGAGTCCAACACTGAACGACCGGCAATATGGCTTCCGTAGAGGACGTTCCACGGGACAATTATTGGCCTTCCTCTCGGAAAAATGGTATCGATCCATTCACCATTTTGGCGAAAGTAAGGTGTAGCTCTAGATATTTCCAAAGCATTTGACAGAGTGTGGCATGGAGCATTTTTGTACAAACTTATTGCTTTTGGTGTCGGTGATATCTTCTCTTGATTTATAGCGAGCTTTGTCAGGGATCGCGCTATAAGAGTTGTTATAGACGGGATCTCACCTAACGAGTTCAAGATTAATTCAGGGGTACCGCAAGGCTCCATTCTTTCTCCTACCCTATTTCTTATCATTCTTAAAGACCTCCTATGTCAAACCTCTAACCCTGTCCACTCTTTTGCAGATGACAGCATTATCTGCCATTCATATTCATTTGATCGTAGGGCGACATCGACTATGGTCGCGGCGACGAGACAGAATATGAATAATTCGCTAAATGGTGACCTCACGAGAATATCGGAATGGGGTCACGCGATCAGGGTCGATTTCAATGCACAAAAGACCGAATGCTGCATGCTTACGCAATTAATTGGCGAGAAAAAAATTCTGTTATGGTTATGGCTGATTGATTGATTGTTACGATAAATTGCGCTATGAAAAAATACAATTGACGAGATACTAAAGCATTAAATGTTGCTGCAAAAATTGGCCGTAAATTAAACTTTCAGAAAATGCTAAATCCGAGCCAGTTTCCGATATAATTTTTTCGATAGTTTCACACTTTTTAATACTCGTATACACAGTGAGAATAGCAATTCAGTTTGTGATACTGACTTCCTTAGCCTTTCATACGAAATAACAAAATGGGTTATGTCTTCGTGCAAAGTTTATTTTCAAATGTACACATATCGGTTCATTGGCTTCATCAGAATTCTTAGAATGTTTGCGTTTCACGCTTCAATATTTTAATGTTCAACATAAATTTAGTGAAAAGTTCTTTGATAATAATTTTTCTATCACAACTGCGACATTTAAGTTTCTAATGCTTAGAAACGTTGTAAAATTTTACTTTGCAAAGAAATATTTACGACTTAAAAAGTTATTTTTTCATTGATAAATTATTTATGCAGCATCTATAGTATACAAACTTTACAGAAGAGTAGGTAAGTTTTGTGTTGATAATACAACGGGTTACTCAATAAGGCCGTCCTAATTTATCTAATATTGCAAATATTTTTCTACTTTATATTTTTAAATTAAAGGAGTACGCATAGTTTATATTTTTATCACTAAGAAAAACTTATTAAAAATATTGAAATTGCTACAAGCAGAAAAACTTGAAAAAAAATTATACAGAATGGACCTAAAGTCACCATGGGTTTTAAAAATTGAAGAACTTTTTCGTTTATATATTTCTTTGTTTTTTTTAGATTATATAAATAATACTTGGAGAAATTCACAACTGAAAGAAGAGATAAATTGGGAACCGCATCGGTTTATCATAGAACATTTTTCACATTCTGCTTTTTTTCGGAGAGCGAATAATTTCCAGAAATTCGAAAATTAATTGGCCAGCGTATTCGCTAGATTTGTCAGTAGCCGAAGAAGGAAGGAGTATATGTGACAGCGCATAGAGAAAGGGACCTAAGGGTAAAAAAAAAACAATTTTCACTTTTTTTTTTTTTGATGTGGACAACATCTGAGCATCGAATGAGACCGATCCCATGCCCCAAAAGTGTTTCCTCCCAGAGATATGCGCGTTTTATGAAAGTGATGGTACACCAAAGATACACGTATTTAAATCTTTAAAATGGCTTTCCTGAACAAAACCGGTTTTTACCCTTAGGTCCCTTTCTATTTTGCGCGTCACATATGTGAACAAGCCAGAGACAATCGTCATTTTGCTTTGCACTTTTCACTTTATCTGTTACAATTAATTGCACTTTATTGTTGGAACAATAAAGTGAAAATGTTTTGAATGAAAAGGTCAAAGTCAGGAAAAGCAATGCACTTTTGGTTTAGAAAAAACGCCTTTAGTGTAAAAAAAATTTCCATTTTGTAAATTTTTAAAACTGAAAAAAAAGAGAAAACCTAAAACTATATAGACGAAAAAGTTATTAAATTTTTAAACCACATGATGACTTTTTTACCACCCTGTATATGAACGCGGATATGCACATGATTGGGGAAGACAAAAAATTCTATTTACAGAAAAATAAGAAAAAGAGGTTCTTAAAGAAGTGTAAGACACATGATTGTTATGGCATTGTGACAAGCTTTTTAAATTTTTTTATTTCAGTTGAAACTTTACTGCTGTACGAGGAACTTAAATAAATAATCGGAAAAATTAATTTTATTTTTTTTATAATTCAAAAAAATGGTATAGACAAAATCGTTTTATACATTTTTTTTTATAAGGGACCAGCACTCAGGAGATGGCACCTATATAGGCGATATATTGTGCTGGAACTATAGGAAAGGGCTAGTTAGAGAAACGACAGGAGGCGAAGCTTAATTAATTATTTTACAGCTCTGGTTTTGCACGTTCTTTGTTCATAGCAGCTCAGAAGTTTCGGTTTAGTAGCCATTTGTTTTGATTCTTATTTTACTTCGCCGGTGCTACACAATACCGACGAAGAAGGGCGTTCTGATGCGATTGTGGATTGCCATCAGCTGAAGCCGGTATTGTTCAGTGATCAGTGACTCTGCCTTCGCCACTGAAACCTTCCGACAACAACTGACACACATAGACACACTAATGCACATCAGAAAAATGCGACATGTTTATTTTTATTTTATAATTTAAGTCTGAAACTGGGGTTGTAGTCAACGTGCAGACTACTTCAACCATCGCCATACTCAAAGAGATTCGTAAGGCAATCTCTTGTATATTTCGCTGTGTTTCTGTATAATAAAATACTGTATTTTTATATTAAAAATTTGTTAGAAATGTGTTCGTGTAGCTGATGAAAGTAAATATTATTTGAGATATGAGCACAAATAATACAGAACGAATTGATATGTGCATATTTATATACTTATTGTAGAACCTCTTAATCCTAATTGTTTGAATATATAATGTTTTCTACAGTCAACATATTCTTCTTTTCTACTACTTTTACACACACTTGTGCTTTCCTATCTTAAGCAGCAGAATGTTTGCTATTTGTCAATCATTTATTATTGGGACAAAAAAATAAAAGTTAAAAATATAAAAACAAAATAAAGGGTTTTTCTACAAAGTGATCACTTTAAAAGGGTTCATATTACACATCGACAACATGTGATGGAACAAAAGTTCAAAAGAAAATCTTTAAACACCATGTAATGATTTTATTTGGGAAAAATTGTTAAAATGACATGCGAACAGATTTGTTGAGATACTGTTGTACGAAAAGAATTTCTGTACAAAACTTCAAAATCTCAATTCTATAGACTCGAAAGACTTTTGTTGAAAATTTGCTCGATAATAGTGGGCAACACTTTACCGAATATTACCTGAAATTGCACAACAGTTTTTTTTAAGTATCGTGTGTATCTAAGTTTTGCCTTTAGATTTCTATATACTAAATTTAAATTCTAGTCATATGTGACTCTGCATATGAAAACCCACCTGGTGTGTCAAAACAAATTTGTGAGCAAAACACAATTGAAGTTTCCCCCTCTGTGTTCCATATTGTGCGCGTTCTCATTTCATTATTGAAAGTAAAAGGCCAAAAACTTTCCTTTCCTAATAAAAATAAAAGTCGTCCTTCAATGTTCAAAAGTATATATCAATTTCAATTTTATTTGACAATTTCCAAAAAATAATTTTTATATTTTTTTAGATTGAAAATTTATAAAGCAATGGTAACTAGATAGTTTTTGTTGAACATAAAAATATATTAAATTATATTAAATATTTTAAAAAACATATAAATGAAAATTTCCAACAAACGTTAATTTTGATTTGTTTGTTTTTCATTAATTTCAATATTTGTTTTATCATTTAGTGCTTGAACTCCGAGTTTGTATTAATTATTATTGTGAGAATATCTCGCGAGTGTGAGGAATTTGAACAACTGTGCAATGTATTTGCTAAAATTTCACACACTAAGTAGGTTTTTACTGTTTCATATAATTGCAATTTTTCATTACTTTGCATTATTTTTGAGACATGCGAGCGCTTTCATATGAAAATTTAAAATATTTTTTACATACAAATCCAAAAAAAAAAAAACTGAATTCATGAAATTTGATACAATTGGTGGGTTTTCTTAACCCATTATACCCCAGCGTCCTATTTATAGGACAGTACAAAAACAGGTGTTTTTTTGCTCTGTATATAACTTGTATTTTCAAAATAGTTTTTTTTATAGTTAGGTGGAATCCCATTAAGCCTTTTAAGACGTGTTTGACCATATATAGTTTGTACCATTAAAAAGATTTTTTTAATCCTTACGTTTAATCCCAAAACGACGTTTTTATAACGTTATATATATGTTTGTAAATCATATAAAAAAAGGTTTAACGAACATTTACTATACTATTCACTCGAAAAAGAGGTCACCAAAGCTGTTGCCACAGTTATTTAAAAAAAAATATTTAGAAACTTCACAATATAGATGGTCTATTATTGCTGTCCTATTTATATGACTGTGGTACTTCGCGTTATCAAATCTACAAGCTTCTTTTATTTCATATTTCGAGAGAAATTATTGGAGCGAGGAAGAGGATCTTGGTATAAATATTGTCAAGGCCTGTATCTCCAGAAATGAATATTTAAAAATAAAAAAATATATACATTTTGCCGATAACTTGGTAATAGACAAGGATGATAGAGGATTCAAAGTTAGACCTTTGCTAAAAATGATAAACGAAAACTTTAAAAAATTTCACGTATTTGAGAAAGAATTAGCAATCGACGAAATGATTGTCAAATATTATGGACATCATGGCCTAAAGCAATTTATACGTGGAAAGCCTATTAGATTTGGCTATAAATTGTGGGCTCTTTGTGGCGTTAGTGGATATTGCTATAACTTTGACCTGTATACTGGAAAATCAATTGCAAAAAATGATCGTGAAGATTTGGTCTTAGGATCCAGGGTAGTACTTGATATGTTAGATTGTGTATCAGAACCCACAAGTCATCAGATATATTTCGACAACTTGTTTACAAGTAGAGACTTACTCATTCATCTACAGCAGCTAGGATTCCGTGCGACTGGAACTTTAAGGGAGAATAGATTATCTTCATGCCCTTTAAAAGATTCCAAATCTCTTGGAAAAGAAGAACGAGGCTCGTATGATTACAGCTTCGATACAAATGCAGAAATACTTATTGTGAAATAGAATGATAACAAGTGCGTTACAATTGCCACCAATTTCGATTCAGTAGAACCTCTCCATAAAGCAGGCAGGTGGGATCGAAAGGCTAAAGAAAAGCGAAGCATACCACAACCGCTTTTGTTGAAGAATTACAACTCTTACATGGGTGGAGTGGATCAACACGACTGGTTGGTGGGCAAGTATGCAACAAATATTAGAGCCAAGAAATGGTACTGGCCTCTATTTATTAGGTGTATTGATATGGCCATGGTAAACTCATGGCTCGTTTACAAGCTAGTTAACGATATTGATTTGAGTTTGCTAGAGTACAGTCGATCTGTTGCCGTACCATACATGAAAATTATTCAAAAACCAATTATCGGTAGGCCGAGAACGTCTGCAACAAAAGTTTTCGAAGATGTAAGATATGACAACCATGGTCATTTTATGGAAAAAAGAGAGAAACAGCGAAGATGTCAAGGAAAAAACTGTTCATCCAAACCTCTTTCATTTTGCGTCAAATGTGATGTGACACTCTGCAAGGAATGCTTCATTCCTTACCACAAAAAATAATCTGCGTCTTGATTTCACCTATAGTACGGTTGATATGTGTAAGTGCCAGTGCCCTATATTTAGGACAGTTTATATTTACGTTATTTTCATAAAAAATTAATAAATTTTTGTATTTTCGTATTATTTTACTTCAATTAAAAACATTTCACTAAAAAAAAACTTTTTATTGTTAATTTTTAAAAGTTGGGCGTTAATAGGTTAAGCAGGATAATATACGAGTCTGTTGTTAGAAATTAATACGGCAATGCATATACTCGTTGTCATACAAACAAGTGTATTTTATTTACGATATCTTCGAGTCGGTAGCTTGCTTTTCTGCACTCTTTGTCACGAACCTTGCATTATGGCGGCCAAAAACTTTTTTCGCAAACAGTAGTCTTGTAGAGCATATGGAGTTCTTTAAAACAAACTAAACCCAGACTCTGTAGCTACAATAGAATTAAAGATATTTTATTTTGAAGTTTCAAAAATGTAATAAATTGTGAATTTTAGGGGAAATTTTGGCCACTGTAGCCCTAAAGAGCTGAACAATTGGTTCCTCAGCCAGAGTAACAACTACACCAAGTTTTATTCAAATGGCAGGCAAGATAATTTGTTATTTATTTTTTCATATTAAAAAAATAAAGAAATCTAGAAAATCAGACCCTGTTTTTGAAGCGTAGCCTTTCATCCACGCAACAACATCATTGATGAATGGAATTGTACTAACAAGTTACCTAAATTCATTTAACTGTTATTTCAGATAAACTCTTTCATGTCACGTTAACACTTAATATTCTTGACTTTTGCACAAAATATCATTAACAGCCTTCTCAATATTCTAAATAAATAAGAAAGTTTCTTGCAGAAATCCTTTGCTAATCGCAAATATTTTATGTGAAAAAAGTTCTTCGGTTCACAGAAAGAGGGACGGACGCATTATGCCAAACCTGTAATTAACATGTTAAACTAATTAAAAGTCATACCAATCAATGATAATTATCATGTGATGATAACGAAAACATATCATAGTAAAAAGTAATGATTGCGATATACAAAGTTGTACTCGAATGGGAACAACAAAAACAATTCGTTGACAAGAAGATGAAACACAAGGCACGTCATCGTTGTTTGTTCTGACATTCATTAGGCTGGATGGCAAGTTTGCAGAAACAAACTTAGAAAAGAATGGAAACTTATTAACTTAAACTTTCGGTTGAACTGAGCTGAGCTGAGAGCATGAAATGAATACTAACAAGGCAACGGAGATCAAGAACCGACACTGATAAAAACAATTACACGTCGTAATAGGAAGAACGCAAAATATAAAAAAAAAATACACTCAAACAAATGTTTTTAATTCAACTTGTACGTCAAGGAGATGCATTCATTTTGTGAAGTTTTCTTCTGTAGCCGTTTTATTCATTATAGAGTATGACAAACAAATTTTTGGGATGTGATATCACTTTTCTGATAGAAATTGTCGAGTGCAACAACAATTTGGTTTTTAAATTTTTGAAACACCTCCAAAATCTTACGCGTAAAAAGTCGGTTTTTTGCGCCCGTGTGCACTTACCACCGGTTGAATATAAACGGATTTCTAATATATAAAAAGACAAAAGTCATATGTAGCAGGATTCCTGTACAAATATACAGTGCAATAGGGAAAGTAGAAAAATTACAAAAAAAAACCCCAAACAATATGTTTGAAGAAAAAATACGCACAAATATCGGAAGTTTACTTTAATCAAATATATACTAATGTTAATATTGCATTGCCTCTATATGATGCATTGAAATAAAATACTTTATTTATTTTTATTTTTATATATATTATATATATAAAAATATATATATATTATATATATTTTTTAAATAATTCAGTCAACTTTGATAACATTGTTAAATTGTTAAAAATTTTATTATAATTATTATTAAATAAAAATTATTTTATAGATCCTGAAGATGTACCTTATGGTTCGTAATATATAGATCAACGTAAAATAAAGTATTTTATTTCAATGAATCGTATAGAGGCAATACAATATTAACATTAATAAATCAACATTTTCAGCAATACAAAGTTAATTAACATTAATAACACTAATTATTTTATACCTAAGGACTTTTTATATATTTTATATTTATTTCAATATTTCGCTACTCCTTAGCTTCTTCAGGAAAATTGGTTTTTGTTTATAATAAAAAATTTTTTTTAAAAATTCACAATATAGGAAAAGTTCTTGTCAATGAAAATTCAAATTAAAAATATTCAAAATTTTTTTATTAATATAAAAAAAAAAAAAAAAAAAAAAAAACTAGAAAAGTTAATTAACATTTTAATAAAAATGTATACTGCTCGAAAGGCTTAAGTTTCTTCATTCCAAATTCGTGCGAAAGAATGAAAATAAACCAGATATCCTTTATGTTTTCACATCATTCTCAAACATTCAGGTGTGTGGTAAAAAAAAAAATATTTAATTTTTTGAAAACAAACGAAACAAGACAAAAGTCAATGAAAATAAATGAAATGAAACGCTCTTTAAAAAAACAAGCCATTAAAATCGAATAAAAAATATTTGTTATGTAAAAGAGTTTTTGCAAAAGATTGTTTTTGGGCTCGGAAATTCTCAAACATTTTGTTGGGAATTTTTACAAAAACGTGTCAGATTTCTTAGATTGTTCAAAGTCGGTTGATATTGAACAAAGTTGTAGGCTGAAAGGTATTTACGTTTTGAAAACCTAGTTTTTACCTGCAACTCTAGATTTTTAAGGTGTTTAAAAAATTTGAAAACCAGATCGACAATAATTACCAGGAAAAGTGTCACATCATGGGTAAATTTTTTCTCACACAGTTTTATATTTAGTAACTTGAATTTTTAACGGATTTTTAAAACACATCCGCGTTTTACTCATATCTAATTATGTTTCATCAAGATACTCATAAATAATGGTGTTTCTGTGTATAGAAAACAAAAAAATATTATTTGCTGAAAAAACATGCAGATGTATCTGAAGTTTTCTTAACCCTAGAACCATAACGATATTTTATAATACGTTAATACCAACGATACGTAAATTGTACGTATATATACATTTCGTTTGATAAATTTCAATAAATATAAATCTTCGGTAGAATTTCATTTCAATTGTTTTTTTTTAATTCATTAAAAATATATATTGAAATTACTTTCTTATAAAAAGTAAAATAATTTGCAAATATGTACATTTTTCTCTAAATAATCCCTCATAGTGCTTTGATGACAGCAATAACACGTTTTTATATCTCATCGGCATAAAAGAGACTAACGTCATGTTTTCATCATAAACACACCGCGATGATCCACAGTGCTGCAAACCAAGTATCTCGGGAGTTCTCTCATCCTTGTTCTTTCGTAGTGTGCAAACGTTACGTAAAAATTACGTGCAAGAATTTAACCGTTATTACCAACGATACGTAATTTTTACGTACAGTCTCTAAGTGCGCATACTTTGAATTCCTATAATACATTAAATATGTGTTAGCAGCACAATTGATGAGGGCATAGCTAAAATGAATTGGCGTTAGAATGCCGATCACTTCTTTTATATACATGTGAAAAAAAAACTGTACGTAAAATTTACGTACATTATTGTTCTAGGGTTAAATAAGGTATATATTTATTTTATCAAAGGTAGCCAGTGAAATATTATAGATATCATTCCTTAGGAACTACTTTTGATCTACTTCCGACATGTCAACAACTGTGTATTTTCATCTTATCAGCAAATTATTAAGAACAACATTCAGTAAATTAAAATTAAAATGATTTTATTTTACAAAATTCGTTTATTAGTTATATCTATTTTTTGAGCGATGGTCTTTTTTATGAAAAGTTTTTAACAATTATTTATTTTTCAATATTTCGCTACCAAATAGGTAGTAGCATCGTCAGGAAATAATAATTTGTATTAACAAAAATATTTTTTTTTTAAATAAGAAAAAGACATTATTTTTGAAAGGAAAGGAAAATTTTTTGTCATTGATATTAAAAATATTCTTTATACACATGTATAAATGTTTTTTATATTTATTTATTTATGTATATATTTGTACATACATATGCATGTATAAAGATTTGACTTTATTGTTTATTTAATTGTAAAATAAATGAAGTTATAAAAACTGCAATTAAATTGCATTTCGATAAAATAAATTAAATAAATTTCGAACTTTTATGGAATTGGAATTTATTATATCCTGCTTCGGCACTAAAGCAAAGCAATAAGAAACTTTTCATATAGTCGGTAGGGGTAATAAAAAATTGGTTCCAATTCTATGATTATTGGGGATTTCTTTTCAACCAAAAGTGCATTTTCATATTTTGCCTGATTTGGCCCTTTGCATTCACAACTGTTGAAATAAATTTTTTATTTTTAGATCCATTTTGAAGCACTTTAAAAGAGAACTAAGGTACAAGTATTTCTAGAACGGTGCTATGCACTTTTTGAGAATCGAAATCCCTATAAGAAATACCAAAAAAAAGGAGATTGACTTAACATCGCGATTATTACTTCGAATTCAATGCATCGACATCAAAAAAGAGAACTTTCGGCTACGACAATCCTGTGCAAAAAGAAGTAGAACTAATCCGATTTTGCACTACTTCCGGATCACAAGTTCAGGATCTAATTGGCTTCTTTGGAAGCACTTTTATTTTATTTTATACATCACCCGCTATAAGTAGGTTCGGTTAGGTTAAATTATGTAAGAAATTAGGCATATTGTGATACCACAAATTATTCACAACCGGAGATTCTAAAATAAATCGTGTCATTGCGGAAATCCTCAACTGGGAGGGTTCAGCTAATGAAGACAAAAAATGTGGGGTGAAGAACGCCTGCCGTTTCATAGAAAGATCTATGCACTGGAACGTAAGGTGAGCAACCATCACCTCGTCCTTCTTTACAGAGTCCCAGTTCCTGCACAAGTACCGCGAGGGAATGCCTTCCAATGAGGCAATGACCGGTGAGAGCCGCGACCGTGCGATTGATGGCCATGCGACTGAAGAAAAGAAGTTCGTTGTCTTCTTATCCAAGTTGGTCCAGTTGAGTCTAGCTATGCTGCAATTGCCTTCATGCAGCCATCGAAACCGGTTCTCCGCATACACTAACCGAAGCATACTCAGTTCGAAAATAGTTCTAAAATTACAAGCTCTGTGCCCGCCTTGGAGAAGCAATCAGTAACGCAATTACCGACAATATCCCTTAGTTTGGTTTAGAGCCTGTGAAATGGTTCCGACATTCTCCAGTGTGATGCCTAAATTCGGTGCCTAAAAAATACTTTAGAAGACCAACCCAAGCGCCGCTGTAAAATTACTTGTATAATTTTTTCCCTAATAAATCATAGAAATTCTATGCAAATAGAATTGTGAAGTTTTCCGTAAAATGGAAGCCGCTCATGTAGAACAGCGGCAACAACGAAATATTCCTACACTTTTTTCATCAGCTGCAGGAAAAAACTAAATTTTTTTTCTGTGTATTAGCAACATTCAAATATTTATCAAGCGACACACCGCCCTGTTCTACTATTGCTAAATAAACTAGAAAAAATCCCGTGTGTGTGTGTGTGTGTTTAATTTTTTTGTTACCACATTTTCGTTAGTTTAGTCATTGAACCATTTTATACCTGTAAATATGTGTTGTAATTTACATTTGTGTGCATACATACATATACACTCGCACATGTTCTATGCATTAGTATGTGGGTTCGCATATTTATGTTCATTAACGAAGGGAGTAGAAGAGAGAGAAAAATAAACTAATGAAAAACCATTTTAATTAGGTAAGTATAATAGCACAGGGAAAAAGGGGAATCAGGGAAGGAGTTTAAACAACTCCAACCGTGATGATTATTAGCAAAAAAAAAGAAAAAGGAAAAAGAGGAAGAGCAGATAATTGTGGCATAAAGGTAAAAAGCTGGCAAAAGGTAACTTCTTGTTAATTCATACGAGAAAATTAAAAACGAAAATAAATAAATACGTGAGTTCATTTGACACATACCCACATTTACACTGGTGCGCCAACTTACGTAGAGTTACGCACACACACACACACACACAGATGTGACTCAATAATCAAGGAAATATTCGTGCATGTGTTATAAAAGAATCTAAATCGAATGATTTCAGCAGAGTTTTCTTTACTGAAAGCATACTCGACAAAATTTGCAAAAGATTACAATTTGCCAACACCACGATAAATAATTAAGAATGTACGAGTAGATATAAATAAATAAAAATACGAGTATAATTGTTTTTATATCTACGCATATAAACTACTGTATGCAAAACGATTGGTTTATTTTTGGGACAACGATCAATTGCCATTTTCCGATAGAGCAAACATGCACACAAACTCGAGTATTTAGAAGGTCTGAACGTACCATGCGTCAAAACAGATGCACATACATACACACATATACTCGTATACATATGGAGCCTTTGGTGCAATACCGGAGTAAATCGGAATTTAAATTTTTTGAGCTGCGTATGCAGAAATGATCTTTGGGGAAATATATATCTAAAGGAAAAAAAGATTATGGTTCTATCTCTAACTGTTCAGATTCTACAGCTACAAATGTTTTTATTGCCTCCAGCTATTTCCAACAATATTTATTTGCAATAATGAAATATTTCCTTTATGACAAGAAATTTACAAACAGAAAACATTACAAAACATGTAAAAAAATAACTTTAGTAAACGAAAATACTATCAAAAAGATGGCTCAAATGCTTCAAATGCATTTTTCTCAGTTCACGATTTTTTTGCTCGATATAACAAAATATTCATAGAAATAATTGCACAAGCTCCTATGCCGTGGAAGCTATTTAATTTAAAAGCAGGGATTTTTTCAAACTTTTCGAATATGAATATTTGAGAATATTTGTAGAAATACATTCAGGTATGTGATAAAAACCGTTTTCGGCGTTAAAACGTTTTGAAATCGACAAATAGTGTGATGAATTTGTGTGTGACGATTTGTTGTGACGATTTCATATTTTATCTTGTTTCATTGAAAAAAAGACGTTTTTAACATGCGACGCAATTCGATAATGCCAGTTTAAATTCGTTTGCAAATTGTTCAATTTTACTTGAACAAAATGTAAGGAAATATACAAAAAAATTAAAAAAATAAATAAAAAATGATTATAAATCCGTCCTCATTTAAAGGAAAATATTCAACAAATCTATTTAAATAAATACTAGTTAATACAGAAGTGAAATTTAAAAATTTAAATACCTGTATTTCATCTGGCAAATTTAAGGGATCCGATTTATCTCTTAAACGTTGTCTTAGAATATTTTCGCTATTCATCCATTTATTTTCTTCCAAGAGAATTAGCGAAACCGCAGCAAAAAAAGGCATTTTATAAATAAAAATAATAAAATATCTTGATACAAATTTTACTTTGTTTAAATATTTTACAAAACATCACTCACATACACATAAGTTTACATATTTTACAGTTGTTTTATTAGATTTTATACAGTTGTATTTAGAGAAGATATGTGGAAACGAAACAAATATGGAATATGAAATCGATCGAAATTCATCACACTAATGTCGATTTCAAAAGACGATTTATTTTTAAATCGATCGATTTCCATAACATACCTGATTATATTTAATGTATAATAGAAGTAAAATTCAATATGATGAAAATTAAATGTTTGTTTTTGAAGAAACAGGCAGAAGTTGCTTTTAAGTTAAAATTGGGTGGCGTGGGGCACACTCTGTCTAAGCAAGAATTGCAAGCCTCTTCTTATCCGCGTACTGCTGAGGAAGCAGTTATTCCTCCCAAACAAAAAGAATAGAATACTAATAAAGTGAGAGCTGCTGCAACGGCTAACAAACTATAAAAAAATTCTCTATGGAATTTAATACATCTTTGGCAATTATTAAAGCGCAAGCTGTGTGAGAGCTGGAAAAATAGTCACCAAATTATATTGTCGGCAAACGTATCAGTGAGCAAGAGCAGCTCAAATTTACTTTTAAGTTTTTTTTTCGCTGCCCTGTTATAAGTGAACAAATATTAGCTAAAAACGAAAGGACAAATAAAATAAAAAGTTTGTTATATCGGTAATTTGAAGAATAAAGAGCAATAACATCATGTACGTAAGATTTTAATTTTCTTGGTTTCACAAAAAAAAAACACAGTCAAGTAGAAGGTTTTTAAATTGAATTACATGTATTTCAGGTATAATAGGTAGGTAAATGTAAAATAAATAGATAGGTATTCCAATTTTAATTCGGTAGAATGTAGTTGCAAATATTAAATATTAATTTATGGAGATTGTAGGTATTAGATTTTAATGTAAATAGTAAATATGAGTTTAGACATTAGATTAGTTAATATTAGATCTTTAATCTCCTTTTAATGGCAACTTTAACCTCAGCTTTTATGTAATTACAACTTTTTTCAACTTTTGTTTTTATTTTTAGCAAACGGTATCTTATACTTTAATCTTAGGTAACTTTAATCCTTTTTAATTTGTATCAACTTAAATTTTACTTATGCAACTTTTACACAATATTCACGAAGATATAAACGACTTGCTCTTTTCAATTCTTTTATAAACTGCCAAACAACTGATAATTAACAACTGTCATATTAAACAAAAAGGCAGAGCAGTGCATTAAAATATTTACCAAATATTTGGATAATATTTGTGCAGTTTCCACAAGAAGACAACTATTACAAAAATTAAAATGTCTAATTAGATTGAAAACTTTGTTTAAACTCACAACTCTGGTTAATATTGAATAAGCAAAGTGATGGACACGCCGCACTGGTTGAGGCAACTTAAAATTGTTAAACTTTCACTTTTTGCAAGAAAATCATATACAGTGGTGGTCATATCCAGCCACTGTAAAAATCTTAAATCATTTTCCCTACTCTTTAGTAAAAAGAAATTACGTGTATCCCTCATTGTAATATAAGAATAGGTCCTTGAGAGCCAACTGAAGAGAAATATTTCGAGCTGTCCCCAAATGACAGCTCAATCCATATTAGTTTTATTTTAACTAAAAGCAAATGGCTTTAATTTGCATTAAAAAAAAAAAGTCAAGACACGATGTGTGTGGTGTAAAGTAATTTAAATAAATTTGCATTTTACCTTTTGTTTTTGCAAGTACGTAATTACTCACGTATACTTGATAATTAAATTCCTCATACGCCGTAGTTATTTATAATTAAGTGTAGCATGCTTTTATAAACAACAAATTTCAAAACAAAAGGCAATGCGTTGAGTATAATCGACATGCATTTCATATGATGGCAGAAAACAACATGGCATACTTTTTAGAGTCTGTATTTTTTTTCTTTTTTTTATTCGTAAATCTGGCAGAGTTGACAGAGTCTTGCGCTCAAAATTTATATAAAATATTTTTAAAAGTGCCATCTACTATTTTCTATGGCTGTGAAGATAAATTTTAAAATACATAACCCTAGACACAAACCTCAGCACTTAACAGAGCTCTGTTAACGACTAACATAGTTATGTTAGGAATTCTAAAATTTTGTGGGGGTTCTTAAAAGGAGTTTTTTTAGGAAAGGAATCAACATTATGCAGAAATATAGACGAGATCCTTTTACACAAATCTGGTCGCCTACGTTGGTTGCTTAACTAAAAATTCTCATGTTTTTCAACAACATTTTGAAATTCTTAACAGATGTATGTTGTACGTTAACAGACCTCCGTTGAGTGCTGAGTTTCTTTCAGGAATGATTGCATAAAAAGGGGCATCCCCTGAGCATTGTTTAAAAAAAAAAGAGTTTATGTAAGTTTTTTTTATGAAATGTCATTTTTTTTTCTTGCACTAGCACTCAGGAGATGAGCCCTACACATTCGGTACATTGTGCCGGACCTACAAAATAAGCCTGTGGGAAAAAGTGTTGAGGGAGTAGTGCTTATTAATATTCGCTTTGAATTTGCCCACATCAAAAGTGACAGTGCGGGTATTCCATCCCACATACGTGCCGTTCGGCCAAAAAACGAATTTTCTCTGTAATGCGTAGTGCAAGTCGCTGCCAAATCGATCACAAATGGATGCGCTCTTAATGATGAATGCGTCGTGCGCGTGAATGACCGGGTTTGGGGAACAATTTCCCTGATTTCATCAGAACACATCCCATTATAGTAACGATAGAACAACGAAACGCACCCCACATTACAATGCTCAAGAGGGTCAATAGAGTTCAATACCCTACCATCTCCAATGAATTTCTTCGCCCTCTCGTGTATACAGACAGGTAACTTGAACTCCATACATGAGAGTTGTGTTCTCCTTTCGGTCGGATGTTGGCGGTATAAATAGTAAGGAGATCAGATGGCGTGAAGTATGCCTTACATCGTCTTAAAAAGCCGCAAGCAAAATAGGCACTTGAATGGTTCCTTTGAGACCTGAAAAATGTTCTCAGTCCTTCGAACATAACACTGGATTTTCATGCCAAAAACATCAGGATCTTCTGAGTCTTCAATGTTTATATCGCCCATAATTACCGATGAGGCAACGTGCTCGTACATACGGCGATGCATAAGCATGCAGCTTTGGGTCTTTTGGGCACTAAAATCGACCCTCTTCGCGTAACCCCATTCCGATATTCCCGCGAGGTCACCATTTAGCAAATTATTTATATTCTGCCTCGTCGCCGCGACCGTAGTCGATGTCGCCCTACGATCAAATGCATATGAATGGCAGATACTGCTGTCATCTGCAAAAGAGGGTTGGAAGTTTCACATAGAAGGTCATTAAGAAAGATAAGAAATAGGGTAGGTGAAAGAATGAAGCCTTGCGGTACCCCTGAATTTATCTTGAACTCATTTGATGAGATCCCGTCTATAACAACTGAGGAAGCTGGATATAGAGATAGAGAAGATATCACCCACAGCAAAAGCAATAAGTTTGAGCAAAAGTGCTACATGTCACACTCTGTCAAATGCTTTTCTTTCATTAAAAAAAGGAGAAGAAATTTAAAGATATATTTTCGTAATTTATAAATGACACTCGTATGTTTGTTAGTTTTCCTTAATTAAATTAAACTGATAAATCGCGTCTTATTTAAAATACTCAAAGTCATTCCCATTGAATTTTATTTGTTATGCATTATTTTAAAACTTTGGCAATACTGCTTCAAATATAAAAGAAAATATTTCTTTGTTGTTGCCGATGCCAGTTCAGTTACATGAACAGCGTTAATGAGCATGAAATGCTAATCATTTCTGACATATCAAAATCTAAAACTAATACCGTTTTTTCCATGCTATTGTTACCAACCTACTAATGATGGACTGTGATAGTTTGATAGACAAGAAGAGAATAGAACAAATGTTTACCTTTCGGTAGTTTGTTCAATATACGAGTAGCAAAAAAAAATATTTCACATTGACTGACATTGACGTTTGATAAAGTTAATTAGCAGAAGTGTGTGTTTCAGTATTGCATATGTTGAGAAAACTATTTTTGAATTCTTAAATTTTTTTCTTTGACGATGGCATGATGGTAAAATAAAACTTTGGTAAAAAATTTAAAAGCGAGCCTATTACATGCTTTTGTAAAGGCAGCTATTGATGTTTTGGTAACTATATAACTTGCATAGGGAAAATTATAACATGAGAACATTTACATTTGTAGGCAGGTATTTGAGTAATGATGGTGCAGTATAATAACAGAAAAGAGGCGCCTACTCAACACCAGAAACGCTGTAACTCTGCTTCACAAGTGAAAAAAAAACCCACCACCATTTTCATCTTCTTTAAATTATATATTTCCAAAATATCACAATTATTGGTAGCGATCTTAGTTGCTTGACTGTTGCTTCTTCGAAATAAAAATCTAAAATGTGCTGCTTGTTACGTCCGTTTTTTAAGGTAATCGAATGTCAGTTATCTATTGAAATGTAGTTGTGGTGATGCAAACCCTTTCTAGTAATTCCACAAAGTTCTTATATAAAAAGCAATGTACAAAACACAATGTACATGTATGACTTTTATTGATGACAAATTCTTTTAAACTATATATAAAATTTTTCTACAAAGTGACACAACATAAAAAATATTTCAAAGCCAACTATGTGAATATACATGTTGAATAAGCAAAGTGTTAATGCTCAAATTATATTTCCAACACTCCTCCTCAACATATATATTTTACAAACTGATTTTATGTTTTTAAATTTAACAAAGTAACAAATTTATTATGTTTTAATTTAGACAAATTTTTAGTAAATATATCCGCAATCATATCTTCCGTAGGACAGTATTCCAAATAGATTTCCTTATTATTTACTACTTCTCTAATGTGATGATACTTTATATCTATATGTTTGCTGCGATTATGAAATACTGGATTTGTTGCTAATTTTAAAGCTCCTTGATTATCGACGTTCAATTTAATACTTTCTTCATTTATGAAACCAAGTTCTTGTAGTAATCTTCTTAAGTATACTGCTTCCTTTGCTGCATTTGATATAGACATATATTCAGCTTCTGTACTGCTTAATGCTGTTGTGGATTGTTTTTTCGACTCCCAAGATATTGCACAATTTCCAAGATAAAATATGTATCCATTATGTGACTTTCTGTCAGTTTTACATCCACCCCAGTCTGCATCAGCATAACCGATTAACTCTTGATTACTTTTGCAAAATTTTAATTTAAGATTTTGAGTTCCTTTCAAATATCTAAGAACTTGTTTTGCCGCTTTAAAATGTTCTACATGTGGATTAGTATTTCTTTGTGCTAATTTATTTACAGAATATAATATATCTGGCCTTGTCGTTAAAGATAAATATAATAAAGAGCCAATAAGTGATTGATATAATGTGCTATCAACCTCTTCACATTTTTCATTGCATTTTGTTTGAAAATTTGGTTCTAGTGGAACTGATGATGTTTTACAATTTTCCATATTGTATTGTTGTAACAAATCTTTAATATAATTTTCCTGACAGATATTTATATCTCCAGTTTCACCGTTACGTTCAACTTTCATCCCCAAAAAATGTTCCAATAAACCTTTATCTGATACTTCAAATTTCTTACTAATTTGAGACTTGAATTTTAATATTTCTGCTTTATTTTTACATCCAACTATTATATCGTCGACGTAAACTGCGACTACAATCAATTCTTTGTCTTGTATTTTTTTATATAAACACGGTTCATTTTTGCAACTTTCAAATCCCATCTTACATAAAACTTCATTTAATTTAAAATTCCATGCTCTCCCGGATTGCTTAAGACCATAAAGAGATTTGTGCAGACGTAACACTTTATTTGGATACCTTTTGTTTTCAAAACCTTGAGGCTGTTGCATGTAAATTTCATCATATAAATCTCCATTCAGGTATGCTGAAGTTACATCTATTTGGTGCAAATGCATTTTGTGCTCAACTGCTAATGCCAAAATCATTCTTATCGTTTCGTATCTTATAACAGGGGAAAAAGTTTCTTCGTAATTTATGCCGTATTTTTGACTACAGCCTTTGGCGACCAACCTTGCCTTAAACCTTTCAATTTCACCTTCACTATTTTTCTTTAAAGTGTATACCCACTTACTTTTAATAGTTTTATGACCTGCTGGTAAATCAACTAATGACCATGTCTCTTTTTGTTCCAACAAAGACATTTCTTTTTTCATAGCTTCTCTCCATTTTTCACTTTCACGACTGGATAATGCCTCTTCTAAAGTTTTTGGAACTTGCTCCTTCACTGCATTATTCAGTTGTTGATATATTTTTCTTGGACGACCTGGCCTACCATTACTAAAAATTTTAGGTCTACCTGGCCCACGTTTACCTTTTTCATTTGTTTCTACAACCTCATCAAGTGAAATATCGCTATTTACTGATCTTACAATGCTATACTCTAAATCTTCTTGATTTGAGGTATTATTTGTCTCAAATTGTTCATCGACATCTTTCTTATTTACAATCGCTTCGAAATCCATAAAATTCTGAATGTTATCATTAATTTCTTTACAGGGTAATTTATATTCATTAAATAAAACATTGCGTCTTTCAATAACTTCTCGTGTTTTCTTATCATATAAGCGATATGCTTTTGATACTCTAGAATAACCAACCATCATCATATTTGCACCTTTTGATTCAAATTTTCCTCTTCTTTTATTCAAAACTACTGCATTTGTACCAAAAATTTTAAAATGATTTACACATGGCTTACGACCCGTCCATATTTCATAAGGCGTTTTTCCATCGAGACTTTTTGATGGAGATCTATTACGTAAATAAACTGCTGTTGCTACAGCTTCAGCCCATAAATCTTGTTTTAAACCAGCATCGACTAACATACAACGAGCCATTTCTACTATTGTTCTATTAAACCTTTCCGCTACCCCATTCTGTTGCGGCGTATAAGGTACCGTTAACTGACGTTGAATTCCGCATTGCTCCAAATAATTATTAAAATCTTTATTAATATATTCTTCTCCATTATCACTACGAATACATTTTATTTTACGATTTGTATGACGTTCTACTAATTCTTTGAAATTTTTAAATTTTTCAAATACCTCGCTTTTGTATTTTAAAAAATAAACAAAATCTTTTCTTGACTTGTCATCTATGAATGTGAGGAAATACTTTGAACCTCCAACTGAATCTATTTTCATAGGACCACAAACATCCGAGTGTATTAAATCTAACAACTCACCAGATTTACTTTCAGATTTCTTCGGGAATTTTATAGCATGAATTTTGCTAACCATACATATTTCGCACGGATCTTGATGTTTCTGCGTCAAATTTATACCATTCACCATATTTTTCTTCGACAACTCAAACAGGCTTTCATAGTTCAAATGTCCATATCGACGATGCCAAGTTTCATTAATGGATTGTAAAACACATAATTTCTCGTTCGGTATTTTTATTTTAAATTGGAACAAATTTTCTTCTTTACGGGCTTTTAAAACTATTTCACCGTAAGCATCAGTAAATATTGCACCCTTATTATTAAATTTGATTTTGCCACCATACTGTACGACCTTATTGACAGATAAAAAATTTCCATTCAGATCTGAGGAATATAAAACATCTTTTAGTACAATTTTATTATTATTTATAAACAGATTGACTGTTCCTATTCCTTCAGCAGCAATTGATTTTCTATTTGCCAACATTATATTATCACTGCATCTGTCTAATTTACAAAATAAATTTCGATTTGCACACATGTGACTTGTAGCACCGCTATCAATGTACCATGTCGATGTTTGTGTATCTCTTTTTTCAGAATTCGCCATTGCAATCAAAGAGTAAGTTTTTTCTTGATTACGTTTTTCGTTGCACCTATTTGCATAATGCCCTTTCTTACCACATATGAAGCAATTTCCCTTTTTAACATTCAAATCATTATTACCTTTCTTGTAACCTGTTTCTCTTTTGGCTGCACCAAAAGCTTGTTCAATCGTAGATGATTTGTTTTGTTGATTTCGACGTTCATACTCTTCAAGAAGTTTAACCTTTAGCATTCCTAACGCTGGTAGAGAATCCCTCGTTTCTATGGCAATAACAAAGTTTTCAAACTCTCTCGGAAGACTTGACAATAAAATGACTACCAATAATTCTTCTTGAATACTAATTCCAACATCGGCTAATTTCTCCGTAATTTCACAAAAACTGTTTAAATATTCGGCCATATCTTTGCTGTCTTTCATGTTCAAACTTAACATCTTTTTATATAAGCTAACCTTTTGCATCGGACCACTCGGCTTGTAAACTTCCTTAAGTTTAATCCAGGCATCTTTAGATTTGTTAATGTTTTTAATATGGTTCAACTGGTTAGACTTAACACTTAATAAAATTGTTGCGAGCGTTTTTTCATCATTACTCTTCCACTCCAAAATTTTATCACGACTCCAGGTTGAATCTGCTTCTTCTTCGCCACTTGCATACTTCCAAAAACCAGAATGAATAAGGATACTTCTCATATGAATACTCCATGTTTCGTAATTCCTTTCATCTAGCTTTTCTATCTGATATAATGACGACGATGCCATTTTTTCTTTTTAAATCTTGCAATAAAAATTCAACAACTTCCAAATCGTATGTCTGGGCCCATAACCTATTGAAATGTAGTTGTGGTGATGCAAACCCTTTCTAGTAATTCCACAAAGTTCTTATATATAAAGCAATGTACAAAACACAATGTACATGTATGACTTTTATTGATGACAAATTCTTTTAAACTATATATAAAATTTTTCTACAAAGTGACACAACATAAAAAATATTTCAAAGCCAACTATGTGAATATACATGTTGAATAAGCAAAGTGTTAATGCTCAAATTATATTTCCAACATTATCAACATAAAAAGATAATTTTCATTAATAATCTAATTGCCTGAATTAAAAAATTATGTCAATATTATGTCAAAGCAAGAAACCAAGAAAAAAAATTATTTATTTTTTTGTATAAAATCCTATTTGAAGATTTTTATTTCATATGCATATGGAACTTGTGCTGAAAAACATTTATTTAATAAAAAAAAAAATGCATTGCAAAAATAATGTTATTGTACATGCCAAATGAAAAGTAGCTGCTTCTAAAATTTTAAATATTGTTATTAAAAGTTTTAAAAAAGTGTGACTAAATTCAATTCAATTAATCAACTATATCTCATGAATGTTTTACTAAATTATATAGCAATTAAGTTTTTCAATGCTTCAATTGAAAGCATATTTATAAATTGAACAAAAACTCAATTAGAAATTTAATTAATGCTCTTAGGAATTTTTTTGCAATTCTTTTCACTGCATATTTGGGTCTAATAATTGAATAGTTCTACCGGATATTGTGACACCTTCGATTTTTATTGCGAAGGAATCCTTAACCTTCACACTACCAAACCTCTTTATGTACATACATTGACCCGAAACCCACCCGAGTGGAATATTGGACATATTTTACACAAAACTTTTGCATTTACACCAACTTTTCTTTTTTTACAATTAAATGTTTTAAAATTTTTCATTAAATTAGTCTCACTTCTATTTTTATTTTGACCTTTATTTAAATTTTTTAATTATATTTATTTTTGAGCGATAGATAAATTATTTATTTTTCAATATTTCGCTAATAATTTCGGAAATAATTTATTTCCTGACGATGCTACCTATTTGGTAGCGAAATATTGAAAAATAAATAATTTTTAAAAACTTTTCATAAAAAAGACCATCGCTCAAAAATAAATATAATTAAAAAATTATTCATTAAAACTAATAGCATTAGTCACTGAGTCGAAATCATTTTGAGTTTAAATTATAATTCAAAAAATTATCAATGATTGAAAATCGAAAATGCCACCCGGTTGGGTTTTGGTGGTGCGAAGGTCAACCCCGATTTTCACGACATATAAGTTTGGCAATTGCATTGTTAGCAATTGGAACATGTCAGTATAATGTTAAGACAAATTAAGCGTTTCTAGGGCATTTAGTTTTTCTAAAATACGCTCTTCCTAATTATAAAAAAATAAACTAAGGGTGTCGAAGAATGAGCTTATATGGTTTGACTTCTTTATAACTTTTTTAATTATTATTTTTTTCTTTGTTTTTTTTAAGCATTTTGTGAAGAAGACTTGGGGAATTAATTATGAATCATTACACGATCGAACAACGTACAAAAATAATTGAATTTTATTTTTCAAACCAACAGTGTACTGTATTGACACAGCATGCATATCGTCATCATTTTACCATTTGATTGGAAATTTTCGTCAGAAAATGGACATCACTTACAGGTTATCATTTTTTAAAGCTAATTGCAAAAAATTCCCCAATAATATACTGTATTTAAAAATGTTATAAACCATTTAAACCATATAGCTCATTCTGCGCCACCCTGTATAACATTACCCGTATATGCCGCCCCATAAAATATGGATTAATAATTAAATTTTTTGTGGCGTCATCTGCCGACGTTATTGTTTTTTTTTTCTTCTTGCACCGGCACTTAGAGGATAATCGCTACAGATGCAATTCATTGTGCTGGAACTAAGAAATATGGCTTGTGGAGAGAGGGTAGAGAGAGTAGTGTGAATGGACATTCACATATTAATCTTCCCATGTCAAAAGTGACAAGAAGGACCTCTTCGAGTAGTTTATTCCACATACGTTCTGTTGTGACAAAAAAAAAAGAATTTTCTTTGTAATGTGTAGTGCGATTCGATGCTAAATTGATTAAATTAACGATGATCACATTGGGAGTATGAATGAACGTGTTCCAGGAAGAAGTTATCTGATTCCATTAAAACACATCCCATTAAAGTGACGGTGGACCAATAAATCGAACCCCGCGACGATGGTCAGGAGTATCAATAGAGTTGACTACACCAAAGAGTTTCCTCACCCTTCCACTACACGGAAACGTAAATTAAAAAGGAGTCTTTGAAGCATTTGAGAATTAAATTCCAATTTCGATAAGCAGTATAATTAGTACAGAGATCAGATGGGGTGAAATATCTCTTACACAAAAGCCCTGGAACCTGAAGAATGTGCTCATTCCATCGAACATCACGCCAAGAATATCAAGAGCTTCTGATTATATAATTACAAATGAGGCAGTGTGATCGGGCATGTGTAAGCCCGCAGCGTTGGGTATTCTGAGCATTGTTATCGTCACTGACCCCATTCCGATATTCTTGTGAGGCCACTATTCAGCGAATAATGCACGCTTTGCCTCATCGCTCCGATGGCAGTCGATGTTGGCCTACTAACAAAAGAATATGAATAACAAATGCTGCTGTCAAAGAGTGGAAGTGTTGGGAGCTTGATATGGTAGGTTATTAAGAAAGCCGAGAAATAGGGCAGGAGAAAGAAAGGAGGTGATAAAGCTTGATATAAATCGAGAGAATATATTACCGGCACAAAAAGCAAAAAGTTTACACAAGATCGCTTCATGCCACACTCTGTCAAATGCTTTAGAAATATCTAGAGCCAACACCTTAGTTTAGGTCGCGGACGCTCCCCAAAGGAGAACGGTCCCCTAGAGCTTCGGCCCATTGTGATAGAGCCACCACATTACTTTTGCTAAAATGATTAATTGATCGGTATTAGTTTCCGGAGAGGAAGGCCTAAAAGTTACCCGTCGAGCGTCCTACTCCTCCACTGAAGCCATATTGGCAGTCGTTAAGAAAATTATGGGACGCTAGTCTGGGCGGTATGTTAGAGTCAACAAATAAAATTGCTTGAGAAAATTATGAAAATTTTTTTTTAAAATTTTTTTAATCCCTTGGTGGATCTCAAGGAAAGGGGATTTCGTTAGGCTGCAAGAAGTAGAGAGAACAGACCAAAAAAATGCGAAATGCGAAGAAAGTGAAAAAAGATCCATAAGTCATCTACAGATTCAAATAACTGCAAGCATAAGATATTGTTTCAGTCAAATGAATACACAATAGCGAACGCGCATTAAAAAAAATGTTGGTCTTCATTACAATGCCAAAAAATTTACGTCAATATATTAAAGGTGTTACAGTCTTATAACAAATATAATGAAGGAGTAGATGAACTTGATCAGTCCATTTCACTCTAAGAAATGATGTAGGGTTTTTTTTTTTACCCACAAAATGCGATATACTTGTATTAGGGCATTGCGAACACTTCGTGATTATATGTAACGAGTCATGGCGATAGCATTGGTCAACTTTTGTTCAATTGAAGCTAAAAAGCTTGACATTCACCTTCATTGGTTCTTGCGGTACCCCAACTGGTATAGATCGGAAGCGCAAAATAGTAAGAAAAGCTAATAAGAATATATTTTATGTCATTCAAGAGTTCGTTGGCAATGCAAAAAATGCTTAAAATTATTATGAATTGACAAAAATATTTTGAAATTTTTCACATCCACTTTAATCCACCTGTGTGAAGATAAATTTCGAAATTTAAACCCTAGACATAAACCAACTGCCTTAACAGAGCTCTATTGACGTGTTAACAGAACTCTGTTAAACATTAAAAATCTAGATGTTCCTATTCCAAACGGAACTGTGCTTACATTTTTGGACAAAATGGATACCAATTAAAGAAGCAAGTAGTTTATCCAATCCTCTTCACAAAAATATAAACTTGTATGCCCAATATGTCAAGGAATCTTGTTACTTTCACAAATAAAAACTGCCTATTTCTTTAGAAGATGCATCATATTCCAGGAAACTGGAGAAAGATGGGCGGATGGAAATTGTTGAAATTTATAGCTGTTGTGGCCCTTTATGAAATCCAATGGCCAAAACCCTTAACATTAGGTAGAGAAATTCCAAATTTTAAATTTCAGTAAAAATGAATTTTTTTATGAAAACACCTAATGTTAAGGGTTTTGGCCATTGGATTTCATAAAGGGCCACAACAGCTATAAATTCCATCAATTGCTTAATTCAATTAAATCAAAAATAAAAGTCGAATTGTCAATTTTTCTTCTGTGACGAGTATTAAAATTTTCTATATTTTATTTTGCCGACATATAAATTGCAACATATTGGTTATTGCAATCAATACAATCGGAAATTAGAGCATTTCAAGTAAAAAGATTTACATTCTCCCACAAAATTCCATGTTGTGAGTTTAAGAGTCGTTACCCATATTTCGGTAACTTACAACGTGCATAGGAAATAGTAGTACCACAGATTACATGAATGGCATTATCATGAGTGGTATGTTTTTGTTAATAGGAAATATTTATTTGCTTATTTGACTTTCCGTTTATTTATTTGGTTCGTTTTTATAGAAACATTTAATAAATAAATGCATTTCGCACATGAATGTTCTATATCGGAGTTCTTTTCCATTTGACATAAATAAAACTTAAAGTAGATATAAAATTTGAAATGCATATGCTTATGGGTATTGAAAGTCTTAAATCTATAAGTTTGCTTTTAATACAGATGTAAAATAAAACCACTAACGTGATAAATACTTTATGGTTGACTAAAAAGCACCAGGCCCATGAAATTGTCAATAAGTTGTTTCAGTCATAAAGGGTAAGATTTGTTCCATCAGTAAAGTAGCGTGGACAGCGATTGTACGGCTACTCTAAACGTCTACGCCTACTTTTTAAGCTACAAATTTGTTAAAAAAAATAGTAGCCAATATCCATCTACTTATACTGCTACATTGACATTTAAACAGCAAACCATTGCATACGGCTACAGCTCTAACCAGAAAGTAGCCAGAAATAATATTTTCGTTTTTGGCTACTCTTCAAATTGAAGCAAAAAATTAAGTAGAATAGAATAGAATAGAGGCTACTTCTAAAGGGTGTCCCAACAAGAACGCAAGATTTAAATGACTGATGCAACAATTGAATTGTTTCTCTGGCTGTATGACATATGGCGCCGTCTTCTTGAAACCACATGCCCTGCACATTCATTTCTTCAATTCTAGGCACGAAAAAACTGGTTATTATTTCACAATACCGAACACCATTGACTGTTTGCGCTAGACCTGCCTCATTTTCATAAAAAAAAGGTCCAATCCACACCACACAGTGACACGTTGAGGATGCATTTGCTTCTCGTGAATCACTCGAGGATTTTGCTCGCCCCAAATGCGACAATTCTGCCGTCACTGAAGATGATTTTATCGGCAAAATCAGCATTTTCATGTTGTCTCTCCAATACCCATTTAACGAACTCCCTTCGCTGTCCATGGTCAGCTGGCTTCAGTTCCTGAGTCAATTGAACTTTGTATGCATGAAGATGCAAATCTTTCATCAAAATTCGCTGCATAGTGGATTTGGAGACACCAATTTGCTGAGCTCGGTGTCGAATTGAGGTGGATGGAGTTTGAGCGACAGCTGCTACATTTTCGGTGGATCGACCTGGTCGAAGGCGCGTCGTTGTCTTTACATCACTAACAGACCCAGTTTCGGCAAATTTATCCATTAATCTCTTTACAGCGTGACCCCAAATTGATTGCAATTTGCGAACTGTAGCCGCAAAACGTTCACCATTTTGGTAAAACAATTTCACAATGAGAATGTGTTGTTAATTCGTGTAGCGCTCCATTTTTACTAACCTCGTACCTTCTACTAGCAAACAATAACAATTGTACACATGTCAAATAATGACACTTTGGATAGCGCCAAATTTAAATCTTGCGTTCTTTTTGGGACACCCTTTACTTGCCGCTTTATTTTTCTGAAAAGTAGCTGTAGCTAAAAAATTTAAATGCTTCGGAATAATACAGCGTCTACCGCTACTTCTACTTGAAAAAGTTGGAGCTGTAGCCGTAGCCGTAATGCAAAAAAAAGGTAGGTAAAGTAGGAATTCAAACACTGATTGTTGTCGTAAATTATGAAATAGCATTTGGCAGTTAAAATTTGTGTTACAAAATAAATAATAAGTTTTACTATTGACAAAGATCTGCTATATTTAGTCTATTAGACAAAGTCATTCAAAACGTTGGAGAATATTTTTATTAAATCGCCACATAAATGGGCTCACAATGTATCACAACTACTGAGGATGGGGGATTTTTACAATGGACGCTTGATTGAAGCAACGTTTTTTGAAAATTCTTTGCATTATTATATGCCCGAATTTTGATGATATTGAAGCTTCTCAACTGAAATTTTATTAGTTAATTCAATTCAATTAAATTTTTATTCATTTTATATAATATATACATTATACTTAATATTAATGTTTATATAAAAAGAGCTTAAGATTTATATCTTTTTCTAGTTAATTATAATGTAAGTTATTTTATAAAGTTATGTCGACATATTTACAATATTTTTAATTGGAGGCAAAATTGAGCAAAACCTAATTAAATATTTATATTTTATATTAAAACAACTAATCTTTTTTTTTTTTTTTTTTTTTATCTTGGACCAGTGCTCAGCGGCTATCCCCTACATATGCAATGCATTGCACTGGAACTAGAGAGAAGGATAGGGAAGAAATAGACAGGTGGTGAAAGTGGTAGAAAGATAGAGCTTAATTCTTGCACAACTCTGCAGTTGCGTGTAAATTATAAAGCAAAGTTGCGGCGTCTCTGATGTTTTTTGACGCATTATTTTGTTTTAAGCTAATGGAGCCATTTTATTTATTATTTTACTTCGCCGACGTTTTTTTTTTATTGCTCAAATACCAACGAAGGAGGGTGCTGCAGCACAGAAAATTCAGAAAAAACTTTTTTCTGATTTGACCCGGTTGGGAATCGAACCTGGGTCTTTCTGGTTGCAGAGCCAACACGCTGACTACTCGGCATCAGCACCCCCTTGATATGCTCATAACCCGAATTTAGGAATCTGGTGTTGATATTTTCGCAAACCTGTTTAGTTTACGAGTATATTCAATTATTTCTATACCGGCAAGGGTGTGCAGCCGCTCAGTCGAGAAAAACCAAGAAAGGTTGTAAATTAGTTTCAGCAATTTGTTTTGGCATGTTTGTAATTTTCTTAAATGACAGTTTGCAGCGGTCGACCAAACAAGTGTTGCGTAAAAAATGACAGCATGAAAAATTTGTTTTTAGTATTAACTTTTGATTGTTGATGCTAAGTTTTCAATTCCTATTAATTAATGAGTATAGTATTCTTGTTCACTTTGTATGAAATATGGTCTCTGAACTTCATTTTGGGATCCATTATAACCCCAAGGTATTTAATTTTTTGCTCCCATTCGATACAGCGGTTATCAAAAACAAAGTTATTTTGTGGCAGAAAACATGCTTTGCGCTTTTTTGAAAAATAGATTGCCCGTGTCTTTTCAGAGTTCAACTTTATTTTCCTTTTATTAACAGCTTTTTCTTTACTATTAGTTAAACTGTCAAATGTCATTGGTTAACAAATACTTAGACGACAGCTGATTAGTAAATTATTATTAGTATTTTGGTTTTGATATCATCTATCATAATAAAATATATGTACATATATTAAATACTATCATTATGTTCATTTTCGATAATATTTTGCTTTTTCCACACCAATTTCACTAACAATTCAATATCTTGCGCGGTTAAGTTCTATGAACGCGCGCTTATTTTATACATTTTTAAGAAATAATATAACAAATGTAAACAAAAACCATATGCTATAGCAGTGCTGCCAATATTGAAAATTAAAAGATTGTTAGGGTTACCATTCCTTCGGTTGTACTGAGAATGTTAGTTAAGCAATACACTGTAAATATGAAGTATTAGTTAAACAACAGTTAGCATTTTAGTTTATTAATAATTAACTAATGACTGTGAATTTGAGCCTAAGTCTTGTTGTATAGGCATTCAAATAAATATAAATACAAAGAGTAGGGGGTCGAACTCACGATATTTGATATCTATCTACTCAGCCAACAAGACACTTTTTGAAATCTTCAAAAAATCATATGCTGCAAATAAAAGCATTTTAATAATTAGAGCATTTAATTTTGCTTAATGGCATCAAACAATTAAGCTTTCTTGTTCTTGATTTTATAAATTCAAAACTAAAAATTACAGAAATAAAGAAACTGTTCTTTCTTTTTATTGAAAAATACAAAAAATTATTTATGAATTTGCTTTTGTAAACTTGTTTGTTGTGCAGCTAAGAATGCATTAAAATTTATTAATAAAGAGAAGATTTCTTTTGACATTTATGCCGACGCTATGCAAATTTTATCCAGACATGCACTCTGTACACGTTTCGAATAGGATGAGATTATGGCAAACTTTTGTTTATTACACAAGATCATACAGAGCAGCCAATGGGATTTTTTATGGATTTGACTTTGTTATGCTCCAGCATTTGTCTGTCTTATAAAATTTATATGCAGCAATAACTTACTTCTAATAAATATAAAATAAAAGGAAGCAGCACACAAAGATTACGAGTACGAAATATTAAAATTACAAAGTATTATTTTAAAGGAAAAATTTTATGGATTGTATTTAAAAATATTTTCTGTGTAATTGTTGCTTACTAAACGAACAGAAGTTTTCTCGCCGAAAGTAAAAAACACAAAACTTATTTAAAAGAAAAAAAATACTTTTAATTCGATTACTTGCTGTAGCAAGTTATCCAATGAACTTAAAAAAAATGGCTTTATAAAAGCTTATGTTATGTTAGGTTAGGTGGCGGACCCTCCCCGAAGGAGAGCGCACTGCGGAACAATGTGATCCCACAAGACAAACCCAGGGTGTGAAAGGAAGTAAAACCCGTGCATCCAGATTGATAAGACTATTTTGCTCATGCATTAGAACATCCAAATAAGTTCATAAGATCATAATATTGTGCTCCAGAAGCAGTGCAAAATTGGATAATGTCCAATAAATGTTCTATATACAGTTGTTTTGCGGGATATTCTCCTTTTTGCTATCCATTCAGTGCTTCGGAAGCAGTGTTCAATATGTCACAAAATTTTAATGTGAAAAAGGTCCATTTATTGAGATTCGTTGCTTCCGTGGATATAAATGAATTTTAACTTTAAATTATGCCACCATTAAGTTTCATTACTATAATTTTTGTATTTAGCCATTAGTTTTCGAGTTATTGATGAAAAATTTAAAAAAACATTTTTTTTTCATAAAAACTAGAAAGCACAAAATAGTTACAAGTTTTAGTACTTAATCTTAAAGGTGAAATAAATTTTATTTCATGAAAATTCATGGTTAAACGCGTGTTATATTGCCGATTAAGTGAAAGTACCTACTTTTGACGTTTTTAATCTAATAAAATTTGACGTAGTGCATAAGAAGATTGAATAAGTTTTACCAAAGTTACGACCAGAGGTAGGGAGCAGCCTCTTCAAAAAAACCCCCAATTTTAGAAAAACATTTTTTTTACAAAAACCTTGCCAAAGAATTTGAAATAATGATGATTTTTGTAGTTAGATGACGACAGCGAATTAAAAAAAAAATAGTGGTTATCAGTGGAATTTTTTCGTGTTGCATAGTATTATCCGACGTAATTACTTCATTCATTAGGATAAAAAAAACAAGTAATAAATGTGTCTTAAATGCATTAAATAGTGCAATGAACTGCAATCAGAAATCAACAAAACAAACATTGTTTAACCCTGGTCGAACGGAAGAATATTACACCGTTAAAAGACGGAACAGGTACAATTGTACCTTCATATATTTATCAAGAGAAATATGACATTTGATAGTGAAGGTATTATATAATTTATATTAAAAGTACGCCTAGAATCACAAATAAAAATACTCATTACTAAAATGAGTGGTTTTTACATTGTAACAATATTTAACTGCAAATTTCAAATTCAACTTCAAACAGAATATACGTTAAATTTAAGTATATAGAATTACCAAAGTAAATTCACATCACACGTTTTGCGGCAAAGAGGTGGTCCTATATCGAGTAGTTCCTTACTGACTGAAAAGGATCTTTTCAAGTCTATTATAACTCCGGAAATGTGTGATATTATACTGAGAGAGAGCAATCGGAAAACTAAAAGAATTTTTGATAATTTCAATAATAAGTTGGGCCAAGTATTTCATAATTCCTCTGAACAGCCATCTCAGAAAAAGTTTCAGCCCTTCACTGCAACTGAACTCGATGCATTTTTGGGTATTCTTATCTCAGCTGGCGTTCATAGAGATAACAGAAATAATTTGACTGATTTATGGAAGGCTGATGCGCTGCCTCTTATAAGGGCTGTAATGTCCCGAGATCGCTTCAAGATGAAGCTCAGATTATTCGCTTTGACAACGAAAATACACGTGCACAGCGTTTGGAATCAGATAAGGCTGCACCAATTCATGACATCTGGACTATGATGAACAGCAATTTAGAAAAAGCATACAAGCCATATGAATGTATCACTATCGACGAGCAATTATTTCCATTTAGAGGCCATACCAGGTTTACACAGTACATACCTACTAAGCCAGCTAAGTATGGGATAAAAATTTTCTGGGCTTGTGATTCAGTCAATTCCTACCCATTGCATGGTCAAATTTATACTGGAAAGCCAAAAGATGGCCAAAGACAACGAAATATTAGTGAGAAAACTGTACTCCACCTTGTTGAAATGTATAAATGATCTGGACGAAATGTGGTCACGGATAATTTTTTTACGTCTTTAGAGTTAAGTAAGAAATTAAATTCTTGGAATATGACATTAGTTGGCACAGTAACTATTAACAATTATGGCATTTCATTTAACATAATTGAGTGAAGTTTTATAATAAAATATGTAATTATAATAAAAAAGTATTTTCTATTTTCATCTTAGTCTTTCTTCACAAATTATATATGAAGGTACAATTGTACCTATTCAGTCTCTTAAGGGTATAAGATAGTAAAATGCCAAAATCATGGGCAAAAATTCAAGATTTTTCTCTGAAAATTTAAAACTTTAAATTTAATTTAATATTTTAAGATGTCACAAAATCCCAGGTTTCTGTTGTTTATGAAAAAAAAGTTATTAAAATTTAAAAACGAAAAAGGTACAATTGTACCTGTTCAGTCCGACTAGGGTTAAACGTTCTATATATGCGGATTGCTTATATAGAAATAGATAAATTAAACTAAGTTCTTCCTTTCGGCATTAGAGTATAAAATAAAATTACTAAGACGTTTTTCGACGGGTTTTTTCATCGATAAAAGAGCGTAACCGCAATGCAGATTTTTGCCCAAAAAAATGTATGCCTGATTTTGTATTTCGTGACTGCCTGAGTACTCCAACCTAATCAAAACCCTAAGAAACCTGATGCAACTACTTATTGGCAACTGCCTCTTTTTTTTCAATCGCATCAATGCTCGTACATATGTGCTCTCTGAGCCACTAAGCACCAGTAGTGGATGCATTAGTTGGTTACTTCCAAACATCTTTAAATATTCATGTTGCAGTCCCAAAGTCACTCATACTGAACAAATCTTGAGAAACAATTTCTACCTCTAACGTATTTTGAAGTACATAATGTTATTTGGATTAAATTACAAAAAAAAAAGAAAAAAAAAACAAACAACTAAAAATATAAAACTATCAAAACTTAAGTTTAAAAGAAAAACTTTATTAAAAAAAAATTGGGCAAAGAAAACAAGGTAAACGAATAAAAGATACATTTTGCCCTCTTCAATATCTGTGGCAGATTAGCTTTGATAATCATGATCAAATTCATTATGAACATGTGAAAATTTTACAATAAAACATGAAGACATATCAAGCAGTATTGGTGAAACCGAAAACTCTGTACGTAGAAATACATTTTGAAGTGACTTGAGACTTGGTCTTCTTTTTAACTATATTTCTTTCATAAAACAAGATGTTAGGACAGATAATCATTTAGGATGACCATGGCCTTTTACCTTGTGTAAAGAAATTGTAATGAATTTAATTTCTAAGTAAGTAAGTAAGTAAGTTTGACAGTGAAAAAACACTAAACCATTTTTATAGATTTCAATCCGATGAAGCCTTAGCTTAAGAGAACTACAGATTATGGCTGCTGTTTACATACGAGTATAATTCCAAAAACTCAGGCTTTGTGAAATAATTAAAAATTATAGCATAACGAAATGACTTCAAGACTATTTGGAGTTAATTGATAATTTTTCGATTAGAATCTAACATTATTTTATTTCAATTTAGTTTCGATGTTATTTGCCTTGCTGCTGAAACGCAACACGATATAAGAGGAAACAAAATTTTTTGAGACTTTTTTCTTTGAACAAACAAATTTTGTAGTTCTTTTTGATATTATTTCGTTTTACTAAATTTAACAAATTGAAAAATACTGACAGTGGACCGAATAATGGTCTGCCACGGAAGCATTCAGGATCATCAGTTTTCCAATTTAACTGAGTACCAATTTTGGGAAGTTTTTTTTAAATAACAATTCTATATTAATTAATAAATTAATATATACGATATTTTTTATAAAAAAAATACTTTATGAGAATACCATAGTGTATATATGCGTTGTTCATTCGTGTAGCGCTCCATTTTTACTAACCTCGTACCTTCTACTAGCAAACAATAACAGCTGTTCACATGTCAAACAATGACACTTCGAATGGCGCCAAATTTAAATCTTGCGTTCTTGTTGGGACACCCTTTAAAAGGTGGTTAAATTTTAAGGGTATAATAATACATTTCATATATTTTTTCGGGAAAAAACACAATATTGAAATTAGAATCATTTAGGACAAATTGAGACCTCTGTATTTTTTTGTTTTCTTAACTAAAAAAAAAGTACAACAAATTTTATTGCAATCGGAGGCAGACAAGGAAATACATAATTGATTTGGATGGAATTACCCAAATGTGAATTTTGATGTGTCTCGCTGGGAATTAGATTTTGATTTCTTCTGGTAATTTTCTTAGAATTTTGTGCAGATTTTAATTTTGCTATACGCCTGGCACGTTTTTTCTAACCCGAACAAATTGACCAACCGTATTTATATTTAATTATTGTCAAATTAATATTGTACGTATTTACATCGCCATATGAAAATACAATTATTTTTACTAACACTTGTAAAAGCTTGACAAAGTTAAATAGTTTGTTTTGGCGGTGCTAAACATTTTCGAATTCTTAACTTTTCCGTGATATGAAAAATACATGTTTATTACGATCGTGTGCGTTCAGTACAATGAGAGAAGCGATGACATGCTGGCCACTTCATTTATTATTTTATTGCTCAATAGCGTATGTATGCACTTCAGAAAAAGTTTTGATGACAGTTATGTGAATAGCCAGTCACCAGAGTACCTTTAGCGTTTTACACTCGATTGTTTTTTTTTAGAAGTTCATGATCTACATACTTGCAACTTCTTGAGAACTCGCAACTTTTAATAAATTTGAACTAAATATCGAATTTGAGCTAAGGAAATATTTTAAATAGGCGTAGCAGATCAATTTACTTTATAACTCGCTTAACAGTATGGCAAGGCACCTTCATAGAATTCATATGAAACACGATCATTATGAATATATAGTTTTTGCAATGTTACTAATAACAAAATAAACAAAGCAAGTCGGTATGAAAATTTCAAGTGTATGGCAACGTACCCGGTTTTTTTATGGGAAAACTATTTGAAACCAAATCATCGATAACAATAGATTCAAATGTACGTATATTACAAAACTCATACATGATCTTTTGCAGATTTTTGGGCAAAACATTTTGGTTTCGAACACTGTTTCCATATAAGTAGGTACGCGGGTGCCTTATTTAAAGAGTTTCCCATGTATATAAGCCGAACTAAAAGGGTTATTCCTCTGGGTATTGGCAATATAAACTCTGTAATAAAGTTCTTTCATTATGAAATTTATTTAATTTTTACTATCGGAAATAAGAAATTTTTCAGAATCAAATTCATTAAGAGCTATTTGCCAAAAGTTCTACATCTTTCATTATATATTGAATATATTTCATATAATTATTGGCATTGCAGTGACTAAAAATTAATGTTTGCATCAAAAAATTTTTCTATTGATATTTGTATCTTTGAAAAAAAATTTCTTTAACTTTTAAGTTCTTTATTTTGCACAATTACGGTCACCCTTACGAAAATAACAAGAATCCGGCAATTGTGTAAAAGTACTCGCATTAAGTCATGTTCAGTCCACAAAAATTGATGCAATTACGTTGTTTTTTTTTGTGTACGGCGATTAAATGCATTGAAGTGTGTGATTAAAAATTAATTTAACTTTCTTTGCGAAAAGAGTAGCAATTTCTTTTTAAAGAAATCATAAAAAATCCCTGTTTCAATCAAGGTCTTGCTAAGGAGAACTTTGGAGTCGTTTTGTTACAGAAAGTTTGTTAAAATCATTGGTAAGGTTTTTATGGCTATTGGGAAAGGAAAGTTTTTGGAGATAAAATGAAAAATCTTATGATTTAGAAAAATTCCTAAAAACTAAGAAGTCTTCAGGGATGTCAAATATACTCGTATTACCGTATTATTTATCGTAACACATTACATACACAGTATCACACTTGAATTTTTGACATGCATTAATACAAAGTATAATAGTGTGAAATGCCTTATAGTGATGAGTATTTATTGTGCATATACGAGCATTTGCCTAGAATAAAAATTTGAAGGGGCAATCAGGAAAGCAGATCGCCGCTTGCCGCGTACATTGGTCCTGCCTTCTATTGCCAAAATTGGCCAAAAATATAAAAACCAATGTCAAAAGTTTGTTAGCAAATGTGGCATCAATATTTTTTATAAAAACAAGGTTTTAAAATTTATTTTATTTATTATTTAATTTATTTATTATTTTTGTTTTATTCCCAATGCAAGCTTTAAGAACAGCTTCAAAAAAGAGAGCGAGTTAACAGTGGTTTTTCCAGTGTGAGGTTATGGCAACTGTAAATTAAATCAATAAATTATTCTTAATACTTGTTTTTTAACCTTTTTTATTATTCTTTTTTTAATTAAGCTTTAAGATTTTTTATTTCTTATTGTTATATAATCTCGATATTTCGTTAACCATCGGTTAACATTGTTTTCATTTATTGTTTCAATAAATTATTATTATAAATTGAATTAAATAAATTAATGAAAAGGAATATTTAATTAAAATGTATTAACTAAGTTTTAAAATAATTAACTTACAATTTGTTTCGCTTGTTGTGTATTTGTTATAAAATGCATATGTTCCAGTGACATTGCTAATGTTCATTTGTCCATATATTAAAATTTCAATTGGAGTTTTAGTTGTGTTCCGCTCTACAATCTCCAATGAGACTTTTATTGGTTTATTATATTATATTAGTATGTACGTTAATATTACAAGATTCTAAAAATTATAATATCAGCTGCCCATTTTTACCCATCTTTGCATTATCTCCCACAGACCAAAGCGGGCGTATTCCACAATTCCGTGGCAACCATGGCAATTTTAGTACAGTTAAAAACTTTCAAGGGTGGCGATGGCACGATGGATGCACGTTGACTACAAAACCAAAAACAGACATGGGTTCAACTCCAGTTTCAGACTAAAAAAATTATAAAAAAAACATGTCGCATTTTTTTGATGTGCATTAGTGTGTCTTTGTGTGTCAGTTGTTGTCGGAAGGTTTCAGTGTCGAAGGCATAGTCACTGGTTACTGAACAATATCGGCTTCAGCTGATAGCAATCCACAATCACATCAGAACGTCCTCCTTTGTCGGTATTGTGTAGCACCGGCGAAGTAAAATAATAATAAAAATGGCTACTAAACCGAAGCTTCAGCACTGCTACGAGTATAAACAACAAAGCACGTGCGAAAGCAGAGCTGTAAAATTATTAATTTTAATTTAATTTTCCTATAGTTCCAGCACAATGCTTCGCATGTGTAGGAGTTATCTCCTGAGAGCTGGTCCCAGATAAAAAAAAAATCTATAACGATATTTTATTTTTCAAATAATAAAACAGCATTAAAAAATACTGCATATTTATTTTTTATAGAAGTTAAAATTTTTTTTTTTTATCTTCGACCAGCACTCAGGAGATGAAGCTTCACTATCGTACAACACTGCTTTTTGCACGTTATTTATTTTTATAGCAGTAAAATACAATAATAAAAATAAAACTTAAAAAAAGTTTGCTATAAAATGTATTTTTCGGATATTACCAAAGGTCCTGACATTATATCGTTCGTTATACCGGTATTTGCCAGTATATTATTGACAAGGATTGAAAATTTACACAAACAAAAATGGATGTCGTGTTTTTGTTCTCGCGTATGTATCAACCTTGAAATATTTCATATAAAATTCTACCAATAATCAGAGCACTTTTTTATATGAATATTACCAACAACAAAAACAATACAATACTGAATAAGAGAACGATTATAAAATACATACGACGTTAATACGAGATTGTGTATTGAACAAACATAAGTATATATTTTATCGCCAATTTATTAAAAAGAAAATTAATTTCACCTGTGATCATTAATGAGAATCATCATTAATTTAATGACATATGAAATATTTAAGAAAAGCAGATATTGCCAAATGAAAACTATTATTGATATACTAAAGAACACTTAATGAAAACGTTTTATTATTTCAATGAATAATTTGTATTCCTGTGAAATTTACGTTTTATACAAAAGATTTATGTAAACCAAATTGCGAAGAGCATTTTCGTATCAATGTTTAATCCCTGTAACTCTTCAATTTCAGAGTGTTTTGTGTTCCTTTGTTGATCAGAAAAGAAAAAAAAATTATCTCTTTAAAATAGCTAAAAAAAAGCTAAATCGCCCAAAAAAAAGTCAAAAAAAAACTTAACAATATTTAATTCATAACTCAAAGTTTATAAAAAAAATGCATAAAACATAAACAAATGAAAAAAAAAACTAAATAAAAACTGCTAGTAACCACAGGTACATTGGCAACTAGTATCATAAGTAACAAATTATTCAGAGAGTGGTGTATACTTTACTTTAAATGTGTAAACCAACATAGGAGATAATTTTTAACTTTAACTATGACGTTATCTTGCTGCCAAACACAACAAAACCACTTGTGTACCTTATTAAAGTGCAAGCTAATGATGTCAAGTTACGAAAGTGCTATTAACTCCTTGATGTATTTAAGTTTAATTGGTTTCAAAATGATTTTATGGGTTCAGCACAAACTTTGAGAAAATTTAACCTTTTTGAGGCTAAATTTAAAATAAAAAGACTAAAAAAACTAAGAAAAAGCCATGAAGCTAAAACATAAATTTTGAGGCTAGAAAAGGGCTGAAAATAGTAAACTGGCATCACGGATTGCCAAACCCTTAACATAAAGTAATCATATAAAATGAAAACTGAATTTTATTCCGCACATAAAATATTTTCTAAAATATTATACGTATTATTTTTACATCCATGTGTACTCGCATGTGTAGTTATGAATGAATATTTATACTTTCTCAAACTATATTTGCCCTTTTTAACTCAACAAAAATTGTTGTTCAATACATTTCAATTTATCATTTTTCCTTCCTGCTCCTCTCATTGTGCAACAACAAAATAAATTGTTAAAAATGAATTGAAAATCCCTTTCTATTTTTCAATTATTTTTATTTAATTAATATGGTATCCTCTTTATAATTTTTCAAAAGCAATTACTCGTGTGCTCTTCCATGTTGTGTTATACTCGTATGTATTGGTATTCCCATCAACTCTGTATTTGCTCTTCATACATCGAAGTCCTTGTACTGTTTATGTAGTTGTTATCGTTCTTGTTGATGTTTGGACTTTTCATTATGAACAACGTTCTTTTTGGCCTTTATAAACAGTTTGTTGTAATAAATTTTTTAGTACTCCAATGTATGTACGAGTACGTATACAGAACAATTTTTTTTTTTGTTGGAATATTATTATTTTATTTTTCGTTTTCACAACATTTTTACTTTAAAACATCTGCAACATCATAAATCATTTGTTGTTGCTCAAATTTTGGGTTGTTTGTTGTTTCCTCTGGTCGTAGTTATTCTTCACATCGCTTTTGTGCGAGGCCATATCACATTAAGTTGTAAAACTTATTTTCGACTTTAATAAGCTGCTAAATGGAATAAAATTCATTTCACTAAAAAAGAACTAAAAAAGAAAGAAAGAAATCACAACAAGTTGCAGTGATCTTTGTAGCACCTTACACACGGAGAAATTTTTATTTTAAGAGATTTAAAAACTTGCAATTACTCGTAAGAAATATTAATTAATTTTATTTAATGAAAAATATTAGCTTTTTCTTTAGTTAAAATGGTAATATGTTAATATGGATGCCTCCGTACCTTGCATGAGTGCATGAGTATGTGCACACATGTCCATGCCCCTTATATATGTATATTTACACATGTATGTAGACGTAGACGATACTTTTTTTTTTGTGTTAAAGTATTGTGATTTTGTGCGTTTCCGTAATTTTCTAAATTTTTTTCTCTTATTGAGATAAATTAAACTTCACTCTCATTTTACCGCACTTTACCTAAAAAGTAAAGAAACACAGCTACTAATCGCTGCAGATATGACACATTGGAAACATACTTAAAAAAAGAGGCTCCACCAGTGCACAACAGCTCCCTATTTGAAATAATTTTTAATTAAATTTTTTTTTTACCAGTACTCAGGCAATGCCTGCTGCTACATATGAATCATATTGGAAGAAAAGAGTTCAAAGTAACGTGGTTAGAGGGGAGTGGTGTTTATGAACATTTAATTTGATCTGAATTTTATGCATCGCATTTAACAACATCTCAAGTTAACTTGCAGTGCAATTAAGCAACTGTAAATCAAGATGATGTTTTTAATCCGATAATCGTATCTACCAGGTATGTGATGGAAATCGATCGATTTAAAAAGTAAATCGTCTTTTGAAATCGACAGTACTGTCATGATTTTCGATCGATTTCATATTCCATATTTGTTTCGTTTCCACATATCTTCTCTAAATACAACTGTATAAAATCTAATAATACAACTGTAAAATATGTAAACATATGTATATGTAAGTGACGTTTGTAAAATATTTAAACAAAATACAATTTGTATCAACATATTTTATCATTTTTATTTATAAAATGCCTTTTTTTTGCTGCGGTTTCGCTAATTCTCTTGGAAGAAAATAAATGGATGAATAGCGAAAATATTCTAAGAAAACGTTTAAAGAGATAAATCGGATCCCTTAAATTTGCCAGATGAAATGTTGGTATTTAAATTTTTAAATTTCACTTCTGTATTAACTAGTATTTATTTAAATAGATTTGTTGAATATTTTCGTTTAAATAAGGACGGATTTATAATCATTTTTTATTTATTTTTTTACTTTTTTTTTCTATATTTCCTTACATTTTGTTCAAGTAAAATTAAACGATTTGAAAACGAATTTAAACTGGCATTATCGAAATGCGTCACATGTAAAAACGTCTTTTTTTTCAATCAAACAATATGGAATATGAAATCGTCACAACAAATCGTCACATACAAATTCATCACACTATTTGTCGATTTCAAAACGCTTTAACGCCGAAAACGATTTTCATCACATACCTGTACATCAAACTTATGAAATATCGAACTGAAGTTACCAGCTTTCGATTTCAATAAAACAAAGCGAGCATAACAATAAAACCATTTATGAAGTGTAAACAATGAAAAATGTTAAACATTCTCCATGTTGGCATGTAAACTATTAAACAATAAATTATATTTATACATAAAAACAATAAAGTGTAATAAAGTAAAATACACATTTACACGTTTGCAAAGAAACTGTGTAGTACGAAATAAACGGGTGTATTTATTTAATTTTCCAGTGAAAACTTTAAATGCGAACAGCTAACAAGGCCTTAAATTTAATCGTTAAAAGTTACTGAATACCACTACTGATAACTGGTATGCAACTTTTAGGAAGTAGAGCGAGTTCTGGCACTTCCTACACACAGAAAAACATCAAAATTTAAAAACGTAAAAAAGAAGTTTGATGTTAAATTTCTCGGTGGTGATTTTGCTGCATACGATTTTCATCTTTGTTCAGCACGATTTTATAAAAAACATGAAAACATAACTTTTTGCTGTTGAAGCAACTTTAATTTCTTCTGTCAGTACAGTTGAATCGAAATGAAATGCATGTTCAATTACCATCACAAATGGAGATGACTGAAGGTCATTTCAAGTTGGAATAACGTTTAACCAATATTCTTCGAATTTTCATTCAACATGAAGTTAAATTGAAATTAAAATTAAAATAACGATCATGTTAAAAATAAATTTAGAATCAGTATGATTGTTTTAATATAAATAATTTTAAAATTACGAGTGCAGTTAAGTTGAATTAACGTGTGATGTTCATCAGTAGACATTCAATCGAATTCTTGAAACACCAAAGAAATCTCACATGTTCATATAAAAAATCTCTTAAAGTCCTAGACAATACCGACTATACAAAGAGAAAAAACGTTTTAAAGTAGTTTCAACCTGCATTTATTTCGGAATTGTGTAGCATCATCGACGCAGTAAAATAATTAAAAAATTTTCGACCAAATACAGCTTCAAGGATTGAATGCGTTTCTTTGACATCAGAGGCACTGCAACATAATTGTGAATCTATGTTCAATTTAGTAGAAATTTAACATGATTTTAATCAACATTTAGTCATGTTAATTTTACATTAGATCTCTTTTCTGTGTGTAATGAGCGGACCACGCAAACACTGACTAAAATAAAATTGTTTGTTGTTGATGAGTTAGATTGACGTTACCGATTCCAGTTCCTAAACTAAATGAGGTATCTTATTGAATTGGGACCACTTAAATAGTTTACGATGGGTTGCACATCTAACCATTACGTGCCTCTTGAATGTCTGCTGCTACAATTAGTTCAAATATTAATTTTTCAATTGACTGACATGATACGTCCTCCATTCAGGCGAGGAATTCATAACATTTTGTTTTTTTTTCAAGTCACGGAAGCACTAGGTTTGGTTCTAATTACATATATAGTGAAAAAATTAATGCTTTAACTTTTGAATAGCTTTATGTCAAAAAAAAAATTACCCTATACAGCGGGTATTTGTTACGACCAGGTAGTATGTGTGCAGGCATATTGATTATTTTTGCACAATTTTTGTTTGGCCACAGCCGTATAAAAATTTCTGATAAAAATATTTTATTATTGAAAGAAATTTGCTTTTAAAAATATTCAAATATTAAAGAAGAGCAATAAATGTGGCGAAAAATTTCATAAATAATAAAACTACGAGGGAAAGCTAGAATGTCACAGCAGCAACTGTTTGTTAGCAAGAAATTGAGAAAATTAAAAATGTCTTATTACTTTTTTTCTTAATACTTTTTTTAACCTTTTTTATTATTTTAACAATCTATTATTTTAAGCTTTAAGGTTTTTTCTCTTTTTATTTATTATTTTTATATTTATTTTCGATATTTCGTTAACCTTCGGTTAACATCTTCAGGAAGTTTTTATTTTTAAAATTTTTTTCCCTTTTTTGAAGGGCTCGAATCCTTGCCATAATTTTTCCTTTACTGTTTTTTTTTATATAAAAATTTTTTTTTTTTTTTTTTTTTTTTTTTTTTTTAACATAACATGTCTCATAAAAATTGTGAAAAGAATATGATTTAAAATATTTTAAAATTTTTTAAAATTTTTTTTACAATATTAACAAAATGTATAAAAAAAAAAAAAAGGGAAAAAAATTTTAAAAATAAAAACTTGCTGAAGATGTTAACCGAAGGTTAACGAAATATCGAAAATAAATATAAAAATAATAAATAAAAAGAGAAAAAACCTTAAAGCTTAAAAAAATAGATTGTTAAAATGTCTTATTAACATATATAAGCAGTTTTGTCAATTGGCCAAAGTAATCAATATAGATTGAAATCAGTTTTGCAGTTAAGAATTCTGGGAATAAGATTCGAGTCTAGTATCCGCATGATCCAGCTATTCTCGTTTGAATGACAAGAATATTTAGAAGCAAATTTGTGACAATAACTAAAATTTCCAATTCTTAGTTTTATTCTAAGTTTTTTTTATTGCACTTTACAATGATATTTAGTTGTCACTTACAGAACAGCACATGGTAATAATAATTTGTTTTTAAAAAAGTGGCCTGAAAACAAAAAATTGCAGAACTATTTTTATTAAATATGTTATGCGAATGAGAAAAATACGGTCATATGCACTGAATTTCCATTTAATATTCCCGACAATCTATATAAATAACAATGAAATGATGTGCTTCGTTGACGGCTCGAATCCTTGCGATAATTTTTCCTTTACTGTTTTTTTTTATTTTGGACCAGCACTCAGGAGATGGCACCTGCACATGCGATTCATTGTTGTGGTACTAAAGGAAAGATATAGCAAGAGAAATATCAAAGGGGTGAAGCTTCAGTTTCTTACAACTCTGATTTTGTACGTTCTTCGTTTTTATAGCAGTATTGCAGCGACTCTTACGTCAAAGAGACGTATTACATTAAGAAGCTTTGTTTTACTATCCATTTTATTGATTATTTTACTTCGCCGTTGATGCTGCATACTACCGACGAAGGAGGGCGCTCTGATGTGCCTGTGAATTGGTTACAGCTGAAGCCGTTACTGTTCAGTGACCAGTGACTATGCCTTCGCCACTGAAATCTTCCGACAGCAACTGACACAAGGACACACACACTAATGCACATCATAAAAAAGCAAAATGTTTTTATGATTTTAGTCTGGGCTCAAACGCAAGACATTTTGGTTTTGTAGTCACCGTGCCGACTACTTCAGCCATCAGCATCCTCAGCGCGAAATATTCTGAGGATGGAAAGAAAAGTTGTAACCGGAAGGGTCATACCGACGTGTCTACAATTATTTTAAATTTGCTGACAATTGACATTAAGAATTTTTGGGAAACAATAACGACATACGTGTCTGCCAATCTTCACTATCGCTACTCTTTCCAAGCTTATTATAAACAAAGAGAAAACTAAAAAAAGTATCCAAAAACATTTAAATCAAAGCTTAAAATTGAAATTGTGTGAGATGCAATTTAAAGCCTTACAAAGTGCAATTGCGTCTATGCATAAGCAAACTTTGAAGGTTCCGCAATACGTTCAGCAGAAAGAGTACGATCGGAGCGCTGGATTATACGCATATTAATATTACGGCATCTTCACAATGCGATACCATTACGGTCCTTGATTTATGTATATATGCACAGGAAAGGCTAAATGATAATACCAACGTAGAGGATGTAATTAAAAAGAAAAACGATAAGCTCTATTATAATTTCTTAAAGTGTTCATTTTTCGTTTACCTTTTACAGCAGCGAACTGAAAATTTGCAGCATCTTTGCACGACTAAAGATAAAAGCTTTTTATACTCGTATTATCGCAGCTATTTCAGAATGGGGTAAATAAAATAATTGTGACAAGACAAGTTTTACTAACAAATCGTAAAAAATAGTTGTCACAATTTCGGGAATAGCACTGTAAGTCAGAAGAACACTACGCATTTTTCTGATGTTCATTATTGTCACTTCATGGCAGTTGTGTTGGGAAAGTTTCAGTAGCGAAGGCATAGTCACTGGTCACCGAACAGTACCGGTGTAGCATCATCAACAAAGTAAAACAATTCATAAAAGAAAGGCTACTAAACAGAGTTTAAAAAAATTTAAACGATGTGAGTCAATGTGACTGCTATAAAAACAAAAGGAAGATTTTTAAAGATGTCTGTCCCTTCATCACCTGGCATCTCCATCACCATTCCTTTCTCATGGACACCTTGTAACAACTGGTGGTAGCCACTGATTGCCTGAGTGTTACTTCGCTTTTAATAAGAAAAAAAAAATACATAACAACTTTGCCATCGATATTGCATTATACGAAAGGAAACCAACTCGCTAAGTGTAGTACTGAAGTCTTGCTAGTAGAAAGAATTCTTAAAGGACTCTACTTACACCTTCTTTAGACTTACTGGCTGTACTTAAATGCTTCACGGCGCCTGCCTTCGGCGGCAGTAATTAAAGCAATGACAAACGTCGGCAATGATAATATAGACAAAACTACTCTACTTGAGATTAAAATTTAATGCGTCTATTTAGCACTAGAAATACTCTAACGCTTCACCACTTGCATCTTCTCTAACCATGCAAATAATATCGCTCTTGCTGGTAGATATCTTCACGGCATGAGAGCTAAATCTCTTAAAGAAAATTAAATTTTATTGCAAATGCTATTCAATTGTCCATGAGTATCAAAGTTGAGATGCTGTGTACACAAGAATCCTAAAATTCAAAGGTCTGAATATCTACAGATTGTACGTGTTTCCGTGTTTATTTGATTAAGTTCGCATTAACGATTTTAGATGAATTTTGTACATGTGTCGAAGAAGAGTACATATTATATTATTGTTAACACTTGCATATACAGTCGAACTTCTCTATAACGTAGCAGTTGGGGACCGTCAAATTTCTACGTTATAGAGAAAATTCGGTATAAGGAAACTGCAGAAAATTTTGACTACATTTTTTTTATGCAGAAAATATATTTATTAAGACAAAAAAAATTGTTTTTACATGAACACATTAATTTTTTTTTTATTAATACATACATATGTGACTAAATTGATGCAAAAAATCGATTGCTAAAAACTTCGCAATAGAGAGATTATTTAGAGTGAAAAATTCTATTTAGGTCTTAAAAAATTGTACGTTACAGAGAGAACTTTGCTATAGGGAAGTTCGTTATAGGGAGATCAAAATGTATGAAAATACTCACAAAAATGTTGTGTTCACGAATTTTATTTGTTATAGAGAAGATTTCGTTATAGAGAAGTTCGCTATAGAGAAGTTCGACTGTACTTAACATCTCTTTTCTTATTATTTACTACATCAAAATACTAATAATAATGCAATTTCTGAGTTTATCAAAACACAATACATTACGCAGCATTATTATGTGCTGCTCTAATTCTTTAAATTCCCAATCATCGTTGCTCGTAAATGTAAATGTTCTGTTGTTCTATGTGATCAGACAAGATGAAAATTTAATTGCTGTTTTTGTGTTGCAGTTCAACAAGCTATTGTATGTGCTGAAGAAGCCATGTTAAAATTAAAACAATTATCTTAAGCTTTCCTCCAACGGCATACAGAATTAGCCGAAATTTGTGCAAGTCAATACACTAAATACTGCTAACAAGTACTCCGAACATTCCTTTACTGCCTCAAATAGTGATAAAATCTAATTTCTGTTCTTTATTGTATTAAATTGATACTTTGAGAATTAAATTACCGATATTATAATACAATCACGAAGTAGGACTATCTCAGACATACAGTCTAAGCAAAGGCATTCGCAAAAGCGTGTATGTATGCCAATTCCAATCAGAAAGTTCTAATGAATGTAAAATTGAAATAAATATATGCATGTAAGTAAATAGCTGTAGATGTTGGTTAAGCTGCTTATTTATTTAGAATATAACCCAATGAGAAATTCAATTAAATGGCAGAAATTATAATAGAAAGGACATGTTGTTCTATTTCGACAACATTAGAAGATGTGTTGGGCATAACAAATTCGTATGAATTTATTTCAATTGACTTAACCCATTAAAGACGGCTCATGGACCGCTCGTACGATTTTGACGAAATTTTCAGAATTTTACCTGGAGGTCCATAGTAGTTGCTTGGTGTAAAAAAAAATTTGTAACTCCCCCATTCTTGAGATAGGACATGGGTATTTAAATACTCAACCGTCTATAACGATATATTTTCTTAAATATTTTTGAAAGCAAAGTGAAATCAAGGGCATTTTTTTTTACAATAAAGTGCATAAAAACATAAATTTATACGAAAAAAAATTATCAATAACCGATATAAAAATGAATCGTCGTCAGAAAATTCGAACTACTGCCGAATTACAAGAAATTCTCGATAGCTGTTCCGATGGGGAAGAAGGTTTTGAAAGAGAATCAGATACAACTGATGTTGTTATATTACCACCCGATGACGTCGACGAGATAAGTGATACGGAGGAGTTGGATGACAATTTACAAGTGTTGAGCGACGACCAAAATCTGCCTCACGAGATTACTGCGACTTACGAAATAGAACATCTATTCAGTAGATGGAATGAATATATACTATCTGCTGAAAACGAGAATGATGATTTGCCAGTGACCTCCAGTAAGATTGGTAAGAAGAGACGTAAAATTGATAAGGGAATGAAACCAAAATGGTGCCGAAAGCATAATTACAAGTTTGAGAAGGATCCTTTGTATGATACGTAGACATCACTCAAAGCTCTATATGAACAGATTGGTAAAATGAGGGCCCAGCAACTTTGGGAATTTTTTTATTGATGAGGAGGTGTTGGACCTTATAGTGAATTCCACCAACAAGTATGCTGCAGCAAACAATTGTCCATCATTTGTAGCAACACCTACGGAAATCAAAGTGGAAGTTAGATATGATCGCGTCGATCATTTAATCGGGAAACTCCCATCACGTCGTCGCTGCCGGCAGTGCGGATGTTTGAAGTGCCAGGCGAATTTGCACCCAGCAGCCTGCTTCCTGGATTACCATAGAAGCTAAATAAGTGTAAAATTGCAAAGTATTGCAAATAACCTATAATTTTCTTTAAGTAAATTTAAAAAATATAAATTCGCGTTTTATTTATGCCAAAAAGAATTATTTCAATATAGAGAAAATAGTTAATTTTAGAGCTCATTATGGACGACGGTTGGGTATTTAAATACCCATTTTCACTTTTTAGCGTGTGACGGCCAAGTGTGTTGACAAACCGCGTTTATTTTTTTCACATTACAAATGCGGCGCCTAAGGATATTTATAATTCTCAAACTTAGGGTAAAAATTAAAAAAAAAATTTTTTTTTATTTTTTACGCATTAATCAATCTCTAGTATTAAATAAAAAAGCAAATTGCAGTCATTATCTCTTATCACCTTTATCTTTATCTTTAACTTTTTGGGGTATTTAAATACCCAGTCGACTAAAATGGGTTAATTGAGTTTTTCTATATCTATTATTTCTACCATGTTATGCGGGTTGAAAATTTTAATTTCTGCTGTATCAATTCTTTAAAATTTGTGTTGTAGGGAAAATAACTAATAATGCGGAATTTTTTTTTTAATAATTTTATTTCAAAACATTTGTTCAATATAAATTTATTCAAGTGAAAGTGAACAATACATGCTCTTCTCCCATCTTTTAAACCTTTGAGGCCAAGAACGATTCAAACCGATTTCGGATAGCCAGTTCTAAAATGAAGCATTTTGCATCAAATAGGTGACGGACGCGCAAGCTCTGCACCTTAAGGCAGGCGGGACTAAGCCCACCCATTTCTTTATAAATGGCGATGGCTGAAGTCGTTTGCATGTTGACTACAAAACCAACAAGTCCTGGGTTCGAACACAGTTTTAGACTAAGTCATAAAAACATCTCACATTTTTTCTGATGTGCATTAGTGTGTGTTTGTGTCAGTTGTTATCGGAAGGTTTCAGTGGCGAAGTGATATTAATAATTTTCTAGATTTTTTTTGAAAATTTCGTTAATGGTATTTTGGTAATTTTCAGCACCAATGAAATGTTCATACAGACTACCTAAACCATACAACAATTATACTAAATATTTATTAAAAATTTTAATTCAAAATTATTGTAGTATTAGTAAAAATGATATAAATCATCTCACTTCTATTTTTATTTTGATCTTTATTAAATTTTTTAATTATATTTATTTTTTAAACGAAAAGTTTTTTCAATTATTTAATTTAAATTTTTCGCTACCAAATAAGTAGCATCTTCAGGAAATAATTATTTGGAAATAATTATTTTTAATAACACTAATTATTTAAGCTGTAGGTCTTTTCAATATATGTAATATTTATTTTGATTCGATATTTCGCTACTCCTTTGTGTAGCTTCTTCAGGAAAATTGGTTTTTGTTTATAAAGAAAAAATATATGTTTTAAAATTCACAATACAGAAAAAGTTCTTGTCAACGAAAATTCAAAATAAAAATATTAACAGGCATATTCATAAAAATATATTCTGGATTTGAAATAGGAATAAATATTCGATTTTGTATTGAAATTTGTTTTTGAACCAAATCCAAAATACATTTTTACGAATATGTTACAACATAATAAAATATTTAAATACAATAATTACAATAATAATAACGATAATAATAATAATAATAACAATAATAATAAAAATTTTAAATATTTTCAAAAAATAAATATAATTAATAAATAATAATAAAATATAATTGAGTGTAACGAAAAGAAAAATTTATCAGAAAAGCATAACACAATAAAACAAATGACCGAATACTACAATGAAATAAATTTATTATTTTTTTTTTTTTGTAAAAATTAAATTATTTAAAAAAGCAGAGAAAATCATTGAGGTATTTTAGTATCAAAGTGTTAACGTAACGGTAACACTGATCACTACGTTAAAGCTGATAGAAAAAGCAATTAAAAGGCAGCATCAGTCACTGTGCTGTATCCACTGATATTGAAATTCATTTTTGTGACTCCACATTTAGCAAACAACAACAAACTGAATGTGAAGAACAAGGAATGGACGAATACAATGACTTTATATTCGAAAATATATACAGAGAGTAGTTGAAAAATGCTACTGAGTCAACAGTCACAATTCATAGAAAACGGGAAAGCACAATTTTACTGTTTTTTTTTATCATCCTTGCAGCTCTCTTATATACACATAGTGACTATAGGGCAGAGTCAGACAAAATGCCGCCCACCGGCGCTTTGCTATTCTCTTACTTACACGTAGTTAAACGCATATTATGTAGAGAATTAAACAATATTATTCATTCTGGCTTGAGCATTCAAAGAAGCAGGCAGTGTTATCGTTAGTTGCTTAAAATCAGTGTTGCCACCAAAAAAAACTTCTCCTCAGCAAAAATTTTTGTTCTCTGATATAAACAAACTGCAAGAAAATATGTTTAATGTACAAAACTTATTTTCAGATAATTATTTACCAAACTATAATATTTGGTTTCTTAACACGCATGAAAAATATAACATGAAAAGACATGCCACGCTTATTCAATTTCCATTATTTAATTACAACTGTATTTTTTATGACTGTAAAAAATATAAAACTTTATCGAAATGCATGAGAGTCCTCGTTATTTGACATTGCGCATCAAAATCACTAAGTTAAAGCAAAACAAAAAAAAAATTACCCCTTGGTATTGATATAGGGTTCTGAAGACATATTTCTGCAGATATATGTATGTAATAAGCAATCAAATTACACTTGCAAATTATATTTAATATTTGTATTGACCTATTTATGTTTATGTGCCAACATTTTCTTTATTGAAACAAAAGTCGATTTCTTTCGACAGATAAACAATTTTAAAACTTATTATGCATAAAAAGTAGCACATACCAAAAAAATATTGAAGATGCAACGCATACCAAGACTGATTTTGAAACTCTTTTTGTATTTCCATATCTAAATTAATTTGCCTTTTAAATTGTGTATATGAGACACAATTCTACTCTGGCAACACCGACTCTTGTTCAAAAACCGAAAAAATAAATAATATTGGCTTGCCTACCTCTGCTATAGGGACGCCTAGCACCTCTGTGCGTATGTGTAATTTATACCCAATTGATAGACAAAGTAATTTAATATTGCAAAAAATATGTTGCATACCTTTCGGCGTAGATCTTAGAGAGTGTCAGTAAATGAGTGCGTATGATTGATAGAAAATTTAATTTGTATATGCATCGTAAAGAAATAAAAATTTTTAAAATTCTGGTTTTAAAATGACTATTTTTAAAGAAAATGAATAATCATTCAGACATAGAACATTAACGAAAAGGATTTGTATTTAGCGGGAATGTTTTATGACGTCAGCTACATCAACTAAAATAACTACAAGAACAGCCGTATTCATAAATTTTGTTTTACTATAAAAGTCCAGTGAAAAATATTAGAAGGCTTTCCTTAGGAACTACTTTTGATCTACTTTCGAAATATCAATAACTGTATATTTTCGACTTCTCGGGAAGTTATTTATTGAACATCATACTCGTACAGTAAATTAGTATGAAAATGATATTTTTCTACCAGATTTGTTAATGTTTATTTTTTATATATAGTTTGTACATATGTATGTACTCGCATAAACATTTGGCTTTATTTAATCGTAAACCTAATGAAGTAATAAAAACTATAATTCAATTGCATTTCGATAAAATAAATTAAATAAGAATCTATATTTTATAGAATTGGAACGTGTCATACATAACCTGCTTCTGATTTTGTCCTTTTCATTCAAAACAGTGGTGGCGATGGCACGATGGATGGTAGTCTGCACGTTGACTACAAAACCAAAAACAGACCTGGGTTCAACTACAGTTTCAGACTAAAATTATAAAAAAAAAACATCTCGCAATTTTCTGATGTGCATTAGTGTATCTATGCGTGTCAGTTGTTGTCGGAAGGTATCAGTCGCAAAGGCATAGTCACTGGTCACTGAACAATACCGGCTGCAGCTGATAGCAATCCACAATCACATCAGAAAGCCCTCCTTCGTCGGTATTGTGTAGCACAGGCGAAGTAAAATAATAATAAAAATGGCTACTGAACCTAAACTTCAGCACTGCTAGGAGTACAAACAAAGAACGTGAATTATGTAATTTTAATTATTAATTTTATTTTACTTTAAGTTTAATTAAACTTTATTGATCAAATGTTCTTATATGACTAATTCTAAAACACAAAACTAAAACTTATCAATATAAAAAGTTCTTAAATCTACTTAAACAGGTTTGTACCGTTACTTTCCTGAGTAGGAAAGTTAATGATACTGATGAAGAAGAGATTAGTGATGATAAGTACTATTTTTAGTACATTATCATAACTCCTTGCGAAAACAGAGCTGTAAAATGATTAATTAAGCTTCACCACCTGTCGTTTCTCCTACTATCCCTTTCCTATAGTTCCAGCAAAATGCTTCGCATGTGTAGGAGTCATCTCCTGAGTGCTGGTCCCAGATAAAAAAAAAAAGTTGCACTTTTTTGTTTCTTTTTAGAGCCATTTTAAAGCACTTTAAAAGAGAACTAAAGTACAAGTATTTCTAACAAATAAAGGAAGAATCGAAATCCCTATAAGAAACATTAAAAAAAGGAGATTGACTTAACATCGCGATTATTACTTCGAATTCCATGAATCGCCATCAAAAAAAAAAGAACTCCCGGCAACGACATCCCTATGTAAAAATAAGTATAACTAATCAGATTTTGCTCTACTTCCGGATCACTGGTTCAGGATCTTATTGACTTCTTTGGAAGCACTTTTTTCACTGGGAAGTTTAATAGGAACATTTTATAAATGCAAAAATTGTTTATGGATACGGCAGTTAGAAAGTATATCTTTGTTGTGTGGATGCTCGTTAGATGGCCTTCTCACAATCATATTACATTTTTCATTGGGTTCCATTTCAACATTATTTTTGAGTGTATGTAATCCAGGATGCATGTATTTGAAAATTAAATCCACCATCATTTAAGTCAGTATGGCGTTAGGATGCCATTTACATGTAAAGCGAATGGATGTAATCTTTCTAATCTTAATTAAATTTTTATAAATGAGAATGCGTTGAGCTGGTAGAGAGTGATACAAAATTCACACACAAGGTTTTAATTAACCACACATTGGTTTTCGCTAAGTTCTACATGGTACATATTTCTTTTTTCTTGACTTAAATATTTAAAATTTTGTGGCAAAATAATTTAAACTTTCAATTTGCAAATTTTCCTAATGCACATCTCTCTATTTTTAAGTTTGATAAGCTAATCAATTGACTTTTTCAAAGTAATACCATTCCATAGAACGAAAAAAAATCCATTTCAAGTATCTTTTAGTCTCTATAAATGTATGTAACTGCAGGATTACATCCATGCAATTGTACATGAATTAACTCTGATGTCTACGTATTCGCTTTGTAATGCCGAGCAAAAAAAAAATATAAAAGAGAAGCTTTTTGTGTCTGTGGAATAGGTTTTTCTTTTATTTCACAATTTTGCTGAGGTAGAGCTAGACAACATTTGACATTTGTCTGTCAATTTTCAACACAGAAATATAAAATAAAAAAAATCTTAAGCAAAAGAGCATATGAAAGTGCTTTTGGAAAATAGTACTCGTACTAGTTTTACTTACAACATTGTATGTCATGGAGTTTGTACGATACTTTTTGTCTGATGTATGGATTTTTTATTTTTTCAGTTTAACTCCACTTTTAAATTGCGGAATCCTTTTTTAAAATCGAATACTGCAATACTAGCAGTGGATGCAAAAAAATAATAAATATGGATTACAAGTGGAAAAATGACAGAATACTTTATCTATGATATGTGATTGAAATTTATCCTGCATGCATACTCAAACTCAACTGATGATTTAGAAATAGTGTCATATGTCCATTTTTTGTCTATTTTATTTTGTTTTTAGAACGGTGCTCAGTTATGTCCTCTGGGTTTCCATACATTGCACCGGATCTAAGAAAATAATTATTCAGAAGAAGAATGGAAAGATCAATGTTTGTGAACATTTCCCATGCCCACTGCAAAGGAATGTTTTCAACTTCAATATCCATCCAAACATAAAGAGAGACTTAATCGGTTTTTGGAACCTAAACTATCATTTTGCATACGCTCAAGTTACCAGAGTTCCATACTTTAAAAGTATAGGGTACGGAGACCGCATATGTTAAACTTGCCAATTAAAAGAGAAAATTCAAAAATTGTAAGTATGTCATTTAAATTTCTGTAAAACCAATGCACTTCAACTGTTTTATTAATTTAAATAGACGATCCCTTGAAAAAGTATACAAAAGATCTACGAAATCTCGGGAAAAACTGTAAATTAATAATTTGAAGCAGTTCACTATTTATTACATTATTTCTTTTGTAATTATTATTTAAACTTAACGAACTCGGTTTGAATACAACCATACATACCTTTTTATAAGTACACACTGTCATTTGAATTAACGGATATTTGTCTGACCTTTTTGCCACATTTTACTTTCTTGTTACTTCCAACGTTGCAACATTTCACTCTCAGACTTGTATATAAGCAGCACTACTTGTTTAAATAAATTCACTTTGCTTCGTGTCTTCAAACGATAAACATCTTTGTCCGGTAATAATTTCTCGGACGGTCTGAATATTTTTTGAGATATAAAATAAAGTAGTACAACTTAAAACAGAACTTGTGTTTTTTTTTATTGTTATTCATTAAATGAATAAAACCTATAATCTTAGAATTAAGATTATTTCAAATTGTTTTATTTATTTGAAAAAATTTCTGGTCAATTAGCAGAAAGTCAAAGAATCTAAGCAACGAATTTAATTACCATACGGAGATTAAAGGAGCTAATATTTTTCTAGGTCCAAATTAAAAATTGCGGGGTCAAAAATAATACTCGGCTGTCGATCGAGTTTAAAAGATTTATTCGAGAATTTTATTTTTGTGTGCAATATTTATTTTTTTTGTTTACTTGTTTGACTTTTAGTAAATGTACATATTTACATACATGCGAGTACATATCGAGCCTTTGCTGCAATACCGTAGTAATTCAAAATTTAAATTCTTTGAGCTGGGTATGCAGAAATGATCTTTGGGGAAATATATATATATAAGGGGAAAAAGGTTATGGTTCTATCTCTAACTGTTCAGATTCTACAGCTACAAATGTCTTTATTGCCTCCAGCTATTTCCAACAATATTTATTTGCAATAATAAAATATTTCCTTTATGATAAGAAATTTACAAACTTAAAAACTGGTAAAAAAATAACTTTAAGAAACGAAAATACTATCAAAAAGATGGCTCAAATGCTTCAAATGCATATTTCTCAGTTCACGATTTTTTGTATTACGACGGTATTGCACCAAAGGCTCTATATGTACCAATTTTATATATTTTTTTACATTAATCCTGTTGGGAGTACTTATCTGTTTGAGTATGGTTTCCTCATTGATCAGTTAACTCAGTTAACTCAGTTCTGCGTTTGCTATGATGCTGGAACAGAATATATTGCAAATCATTTTGAACCATTTGTGCAAGGATAGAAAAGGATATCGGCCATGGCAGATATGGCCTCAAGTTTAGACCACTATCTATACAATAGGAAACATAAAAAGTATCGAAGTAATTCTTGTGCAATATAATGCTCACGTAAAACTAAAAGTGTATATATGTTAAATTTAAATTAAAACCGGAGAGGTTAAAAATATAAACTCTTGATTTTGTTGCAAAATCTTTAAAATCTCTATAGAGGTATATTGAAGTCGTTTCCCGGTCCATTAAGAGTTATTGAATTTCCTCCAAATTTTAATAAAAAATAACCAAAATCTGTCCGGCGAACTGGAATCAAAACAATTTAAAATTTGCCCAAATTTATAAGAACAACTTTAACCCTAATCAAGTCAGATAAACTTTGTAACGAATCCAACCAAAATGTGCTGCAGAGGCACATAAACCCATTGCATATTATATTTGGGAATTTATATCTCTTATTTGCATTTTTTTCTTTCAAAGAAGTACTTGTTTCATATTGTAGAATAAAATCCGCATCCTCCGAAAATTTACTGTCGTCATCTTCATCTAGGTTTATAGTTTCTTCAAAATCAATCTCTTCAATAATTGTTTCGATTTCTACATATATAAATATATTTTAGACATTGTGGAAAAAAGTTTCGTCTTTACAACTTTCTCTTTGAAAATTAGCCAACAATTTAATAAACTGTGTAAGTTTACATTGAATGATAAAAATTTAATGGGAATTCCCCGTAATTTAATTTGTTGGTTCATAATGTTGTCGTATGTGCCTGATAGGCACATTATGACAGGATTAAGTATATTTGTGGTTTTACATAAATAAATAATTAAATTGAAATTAAAGAAGAGCTAATTTTTTTTTAAAGAAATAAAATAATTCAAAGTACGAATTCAAGAAACACCGAGAACCATGACTTCAATTTAAAGAAGTTAGAACACTTCAAAGTGAAAGATGTGTCTGAAAGGCACATGTTAAGTGGATTAGGGTTAATGTACATTCTCGTGCATACATACGTATTTTAACTATTACTTAAATTTTACCTTATTTATAGTTAAAGTTTTACAGCTTTGTGATTTGGCATTCGGTATTAGACAATATCGAAAAATTCTGTTCCTCCGAAACAAACGCCCTTATTCAGCCCCTTGAGAAACTGTATTATTTGGAAAGAATAAAAAAATTGGAAAACCACTACACTGAATGTACTGATCTAAAAGGAGATTATGTTGAAAAGGAAAGCACTTATTTGCCGGAAAAATTGTCAAATAGTCACGGAGTTTTCAAACAGGCCTCATATCTACTAAAGTGTGGCTCAAACACAACAAAAATGTCTTACAAGCATTTCATGAAATTGCAATTAGTGTGTATGTATTACTTGCTCATTGCAAAACACATACTTCCGAAAATATTTCTTTTGTTCCACGATCAAAACATTGAAGAAGAGAACACAAGTACAACAAAACAATGTTAAAATAGAACAAGGCTGAAGTAGAAGAGAAATGAAGTAGAACATCAAAACTATTTTGGAACATTCAAAACATGTTTGAATAACTCGGAAACAAACTTGCAAAGAAACTTTTGCATTTTTTTATGAACATAAAAATATGTATTTTTCTTAATACTTTTTTTAACCTTTTTTATTATTTTAACAATCCATTTTTTTAAGCTTTAAGGTTTTTTCTCTTTTTATTTATTATTTTTATATTTATTTTCGATATTTCGTTAACCTTCGGTTAACATCTTCAGGAAGTTTTTTTTTTTTTTTTTTTTTTTTTTTTCTATATAAAAACTTCCTGAAGATGTTAACCGAAGGTTAACGAAATATCGAAAATAAATATAAAAATAATAAATAAAAAAAAAACCTTAAAGCTTAAAAAAATAGATTGTTAAAATAAAAATATGTATATGTATGTGTGCAAAAATAAAATTTTTTTAATTCACATTTGGAAAAACAATTAAAATAAAAATATCACAACTCATAGTAGCTTTGAGGTTCGTTTGTAAGGTTCTTTAAAGAAAGTTATATAAAATTTCGCAAAATATTTTAAAAAATTTTTAATTTCACCCACATTTAATGCATCCATTTCAATATATATTTAAGGTTACTAAAATTTAGAAAAATCACGAAAATCAGAAAGTTGAAATTATGAAAAAAAACGTATATACCTGCAAGGTGTTTTCCCTCCAAAATGATATTATTTAATAACACTCATGTTTACATTTTTACGCTTTTTTGTGTTTGTTCTTGTGTACTCGATGCTTTTGGTGTAATTTACCGTTTTTTTATTTCATTGTCTGTTTTTGTTTTGATGTTCTGCTTCATTTGAACTCACAAGCACAAACAAAACTATAGAGAAAACTTTTCGAATGGTGCTTGTTTTGTTTCAGTGAGAATCATGTTTTGTTATGCTTGTTTTGTTGATAATGTTTACACTGGAATAGACGGCTTGGAAGTAGTGTGCTTTAGAATACAGAACTTTCAATCATTTTGTACAGCTCTTTAATATCTACCAGATAATCCAACGATATTTCGGTCTTGTATTATGATTTTGAGTACTCATGCAGCTAAAAGAACACCCAATAAATTATATGATCAAAATTTTATCTAAAATAAATCAAAAACGTTCTATATTAAATATTAAATATGAAATATGAAAATATGAAATGAAAAGTACATTTGACATGAAAATAAACCTGCAGCTGGTTATTTATTATTGATTTTCAAATTCTCTTTCCTTGATAATTTTAAAAGCAAATGAAAATTGTATTTTTATAAATGTCGAACTTAAATTGGAAAAATATAAAAAGCATACCTCATTTAAGCAAAAAAATAAATAAATAACCGCATACTGTACAACATACATCCCAGTTGGCATGCAGTATCTCAAAAATTATTATTTCAAAAATCATCTTCTTGAGTCTCCTCGGAGCACTTATGCTGATCACAATCTGATTAACCACTTAGACGTTTAAAAACGGAATCGAAAATTACACGCGCTTATGATTTAAAAGTATTTGATTACTATAGTAAATGCCATTAGAAAAGGAGTCGAAAAGGACTCAAAATTATCAAGAAAAGATGTTTTTCAGAGGAAGGGTCAAAGCATTTCGTTCAATGCCCGGTGTAGGGGCTGTTGGTTCGCTTCTGAGGGTGACTTTCTTTGTGAGTGCTCGGGTCTAGCTAGGTCGAGGATTTCCTTTCTTGGGGTACCGTTCTTGCACGACTTTGGGCCGTGATCTTGGTTGGATCCTTCGTCGGTATTGTGTAGCACAGGCGAAGTAAAATAATAATAAAAATGGCTACTGAACCTAAACTTCAGCACTGCTAGGAGTACAAACAAAGAACGTGAATTATGTAATTTTAATTATTAATTTTATTTTACTTTAAGTTTAATTAAACTTTATTGATCAAATGTTCTTATATGACTAATTCTAAAACACAAAACTAAAACTTATCAATATAAAAAGTTCTTAAATCTACTTAAACAGGTTTGTACCGTTACTTTCCTGAGTAGGAAAGTTAATGATACTGATGAAGAAGAGATTAGTGATGATAAGTACTATTTTTAGTACATTATCATAACTCCTTGCGAAAACAGAGCTGTAAAATGATTAATTAAGCTTCACCACCTGTCGTTTCTCCTACTATCCCTTTCCTATAGTTCCAGCAAAATGCTTCGCATGTGTAGGAGTCATCTCCTGAGTGCTGGTCCCAGATAAAAAAAAAAAGTTGCACTTTTTTGTTTCTTTTTAGAGCCATTTTAAAGCACTTTAAAAGAGAACTAAAGTACAAGTATTTCTAACAAATAAAGGAAGAATCGAAATCCCTATAAGAAACATTAAAAAAAGGAGATTGACTTAACATCGCGATTATTACTTCGAATTCCATGAATCGCCATCAAAAAAAAAAGAACTCCCGGCAACGACATCCCTATGTAAAAATAAGTATAACTAATCAGATTTTGCTCTACTTCCGGATCACTGGTTCAGGATCTTATTGACTTCTTTGGAAGCACTTTTTTCACTGGGAAGTTTAATAGGAACATTTTATAAATGCAAAAATTGTTTATGGATACGGCAGTTAGAAAGTATATCTTTGTTGTGTGGATGCTCGTTAGATGGCCTTCTCACAATCATATTACATTTTTCATTGGGTTCCATTTCAACATTATTTTTGAGTGTATGTAATCCAGGATGCATGTATTTGAAAATTAAATCCACCATCATTTAAGTCAGTATGGCGTTAGGATGCCATTTACATGTAAAGCGAATGGATGTAATCTTTCTAATCTTAATTAAATTTTTATAAATGAGAATGCGTTGAGCTGGTAGAGAGTGATACAAAATTCACACACAAGGTTTTAATTAACCACACATTGGTTTTCGCTAAGTTCTACATGGTACATATTTCTTTTTTCTTGACTTAAATATTTAAAATTTTGTGGCAAAATAATTTAAACTTTCAATTTGCAAATTTTCCTAATGCACATCTCTCTATTTTTAAGTTTGATAAGCTAATCAATTGACTTTTTCAAAGTAATACCATTCCATAGAACGAAAAAAAATCCATTTCAAGTATCTTTTAGTCTCTATAAATGTATGTAACTGCAGGATTACATCCATGCAATTGTACATGAATTAACTCTGATGTCTACGTATTCGCTTTGTAATGCCGAGCAAAAAAAAAATATAAAAGAGAAGCTTTTTGTGTCTGTGGAATAGGTTTTTCTTTTATTTCACAATTTTGCTGAGGTAGAGCTAGACAACATTTGACATTTGTCTGTCAATTTTCAACACAGAAATATAAAATAAAAAAAATCTTAAGCAAAAGAGCATATGAAAGTGCTTTTGGAAAATAGTACTCGTACTAGTTTTACTTACAACATTGTATGTCATGGAGTTTGTACGATACTTTTTGTCTGATGTATGGATTTTTTATTTTTTCAGTTTAACTCCACTTTTAAATTGCGGAATCCTTTTTTAAAATCGAATACTGCAATACTAGCAGTGGATGCAAAAAAATAATAAATATGGATTACAAGTGGAAAAATGACAGAATACTTTATCTATGATATGTGATTGAAATTTATCCTGCATGCATACTCAAACTCAACTGATGATTTAGAAATAGTGTCATATGTCCATTTTTTGTCTATTTTATTTTGTTTTTAGAACGGTGCTCAGTTATGTCCTCTGGGTTTCCATACATTGCACCGGATCTAAGAAAATAATTATTCAGAAGAAGAATGGAAAGATCAATGTTTGTGAACATTTCCCATGCCCACTGCAAAGGAATGTTTTCAACTTCAATATCCATCCAAACATAAAGAGAGACTTAATCGGTTTTTGGAACCTAAACTATCATTTTGCATACGCTCAAGTTACCAGAGTTCCATACTTTAAAAGTATAGGGTACGGAGACCGCATATGTTAAACTTGCCAATTAAAAGAGAAAATTCAAAAATTGTAAGTATGTCATTTAAATTTCTGTAAAACCAATGCACTTCAACTGTTTTATTAATTTAAATAGACGATCCCTTGAAAAAGTATACAAAAGATCTACGAAATCTCGGGAAAAACTGTAAATTAATAATTTGAAGCAGTTCACTATTTATTACATTATTTCTTTTGTAATTATTATTTAAACTTAACGAACTCGGTTTGAATACAACCATACATACCTTTTTATAAGTACACACTGTCATTTGAATTAACGGATATTTGTCTGACCTTTTTGCCACATTTTACTTTCTTGTTACTTCCAACGTTGCAACATTTCACTCTCAGACTTGTATATAAGCAGCACTACTTGTTTAAATAAATTCACTTTGCTTCGTGTCTTCAAACGATAAACATCTTTGTCCGGTAATAATTTCTCGGACGGTCTGAATATTTTTTGAGATATAAAATAAAGTAGTACAACTTAAAACAGAACTTGTGTTTTTTTTTATTGTTATTCATTAAATGAATAAAACCTATAATCTTAGAATTAAGATTATTTCAAATTGTTTTATTTATTTGAAAAAATTTCTGGTCAATTAGCAGAAAGTCAAAGAATCTAAGCAACGAATTTAATTACCATACGGAGATTAAAGGAGCTAATATTTTTCTAGGTCCAAATTAAAAATTGCGGGGTCAAAAATAATACTCGGCTGTCGATCGAGTTTAAAAGATTTATTCGAGAATTTTATTTTTGTGTGCAATATTTATTTTTTTTGTTTACTTGTTTGACTTTTAGTAAATGTACATATTTACATACATGCGAGTACATATCGAGCCTTTGCTGCAATACCGTAGTAATTCAAAATTTAAATTCTTTGAGCTGGGTATGCAGAAATGATCTTTGGGGAAATATATATATATAAGGGGAAAAAGGTTATGGTTCTATCTCTAACTGTTCAGATTCTACAGCTACAAATGTCTTTATTGCCTCCAGCTATTTCCAACAATATTTATTTGCAATAATAAAATATTTCCTTTATGATAAGAAATTTACAAACTTAAAAACTGGTAAAAAAATAACTTTAAGAAACGAAAATACTATCAAAAAGATGGCTCAAATGCTTCAAATGCATATTTCTCAGTTCACGATTTTTTGTATTACGACGGTATTGCACCAAAGGCTCTATATGTACCAATTTTATATATTTTTTTACATTAATCCTGTTGGGAGTACTTATCTGTTTGAGTATGGTTTCCTCATTGATCAGTTAACTCAGTTAACTCAGTTCTGCGTTTGCTATGATGCTGGAACAGAATATATTGCAAATCATTTTGAACCATTTGTGCAAGGATAGAAAAGGATATCGGCCATGGCAGATATGGCCTCAAGTTTAGACCACTATCTATACAATAGGAAACATAAAAAGTATCGAAGTAATTCTTGTGCAATATAATGCTCACGTAAAACTAAAAGTGTATATATGTTAAATTTAAATTAAAACCGGAGAGGTTAAAAATATAAACTCTTGATTTTGTTGCAAAATCTTTAAAATCTCTATAGAGGTATATTGAAGTCGTTTCCCGGTCCATTAAGAGTTATTGAATTTCCTCCAAATTTTAATAAAAAATAACCAAAATCTGTCCGGCGAACTGGAATCAAAACAATTTAAAATTTGCCCAAATTTATAAGAACAACTTTAACCCTAATCAAGTCAGATAAACTTTGTAACGAATCCAACCAAAATGTGCTGCAGAGGCACATAAACCCATTGCATATTATATTTGGGAATTTATATCTCTTATTTGCATTTTTTTCTTTCAAAGAAGTACTTGTTTCATATTGTAGAATAAAATCCGCATCCTCCGAAAATTTACTGTCGTCATCTTCATCTAGGTTTATAGTTTCTTCAAAATCAATCTCTTCAATAATTGTTTCGATTTCTACATATATAAATATATTTTAGACATTGTGGAAAAAAGTTTCGTCTTTACAACTTTCTCTTTGAAAATTAGCCAACAATTTAATAAACTGTGTAAGTTTACATTGAATGATAAAAATTTAATGGGAATTCCCCGTAATTTAATTTGTTGGTTCATAATGTTGTCGTATGTGCCTGATAGGCACATTATGACAGGATTAAGTATATTTGTGGTTTTACATAAATAAATAATTAAATTGAAATTAAAGAAGAGCTAATTTTTTTTTAAAGAAATAAAATAATTCAAAGTACGAATTCAAGAAACACCGAGAACCATGACTTCAATTTAAAGAAGTTAGAACACTTCAAAGTGAAAGATGTGTCTGAAAGGCACATGTTAAGTGGATTAGGGTTAATGTACATTCTCGTGCATACATACGTATTTTAACTATTACTTAAATTTTACCTTATTTATAGTTAAAGTTTTACAGCTTTGTGATTTGGCATTCGGTATTAGACAATATCGAAAAATTCTGTTCCTCCGAAACAAACGCCCTTATTCAGCCCCTTGAGAAACTGTATTATTTGGAAAGAATAAAAAAATTGGAAAACCACTACACTGAATGTACTGATCTAAAAGGAGATTATGTTGAAAAGGAAAGCACTTATTTGCCGGAAAAATTGTCAAATAGTCACGGAGTTTTCAAACAGGCCTCATATCTACTAAAGTGTGGCTCAAACACAACAAAAATGTCTTACAAGCATTTCATGAAATTGCAATTAGTGTGTATGTATTACTTGCTCATTGCAAAACACATACTTCCGAAAATATTTCTTTTGTTCCACGATCAAAACATTGAAGAAGAGAACACAAGTACAACAAAACAATGTTAAAATAGAACAAGGCTGAAGTAGAAGAGAAATGAAGTAGAACATCAAAACTATTTTGGAACATTCAAAACATGTTTGAATAACTCGGAAACAAACTTGCAAAGAAACTTTTGCATTTTTTTATGAACATAAAAATATGTATTTTTCTTAATACTTTTTTTAACCTTTTTTATTATTTTAACAATCCATTTTTTTAAGCTTTAAGGTTTTTTCTCTTTTTATTTATTATTTTTATATTTATTTTCGATATTTCGTTAACCTTCGGTTAACATCTTCAGGAAGTTTTTTTTTTTTTTTTTTTTTTTTTTTTCTATATAAAAACTTCCTGAAGATGTTAACCGAAGGTTAACGAAATATCGAAAATAAATATAAAAATAATAAATAAAAAAAAAACCTTAAAGCTTAAAAAAATAGATTGTTAAAATAAAAATATGTATATGTATGTGTGCAAAAATAAAATTTTTTTAATTCACATTTGGAAAAACAATTAAAATAAAAATATCACAACTCATAGTAGCTTTGAGGTTCGTTTGTAAGGTTCTTTAAAGAAAGTTATATAAAATTTCGCAAAATATTTTAAAAAATTTTTAATTTCACCCACATTTAATGCATCCATTTCAATATATATTTAAGGTTACTAAAATTTAGAAAAATCACGAAAATCAGAAAGTTGAAATTATGAAAAAAAACGTATATACCTGCAAGGTGTTTTCCCTCCAAAATGATATTATTTAATAACACTCATGTTTACATTTTTACGCTTTTTTGTGTTTGTTCTTGTGTACTCGATGCTTTTGGTGTAATTTACCGTTTTTTTATTTCATTGTCTGTTTTTGTTTTGATGTTCTGCTTCATTTGAACTCACAAGCACAAACAAAACTATAGAGAAAACTTTTCGAATGGTGCTTGTTTTGTTTCAGTGAGAATCATGTTTTGTTATGCTTGTTTTGTTGATAATGTTTACACTGGAATAGACGGCTTGGAAGTAGTGTGCTTTAGAATACAGAACTTTCAATCATTTTGTACAGCTCTTTAATATCTACCAGATAATCCAACGATATTTCGGTCTTGTATTATGATTTTGAGTACTCATGCAGCTAAAAGAACACCCAATAAATTATATGATCAAAATTTTATCTAAAATAAATCAAAAACGTTCTATATTAAATATTAAATATGAAATATGAAAATATGAAATGAAAAGTACATTTGACATGAAAATAAACCTGCAGCTGGTTATTTATTATTGATTTTCAAATTCTCTTTCCTTGATAATTTTAAAAGCAAATGAAAATTGTATTTTTATAAATGTCGAACTTAAATTGGAAAAATATAAAAAGCATACCTCATTTAAGCAAAAAAATAAATAAATAACCGCATACTGTACAACATACATCCCAGTTGGCATGCAGTATCTCAAAAATTATTATTTCAAAAATCATCTTCTTGAGTCTCCTCGGAGCACTTATGCTGATCACAATCTGATTAACCACTTAGACGTTTAAAAACGGAATCGAAAATTACACGCGCTTATGATTTAAAAGTATTTGATTACTATAGTAAATGCCATTAGAAAAGGAGTCGAAAAGGACTCAAAATTATCAAGAAAAGATGTTTTTCAGAGGAAGGGTCAAAGCATTTCGTTCAATGCCCGGTGTAGGGGCTGTTGGTTCGCTTCTGAGGGTGACTTTCTTTGTGAGTGCTCGGGTCTAGCTAGGTCGAGGATTTCCTTTCTTGGGGTACCGTTCTTGCACGACTTTGGGCCGTGATCTTGGTTGGATCTGACGTACTTATGGCTGTAAGTGAACTGCAGAGTGTAGCTGTGACGTCCTCTGGTTTCTAAGGGGCTAGAATAACAAAACGGCACCTACGTGCTACCGGAGTCGATCTGTCTTATTCGGCTGCCTTCTACCCTAACATAACGAGAAAAGGCATCGTAAATAACTCATTAAGAGGAGTCGCCGGTAGGTTACCATTTTCTCCCGCAAATAAGCGCATATTCTGCTTTTTTAAACCCACAGCAGAGTCAAAATAGACTCGAGTTTGATTAATCAAATTAAAAAAATGCTGGCTGGGTTATTATTTATGTACCAGTTTGGATGTAAGGAAGCATGAAAGAATGTGCACGCACACATGTGCTCGTTCTTGCTGTATGTAGTTCACTAAACTCAGAATCATCAATGTATGGAAGGCAGCCGAGTTCATGGCATTTATTATATTTTTTTTTTTTGCTTATAATTTTTACGCTTAAATATTTTTCTACAGTACCATAAACGCGTTAAAGTTTAATTAGTTTCAAAGTTGAAAAAAAAACAGAAAAATAAAACAATTTTCTCTTTGTTAAACTTAAATTAACACAATTTGTTGAAAAACACAACATTTTTAAAAATTTTTTGAACGCATTATTAAATATTAAAATAAATCATTTTATTTCAAGAGATTTTTTGTAATCCAATAATGAAATTTTAAATATCTGTAGCTTTTTATCAGCATCTATTACATAACCATAGATGCGAAATATTTACAATATCACAAATGGAATATTAGTAATAAATTTTAATGATTTGCATTTATATTTGTATTTATTTGTACATCGATGAGCTTCTATAAAAATATATGAAAATGCAGTTTCCAGATCGTCACCAAAAATGGTTTGGAAGAAGGTTTTTAGACCTTAGCCAGGCTACAGGATTTATATTCGAAGTATTTCGTATTACTTCACCTCTCCCCTAAAACTAAACTAAAAGTTAAAAGTTTTGCTATAACTTGTTTATATAATATAATGGTTGAGGTGTAATAGCCAAAGTAAAATCAGCACATATTTGTCAGATATTTTATTTCGTTCACCTGCCACCAATTTCTTAAGATGGAAAAACCCAACATTTTTTTTCAGTTCATAATTTTGTTCCCTTCAATATGTTTCGATCATTTTGGTGTCATCACTAGTCCTCGAAAGTGATAAAAAAATCAAACTGAACTGTTTGTCTTTAACCCAAAAATAATTTAATATTAAACAGTTGCCATTTTTTTTCTTCAATTCTATAACAGCACACATATCATGTACATATACATGTAAATATTATACAGTATTTTTTGTAAAATTCAAATGGTATCAAAATTAAAATTTTTTCTCAAAACTATTAACGGCATCAAATAATAATATTTTCACATCAAAAGTCAAAATCTGATTTTAACATTAAAACCAGAAGCAGCTGATTTTGCGTTCCAACTATAAGTTTAACTACAGCTAGTTTTAACGCACAGTTTGCGTAATAAAATTTCTTTTATTTTCTCACACCATATTCATTATGGTATACCCAATATAATCTTTTTCTTTGGCACTTTTTTATTGTTGGTGTTGCTGCGTCCATTATTTGAAATTATTATAGTGACTTTATTTATCAAATTTTCCTTTTTTATATCATTGCGCGCCATTTGAATTACCACCTGTTTTAAATTTTTAATTTGGTAGCACTGCCTTTAGTACATGAAAATCAAGGTTGTATTTCATAAAATAAACTAAAAACCAATTCAAAAAAGGATTTAAAATGGTTTTAAGAAAATATATCAAATCATATTAAGTTTTAACTTTTTAAAATTAAAAAAACTGAATTTAATATTACGAAGTAAGAAATATAAGCGTATTTGAACGCAAATATTTCGCCCACTGTAAAATAATACCCAACAACAATTTAACACACTCTATATTACTCTGATTAATATTCAAAGATAATTTTATGTCTTACAGAAGTTTTCAGCAAAACAATTGCAACTTAACTTTGTTGCAAAACAATTTTGCTGATGTAGTTGCTGTAGCACAAGCAATAAATAAATTTTGCTGCAAGACACAGAGAGGAAAAAAACGAAAAATTTAAAATTGTTGCAAGAGACGCAAATCCATAGATATTATTAATCATGAGAAAATTGCAATGTTCTATTTTGTTTATTGCTTTTGTGAAATTATTAGAAAAATTAGGAAACTATTCCAAAACTCAAAAAAGCATCAAATGATATACGATTCACAACTGAAAAAAAACATAATAACAAATTTAGCTTCCAAATAACTAAATGATGTAGCTCTGCCCCGTTGTACAATTCCATAAAACCATACTGGTTCTAAATGAAATTTATATTTAATAAAATTATACTTTTATTTAAGGAAAGAATTCGTACTAACTATTTACAAATGTGATAGCTCCCTCCTCTTTACATAATATTGGTGAATACGCTGGAGCGTATTTTAGAAGCTTTCCTAGATTATATAAACTGTTATATTATCTGAAATAGATACATACGAGGTTTGTTAAAAAGAAAAGGTGCATTTTGTTTTCTTCGATTACAATGGCGTGGTGCATAATGATTTCTTGCCAACAGGTCGTACCGTTAATAGGGAACACTGCAGGGAAGTTATGCAACGTTTGCGTGAAAAAATACGGCTCAAACGATCGGAATTGTGGGAAAAAAATCACGGATTCTGCAGAACGATAATGCACCAGCTCACACATCAATGCTTGTGCGAGATTTTTTGATCAAAAACAAAAACCCTAATCATGCCTCAACCACCCTATTCACAAGATTTGGCTCCCTGCGACTTTTTCCTATTCCCAAAACTGAAGAGACTAATGAAAGGAAAGCGTTTTGTCACAATTGCTGAGATACAGTCAAAATCGAAGAACGACCTGATGGCGATACCGAAAAGCTCATTTAAAAAGTGCTTCGAGGATTGGAAGAAGAGCTGCCATAAGTGCATTATATCTGAGGGGGATTACTTTGAAGGGGGCAAAATGCATAATGATGAATAAATAAATACTTTTCTAAAAAATTAAAAATTCACCTTTTCTTTTAAACAGACCTCGTACATATGTATATGTGAAATATTTTTTAACTTTTAACATTGTCACGCACATGTTGCATTTGTAACGCACAATTACACCATACTTTTACAATACATAGTCGCTTGGCTTGCAATACTAAATGATTAATTTACTATATTTTGCTTATTATTAAATCAAAATTAGGCTCAAGTACGCAACATTTTTTGTCAGAGAGAATTAGACATGAGACAGCTTTCCAAGGGAAGCAAGAAAATGTCAAAGTCAATCAATGCCAACATACACAGGCTAAACTTATTTCTTATTTTAAATAGTATTTCTCTTATTGAAAAAGAAAAACAAAAATTAATTCAAGAAACTTTAAAATTTTATTATCGTCAACTTTTCCGGATGCTCAGATACTCAGGTGGAATTCAATATTCACTATAAAATTTAAATTCTACTATTACGAAAACGACCACTAGTTTTACAAATTCACTTTGAAAAATGTTGTTACTTCTCTTTAAAATTTGACTTTTTAACCATAAGTAGGAATTTTCTGTGAATTTCGTAACATGCGAATTTCATAGGTCTTCTGTACGCTTCCAAAGAGGAGATAACACGCAATATCGAATGATGCAGTCGAATTGACAGTAGAATATTTGAAAAAAAAAACAGGTTTCGCAATTAGTTTAAATTATTATTGGTTTTTTTTTTTACTCGAAGAAACCTGTTTTTAAAGATTTATGGATTTTGAAGATATTAAATCCAGAAGTGCCATGAAAAAGCCATGAAAGTACTGTTTTTTAGATTTTACGGGAAAAGCGGAAAACAGTTAAGAAAGCAACCTAAGTTTCTTCAAAATAAAATAAAATTAAATAAATCACAAATTTATTGCGATATATTAAAAATTTGCAGGGACGTGAATTTTATTGGAAAAAGTAAACCATAAAAGAAATTATTTATCTATGTCTTTTTTTTATTTAATTTTGCATTTTGCCTTATAAATACAATCATTGTCAACCACAGGTTAATTGTGAAAAATGCTTAGAAAAATTTAATAGATATTTTTTTTTTATCTGGGACCAGCACTCAGGAGATGACTCTATACTATAACTATAGGAAAAGGATAGTAGGAGAAACGACAGGAGGTGAAGCTTAATTAATTATTTTGCAGTTCTGATGCGATTGTGAATTGCTACCAGCTCAAGCCGGTATTTTTCAGTGACCAGTGACTATGCCTTCGCCACTGAAACCTTCCGACAACAACTGACACACAATGTTAATAGATTTAAATCGAATAATTAAATTGCTGTATCAAAAAAAAAATTTATTCGAGGAAGCTATTTGGTTTGTTTTATTTGTATATTTCATAATTCTGAAATATTTTTTGGTAGTTCTTTTATAAACATGTGCAATTTCTTAGGTTTTTTCAAGCATTTAGTTAAAGGTGTACTGAAGATTTTGGTATTAACACCAAATCAAATGTGCATATACGAGTAGACAAGCTAAACCATATAACAAACATAGATAAATTATCATAATTAATTTTGACTAATGTTGAATAAATGAAAAAATAGTGGCATAAAAAAAAATTATATTTATAAATCTAATTGTATTATAATAAATAATATTAATTTTTTTAGAGTTAATACTAGTAAGAAATACATTATTTCACATTGAAATGAAAGTTGTCATAGAAATTATTATGTTATTTGCAGCTATTCTTCAATATTGCCACAGAATTTTCCTAGTTCTTAGTAACGTGTGCGTTTTTTTTCGCTGAATCTTATTTTCAGATTTCGAATGAATTATAAGTCACGATACTTTTTGTAGTTTTGGTAAAACCGTGATAAAAATTATTGAAATAGAACAAAGTCTCTTTGTTACCTTATCTTGTACTTAAGTTCTCAATTAACTAAAGCTCTCTTTATCTCGAATTAACCCTGAAATATGTGAAAAAAGTAAGGCATTCCCATCTCTGAATAAGTTATCAAAATGTACAAATAAAAAAATCCGTTCTAGTATGTGCTCAGTTTTGCTCGTTCTTGCATAAACGGCCGTCTGTGTCATCAAAAGCTTCCAGCACAACAACAACAAATACTGCTTGTTGCTCTCAAAATGTAACAACGAAGAAATCATTTGCCCAGTTATCATTTGAATCGTTGAAATAGAAATTAAAGAAAAAGAAAAACAAAAAATGATAAAGCTTCGAAATGTTTGCTACCAAAAACTTTTCAGTATTTCATTGTGCAAAAATAAACAACTCTTCAAAACATTTTCGTAGTTTCGTTTATTAGTTGCTGTATTTTGTTGTTGAAAGTTTTCAATATCATTCATACTTTTTCGCACAACAAACTGCCGCCACACCAACATCCAAACTACAAACCAGAAGATTAAAGAGAGGCACTGAGTTAAATACGATTAACAAGTTGAAATTTAGAGTAAAAAAGCAAAAAAAAATCTATGGCTGCATGAATGGATAAGTTGCTTAGCAGCAGTGTAAATAATTGACTTTGTTTGGGCAACAACAACAAATTAAATTCCGGCTGAAAAATCAAGTATGCACGCACTTTAGGACAGAAAATGTACAAAAACACAGCCATGTACATATATTTACTGAAGTGTCGAAAGTATTTGGTAGAGCAGAGCAACAAGCCGTACCGGCGCAACAGACCGCTAACCCATCGCCGAAACACCCGGATGATCAGCGGCTTAATCTTCAGTTGATTTGTAGTAACATTATTTAGGAGTTATGTAAAAATACAACTCGGTAATCAATTTAGTTATTTTTTATTTTTATATCTACTTACAAATAGTATTACATATCGTCACCTAAAATGCAAACGGACATATCATCACTTTTAAAAATTTTACAGGAGAGACAAAAAAACTTAAAAAAATAGAAAAAATAAGGGAAATATTTTACAAAAATACTGCGTATCTAACATTTTTTTTTTATCATATTTGCAGATTTTTGTATTGTGAAAAACAATCGTTTGTTGTTACGACCTTTTGAATTTCTTTAATAAATTCGTTATTTTTAAAAATAGAAAGCTAAAAATTATTGAACACGTGTGCCTTGATACGCTGTACCAATATCGATTAAAAACTCAATTTTGAGTTTGTTGGTTGTTACGCCCTTTTACATTTTAGGTGACTATATACTCTGTATATAATACAAAAATATTAAACACGATGTACTATAGATATATATGATGGAAACTTAAAATCTTTTGATCAGTGTAGTTTATTTTATCTCAATTTTTAGAGTTTCTGCTATTAGTTTTATATAATTTCTTTTATCCTGGACCAGCTCTTACGATATGACCCCGACATATGCGTTGCATTGCGCCGGAACTAAAGGAAAAGGATAGTGAGAGAAATGACAGGAGGTGAAGCTTCACTTTCCTCCAACTCCGCCTTTCCACGATATTTGCTTACAGCACTACTACAGTGCCACTGATGGCAAGTAAACGTTTACAATTTTGAGCTGTTTTTCGTAGTAATTTTTAGTAATTATTTTACTTCGCTGGTTCTGCACAATACCGAGAAAAGAGGGCGCTTTGCTGTGCCTGTGGATTGCTGTCAGCTGAATTCGGTACTGTTCAGTGACCAATGACTTTGCCTTCGCCAGTGAAACCTTGCGACAACAACTCACACAAAGACACACTAATGGACATCAGAAAAACTGCGAGATGTTTTTATGACTTACTCTGAAACTGGGGTCGACCCAGGACACCAAGGTGCTGACTACTACAGCCATTGCGAATAAAAACTGATTATAAATGTGATAACAAATAAATTACGCTGTGGTTATATGATCAGGTTTGTCTTTCAAATTTTTCACTCATACTCTTTGGCAAAAATCATTTGAATTGACGGCTGTGACGTAGATTGCACACAAGTTTTTAACATTTTAGCAATTTATCTAATTTTTCTAAAATAGTCGCCAAGAAAACAATAACCGAACTGTTCATAAGAATAGCAATCAGATGGTTTCCTGACTGAATTTCATTTGAAACACAGAATTGGAAAAATAGCTAAGAGTTGATTTTAAAAACGGTAGATTATACGCAAATATGTTATCTAATGGATTGGATATCATTACTTTGATGACAAAAACTTAATGATTTACTATGAAGCATAATTTTAAGAGTAAGTTTATTCAGATTAATTTTTTCCTCTTTTAATAGGAATTTGTAAAAAAGATTCAAAGAAAAGAATTCCAATATTCATACAAATTTTAAATATTTTTAAATTAAACAGACAAATTGCTGCCGCCGCCGATGATTTTTTACTTTTCAGCCGCTGCCGCCGATATTTTTAGTTCGGCTTGTTTCTCTGTATGGTAGAGTCACCGTTTTTGCTTTGTGCAAGGCCAAACATTTTATGGCATAGTAAATACGAATGCATTACATTTATTCGAAATTTCTTAGCATTGTTCTTTGCTTTTTATTCTTTTGGAATTTAATGCGTAAATGCGTTTTTAACGCTTGACTGCTGTTATGGCAAGTTTTGCTCCTTTTGTCATCGATAATAATTCGCCTTAATTTTATGCTGTTTGCAATGCAATTATATATTTAAAAGAGCAGAAGATGCTGGTTTCTTTCTTGAAATCCCCCACCCTGTTATGAGTCTATTAAGAACAATAAATTGCAAAGGCAGCCATGTGCATGCATTAGTATATACAACACAGATAACATATAAAAATATTTGGTGCATAACCCAGCAACATTTTTTTGTGCTTCTTTAAGGATTTTTAGAGCATAAATTTATTTTTTAGTTTTCCTGATACTTTGCAACTGGTTACAAATATTGTTTAAACCATACCTACCCAATAGACATTCAAATATCTGAAGGAGTTAAGGTCACAAAATATTTTACGGCTGGTGAGATTAGCAATATTTACTGGGACTTACGAGTATTTACTGCAGATATTTTAGTATCTGCATGAGAACTTCAAATGAGAATACAATCCAGTAATGTTGTTGCAATGAAATTTTTTATTATAATCTGTTAGATAATTTCATGGCATTTATTTGTGAAATATGTTTTCCTGCTAATGTCCGTCGGGACTACGAGTTACGTGCTCTATTCGCTCAGTCCCATTTTTCACTACTTTTTCCAATATATCTATATATTATATAAACCATATGGCGCCAAACGTGGCTTGAATATTGGTTTCCAATGATTCAAAAGTGGCTGCTTTGTCGCAAAATCAACGACTTAACATAACCGCTTAAATCACCCGAGTGATGGTACCAGTGAACATGACCACTGCTGGAAATAAAGTTCTCTTAAAATTGATTTTTCAATAAAACATGGTTAAGAGTGCTGTATGGCAATTTGCGCCGTTTAGTTGGAACCAAAAGTCATTGCTGTTGTTTAGGTGACACTGAAAATTTGTGCTAAAGTTCAGACGCTTCCAACTAATTCCCCACATATTTTGCTGGTACATATTTAAAAAAAAAAATTTATATATAAAGATATACTCCAGTGTTCAGTGATTTCAGTGTACGAGTATTTTGAAATTCCTCTTTTGGCAAGTGAGCGCTTTCTCACTTTCTAATCATTGAAATTATGCCAAGAAATTGAGAGGGCGAACAACAACTACAATTGCCAAATTTTAAATGAAAAATGATAAGTTGTTTGAAATGTGTTTGATAATACTCCCTCCAGCCGATGGTTTGTGTGTGCCGTTGTATTTAAGTTTTTTTTTTTTTAACAGTTTTTATGTTTTTGCTTCAGTTAATGAGGATTGACGGTGTTAAAACTAAAAGTTGTGATTTTGTCACTTTGAAAATTGGCAAAAACTATTTTGAAGAATGAAACATTTTAAATATTTTGTATGAAATGCAATAAAAACTTTTGTAAATTATTTTTCTTTGCGAAAGCTTGGAAGAATCTAAGAAAATTAATTTTCTTTGATAGTTTTTTAATCTTTATTTTTGAGCGTGTTCATTCAATATTTTTATAATAAATATTTTTCGATTTTATTTAAAAGTGATTTTTTCTAAAAAAAAATTTCAACTTTTGACTCTAATTTTAAAATTTAGCTTTTTCACGAACAAAATATATGAAAGGTATTATTAGATACTTTATGATATTCACATAAAGTATGTTTTAAAAGAAGCAAACTCAATTATTATTATTATTTTTGGGCCAGAAAGCACCTCAACCAAGAAGATCTATTGTGCAAAGAAGCTCATAATACAGCCCTGTCCTAAGGCTTCTTAGGAATCCAAGCACTATTTGGGATCTGGTGTTGCACAGATTGTGTGGAAGCACCGTATTTCCACCCGGACGGTGAAACCTCTTTGGTGAAGGAGAGTCGCAAAGAACATGTTCAGAGCTTTCAGTGTCACTTTCACAAAATGGGCAGACATTGGAGAGACCAATTTTGTTAAAGTTGTACCTCAGGGCACAATAGCCTGTTAAAGTACCCCGTTATTGGCTCAAGTTCCATATTTCAGATTCCCCTATTCGGGATCAGAAAGCGTTTGGCTTGACGATGGCCGGCTCTCTCATGCCAGTGAGCAGTTTCTGTTGCATTTTATTAGTCCTAAGAATGGCTGTGGGCCAATTAGGGGCATATTTGCCAATTACTTTGCTAGATAGTCTGCCATTTCATTACCCGCATAGCCAGGAACCCAGCCCAATGCAACGGCGTTAAAGTTCTCCAACTCACTGAGATGGTCCAGGCACAAACACACCATTTTTGAGGTTATCATGGTCGAATGAAGGGCCCTAAGCACCGCCTGACTATCTGATGGTACATAAATGTGGGCTCACGTCATGTTCCTATGGAGGTACCCGCCCACACATGTTACGATAACATGAATCGCGCCGCTTTTAAAACTGTTAGGTATACACCCATTGGAATAATTTTTCTGAATCAATTTTCTGATTCCCGTCCCTGTTCTACCATCCGCCAGCTTTAGACCCATCGGTATGCCATACCCGTGATTCAAATTTTCTAGAGTTGGTCCTCACGGTCATTGATATCAATCTTGAAATTTCTAGATGAAATTTATCTCTGAGATGCCACGTCATCACTGTGGGGAATTGGCATATGTGGATAGTCCGGCAAGACCCTCAAACTCAAAGCCAACACAATAATATTGATTATGGAGGAGGAAAGCATATCCATATAATACTATTTCGCTAATGCTTACTTAGCTCATCAGTGGATTTCTCCTAATTTCTGACTACAAATCCAAGATTTTTATGTCCAAATATTCAACGAATCAATCGAGAATTAATAGGTGAACACCATTAAATTAATAGGTGAGGCCCATTAAAAAATTGGTCTCCAAAATCGCCAAACGGTAGTCGACTCCCACCTAACTGTAATTTCCGTGTATTTTAGCACTGTTGCACTGTGATAAAACGAATAGCACAGCTTCGCTCTCAACACCATCCGTAAACTGGATTCACATTGTTTATGTCGCAATTGGTAAAACTTTTATTTGTATTCGTATTCCCTGTTAATCGATATATCATTGATGAAGTTTATTTGGTAATATATATAATTGCGTTATACATAAATAATATTAAAAAGTATTTATTTCACTATTTGGCTTTTGCGCTGAGGATTAAATCACATTCAATATATCATTTCGTGTAATATTTCACGGGTCTTTCCCGCATATTGTTTTTCTATTAAATACATTTTTTATTTGTTAAATACTTTTTCGTCTTGGGATACAGTCGAACTTCTCTATAACGAAATCTTCTCCATAACAAATAAAATTCGTGAACACAACATTTTTGTGAGAAGTTTCATACATTTTGATCTCCCTATAACGAACTTCCCTATAGCGAAGTTCTCTCTGTAACGTACAATTTTTTAAGACCTAAATAGAATTTTTCACACTAAATAATCTCTCTATTGCGAAGTTTTTAGCAATCGTTTTTTGCATCAATTTAGTCACATATAATAAAAAAAAATTAATGTGTTCATGTAAAAACAAGTTTTTTTGTCTTAATAAATATATTTTCTACATAAAAAAAATGTAGTCAAAATTTTCTGCAGTTTCTCTTTAACGAATTTTCTCTATAACGTAGAAATTTGACGGTCCCCAACTGCTACGTTATAGAGAAGTTCGACTGTATTTGTAATTATATAATAAAATTTTTAATAAAATATGAAATATACTTTATAGATTTCAAGGGTACTCATCAAGCAAGTGTGACCCAAATTCCACACTTTTTTTTTTAGAGTCAACTAGTTAAAGCAGTTCATTACTTTGCGTTCTAGTAAAAGCTTAAATCATATTCAAATAATATTTTAAGGAAAAAAAACATTAAAAGGATATTGCAAATCCTTTCGGAAGACTTTCCCAGAACAAAACCTGCTAATAAACTTTATTCTAATGCCATTATGACTTTTTCTTATGTACAAAAACTCTTTCTAACTTAATTATTTAGAAAAATTACAACACAATGTTCTAATTAAAAAGAGTCTTTGAATGTAGAAGTGCATATGCATGTGTAAGTGGTTAGAAACTCGTATATACGCTCATTCGGTTTTATGTGTGTATGTTTTTCCATTGTGTATTTAAGTGAAGTAAATCCCCCCTTAAAATTTATTTATTTTCTTAAAGACTCTTATTTAATCTTGTGGTTTTGAGTAGAGACTGTTTAGGTATGCTTGAAATTATAAATTCGTTAGGAAACTTTTTGCTTTAATAACACTAGAAAATACTAGGCGGTACGATCAACTTTCAGCGGTTTGTACCCAAAAAAAAAAAAAGGATTAATATTTACTTTATAGGAATTTCTTTTCAGCTAATGGAATTGGAAGCATAACAAAAGATAACTTCTCTTGCTATTGGCCTCTTTATTTCAAATGATTCGGCAATATTTTTTTTTTTTTTTTATCTGGGACCAGCACTCAGAAGATGACTCCTACACATGCGAAGCATTGTGCTGGAACTTTTTTAGGAAAGGGATAGTAGGAGAAACGACAGGAGGTGAAGCTTGCTTATTTTTGCAGCTCTGCTTTCGCACGTTCTTTGTTTATACTTTTAGCAGTGCTGAAGCTTCGGTTCAGTAGCCATTTTTTTCATTGTTTTACTTCGCCGGTGCTATACAATACCGACGAAGGAGGGCGTTCTGATGCGATTGTGGATTGCTATCAGCTGAAGCCGGTATTGTTCAGTGACCAGTGACTATGCCTTCGCCACTGAAACCTTCCGACAACAACTGACACACAAAGACACACTACTGCACATCAAAAAAATGCGAGATGTTTTATTTTCATTTTAAAATTTTTTTTGTCTGAAACTGGGGTTGAACCCAGGTCTGTTCTTGGATTCGTAGTCAACGTGCGGACTACCATCCATCGTGCCATCGCCACCCTCATTTGTTCATGTTGTTGTTGTGTTTTTTTAAGGGAACAAATCAAATCGTCTAACAATATTGGTTTTTGGAGAGGAATACTCTACTACTCCAGGATAGAAGATGAAGTGGTAAAGCTATGTACACAAGATTGTCACATATTCGAATATTGTGAGGAAAATTGTCATAAAATGTTTAACAACCATGTAAGCCTTCAATTTTTGTGTGGCAACGCATTGTCAGTATATTATACAACAACAATATTTTCAGGCCGCTAACAATCATGAGAACAACCGCCCTTTCCATTAACAGGTAATTGTCAGCTATTGTACGGTCATTTGTTATTGTCAGATGTGCTTAATTTAGTGCACCGTGCAATAACACCATTGTCAGATTAATATTTCTATTGGCAACGCTGCCCATAAATATTAAGAGACAATGTTTAACATCGAATCTGGCAACTTTTGTTATACAATAATCTGACGAACGTGTGAACTGACAATTTTTGTAGGCATATAAATGTATTGTCGAACAACTGTGTGACAATGAGATTGTCAGGTTCTCGTACAATAGTCTGAAGTGACAATTTACCTTTTGGTGACAAATTTTCATTGCCACATCTTACAATATTGTAATATTTTTTTTTTTTAACTCGCACCAACACTCAGGAGATGACGCCTACACATGCGATGCATTGTGCTAGAACTAGATGAAAGGAATAGTAGAAGAAATAATAGGAGATGAAGCTTCATTACGTTTTGCACGTTATTTGTTTTTATAGCAGTGTTGTAGCGCCTCTGATGTCGAGGAGACGTATTAAATTTTGAAGCTTCGTTTTCAGTAGCCTTTTTTAGTAGTTAGTTTACTTCAGCGGTGCTACATAATAACGACGGAGGTGGGCGTTCTGATGTGGTTGTGGATTGGACAAAGCTGAAGCCGTTACTGTTCAGTGACTAGTGACTAGGCCTTCGCCACTGAAACCTTCCGACAACAATTGACACAAAGTCACACAAATGCACATCAGAAGAAATGCGAAATGTTTCTGTGAGTCTGAAACTGCGGTTGAACCCAAGAAAGTTTTTCGTAGTCAACGTGCAAACTACTTCGACCATCGCCACCATTAGACATATCAGACAATCGTGTGTACAAAGCTTAAGATATGCAGATGCGCATTTTTATTAATTCCTGACTGTACCCATTTATTTTTTTACGCTACAGAAGCAATATTTTGGTTTATTACTACATCTGTGCCCAAAGCGCCCTTCTTAATTGCAATTTAATTGAACAAGGACGCGTCGACGAAGTGAGATAAAAATAAAATGGCTTTCTTCGGTTGTAAAAATAAATTCCACAAAAGATAATGTAACCAAGATCTAGACGCGCAACAAAACGTTGAAAAGAAAACTTCTCAAAGGCAACAAAAAGTCGCATTAAGTTTTAATTATAAGAAATTCAAAATTTTATTATTTTTCATTTGGCAATTTTTCCAAAAGTATCTGTTCAGCTTAACTTTTAGTTTTCTTTTCAAAAATCCCTAGCGTTTGCTACCCATTTAATGGAAGTGAGTAGAAATAGTTCAATAATAGTAAAAGTAGTAAAAATATTATGTTTATAGTGATTACATTTGTTTTTGAGTTCTCTTCTTCCATTTGATACCCATTTAGGGGCGGGTGGTGAATAGTACATCATTAGCACGATTTAAATGGCATAAAAATGCACAAGTCCATTTACCGCATATATGTTCGAATTTCGAAGAATTAAGAAAACAAACTGTGTAGAAAACCTAAAGAACGCTGAAGATGGAGTTATGGCTACTTTCGAAAACAGCATGTTGTTCCGTTCTGCTAGTGTATATCAGTATAATTTACAATTTTGTTCTTTTGATTTAATTTGTTTCTTAGTAACTGTCGCATGTAATTTGGATTGCCTGTATGTTATCGATCACTATCATATTTAAAATAGAAAACAATTTTAAATAACGCATTCGATATATGATCTAGGAGAAAAGAGTACCGAAAAAGCGTTGGTTTAATTATAATACTTTAGGAGATATATGGTTGCAAAGAAACCTACCAAAATTCAGTTCTTGGCCGTTTTATCAACTAAAAGCACATACGAGTATGTGGAAAAAGTCCGCATATTTTCAGTAGCATTTGTATGCTTTTTGAATTTTAAATCTATCTAGCAAAGTTTCTGAGATATAAAGTGTATCTAAACATCGCAAGCAAAGTCTACATATCGAATTTCATCTCTCTAGCTTTAGCTTTTCGGGCTGAGCGTTGAAGAGTCCGTAAATAATGAATCATAGCCTTTCTATATATATTTACATAGATAGAAGATTTTTATCAAACAAATACATATAACAATTAAAAGAAGAATTATATACAGCAAAAAAATGTATTTGTGTGCTAAAACAATGAAAAAATGCCACATGCCCTCCTTGTAGAAGACATAATGGCTGAAGAAAACACTCAGACACTACGTGAACACTATACTAAATGAGCGTATAAGATAATCTCATATACAGTGGTAGACACGTTACATTAGCGGTACAGCTTAATTTTGCTAATAAACTAAAGGCGTGAAAGCATAGCACGTCGGCTGTATACCCAGAATATCGTAGATTCTACACCCTCTCCATCCAAAAACTTTTTTGAAGGGCATTAGTGCCCAAGGCAATATATGGAAACGTCGTACTCCATCGTCGGTATTTGAGCAATAAAACTTTCGCTGAATAAAGTAGTTTAAATATTAATGCGCCAACTGATGTTCGGTTTGCAGCTGAAGTTCAGTTGCACTCGGCAATCGGAATCGGTTTTCTTATATTTCTCGATAATTCATTTAGTAAATTTAACATTAGACGGCGTATCTTATGAAGTGCAGCAATATGAAGCTCTAATTTTTGTACAGAGTTGGCTATGAATTTGCTAACTGGTGTATCGGAATGCTTGGCCTCTAGGTGCACTACCATTCCATTGACAACTGCTTGATTATGTGTCCCCAAAAAAAGAGACCACGTAAATGACTTTAATTATTTTTATTTTTTTTTATATATATAGAGTGGTCCCTACCATAATGCACGATGTTCATTGTGAGTCACACCTTAACGTCAAGTTTTTTGCCCAACTTAATTTGGTATTTCTTTGTTTCAGTGTTTGCCAAATTCTAACCATGTAGAGGTACCCAATTGAGCAGTGCATTAAGATTGTTGAAGCCTTTTACTAAAATCGTCGTTCAAATCAAAATGCATTTCGTGCACTTCGTAATTTTTTCGGTCAGCAAAATCGACCAAATGTGTCCACAATCGAAAGAATTGTGTGCCAATTTCTGTAGGAAATGTTAAAATGCCTGTGCATGCTCGCCCAGTTCGTTCTGCGGAAAATATTGCTCTTGTTCGCGATAGTATGGCAGAAGAGCCGTCAACCTAGACTCGTCGTCGCTCCCATCAATTGAACATCTCACGAACATCACTGATGCCAGAAATTTAAGATATGGACCTGGAATATATGTGGCTCCAACAGGATGACAGCCAACGAAACAATGGTTCTTTTGCGTTAGACATTCAATGGCCGTGTTATCTCAAGGCGTGGCGATGTTATTTGGACGTCACGAGCATGTGATATGACATTGTTGGACTTGTTTCTTTTGTGATATTTAAAAGAAAAAGTATACTTCAATAAGAATAATTCAAGAGCTAAAGAGCAATTATGACTCGCAGTCATTGAAAATATCGAACAACGGAATGAAGCCGTGGCGAGCATTTTGCCGATATTTTGTTTCACATACATCCTTCTATCGTAATAATAAAAACATTAAGATAATTTTCTGAAAACTTTTTGTTTTATTTTATTAAAATTAATTTATAATAAATATTTATAATAATAATTCTTCTAGTTTTTTTTTTACCTCTTTTTTATTAATTACACTAATTATTTAAGCTGTAGGTCTTTTTTATATATGAAATATTTAATTTTATTCGATATTTCGCTACTCCTTTGTGTAGCTTCTTCAGGAATTTATTTAATTTTATTCGATATTTCGATATTTCAGGAAGAAGCTACACAAAGGAGTAGCGAAATATCGAATAAAATTAAATATTTCATATATAAAAAAGAGCTACAGCTAAAATAATTAGTGTAATTATTTATAATAATGTCAATGAAAATTAATCAATTCATATTGATTTCTACAATATTTTTTCCATGTATATGAAATGACTTTATAATGAGTTTTAAATTTACCCAAATATATTTACAATGTTACGGCTTATTTTATTTTAATAAAAATAATAATAAAATAATAATAAATTTTGGAACAAAATCTACAAATTCTTCTTTACACAAAAGGTGCCGCAATATTAACGGAACCGACACTATTCTTGCCCTGAGAAAATAAGTGTGTTCTTGTTGAAACGAGTTTCCAAATACAAAAATTTTCATCTTGCGTTATTTGAAAGATACCCGTTACATATATACATACACACATACGTACATGCATTTAATAATAACAAAAGATTTTAGTTGTAATAGAAAATTTGTAAATTTTACATGCCATTTGAAATTGTGCACAGCACTAAAAATATATATGTAGAGTGTCAAGAATTGCACCACAAATGCAACATGTATGGTTACAATTAAAATAACAATTAACTCCTTTTGTTTCGAAATGAAATGGAAAAAGAGTGCAAAATTATAAGTGGGTATGTGCACTTGGCCAATTACACAGCTCATCTAATTAAGTCATTTGAACAATTTTGCTATTGTTGTTTGCAATACAGTGCAGTAATTGTGGTTTTTTCTTTTCAATATATTAAATACAATGGAAAACCTTTTTTTATTGTTTTATAAAATTAACTCGTTCAGAAGGGTTGCAGGAATTAGGACAGTTTTCATGTACGTGACCTACGATTTCACTTCAAAAAAAAAACATGAATTTAGAGAAGTAAGAAGTATTAAATTTAATATATTAAAATTTAATATATACTTATAATATATATGTAGTTAAATTTATAATTTTCACAGCAAAAAAAACAGCATTTTATTTAAAAATTTTGTAATTTCAATTATTTGAATTTATTACATTTTTACTTGTAAAGATATTAACAGTGTCAATTAAATTAATTTCATCAATAGTATTATTAAATTTTGTTAAATATTTAAAAAAAACTCGAAAAATTTTTATTTAGGAAAACCCAAAATATTTGAAATCAATTCGAATGCTTATTTTTGTTTCTATATTTCTGTATGAAATGAAAGAATCAGAAATACATTTCAATAAACATAAGTCGTCATATTGTGTATTTCACAAGCAAAAAATATTTTTTTTTATTTCCTTAAGTATTGAGCCCAAAAATTAATTAAAATTTTAATTGAATTGGTTAAACTTTTAATTGAAAATACATTTTATTTTGATCAAAAGTGTTAATTAAAAATAAAAACTGTAAATGTGCTTCTGTGGTTTCGCGGGAATAATTTGAATTAAATGACAATAATTTTCCGACTTTTTTTCAAACAATCTTTTAATTAACTCAATTGAATTCCTTAGTTGAAAAAAATTCAAAATTCTATATGAATACATTTTCATTACATTTTTAATGGCATTTTAATTGCATTTTCAATGCTGAAGAACCTCATGAATACAAATATGTTAATTGATAAGATCAATTTGTTTGTAGACTGAAAATTGGTAAATATTTTAATAGGAAGAACTATCAGCCATACCTAAACAAGCGCGGAAGGCGTTTTCTAGCTGTCAAAAATTCTCATGCCCGTACAATTTGTATGAAGCATACCGAAATACCGCGGCGGCAACGCAACGGCAACATTTTGCAATTGGAAAATCCGATTTTGACAGTGCGTTTAATAGTGAAGTCAGTTGCAAATAAAGAAGGTGAAAGAAATAAACATAAAAAAATATTTGTTATTAGAAAATGGAGGTAAGTAAATCCTTTAAATCGTCCATATAACTCATTGTTTAAACTTTTTTTTATAAAATGCTTATTAAAAAATCGCAAACACCAATAAACTTTATTGTTAAAATAATCAGGGTTGTTATATTTATTTTTTTGATAACCCTGTTTTTATCGTTTTGACATAGCGTTGCCGCTTTTATTTAGGTATTGCATTTCAGCGTAAAAGCTAAGCGGAAAAAACGTTCCGTCTTCCGCGCTTGTTTAGTTATGGCTGTATGGAAGGTTTCGCCAAAACATGACTCAGATTTAGGAGCACTATCAAGACTTCTGGGATCACTAGTAAATGATGGCTGACTTTTGTTATTCTCTTCTACGCGATGACACAAAGAATAAAGTTTTATTATTTTTATTTTCTATTGGAATCATTTTTTGAACAATTAATAATTCAAGTACGATTTTGGGCAATTTCTTGCAGCAAAATATATGAAAAATTTTGTATATTAAATTGACACTGTGTATATAATAGATACGGTGTATCCAGTCATGACAAAATCTATTCATAAAATACCCCAAGGGAATTAAAATATTTCTATGGATTTTTTTCTTTTTTTTCTTCTTTTTTTTTTTCTTTTTACTGAGTCAATTTAATTACGAGATAATAGCAGTGAGTTAAATCGAAATTAACTGAACTATAAATAAAAAAATTATTATGTTTTACTCATTTATTAAGTCGTTGTAATAAAATTGCTATTAGCTGACCAAACATACATGGATACAAATATAAAATCCTTGTTACACATACATATAAACTATTTTTGGTATTTCATTCTTAATTGGATTTTATTCCCAAATGAACAAAAACTACAAAGATATTAAGAAATTCCAGTTTATTAATAATATCTAGATTTTATTTCGATATAAAAAACTAATGAGGAAGTGTTTGGGAATAGAATAATCAAATATGTGTACAAGTATTAAATTAAAAATACAGGGGCCAAATTCGATTCGAAATGAAATTTCGTTAAAATATCTAATGCTGTAGTTTCTCTCCATTTTTTTTTTTAAGAAAAAAATTCAAAATATTTATTAATTTTATTAATATAAGTTATTAAATTTTTCATATTTTTTTTCTATAATTAATTTATTTTGTTTAAAAAATTGTTTAATTGTTAGGGGTATTATAATTTCTTTGATTTTTCTTTTATAAATATATCGATATTTCGCTGCAACTTTATGTAGCTGCTTCACGAAATACATATAATGAATTTCAAAAAAAAAAAAATTATTTTACTGTAATTTTTTATCATTTTGTGCCAAACTGAAAAATTCTTTTCACATTCAAAAGTTTATACAAATAAAAACAAATTTAAAGAACGAAAACATTGAAAGAAATAGGAAGTGATGATTATAATTGAGTAGTTGAGATGCACAACTCGCTCGCTACACGTTATGGGAATTTTGGGAAAATTCGAAAAACATATTGCGGCTGATTAAATGAACCAAATTAGTTGAATGCTATTAAATCTTAAATGATATGCCATTCTCGATTCAAAACTCTATGATTGATAAATTCAAACGAACTGAAATTTTAAAACAAATAATAAATTAAGAATTTGGAACGAAAGATTATTGCTACGTATTTTCGAAACATACGAGTTCTGCTACATACCAGATGGGATCGAAGAAGTTTTGCAGCGAACTGTATCGCACTGGGAAAATTAAGTACTCCACTTCAGTACATATATATTGAAAATTATATTAATTTATTGGAATTATGCGACCAGGAGTAAAAGAGAGACTTCCGTCTTCTTTATTTTTAATTTTTGAAAAAAAATATGAATTGTTAAACAGAAAAAAATCTGAAATCTGCATCTTCAGTGAACTAACTCCTCGTCGATTTATTCTGTGCCCTGATCAATGGTAGTCCAAGACCGAAACATAAAGTTGCTAGACTTTGTTATTTCTCCAATTTTCCTTAAAGTGGTGGTTTCAACATATTTTTTCTTTTCGGTTTTAATCCCCAAATTGATGAGAAGCAGTTCTACATGTCATGAATTTTCTTTTCTTACTTCAAGAATTGATCGGTAATTAATCTCTTCATTCCTTTCCCTGTGTTTACTAAATATGACTGTTCGCTTTGAAGGTTTGAACTTATAAATATATTAAGTCAGGTGTTGTCACCACAAGAGCTACAGCAATTTTCCGATCATATATAGGAAATGTAATTTTGATCCATGAACATATAGGAAATCTTCAGCAAATAAGATCTCGAAAAAAGCGTGTTTTGCTACGAAAGATGCAATGTGGTAATTTTGAAAATAAAATGGTGAACGGAACAAACCAGTTTCATAACTATTCGCTGATGGCGAATAGTCAGCGTGTTGGCTCTGCAACCAGAAAGACCCAGGTTCGATTCCCAGCCGGGTCAAATCAGAAAAAAAAAAAAAAGTTTTTTCTGAGTTTTCTGTGCTACAGCACCCTCCTTCGTCGGTATTTGAGCAATAAAACGTCGGCGAAGTAAAATAATAAATAAAATGGCTCCATTAGCTTAAAAATAATGCGTCAAAAACATCAGAGACGCCACAACTTTGCTTTATAATTAACACGCAACTGCAGAGTTGTGCAAGAATTAAGCTAATTTTCCTACCACTTTCACCACCTGTCTATTCTCTACCCTATCCTTCTCTCTAGTTCCAGTGCAATGCATTGCATATGTAGGGGATATCCCCTGAGCACTGGTCCAAGATAAAAAAAAAAAAAAAAAAAAAAAAAAAAGATACAGTCTGTATATTTCTTCTGACAAAGTGCCGAAACAACTGTCGATTGTTATATCGATGTTGTTCATTTTTGTAATAAACGAGTTTTGCACCAGTTGTTATTCAACAGTTGGATACAATACAACAGAATAGTGTGGTGTCACTTTGGTAGCATCACAAGACACGTTTGTATGGAGAGACAAATGTGAATCGGTTTTAAAAGATTTCTTTAAATTATCAGCATTTCCACATATTCTTTTAAGACCTTTTAAATTATAATTACAAAATTTTAAACGGAAAAAATTTAAAAATTTTTATAACGCAATACTACAGTAATTAAATACATTTTATATATTGGAAAAACAACTAATTAATTTTCTGCCTCCGTTCGATTTTCTTTCGAGGGAAATAAACGCAGACTTTTAAATGTTAAAATTACCACAAATCGTGCTTAACGAGATGAATACAAATGCAATATAGTTGTCTATATGTGTAAAAAAGAAAACAAGAGTGTCTAGTACACAATAGATAATTTTTATAACAATAAGTTTACTAAGTGAATAACAATACCTCTCTTTCTTAAATGTATATCTAGTCGTTATTAAAATTAATAACTTCGTAAGTTAAATTTTCATCCCCTGTATATCAATTACATGCATACATAATTATTTTCCTTTTCAATGCTCATAACCAAACGAAACCCAATTAAAAATTTAATAAAAACAAACAAAAAATATAAAATTTCAGAGATAAAAAAAAAAATTAAAAAAGATTTGGCTGTTATACTCACACTACATAAATAACACTAAATAAGTATTATTCTTTACACGTCCATACTCCTACAAATATATTTATATATCATATAAAACCAGATAATTGTGAACAAGCCATATTCCCTTTTATTTGGATTCATAAATCTACATCAGGTTCTAAAGTCTTACTGTCGGTTAATATATATACATCATCTAATACCTCAGCCATTTTGCCGCCCCACTACCCTTCGAAAATATAGTTGGAACATTTTCATTAAATTTCTCCACATAGAAACGTCCGTCTGATCTGAAGACTCGTATGGCATGCCTGTAGTTGCTGCTCAGTCGCAGGAAAAAAACTCCAACGGAATTCAATTCAAAGAGTTGCTCTTGCGTATTGTATCAAATTGAAAAACAAACTTGCAGCATCTCTGGTGTCCATTTTTTTTTAAACTCACGACTTTTGAACTGTAAAGTCAACGCCTAACTACTGCGCTCAACCATCACCCTCCTGTTGTTTCTAAAATACGAAATACTTTAAAATGTAAGAAAAATTTTAACTTTTATTATTTAAGTTTATAAATTAAAATTATAAAACAAACACATACACGTATATAGATTTAAATATTTTTAAACCAATTTTCTTGTTGTTGGCATTTACATACAGACACCATATTTTTTTGTTAATTTCAAATGCACGAACATAAATTCTCTTCACAAATATAAAACAACAACAAAAAAATATTTACTTTATCCACTAAATAAGACATGGAATATAAATCATTCTGCTTTGGCGACTTTATTTCATTCAAATAAATCAACTCAAATGCAAAAAATAAAACAAAAAATTTGCATTAAATATTTTGTTTTATTTTTTATGTGCGCACACAGAAATAATAAATAATAGAAATATTTATGTTTTAGTTTCGCTTCCTTTTTTTTTTATTAGTTTTAACTGGAAACCAAAACAAGCAAAAAAAACCAAAAACGAAACAAAATTATCCATTAAAACTACCACGTTTTGGCCAATGCGGTCGGTAACACAATGCAGATGGTATGAGTGGTGGCTGAGAATTAAAATCACTCATACGTCACGAATTCCACTGATATACAGTGGTTTGAAAATGTTTTATTATGCAAGTAACTTGGCAGCTTGTTAATAAATGACAGTATAAACTGCACTTTGGCACAAGCTGGAACTCAATTAGTATGCGCTTGAGTTGAAAGCGTCTGTCTTGTCGTCAGGAATATAATGTATGTTGTATGTTATTTTTTTCTATCAACAGTGAATAGTATACATTTTTTGAACGATTACAGTGCACATCACTAGAACTAGTTGGAAAAGTATAGGGTAAAGAAGAGACAGGCTAAAATTATTGAAAGTTAAATTTTTTCCAATTGCTCATTTCTTATGAATTTTTGTAAAGCAAAGTTGCTGCGAGAGAAGGAACATTTTTAATTATTATTCTACTTCGCAGACATTTTATTACTCCCACTGCGGTCTGAGCGGGTCTTGAACTGAGGAAATTCTGGTTATTGGGTCATCGCGCTTACTGCTCAGTCAACAGGTGACTATAGATGTTTTTAATATTAAAAAAAATTTACTGCCGCTTTATTCTTATTCCCTCTTTAATTCCGGTCGTGTATATGTATTGAAGGTGAGTACTGTTTTCTGAGTTTTACGTGCTACAGCACCCTTCTTCGGCGGTATTTGAGCAATAAAAAGTCGGCGAAGTAAATTTATAAATAAAATGGCTCTCTCCTTAGCTTAGAAATAATGCGTCAAAATTAAGACGAACATAGACGCCGTAACTTTGATTTATAATTAACACCCAACTGCGGAGCTGTACAAGAATTAAATTCTGTCTTCCTATCACTTTCACCACCTTTATATTTTCTACACCATCCGTCTCTCTCTCTCTCTCTCTAGTTCCAGTGCTATGCATTGCATATGTAGGGGATTTCCCCTGAGCACTATCGTGAGATAAAAAAAAACTGTTTAACTATTTAACAAATATTTTCAAGATGCAGTTCTTATTTTTTCATTTATATATAGAAATATAATTCAATATTTCACCAATTTGTTTGAAAAATATAATATGTCCATAGACACAGACCTTCTTTATCTTGGACCAGCACTCAGTGGATGACCCCTTCACATGCGATGCATTGGGCAAAATTTGTTGAAGAACTTGCCAAATATATAACCTCAGACATTTTATTTATTTATTGTCTATAGACTTTTAAATTTAATAAATAAAAAATTTTAACAAACATACGGATAGAATTATTATTTTTACTACGTATATACAGTGTGATACAAAAGAGCTATATGGTTTAAATGGTTTATAATACTTTTTTATTTATGCGATTATTATAATTTTTTTTTTTAGTACAGTATGTTATTGGGGAATTTTTTGCAATTAGTTTTGAAAAATGATATCCTGTAAGTGATGTCCATTTTCTGCTTCGCACATTCCTGCTCTTTTTAGCATATTTTCCATAACTTTTAGCAAAATTTCGGGAGTAATGGCCATGATATCATTTGAAATGTTTCATAACTAATTCTCCAAGTCTTCTTCACAAAAAGCTGAAAAAAAATAGTAATTAATACTTCTTCTAGTTTTTTGACTTCTTTTTATATTTATAACACTAATTCTTTAAGCTTTTTATTTATTTTTCTTCGATATTTCGCTACTCCTTTGTGTAGCTTTTTCATGAAAATTGGTTTTTGTTTATAATGAAAAAATATTTTTTAAAATTCACAATACAGAAAAAGTTATTGTCAATGAAAATTCAAAATAAAAAATATTAAAAATAATAATTAAAAAAGTTATAAAGAGTTCAAAGCATATATATCTCCTTTTGGGCCACCCTGTATGAACGAAGAAAAATAATTATCGAGTTACTTGTTATATTTGGATTTAGTGAAAAATCAAAAAAAACTATACAATTGATTAAGGGAGTTGTCATAAGCATAATTAGCTGTGAAAAATTTCACGGATAATGGTATGAAGTTACGGAATGGTAGCTGAGGTATATTAAAAGAAACCTTATTAATCAAAAATCCAGCGCAGATATCACCATTAAAAATCTTCAAAATAAATGACATATTGAATATTTTTCTACGGCTTTGCGAAGTAGGAACTTTTATAAGAGCTAGTCGAGCTGCTTATGACGGTAAATTAAATGGGTTTAAATTTGGTCGACGGAGACAAAATGGCAAGAATTGCTTCTGTAACGATTCAATTGCATTTGAATACGTTTTAGAAATAGAATCCCATATAACCGATCCATTTTCAAGAATCGGCCAAATAAGCGGTATATATAGAGTCATCTAACACCTTTGCCCAGCGTTTTATATAACCAAGAGTACCGCTCGCCTTTATTCTACATAAAAATTATGTGTGAATTAAAGTGCAGCTTAGGGTCCGGCAGTACAAGAACCTTTCGACTATTTCGACTGCATAATCTCCTGGGTAATAATTAATGGAAAATCGCATTAATTTATATTTTTGAGGTTAAGTTGCATTAAGTTTATTTTGCACTATTCACGAAATGAATTCAGAACATTTTGAAAATGTTGAGCATCCGGTTATAATCTCAAAATATTTTTACGTCGTCAGCTTACATGAGAACATTAGAAAACTTGATCACTCCAAATGTTTAACAGAACTCTGTTAACGTTTAAAAAAACTCTATAGGAAATTATTGAAATTATTTAGGGATTCAAAAACGGAAAATTAAAAAATAATAAACAACGATTCACAACACAAATCATATTTTACTTAAATAAATTTCAAAAATTTCAAATAGATATTTTTGAATTCGTTATCAAAGGTCTGTTCATGGCTAAAGCACCTGTTGGAAAAAGGGCTTTTTGGAAAAATTACTTTTTGGAAAAGGTACTTTTAAAAGAGCGACTTGTTGGAAAAGATAGGTTGTGGAAAAAGTACTCTTTTGAGAAGGGGTGTTTTTTTTTTTGGAAAGAATTCTGTTTTGAAAAATAATTCTTTTAGGAAAAAGATACCTCCTGTACAAACATGTACATGTAATTATTATTCTAATTTAACAAATTCTCGTGTCGCGGTGTTTGTAGTTAAACTCCTCCGAAACGGCTCGACCGATTCTCATGAAATTTTGTGTGCATATTGGGTAGGTCTGAGAATCGTACAACATCTATTTTTCATCCCCCTAAAATTAACCACGCCCACTTTACCCCCACTATTTTTTTTATCTACTTTTTCCTTTTTTGCTATATGGGTATCAAATGAAAGGGTATGATGAGGAGATTTTAAAAAGTTTATCATCAACCTAAATCCAATATGGCGACTGACCCTAAAGGGATGAGAACGAAGCCGGTCTCCTGTCTTACTCACTATACAGTTGATAGTAAAAAACATTAATAATTATTTTTAATTAAATTTAACTAAAAAAATGTTTTCTAGAAATAATATACATGGCAAAACAACGTTTGCCGGGTCAGCTAAAAACAGCAAAACTTATTTTTTTCTCATTAGTAAACTGATTCCATGTGAAGCCGGGACGGTCATCTAGTAATATATAATATAATATATATAAATAGTTATATAACTGTATTTATTATGCTTTGTGATAGTACTTTTTGGGGAGGGTATTATTTTGGAAAACGTAATTTTCGTAAATTTTGGTTTTTACGAAATGATTTTTTTTTAATGTTACTTATTAAAGTAGTATTAAAGAAGTATGAATTTGTTAATACCTGCATAATTTATACATTAAATGATACTGAAATATTTCAATTAAAAAAAAAAATCCTTTTTTACCACTGTTCACAGTCTGGTTATACTTTCCATTCATGGAAATTTCATAGGAAAGCTCATTACACAACATTTATTTAAAAATATCATAAATAAATGCAAAAACTAAAATCCTTATAATTCGTATTCATTGTACAGCATGAAATTCATATGTTTTTCGTGCTTTTTTTATGTGTAATTTTTAATTTAAGGTTGTAATTATTTTTCATGCTTCAGTAGCTTTTACATGTTTAACAGCATCATTATTAGAAAGAAGAAAAAAGAAAGAAAAAAAAGCAAACATGTAGTAATTAAATCTAAAGGATTATGGTCAAAAAATACATTCGTAAAAATGAATGCTAAACAAAGTCCAAACTAAAATGCATTTACATTGTTTTAGTTTTTGCCACTGAAATGTAAAGTTCAAGTGAAAATGGGAGAAGAAAAATGTAAATACAAGAAACTTTTTCAATCATGGATTGCAAAAAGTATTTTAATTTGGCATTTTTCTTATTTTTTGCTAATTATTACTTGAAAACAAAATGTAATGCTCTTTATTTGTTGAACGAAAATAATTCAATGTTAACAAGGCAAACGAAAGTCAAATTGAAAATGAACAATATGCATTTTCCCTTCTTTATTACGAAGTTGCAAAAACAAAAAAAAAAAACACAAAAATACACGTTGTTGAAGTAGCAGACGATTATTAAAAGTCAAAAGTACTTTTCTTAAAATATTAAAAATAAAGCCAAACTGAAGGGTTCTTTTTATTTATTGACTACAAGCGTGCTTAAACTTGCCAGCAATTGCTCAAGTTCATGGCTGCTTGATTATTCTTAATAATTTTCTTTTCAACGTTGTTATGAAGCCAAACGTAGTAATAAGTTATTTTTTCGAATGTCTGGAATATAAAAATGTTAAAAAATTTCGTCAATTCTATAAAAAGACACCGCTGTTATTGAATGACAACATCAGGCTCCTTGCAGGTGTCCATTCAAGAATTTATTTCGTATATCCGCAGTAGTTCTTATCACTGATAATGTAATCTATAGTACATCGCATCAAATCTTATTCTCTTGTGGAAAGGAAGTCAGGCAGCTAAAATATTTCTGTCTCTGGGTTATGCAGATCTCTTAATTAGTAGAAACTTGTAACCGCCAATAGCCTATGTTGTCTAATGTTAATAAATGATTAATAAAGAAAGATAGAAAAATGAGCTACAGATACAAAGTGAATAAAAAAGCTTCTGCACGCCAGAAATATTTTATTAAATAAATTTTTATTTTATAAAATTTGAGGGAAAATAACTATACGAAAAATCATAACTAATTCATAATAGAGAAGGAATAAATAAATAAATAATAAATTTATTTATACGTGTTTTTGTCACATAAAATTTAATTAAAATTAAAATTGTTTCTATACCGAACTCATGTAATTTTATAGATAATTTAAGAGTGCAGAGTTCTATTGTTGCTGCTGCTAAATAACAAAAGAATTATGTATGTGATGCCTTCTTCTTGGAAAAAGATACAGAAGAGGCTGCCTCTAGTAAAGTTAAACTCTATAAAAGCTCTATTGTAGCGCGTTTTGCTAATTTCTAAAGCACAGTTGCCGTGTCTCTAGTATTGACTAGATGACATCTTAATTCCTTAAATTAAAGAAGAGCCACTTGGTCAATTGATCCAACTCCGCAACTTTTTTATTGCTCAACTACAGATAAAGGAGGGCAAGCTGCTCTTCGATTCCCCAATATTAAGCAATTTTTTAAATATTTGAAGTAGTTGAACTAAAAGACAAAAAAACTTGGACATCACACTGCAGCGATTTAATCACAAGCATATTCTATAACATGACTGTATTTGAATTAACAGCGAATCGCACTACGCATTCCAGAGAAAATTAATTTTTCGGCCGAACAGTGCAGAGGTCTTTTGTCATGGGAAAATGCAAATGAAAAGTTCAGAAGCAATACTCTGTCTATCCTCCTCCCATAACGAAATTTACAAAATACCAGCACAATGCATCGCGCGTGTGAGTGCTGGTCGAAAATAAATAAAAAGTAAAAACACATGAACTACAGCTTATCCTGTGGCAAAACATTTTATAAAACCTAGTTGATTTTCGTACAAGTAAAGATAAGCGTAGTGCGTTAACTTCTCTGATATTATTATTTCAAAAGTTTTCTCAAATATTGATGATACCGGCACTAGACGTGTTACAAGGTGGATATTTCAACGTATAATCCGTATAATCTTCTTTGTTTGCTTATTCGTATTTAAACATCAGTCTTCGTATACAGCAAAAACACACTATGCATTGCACTGGTTGGAAAAGAAAAGTTTTCAGAAGAGGTTGGTAGTGAAGTGATATTTTTGCACACAACTCTGCAACTGTGTATTGTTTAGAGTTGTTCCACCTCTGGTCTTAGAGTACGTAACATTAACACGTAACACACACACCATATACAAAAGATTTACATAAAATAACAAAATGTATATTACACAACAGAACAACAGTACAGTACAGTACAACACAATAATAGACTCGCGCACCAACCATCTATACATCAGTACCACTCCACACAAAACAATGAAAGACTTCTCGTTCTCTTGATGAATGAGTACCCCTAAGTAGACAAGTGCGAAAACCGATTTTCTTAAGCCTTGTATGTCCGTGAAAGTTTCTAGAGTCAATTGGTTTCTCCGTACCGGAATGCCCGATCGTAAAAATCGGCCGCAATAACGGCCCTCGGTCAACGTGAGATTGCCCCATATTAATAAATTTTACACAGCGGATGGTCCTGACTGTTTATCACAGCGGCTTCGGCTGATGTTTTACATATCAAAGTAGTGCCCGTAGAACAGTAGCAATAGTACTCTAACCCTAAGTATCCATTGTAAATATTTACTCGTTAATATAAGTAAATGCCGGCCACCGACAGCATCACCAGTTTTCACGAAAAACATTTCCGGCATCAGCAACAGCTGCTGATATTATCCTCCGTATAGTTAATAGTATAAACCCGAGCTTCTGCGAGCACCGGTGGTGCTATGCGGCGATTTCCGACTACTCACCGATTGTTCGCGAGAATGCCCGATACTATTCTCTGAGTTGCACAGCAACTACCGCCAATATCAACGCGAGTTGGAAATACACTTTCCCGAACTACTGACAGTCTCCACCTGGAGGTCGCCAAATAAAATAAACAAATATTGATTTAAACCTCCATAGAGAGTAAATAATCGTGTTATCACTTATGGTTTGTGATCCGTTATTGAACCCTGAACATCGCTAAACTACCTCAGCCGAGAAAACGACGTTACATGTTAACGCATTATTTTTTAAGTTAAAAGACAGCCATCATATTTATTATTTTATTTCATCAGCATTTTAGTGCTGAAATACCGACGAGGGGCGTCGATGTCAGCATAGCCACAATAGACAAATTTACAATCTAGAAGGCCTTTAACCAATGATACTCTGGTTGTGGAGTTAAAGTGCTAACTACGCAGCCAACAGCAGTACCATTAGCTTTGAGGGAAAAAAAATTATACATGACATGAAGGACAGAAATGAATGCAGAAGTAAATTAGAAAAATCCTTAAGAACAGATGTGATATTTTTTTTAAACCTCTTTACACCGCTCAGGAATAAAAAAAAAAACCTTCATGCTGTTGACTCGTAATATTGAAATATCGAATGAATTGCATATCAGTTTCTTGGAGCGTTCCCTTGCCTTCTTTATGCGTTTTAAACAAAAAAGCAATAGAATCACCAAAATATACTACAGATCTCAGTGTAGCGAATTGAAAAAAAAGAAAATATGACAGCCGTATAATAGTTTACGTGTACCCATATACATATATGTATATTAAGGCCTTAAGTCAAACCTTATCAAAAGGTTGGTACATATTGATAAAAAATTCACAAGAATAATTTCCCCCCATGTTCCTCTTACAACATGCATAATTCAATGACTGCAGTGTGGTATTTTCTGAGGCCAAGTTGATGGTTCGCAATACATCTGTTCGCATTAATTATCGGTATCAATTTAGTCAATGGCAACTTTTCGAAAACTAGCAACCAACCAATTTTTGCGGTCTTTCCTTTTGAACCTTTGGGTTTTTGAGGATGGGGACATAAAATAGATTAAAAAAAAACAGACTAAAAACAAAAGACTAAATGTGTGACGCCGACGAGACTTCAAATAATTAAATTTAAGATTTGTTACTTATTGTCAGTTTAATTTAATTGAATATTCATTAAATAATTTCTACGAAAAAAATTTCTTTTGACTCTTAAACTACTTAACACTTATCATAACGGTTGAGCATTATTAACCATTTCAAATTGGTTGCTTTAATCGTTAACGCAAAATAACACAATAATTTTGAAATTAATCGAGGATTCATAGATTGAGAAATTAATAGTTAATCAAATGAATGCACAAGTGGCTGTCCTGCTATGAATTTACTTGCTTAAATATGGAACTTTAATTTAAATTTTTATTTTTAGAAATAACAGATTTTAAAAAACCGTGCGAAATAATCTCATTTTATTATATTCCTTGATGCTTTGAATTATTTCAGGACCTATAAAATATTTATTCGCCATAATATTTAATTTAATTTCGCTATAAACCTCTGTTTTTATATTTTGAATTAAATGTGTTATACCAGCAAGTTGTATGTGTTATACAAACTACAAAACTACAAAAACAATTTTTATATACGAGTACTTGGTTTCTCTTAAGATGGCTGCTGTTATTTATTAAACAGCTCTCACGGAAAAAAATATTTAGTGTATTGCAGACACAGCTTGCTGTCACTCTCTCTCTCTCTCCCTCTCTCTCTTTCACCATCTGCTTACATTTTCTTCAATTGTTACAGCTCTTTTATCTCTGTAAACATCTCATCTGATTTCAATATTTATTTTACAAGAGCGAGTTTGTTAAAGTACCCGAAAGCAGTGTGTTTGTCAAAACAAAACTTTAGATATTTTTTGTTCAATGGATGCTGCTGTAAATCTGCAAGACCATGTAGAAGAACTAAAATTAAAAAAAGAAAACGCATATCGCAACAATAACAAGGAGACATAAAAAGAGATATTGCAGCATTCAAAAGGGCTTAACGACCGACAACGCCAAAAATATACGTACAGATAATTTTTGAAAAACAAAACAAAAAAACTGTTAAACGCGATTCTGTTCCGTTCAGTTGTTCTTTTCTAAATTTCGCCAAACAGACAGAAAAAATAAAACTACAAAATTACATCGCACGAGTAAAGCTAAACTGCTCAATTGCAAACAGCAACATTAGCAATAAGTAGAAAGATAAAAAAAAATTGAGAAAAGTTAGCAGGAGCGGCCGTGGCAGAATTTACCAACCAGCAAAACAGAACAGAACAAGTAACAAGGGATACGTAAGTGTGTATGTATGCGTGTATGGGAGTTTGTTTGGATACGAAAAATGGCAAAAGGATTCCAGTATAGTACATCAACGTGTCGCATGTCGGGACAGAAGCAAATGTCGTCAGTCCTTAAATTACTTCAGTACGAACTGAAGCTGTCAACGGGATCGTGTATGAACATGTTTAATACAATGATGTTACTAAATTAAATGTAATTCAGTAAATACGTACACTTTTACACTATCGCCTACACACAGTCAATCATTCAGACACTCTGTAACTCGCAAGCAAACACTGGGCAACACAGACAACAATTGAAAAATTCGTAAATTCGTGCGTTCACGCGCTCGCTCACTTTATTGTTCGCTTCTGTTATCGTTCTATACGTTTCGCTTGACCGACTTCAAGCAAAAAGAAAAAAGAAAATAAAAAATTTAAATGAAGAATTAAAGAAACAAAATAACACACAAAAAAAATAAAAAGAAAAGCATAAAATAAATAAAAATATACGATGTTACGGATGGATGGTTGACAGTTATAATATTTATTTTGTTTGAATGCGTTTTATCGTGTTTGTAATCGCATCAACTTATGTTGAATATAAATGCTTGTGTATAAGTGCAACGGCATAAGCAATTGTGTATTTTTGTGTTTTTGTTTCCGGCTTCAATTTTAAACTCTATGGAACCAGTATGATGTATTTAAAGTAACCTCTTAGTTCATGAACTATTTAATAAGAGTTAAATTAAATTAAATGTGTTTTATACTACGTTTAATTAAGCATGAATCAGAATAATTTTAATGCATTTGCAAACATTGTGCCACCGTATGTATCGTATAAATTATTTAAATATATAAAGCGCACAAATTTAAAAATACCATGCAGTTGCTTGTGAAAACAAAGTGCCATCTAATCACCTTGTCAAATATTTAACAAGTAACCAAGGAAAACCTATTGTACTTAAAGGTTTGTTAATTGCAATTTACAAGTGACTTGTTAACTAACTAATATTTGCATTATTGTGTTAAATTAATCCTTGAATTGAAATTAAGTAGGAAACGATTTTAAAATATGCATCAATTAATTGTTAATTTAAATTTCGTTCCATTTACGTTAAAAAATCTTTAGAACGGTGTTTATATTGAGAATAAACTAGAAAAACAAATGTGTTGATATTTTTGAGTTACAAAATATAGCAGTGCTAAAATTAATAGTAATTTTTAAGAAACTGCTTACTGAGTATTAAGTTTTTTAAATAATTTTTTTTTATCATTAGGCTTGTCTATAACTACAGCATTTTATTTTCTATATTATCAACAACAATTTTTTTAAGTTTCAAAAAGTTTGCGAAGTATATGATGTACAATCAAAGGCAACTGGTAACTGAACAGTAACGGCTTCAGCTGTATCCAATCAACAGGCAGGCACATCAGAACGTCCTCCTTCGTCGGTATTGTATAGCACCGGAAAAGTAAAATAATTACTAAAAATGGCTATTAAAACGAAGCCTCAAAATTTAATACGTCTCCTTGACATCAACACTGCTATAAAAACAAACAAAGTGCAAAAGCAGTGTTGTAAGATAGTGAAGCTTCACCTTTTTATCATTTCTCGTACTATCCCTTTCCTCCAGTTTCAGCACAATGCAGCCCTTGTGTAGGGGTCATCTCCTGCAACAAAAAAAAACCATTGATTAATAATAATGGGAGGTGATGTTGACTGAGTACTTGAGCACTAAAACGTTAGCGTAATAAAATATAAAAGAAACTGGATCTTTCTTAGCTTTAAAATTAATGCTTTATCACCTGAGAAGTAGCAACACTGTTTTAAAAATTCCAAAAAAAACGGAACTGGTGTGCCAGAATTAAGCTATCTATCCTTTTATCTCTTGTATCTTCTCTACATTATCCATTTCCCACTAGCCCCAATGATCGTTGCTGACGTAGGGTACATCTCCAGAGTACAGGACCACGAAAAGCATTTTCTTATGTGAAGAACATAATTGAATATAAAATTCCAATAAAATATTTATTTTAAGTTATTTAGCTCTGGCGGACGACTGCACGTTTCACTGTGCAAAATAAGAAAAAATAACAAAAATAATAATAATAATTATTCCTGATGATGTTAACAAACTGTTAACGAAATATCGAATAATAAAACCAAATAAAATAAAAAAACACCTCAAGCTTAATAAATATATTTCAAAAAATATAATAAAAAAGGTAAATTAATAATATAATTAAAAAAAAAAACACAAAAAAAAATGTATACACAAAATTTTTTTTTTACTGATGGTTTGCCGGCAGGTTACGTTCGACGTACCAAATGTCCGTAAGAGAATACTTGAAATTGTAGGTTTATTTTACAAATTCCCAAAGACTGGCCATCTGCCTTATTTTCTTTTTCTATTTTTCTATTTTGGACCAGCACTCAGGTGATGACCCCTACACTTGCGATGCATTGTGCTGGAACTATGTTATGGGAGGACGATTGAGGGAGTAGTGTTTGTGGACATTTGATTTGTCAAAATTGACAAGCCGGACCTCTGCAGAGAGTTTGTTCCACATTCGCGATGTTCGGCTGAAAAATTATTAAAGCTACGGCCATATGGAGTCTTTGGTGCAATACCGTCGTAATTCAAAAAATCGTGAACTGAGAAAAATGCTTATGAAGTTCTGAGCCATCTTTTTGATAGTATTTTCGTTTACTAAAGTTATTTTTTTTACAAGTTTTTAAATAAAGACGCATGTTTTGTAATGTTTTCTGTTTGTAAATTTCTTGTCATAAAGGAAATATTTCATTATTGCAAATAAATATTGCTGGAAATAGCTGGAGGCAGGAAAGACATTTGTAGCTGTAGAATCTGAACAGTTAGAGATAGAACCATAATCTTTTTTTGCCTTCAGGTATATATTTCCCCAAAGATCATTTCTGCATACCCAGCTCAAAAATTCAAATTTTGAGTTACTGCGGTATTGCACCAAAGGCTCGATATGGCAAATATTAATCCAAAAAAACGTAACGACGATTCTATAAAATTTTTTTATTATTTAAAAATACTTTTGATTTGAAAAAGGTGTTCATCTTAAATAAAACCCCATCGGTTCTCAATAAACAAATAACGTGCAATACGCACATCTATACCTCACCTCCTATCATTTCTCCTACTATCCCTCTCCTATAGTTCCAGCACAATGCACCGCAAGTGTAGGGGGTATTTCCTGGGTGCTATTCCAAGATAAAAAAAAATAAAAAATAACATTGCATTACTTTCCCCTTTGAGAAGGTCCATAAGTTATACCATTCTCGAGCTTATCTTGGTCGACTGAAGGGCCCTAATCGCTGCCTGACTATCCGGTAGTGTATAGATGTGGGACCTCTCATGTTCCTACGGAGGCACTCACTTCACTCAATATGTTTCAACGGCATGAATTTCTGTCTGGAAAACTGTCGAACTGATTTGTGGAATAGAGGCCCGTTGATAAGGGCATTGTCGTCCACAGAAAAAAAAAATAAAAATAAATAAATTAATAAATTTATATTTTCATGTAGCAGTTTATAGTATGACCATCTCAAAGAAAACGAATATTAACAAAAAACTATTAAAAGTGCTGTAAATAAATAAGAAAAAAAATACTTAAAGGAAAAAATTACTTTAATTACTAACAAAAATATAAAACCAAAAAAAATAAAAGTGGTCACTCTATAGCAATTTTTCATTGTTCATCGACATAAGACTTAAGGCCAGTACACACTTGGCATTTCTTTTGCTGTCATTTTGTGACGCCATTGTTGAAATGTAGGCACTGCATGCAAAATGATTAAATTTGCCACTATCGCACACTATATTGTTTGCTTGCGATGTCACAAAAAGTCTTAGTGTTTATCCAGAATTATAAATAAACCAATGGCAAAGGTCGCGAATTTCGTCATACGTTCTGATTTTGTGCTTTTTCATACGAACAAATTTGTTTTATATCCTTCGACGGATATTCGTTGCGAAAAATTTGTAGTTCGCCCCAATTGTGTTTATACGATTATTTGAAAAATAGGAAAAAAAAAAACTTTTTACCTGCCATTTATATGGAAAAGCTGAAAGACGTTGACCGTCACGAAGAATCAAAACATGGAGCTGATATATTGTGGGAGAGCCTTTTTATAGCTTTTTAGAATATTTTGAGATGCTGCCACTTGAAAAAACTAAAGAAACAAAATTTTTGTTTGTCTCTAATGTCCACAACCTCAAAAATATTTTTATATTTAAAAATTTTAATCCTGGGGTGTACTAGCACTTTTGCAATAAATAGCAGTACGAAATATTTTTTCACTATAATAAAAACAGAACAATTTTTTATCATTTCTAATTGAAAGTATACATTTCTTGTTTGCTGGGTTATTTAATTCCAATGTGCCAACACTACCCCAAATATGATTTGGGTACAAAGACTACAATCGTCAGCTTAGTTTTAGCAGTTAAAAAATAAATAAAAATGTGAAGAAACATGTTCTGCATTCATGGTGTCGAAAACATTTCCACAACTGCCTGATTTCCTTAAGTGTGGAGCCACAGTAGGATTAACATAATTTTTATTGTGAGATTTTCATTGCTTTCTTATTAAATTTTTTTTTTGTTCTATAACAAGTACATATCGTTGGTCTCAAGTAGAAAGGCCCTAACTCAAATAAGGAGAAGGTAAAAACATAACGGACACTGTCATTATTACAATGCAATTATCAAAATGTGTTTGCTGGTAAAACCGTTGCTTTAGAGACTATTGCATTCAGTTTTTGTGACGTGGTGCATTTGAAATCACAGAAAAATTCAATTTCGTAAAAAATACGAGTTAAGGCCTTTCTAATTGAGACCGTCGATATACTCCTGTACAACATTTGAAAAAACACTAAAACACTCAAAAGGGTTTGGAGTTTTGGAGATTTCTAATTAATTATCTTGACAATGACGAAGGTAAAAACGGAATTTTTTTATTTACATTTTTTACGTGATTCCTGAGTTTTATCGCAAATTCATTTTTACTTTACACTTTCACTAATTCCTTTCGTCAATCTGTGGAATTTTCCCTCACTCAATATTTATTTTTTCCATTATGAATGCGTGCGAGCTCCAGTACTTTTGCCAGATTTAAAACATGTTAAACACCATGTTTTCGTCAAACTGTTTTTTGTTGTTTGTTGCCTCTCTTTCATTATTTCAATTTTGCGTTTTCTAATTTCACACGACATAGAAAAGGCTTTGTGTAAATTACACAGGCTTTTGTTTACTGAAGTAAATATTTGATAATTATTAAACCGTGACCGCTGTTTTGTGGGTCGTTTGTTTATTTCAATAATTTGATAAATTGAATACCAATCATTGTTCATTAATTAATTATCTGCTATGGACTTGCAGACATGTTAATAAATTTTTAATAATTGCTAAAATATGCCAGGAAATTTGCACCAACCGCAACTTAATGGTTAAACTTAATTTTTTAGCTCGACAATTTCCCTTGGAATGCTGTCTCATGTATAATTCTTTCGTTACGAACTTTAGCCTGATTAGAATTAAATAATAATCATAAATATAATAATTACCAAGAAAAATAAGCATAAGTCAATAAACGTAATAACGCTAGAAAAAAAAATGCTTTTTTACTTCATCCGGTTTTGATTGGGGCTGCAGCCATGTCCTCCGGAATGATTCATGCTCATAGATTTAGATGAGTTTTGAGCTCCACTGAATGTATGTGTACATTCTTAACAATCTCAGTTTAAAATTTTCTAATTAAAATTACACTTGATCTGTTGATCTTTGCTCTGTAGAAATATATCTCCCCTCACAATCCCAGCTAATTCTGCCAATGTAAATATAAGAACTTGAGATTTATCTATTGAAAGTTGTAAGCGCTAATAAAAATAAATAAAAACTTACAATAATGCACTCAACTACATGAACTGAAGGAATGTTTACGATATATTCCATATTCCCAGCGGCATTTATGTAGTATGACTACACACACACACACACACACATATGTATGTTGCATAACCACTGTTAAATGTATTGTATTTCTCATTTCTCATCATATACTCGCACTTTCAGCGTAACTTTGTACAAGTGGAGTTGCATACATCTCAACTTTGTGCTGAAGTGTTACGAGTGAGCAAGAGTTTTTTTCCATATTTTAGCATCCAGCATTTTTCTTCTTTTCCATTTGGTCTGTTTAATAAAATATTGTATTGTTTGTTGTGTCTGTGTGTGTGTGTGTGTGTGTGCAAATATTTATATTTTATTTCGTTCTGGTCCTTTTCGTATTTTTACTGGTTTATTAAGTTTTTGTTATTGAAATTAAAAATAAACTTTGTTGGCTGGCAGACTTACAAATGAATGCGGTTATGATGGATGCTCCTTTTTTGTAACCATACAAATTGAAGTCGAAATATGTGCTCGTATGCCTGTTTAAGTTTTTCATTTTGTGTGTTTCATTTACACAATGGCACTTAAATATATAACAATAATCCTGATAACAAATAAAATAATCATTTCATATACTTTGAGCCATTTGTGATGAATTCATTCACTGCTAACAAAGACGAGAGAAATTTTTACGCTGCTGTATAAGATTTATTTTGTATTCGCATGAGAAAAGCTTATTTCTTATTATTATTTATTTTTATTATTTATGTTTATTATTTATTACAAAGGGGTCTGTCAGGTTCAGCCAAAGTTTGAACGGTCGATATACTTTCAAAAAAAAGCGCTGTGTTGGAAAAGATACTTTTTAGAAAAATAATTTATTAAAACGTTAATTTGCTTGAAAATGTAGTGCATTATTAAAGTTATTTAAACAAGTTTTCTTTTTTTGAAGATTGCTTTGTAGCAAGTTATTATTACTTTTCATTTGGGAAGTTTCGAAGAAATTGTTTTTAAAAATTTTTTACTGATTTTACCAAACTCTTCGCAAATCGAATTTTTTTTATAATTCGAGGTTTTAAGATTCTCGGAGTCTTTGTATCTACTTTCGCGCTGATCTCAGTATGGATGCAAGGATGTATTTTTTGATCTTGGAGCAGCACTCAGTTGATGACGCCCACACATGCAATCCTTTGTGATCGAAGTTAGTGGAACGGGATTGTGGCCATTTTTTAGTAATTATTTTATTTTGCCGGTGCTACGCAATACCGACGAAGAAGGGCGTTCTGATGTGCCTGTGGATTGGATACAGCTGAAGCGGTTACCGTTCAGTGACCAGTAACTTTGCCTGCGCCAGTAAAACGTTCCGACAACAATTGACATAAAGACACTCTAATGCACATCAGAACAAATGGGAGATGTTTAGATGACTTAGTCTCAAATTGGGGTCGAATCCACGTTTTCTGTTTTGTTTTTTAGTCAACGTGCAGACTACTTCAGTCATCTGCATTCGCATGGTCGTCTATGCGCGCGTGTGTGTGTGTATTTATGTAAACATCTCATAACTTAAGGGCGGGTAAACCTATCGGAACGAAATATATTGCAATTTGAAGTTATAGATCTCATCAAATGTCGTGAGATCAAGTCGGTAAATTTCGAAAAATTGCTCTTTTTTAACACGATTAAGTTGAAAATCTCTTCAGCTCTTAACATAGTACATTTCTGCTAATCTGACTAAAATCGGACGATTTGTTCGGCATATATCGTTGCGAAAAATTTCGAAGAACTCTCTTATTTTTCTAAATACTCTCAAGATCTTCGTCAAATCGCGTTTACATATTCGGTGTCGAACTTTTTTTGTTTTTAATGGATTGTAATTTATCGTCAAATCGATTTTTGTTAGCACATTAATTTTTCTGGACTTAAAAACTGTATCGGATAATGAAAACTTGCTTTGAATGGGCAAATTTCAGGTCAAGCGATTCCCATATTTTTTTTTAAAAGCTACTTGGGTGGCATTTTTGTTAAAAATAAAAGCTTCTTAGAAACGCTGTTTTTAGAATAAAGTACAAAACGTACTAAAACATAACTTTTCAGAAAAATTACTTTTTTTAAATTGTTGGGAAATTTTCCATTTACTTTAAAAGTTTATTTTTTATAAATAATTCTTCTTTTTATTTGACCTTCTATTTTTATTGTATGTAATAATATTAATTAGCAATGTAGGTCTTTTCTATAAAAAAGTTTTTTTTTTTTTTTTTTTTTTTTTATTATTTTTTAATTTTTGATTTCCTGAAGATGCTAACACCAAAGGTTAGCGAAATATCGAAAATATAAATAAATTAAAAAAAGAAAAAAAACAAAAGCTTTTTTATAGCAAAGACCTACATTGCTAATTAATATTATTACATATATTATTTTAATTTTCTGAAAAAATTTCATTTTCAAAACCGCAAGGTTTTTAATAATTATTAATATACTCAGATGTATGTATATATAAAAAGGGATTTAACAAATACTAAAAGTACCTTATTTAATCAATATCGAGCCTTAATAGCCAAAATAACACAACTGAGATATTTTTGGAAAACGGCTTTCATAAGTATCGCTGTATGAGTAGCTGAAAACGATTATTTATTTTAAATGGGTGTAGTATTACCCACCTTTTTTATAAAATTTTTTTTATTTGAATGCTATTACAATGAGTTTACAATGTTGCACAAGAATCGGCCTCTTACTAATCGAGATATACATATATGTATGTATTAGTAACTTTGTATGGGGCGTATCCATGCCCTCGGACCCACGGCATCAGTTATTTGTTCAAGTTCGTAGAACGACAAATTTGAAGCCGCCTACAATTATAGATATATATACATATATACACCGGATTCAGCTGATAGCAATCCACAATGACATTACAACACCCTCCTTCATCGATATTGTGTATCACAAATGTCTAGTCAACCGAAGTTTCAACACTGCTATGTTGAATGTACAAGAGCAGAACTGTCAAATAGTTGTGCTTCACCTCCTGTCATTTATCTAACCAACCCTTTCCTATAGTTCCAGCACAATGCATCGCACGTGTAGGGCCATCTTCTGAGTGCTGGTCCCAGATAAAAAAAAACAAAAGTGAAGGTGGTTTTTCCCTTCCGGGAAATCGAGTCAACAGAATTACGAACCGGCTTTGCGATAATGCTATTATGCGCTTATTGATTTAAAACAGCATTTTATTGCGACCAACAACGTTAAATATTGAAATCAACAACATTAAAAGCTCATAAATTTCATTTCTATTTTGTTTACTAAAAATATAATTTTAATTTCTTTTTAAATTTTAGAAAATTATTAATTAGTTTGTATGGGGCGGGTATACACTTTTCCCAGGCACAACGAATTAATTCCTACTTTTGATATCGAACACCCCACTGTGCAACGTCTTTGAAATTAATTGGTTTTTTTTTATTTTACAAATATTTGATGTCTTTTAAATTTTGCAAAAATATAAAATATTTTATTTTTTTTTCCATATGCGTTTCGTTACCCATCATTTTGAATGCCATCATTTCATTTCATCAGGATATTTTTTATTAGATATCGAATTCCATGAAGCCGAACTAAAAAAAAAAATCGATACACTTTGTTTGATACCGTATGCGGTTATTGGACCCCAGAAAGTTTCTGGTCTTTGTCAGCATAATTTCCAACTTTGCTTGATTTTATTTTTGTTCTTTAATAATTATAAAGTGTAACTTCGCCTTACACTAAATAATTAAATACTAAATAAAAGCTTTTGCTTTGAGATTTTCTTAAAAATAAAAACAATTATAGATAATTTTTTATTATTAGGACAACGACCGTATATTTCTCTCATCGTCGAATAGAGCATAACGCAGGTCAACAAAATCAATTTTGTTTTTGTGCGGTCTAAGGTTTCATAGTCAATTTAAAAGCATATGGTACTCCGATTCAATGCCTATAAATTAGTTTTTTTTGGATTGACTGGTAGGCTCTACCAGTTAATTGTGAATAAAATCAGAATATATATAAATGGATTTTAAAGAAATATGGCTCATTTTATTTGTAGCATATGCGAGTACCAAAATTAATAACATTATTCCAGATATTGTTTTTTTTACATTTTTAATAAACTTTTTAAAAGAAATTTTTATTTTCTAACCTTCCGTGTTTTTCCTAATTCTATGGAAGAAGTAGTTCTCGAATTATTGTAAATTACGTGGTGCAACCTCCGCTTTTTTCTAAATAACGATAAATCTCAAGAACCCGAGTCAATCCAAAAAAAGTAATTTATAGGCATTGAATCGGAGCACCATATGTATTCAAATTGATTAAGAAAATTGGGGACAAGAAATTTATGTTGTGCATTAAATTGTTAATAAATATTTTTGTGTCTCACGAAAATCATCACCTAATGGATGCTTTTTTTTCATCAAATAACAATGCCGTATGAAATAATCGCATATTTTTGCAAAAATTCTATAAAATTTAAAGTCCTTTAATTAAATAAATGTTGATATTATCCTCGATTCTAAAGAATTATAAATTTTTGGTGTAAATTTTTTCCAATGAAATAATAATGGAAAAAAAAAACATGTTTTAAAACTTTATTCTAAAAATTTATTGTATTTAACAAAATAATAAATTTTTAAACACAAAAAGAACAAATTCTAAAATTCAAAACTTCGTCTTGATACGAGTACGTATAAAAGTTTTCATATTGCATAATATATTCCTTTTATCTGTGTCTGTATGCATTTATGTGGTTGGTTTTTTTTTCTATGCATTTCCTTTTCTATGCCAAATACTTAATTTTATACATTTTATGATATGGGCGAAACAAGCAGAAGAAACAGCAAAAGGAATGAGGAGCAGCTGAACGAGAGAAGGCATGAGAAGAAGTTGCAACATGTAGGAGCAGCATACAAGGATGAGCAAAAGAAGATTTAACCATGAATCATTTTCATGGTAAAACAAAAACAAAAAAGATTGTTTTATTTTTTTTTTTTTGTACACATTTCAGTCGTGCACTCTTGCAACTTGTTGTGAATGGCACAAGATTACATGGAATATTCTCGGTATTAAAGTGCTTTAAACCCAATTTGAATTACACACTATTACCGCAGTTAACAGCGTTCAGATGTGTACACGTACTAGTGCTCACGCAAACTTTTTTAAAAAAAAAATTTTTCAAATGCAAAAAAAAGGTCAGAATTTAAGCATAAGTTTTATGAGCAGCATTATTTATTGTATATTTTCTAGTTCACAATATTTATGTGATTTTCGTGTGTCTTCCTATTATTTTATAGAAATTTACTTTTAACATTTTAGTAAAAGCTATTGGCGAATAACGCCTCCAGATATGTATAGAAGTCTTTCTAAGAAAGTTTAGTGAAAGAGTTTTCTATTCGCGGGGATCGAAGGACAACGAACTGATTACATTTCGCAAGTCTCCCAAGTAGCATTAAAATAGTGCGGCTTTACAGATAATGCACTTCACCATTTATTTATAAATATTTAAACTACAAGCAACATCAGAGCGCCCTGTTTCGATTGTATTGGGCAGCAGAATCATTGGTGCATTAAAATAATTAATAAAAATGTCTACTAAACATGGCTGCAAAATTGATTACGTTTCCTTGACAGCAGAGGCGGTGCAATACTTCATAAACAAAAACGTGAAAAAGCAGAATTTTTTTTTTATCTTGGACCAGCACTCAGGAGATGACCCCTACACATGCGATGCATTGTGATGGAACTATAGGAAAGGGGTAGTAAGAGAAATGATAGCAGGTTTTTTGCACGTTATTGGTTTTTATAGCAGTGTTGATGTCAAGGAGATGTATTAAAATTTTAAGCTTCGTTTTTAGTAGCGTTCTGATGTGGCTGTGAATTGGATACAGCTGAAGCCGTCACTGTTCAGTGACCAGTGACTATGCCTTCGCCACTGATACCTTCCGACAACAACTGACACAAAGTCACACACAAATGCACATCAGAAAAAATGCGAGAAGTTTTTATGAGTCTGAAATTGGTGTTGTACTCAGGAAAATTTTTCGTTTTGTACTCAACGTGCAGACTACTGCGACCATCGCCAATAATGTAGCTTTCCTCGGTCTATCATTTCAAGACCTATAATATCTAACACTATTCCTTTTTAATAACACTAATTATTTTAAGCCTAAGGTCTTTTTATATATTTTATATTTATTTCAATATTTCGCTACTCCTTTGTGTAGCTTCTTCAGGAAAATTGGTTTTTGTTTATAAACAAAAGAAGAAGCTACACAAAGGAGTAGGGAAATATTGAAATAAATATAAAATATATAAAAAGACCTTAGGCTTAAAATAATTAGTGTTATTAATATAAAAAAAAGGTCAAAAAACTAGAAAAACTATTCCTTTTTTTTATAGAATATAACACCAAGTTTTGGGCAATCACCGCCTGGTTACTTCCTTAAAAAAAATTTCTTGGAAGAAAGAAAACAACTCTTACGAAGGGACAGGCGATTCAAAGTGTATTTTGAACCTACCAGATCGCGTTTATAAGAACGCGAATAGGCTTACCAAGCACAATTTTTAAGACTGATATGACCACGATATAGGTTGTTTTATCGCTACTTCAAAGGAATAGGCTTCTGAGGAAATTCGAACCGTATGTGCAACAAACTTTCTTCAGACGTCTTCACCATCAACTTCGAGGTTGGAAAGTTCAAGTCCACATCCACAACCGCAGTTCCATTTATTCGCTTTTCGTAAACCTACTGTACAAATATATATGACATATCACTTGAGTAGTGGTCAAAAAAAATTTTAATCTATTTTCAGTACTGCCATTAATTTATAATATTCGATCATCATATGCATGGTTGTGGAGTTTTTAAGCATAGTTTTGTTTTTTACTATGTTGCTGGTTTAATAATCGTTTAGTCGAACTTAGAAAATCAACAGTTTTTATACTGAAACTAATCTGCTTAAATAAATTTTTCAATAAATTTTTTCATTGTTTTTTATTCTTATTTTTAGCATAACAAATTGCTGCAACAACAGCATGGTTTCTATTAAACATTTCACAAAATAATCTGGCGGAAGTAAAACTGAAAAATGCCAGAGAAGACAAAATAACAAACAAAAGTCTAAAAATTCCACTACAACAACAGCTGAAATATGATTGTATACTAAAACATTTATCAAACATAGATGTACGCGTAGGAACATTCAACGGTCACAGGTTTCTTGGTTTTTTTTCTTGCATATCTTCCGTAATGCACACCTTAAGACAATTTCCTTATTTGTAAGCCAAACGGATTTCACAGCCAGCGAAAAAATTAAAAGTAAAATATTTCAACGCGTTTCCTGCAAAAGAAAAAACTAAGAAGAAAACGTAAATCTTACTAACACAACTGAATGTATTATACGCATATCCGTTTAGTTCTTATTCTAGCTCTAAAGCTCTCACTATTTTTCCTTCTCTCCAAGTCTTAAACACAAACAGATACGTTTGCAAATAATTACACAATTCTGGCAAACGTTGGAAAAAAATGTATTTTGTAGTGTGTGAAATTTATTAAAAAAAAAAAACTAATTTTTGTGTAAAGAAATTATTTAATACCAGGAAAATTTAAATACACATTTGTATGCAAAGTATTCTTGTGCATTTCTGTTTCACTCTGCACACACACGCTGTGCGTAGTTTTATTTTTTGTTTTTAATTGCATCAAAATACATTAAAACAGCAAAAATACGAGTAAAAGCGCATAAACTAACACATCTGAGTTGAACATACATACTCGTATATTTTAAAACAAATATATGCATAAGCAGATTAAAAAAAAAACAAAATAAAAATAAATAAATAAATAGAAAAATAGTTTAAAGAACTTCAAAACAAACAACAACGAAATCGCAGTTGTTATGGACATTTAATCTCAGTACGAAGGATTATTGCATCTGTAAATGGCATAAAAAATTGGCAGCCCCATAATTTTCACAGAAATATTTACAAACAATAACTTGAATAGCTACAGACAACAGCATTCTCAAATACGGGTACAACCAGCCAACAGCACACTCCCCAATGAATATTGAAACCATGAAAGTCACGCATCATATACATGTACTCCTGTTAACCGTATTATTAGCAATTGGTGAGTAAAAATATCCATTTAAACTATTTTTTATACGGGTTTAATTTTTAAACGACCTGCCGAACAGTTGTTTGTGTTTTACTTTCATAAGTATTTATGACTTGGAGACATTTTCTTTCAATAACAAAAAAAAAAATTAATGCACAATTCTTTACAAATTTTATCAGTATTGAAATATGAATTTCGTAACCCGCCTATTCAAATATATTATTTTAACTTATCAATAGCTAAAGTCGGGATTGTGTAGAATACAGATTTCACTTTTTTGTTTTTAATTAACACCTTTAATTAGGATAATAAATTTTTAAATTAAAAGTTGCAATACATCCAGATCTAAACGGTGATAAATTTTGTGCTTGTGCTTTTATTTTCAATTCTTATTTAATTATATACATATATATATTTATATAATTTACTCATATTGTGGCGTCTAGTTTTAATTTCATTTTATTTCAAAAAATATCTTACGTTTGTCATGTCCAGTTTAAATAAACAGATCTAGAAACATTTTTAAATTACCAATGTAAAAATTAAATAATTTTATTTTTTTTATTGTTTCAAATGCATACAGGGTGGTCCAACTTGGACTGACTGATTTGAAATGCTTATAATTTTTGTATTATTAAATTTTTTTATTTAATTTTTTTTGCAAATTAAAGTATAAATTATAAATTTTTTTTAAGCTAAGTATGAAAAATTACATCTTTTTGATGGCGTCCATTCTCCTGTTGGCAGTTAATGGCTCTACTCAATACATTTTGCATTACGTTGCGCAACGTTTCTGACTGCAATTGAGCAATTTCTGTGCGAATATTCTGCTTTAGCTCCTGAATATTTTGTGGTTTGTTTACGTAAACTCGTTCCTTCAAGAAACCCCACAAAAAAATTTGGGGGCCATCAAATCTGGAGAACGAGGTGGCCACGCGAAATCTGCATTTTTTGAAATTATTCGGCAGAATTGCCATTGTGACTCTTACGGCATGAGCTGTATCTCCATCTTGCTGGAACCATATGTTACGATTATTGAGAACTATCAGACGTAAAAAATTTTCCAAAATGGTCCGGTATACCACCCCAGAGACGGTTTCTGGCTCATTAATTTCATTTTCGAAGAAATATGGACCAAGAACTTTATCAGCCATGATTCCACACCAAACAGTGCATCTGACAGGTTGTAATTGTCGCTGATGCAATGCTCTCGAATTCTCTGTACCCCAAATTCGGCAGTTCTGCTTATTCACATATCCATTTAAATGATATTGTGCTTCATCGCTCATAATCAGATTATTCAAAAAATTGGCATTTTCTGTCGCTAGCTAAACCAATCCACTGAGTATGACGACATTATAAAATTTTATAAAATTCTGTATTATCTGCAAAAAAAAAATAAAAAAAATAAAAAATACAAAAATTATAAGCATTTCAAATCAGTCAGTCCAAGTTGGCCCACCCTGTATATGTGAAAACTTCAGTTAATGTACATAATTATGTTTCATTAAGTTGATACTGAAAATTGATATCTTTGATACATTTACAGGCAATGACAATTACATGCGATAGTTACATGCTAAGACACAAACTAAATCCAAAGAACAAAATTGTAAATTACACTCACATACACTAGCAGAACGCAACAGCATGCCATTTTCGAAAGTTGCTACGCTTTCATCATCAGCGTTCGTTCTTCTTTTTTTTGCCACTGTGTGTGGTTGCCAGTAGATGTAAATTATTAGCTTTATATATTTATTATTTTCTATAAATAGAATACGAGAAATATTGCCCAGTTATTTTTTCTCTTCTAAATGAAGTTATAAATTTACCAACTAAAACTTACAATAGTACTTTTCGTTACGTAATTTTTGTTTCCATTATTAACTGTGCACACATGTTTTTTTATTATACTTGAAGCAACTTTTTTGGGTTAGTTTCGTCAAGTATTTTGTGTATAATGAATTATAACGCCACTAGCCTCTGGTCATTTTTAAATAATAATAACTTTTAATTAAATCCTGAAGATGTTGGAAAAAACCAACGAAACGTTGAACCAAAAGATGTGATTTTATTAACAACACAAAAACAAAAATTGACTAAAAATTCAGTTTTGGGAAACACCCGATAAAGTAGAATCAATTCAATTAAATTTTTAGTTTTAGTTTTTGGGCTCAAGACTTAAATAAATACAAAAAATTTCTTTTTTTATTAGGAAATATATAAAATAGCGGCTTGTTTTAATTGTTTTGCTATTAAAAATTTGTTTGAAATATTTGATTAAATTTGCAATTATTATTACTAAAACTTTAATTGGAAATTGAATTAAAATTGAATAAATTAATTCAACAATAACAATTTAATTGATACTATTAATTTATTTACAGATGAAAATCTAATTATGTTTTTAATTGATAATACAAAAATTTTTAATTAAAATTTTTGCTTTATTCTTTTTCTGTGTACTTTAAAGTAAAAATTAACAGATAAGTTGACCACTCAGCGATCTATCTTTTAGTTTCAAGTCTAACGAAAAACCAGAGCTGTAAAATAATTAATTAAGCTGCACTTCTTGTCGTTTCTCTTACTATCCCTTTCCTATAATTCCATTACAATGCCTCGCATAATTTTATTTAAAAATAATTCACCATATCGTAATAAATATATACAGTTATTAAATAGATTTCTTTTATTCAAATGTATAAAAGATTAAAAAAAAAAGGAAATGAATACCACGGTTGGCAATCGTGATTCAGAGAGCGAACCAAGTGGTTAATATTGCCGTGTGCAGATTTTATATCTCAAAAACAAACATTGTAATTGATATCGATCACTAGCCTATTTAAAATTGAAAAATTTTAACTAATCGGAGACACTGAGTTTCGAACTAAGGCACTTCATATTTAATAATTATTCAGATGTGACAGAAAGATCAAAATCGTACGAAAGAGAAAATGGCAACATTTTCGCCTTCCCCAGAAAACGTAAAAATTTTTCCTTTTAAAATCGTCTCAAAATAGTAACGTGGATTTGGTAATTTCAAAGCAAAAAAGAAACGTTGAAGAAATATTTCAAATGGTAAAAATTTATCTAGAATATATTAAATTTTTAATTGAAAAAGTGTATTATTCTAATTAAATTTGTTAATAGAAAATAAAAAAGTAAAATTTCTTTCTATGAATTTTGAAAATGTGCTTTAGAGAATGACAAGCCGACAACAGCACTAAATAAAGTGCGAGATTCAGCCGCTATTTTGAAGAATAATTTTCAAATAAGCAAATTAAAATCTCCAATTTAAATAAATAAAATTTATATTAATCATAATTATATTAATAAAAAAAGGGTTTCTTTGTAATAATTTCATAATGTTTTTAGAATAAAATTTTGGCTGCGGTTATTGCAAAAATTCAGTTTCCGCGACAGGTCGGGCGTTTATTATTAGTTATTTCATACTCTGCATAATTTCTGCTTCTACAAAGCTGATGCGAGCTTTGTAATTACAATCACAATATTTTATTTTCATCAAAGACAGCTTGCTTTGCTCATGCTCTTAAATTAAAAAACCAAAGTGGATATGAAAATCTGCATTATTAGAAATTATAAAACATGCTGCACAAAGTAAAAGAATATTACACAAAAAAATAAATTGTTTAAAATTACCTGCACTTGCAGTAAAGTTCAGAGATAAATATCATAACTTAGCGTTTTGAAGAATAAAAAAAAATGTATAATCTTATACTTCTTTTTTCCTCTGCTGTATGCATAAGACTTTTTTTCAAAGTATGTGTTGAATTAGTTTAAGTACAAAACATTTGTAAGCATGTGCATGTGTATACCCCTCTTTGGGCGGGTATCTCTGGCAACATGAAAACGATATTCACGCACTGTAACATATTTCATAATGAAATTATAGCAAAACTACGTGATTTTTCAGAAAAATAATACGAAAGTAAGGGGGAAAAAAATTTTACTGCCATATGGCAGCTGGCTTACACTGCTTGTAACAACTCGTAGAAAAATTGGTATGCACTCAGACACGTCCTTTTAAAAACTAATCCTAAACGATGCGTAAATAGTTAAGAAATATAAATGTTATTTGCATTAAACGTAAAGGGTTGTTTTATGGATAAGTAAATGGTATATTTAGATGAGTTTCAATGGTATTTTAACCGAACGTTTTTTCACACACACGCAATGAACATATGAAGAATTGCAGGAAATAGTTCAAGTGATCATATTTGATTTATTTTACTACAAGCTCTTTACCAAGATTTATCTACTATGTAGATAAGCGCGGTGTACTTCTGGAAAATTAAATTTCAATTAAAAATTAAGATGTTACTTTAAAATTTAAAACACAACCACAGACTAAATAAAAAAAATTTCTTTACGCACTAAATTAGTATTTATTTAAAAATACAAGAGTAAACAGTAAATATTTATTCTTTAGCCACATTTCGACAAAACAAACATACAAATAAGGAAAAGTATTTTTCTTTATCGTGCATTCTCAAACACATCTTGTAGTTATTTGAAATATATACCCTTAAAACATTTCTGGAATCACATGTGTGTACACATATTAGCACACACACACACACACACACATACACAAGCATATAGTTCCGCTCTGAAATGTATTTTCTTATTCCCACAGCTATTTAAACAAACCGAATACAGTATGTTGTGGTTTAAGCATCTACAAGCCATATACAACTTACTGCATCCCTAAAAGTATGCTACATGTAAATGCAGCATTTCAATGTCTGTCTAGCTGCTATTGGTTTATATGCATTTGAATGGGTATGAGTGTGTGTGCATGTGCATGTTTCTGACGTGCCAGTTTAATAGAGAAAAAATTTTAAAAATAAAGAAAATATTTATTTTGTATTTTAACTGTGAAATGAAACGGCAACAAAAACAAAAAAAAACCTAAAAAATCGTAAGACTGAGATTAATTCAACATTTATAACAGATTTTCCTTTTCGTATAAATTGTTTAAAGCAGAAAAACTGTTTGCGCAAATGTAGAATATAGCGGAAATATTTCTTGTGATGCGCTTCTATTGGAAAAACGAAAATAAAAAATAAAAATCATACAGTAGTACATACAACCAAAGCTGCTTAGTTCAACAAAACCCAAATGCACAGTTGAATATGGAATTTTCAATTCTTCAATCATCATCAAAGACATATTAAATGCACACAAACGAAAACGTTAAGAATGAAAAATCCATTGATTTGCAAATATTCAAGAACAGAGTTTCAAAAGATTGAAAATATGAATGTTTAATAACGTCATATGGGCCATTGATATCAGAGCCACTGCAAAGCAGATGTAAAAATAAAAACCTGCAAAAAGCGCATTTTTATAATGTCTATCCCTTCAACACAATGTCTTCTCCATCGCTATATCCTTCCTATAATTAGGAGGCAACATATAGCAGTACACAATTATTGCCTGAGTGTTACTTCTTTTTATGACAGAAAAAGTATGGGAATCGGTTGATTTTGCAGGCCATCCTTGCAACTTCCCGCTAATTTTAACTCATTCAAAGTAAATATGCAGCATTCAACAATATTCTTAAGTTCAGAAAAATTACTGCGTATCGATAATTGATGTGACTAAAAATTACGGAGTAATTAAAACACACACTTTTCTCGAAAATGTTCGCCATCAATATCTTTAGAACCACTTTACAGATTTTTGTCAAATTTTCGGCATCCGTTACATAAAAATCTGTGAATATCTAAAAGCGATTTAATGGGGCCTTTCGGAGTTATTAGAAAAAAAAATATTTTTTCGAAAATTTTCGTCAACGAGTCACCCGATTTTAGTTAAAAGGGCAGAAATTTCTGAGTTTAAGAGCTGATTACATTTTGAACTTGATCGACTTATTAGGTTAAAATTTATTGGCAAAAATAAAATTTTGTTAAAATTCGTAACACCGAACGTACATACACACCTCAATAGAAACATCCATACTTACTTCATCGAATATAGTCAGAATCGACTCCCATGATCTCAAAAAGTAGACATATAATGAAAACTTCATTATAGAAAATTGAGGTAAAATCAGTAACTTCGTTTAGCGGGAAGTTAAAAACTAATAACATCTTTGTATAATAATATAGGTGAGTTGACTAATTTTTTACACAAAAACAGCATAAGTGAAATAGTTAAAATTTTTCAGGACAGCGAAAAAAATATTTAATTAGTCCTTTTTTCCGTTATTGTTTGTCTTTTAAAAATTTGAAAAATTTTGTAAAACTAAGCAAACTTTTCTGTAATTTTACTATACTTTACATCAACTTACTAACTAAATCAACAACAAGTCCCGATTAGTTGATTACTTTTTGAGTGATATCTCAAAAACTAAAAATCTTTGAAAAACACTGCTTAGTGTAAACAAAGCGTCTTGCAATTTTCCTTTACGAATAAAAAACTAAGAAATTTTCTTATCTCAACTTATGATGCTTTTTCAAAATTCCACAGATATTTATTTCTAATAAACTTGCCTTTTTACAACAACATAATTTTCAGAATCGAAATATGTATAATAATTAATATATACATAATAATATGACAAATATATAATAAAATATAAAAGAAATTTCCTTGAGCAAAATTTAATAAATAAAAATAAATAATAAATTAAAAACACTTTATAAATTGTGTCTGTTAATTTTTCCGATTGCGCAGAGACACACGTACTTTACTACTAAAGAAATTTTTATATAAATTTGACGTACATAGATGACATCTGTGTATTGTAAATAAAAGTAAGCGAGCAATAAAACGTCACCTTGGTCACCATCTTCCCACCACTTTCACCAGCTGTCTATTCTCCATCTCCATATAACAGCAACATTGTTTATAAAAATTCTATATATGAAAAGTACATATATCAAAGGCATACGTTTCAATAAGAAAATCTTTTAGAGCAGACATTTTTATGACGTATATATTACATGACATGCCCCACAAGAAAACTTTGTCAGTATTCCAAAAAAAGGATAAGTAACATCCCAGAAAAAAGTAATTAAAATTGTGGAAGCAGTAGCATGTGTAGGGGTCATCCCCTGAGTATTGGTTGGTGTCCTAGATAGAAAAAAAATAATGAATGGTAGAAAATAAATATTTCTTTTAGGATTCTTCAACAATACAAAAAAAAAGAAACGAATTTTTAGTGTTTTATACATTTACTCCATACTAAAAACGCTCTTGCAAGGCCATGAAGGAAGCACTCAAGTGCCTCGGTTTTTTAAGACGGTGTAAGACATACTTCACCCCATCTGATCTCCTCACTATTTATACCGCTTACATCCGACCGAAAATAGAATACAACTCTAATGTATGGGTCGGTGCTTCAAAGACTATTTTGAAGCTACTCGAAGAAACTCAATGGGGACAGTAGTGTAGCCAATTCTATTGACTCTCTTCAGCATCGTCGCAACGTAATTTTTTTACAGGAGCTTAATTATTTATCTTTGCAGCTCTGCTTTCGCACGTTCTTTGTTTATACTCGTAGCAGTGCTGAAGCTTGGGTTCAGTAGCCATTTTTATTATTGTTTCACTTCGCCGGTGCTACACAATACCAACGTAAGAGGGCGATTGTGGATTGCTATCAGCTGAAGCCGGTATTGTTCAGTGACCAGTGACTATGCCTTCGCCACTGAAACCTTCCGACAATAACTGACACACAAAGACACACTAATGCACATCAGAAAAATGCTAGATGTTTATTTATAATTCAAAATTTAAAATTAAAATTTTAAAATTGTGAATCGCCGAAGCGAATTCTAATGAATGCTTTAAGATTCCATGATTTAACCGCATATGCACTGAGCTGAAAAAAGCATATAAAAAGAATTGCTCCAAAGAAGGCCATTGTGAGCAAATATCATGCCGTGCGCAAACAGATTTGTAAGCGTATGCTACCTAAATATTCCCTTATAAACCTTCTTACTGCGATGCAGTACTTTTTGCTGGGATAGTAATGTCAGTCTAGTAAAAATCACAAAGCTGATGGCTTTAGTTTAAGAATTAATTTTTATTTTATTATTAAATAAAATAATAATAAAAATAGAAACCTAAAAAAACTTAAATTTGTTAGGCTGATGCCATATCAATACGCTATATTTTAGATATCACCAGACAAAATAAACCAAACTTTTTCGCTTTGTTTATTTGTAGTGAAGATGGCAAAAAAATATTTATAAAAAAAAAAAATACAGTTTCGAAGTTGCTCTGTAATAAAATTCGGCAATAAAACTGTTCTAATCGAAAACATTTTCTTTCGATTCGAATTTAAAAGTAACCGTTATATACTTCTCATCACAATCATTATCAGTCAGTTTTCCAGTTTTATATACAAAATTAAAATAAATACAAATAAAAAACTATTTTATGGCTTAATTTATCTAAAGCTCTGTCTTGTTGGATAAAAGTTGCCTACTAGACTCGTACGTAGTCCAAGTACTTTCGTATATCAACATACCAATTTATGCGCAGACATCTGCACACATGTACATTTGTATGTAATTTCTTTGAAATGTGCAATGAAGAATGTATCTCACATGTTCGGATATAAAAGATACCAGTACATGTGGTTAAATTCTTTGTGTCTTTATTTTGTGGCCAAGTCAGCATTAATTCCATATTATGCAAAAATGTAGGAATGTAAAGAAAGAAAAAAACCCGCTTTTTATTGCTGTTTCCTTTTTTTTCACTTTTAGATCTTGGCAAGTTTCTATACGATAAGTAGCCATAGTTTATCCGCAAGCATTAGTATGGAAATATAAATCATGCCTTAAGGAAAAAAAAAGAAAATTTTCTTAATTTAGTTAAAAAAAAAATGGGAAATAATAAAATTGTTTTTTTTTACAATTATTTGTTTCTAATATGGTTTATCGGCTGTACATTTCATTTACCGTTAAAAATCGCAAAATCGTCAGTAGACCTTTTACCGAATTCTAGAAAAAAGCTATGAAATTCTATATGTTCCACACAAGAAATCCCAAGAAATCTTTGGGAATTACGCAATATACAAAAAAAAATAATATAAATAGTTTCTACAAAAATTTCCTTTATACAACAAACATTTTATTATTCGATTTAAATCTAATCTAATAATATACAACAGAAAAAAAGATAAATAATCGTAATTAATTTTGGCTGACGTTGAATAAATGAAAAAAATAGATACATTTTTTTTCTTTGACTTTTTTACATCTTCATAGAATTTACATGTTCCTTTCTTTGTTTCCTTAAACTGTAGCAGAGAGATTTTGAGTGCAAATCGCAAGAAGTTCGATCTAACGACCTTTTATAAGTGGAATCGGTAGGTTTCAATATGTGTAGTTCTGGGATAGACTCGGTTGTCCATTTTGGGGTACACAGCAGCTTTTAATGTGCAGTTTATGCAGAGATATTTTGCTTTTTGTTTTTTTTTTTTTTGACTAAAATAAAACTTCACAATTTAATACGGCTCCCTGACATCAAAGGCACTACAACACTGCTATAAACACATAACGTGCAAAATCAGAGTGATAGTGAAGCTTTCCTCTGTCTGTCCCTTCACCAACTGTCATTTCTCTCACTCGCTTTCCTCCAGTTCCAGCACAATGCATCGCATGTGTGCGGATCATCCTCTGTGCGGATCATCCTCTGTGCGCTGGTCCACGATAAAAAAAAGTCAAAAATAAAAAGTGAAATAACCAACATCGGCCTGCCATAATTGCAATCGAAAAAACCCAAAATTCCACTCCACTTGTAATTTTGAACACCATGTGAACACACAGAATTCCAATTGGAAAATGAAAAAAACATGAAAAAATCGTTCAAAGTTGAACTCTTATTAATTGCTTCATTAGTAACAATTTGCATTTCAGCCGGCGTTATTCAACTATTTGAAAGCTTTAAATATTCTGCAAGTCGATTGTTGAAACTACTTGTGGCACTAGACGCATGTGTTCGAGCGTTACTGAGATTCTAATGCGAAGAGGCGTGATATACTACCACCAAGTGTGCATTTCTGACAATTAATTTATCAAAGATTTATAGTACGAAATGGGAGGTGTGTTCAAAAAAACAAAGGTTTTTTGTATAAATGAAAATGTATTGCAGAAAATTCAATTATTGGTTTGAAGTCACATGTCAGTAATAAAAATTATTTTTATCCTGTTATGCTTCAATCCAGTAAAGACTGAGATTTCAGGTTAATATAATTGAAACGATATTGATTTATTAGAGAATTTCGTTCTCTTCACTATGTGTATGGTTTTGTGTGCATATCAAATATAGAACTTGTATCCATATTCATTTGAAATAATTTAATAAATCGCTTTCTTTTTCTGCATTTTTCTTTTACTTCAAATAAGATTTCCTTAAGTACCTTTTTCGTAAAATATTTTAACAATCTTGCAGCATTTTTGTTTCTCTTTTTTTTAATGCCACTTGTGTTTCTGAATGCCACATGAGTAACCACATAGAGACATACATACTGCCCAATGGCTTATGTTCCCATCATAATGAACTTCTTGCTTCGGAACTATATAATATGCTTCTATGGAATATGCATAAAAAAAAGACAAACGAATATGCAACAAAATCCTTAAAATTTTTATGGCTTTTGGCTGCCATATTGAGAATATTAAAGAAATGGATAACAATTTGCAATAAATGTTTACGGTTGTATTCGTAGCAACCAAAAATGGTAATGCATAATCGAAAATTTTAAATTGTTATAAGACGACATTCTTAAACACTTGAATATGTTTTAGAAATTTTATTATTAAACGGTTAGAGAGCCAAGAGTTTTACACAGCATTGTGAAAGGACGACATCTATAACAATGGTAGCGAAAAAATTGCTTCATTTTATTGCAAAATAAAACATCTGCTGAACGTTACTCAGTTAACTTTTATTACTTTCTTTTTTATTTTCTTTACTACCTTTTTAATTTTTTAAAATTCTTTTTAAATTAACGGACATTGGTGGTGGTAAATTTTAACTTTTTCTGAACAAATTAAGCGTCTTGGTTATAAAACTATTGCTGGCCTATGAACTGAGTACGCAAGTGTTCTCTCAGCGTTCGTATATGAGCATGAATAAGAACGTTTCAGCTTTTACTGCTTCTTCACATACATCTGTGAGAAACTAGTAAATATTATGCTTTTGTCATTTTTGTATGCGAAAATTTACTCTATTCGCTGTTATTCACAACAGAGATAATTTAAACAAAAAGTTTGATTCATTTCTGAGCATTCATATGTGAGAATTTACGTTTTTTTTTTTTTGTTGTACACAAGTCAGCAAATCGTTTATGAAATTTTATGCATGCTCACATTTTGTTATGTGCCACTGTCAATAGCCCAACTCACAATCTTGTGCATATGGTGTTGCATCATTGCATTTGCAAAAAGGCATAGCATATTTTTGCTCTACAGTAACAAAATCCACAGCAATGCACATGCTAGACTTAAATTTATATGCAACACTTAAAACCAATAGGATTTATTTGCTATGAGTATGCAACACCTAATTTCAAATAAACAGCTGACTAACAATAATCCAAGCCAATCAAATCGTAATCGCCGCATACTTGCCGCTGCTTATTTTCCTCCAAAAAAAAAAACCAGTAGTGCGATTCATTAACTTTTAGCGATTCGACAATTTGTCGATGTCTATTTTCACTTGCAATGTCGGTACTTTGATTCTGTAATTTCTTTTTAACACTACTATACAGTTCTGAGAATTAAATGGCCACTCCAGCAAATAAGGTGACGTAAGAAACTTACCACAGTATTTTCCCATAAACTAGAACTACAACCTTACACACATATAAAAAAACTTTGTGTCAACAAAAGAAACCATGAAAATTTTCTTGTTAAGTTTACGACAAGAACTACAGTACAACATTTTAAAGAAGGTCGGTAAAATGTCGTTATAACTATTTAAACGATTAGAATAATCTCTTCAGCAGCTTTTTCTATTAAAAAGTCCAGCAACTGTGCCTTAAAGCTTTTATTGGACATATTTTTTTTGGCAAATTTGTTCGTTTTTTCAATCAGCTGTGAATTTTGTTCTTGCAATGAGTAGTGCATAATAAATTAAAAATGTCATTCACAATTGATAGCACAAATTTGCTATTGCATATATTTACAATCTCAAATGCACAAGATTGTGAGTAGAGCTAATGTGTTAGCATTTGTGTGTAAGAGCATGGTCACCGCTGCTACTGTATGCGGAAAAATTCTTGGACAGAACACAATGCCGGAATTGATTTGGTTTTGTCAGAATATTAATATAAAATAAATAAAAGGGAAAATAGGAGAGTTCGGGATGAATACAGCAATAATTCACTTAGATTAGATCAAGTTGTACGGCAGACCCTCTCCGTAGGAGAACGCCCCACTTATGCCAGAGCTTAGGCCCATTGTGATATCACAAGTAGTAAAACCCAGAGAATCGAACACGCACTAATGCTCATGCACTAGCCTACTTAGTAAAATGCGAAAATATTCCATTTGTTTTAATCTTCTGTTGTGAAATTTCACATTCTATTTTATGTTCCTAATAATTAAAATGAAATGAAAGAAGTACTTAAACTTAAAGAGTAATAAATTTCAAAGATAATTGAAAAAATTAGAAAATACAGTCTGAGAGCTACGTCTGCAACGTCTTACAAAAGATTTTATTTATAATAAAACTTTTAGTAATTATTTTACTTCGCTACACAATACCGACGAAGGAGAGGGTGCCTGTGAATTGGATACAGTTGGAGGCTTTACTGTTCATTGACCAATGACTATGCCTTCGCCACTGAAACCTTCCGACAACAACTGACACAAAGCCACACCAATGCACATCAGAAAAAATGCGAGATGTTTTTATGAGTCTGCAACTGGGCTTGAACCCAGGAATTTTTTCATTTTGTATTCAGCGTGCAGACTAGTTCGAGCATTGCCCCAATAGCAGTTTATTCAATACCAATTATTTTATTGAATTACAAATTCAATAATCCAATAATTACAACCACTCTTTCTACTCGCACAAAAGGCATCAAAACTAAATGGAATTTCTTGTAAAGAATTTTCCTACTCTTTTTTTTATCAACTTTAAATCAAAACCGCACATAGACTGACTCTGTTTCCTGGCGAATGCCCGCCAAACAGAACATTAAAATAATTCCAACATTTTATGCAACGCATCAAGAAAAGTTTAACTACTTTTAGCTTTTGAAAAGGAAATTTTGTGGAATGAAAAAAAAAAGAAATAAGAAAAGTTTAAAACAAAACTTTAATTGTTAATGTTCATGAAATTAAACTGCGCGTTTTCGTTCTTAATTTAAATGTTGTTTTTTAATTCTTTCGCATAAATGAGAACGACTAAAAAACAAAAAATAAAATAGAAACTCATTGCAAGTTCTTAAACCGCAAGAATAAAAAATAAATAAAAATAAAAATAGACATCATTTTATTTGTAAAGACTAAGCAGATGTAAATAATACGGTGGCAGTGGTTTTTCTTTAATTATTTTACTTTGATTTTAAATCGCATTAGCAAACTTCAATTTCTGTTTTTGATTACTTTTATTAGACCGAATGAATGAGCAGAAGATATTGCCAGACTTGGTGTTTCTAGCGAAAGTATGTATTTACAACTTTTCCTCTGGCTACTGAATTTTTAATTTTCTTAACAAATGATAATTATATGGATTGTAAGGATAATAACAGGATAATACAAAACGATAGAGAGTCTAGCAATAGTTCCATTATGGATATAATGATGTCGTCTACTAATTCAATATTGAGTATTTGAAATATTGCTTTCCAATGTATTCTTCTACATGCAGTGGACAAATGAAATTCGATTTGGGTCATATGACCGCCACGAGCCTCTTTGCAGCGATCGATACTTTGAATCCAATTTTCATCAGTGTCACACATATATTGCGACCGGACTGATGAACATTTTGCGTTGGGCCTGATGATTATTCTGAACTCGTAGCTGACTTGCTGATCAATGACTTGATAAGGTGCCACAAATAAAATTGAATTGGTCTTGCATAGATATCAAGATTTTTTCGAAAAATACGCGAAGTTGCCTAATTCTTGAGAATGATCTCGATGTGTAAAATTTTGAATCGATACATTCACGGCTGTGATACTTCGGCGCTTCGAGCATTATGGTGTTCTTTGGCGCGGGACATCAAGTGTTGAAATTATGAACAGAATTTTATTCAATATACTCGTAGTAACCACAAAACAAAAGAACAGTCGAAGTTGAAGTTGAGTCATACCTAAGCAAAACTTGAGGGTGGCGATGGCTGATGGAGTCTGTACATTGACTATAAAAGCAAAAATTTCGTTGGTTTAACAGCAGTTTCGCATTTTTTCTGTTCATCATTAGTGTATCTTTGTGCCAGTTGTTGTCGGAAAGTTTCAGTGGCGAAGGCATAGTCACTGCTACCGACTTCAGCTGTAACCAATCCACAGGCACAGCAGAGCACCCTCCTTCGTCGGTATTGTTGAGCTCCAGAGAACTATTATAATTACTAAAAATGGCTGCTAAAAACGAAGCTTCAAAATTTAATACGTCTCCTTGACATCAAAACTTTAAAATCAAAGAACCTGCAAAAGCAGTCTTGTAAGATAGTGAAGCTTTACCTCCTGCCATTTCTCAAATTATACCTTTCCTCTAGTTCCAGCACAATGCATCGCATGTGTAGGCGTCTTCTACTGAGTGCTGATCCAAGATAAAGAAAATCATACGAATTGCACTTGAGTACAATCCCACGGAGATTGTTCGTTGTCATATCACTTCAGGATATAGCTGTCCAAGTTGGACCTTGAACTCACACAGTATCCACATCTCTCCTGAGCAGCAAATAAATTTCATGAAATAATACACAACAGATTTGTTATTCACAAACCATACACTGGTAATAATAAACTATAAACACTGACCAGCCATTATAAACTGTTTATTTATATTTAATAACTTTCCTATTTCATTTCTCTTCAAAAGCAAAGAAATAAAAAAATATGTATATAAAACTTGCTGCATAGATATAAATTAAATGTGACGACAAATAGTTTACTAGAGGATTAAGAAAAAAGAAAAAATTAACTTAAAATGTACATAGAAATCACACTTGACAATAAAATTGCAAAAAACTACTATAAACAAGAAATACAAAATAATTATACCAAACGAAAAGTTAAAAATCACAAGAATAAATTATAAAAAAGAAAATATTATAAAAATAAAATATTTCGTGGTAAAGAGAACACAAGAATATAAACACAGAAATTGTGCGGCAGATCTCCGCAATAGAAATATTTTAAATACTGACACGATAAATATTGCACTTCACAACCTGTAGTAAAAACAGAAGCTTTGTCTTTTGGGAATATATTAATATATATACATGAAAACAACAAAGCTGGCAACCTTAGTTAATAGTATGTAGACAGTAACGATTATTCTCGTATGCATTTTCCTAAGCTCTGACGGGTTAAATAGATGATATTAATAATGACTTTACAACTGACTCTCCCTGTTGACACAAAGAGTACTGATGACATGCGTAGTGACATAGAAAATACGTATTATATTCAGCTGGTGTTGGAGATTAACTGTTCGTTTTTCCCTTATTCTAATCATAAATGTAATTTCTTCACAATATTGTGATAAATTAACGGTGAACTTGAACACAACAAAAATTTCGATTAAAATTCTAAATGTTCTCAAAAATTTTGATATTTTTTTAATTTTAATTATATTATTAATTGACCTTTTTTATTATATTTTTTGATATATATTTATTAAGCCTGAGGTCTTTTTTTATCTTATTTTGTTTTTTTATTATTCGATGATGTTAACAAGCTGTTAACGAAATATCGAATAATAAAAAAACAAAATAAGATATAAAAAGACTTCAGCCTTAATAAATATATATCAAAAAATATTTTTTTAATTTTAATCTTGAAACTTTTTTTCCAAAATGTGGCTTACGATCATTTGGCGCTAAGCGGTCCGATATACAGGGTGTCTGATGGGAAATGTATATTTTTAAACACGATTATTTCAAAAAGTAATAAACAGTGCGGAAGGAATTATCGATAGTGCGGATTTGTCAGTCACGATGTCGCAATGGTCGAGTGAGCATCCCGCGTTCGCTGTGGAGACATTTTTTAAGAGTAATGGAATCATCTTATGTAATTGCTCGTCGACAATTTTGTTCAAAGTTCGGTATTCGCCGAATAAGTGATGGACCGAGTGTAAATTTAATTCGTTCGTGGGTGCAGAGATTCCACGAAACAGCTTCGGCTATGAATGCCCCACGGCCAGGGCCCATTCGATCTTCAAGGACTCCCGAAAACATTGAACTTGTTGAAAGAAGTTTACGTGAAAATCCGCGACTTTCAATACATAAAAGAGCAGTCTCACTGGGACTTCCAAGAGCGATTATTCATGAAAATTTCAAAAAGTATCTGAAGAATCTGGATGACATACTCTTTAAAAAATAAAATCCGCATTTCCATTATATCGTTCAATTCTCTTAATGTATCAATTATTACGTTTTTTATTTAAGTTTGGAAATATAAACCATGCTACCAGATACCCTTTATATGCACATACACGTACATTAAATAAATGTACACTAACAACCTTAGTTTTATTCTCAGCCTATTTAAATAACAAGTTATTCCTTCCTATCATCTTTAGTATATACATTTATAAATTTCGAAAGATGGGCCTTCGAGCTGGATTTGAAGCAGCGGATTGAATACTGTCGGAGCCCACAAAAGATTGCATCATTTTTTTTTATTTTTATGTAATTCAGGAAGGACTAAAGTCCAATTTATTTTATTCTATTTTTCTTCCATTCTTTCGAAGGAAGAACTTCTCTGTACTACTTTTAATTTCATAAAATTTTCAAAGCAATGAATTTGCTCTCTACACTTTTTTATTGATTGGATGGGTACTGCTACACGTTCCACATATACTAGATTAAATTAGTACACATCGCTTCCCTCAGAAATTCTTTAAGAATAATTTTTTTAATTTTATTATAAATTATTTATATTAGTCTCACTTCTATTTTTATTTTGACCTTTATTAAATTTTTTTTTTTTTTTTAATTTTTGTTAATACAAATTATTATTTCCTGACGATGCTACCTATTTGGTAGCGAAATATTGAAAATAAATAATTGAAAAAAACGTTTCATAAAAAACACCATCGCTCAAAAATAAATATAATTAAATAAATTATTTATCTATTTTTGTTTAGCTGGTCTAAATGCAGCATTTCATGTGGTTCTAATATCAAAATCTTCAATCGACCTTTAACCAAATTCTTGAAAAAAGCTACGAAATATCACATGTTTATACAAGAACTACCAAAAATCAGTATCTTTTATCATAAATTTTTTAAGACTTTTATTATTCACTCCCGCAGAAAAATTAATGTAACGTTTACACACATATTTAAGTATGTATGTATGGCTTCATTTTTTTATTTATTTAAAATTTATATTTGATTCACTCAATTTTGCCTTTGTTTTTGTTTCTGCAACAAACACGTACACGTAAATCACAATCATAAATTTATTCAGATCGGTTTAGTGCTTTAGTAGTAATATGAATTTATAGTTAAACAAAAATCGTTTCTTTTTATTAGATACTAGTGAACATGTGAGCCGAAATATCTTTAATACCATATATATATCTTTCCAAAATCGGGGCAGTAGTACAACTGTAAAAGGGATTGCAAAAAACGTGTTTGCCTATTAATATTGTGATATTTGGATCGCGATCCATTTAAATATATTGATATATTGCAGGGGTGTGCTATATCTTCAATATTTATTGCGTCAGTTCTTAAATTATTTTATGCTGTGCACGGTTGTGCTAAAAAAATTTCAGAAATGAGAGACCACTGAACTGAACAAATATTCTGTAAAATTTTTTCGTTTTTCAATGATATAATTTTTTTCCACAGCGTATCGCATATTTTTATTTTATTTGTTTTGTTTAGGTATTGCGAGTTGATATCACGAAATATTTTGGTAATTCATTTTACTATTTTTTATGCTAAATAAGGTTTGGAAGACATTTAAGCAAATATTGTAATTTACAGATTGCTTTTAATCATGTAATGTGGAATGTATTTAAACACGGAAGCTAATTTCGAACTCCCTTCCTTCAATGTTTTGGAAAAAATTACCACTTGTAATGGATATTATTAAATCAATATTTGGCCATGATGTGTTTAGTACTAAAATTTAGCTGTGTGCTTTTATCCACATTACAATAGACAAACAATGAAATAAAAACTTTTTAATACTTTCTTATCGTATTGTATTATCAAATAAACTTTCACAGAATCTAGCGATTAATACAGATTCCACAGGGTGGGTAAATATTAATAACACTTGTTGCAGCAAAGGAAGACAACAATGAAAATAAAAGGAATCTTTTTATTAAAATAGAGTAACTGGTACATAGTGTAGGTATTTATTTTATTTAGTTAAGAGCGTATATTCATAAATAAATTAATAGATATTATAACACCAACACAGCAGTTGGTTGAGTAGCAATAGCATTGATTCTATAGCCAGCCTGAAGGTTTTGTGTTGGAACCCTATACAGAAAAAAATTTAGTTTTTTATTTTTAAGTTATAACTTTAATTAGCATAATAACTTGTTTCAATTAAAAGTTTAATCAACTCAATTAAATTTTTAATTAATTATATTGATCAAGACCTAAATAAATAAATTATTAATTTTTTCTTATTTATTAATTTATTTTTATTCAACTGCTTGTTTTTTGTTGTTTTTTATACAAATAGAAATTAATACCAAATAGCATTCTTATTGAATTTAAATATTTTTTTTGCTATTAAAAATTTAATTAAATATTTAATTAAATTTTTTCATTATTATAATTAAAAATCTAATTGAAAATTAATTCTGTTAAGTCAACAATAACAATTGAATTGCTACTATTGATTTCCAATCACGGTAAACTATTCTTTAATGTTAGTGTAATTTTAGTGTATATTCTTTGTGCACTTGCCAGCGCCTCCTTTCGTAGGTATTTGTACAATGAAAACGTCGGTGAAGTAAAATAATAAAAGTAATTACTCTCCTTTGGCTTGAAAAACTTAATTTGTCTGCTCGACAGCAGAGATGCTGCAAGTCTGCTTTACAAATTAATATTCCTGCATGGTGAGTATACTCTGGGTGTCCTATTAATCTGAATGTGTGTTTCTACAGACAAGCTATAAATAAGAGCTTCGTAGCGTTTGTATTGTTTAAAAATGAAATATTTCTGCCGTTGTGGCAATAAAAAAAGTATCACTTTTTAAAGGTATGGACAATCTGTAGAAAATGTTATTCATCGAAAGGGCAACATTTTTGTTCAGAAAGCAAAACACCAACTAACAAGTTGGAAAAAATATTGACACCTTTTTTTTAAGGTCCCACTGATTTTCAGAATTTTTGGACACCCACAAAAGATATGCTCACCAAAATCGCCAAACAGAGTATAGGATTTGACAACACTTTAATAGTAGAGTGGTACCTACACTTGTCCAGTTCTTGAGTTTTTTCAATCGTTCTATTTGTTGCACAGTGTAATCAGCACTTCTGGCAATTTTTTTTTTTTTTGCCAGAGATTTATAGAAATTTATGAACAATATTTTGGGAAAATAACCAGCCATTATGGGCATATATTCACTAAATCATTTATTGTTAAAAAAAATACTTTGTATTTGAGTCATTTGTTGAATTTAAATATTGTTTTGCATTATTAAATGGTTTTGTACTCTAAATATTTGCAATTTAATTTCCAACATCTTTTTTCTAATTGTTCTTTTGATAGATTATTTCTCTTGCGCGACAAAAAAAAAATGTTTATCATCTACTTTCTACTTTTTTAATGAAATCTAAATGTATATTTAAGTAAACGAAAGAGGAAAAATTGTATATATTTTTATGCTTTTGTGAGTCACATTTTATAATTTATATTTATGTATTGCTGTAATGTGAATTTTTATGCATTTCATTCTTTATTATTTTCCATTTCGTTATTTAGTACAGTGCAATTTATATGACTTGACAATTATTACGCTGCTTGCATCCGTTAACATTTCCATTGCCCTTTGAAATTATCTAAAAACCAACTAAGAGTTTGTTGCTGCACTTATGCTGCTGAACACAGTCGTGTACATGAATTTATGTAGACATATACCACAACAACATACAAGTGGAAAGAGAAGCAACAAAGTATTTTCCTATTTCTTTTTTTTCTTTTTGTTTAGTTTTCATGTGAAAAGAAGCATCGTGAAATACTTCTTTCAGCCAGCATTATTACTAATGATCATCATTTAGATAATATTTTATACAATTTCAAGAACAAAAAAAAGAAAAAAATCTTGTCTACGATTGCTAGTAAAATATGCACTTACAGTGATGCTCCAAGTTATACACATACTTGGTACTGTATTTAAAATTTGTTGCTTAAAACTTGATAATGAATGGCAGCAAGTCGTTGAAAGAATGGATGAACTTTCAGAATACAAGTACACTACATCAGTGTCTCAGTTACTAACATGCCACAGTCATATTCTAACTTTAATGTCGTTAAGTTAGATCTGCAATAGAGGGGTCCACAATGGTCCCACATATTTCGTCTTTGTTGGGTCTACCGTTTCGTAATAACTCATATATGCAGCGAGAAATTATCTGTAGGCCAACATGTAGACAAAACAAAACAAAATTCTTACATATAGTGTTGACAACTGTTCGTAACAAATTACAATTTTGCCCAACCTTTAAATTGGAATTGCGCACAGCGATTGACTAAAATCGCTCAACCTGTTTTTATTTTGCATTCAAATTTGTTCTACGTCTAAACATGTTAATTTTATGCAGTTATTCTCGTATTCTTTTTTAGCTTCAACTTTCTTATATTTCTTAAATACACGTCAAATATATGTAAGCACACACTTGTGGTTTGGAACTAAAAGGGCCAAAGTAAAAACATTCAGTTTTGAGAAAATTGCAATTCAAGTTAACTTTTATAAAAGAGTTCTTTACGACATTGCAATGCATTGGCTAGCGAGAACTTGTGCTGGCTTCAATTAGACATTGACTGTTTCAGCCAAATAAAGGAGACTAAGAGAATAGACAGATTGTGCAACGATTAACTCAAAACAGAAAAAACATTGACATTGGCCCTTTTTTTTCATGGCGAAATAAGAACAAGCTTCTCCGAAATTGTTGTTTCTTATACCGAAAACTATATTTACCGGAGAATTAGCCAAACTTCTGTAAATAAGAGGTTCGTAAATCTGGTATTGAATTTCATAACAAGAATATTTGTGTAATTCCCATATGGTGTTCAATATTGTACTTGTATGCAGCAACAAATGTTTAAATATTTCAGTTACATACAAGGTAATGAATGCGCTCTTCAATAGAAGCACATGTTCCTTGAATTTAACAAAACTAACCTCAGAACGCATTTTAACTTCTTGCTTCTTTCTGCGGTTAAAGTTAACTTTTATACTTAAGAAAATATTCGTACATACGGAAATACATTTGTTAACAGCATTTTATATACCACCCTCGTATAAACGTATTTCATTAGAACGTTCCAGATTTGCATCGACTGACAACACAATAAACAAACACACAACACAAGCTTACAGAAAGCAAAACAATAAACAATTGCATAGACTAGCAAACACACATTCACACTAATCTAACAACAGAATTCAGCATTGAGATAACAGTGGCAACATATACAGATAAAGATAATCATCGCACAAATACAAATTTAGATTTAAATTAACGGACTTCTGAAATATTCTACACAAATAGCAAAGTTGATTGGTAATACTAGAATATTCTAACAGGCTCTAGTGGCAAATTTCTTTGGAGTATAAATAAGATTGATTCTGGACGATCATGAGGAAGCGAATGTTTCAATTAACTGTCTGAATACCCGAAAGTAAACTACAGATTGTGAACATTATCCAATTAAAGCAGCATTGTGAACCAATTACTAAACACTAGCACAAATAAATAAAAGCCTATGAAACTGTATTGTAAATTGTAGTAAATAAAAGAATACACTTTTTACAATATAAAACGTAGCGATTCCTTGTTTTATTTTGCAATCACAAATTCAAGTAAAATACACGTTTTAAAAAGTAAAAGTGTAACAATATGTATAAATATGTTTCTATCGTTATTGCTGTAATACTGTTATTAAGCTGATGTTTATTGACGGAATCTATAAATAAACTCCAAAATATTTATTTCAGAGATGCTGGTCATTAAAAAATTATTCATTTACGTGATTGTAGTCAACATACTTTTATTTAATACCAGAAGCGTTGAAACTTACGAACCCCATGAAACCTCCTCTGGCTTGTGCACGTTGTAATGTTCTTTAGAAGTGACTACGAAACATACATATATTGTGAATTATTTCCAACACGTTTATTTATAAATTTAAATCGAATTCCTATTCGATGGAACAAAAATGGTTTTTATTTTTCATATAAAGGATGGTCCAACCAAAACGCACGATGTTAATTGCAAATAAAAGAAAAAGTTTTCAGAGAATATTCTTAATATTATTAGGATTTTAAGATTTTTTTTTCTGATATATAATTGATTTTAAATGTCGTTAATGTACCGAATTAACTCATCGTTTAGCTGTTGAATTGTTCTTGGCTTATTGAAATACACTTTTTCTTTTAAATATCTACAAATAAAGAAGTCCAACGGTGTCAAATCGCATGATCGTGACAGCCATTAGACATCGCCAGGACGTGAGACGATGGCAATTGAAGTTCACAAGAAGTTTGTTATCATCTCGCGATATAAATTATTTTTGAAGATATAGGCCTGATGACGCCGCCAGCCTATAAACCTCACCACAAAGTCACTCTTTGCAGATGCATCGGCTTTCCAACAAGCACTCGTGGATTCTCATACGTCCAAATGCGGCAATTCTCCCGATTGTGGACATATTTGGTCGATTATGCTGACCAACTTTATCACGCAGTGCTCGAAATGATTTGAACGCCCATTTTCGTAAACGGCTTCAGCAACGCGCTGCCCAATTGTGTATCTCTCCACGGTTCAGTTCGTCAATTACTGGAACAAAGAAATGTTAAATTAAGTTGGGCAAAATACTTGACTTTAAGATGTGGTTCACAATTAGCATCGTGCATTATAGTTGGACCACCATTTCCATACCAAAGCTTTTCACTTTTCCACAGTTTATACTCTACATTAATGTGTGAAAAGCCAAAAAAAAATAAAACACACAAATTTTTGAGATACACTTGTTTTTGTTATCCACATCAACGCATATTCACGAATAGAAAGAAATCCTTATTTTTTTACTTCAAGTGTGTATTTATTTCAATTTCCATAGCAAAAGCTTCTGAAACAAATATATTTTTTTTCCAGTTAATTAGAACAACAGCGGGATAAAAAGTACACAGCGGCAGTTGTAGGTAAATTGCCTTTTGTTTGCATTAAATCTGCCTTTTAGAAAATTTAAGTTTATAAATACACAGTAGTAATAAAAGTAAAAAAGTTTGGCCAAAAAAAAAAAAATTAAACAGTGCGGAACAAAATTGTGACAGCGACATTCAAAAAAAAAAAAAATTCAAAATTATAATTGCGTAGTCAATTTTAAAAATGTTGTGAATGCTGTGGGGCAAAAGAATTGACATTCATAAACTAAACAATAAATTACATTTTACTTTTTGAAACTCCTTCTCTAGGAAAATAACAAAGCTTTTTAAAATCAAAGTAATTAATGCCAGTGGCTGTTATGCAAAAAAATCTAGTCAATTGTGTTGCCGTAGTTTGAAAAAGTTTCTTTTTTTTTGTATAAAACGAGGGTATATTTTTTTTGTACTGTAAATTATGTTCGGCTGTCTTTCTGCCATTTAAATAAATTTAACGTCATAGTTTCTATTGCTGTTGCTGTACAACGTGGACATAAATCGCATCGAACCAAAAACTATTTTGGGTTATTATTGCTATTGTTCTGTATATGGAATGGACTTTCCATATTTTAAATCTTCTAGTAAAATCCCAAAAATTCGTAATCGGAAGGAATATAACGTTTTTCTTTAGCAATTACCAGGATATTAGATTTACAGATATTTCGACTGAACGAGGCTAAAAATTAAACGTACGATTAAGGGGTTCTTAATTGCAATTGATATGGTGGAGAAACAAACACAAACGATTATCTGTTCGTAGATTTTAATTTTTAACTAACTAAAAGTAACTAAATGTAGAAAGCCGTGATTAACATTTAAATAATTTTACAGGAGAAACAAAAGAACATGTTTAAATAATAGAGGGTGGCGATGGTCGAAGTAGTCTGCACGTTGACTACAAAACGAAAAATTTTCCTGGGTTCAACCCCAGTTTCAGAGTGAGTGACTTTGTGTCAGCTGTTGTCGCAAGGTTGCAGTGGCGAAGGCATAGTCACTGGTCACTGAACAGTAACGGCTTCAGCTGTATCCAATCCACAGACACATCAGAATGCCCTCCTTTGTCGGTATTGTGTAGCACCGGCGAAGTAAAATAACTACGAAAAACGAGGCTTCAAAATTTAATACGTCTCCTTGACATCAGAGACACTACAACACTGCTATAAAAACAAATAACGTGCAAAAAACAGAGTTGCAAGATAGTGAAGCTTGACCTCCTATCATTTCTCTAACTATTCCTGTCCTCTAGTTCTAGCACAATGCACCGACGACAGCGTTAATTTGCATTAGCAGTCTTAACTCAAATTAACTTGTGAATTATTCCCATTCCAAGTGTATTAAATTTTGGGTAAATGCACGAAATCATTGTGAGTTGATACTGAATTAAGTTTATTCACTATGGCAACCGAGTACAAAATAAATTAAATTTTCCAGCAAATTGTTTACTATTGAAAAATTAGAATAGATTCAAAGTCAGCAAAGGTAAGTTATTTTAATTGCTTTGAGCAAAATCAAAAAGAAATATAAATATTGAAACGCGTTTTTCGATTTTAAGATTTCCAAGGGAAAGAAACGAAGTGTAAAACAATACTCTCTTATGAAGTTGAATACAAACGCTCATATTGGTGTCTAACCTCTCCACATTTTGTACTTTCTCAAATACTTTTTAGAAAGCATTCCTCTTGAGGCCTTTTCTTCTTTCCTTAAATTTGTTATCGTTTATCGGAAGCACTTCAGACTCACAAAAACTGTTGTTGCGCGATCCTCTAAAAAATTCCATATATGAATTACACACTCGATGAAAAAATATTACTAAATATACAAATTTCCGCAATTGTCTTTCTCTTATTTCACGCTGTCCTACTGAGATTCCAACGTTCACAAAAAAACGTTCACATTTATGGTGGCTAGTGCGTGTACAATTTTTATATTATGGAGCAATTTCAGCGAAAGTACTTTCAGCTTTCTTTCAAATAACAGGTTTTCCAATAAAAGTGATATGATATAAAAAAAACACACTTATTGTTAAGGAAATTCGAAAGTTTTTTATTTCATGTGAAGTACAATCGATACAATTAAGCTCTAAATAAAACGTCATTCAAATGCCCTCCACGACTTCTGCTGCAGGAAAGAATTCGATGAATCCAATTTTCAAGCTTTTTTTCCACTAAATCAAGTCGTATGTCCCGTTCAATATTGACTTGTAAAGCTTGAAGAGAGTCTGGCGTATTTCGAAAGACCAATGACTTCAAATAACCCCACATCTTCTTGGAGGCCATTCAATATCATAATTTCTTGAAATAATCGAATCTCCAAACTTTTCTCGCTATAATTCAATTGTTGCATTTGCTGTGTGGCACGTAGCCTCGTCTTGTTGGAACCAAATATTGTCAAGATCAACTACTTTCAATTTCGGCCATAAACAGTAGTTTATCATCGATCTATACCGCTCTCCTTTGACAGTAACAGTGTTACCAGCTTCATTTCGAAAGAACTATGGACCGATAATTCTACCAGACCAAAAACCACACCACACACTGTCGATTTAGGTGAATGTAATGGTTTTTCATGAATAATTTGTGGATTTTTTTCCCACCAGAATTGACAGTTTTGTTTATTTACCGCACCACTCAGATGAAAGTGAGCCTCATCGTTGAAGATGTTTTTCTTAAACAAAAATCGTTATCGTTTTCAAGTTGTTCCAAGGCAAAATTAGCAAATTCACGACGTTTGCTGTGGTCCAATTTTATACGGATGCAAACAAAAATCCTTTCTCAAAATCCGCCAGGTATGTGGTTTGAGACAGTCCCAATTGTTGAGAACGTCTTGGAATCGACAAATGGCAGTCTTCAACAAAACTTGCCTGAACTGCAGCAATATTTGCATTACTTGTCTTATTGGCACTTGAACATTATGTAAAGAAAATTTAAGCTCAAAATTTTTAACAATTCGGCGAATAACGAGCACACTTGGACGATTATTACGACCATAAAATGGCAAAAGCGCACGAAAAGTTGCAATTGGAGAACGATTATTTTGATAATAAAATTGAATAATTTGTAAACGTTGTTCTTGCGTATATCTCTCCAGGATGAAATTGTAAACACTACTGAATACAATGAAAAACAAATGACAGATTATGACATATTACAAATGGCCGAAACGTTACTTCTAAATCATATCACACCTATTGGAAAACCTATTAAATATTGATTTTTCACCAATAGAACAGTTGCTTTCTGTCTTCTATCCATTTGATCTTGAAGTAAATTGCAAAACATAATTAGTTAAAAAAGAAACAGCTGTTTACTAAATGCAAAAACTGTCGTAAAATGTTAATTCACATTAGTAAGCTTTTAATGCAGATTAACGCTGTCGTCAGTCTACGCTATAAATAAAAAAGGGTCAAGAAATTTATTTATTGAAAAAATTAAAATTTTGCGAGGTGACTTATTTAAACTTCACAGACCAGAACTGATGAGTCAATTTTCAAATATTAAAAACACATTTAGACGTTGTTGTTTTCATAATGGAACTTAACCATTTCGCTTAAAATTTAATTTTGTTTTTCTTTCTTACTTCGTTGTATGGAGGCTTTTAACTGAATAGTTCGCTATATAGAGGCCTGGCATATGCACTACCCAACACATTTAGAGTTTGTTGTTTTCATAATAACGGGTCTTCAACATTTTACTTGTGGTGATGGCCAATCATCCGTAGGAATAAAGTTTTGGTAAATTTGTTTTTTAACCAATCCTGAGTGGTTTTTGGTTGGGGCAGAGTTCTGTTCAAAGGTCCACGACTCGTTTTGGAATAATGTGATATTTAATGGTTTCACAACCTCTTGCAAAACGTCAGATTGGTACACTTTTGCCGTAGTTTTAACACATTTTTCGCAGAAATGAAGCTTGGTGACTGCCCAGCATACCATCACAGAAACAAAAATGGCTGAGCATTGACTCTATCGTTTTGTTTATTGAACGAGTTATCGACAGCAAAAGTTTTCGCATCAGTAAATGTAATATTTCTGTAGCAGTTATGGGGTAGTGGCGCATCAATGCTTTTGATTTTTGGTTGCGTTTCCTTGTGTAAGAACGAAATTCGAAGTTTCATTAATGCGAGAAAGGGATTGCTTCGATATGTCCATATCCCGTGACAATATTTGCTGCTTTTGGAGTGAATTTCTATAAATTCGATTCTGTACAGCTTTGAAGGCTCTGCGAGTTCGCTCACAGCACGAACGGCCAGATCTCGGATGGTCTGCTACTCTACCACAGTATCACAGTCAGTCGAAAAGCGGGCGGGATTGGCGAAGTTGGCATGGTGCCACCCATATAAAGTAAATGTTAATTTTTTAATATCTTGAGAACGGCTAAAGCTATATTTTCTAAATTTGGCCTGAATCACCCCCTCCAGGGGTTAAAAGCATTAAAAATTTATTTAAAATCAAACCAATTTCAATTTAATACAGAAATAAAAACTCGTGGATTTAAAAGCCTCTAAGTGTTAAGTTGTGTTTTTAATTATTCGGGGGGCAGTGAATTCGTCAACCACATAAAAAGTAGTGAATTTGAACAATAAAAATGCGTGAATGCAAGAATTGAGAAAAGTTTGAAAATTAAAGAATTTAACAATTTAACTCAAAAAAAATAGAGTAGTAAAAAAATTCAAATAAAATGTTTAGACTTGGAACTATGATGTACTAGCACTTTAAGTTAATCTATAAAAGAACTTCAAAAATCGTCCGCTATTCCTTTGTATTCTTTGACAAAACACACCCAATTTGTCTGTTGATTTCCATTTTATTTTAATTATTTGTGTATCTGTGCACTATAAAAACTGTTGTTTTTATAAAAAGAATTACTTATATTTATCAAAATATAACTAAAAGAAGATTTTGTACGTTATTCGCCAGCAAAAATCAAGGGAATAAATCAAAGAGATAAGGAAAAATATTCGAGTGTAAAACATCGTTGTCGACAAGAGAAATTTTGTTTAGCATTCACGACCAATGATGAATTACAATTGCAATTTTGGGAAAAGGGAATATGTTTTGAGGGAAAATTTATTCACGATAGGGGCGATTATTTTTAAGCTAATGGGAACCATTTCATTGATTATTTTAATTCGTCGACAATTTATTGCTCAAATACCGACGAATGAGGGTGCTGTAGTACTGAGAAATCAAAAAAAAATTTTGACTTGATAGAGCCGGGAATCGAACACGAGTTCTTCTGGTTGCAGAATAATTGATTGTTACGAATTATTGAATTTTTCGAATTAGAGCTGATTGAATTATAGTGATTCTACTGTAGGTTTGAATAAGAAAGGAATCGGCTTTTTCCGAGTGGAAAGCACACACCGTGCCACTAATTACGTAACAGTCTGGTGCGTGCATAGAACTATACTTGAACGATGGCTCGCTCTATTAACTTCGTTGTTGAGGCAGTTAATAATCTAATGGAATCGGATCATTGCTGTGGTGTGGCACACACTCTTAAATATTTTTTTGTGTTTTCGAAACTGATTTTCCATTCTATAAAGAAATTTTTAATGTTTCACAACGTCAATGAATTTCAATGAAATGCAGTTTCCAACGTAAGATAAGCCACCCTGTACATTCGTAACGTTCATAGTATTCTCAGTCGTAAAGTAAAAGTAAATATTTGCTACAACCACTAAACTTATTTTACAGAATGTATGCAATAGAAAAAACAAACTCACACACTTGTAAAATTTTATTATCTTTTCAAATATTTACTGTTTTCTTTCAGCCGGATATTAATATTTGTTTTAGTGTTAAACAAATCTTCCATTATTTAAAACTTCATATTGTTATTCCCCCCCACTCTCCGCCTAGTTTTGCCATCGCTGTAGCCAGTTTTCTCAGTTTGCATTATTTAAATTTTATATGAATTGAAAAGGAAGAAAAAAATGAATTCTTGTATTTTTTTTTTTTTGCATGTCATTACAGGACTTCAACGACTGTATTGGTGCGCCCAAAGGCGGTTTTCCTGCCAAAGCAGATGGCAAAAAATAAAGATGTCATATTTTTAACTATTTGACTTTTATTTATATGCAAAGTACAGTAAAAGGAAAAGATTTTCTTTTTTTTTTATTTATTCATTAACTGTTTGCGTAGTTTGTATAATTTAATTTATCGTTGAACTAAAAGTTATCGAACAATTGAGAAAACTTGAAATGAAATGAAATGAAAAATGTTTCCATTGAATGCATGAGTATTAGAGATGAAATTGTGAATTTTCTAAAAATGAAGTAGACTTTTTAAAGAGTGAGAAAATAATCAGTCAAGGGAGGGTACTTGTCAGACTTAATCAAATGAAGACGTTGAAGAGAGAACAAAGGACAAAACATTGCAAGAAATGCCAGTAATGCAAAATTTCTACCATGGGCATGACATTGCAAGAATTTATTTCGTCTGAATTATATGATTCCCTGAAGTACGAAATTTTCTTGTGGAATATTTTTTCTCTGGGCAGATCTGCTCGAATGACACGTACTAAAGGAACCGGTAGAAAGACCAAAAACCTCAATGCGCAGTCCTTTCGAAAATACGTCAGTTTATCACAAATGTTAAACATATTAGAAGCAAAAAAGCTTCAGGGAAATAATAAAATACTTATATTGACTGTATTGACTGTAGATTGGCGTTAATAAAAAAAATTAAAAAATGATTTCAGAAACTGTTTCAAACTGTTTCGCTGTTAAAATATAAAAAGTGTGTGGAATTATAAAAGTGAATTATGAACTTAATTATTAACGCTCCAATAACAGTGCCTTCACAGAAAAAATAATAGTTAAATTTTTCCCAATTAAGTTTTTGCTCAGAAAATTGTTTTTTCTTAATTAATAATTTAATTGAATCCACGTTTAAGTACATTGATTTTGGTGACCAAATGACCAAATTTTACAATTTTTTTCAATTAAAAATGGTTTTGCGTGATAGATTCAAATCTAATTATTATTTTAATTGAATTTTTGTTTTTTTTTTAATTTAATGTTGATCTTACTTTTCTCTGTGTTCCAGCTACCTTTAATAATAATAATATATTTTTTCAATTAAAAGTTTATTCAATTCAATTAAATTTTTAATTAATTTTTGGGTTTTAATAAATTTTTTTTTTTATTTATGGGGCTTTATTTTTATTTCAATGTTTCTCAGGTTGTTTTATTTCCTATATGCAACTATCTTTATACAAATAGAAATTAATACCCAATAAGCGCTAGAATTGAAGTCATGGCAGTTTTACTACAAAACCGAAAATCCTGGGATTGACCCCAGTTTCATACAAAATCATAAAAAAAAACTTCTCACATTTTTTCAGATGTGCATTAGTGTGTCTTTGAGTCATTTGTTGTCGAATGGTTTCAGTGACGAAGGTATAGTCACTGGTCACTGAACAGCTTCGGCTTCAGTTGTAACCAATCCACAGGTACATTAAAGCGGCCTCCTTCGTGGGTATTGTGTAGCAACGGCGAAGTAAAATAATTACTAAAAAAAAACGTAGCTTCGAAAAATTTGATACGTCTCCTTGATTTCGTGTTTTTTTTTTTTATTTTCAAAATATTTAATTAGATTTTTAATTATTATAATTAAAATAATGTTTATATTAATAGCACTAATTATTTTAAGCCTAAGGTCTTTTTATATATTTTATATTTATTTCAATATTTCGCTACTCCTTTGTGTAGCTTCTTCAGGAAAATTGGTTTTTGATTTTTTTTTTTTTTGATTTTTTTTTTTTGGTTTTTGACAATTTTCCTGAAGAAGCTACACAAAGGAGTAGCGAAATATTGAAATAAATATAAAATATATAAAAAGACCTTAGGCTTAAAATAATTAGTGCTATTAATATAAAAAAAAAAAAAAAGGTCAAAAAACTAGAAAAATTATAAAATAATGTTTAAATAAAAATCTGTTTTTTTTCTGTGAGAGGGGGCGCCATGAGGCGTCACAGCCATGAGCAAGAAATTCTTAAATTTTTTTTGTTTCGAATTTTTGTTAATTTGTCAAGCTGAGTAGCAGCATTAATATTTTAAGATAACTGAGAGCATTTTGTTTATTATTTTACTTCGTCGAAACATAAAAAATCTAAAAAGGGCTTCAATTAAAATTATTAGTATATTGTTCTTTCAATTAAAATAGTTACTAATGTTACAAATTTTATAAAAAAAAAATTTATACAAGCATAAAAGTTTAAAATTGTTTTCAAGTATTGAATTTAACTGACGCTATTAAAAGATTGTTTGAAACAAAGACTAAAAATAATTTTTCATTTATTAAATTCATTGCTGCGAAAAATGTTTCTGTGAAGACTTTCATTGCTCAAATGTAAAAGAAGAAAGGCGCTGTCAGCATAAACACTGCTGCAGAACAGAAAAAAATGTTTGGCAGGAAATTCACAATCTTCAGCCTGTTTAATCAATGCGCTAACTAGTTGACCAACAGATCATACAATATAAAAAAGACAAAAGTAAAGAATTTTCTCTTTCTACTTGCATATTTTCCGTGAAGCAACAATTTTTTCGAGATTAAGATTTTCGTCGTAGAGATTTTATATGTTCTTTAGACCAACTTTTGTATGTATGGGATGGGCAAAAGTGCCGTTTCTTCAATTGCCCGTATGTTCTTGGTCAATTTGGGGTGGCTAAAAAGAAGTAAAGCTCTGCAAAAAATTACGAAATTTACTTTAAATTGAAGTAAATTGTTCTGCCACACCTATTCAAAATATTTCCTTCCCGCAAAGTCGATATTTATTGAAAATTTATTAAAAATTAAGAGGTCTTGAGAAGTTTCAAGTATGCGGATCATCGAATTCTATAAAAAAAAAAATTAAGCCTAAAACGCTAAAGCTACCCGAGCACTTTCCTATTCACATAAGGGTTAACAGTTTAAATAATTCAATAAAGTTTAAGCCAAATTTCAATTGGCAATAACTATCAACCCAAATAGCATTACATAAAAAAAAACACACATTTCCTCCACAACAAAATAATTTGATGTTATTGGAGCGAAAAAAAAACCCGGAAAAAATTTTTATTTTTAATGTACAAATAAATTTTCTAAAACGGAAATTGAAATGTCAGTGCATTTAACACTAAACCACAAAACGGCATTTAATACAATTTTATTTGCAGATTATTTGTTATTCTCCAGCAAATATGTTGAATTTATTGAGTAGTGCCAAAACTGACTGAAAAACCAGAATCATAAATAAATAATATTTTTTGTTACAAAAAGAAATAATTGCATAGTTAAAGAGGCCACAACCAATCAATTGCAGGGAATGTAAAACATATTCGAAAAAATTTTTAATTTTTTCCACAGATGGTTATTGTGTGCCTTTTTCCTTAATAAAGGGTATTTTGTAGACGGATGGATTTCTTTTTAAATGCTTTTGGAAATATTGTTTGCCAATGGCTTTCTAGTTATTTTGCTTACCATTGAGAGATCAACTACCAGTATTTTTCTTTATCTTGGAGCAGCAATTCAGGAGATAACCCCTACACATGCAATGCATTGTGCTACAACTAGAGGAAAGGAGCAGTGCTTTAGCACGTTTTTTGTTTTTTTAGCAGAGTTGCAGCACCTCTGATGTCAAAGAGACGTATTTAATTTTCAAGCCTTGCTTTTAGTAGCCATTTTTAGTAGTTATTTCACCACGCCGGTGCTACATAACATCGACGAAGCAGTTCTGTACAGAAACCAGTGACTATGCCTTCGCCACTGAAACTTTCCGACATCAACTGCCACAAAGACACAATGAAGAACATCAAAAAAAAAAGCGAGATGTTTTCCTGATTTAGCCTGAAACTGCGGTCGAACAAGGGACATTTTTGGTATTCTAGTCAACGTGCAGACTACTTCAGTCATCGCCATCCTCAAATTCCAAATTGTTGCAAATCTATATGACCATCGCATTCATAAATCAAAGCGACTATTTCGGATAATTGTGAATCATTTAACCGGACAGTGTGCACCAAAGTTCAATGCAATTTCTAACGTTGAACAGTGGATACGGAGGTGAGCATTAACCTATCAATCTGGAAGTTGCGAGTTCGATTCCCGCCTTTAACCTGGGTGTTTTTGCAGACAAGCAAAGAGCTTCGCAAAACAAGAAAAAGCAATAGTTGTAGCATTTTCATGTCTGCAACTATCGCATTCTTAAAGTGAGCGAAATATTAAAAATTTGCCATTTATAAAGCAATTGCGATGGCGTTGTGAAAGGACTCAAATTTCCACTAAATACCTTTCATCGTTATTAAAATTAATTTGCTCTGTTTTTTTTATTTTCATTTAAAGCTGACCAGCTCTAAAAATGACTCCCTGTATTATCAGATTTGTTCTTCTAAATGCCGTGCCAAGAATAGAATATTTAAATTCAACGAATGTCAAAGACACAAAACTTTATTAAATGCAGCCAGCATGAATAATTATTGGCTACAATGGAATGATGGCAATCATAGTGGATGCGGAAGTCAATAATTCAAATGGATAAGATTTAAAAAAAAACTTTTGCACTATTTCACTTAAATTTCCATTTCATTCTAAAACTGAAACAATTAGCAAACATGAGGGTTCTTGAATAATTTTTAAGCAAAATCCTTGTAGAAAAGTTAAAGATCAACCATTCCATGCATGCACTTGAACTCGTCCGCCACAATGTCTTAATTAATAACATACACTCCAAATTCATACAGTGAGATATTTCTAGGATACTGTGGAAAAAGTCATTGAATGCCTGCTAAAGCGAAATGAAATTGTTTTCCTATGTGCTCCTGTTGTCCGTACCCATTGTGAGTGGATGCTTGGCTTTGTTCTCATCATACGTCATGTGGTGGCCGGAGAATATTAAAGGCTTCAAACAATGAAAACAACAAAGCGAAAAAAAATAATAAGAAAACCAAAAAAAAAAAAAAAACAAGAAAATTAATGGAAGAATTACAAGTGTGTGCAGCCAAGGGAAAACCATGTATAACGGAAACCGGATAAGATAAAACAACAGCAGATTGTAATGAAGTTTCCAGAGCGTTGGACACACGCTAACATAATTCTGGCTTTTATGATTTTCCTTGTGTTTACTTTTCCTTGTGTTTGCTTTATACCACAAAAAATACAATTTTTTTTTTCACTTTTTTAATCACCAACGGTGAAAGAATAACTGCAGTACAAACAATAAAGACAATAAAGTAACAATAACAGCAGCAATAAGTGTCATTGTTGTAAATTATTTAGAATTGTTGTTGGTTTTTTTTATTGTGTTGTCCTTGCTGAATGAGATTTATGCGGATAATGAGAAGTGAAAAGCCAGTAAAACAAAGGAAAAAACGCTTAAAAAAGAAGGGTGATAATTGTATCAGCATTGTTGCATTGCAAAATAGTACTAAACGAAAAGATTACCAAATGAATTCTATATTTAGATGTTGAGTATAAAAAACTCAATTAGCGGAAAATACTCTGCTGGTAACTTTAACTGGGAGCAATGGGTGACTTGAAGCACAACTTTAGTCAAGAAAAACAAAATTAATACCGGTGGAGCCGCTTTACAAAATATCACAAAACCCGCGTTGCCAGATTTCTGCAAAAAATTAGCCCTGCTCTTCCCTACTTCGTACTCCCTTTCTTTTCTGTGTTATATTTTTCCAAAAAGAAAGCTAACATTATGTTCACCATTGTTGACAGAAATGAACCTGAGTATTGCTTTCCTTAATGTTCTATAAATAAAATGAGGCCAGATCGCTACGTCAAAGGATATGCTGTCTTTGTCCTGTTAAATGTCCAGGGAAAATGTGTCGCAGTGTCCAAAAGACATTAAGGAAATTTTTAAATTGTCCTCAAGTCCACGGAAACTATGACATTATAATTATGGGCATTATGATGCTGTTTAATGTGTCCGTACGTTCACAATTTTAAGAATTGAAAAATATTTTTTTATATTCTTCTACGAGCAATTTGTTTACTAAATATTTCATAAATACGGAAAATACAACAAAATAATAATTTCAAAAGTTTGACTTTCGATGTAATTTTGATTTAATTTAATTTTCTATAAAATCTTCGACTTTCCACACATAATATTTTTTTTTTAATATTTGCCGAAGTTGTTGCAATATTAACCGGTGGTTATAAAATTTAAACTGTTCAAATCTCTTCTTTGTTATTTTTTAAATAAATAAATGCAAAATAGAATTACAATACAGCAGTGTTCGACGAGGAAGCGTTTTAATCCCACTGAGGATGATAATATTGCAGGCATTATTGTCACCATAAGACATCCTGCAAGTATTTGTGTCCCTTTTGGCTGCTTCCATCAAACCTTGTCTCCATTTTCATTAACAGTGGCGTTATTTTTTTTTTTTTTTTGCAGCCATCGTCCAATCACTACACCATTTTACATTGAAATTGAGAAAATTCTAAATGAAATTTAGAAAATTTTATTTAAATAATTTTATTTAAGTACTGTGTACATACACCAGATTGTGCTATAATTTCAGATTTTCGCGTTCGGCAATATTATAATAATTAATATTTCACATGTGAGTATGCCAACAGGCTTATCATTCAACTCCTTAGGAACTTTCCCAATTTCATTGAAAATTTTCTCAATTTTATTATGAATTTTAACAATTTCATTTAGAATTTTTTAAATTTCAGCTTGAAAATCTCAATTTTATTTGGAATTCTTTTAATTCGACACTTAAATTCTCAATTTCAAATTTTCTTAATTTCATTTGGAATTTTCCCAATTTCAACATAAAAATTTAAATTTCACTTGGAATTTTCTCAATTTGAGACTGAAATTCTCAATTTGATATCGAGTTTAATCAATTGCAACTTAACATTCTGAATTTCATTTGGGGTTTTCTGATTTTCCCAATTTCATTTGGAATTTTTTCATTTTGAAATTGAAATTCTTAATATCATTTGAAATTTTCCCAATTTCAACTTAGTGAGTTTATGTCGGCAGGTTGCTGGATGTAAAGGTCTCAGCCCACTTGGGTCCAATATATTATGGTCTCATTGTGACACCTGCTGTGAAAAAACTTTCACGTGTTGTAGTCATACAGATCAGAGTCTCTGCTAGAAATCGAACATAGAATACCCACCCAACTGATAAACAAGCACACTACTCACTAGGGCACCCCAATTTCAACTTATTTTCTATTCTCTATTTCATCCGGAATTTTCTCAATTTCAACATAAAATTCACAATTTGATTTAATATTTTCCCAATTTCAACGTTAAATTCCCAATTTCATTTGGAACTTTCTCAATTTCAACTTAAAATTCTCAATTTCATTTTGAATTTTCTCAATTTCAACACAAAATTCTCAATTTGATTTAACATTTTCCCAATTTCAACGTTAAATTCCCAATTTCATTTTTAACTTTCTCAATTTCAACTTAAAATTGTCAATTTTGTTTGGAATTTTTGTCATTTTGAAATAGACATTCTGAATTTCATTTGGGATTTTTTCAATATTTTCCGTAAAGTCCTCAATTTCAATGAAAAATTGTGTAGTCAAGTCGCAGAAAAATAAATGCTTTCTGTAGCAGCATTTCTTTTGTCTCATTAATATTTGGGCTGTTTTGTTATTTTTTTCGGACATTTATTGCTCAAACACTTTAAAAGTCGTTAGCAGGTCTACTTATTGTTCCTTTTCGCAATGTGTTTGTTGTATGAGTTTAGTTTCAGATTGCCTTTGCTGGATAAAAGTTATTCTTTCATGCAAAAAAAAAAAACAAATACATTTGCTAAGGCGGACAATGGAATTGAATTGAATCTTATAAACACAGTACAATTCTAAGGCTTCAAATAAACATTAAATATTTTTGTCTTCCTAGAAAATTGCCTCAGGCCTACTTTACTTACTTTGGCAGAGAGAGGAAATTACGTACTAAAATCTGTAAGTAAAATGAACTTCAAAGGAGATGGCTTAAAATGTAAATTAAGAAAAGGGAAAGAGAAAAATTGCGAAATTACAAAATTCTTGAATTTAAATTTTCACATTTTCACTAAACGAGCAAGACATTTAAATAAGTAAAAAGTAGTCTCGTTTGTTTAAGCTTCACAAATTTAATCCGCGTAATCGTTAGTAGATTTAATATTCGTTGGAAACGATTGGGAATTTCACAAGCTACTGATTGGCGTAAACTGGAGTAATAAATATTTGTTTTAGCCATTGAAGACGCCATAATTATTTCATTAATGACGAAATGCGCTCATAGTGGCATTAATTGGAATTTTTGCTTTAAAAAATTAAAGGCTTTTATTTGTTACTGTAATGAAAATGTGTAGGAAGACTTAATGTGTGGAAGGCGGTATTGTATAATAATTTTCATTACATTCATTTAAAATTAATTGTATATTTGATTAAGAGGAGAACTTAATAGAAAAATAGGACACAAAGTTTTTCATTTCTAATAAGAAGCTGGCGATGGCGGAAGTAGTCTGCACATTGATTACAAAACATAATGCCTTGGTTCGAATCCAGTTTCCAGACTAAGTCATAAAAACATCTGGCATTTCTTAAAAAACAAAGCTTAAAATTGAGTACGTCTCCTTGATATTAGAGGCGCTGCAACACTGCTATAAAACAAAAAACTTGCAAAAGCAGACTTGTAAGATAGTGAAGCTTCACAACCTGTCATCTCTCCTACTATCCCTTTCCTCTAGTGCCAGCACAATGCTTCGCATGTGTAGGGGTCATCCCTGAGTGCTGGTGAAAGATGACGAAAAACAACACTGCGGCAATTGTTGTCATTTTTGATCTCATGAAATTTGTCATCAATGGAATGACACAACAATATAACAAAATTATCAACCCAAAGTATATTTATTCAAGCACGTACATGTCCACATGCAATTCATAATCGTTTTCTCCCCAGGATGTCAAAAGGTATTCATATCCTTCGTACATCGTTTCTTTATTTTTTTTTTTAATTCCACAGAAGTTGTAGCTAAAAGTTTTTATTTAAATTTTTAAATAAAAAAGGTATTTGATATTGAAATTTTATATTTATTTTTCTTTTATTTTTTTTTTATAATTTAAAACCCAAAATACAAAAGTTTTCTGCTTTTGCAAGTTTTTTGTTTATGGTGTTGCAGCGCCTCTGATGTCACAGAGACGTATTAAATTTTAAGGCTTTGTGTTAGTCGCCATTTTTATTAATTATTTCACTTCGCTGGTGCTACACAATACCGACAAAGGAGGGCGCTTTGATGTGGTTATAGCTGAAGCCGGCATTTTGTTCAGTGACCAGTGCCTATGCCTTCGCCACGGAAACCTTCCGACAATCACTGACACAAGGAGGCACTAATGCACATCAGAAAAAAAGGGAAATGATTTTAGGACCTAGTCTGAAATTGTGGTCGGACTCATAAGTTTTTGGTTTTGGCGTCAACGTTCAGACTACCTCAGCCATCGCCACCCATTGCTCGTTTTTTAAGTTTATTTTTTTCTTGTGTTGGAGAAATTATAGAGTAGAATTATTATACATATCATATTATATAACCATTAGAATATGCAAATTTGCTAGTAGAGACTCTTTCAAGTTCGTTTTCGCATGTTTTTTTTGTTTTTGAAAAGTTTTCGGTAATATTGCGCCATAACTGTGCCGCTATTTTGAGCACTTCACGTCAAATATTATCGCTTTTGGTTTATTTAAATAAATTCTAACTTTTATTCTACAAAAAATTACGAATACCTGTTAAATCAGGCCACCAGCTTGGCGTCCAATTTAAAGCACAATTTCCTTTGCAATAAATTCATTTCTTCGTGGGTGTCTTATTGCTTAAAGCCTAATACTTTGCTTGAATATATGAAAACTGTTGAGCCACATTGATTGTGCCGTGCCAAAAATTTTACATGTACCAAATGTAGTTCATTTGGTAATTGTGCAAAATTTTTACTTTTAATTCCTGAAAGTATGCAGCACTGTTTAACGTTGATAATCGTTTTTCATTTAATAAAAAGAAAATAAAAGTCAAGTGAATGCTTCTTATATGCTTTAGTTCTCATAACAGAATAAATTCAAACAAAAACTGATTGGATGTTGGTCAAACTTTCATGCAAAAGAAGTCCTGCTCATGTTATTTCGCAGCTGAAAATGCTTAAGGATGACCATTAGTCTATCAGTCTGAAGGTTGCGGCTTCGAATGCCGCCTAAACCCTCGGTATTTTTGTATACAAGTTAAGATGCTTAGCATGTGCTAAGTTAAAAAATATTTAGATTGCCAGGATTTATAATAAATTTTCATATTCTCTTATAGCGACGACATTTTCAGTTTAATCGGGAGAAGTAATAGTCATTTGTTTTTTATGCCTTATATCGAATCAAACAACTGAAATTTTCCAATTGACTTAGTTTAACGACTACAATGATATTGCAGTTAGTGTGCTGGGTATTTGAGTGTATATTAGCAACAGGACTAAGACGAATCCCATAAATGCAGCTCATGCACATATGCATATGTGCATGCTGTCAAGTTACATTCATATTTTTTTCTTTCTATTGTAAGCACAAATAATAAAAAAAATGTTTTTAGTTGTTTCTATAACTTTTCGAAAAGACCATAACTTATGTAAATATGTTCAAGCAAATCGATCGTTATGGTTGTAAAGAGTTGTGGCAACAACTTAGCGAAAGAAAAGAAGTAAAATGTGGCCTGCAAGTAAAAAACTCTTGAAGAAAATTTTTCTCACTTAAGTCAAAGTTTTACATAATTTTTTCTTCTCTTTTTTGTTAAGTGTTTGAATGTTGTATGTTGGCATTTCTTTGTTTTTCAGCAAATTTCTTTGCCATTTTCTATTTATTTTCTCTTCAATAAACGGTATATGCATGAAGAAAGACTCGAGAAAATTTAATATTTACTTTATTAGTTCGCTGAAGTGAAAGTTGCTTTTAATGATGCCAATTGCCAGAAACGTTTTTTATTTATTTTTTTTTTTCACTTAAATTTTCTTTTCTGTTGTGATAGAACAACGTCCAAAAGAACCCCCTTCAACTTATAACTGCAGAAAATGAGAAAAGTTTTAAAAATATTTTATATTTTACAACTTTTTTATCTTTCACATCAATTACAGAAACAAGCACAATTTAAACCGTCTATGGGAAGAGTTCCTAATAGAAAAAGATACACATGTATATGAAACATATACATACGTACACAAGTAGATATGTAAATCTGTTCTTGACTAATTAATATTGGATGTAACCACTGCCTGACGAGACCATGCCGTGAACTGGATATCAAATGTTTCTTTTTTTTTTGTTTATTATTGGAAGAGAAATTATAACACATCCCAAGAAAAAGTAAAAGTTTTTGAATCTTTATTTTTTAACCTTATTTATTTTAATAACAAGTTATATATTATCTTTTACGCTTCTTAGAGGTTTGTTTTTATTTGTTATTTTTCTATTTCGATATTTCGTTCACCATCGGTTAACATCTTCAGGAAATTTTATCATTTAAAATTATTTTGAAACCAATTTTGAAAGCAATCTAATTAATATGAATAAATTTTTTCAACCACAATCACTAGTCTAGAATTATAACATTAAATATTATAAATAATAAATGTGCACGCCTTATAAGAGGACACCTCTCATAACTGGACAAAAATACTGCTGCAGTGAGTGTCCGGTTATTAGAGGTTTCACTGTATACCGCGCTACTTCGGGTGACTGGTACATTTAAGTCTTATTTAGCATAATGTAGCATAGATGTTCACTGCATATTAAACCATTATCATCTTCGTGTTATTATTTACAAAGGAAGCACAACTTTAGCAAAATTCTGGACAGGCTGAGTCATGCCTTGGCGTTTCAGCTTGTTCATAAACATAATTGTACTGTTATTCTTCCGACCTATTTATGTTAACAAATAAATATTACGCGTTGACACGTGCAGTGAGACACCCACTTATGCCTCAAAAGCAGTTGAAAGTTGTATAGCCTTGCATAGAAAACCATAAAAAATTAGCTCCGGTATTTGTATTGAAAACAACAATAAAAGTTTAAAAATTTTAGTATTCATAGAGAAGTTCAAAGTACATATAAATCAATTAGCCCGAAACATGCTGCATAATGTATTGCACAATTTGAGGCTGCCATTGCACAATATCTAAAATTATGTTGGTCGCTGGCCGGACATAAATGAAACATTTTCGCATTCAGATTATTAACACTTCTTGTTAGTCCCACTGTCTTTGGAAATACTAAAATTAATTGAGAAAAAAAATGTACAAAGATGGTCATGTTAATGGGCTCGTACCCGAAAATATGTATGTTTGTGCTGGTGTATTTGTGTGCATCTTAATATCACTATATTATTGCCATACACACACACTCAGAAGTTGCAAAAGCTTCATTGCTGTACAACAGTTAAAAAAGAAATTTTTTTTTTCAGTGAATTGCTGTTGTTGGTTTTTCAATAACACTCTCGTATATGTAACATACTCGTATATCTACCAATTAAAGAAGTAAGTAGTATATGTATGTATGCATGTCCAAATGTATTTATGTACTCACTCGTATGTACTTTTTTCAAAGTACTTGCTAGAAAAAGAGTCGAGTGCAAATTAATACTTTGGCGTTCATTATATACGGAGTGGATTGTATGATGGAAATGGTAATACATTTGCACTTGTGCCTCTGGTACTTTGTTCCTTTTCGTTGTTTGTTTCTGTTTTTTCTCATAGAATATTTACCTTGAAAGTGTATATTTTTTAGAATTTTATAAAATTTTTGCTGTTATTATTGTTGTTATTTTATTTTGCTTTCTTCTTTTTCCTTCTGTATTTTAACTAGTTTTGTTATTTTGTACAGTAGTGATGCTGGCTGGCACTGTGATGATGATGATGATGATGATGATGAAGCAATTGTTGCTGCTGCTGCTACTACGTACAATATTATGCTGTTGTTGGTGTGTTATTATTGTTGGGGTTATTAGAGTATGAAAAATAGATTATGCTGATAGAAAACAAAAGTATAAGAAAAAGAAAAAAAGTAAAAGCGAAATGTATTCGTATTAAAACTACAACTAAAGTGATTAACATTTAATGCTTATGGCATATAAATAACTAACCAACTCCCTAACAAAGTTATTGGTTTAATTTTGAAGATTAAATTGAAAATATTATTGGATGAAAATCTTTGAAAAAATAAGAAACTTAGTCGTCTAAATGGTGCCGTATGCAATTGTTTTTGAACATTTCAGCCAGAATTTAAAAAACTTAATTTATGATATCAATATGCAGGGCATTTTAATGAAAACTCTTCAACTTTAATTGCAGTTAATTTTAATTTAAATTCAATAATTATTATTTTTTAAACATTCGTTTATTTACTTTTCAACTTAAGAGTATAATTACTATAAAAATTACTTATTATTTAGAATTAACTTTTATTTGTATCGTTAAATGACGTTTAACCTTTAATTAGGCGCTTGCGGTCAGGAGAAATTTTTTTTATAGCTTCATACATTTAAAAAGAGAACATAAATTAGTTGTGATTAGATCGTTAAAGCGTACACACGTGTTGACCCCATGCGACTAATAGTGTAACTTTTTTTGATCGTCCTAACTCCTAAGTAAGTTTCAACCAAATGTAATAAATGTGCTAAATATATTTCTCAGCAATAGCTGGATGCAGAACATCACAACCTGTTGATGAGTCTGACTAATTTTTTTTTAGAAATCACTTCTTCATTCATTTCCTCCTCTGAATTCATTTTTAATGCTATTTTAAATGTTAACAAAATTATCATATTTCAACTCATGGAAAACACATTGAACTCTGCCGATTAATTCATATGAACAATTGCGCACTTGCGTAATTTAATTTTTGACTCCTTTACGAAATGCTTATTTCCATGTATTTTGAGATTATTGAAAAAATCGTCACTTTTAAGAAGAAAAAAATCGTCAAATCGCCATTTTTCTATTTTCGATATCAAAAATCGTTACATCTGGCAGACGTGGATGCCAGTACTATTAGTACAGCCGGGAATACCCATTCTTATGTTACTTAAGTTTAAATAATACCTACGCATAGGTAAATGTCTAGCGTTTTCCCATCTTATTAGGTTTTCCTCTTATGTTATTCCTACTGCTTCTGAATATATTTGACCTGCAAAAAGATTTCTGATATTTCAGTGAAATTTTAAAACAATCGACGAAATCGGTTGCGAGTACACAATTATTATGTACGTCTACTGTTCTGTCCAAAAATTCATTTCTAATTTAAATTCAGAATTTTTTTTTTACCTGTAATAATTATTTAAAGTCAGAGTTTTTGGAATCGGCGTGGTCAATGGAGTGGCTCAGAAAACAATTCAATTCATATATTGGAATAGTTTGTTTAGTGTATGGAACACCCATATTTTTTTTTAAGTTTCTGAAATATTACGGAAACGCAACCGAAAATTTCGATATTTTTAATAAACATTTTTAATTAAACTTCTGTTTAAACATATCGGTCTCAATAATTATATTTTCTAAATAGCATCAAGTAAGTTTACATTGATGTACGTATGTTGCTGTGTATTTTCATACCCGGCCTTTTATATTCCATTTTATTTAGAGGATTTGTCTTAATGCTTCAACAATCAATTTGATATCACAAGCAGTAAAATGAAAACTACTGTCTGAGTGTGAGAACAGTAAAGAAATGAAGAAACATAAAGCAAAATAAATTTAGGAAGAGACAGGCGATACTTGAATTTAAAAACCATAAAAATGCCAAATAAATGGATTCTGGCTTAACGGTGCTCAAAGATCCTAAATACACACCGAAAGCTAACGATTTAAAAAACCATTGATACAAAGGATGCTCATATAAAAAAAAAAGCTATAAAAAAACACTACTCCTAACAAACACTTAAGTTGCGGTCGGAAGGAGAAAATATTTGACGCCACGAATTTGGTTTGGGCACGATACTATAAGAAAAGCAGTGAACACGATTTTCGATTTGAGGAATATGCTCTGCTGTTCGCTGAGTAATTAGCCCCGTTAACTCTACAGCCAGAAGATTGTCGTTTCAATCGTCAGCATATGATAACAATACTCTACTTTGTCGTCATTTAACTAACAAAATAATCTAAATATGCCTGGTTCTCCTTTAGCTTCAAAATTAATTCATTGAACTAAAATCAGAGACGGAGCACTCTGCATTACAAATACACAAAAAAATGCAGCAAAATACACAAACTAACGGCTTAATTTTATTTAAATGCCTATCTGATTGTTGGGGTCCCGCCGTAGCCTACAGCATGACCACCGATCTTATCAATCTGGAGGTGCATAGACACTGAGTGTTTCTTGTGGTATCACAATGGGTCTAAGTAAGGCGTTCTTCTTCGACTAGGGTCCGCCACCTAGCCATACCTATCTGTATATTTTATTTCATAGATGGAACATTTTTATACAAATAGAAATTAATTCGAATTGAATACAAATATTTTTTTGAACACTATTAAAAATTTGTTTGGAATTTTCAAAATATTTAATTAAATTTTTAATTATTATTATTAAAAATTTAATTGAAATTCAATTAAGTCAACTGATACTATTAGTTTCTTTACAGTAGAAAATCTAAATAATTTTGTGATTGATATTAAAAAATGTTTAATTAAAATTTTTCTTTATTTTTTTCTGTGTAGTTTAAATTCATTCAATAAAAGTATTCTGCAATTTATGCATCTTCCAAGATTTTTGTATCGTGCATCAAAATTAGAGCCATGTAATATATGTATTATGTAATAACAATACACAGAAGAGGCCGGCAAGCCTAATGATTCCAAATTATCTGTAAGCAGGACATTGAAATAGAAAGTATTTTCTGATTCTTGCTTGTTACAAATTGTTCAGATGACTGCCGTGGTTTTAAAATATTTTACCTAACAGCTCCTAGCTACTAGTGCTATTTATAATATATAGGCCTTAGGTTAGGTTAAGTCTGGTGGCCGACCCTCCCTGAAAGAGAAGGTCCCGCTTAGGCGAGAGCTTAGGCCCATTGTGATACCACAAGCTGTTCACTCCCAGGGATCAGACATTCGCCACACGAAATCACCCCGATTCCAAGCTAAATCCCGCTATTGCAGAAATTCTCACCTAGGAGAGTTCAGGCTATGACGTCAGGAAATGTGGGGCGAAGAACCTCCTCCGATAAGAGCTGGGCACTGGCACAAGAGCTGAGCAACCATCTCCTCTACCTTCACAGATCCACAGGTCCTGTAAAAATCCCAAGAGCGTATACAGCCCTTATAAGTATATAAGTTTAATATCTTATAATAATTAAATAATGAATTTGTTTTTATTTTCAACAAAGGAGATCACCAAAAATTGCCTTTGGTGTTGGTAATTTTTTTTTTCATTTTTATTTTCATTTTACAAATCATGCTTAAATGAATTCCGCTAACCAATTGCGCCGTCTGAACGTGTCTTTAGTATATAAAAATTCGTGCCAGCGTAAATACCAATGACTATCGAGTTTTTTTTGTATACACATACACGCACACATAATTATGTGCTGGCCATTCTATACAGAAGGAAATTTAAACAGAGTGTTAAGTATTTTCCATAGTTATCGGTTTTCCATATAATTTTTTTTTTGTGTTTTTTTTGTTTTTTGCCATTTCTTTTATCGTCTCGTATTTAGTTAAGCGTTTTTTTTTTCCAAATATTTTTTCATTCTGCTCTGCTGGCATTACGACTATTTCGTTCAGATATTCTTGGAATGAACACACATTCCACACCCATTTCGATTGTGTGGAAGTGTGTGTAGTAACCGACATGACTAATGGCTTTTTAAATTGATGCTTTAGGAGAGATTTGTGTAAATTTGGTAAAATAAGCTCAAATTAGCAATCCATTGGTCATAGCAAACAAACAAATCTGAATATAAATTAACACTCTCACACGTATACTTTTGTACATACAAACGTATTAAGTATATTATCGGTTGATTCATGTGCAGTATCTACATGTGTATTAAAAAAAAAGCAGTGGGTGTGTGTGTTTTTGACTGCGGGATTCAAAATAAATTAAAGTAAAAAAAGAGCAAACGGAAAATAAAACGAGATTTTTTTTTTTGGCCACATTAAAACAACAACAACGAAAAAATTACTGCCACAATTTGTGAGTTTTTTATTGGAGGTTTTATTTGCTTGATTTTTTTCACATAAAAGTATCAGGGTTCTTTAAAGATGGAAATGATTTTTAAGGGATTTGCGTGTTTTAAGTGCTGGATTTGATAAAATGCTGGACCATTTTTTTTTCTTTATTTCCTTTAACTATCGATTTATGATAATGCGCTTTGACAGTTGTTCTACTACAACAAAAACAACACAAAACAAAGTTATGTATACGTTGTTTTAAGGAAAATACTTTTCAGTTTTATTTATATACAATAATCAATGGACTTTTCTATGTGAGTCCTTTAGAAAGTCTTAACATTTGCTTTTCGATGATCAACAAAAAAAAAAAAAAACAACGACACAATACAACCAGACAACACCCCAAGTCTTTGGGAGCGGACATGACACGATTATTATATTGGCAATTTTGAACCAATTTTTTTTTATCTTGAACCGGCACTCAGGGGATCACCAAAACACATGTGATGCTTTGTGCTGGAACTAGAAAATTAGATTATGAGAGGGGGATGGAGGGAGTATTGTTTATGGAAATTTGCTTTTCATTTTCCCACGTCAAAAGTAACTCCCTCCACGGGGAGTTTATTAGACATGCGCGCTGTTCGGCGGAAAAATTAGTTTTTTCTGTAGTGCGTAGTGCCATTCGCAGCTACATCGCCAACAAATGGTTGCGAATCTAATGACAAGTTCCCTGATTTCATTAGAGCACATCTTATTATAGTAACGATAGAAACCACACCCCGCACTGCGCTGATGCTCAAGAACGTCAATACCCTACCGTCCCCAAAGAGATTATTCACCCTCTCCTGTATACGATCGAGTAATATCAAAATAGTCTTTGAAGCAGCGGCTCATACCTTCGAATTGTATTACATTTTCGGTCGGCTATAAACGGTATAAATAGTAAACAGATCCGATGGGGTGAGTTGTGTCCTGAGACCTGAAAAATGTACTCAGTCCATAGAACATCACACTGAATTTTTTTGCCAAGAATATCAAGAGCTTCGGATTCCCCAGTATTTATACCAACCATAATTACTGATCAACCAGCATGATCGGACATGCATCGGTGTATAAGTATGCGGTATTGGGTATTTTAAGCGTTGAAAAATTGACTCTGTTCGCGTGGCCCCACTGCGATATATTTTGTGAGGTTACTATTCAATGAATCATAGCGCCTCGATCCTTGTTGATGTCCGCCTACGATCAAATGAATAATGTAAAAGACTGGAATGAATTGAAAGTTTCAGAGAAAAGCTCATTGAGAAAAATGAGCAAAAGAGGAGGAGAAAGAATATACAACAAATGTTGAAAATATTTCTTAAGTGTATTATTTTTGCTGTTAATAGAATCTGCTACGACTGCCTGTAGGGTCAGCGCTTTAGCTACTTCAGTTGGTATTTTTAGTTTTCATTTAAATGTTGGAGAAATGTTTTCTGGGTTTCGTTGTGATTTGAAATTTTGAAGTTGAGAACTCTGCTGTCTTAATCTACTGCGAATTTATTGCTTTTTTTATTTTCTCTTAACAAGATTATAATAAATGATTAAAAGAATAAAACTTCATAGTTTTATTACTGGATTAAAACTTATTTTCTCTCTGCTACGATTAAGGAAAAATCAATTTTGAAGCGTTGATCCATAAATAAAAGTTGTTGTTAAATTCTTCTAATTTGACAGCTACAGTTCACACAAATTCGAAAATCTTCTGCACTATTGCTTTCTAACTAGTTGCGCCGCATACATTGTATACGTAGGAGCACATCTCCTGAACAGTGTACCAAGAAAAATTTAAGCAAAAATAATCTATGCATCAGTGTCATTGAAACTCATACAAAAATAATATAATTCATGCAAACCTAGAAAAGATTCGCTAAATCAAAAACATGCAAATTTATCTCTTTTTCGACATTTAAAATGGTGTGGGCAATTAGGATCGCCAGGAGTGTAACTAGAAAAAGCGGCCGCAGTTAAAGGAGAAAATGTACGAATGATTTTGAAAATATACCATTTCCCTACCCATACCTTTTCTTAATTATAAATTATAAATAAAATATAAAACAAACATTTGCCTGATTTGTTAGTTACATACATTTATATCTTCATATGAAACCATTAATTTAACATTTCGTTTTTTCTCGAAGAGTTCTTGATAAAACCTAAAATCGCATTGTATATTTATCAGAATTCATGGTTTAGCTAAATTATGTTTTTCTGACTTTAAACATTTTACAAAAAGTTTGTTTCACTTCTTTTCGGCTTTTCTTGTTCCCTTATAAATAACCAAAAGCTTAACGTTGCTTAGAGCAACACTTAGTATTTGACTTTGCATAAAGACGAGAGAAAACAAATAAAAGTAATAGACAGTGGAATGGTTTGAAATGGTGATGGGTATGTGAATAATTTTACGGCTCACCATTAATCACGATTATGAACCGAAAAATCTTTAATCATGAACGAATATGTCGAAATCAGTTTCAAAAACAAAATACAAGTTTGGTATGGTACACCAAGCGAAAACTGTCTTATAGAAGATCAAGAAGATTTGCTTTATGAAACGTTTTTAGGCGAAGGGGTATCCCAGCAGAAAGAACCGAAGGTTTTTCCGAAGAGATTCCTTATTATTTTCATTTGATAAATCTTTTTAATTTTGTAAAAAAAAAAAAAAAAAAACACATAAAATCAAGAAGAAAACTTGTTGTTCACAATTTTTTTTTACTCAATTTCCATTATTTTTGGCAACATAAGAACAATCCGTAGAGAAAAACTTCTGCAATCATTGTCGTTTGCCGTTTCCATGTTATGGGGTCTAATCATATTGATGATTAATTTTTGTGTCACTTATGTATCGGAGTACACTAAGAAAGATAAAAATGAAACACAAAATATTCCAATTTGCCGTCAGCTTCATGATCAATCCCGCATACAAAGGATATTTCGGAGCCATCCATATCTCAGGAAATCTGAAAATCAGGACCTGTTACAACATATCTATCATTCATTATTTCTTTTTTTTTGTGTGGCATATTTAAGCCAAAACATCCACATTTTTTTTCGTCTTGTCGACAAAAAACGTAATAAGAAGTAAAAAAAAAACAATTTAAAATATTTTGCTGGTCTTGTTCCTGCGCGTTATAGCTGGCGATATGAAAAAGGTTTTCACCTGCATATACTTATTTGCCATGACAGAAATAAATATGTGTTCATTGTTTTCTTTTTCGAATTCCTAGTATGATGATTATTAGAAGACAAACAGACGTTTAGAGGAATACGGTGAATATTTAAGCTTTCGGCTTTGGAACATGAGAGAAAAATCAGAAAATTTAAAGCAGCTTAAACGCATAAAAGAACTTTTACTTTTAAATTTCGATTGAAATATTTGAAATTCAAAATAATTTGGTTAATTATGAAGCGATATGGTACAATCGACCGCACAGAAGTATTTAGTTTTCTTTGCTATTCAACATGCCAAGGGATTTAAGCAAACTTTGTTGAACATTAACATTTTTGAAGTTGAAATTTAATGAGGATTTAAAAGTCTGAAGAATCTTTAATTTGAAAATGTTTTCTTAACGGATCACACAAGACTAAAAAGGAAATTGAAGTACTAGTAGGGTATTCCCTCCATATTTGCTTTGTCACCGTACATACAGCATCTTTATTTTGTCTTCTCACTACGGTTTTTCATTTCGCGCGGGTGAAGCGGGAATAATTAGTTGCTGTACTACGCCTTCTACAGGGTGGGCCAAAAGGAGGGAAGGTGTTTGAATTTCTTATAACTTCTTTATTATAATTTTCTTTTTTTGTTTTCAGTATTTTCTTTAAGGAGACTTGGGGAATTTAAAATGGAAAAGTACACTATTGTAGCTACAAGGTGCTCAAATCGTTGAACTTTATTTCAAAAGAAAATCATGATTTAATTCTTAATTTATTTATGAGCGACGAAGCCCATTTCCAATTGAATGAGTTCGTTAACAGGCAAAAAGGGCTACGGAAAATGCAAGAGTAGTTCAACAGCGAGAACTATACACCCACTTCAGTGTACCGTTTTGTGCGCTGTTTCGTCGGAAAGGATAATTGGGCCATTTTTTTTTGAAAATGAACGCGGTATCGCCGTTCCCATTACTGGTGTCCGATATCTAAGGACAATATTGGGAAAAACCATATGGAAGTTGGAGCCACAGAGCACACTGCGAAGGACACAATGGCTCTTTGAACTCAAACACCTGCGTTCATTTTGAACCGCCTTGTATTTTCGGTAGAATCACGGCCTTATAAATTTAATGCATTTAATTGATCTAATGGAGAAACCATCCACTGCGTCTTACTTGACTAACCAATTATGCGCCATCATTTAAAGAATTTTGGTTTTCCAGTGATGATTTCCTTTTTTTTGTTCCTGAAACCTAAAACGAACACGTTGCAGAAAATTCTTCCTTCCAGTGTTGTCAGGGTTTTAAAATAGTTTTGTTTTATGAAAATAATTAAACCAAATTCTTTGTGCACATATGAGCATTTAAAAGCAGTGTTTAGTTAAAACCTTTTTCCTTTCGTATTGGAAAAAGAGAGAGAGCGAGGCGAAAAGAGAAGTAAAATGCAATATTTTTTGGGGTTTTTTTTTGTCTAAAGAATCTTCATCATTGTTATTCATCTGAACATGCACTGTAGGATTTAGTTTGTCTATCAATACACGAGGAATACAAACTCACTTACACTTTTAAGCACGTTATAGTCGACAAGTACACACATACTTATGTAAAATGTAGTTTATTTTATCTGACTCGAGTTATGCTTCCACCACGTATGTGCCATTGAATTCTGAAGTAGTCATGCTACGTCTGCACACTCGTTTCTTCGTTTGGATCCATGTACTTCAACATTCTGGCAATAAATGCATTCCACCGAATGGCAAATACTTTATAAGAATTTCTATCAAAAGTCAGACAAGTATTAAGTTTATTACGAAGTATTATTTTAGATTTCTTGGTATTTAATGGATACAACAATCAAGCATGGATTTCAACATGAAGCAGAGAATTTGTGATTTCATTTGCATGTATGTACGACATGCATACTTATTAGACCTGAGCGTGGTCTCTTGCAGTTGTTTTTATGACTTCTACATTTCAAACGTACTTTAGTTCTTGACTGAGGACTAAGTTAACTCTTGTTGAATAATCAGGAACTTTTATTTAGGAGAGAATTAAATTTGGGAAATTGAACTCATATTTCTTCAGTGTGCCAGCTGCAGCTGTCCAACTGTTGTCGTCAATTTGTTGTTTCACACTGATTATAGTTTTGCAGTCAAAATATGTCTTTTAAAAATATTTATTTATTAAAATTTATTGAAAACGAGCAGCCTGTCTGCTTTTTCAACCTTTTTATTTGCACATGCAATTTTCATCCATGTCATATGAATGACTGTATAAATTTTAGCGCATTTGAGGCCATTAAAATGCCTGCTTTTATCTTAATTCAATTTGCAACCATAAAAAATCCACTTTAAAATAAAGGATTATGTACACTTAGTTATCCATGAAACCAAACATGAAAACATGTTAAAAATTATTAAATTTATAATCATTGGCCATAAGCCGACAACATTGGCAGCAGCAAAAAATATAACAATTTCAGCATGCAGTTCAGGTGAAGCCCGAAAGGTGTCATGCCACATACGAACATACGAATACACCAAAAAGTGAATACTAAAATTAAAAAAAAAAGAACTGTAAGGCACATCAACACCGCTGTATAAAAGTGATTTACAACGTCATTCGTCGCTATGAGTATGAGCAAAAATATGATTATTATAAATGAAAGGAAAAATTTAATATCCTCTTCTCCTGCCATTATCTCTTTCGAAATTTTAATATTTCATGCGATATGCTTTACATAACGGGTACTCTTGGTTTTAAAAATGCCATAACAAAATGTGAAATCAATATATATGCTGTTTACTTAGTGGTACAACTCAAGCTTAAACAACGTTGTGAAATTCACTTTCTAAACTAGTGAATCATCTCTCGCAACTGCAAGAAAATTGTACGCGAAATTCAAAAAGCGCTTGCCACCCATTCGTGAAATATTTGCATGAAACTAGATTTTCAATTGGATAAAATAATGCGTTACCGCGAAGCTACATTGACCACAATCGAAAGCGTTACTGCTTTTTCTAAAAGTGTTCATGAACAACCATGTAAATCAATTCGTTAAGACATCGGGAAAAAATTTTAATAAGTCGGCTTTGGGATGGAACCCACGACTTTTGAGCTGCTAAGGCAACGGGCCAACTATTCCATACAACAGAACATTTAAAAAGAATGTGGAGTAGTGCTCCGTGCCATTTACTTTGGATTACACAAGTTTTTTTTATTGATTAACAACTGAATGTTGTTTTGAACGTCATTTAGAACGCTGAATCGAAATCTGCACTGGGTATCAGATCGACTTAACGCCATACCCATATGATGTTCATATGATGCCCAAAGTTAAGGCTCTTCTCCCATATATGGTATCGTATATTGAAATGGTTGACCATATTTACTTAAAAAGAAACCCAAAACTGGACAGCAATATTATCTTTATGCCATGCTTAAATTGGTTTTAAATTTGCAAAGTTGTTTCAGAGAAAAAAAAGAACAATTTAAAAGAAACTAGAATGGAAGAACACAAAATGGACATCGCATAGAGAAAAGAAACAACAGCATTCGCAAAGCATATGTTAAAAACAGGACACTCAGCTGATATTGATAATGTAAAAATACTGGACGTAGAAAACAATTGAACAACGAGATTCCGAATTGAGAGCTCACGTATACGAGTACAACAGGACAGGACACCGACAATATTAACAACAACTGTAGAGTGATTCTGGCTCAATAGAGGACGAACAATAATGTGTTTGAAGTAATTTTTATTTGAAAATAGTATAGAAAAAAATCTTTTAGAAAAAGAATTTCCCAAAATTTCACATCCTAATTTAATGTAGAACAATTTCAAAAAATTCTAAGTATTGTATTTAATTTTCTGAAAAACCAATACATATTAACTGTCTTGAAAAAGTAGACAAAAGATCTACGAAACGTCGGGAAAATTGTAAATTAAAAAAAATTGTTTTTATTTAAAAGAAAAAATTTCTGGCCAATTAATAGAAATGTTAAGAATTTTTAGTTGTTTGAAAATTCATAGAAAAAATGGTACTAAAAACACAGTTTGATCTAAAACCATTTAGTTAAACATATTTTGAATGACTTGAGTTTTATTTCATTGTAATTGGATCTTTAAATTGCAACTCATGGAAAAATTTTCTTTTATAAGATTTTCTTAAATTATCTTGTTTAGAGGGGTTATTTTTAATGCTCCAGCGAATATATTGATGGAAGCGTTCACCATGTTCTTCACTCAAGCCTGCATGATTTTCAGGGAAACAAACTAAGTGACTGTCGATTACAATTAAACTGCTGTACATGTGACAACATATTATCCATATGGTCCGAGTAGTGCTTATCTTTTTTCTTTCGCAGGAAATTGTGCAATTTCCAAACAAATTCATTCCAAGCATTTCTCTCAATATCTGTTATAGAACTACTAAAGTTTTCATTATTGACTTTGATTTGAGGGCAATTGAAAATGCCAGCTTTTAGTTTCTTCCAACTCAAATTTTGGAAGTTTCTACTGATCTGGCAATCACCGTTCTTGTGATTGTGGATTTTTTACTTTCATTTCCTCGTTTTCACTTTTAAAAACTTGATGAATGAGAAAATATGAGTGGAAAAAAAACTATTTTCAAAATCGCATAATGAAGAGCAAAGTTACAAGTTTTTTAACTTCAAAATTTTTTGGGAAAAGAATACGATTCGTAGCTGTAACTTAAAAATGCAAGCTGATAGGAAAAATATGAGATGAGATTTGAAATCAGAGACCTCAAATTAGTGAAAATGAAGTTCCAGTCAATACAAAAACAGTTCCATTTTGTTCCGTTGTGTTATTTGTGAAATTGACTTTTATTTTAACAGGATGGTACGTCGTGACGTGTCGTGCAAACAATGAAAAAACAGAACTTTTCAATGACAAATTTGAATATTGCGTTACAGATCGTTTTCGTAGTGTGAATTATGAAAAGTACAGCTGCGACTTGACTCAATGAAATTATGTTTTTTTTTTGCAGCATCCACTAAAGATCCTTCAATGAGGAAGGTTACATGAAGAAAATTGTTGTTGATATTAACCAAATACCAAATACAACAGATCGAACACCATCGAAATGAAGGTGTTTTTAGAAATACACGTGATTGGATTTCGGCTACCGCAAGGTCCACCGTCGAAGTCATTTGACAAAATTTTGTTTTATTTTCATTTTCAATTTTAAATTCATCTTTATTAATATTTATAATTTCGCGATTTTATCTATAGATACTAAAGCGAATAATTTTGATAATAAATACTTTTAAAATTATAACATTATTCAAAAGAAAATATATAAAAAAAATATAAAAAGAGAAAATTTTGTTTCATAATTCACAACATTAACAACAAATATTTATTTAATTTTTTTTCATTTCGAACTGTCTGTATGTCCTACCCTGTATTTTTGTTACCCTTCTTTATGCCTGTCAAGTGTATTTTAATTAAAGTTAAAAAATTTCACTTTTCATTATACACTCAGCCATTCATATGAGTGAATGTTTTATATTCTTTTTTTATTCACAATTAAATTTAATTATTTATTTGTATACTTTACAGATATGCACATGAATCATGCATTGTACCTTACGAATCTATCCGTCCCGCGCATAATTGATGCCGCACAAAAAGCCAAACTTTTTTGCAGTTACGAAATGGCCAATCAGACACTGAACTCGGTGAAATGGTACAAAGATGGACAAGAGTTTTTTAGGTGAGTTGCAATAAAGAAACGCGTTCGCATTGCAGTGTTATGCTTATGAAATGAGAATTATGAATAATTTAAACGAGAACGTGAATTGTATGTGAGTTACCCAGTGAACATTTGGTTTTTTCAAGAATCTCCAATGAAAATTAAATGTTATTTTTGAACACCAGCTTTGACAGTTGCAAGTTATAAAGCACATTTGCTAAACTAAGATTATAGAATTGCTGTCTCTCTGACGAGTCATTCTATAAATTTAAATCAAGTGTGTTTTATATTCAATTGCCAATTGCAATTTAATTTGTATTTTCTTTTTTTATTTGAATATCTGCAGATGCTAAAATTTTTCACATATTAATTTAAACATTATTTCGTGGATTATATTTTTATGATAATTAATGGCATTCGGATGCATTTAAACACATTAAATTTATTGAATTTGGAATAAAAAAAAGGGAAAGAAGCAACTTTGTCATCATCAACGTCAGCGACATCACAGTAATTTAATTATACATCATCAGGAATACACAGAGTGTTCATTAATGGAATAAATTTAATGGATACTGAACACGAAGCAACATAAGAAACGTTTAAATTTATAAAAGAGACTAATAAAATGTGGCAATTAAATGCCATTAAATAGTTGCAAATAAATTTCCGCACATTTTGTTGCATATTTGAGTTGGCATTTCTTTTTTTTTTTTGCTTAAACCCCTACGTACCGCAAAAAAAATGTCGTATTTACATATTATATTTTTCATTAATTCCAAATTAAATGTGACACGTTTCAACAAACATGGCAATTTTTAAAAATAAAGTTAAAAATAATAAGAAGAAAACTTGTGAAGGGAAAGAGTAAATTTTATTTTGTTGAAAAAAAAACCCCTTCAGATTTAAACTGACAAATTTTTGCCAATTCTTCTATGCAAATGGAAAAATTCTATTGGCTTTATTTGTATATTTTATTTGCAAAATAATGAAAATATTATTGTTTTTATACTCACAGTTGGAATTTGGTTGCTGTTGTTGTGAAATCATACTGATACCTTGTGGAATTCCTCTTTTATTGACGGAAAAATATTCCACCTTGACAGCAAATATATAATAAATATAACCAGCTCTTTAAAGGTAGACTTGTCAATAGTAAATTATGTTTAAAAATCCAAAGCCTAAAGGCGCTACTATAATGAGCATTAGATAGCTTAAGGTGACACAAAAGCGAACAAAAATCCTGTCAAATGCTTAAATAAGTTATTATAGACTTTTATATCATGTACAGACGACAATATAAAACACTTGGTACGCTCTCTGAACCACGATCGGCAACAACCATGGTGTTCACACGACTGTTCTTGGTTTAATTTTGCATTTCGTTTTCTCAAATTGCATTTTTGACATTTTTTTATACATTTTAATATGTATATTATTTATTATTTTTATATTTATTTTGTATTTATTTATATTTATTTTATTTTATACACTTATTTTTGCCTTTTCTTTTGTTCTATTTTATTTTTTTCAGTTAGTTCAGATAAACTAGTGATAATTTGTTATCAAAATTAGAAATAATACAAATTTCTTCGTGTTTTATACTTGATTCAGAATTTGTATGACGAACCAATTAGTTTCAATTATGGTTGAGGTACGAACCACGAATGAGAGAGTGAACTACGCAAATTATTGTCCTTGTGAACATGGCATTACAGAGGTACTAAAAAGTACGACGAGGAATTTCATTGAGATGTAAACTTATTTTGTATTTGGCGTGTATAAAAAATTAACACAAATTTAAGAAATTCTAAAATTAAAATAAAACTTGTTTCGTCTTCTTTTTGCATTGCAGTTTTGGAATTTGTTATTCATAAAAACCTTAGACAACTGATTCCGTACGGAATGTGTGATCAGTTTCGTACTTTGCTTAAGTTAATGACAGCTGATGTAATTTGACGGCAAGTACTGTTACGTCTACAATTGGATGTATTTGGACAGTTGCAAGAATTGGGTTGAGGCAGCTTATGCACATTATAGTTACGCCATAAATGTGAATGAATTACAATTCGCCCTGGAAACGTTGAAGAAGCCTTAAAAGTTTTAAAATTGACATTAACTAACAAAATATCTAGAGGTATCGTTTTACAATACTGCACAATATGCCGGATGAAACCTTCATATTTTCATATTTTTGTTAAGGAGAGAGATTTTGTTTTATAAAATTTTATAGAGTATTTCCTTTCTTTTGATACTAATGTTGCTTAACAGCTATTTAATCTAAAAAAAAATATTTAAAATAAGCGTCCTTAAGTCCTTTAAAAAGGAGAAAAGATGAGGAACTGAAAAATCTAAAAGCACAGTGTAATTTGTGCATTCATTTGTTTTATACCAGTAATATTTTTTAGTTTTTTAAGTTCTTTTTATTTTATTTTTATGGTATTTTTATTCGTGTTTATATTATTTTAAATGATCTGAATTGAATTTTTATAAATTAAATATAAAATTAAATTTTTACCAAAATTAATGGTTTTTTTTCGACAGGATTTTTTAACAATGTTCTGTCATCAATGCTCCCATGTCCATCAATTAAAGACCTGCAAGAATGGTACACATTAGCCAATGCACTTATAATGTGTATGAATTATGACTGTTGACTCAATAGCATTTTTTAACTACTACTGTGTGTGTATGTGTGTGTGTATCTCTCTGTGTGTGTATGCTTTTGCACGTTCTTTGTTTTTATAGCAGTGTTGCAACGTCTCTGCTGTTAAGAAGACGTATTATATTTTGAAACTTCGTTTTTATGAGCCATTTTAAGCAATTATTTTACTTTGCCTGTGCTACACAATACCTACGAAGGAGGTTGTTCTGATGTGCCTGTGAATTGGTTACAGCTGAAGCCGGTACTGTTCACTGACGAGATACTATGCTTTCGCCAATGAAACCTTGCGACAACAACTGACACAAAGCCACAGAAATGTACATCAGAAAAAATGCGAGATGTTTTTACGAGTCTTAAACTGGGATTGAACCCAGGAAATATTTTCCTTTTTTTGTTGTCAACGTGCAGACTACTTCGACCATCGCCACCCATTGTTGTTTGTTAAATGTGGAGTCATAACAATGAATTACAATATCAGTGAATACGACGGGCCAAACAGTAAATTATGCTGCCTTTTAATAGTTTTTTTCAACCAGCTTTAACGCAGTGATCAGTGTTGCCGTTTCGGTTTTTTAAATAAATTTAATTTTCACATTTTTTTAGTATGTTTTGTATGGTTTAGCTAGTCAATATGACCTTTTCATTGGTGGTGAAAATTACGACTAGATTTTTTAAAAAGCTAAAAAAAATTTTTAGAAATAGTGATATTTATTTCAACTACAATTATAGCAAATGGATGAATAAAATTTTAGTTGTGTTTAAGTTCATAGTTAATTTATTTTAAAAAAAATGTGAAAATTACTTTTGATTTTACAACAAAGGAAAAAGAACAATTAATATCCAACACCAGTTGAGTAGAACACGTGATACATATTTTCTATGCCACTGCACATGACTTTGTGTCAATATGCTGGTAATTGTCAAATATTCTTATATACGTAAGTACATAGATTAGCTATACCATACAACACACGTAAATAAATAATCGTGAATGATTTTAACTCCTACTAAATATAGAAGAATGAAATAAACGCCTGTATTATTCACAAATGTTTGCGATATTGAATTTAAAAAAGAAAACAAATCACCATGACTGATATTGCTCTCCTTATCTTTTATTATCTTTGCTTTGTTGAACACAAAATAAAAATATTAAGTCAGTTAATTTTAGTGAATCCGTGTTTCTACTTTGTTGAACTACTGTGTATTGTTACTGCTGTGCAGCGATTAATGAATCCACACATATATGATTCAATTGTGTTATTATATTTTTTGATATTGCTATCACTTTATTAAGCTGCATTCATTGCTGTTAATAGTAGTGAATGGTCTCTAGCAGGTGTCCACGTTCATTGTATGCATTAGACTAATGTCAACATCTACGTATGAGTGATATATTGCAAAATGTTGTTCAGCCGACAATACAACAAAGATTAATAATATAATTCCAATCAATGTTGTTTTTTGTATCTGTATCAATATGGATGAGGGGTATGTATGATACAGTGAACATATGATAACCGACTTTTAAAATAAGAAAAATGTTGATTTTGTAAATTTATTATTTATATTATATTGTATATTTATTTTATTGTAAACTTTATTTTCATTATTCTGAAATCTAATTATTATTAATTTCCAACAACTTCCACATTATTATTAGCACTGTTATGCTGCAAGGTGAATCAGACAAGTATGTAGAAGCCTTCTTCTATCCACGAAGTACAGAGATATGTGAACGGATGAGTGCAACTCGCTAATGATAAACTATTTGCTTAATGAATCACACTATATTTTAGTTCTTCCATAAATATTTTACTCAATGTTATTAAAATATTTGTAGCATATTCTAAATTTAAATTAAAAATATTTCCAGGCATTGTTTGCAATTCTTCACACATTTGAACAACCCCAATGGAATGTGAGACATTTAAAACAATTGCAAAGCGCCTTTGAAAAAATTTATAATAAACAAAAAAAAAGGAAACTATTATTTCCTATTCCATTTTCCATATACCGCAACTATGAAATGACTTTATGCCACAATTGATTAAAAACTAGTAATTGCTGGAATATTTTATTTTGTGTTGTTTTCTAAAGACATGCAAAATTTGCTTAATTTAACCAGCAGAGGAAAAAATATATAAATAAATAAAAATTCTCTCAGATAAAAAAAGGAATAACAAATAGTTAAATAAAATGAAAAAATTAGCAATTAAAATATTTTATGGTATTGCCAACAATTGGATTTTGTGTGGAATATTGCATGAAATTGTTGCAGCAACATACCAACAGCGTGTGTTATAAATTATACCAGGAATAAAAGCGAAGGCTAGAAGTAGTAGAATACCAAACTGAAATTCATGCAAAAGAACAATTTAGCTTTGGAAGCAAATTAACAAACGGACAGACAGCAAAGAAAAATTAAATGGCAGAAATAGAGTATAAAAAAGAAGAAATGCATGTTTTTTAGATGTTTCTGCCACTACGAATATCAGGGCCATATAAATGTCCAACATTGATTTTAATTTCGCAATGCCTTTTCTTTGTATTGGACGAAGAAAGGAGGAAAATCAAACAAAAGTATACCAGTTGCAAAATTAATAAAATTTATTCAATGAAATGCCGTTGAAAGAAAAATAGTAGCCCAACTAACAATATTGTGGAAATGGTCTTGCATCATTGCATTTGCAATGTTGTATAGTAAATTTTTATTCTACACTAAGAAAATAAACACTGATGTAAATAAACTACAGTACTATGTCGATAATCCGGACACTCGATTATTAGGACACATCTATAATTCGGACAGTATTACGTTTTCTACTCTATAACCCGGACAGTAATCTTTTTCCTTTATTCGATCATGTGAGTCATGATCTTTGTATAGTAAATGCGCTTTCTGCCAGAATACGTGAGTTCTTTGAAATTTTGCTTTATTGAGTTTGAGTATTTGGTGACATAGTAAGAGTGCAAAATATTTGCTACTTATTAAAGTTTAAAGTTCATAGAAATTTTCAATGTTCTTGATGTTATTGAACTTTGTATATGCACATTATTGAATAATTATGAAACACATGGCTAAATGGTATGAAAACAATATGCAGTCGATTCTCGATAATTTCAAGGACCAAAGAAAAAGTTCAAATTATCGGAATTTCAAAAACATCAACAAAACGTATTTGGTTAATAAACTGACCTAAACGTTAAAATTCCGATGAATATTTAAAGATACAACCATTAAGAAAACTTCGTGCGGCCACAATTTTGGCCATAATTGACGAAAATGAGATCATTAAATAATTGACAGAAGCCTGACAGATTGTGAAAAAACTTCATCATCATTAAAAATTGGTAAGTGACAAAAAAAAAAAGATCTAGAAAGAAAACTGCTGCACCAACAAAGCAAATAGCGTAGTTTTAGCCAAGAATGGTTGTAGTAGCCTTTTTTAGTAATTATTTTACTTCGCCGGTGCTACAGAATACCAACGAAGGAGGGCGTTCTGATGTGCCTGTGGATTGGTTACAGCTGAAGCCGTGTTACTGTGCTGTGACCAGTGACTATGCTTCGTCACAGAAACCTTGCGACAACAACTGACACAAAGCCACAAAAATGCACATCAGAAAAAATGCGAGATGTTTTTATGGGGCTGAAACTGGGGTTGAACCCAAGAAAATTTTTCGTTTAGCAGTCAACGTGCAGACTACTTCGACCATCGCCACCCTCATTTATTGACTGAAGCAATCAAATAATTGTTTTTATTTTTAATTAACACCCTTAATTAGAATAATATATTTTTCCAATTAAAAGTTTAATCACATCAATTAAATTATTAATGAATTCTTGAGCTAATTACTTAATTAAATAAATAATTGGAATTTTTTTTTCTTTGAAATACACAAAATGGCGGTTTATTTTCATTTAAATGCTTTATATGATTGTCTTTTTTCATATATGCAATATTCTTTATACAAATAGAAATTAATACCCAACAAGAATTCGAGTTGAGTTAAATTTAAATTTATATTAAAAATTGGTTTTAACTATCAAAATATTTAATTAAATTTTTAATTATTATCACTAAAAAATTAATTAAAAATTAATTCAATTGAATCAACATTTCTAATTTAATTGATACTATGAATTTCTTTATAGTTGAAAATGTAATTAAGTTTTTAATTGATATCACAAAATGTTTAAGTAAAATGTTGTTTTATTTTTTTCTGCGCAGGAAATGATTTGTTCGACTTGTCATATCTCTTGAGCACTATTTACTCGCTAAATATTGAATTTATTTTGATTTTTCCTCAAAGTGAACTTAATTTTTTTTTTAGTATTAAATTTTAATTATATTTAAGTTCGAAATATGACATTTTAAAGCTTCCATTACGAAGGCATGATTTAAAATCCTCTTGCAGAGCACCGTGAACAATTACAAAAATTTATTCTAAGAAACTCTACGGTTTCTTATTGGCTCCCATTTTTTAAAATCCATAGATTTAGAGAAACAGAACTCTTCAATTGTAATTTTTCCCTTTTTGCACTTCTTACCAAATCTATTTGAATTTTGTATTCAGCAGCAATTTAATATTTAAATTGCATGTAACAAAAAGAAATATTAAAACACTTAAAAAATCTTTTTATGTACAATGAAAATTGAAAATATGCTTCAATTTAAATAAGCAAAAAAAGAAAACAGAAATGGTAAAACAAAACTGAAAATTTATGGTTAGAGAAAAAATTCAAATCAATTTCGGTTTTTACGGCTTTCAACATAGATTTAGTGCTTTTATGGTTAAATTTGCATATGGACCGATACAAAACACACACAATTTGGCTTTTTTTTTAACGTGCAAATGTTTGGTCGCGCAATATTCATTTTTTTAAGAGAAATTTAAAAATGGGATAATGACACAAGAAAAAAATTTGTTTTTAATAGACGAAGGGCAGAACATTTAAAATGGTTTAAGGGAATAATTTTCTTATATATATATATATATATATATATATATATATATATAAAATAATTGAATATTATTTCTGTGTACTTTTGAGAAAAGTCGAGATAAGAAAATTTTTTGGTATTTTAATCGTAAAGGGAATTTCTCTTTTTTTTTATGAATTTTAGTTTTTGAGTTATCACTCAAAAAGTAATCCACTTATCTGCACTTGTTGTTGATTTAATTTGCACATTGATTTTATTAGAAAATAAAATTAAAGAAAACTTACCTTAGTTTTACTAAATTTATCAATTTTTTAAAAGCCAAAAAAATAACATAAAAAAAGTCGAAACAAAAACGACAAATTAAATTGCCTTTTCGCTCTCCTAAAATATCTTAATATTTTACTTATGTTGTTTTGTCAGAAGTCTACATATCTATTATTTTATATTATATGTGCTGGTTGGATCGGTTTACAAAATATACAAAATGGAAATATTTTTTACACGAAGTATGGAAAATAATGTCACTTAAAAGACCTCCGTTTTCAGCTTGGCAATTATGGGCACGTTCTAAATAAGTTGAGCGGACGCATTAATATTCTTGATCTAAGCAGAACTATTTGTGTTTATTATTTTTCTTCGTCGTTGAGGGTCTCCCACCAGGGACTTCCGAATTTTGACAATTGATAACGGCCATCTTGTTGGAGCCACATCTGTCAAATTAGTTGTCGTTTATTCAGTCTGTTTTTCCAAGCGATCATTCACAAATACGTACAAATAAAATAAAATTGCTTTACCAAAATGGGTGTTCTGATCTTTTAACGTACCGGGCGAAAAATTATCTTCAACGAGGACGTCTATTTCTGGATGAAAGAGTACGTGAACAAACAAAATTGTCGAATTTGAGATAATACCAATTCAAATGAAATCCCAGAGAGTCCAATGCGTCCGGAAAAAGTAACTTTTTGTTATGGATTTGAGACTGCCGTCAACAACAGTCCATATTTCTTTGAGACAGACGTTGGGCAGCCGATCACTGTCAACCAACTTTTTTGGTCTGAATTGGATGATCTGGACACCAACCACATATGGTTTCAACAGGACGGCGCCACATGCCACACAGCTAATGCAACATTAGATATTCGGCACGGGGGATTTTAGGGCATGGTCATCTCACGTGGAGGAAATGCGAACTGGCCACCAAGATCGTGCGATTTGTCCCCGGTAGACTTTTTCTAGTCAGGCTTTCTTAAGTCGCAGGTGTATGCGAATAAGCCACAAACCACGGCGTTGCTCAAAGCCAACATAATCCGTCCCTTCAAATCAAATTTAGTCTGATTTATGTGCCAGAGTTGAGGAAAATTTAACATTTCAGATGCGCTCCTTCAAAAGAAGCCATGGCAGACATTTGAACGATGTTATATTCCACACATAATGGCATCAATAGATCCTCCAAACGAAAAAAAAATGTCGATAATACCTCACACACACTTTGTTTTATTGAAATTTAAAGATAGGAAGCGCTTAATAAAAGATCCTATAGTAATGCACATCGGAAATTTGGTTTCTCTGAAGCAGGGCTTGAACTTACGATTTTCTGTCTGTAGAGTAAACGCTCTAAGTACTCACCCTTCAGTAGCAATTATATATTTTTGCGCTGTATTATAGTTGACATATTTAAAGCCAACTTTCATACGTTAAGAGGCCCACTGTATAATCCCTGGCTCATGGTCGAATATGAACATGCTGATTCATCTACCAATGAACTTCGCTTTTGCGATTTCAATAAAAATGTATCAAATTTTTATGAAAAAAGTAATTTTTTCTTCACCATTGAATGTGAATGTATCTATAGATAAACATGTATTTCTATTTGCAATTTATATTTTCCATTCTATTCCATTTGTATGAATCGTCTTTCTCTTATGCAAATTCGTTTGCTTTTGTCTTTTTGTTTCCTTCAATTACAGATATTCACCGTTAACCCCACCCACTACAAATTGGTTTCCTGTTGATGGTGTTACTATTGCCGAGGGTTCATCACACTGCAATCAATTCATCTGCAATGTGGAATTGAAGGACCTAAACCTACATTCGTCTGGCTCATATCGTTGTGAAGTTTCCGGTGATGCTCCTGAATTTAAATTAATCGATAAAACAGCAAATATGACAGTTGGCGGTAGGTTTTACATATTCATTTTTATTTGTCTTTTCATTTATCGCTCTGTATTATTTGCATTCTAAAGTTTGTTTTAAAATGAAACCCCTAAATTCATACCTGGCATAATGTTCGTGCACGTACACTAAATTAATTAAAATCTTTGCACTCACTTGACTTCATTGTTCAAAGTTTTTCTTGTGTAAAAGTGATAACAACAGTTCGTTTAATATGACAAGTTGAAAACTCGTGAACAATATACAGTAGCATGTGCATATTTAAGGAATTTGCTTGAACTTAAGTACAACTGGACATAAGCTGCTTTTATTGCTAACGATTGCATTTCTAATGCTGCAATAAGGAGAATGAAATTAATTATTTTGAATAATTCGAACAAAAATCTCCAATCCGACACAGTGAAATAAGTATGTAGTTGATTTTGTTAAAATTCTAAGGATATAAAGGTTTGTGTGCCATGAACGTAACTTTCTAATTAATAAGAAATTATTATAAAAATTGTAGTAGGAGTACTATATAGACCTTGTAATTTCATAAAATTGATATTTTAAGCTCTGTTTCGAGAATTCATTTTATATTTTTTTTGCATTTCACATTTCTAGTTGCTGTGACTTTAAATTTATTATTTCTTTTTTAACAAAGAGAACAGCTGATTGCGTTACCTAATTTGGATAAATAATTTTAAATTTAAATTTGTAAATAAAAGTACGTCAGACATTTATCTTTTTTTATCGTTAGAACAGTATAAATATTAATGAATTTTTTTTTATCTAGGCCCAGCACCGAGGGAATTAACCTTGAGGGTGGCGAAGGCTGAAGTAGTCTACACATTGACTACAAAACCAAAAAATGCGTGGGTTCAATCCCAGTTTCAAATTAAATCCTAAAAATATCTCCTAAATATATCTGATGTGCCTTAGTGTGTCTTTGTGTCAGGTGTTGTCGCGAGGTTTCAGTGGCAAAGGCATAGTCACTGGTCACTGAACAGTAGAGTGACAGGATCTTATATGGGGGATAAAAATGTCGGAATTTTTTGACATAAAATGATTCCACTTTCCAGATATTGAGATAGCCAAAATTTGAGCGCGATTAAATAACGCTAACCCATGCCGTTCGTCGTTCAAAATTTAAAAAAATCCATATTTTTGGCCACAAATCTGACATATGCGGTCACAACTACAGAACCGTAAATAATAAAATAACGCTTAATACCTCAAATTAAAGCTAATATTGTTCTTCAGAATTTATATTACATACATAATTGTTGTTATTTTAAGTCAAACCGAGTTACAATAGCTTTTAGCCCCAAAAACGTGGTACCTGGTACCACTAGGAGCATACTTCGTATATTTTGTTATTAAGTGATACATTTTGGGTTTTTTTTTTGGCATATTTTGAAGTTTAAAGTAGAAATATAATAAAAAAAAACAAGTAATACTGATAAGTGTAATGACATATTTTATTTTAAAATATAAAAACCAGGTATATAATACTTACAAAACAAACACAGAAAAGGTACAGACGTTGTACCTACAATGTACATGAGTTTGTAATTTTACATAGTTATGTAATCTATTCTAGATCTTTTGTTAATCTAGTTTTTGCAACGTCACGATATAATGCTCAGCATTTGCTTACAACTATTTACTCAGTTTCGTTTTTAAAGTGCCTTTGAGGTGGTTAGATCGAACAATTATCTAGTGAAGATATTTTTAATTTTTTTAATTTTTTTTTTTTAATTTTCCAAGTGTGGTTGTTATTGTTTTTATAACTATGATAGTATTATTTTAAAAGACATTTGAAAACATTTTATTTCAATTAAAGTTTGTAATTTGGACTCGATTTTTTGTGGTCACTCTACTGAACAGTACCGGCTTCAGCTGATACCAATCCACAGGCACATCAGAGAACCCTCCTTCGGTGTAGTAGCGAGTTAAAATAATTACTAAAAAAGGCTCCTTGACAGCAGAGGAGCTGCAACACTGCTATAAAATAACGTCCTAAAGCAGAGTTGTATGACAGTGAAGTTTCATCACCTGTCATTTCTCTAACTATACCTGTCCTTTGGTTCCAGCAGAATGCATAGTATGTGTATGGGTCTTCCTGTGACAGCTAGCCCAAGATACAAAAAAATATTAAAATCTTATTCACTTCTTTGGATTTTTTTTTTTTTTGCTGCATACTAAAGTTCAAAACATGATTATTATACAGGGTGGCTGATCAATTTTGCTTCATTAAGAAAAACTGGAATAAATTTTTGTAATGCATTGAATTTATTCAATCTTTTTTTCATTTGTTAAAAATAGTTTAATTAGTCTTAAAGATAATAGAATTTAAATGGCCGTCCTGTTTGTTGATGTACATAAGTGCGCCATCTTAGCAAAAATTGTTCAAAGTTGAGGCTGGAATTGCAGGTATTGTTAATTGTGTTTGTTCTTCCACATTTTTCGATTGCGATTTGTACACTTCCTGAATGTAGAATAACAACACAAGAAAATGTACGGTAGAGTTAGGTCAGCCAACCTGGGGCCCAGCGGAAGGTTGAATTTCTTGAAATGAGCCTGTTAGGCAATACTCTGAGTAATTCGGCCATAGCCGGCTGAGCTACGTCTGCTGTTGCACACATTGTATTTCCATTTTTATTAAATCTAAGAATCAGTCCACAAACACAATTAAACGGCTTCCAGATTACTTAAATAGAAAAAAAAGTAATCAAGTTTTCTTTTGGTAGCCGCTTCCATCAGCCACCTTGTAGTTCAAAATATGAACCAACCGTGAGGATAAAAAATGTGATTTTAAATTAATTTATCTAAATTTTTCTTCTTTGTTTTTTGTGTAAATGAAATGATGGTTTTACAACTTTTATTGAATTTTGCGTAACCCGGAAGAACTTATTATTAAAAAAAAAAATTACAATATTCAATTATGATTAAATTTCATTTAATGTCTTTCCCTTGTTTCTATGATTAAATTTTCCTTTGTTTCCTTTATGCCTTCAAACAACCATCACATGCTTTTCGTAATGAAGTTACTGTGAGTTAATATTTCACTAAACCAGCTCCATTCAATAAAAATTTATCTAAAACCTTTAAGGTTCTAGCAAATAATATCACCAACAATCCATTGTTGGGATTTAAGTTGAAAGCATCACAAGTCAAACGATTTTAAATTTTAAATAAATGCTGATTATGACAACATTGTAATTGCTAAAGTAAAAACAAAAACAAAAGCAAAAACTTTTAACAAAGAAGTCTGTAACAATAATGGCTTATTCATGCTCATGATGGCCATAGAATAAATACCAAATTATTAAGGGATGTAGCAGATGACTTTACGAATTTGGGCAATCAATAATGAAAATTATTAGAAAACTTTTGTCAGAGTTCGGAAAATGTGAAAATTTGATTAACACCCCGGACAAATAGTTATGGAATGAACAATGAAAATACCCCAATAAAAACAACAAAACAATGCGAACAATACACAACTAATAAAATGGATATGTGAATAATAAATAATCGAAAAAGTTATGCTTCATAAGCGCCATGGTTTGAATACGAGTACAAACAAATAAACACACACACGCACACACAACACACACACACACACACACTACATAAACGACTATTCCAACACGCTTTTAAATTTATAGCCGCAAGGAAGGTGGGAAAAGAAATAAAATAAAATAAAATAAAGTCCAAAAATAATAATAAATGAACCCTTATCAAAAAGTTATACCATCTACTGGCCACGGGTTAAATAAACTCGAAGTCAACAAGGCAATTTACAGTTGAATGGAAATAGACTTTCAACCAATTAATGCATCCAGAGAAAAGTTTCGATATCATTGCTCCAGCAACATTATATTTCCTGGAAAATCATTTGTGCCTGATCAGAGCAATTTATTGTTGGATGACAGTATTTTTTTCAGCAGTGTCTGCGTACCCCAATTAGAAACTAAAGATAGAACCATCGAAATAGAACACCTTTTCTCGGATTGTAATAAGACACAATCACCGGTTTTATTTTCGACCCACTCTCATCAACTTCAACTGTTCTGTGCATTGTTGAATAACGTGCCCTTGTTTTCTAGATGGTGCTAAAAATGTCGCTGTATCACAGAAAACAAATGTAGACTTAAACAGTGGTAGTTTTACGTTCAGCATATTTGGGAGAATGATAATAATTTCTTTTACTAAATCAAATGTGGAAATAACTTGTGTCGTCTGTTCTATAAATAGAGTTGGGCAAAAGTAATCACCTGATGTTCTCTTGCTGTAATTTGCTGATGCACTTTGAAAGGGAACATCTGCAAATATATTTCCAATTACGAAAGATTTGAAAAATTATTAATACTAAAAAAAATATTATTTAGTGTCCAGCATGTCAGACTACACTGTTTTAGCTCAAGTTGTTATTGATTTCATTCAATAGAAAGTTTAACAAAAAATGCACTTCTAAGTTTTAATAACTCAGTTCTTTAATTATAGTTTCTTTTTCTACAAATTTTGAAAAGAAAAATATATTCAGAGAGTGTTTATTCACTGTAATAATTGGCAACAAGAGAAAGAAAAATAGCAAAGCAAATTTAGTAACAAAATATATTTTTAAATAGCAAACCAGTGGTTTTATTGTCTTTTTTTTTTTGTTCTTAGTATATTTTCAATTTCTAAAATCAATTTTCAATTCCTTTCCAAAGGCTGGAATAATTCTGTGGCCCTATTGTCTTGACAATTTGGCGTATTGTTACCAGTAAAACGTTCTTTTTCTTTTTCTATTTGTGTGATTTATTTTAAAGATTTTTATTAGAAGCATGAGGTAAAAGTTTTCTTTGGAAAAATAAATTAAAACAGCTATTTTTTTTTGTCTCAATCATACTCGCAAAGCTGTTTGACCCCATGCACACTACTCCCCCATCCTTAACGATTTGCTTATATTTTTGGAACACAATATAAACAGCGTACATAAATATGCCGCCATATATTTCCTTACTTTGTACGATACTAAACAGCCCACAGGTGGTGTTGGCTCCGTAATGCCAATAAAATCGTGACTAAAACGATACTTCTTACCAACACATCTGCCCATAATCAATGGCAATTTTTTAATTTCGCTTAAAACTTCCTGCAACTTCTTGAAATAGCTTAAAAATATAAATCCATGCTGCGGTAGTCTTTTTATTGCGACTCTTGTTTCCTTCTTAAAAAAAAATGTATTGCTTGTATGTGTGTTTGTGCCTTATGGACAGCTAAACGCCTGAACCGATTTTCTTGAAATGTTCTCAGTATCTCTCTGTATATCTGGAAGATACTATAGGCTATATAAATTTCAAAAATTCCAACTGGGCGTTACCACGCCCATACAAAGTAAATATTTATTGATGTATTAGTTAAGAATCGTTGAATTGAAAGCTTCCAAATTACTTTGCTGTTAAAACAAATCATCAGTCAAAAACTTGAAGGGAGTGGACAAGTGGGCGTGGTATCTCCTATATAAACAAAATATTGATTTCACTATATATCTTGAGAACAATTAAAGTCTGAGGTCTGAGTAACTTAATGGTCAATACAAATCATAATTGAAAATGTGCCCGGAATAGGACAAGTGGCCGTGGGACCTTCCGTACAACCTAATTGTTGATTTCTGTATAAGCAAAATTGTGTAAATTTTTTACAAATTACTTTATAATTAAAATATATCATCAGTCAGAAACTGGGAGGGATTGGGCAAGTGGGCGTGGTACCTCCCATACAAAGAAAAAATTCAAAATCTACTTTTTATTGATTATGATGTAGTTCGATATTTATATCAGCAAAAATAAATAAAAAAAATTTAAAAATAAGTTCATGAACATATCGCTTATTAACTTCAACAACGTCATAACTCAAAAAACTAGTTTTGTAAAAAACGTGTTCAAAGTATTCAATTTACATCCCTCTTAATGGGGAAATGAAAAAATAATGGGGAATATAAAAATATATTAATAAAAAATTTTTTACAGGAATTTTTTTGCATTAATTTTTTACACAATACAAAGGGCGATATGAAGAATTATTGTATTTTTTGGATTATGACGTTATTGAAGTAAATGAGCGATACGGTTTATATTGCACTTTTTGTAATTTAAATAAGTGTAGCGAAGCACGCCGGGTGTTAACTGCAAAAAAATAAAATACATAAAAAGGTATACTAAAGTGTTTCATATTTTAATCGTTTAAATAAATTTACAACACAAAAGCATTTTCTAATTTTTATAAAGTTTCAGTATTCTCGTATTTAGTTTTCTTACTTTTAGAATTTATTTTCCTTCATAAATACTCTGGAAATAATCAAAAACAAATATCCTCTTGAATTGAGAACAGTCTTTTAAAAGAACACTTAACTTTTTATTATTTTAAGTACGAATATCATATTCCGCAAAGGACATGCGGCATTTTATCCAAAAATTTATCTCCATTTAATAATCTTGCAATGATTAGTTCATCTGAAGTATTCGAAATTCAGTGATAAAAGTATGTGTGTATGTGTAGTTGGTTGCGATTTTGATTGTGTTGCTGATGTTGTTGACAGCATTGTGAGAAGTGCTGTGGTTGTTTTAATTTCCACTAGAACAACAATATTTTTAATTGTTCAAGATCAAATATTTTGTTAAGAAAGCCTTAGCAGTGGTTAAGAAAATGCCTTAAATATCTAAAATAAAAAATCATCGAAATTCTAATTCACATCCGGCGGCGTGCAATAACTTCCAAGTGAAATAAGTCCGAAGGACAAAATGAAATAAGCCGCAAAAATTATTCATACAAATGTGGGAATTATTTCATTTTATTTTCTTCTTAGGTCTTATTTCATTTGGGAGTTGGGAGTTATTTCATTTCAATTATTTGCAATTTATTAAAATTTTTCGCTTAAATCTAGTTCATGGGCGCTTCAACAAATTGTAAGCGAAGCCGGTGTTCGTTATACAATCGAGGAGAATATCTTTGAACACGGTCGAAGGCCGGCTATGCAGAGAGACATTTGTTGCCTAGTGCACTTTGGTAACATTTTGATTTAATTTCTTATTGGGGGTTCTTTCTTTCTTTTTGGGCCTTATTTCATTTCTGTTCACTGCTCCGATTTTCGGAGTTATTTCATTGGGAGTTACTTCATTATGGGATTTATTCCATTTTCTTTAGGATTTATTTAATTTCTTCAGTTTTGTAGTGGTTTCATTTATTTTGGGGTTTATTTCTTTGGGAGTTCTTGCACTGGGACTAATTTCACGTGGGAGCTATTTTACAGAGACTACAAGTTCAATTAAAAATCTACTATAAGAGAAACGTTTTGCATCTTGAGATCTTGTTTCGTTGGGGATACGTTCGAAGTTAAATTTCAATTAATGTATCGTTATATAAACGGTGATTTTTTAAAACATTTGGGTTTTGAAAATTAAAAAAAAAATACAAATAATTTGCAAAATGGGTGGCCCCGTGCATGAGCAGTAGTCTGTCAATCTGGAGGTTGGATTTTATATCCCCCCTACACTGTGAGTGTTTCTACAAACAAGCTATAAGAGCTTCACAGATTGTGGTGAATTGGTAAAAAATTATTGAATGAAATATTTATTGGAATCGATAAATGAATGCCTGCCGTTTACTTTTTAAAGATTATTTCATGCAAATGTTGCCCATATTTTTTCCGGCAGTTCTCTTTGCATATTAATTAAGTTCCAGCACAATGTATCGTATGTGTAGGGATCATCCCTTAAGTGCTGGTCGAGATAACAAATAATTAAAAAAAGTCAAATTTAATTAAGTGAAACTGGTGCGAAATTTCGTCACAACATCTTGAACAGCCTGTTCGGTGGGTCGATTATGACGGCAATAAAATTTTAATTTACGAAACACATTTCTCACACCGCACGAATTTTGTTAATAAAATTTTAGGCTTTGCAAGCGTTTGTCAGTATCAGCACGTTTAATCTAGTGACTTTAAAGATATCCCTCGCTTTTAAATGAAAATATTTCTGATGGTCATGGAAATGGTCGGCAGAAAACAAAAAGAATAACTGCTGCATATTTTAAGCGTATATGTTTTCTTTTCTTAACGACTTCATGGAAGAACATGCTTGCAGAAGAAAATTATGAACAACGAATTCGGGAAAAAGGACTACAACACAATAATTAACATTTTATAACTCCCACGATCACGCTTATTGAATGAATGTGTCCGTACACATACTCCATTGTTTCTTATTCAAGTACGTGCAGTAAACAATTTTTATTAAGTGTTTGTTTTTAATGTCACATTTAAACTTTTTTCTCTCGAGGTTCTGTTTGCTTTCTTTTAAATAAAAATGAACGATAAAAGATTAAAAATTTATATGCGAATAATTTAATAAAAAAGATTTTTTAAATATTCCGAAAGTCTCAAGGTACGTTCAGACTAGGCAATAATATAAAACTTTATTAATGCGATACGGCTACTTCTCCGCTGAAGAATGGTTCCTTAAAATTGCTAAAATTGCTTAATCTGATCATAACTTTCTCTGTAGTAAAGCAAACTGCTATAAAATCTTTTTAGAAAATTTGAATTTGTTTTTTTTTATATTCTTTGAAGTAAAAACACATGAGATCCTTGAATTTCACGTCACGTTGAGTTGGTTTTAATAAGAAACTATAAAAAAGTGTAACATAATGACCTGGAGAAACTTTATAGCTGCAGCAATAAAACATTCAAGTAATGAAACGTTAATTTTTTAATATTTAAGTAAAATGTCCTTTAGTTACTGAGCACGCACGGATTTAATACTTAAAAAGGTTACTTAATTGTTTAGTTGTTGTAATAAAAGCACAAACATGCTGTAGTAGTTAGCTGGGCTCCAAAACTCAATTAAAAATTAAATGTGGGCAATGCGAATTCAAGAAGCTGACGATGTAGAGACAGTTGGTAAACTGAAGACAACCTACATTGCACGAATTGATTTCTACAGGGAAATAACATTAAGCGTTCCCTTTAAATTAGAATTTCCACAAAAAAAATCTATTCAAATATTATTTGTTGTTGCCATCAGAGCACGCATCAGGCGATGCGTTAAGACTGATGGAAATGAATGACAAAATCAGCAAATTAAATAAAGCCTCAGAGCCAACGCAGAAAACAATGAAACACATTTTTTTTGGTTTATGTATTTGGAGAAATATTTTAAATAGTCGAAAATGAAACGTAGTCCAAAAAAAGAGGAAAGAAAAAAGGTGTCGCAAAATAATGGATTTTTTTCTTGGACCGGCACTGAGGGAATGACAGCTACACCAGGAAAGGAGATTTTGATATGGGAGCATAAAGAGAGTTGAATCTTCCCACGTCCAAAGTGACAAGAAATAACTCTGCGGGGAATTTATTCCACGTACGTCCTGTACGGCTAAGAAATGCATTCCCTCGCTGCCAAATCGAGCACAAATTTATGTGCTCTTAATGAGGAACTCATACTGCGAGATAACGGATGATGATGCTGAACACACTTTCTTCAATTGCATTAGATGGCATTCTGAAAGGAATGCTTTGACGCCACAGGTTGGCAGAATCACTCCCGCCAACGTAATAGAGGATTCTCGATTGTGCGGTACGATTGTGGGGTACGTTCTACGAAGAAAGAAAAGGGATCGCGACGCGTCGAGCAGAACAAGGCCGCTTCTGACGGAAACTTAATACGACGAGCCGATAGCATTCTTCTGGCTACAAACGTAGCAGATCCAGACGTGGTTGAATAGAAAGTGGTCTCAATTAGCACGACGCTCTGGGCCTTCCCGAACAAGAGGAGGGATTGTTTTAGTGGAAACCCCACTCAACACAGGAGACGACGGTCACTGTAAGTACTTTTTACATCACACGCTAAAAAAAAAATTATGAACGCATTGAGCGTAGAAATGGGAACAAGTTAAATGATTACTATGAATGATACTAGAACACATTCCATTATAGTAACGACAAAACAACGAATCACTACACAATGCGATGATGCGCGAGTGACACAATAGAGTTGGCTACCCCACCTTCCCCAATGAGTTTATTCGCCTTTGAAGCAGCAGCCCACATAAGAGTGTTGTATTGTATTTCCGTGCATTTTAAAAGGAAAACATTTGCATCATTGGAATTGTAAAAAATGAATGAAAATAAACTTGAAACTTTTGAAACTCTTGAAACACTAAAATGTTTCCTCAATTCCTCCTCTGTGTATTGAGACACCACATCTTCTGGCGATGTCGAAGTAGTCTGCACGTTGACTACAAAAACCAAAAATTTCCTGGCTTCAACCCCAGTTTCAGACTCATAAAAACAATTCGCATTTTTGTTCTGGTAGTCATGAGTGTGTCTTTGCGTCAGTTGTTGTCGGAAGGTTTCAGTGGCAAAGGCATTATCAAATAAAATATTACTCAAAAATGCCTACTAAAACGAAGCTGTCTCCTTGATATCAGAGGCGCTACAACACTGCTATAAAAGCAAATAATGTGCAAAAAGTGGTGTTGTAAGATAGTGAAGCTTCACCTCCTGTCATTTCTCCTACAAACCCTTTATTCTAATCCCAGCACATTGCACCGCATGTGTAGTAGGGGTCATTTGAGTGCTGGTCCAAGATAAAAAAAAATATTTATTTATGCTTCTTTTTTCCACTTCGAAAGCAGCAAAAACTTCTTCCCCATCAGATTCTTCATTTTATGATTTTAAAAGATCGTCTCCATCAGACTCACTTGATCTGTCCATAACGTCTTCACTGATCTGTAAAGAAAAGCTGATAATTTAATTACAGCCCGAATTTACCCAAAGAAAAAATTTGTACTGAAAATTAAAAATTTTACTCGATCATTTTCTTTCAAAATTGTACAAAAATTTTTATCTGTAACGCTTTTGGACTCATTTGTGTGACTTCGGGCTGTTTTGTTATGCAGCTGGAACAGACATACTGAAGAAATTCTCGATATATTTTTACCAAACTTCTATTGATGTGAGACTTGCAAGTAGAGAATATTGTCTTCGATAGTTTAATGGTTGACTTTTAAAATATCGCAACCGTCCTGATGTATTTTATTTTGCTACATTTATGAGTTTAGTTTGTTGTCCGGCTTATTTTCAGTGTGACGCAGGAAGTCAAGATTAGTCGGGTGTTTCTAAAGTGTTCTTCTTAATATGTTATGGAAGTGAAGAACTAAAGGAAACCGTTTCTTATGGCAATTGTATGAGCGTAGCCCACAAATCACGCCGTGGTTTGTTATTTTTGTCTAACGCAATTAAAGATGAATTTTTTGAAAAATCAAAACAAATTATTAAGCAGGTCAGAGTGTTATCAGCAATAAAACCTCGGCCACACTTCGGCGTGTTACCGGCACATTGCTTCCTTTTAATATGTTGTAACCACTCTATTCCTTTTGCCATGTAACTCTCGTATCGCTTTTTGTTTTGTTGTTTTTCCTATTCAATAAAAAAAGAGTGTATCGTATCAAATGTAGCTCTTGATACAATTGGCATCGCGTGTGCTGCTACTTTAAAATTTCACTTGAACACTTTTAAATTTATTATCCTTTCGAAAATAAAATAAAAACGCTTTTATCTCTGACGTTTTGCTTTCAGTTTATTTAAATAACCCATTGTCTGCAACACGCATGAACATGTTATGCATTCAAAACCAACTTTTTTCAAATATTTTCTGTTCTGTGTTTTTATTTCGTTACAGTTTTACCTAAATTTGATCCATTTATCAGTGGTCTACAGCAAACCTACAGATACGGTGATTCCATTATCTTAAATTGTAGTTCAGAGTGGTCAAATCCTCCGGCAACACTTACATGGTACATCAACAATAAAACGGTACGTTTGTTTCCCAATTTATACACATATACACACATGCACATCTACACATCTACATTCAACATTCGGTATAATAAATTAGTCGCTTCTCTTTTTTTATTTTATACAAAAAGTAAAACAAATAATAATTTATTGTTATTGCATGAATACATTCAAATTTGAATTTGCAGTACTTTAAAGATATGTAATCTCTACTGATGAGTATTCACTTGTGATTTTATGGTAAAAAAAATATATATTTATTGTGCTTATAATTTTGTCGAATCGAAATGTAATACGCCGAATTAATTTAAATCACACTTTGCTTGAGTCCAGCGCAAGAAAAAATTATAAATAAAAAAATAATGTGACTTTTAATTTTCTTCGGAATTCCTCTTGCGCCTGATTTTCCAGCTTTCATCAAGATTCGCCACTGCTATGGCTTGCTAGGCACGTTGAAGTTAAAATAGCTTAGCTGTACTGAAGTGGCTTACACAATCTCTATCACGGTTACATCATTTTGTAAAGACTAAAGCGTATTTTTTTATAAAATATTGCATATGAAGCTGCACGAACTCCTGCATTGACCGTAAAGAATCAACAATATACTTGTAGTACCCCACAAAAGCTCAAATTTGTTTATCCCCTCTTCTATTGCCAAATCTTATACTGATTTTATAAAAGCCTCAAATGTATTCTCTCGTTTTTTTTTCATTGCACCTTGACCCTAAACTCTCAACTGTCGAATTGCTTTTTAGGTTGACCAACACTTTAATGCACAAATGCCGACATATTCAGATCTTGCGTTAATTATGCGACACCCTTTATAAGTGGTCCGCCATTTTGAATTTACAGTATCACCTTTTCGTTTTTGTATTCTGCGTAAAAAGCTGTTTCATTTAAAAAACATAACATCCGAGGGGATGACAATATATTGCACCCTTTCCGTGGCGTCCACCGTCATGAATTAAATTCAGTTTGTTTTCCACTTTATTGTTAAATAAAATAAACCTTCTATGTTATACTCATCAGGGAAGTGAATAAGAAAATACTGTCCTCCATCTGGGAGTGTCCATAATCAATATTTTCATTTCACCCACATGCAGATGCATATAAAATAGTTTGTCCACCATCAAACTAATTGAACAATATGAGAGCAAAATTAATTAATATAAAAATTACAGCAACTCTGTTATTACCATATAAAGAAAATTTACTCATAGTACATACATACTAAAGTGTGGCACAAACACAACAACAAGCATTTCATGAAATTGCAATTAGTGTGTATGTATTACTTGTTTATTTTAAAACACATACTTCCGAAAATATTTCTTTTGTTCGACGATCAAAACATTGAAGAAGAGAACACAAGTACAACAAAACAGTGTTAAAATAGAACAAGGCTGAAGTAGAAGAGAAATGAAGTAGAACATCAAAACTATTTTGGAACATTCAAAACATGTTTGAATAACTCGTAGACAAACTTTTGAATTTTTTATGAACATAAAAAATCCAATGTATGTATGCAAAAATCAAATTTTTTTAATTCACATTTGGAAAAACAAATAAAATAAAAATATTACAATTCATATTAAAAAAAAATTTATATATATATATACACTTATATGTATATGTACATCTAGCTTAGTCTAACATTTTTATTTTAAAAGAAATTAAGAAAAAAAAATTCACTTTTAAAATGGAAGAGAACAAAAAACAATATTCGACAAAAAATATTTTTGGCATGTATAGTGAAGTCAATATACTAATAACTTAATTATTATAATTTAAAAACATTATTTGGGATACTTTTTCTGTATTTCCACCCAATATACACCTTTTGTCAGTTAACAAGCTTCGAGCAGCAGAAAAAACTCTTTCTGAAGATATAGTTGTTGGATCGGGTATGAAAGTGGGGATATCAATATTTTTTCCAAATTCAGCTCCAATAGAAATAAAAAATTCAGCCATTTCTTTTAATCCAGGCTCCCCGACAATTTTAAAAGGTCGACAATTTCTAACTGTCCACTTTGTGAATATCCTCCACAGCAGTTCTTTTTTTACTATTGTCTGCAATCAATGCCGCCCATGGGCGCTTTGTTATTCTCTTATTTACCCGTAGTTAAACACACATATTGTAGATAATTAAACAATATTACTCATTCTGGCTTGAGCATTCACAGAAGCAGGCTGTTGCTTGTCGCTTGTTGCTTAAAATCAGTGTTGCCACAAAAAAAATTTCTCTTCAGCAAGAATTTTTTTTCTCTGATATAAACAAACTGCAAGAAATTATGTTTAATGTACAATATGAACTAAACTGATTTTCAGATAATGATTTGGCAAACTAAAATATTTGGTTTCTTAACACGCATGAAAAATATAACAAGAAAAGACATTCCACGCACATTCAATTTCCATTATTTATTTACAACTGTCGTTTTCATGACTGTAAAAAATATAACATTTTATCAAAATGCATAAGAATCTTTATTAAAATGAGGAAGGTCTACCTTTACCCCTTGCTAATGAAATAATATTCTGACCACATATTTCTGCAGATATATGTACGTAATAAGCAAACAAATTATATTTAATAATTTTCATCGTTTGTATTTGTGTATCAACATTTTCTTTATCGAAACAAAAGTTGAATTCTTTTGACAGATAAACAATTTGAAAACTTATTATGCATAAAAAGTAGCCAATACGAAATAAATATTGAAGATGCAACGCATATGAAAACTGATTTTGTAACTTTTTTCTATTTCCATATCTAAATTAATTTGTCTTTTAAATTGCGTATATGAGACACAATTCGGCTCTGGCAACACCGACTCTTGCTCAGAAAGAGAATATATGTAAAGCTATGTCCACACGATTGTCAGATTGCACAATATTGTAGGATACGGCAATATGGTGGCAATGCACTCACAATGAAAAATTATTACAATGTGGTAATTTGTCTGTTCACACTATTGAAAGAAAACATTACAATTTCATTGGCACACAGTGCTGCCACAATAAATTGTTGTGCCAATAATAATTGTCTGTTCATACGGTTGTCAGATTATTGTATGGCAAACGTTGCCAGATCCGACTAATAACATTTTAAAATCTAAATATTTATGGGCAGCATTGCCAACAGAAATATTTATCTGCCAATGGTGTATTGAAGCACATGCGACAATAACAAATGTCTGTATATTGTGTGTCAATGGGAATGAAGGGTGTTCTCACGATTGTCAGAATTGTGACAATATTATTGGCATACAATGCACCGACAATTTAAATGAAATCTTATAACAAGCGAAAGAACGAATTTTCTGTTTGCCAATTCATTTATTTACGTCGTAGAAATTCCACCCTTACAATTCATGAAATATTTTCTTAGTCACAAATTAAAGAAAATTTTTTAATTAACCAACAATGCAATGCATCCGCATGCGGAAGTAATAGCTTATGTTTGCATTGCTTTACATCTCATGCTGAACGAAAATACATCAGCTTATTTCACATAGTCAATGAAAAGGGTGTTTTTCAGATGTTTACAGCTTTAAATACCAAAATCTTTTATTGGAAAAAAAATTTTACTGCTGATGATTACAGGTTAATTTAGTCTGCCCACTTTATATGTTGTTATAAATGGTTGGTTATCGTTTGTTGGCAAGAGTCTTTCTGCAGCGCGTCTTTACTGACGCCATAATCGTCCATCTCAGCGACTATGGATTATTTTTACACCACGTATAGTGTATACGTCCATAAGACGTCCAACAATCTATAGACGCTCTAAAACTTAGCATAGAATATGTTCCAAAGCGATTAATTTGAAAAAGTTTTTACTATTTCTGCGCAACCCTCTCTAATCACATAACCGAAACCAAAACCAATAAAGCAAATTTCAGTGGTATTAAAATTATAATATCTGCATAAAAGAGCTTTCGGGGCTTAATCTGGCTGTCGTGATCGAAATTGTTTTTGATTCGAAAGAAATGTCGATAGTGCTCTTATTTCTAATTCTGGCAGTCGATATTGAACGAATCGAAATGTCTCTTTCAGTGTTGCAAAAGATTTAATTGGGTATAAGAAACTGTAGACAAAAAACCCAAAACCCAAACCAAATATTAATCAATTGTAACCGGTAACAAGGAGGGCGCTGTTATCTGTGTTTGAGCAAAAATTTGTCTTGGCTGTTAAAAAAAACATGACGAACACTGAAGATGAAAGCGTAGCAGCCTTCGAAAACAACATGTTCTTTCGTTCTGGTAGTTCTTGTCAGTGTGATTTACAATTTAGTCTTTGATTTAGTTTGTTTCTTAGCAATTATCGCATGTAATTTTGAGTGTCATTATGTTATCGATATTCAGTGTATTTAAAATTGAAAAATTTTAATTAATTGCATCAATTTTTTCATTGGTTTTAAAAATGTTCAATATACATTTTCTATTTTATTTACATTACCCGATAGCTCATTTGCTTGCGGCTAAAACCGCGCAAGGTTGCTTTCAAACGGCCGCCCGCTATCGACTGCTGTCATTAGAAATTTCGTTACATGATATTCCATAGCGATGCTAACGAACCCGCGTCCTTTCGGTTGCAGAGTCAACACGCTAAGTACTCTTACATCAGCAACTCCATTGCTCAAACAGCAATGAAGGAGGGCACTGTTAGAGCCGACCCAATTGTTAAATTTTGTGTCTGATCAGGAATTATTCTGGGTGCAGAACCAGCACTCTTAACTGCTCAGCCAACAGCACTTTCAGTTGACCAAAAGAGAATTAAAAACTTGTGATGAACAACTAATAGTTAATTTTAGTTCAGTTGAAAACGCATATATTTTTCCTCAATTAGCATGTGCAATTCAAATTGTTGGTGTTTCATGCAGAATAGTTTGGAGTAAGGGCACTCGTTTTTCAGTATTTTTAAGATCGTTAAGCCTTAAACTGGTGCACTTTACAATAATTGTTGATGTTTGGAGGATGGCTTAGTCGTAGAACCAAGGAGCTAACTTTTCTGCCAATAGCAACGTCATTTCTTTATTTAAATTTTAAGTAATGCACCTCAAGAAATTCACCCATTATGTGCAGCATCTTCAAAAAAAAAATCCAAATTTCTAAATTCTTTTGTTTGCTGTTTGGTTGGTTGGTGTAATGATGTTGGATATTTAACCATTTGACTAACTGATGCTTTTTGTGTAGAAAACCAATTTAAACAATCATTGGATAATTTTCGAAAGTTTAACTTCTCTGTTTCTGTATAACTTTGTTTTGTTTTTTTTCTTTTCTAACCACTTGGCATCTGTGATTTATTGCACCATGTGCATTTTAGTTTTTGTCGTTTGCAAGGACACATTTTATGAAATGCGTATAGTTTCAGTTTAGATGGTTGTGTTTTGGTGTTTGAAATTGACATTTCTGTTGATTAAAACTACAATTGGGAAATGATTTTTTTTACACTTTTCCCAGTTTCACCAAAAAAAAAAGCAAGAATATCACAATGGAATCAGTATGTATTTTAAAACAAATGTCAAACGTGAAGCCACAAATGTGGAATTCACAGTAAATTTGTATTAAATGTTTATTAATCAAAAACAAAAAAAAAATTTTAATATGCAAAATTTAGGACATATAAAAATTCTGATAACAAGCGCGAAGCGGTCTTAGTGGGCGCCGAGCTGGTCAGAGCGCAAAGCTGATTGAATGCGAGAAAACAGTTTCAAAGCGTATTTGAGCGCCGATAACATTGTTTATGTTATGTTGTTATGATTTCAATTTGTTTGGAAAACATAAAAAAAATTAAAAACAAAAATTTAAGAAAAAGTAAATAAAACATGCAATCAAAAAATTAAAAAAGTAATAAAAATTAAAAAATTAAATAAAAATTAAAGAAAAAAATAACAACAAACCCAAATGCACACAAACATATGTACATAAAACACAAATAATAGATAAAATATCAGCGCTGATTCTCGCATCCACTACGAACACTCAAACTTGTTTCTCGCATGAACAATTCTCACAATAAGCGTCAACCAGCTCGGCTCGGCAACAAGCTGCCACTCTGTACATACCCTAAGTGAGTCAGGCGAGGTGTTGGCACACATGTACACCATTTCAATTTCAAACAAACAAACTCGTGCAAGTAATTTTCTATCCATTTTGGACTTAAATATTGTATTATTATATTTTTGTTTCTGCTGCAGCAGTCTTAAATTTTTTGCTACAACAGAAACGATTTTTATTAAAACAAAATGTTGTTAACACTGCTTCGCAATAAACGCGTTGTAAAACCAGATTTTAAAACTTTACAAGTTAAATATAAAATATTTATACATTTGGTATTACTAAGTCTGGAAAAAGAAGCCGAAATGAAAAAAAATTTTCTCTTTCCCACACAAAAAAAAAACGCTGTTCATAGTTGTCAAAGTACTCAACGTACGTTGAAATTTAAAAATTTGACAACTTTAGTACTTTGCTTTGACGGACACGTACGTGAATGTGATACAGCTACAAAGGAAAACGTGTATTTCAACTTAGTTGTCAGTTGAAAAAGGCAAAGTTTGTTATTCTATGTGCCTTAACCGGCCTTAACCCTCAAGTAAATCAGCTGGCAAAAGTCGTTTAAAAGTTGCCATATCTTAACCCTTGAAAAGCGGTATACATTTGTGCGAAATTTTACATTTGAGGTTTTTTATTCATTTACATATATGTACGTTACATATATGTACATACTGTATAAGAAATACAATCACTTTACATGAAATTCCTATACGTGTGAACTCACACGCTCAAAAAGCATTCATATTTTAATTGATTTTGTGTCTTTATATATTTATTATTATTCGAGAAATTATTATACGAGAAATTATTCCCCGTTATTTTTCCCCCTTCTACAATGAAGCTCTAAATCTGTATTATTTTGTTTTTCTTCGAACAAAAATAAATTTAAATATGTACACATATACTATTTCATTAAATCACATATCCATAGAACTGTTCATTTACATGTCACACGTACTTGCTTACATTAGGCATCCATGACAACCGTGCAACCTCAAATCAATGACATTTCACGCAGCTCAGATGGTTTCGTTTTATCGGCCAGCAATTTACAATTACGCATCTATGTGGACGATCAACGTTTCATCAGTAAGAGTGAGGTTTTGGAATTGAAATGTGTTGCCGATATAATGGGCATTGCCAGTGTGCGTCGTCAGACAAGAGTACGTGCAACGATTCTATCGCTGGCAGATACCAGCAACAAAGAACGACTACTGGGAGGCAGTAGCAGTGCCAACACTATTAACAGATTCCAACGACCGCAATACGATATTAAATGTAAGTTTCTCACGCTTTAGCGAGTATATTCTCGCATAACAGCATACTATTTGTACAACAGAAATTTATGGGAAAATATTATTTTTCTTTTTCTTAATTTTTTTCATTTGCTCTTCATCGCATTGCTGTATGGAATGCTGTGCTCGTTAAAACAAACCCAAACCAAACACATGCAGTCAAAGGAGTGAGTTGTAATGTGTGGCTTCTAATTTATATTCTAACGATGACGACTCTGGTGTATTTGTGGCAGCCAGTTTCCTGTTATCCCGACTACATGTTTGCTGAAGACAACAGCCGTTTGCGAAGGCGAAGTTAGCTATTTGCTTAATTCCACATACTCCTATTAATTTTTATTTCAAGTTCATTAAAAGTTAAATTCTTGGTTGTGTGTTTTTTTGTTGAACTGCGTTGATTTATTAATGTTAGAATAATTATTTAAGTTAACATTTAAGAAGGGATTAGCTGAGTAAGTAAATACGTTTGATTTATTTTGCTACACACATACAAATAGCCGTTCTCTCACACAAAACGTATCGAATATTAATTTATTTGTATGAAGTTTATACCAGAAGCAGAAGTATTTGTATGCCGTTTGTATGGATGATTAAAATGATTGTATGCATTTTGGTACGTTTACAGATGATGTGTATATTTTGATTAAGTGGAATTAGTTAATGAGAATCAACATCATTGAAATAATTCGCATGAATAAAATATTCAAGGAAGAAAACGTTATAAGAATCTTATTAAAATGTTATTGTTGTTGTTGGTGTTGTTATTCGGAGTTTGGAGTTTATGGCTGGCAGCTTTTCGATTCAGTAAGTATTTGTATTAAATGCTCATTTAATGTGCCATTCTAATGCACATGGTGTAAGTAAGTGTTACAGGAAAGTCTAATCAACATCGCACTGAAAATGTATGGGTGTATTTTTGTAGCATGGACTTTCATAAACAGTCGCTTCCAACGATTTAGTTTCCTTTAATTATTTGTTTTTTTTAATATATTCTTCTCACTTAAATCAATGTTCGATAAATCAAATCCGCAAAAAGTTTTCGTTTTTAAGACGAATAATAATTTTACTCGGTTTAAAATCGAGTAGATAAGTCCGGTCGAAATTAAATCGGATGTACTATCTTCCTAATAAATAACTGATGAAACATTAAAAAAAAACAATTGCCTATTTTTACATGAAGTCTTTCTTCTATTAAATTAAGTCAAATTAAATATAGATTTTTGTACAAAATAATCAATTTAAAAACACTCCCATATTTCTCCATGTTCTTGTTAAAGTATACAGATAAAGTAGATGGATAAATAAAAGCACATTTTCAATAAATTCATTAGATATGTATATCATTAAAAATTCACTTTTATTTTGAATAAATAAAAAACTAATTACTTAATCGATATAAAAAAGGATGTTTCTTTTTTATATTGACGTTTAAAAAATCTCATTCGAAAGCGAGTTCGAATGTTGGAAATCGTGTGATTTTTAGAACACAAAATTAACATTTATTCGGTTTTGAGAAGTCACTCGTTTTTAAATTGACTCGGTGTACAGAACAGGGGGAATAAATTTAAATAATAAATTTATTTTAACGTTTATGTGCACGGTATTTCTAAATAAAAATTGTTTGCAAGTACTCAAATCACTGTTTATGCGCCTGATTGTCCAAGAATTTGAATCTACGTTTTTGTTCTGCCTGCTGGTTATTTTTCTTTTTTTTTTTAAGACAATACAAACTCTACGAAGCTCTTAAGGTTGTCTGTAGAAACACCCCAGGGTCTAAGCGGGAATCGAACCCGCACCTCCATATTGATAAGACTAATGCTCATGCACTAGACTACGGAGGCACCCATGTAGGTTAGGTTAATTGGCGGATCCTCCCCAGGAGAGAGAACGGCCCACTTAGGCCAGAGCTTAGGACCATTCTGATAATACAAGCCCTTCATAGCCGGGGATCAGACATTGGCCACACAAAAGCACAGCGACTTCAAAATAAATCCCGCATGCCTTCCAAGGATGCGATAAGGATAGCGATTGTTTAAGTAGTCTGCACGTTGACTACAAAACGAAAAACTTTCCTGGGTTCAACCCCAGTTTCAGACTCATAAACACATCTCGCATTTTTTCTCATGTACATTTTGTGTGTCGTTGTGTCAGTTGTTGTCGCAAGGTTTCAGTAATGAACCCATAGTCACTGGTCACTGAAGCGTAACGGGTTCCGTTGTATCCAATCCACAGGCACGTCAGAACTCCCTCATTCGTCGGTTTTGTGTAGCTCCGGCGAAGTAAAATAATTACTAAAAATGGCTAGGAAAAATTAAGCTTCAAAATTTAATACGTCTCCTTGACATCAGAGACGCTACAACACTGCTATAAAAATAAAGAACGTGCAAAAAGCAGTGATGTAAGATAGTGAAGCTTCACCTCCTGTCATTTCTTCTACTATCCCTTTCCTCTAGTTTCAGCACAATGCACCGCATGTGTAGGGGTCAACTCCTGAGTGCTGGTCCAAGTAAAAAAAAAATAAAATAAAAATGAGCCAATGACCCGTGAGAAACGCGATAGTGCGATTTATGGAAAACTATTTCATTACGTTAATTTTTTGAAAAATTTCATTTTTTTCCTTACTTGCCTTAAATTTAACCTATTAAAAATAAATAAATTTTTGTCTAGGGGAAGTGTACTCTTCCCACCCGTCGCAATTAAAATGGAACTACACGACAAGCATAACCTTTCCATTGGAAAAACATACATCGAAGTCGCTCTTCCCACTAAAATGTTCTGTTTGAGAGGAGCTGTATTCCCCCGAACGATTCACCAGTAAAATGGGACCACACGGTAAGCACGAGCTACCCAATGAAAAATGACGCATCAAAATCGGTACCTCTAGTAAAAAGTTCTGTTAAGGGGGAGTTGTATTCCCCCTATCTACCCGCCATTAAAATGGCACCACACGGTAAGAGCAAGTTTTCCAGTGAAAAAAACGCATCAAAATCGGTTCACCCAGTAAAAATTTGTGTTTAGGGGGGAGTTGTATTCCTCCTATTCGTGCACCGCGACCTTTCCAATGAAAAAGAATCATCAAAATCGGTCGACCCAGTCCAAAGTTCTGATGATAAGGAAAAAAAAATACAGTCGAATTGAGATCATTTTTTCTTTTTTTACAAATTAAGGATAAATGTTTGCACGACGGATCTTGGTTAGATGTAAAACTTGACTTCGCACAGCATATAACGATAACAAGCTAATAAACCACGCACGCGGCATTTTACCTTTTTTCCAAACGTTGGTCTCGCATCACCAAACATTTATATACCACTATCATAAGGCCAATTTTGAAATTGAACCCGCATAAAAGCAGCAGATCGTAAATTAGAGAAGAAAACAGTAGCAGTAGTTTTACATTCTTCGGCAGTGTATTGTTCAATTGACAATGAATTCTCTATATTTGGACAATGAATTTCGGATACCGATTGCAAAAATTCAGACACACACACACACACACATAATGCCTTTGAGACAATCGGCAGATTATCCAACAAAAGTAGAGTATTCATAACGTATTACAGCTGGACTTTACATCCACAACTTTCAGATCCACACCTTTAGCTTTTTAAAGTTTTCATCAAAACGATCTAAACTCAATAAAACTGTTACAAATTAAAAAAGCCATTTCGCATTAATAATTTACCTGCAATAAAAACAGATTTAGAAAATTGTGTATAAACAGCTTAAATAAAACAGATTAAGCCACTGATGACATTTCAAATGCGGGCGCCCAATTCGTTCAATCACTTTAATTTTTGTTTCCCCTCCTAAAGCCCCTTGAAAAACAGATAAAAAAAAAGAATAGTAGAAATGAATCGAAAATGAAAATGAAAAGATATTAAAATACAAGAAAAATAGAAAATAAAACCAAATCCATCCTTACCAAATTTCATCTGCACATTCTCGCTACAAAGTCCGTACGGCAGACTGATGTGACAAACAACCAAGCAGAAATTCGAGGCTTATCTCACTTTGTGACAAAGACCCAATTGCTGTCATTGTCAAAATAAAAATCATACCGAATGTACTATTCAGTTTGTACATCTGCTGCTATAAACAAAATCCTTATGATGATGATGATTTTCGACAAAAGACAAAAAATGTTTTAGAAAAAAAAAAGCTAAATAAATAAACACACACACACACCCACACATACACAAGTGCTAAATTCGAGACGACGACAAGTGGCTTACGTTTCGAACAAATTCGCTTTAGCCGACAAATCGTTGGAAACGAAAATGTCAGTTTGACAAAGTGCGCCTTCGAACAACAAAAATCACTGCAGAGGAACACGAACAACAACAGTATCAAATTTCTTATCTTTACAGTCAAGTCTGTAATGTTCAGTGGGAGTCAAAAGACGACACAATCAAGCATGCATGGCTCAAAGATGAAAAAAAAAATATTAAATATGTCTTCCAACTGCAGAGAAGAAATATGTTTTTCTTTTTCTTTTTTTTTAGCCATTTGAAAAGCAGCAAAATTAAACTGGGGTATATTTTATACTGCGACAGAGATTTTATCATCAACTTAATCCAGTTTTAAAGACAACTGAGAATTGCTGATGCACTTTTAAAAATTGCGGCATTTTTTATGGCAGATCCTTATGCAGCGGATATGATATGGAATTCGATAAAAATTACTGCTTTTGCCAACATTTCATTAATACTCGTACAATGAAAATATATGTAACTACACAGCAGACCTGATTAGCGCTGTTAATGGGGACTGGCGAAAAGCGGAGTAAATTGGATCACTGTTTCTAATGTAAATGAACTGATTTAAGTTTAAATATTTACCACAATGTTCTATTTTTGATAAAAAAAAAAACTCATATGGATACATTTTATTCCATTTATTCCAAATGGGTTTAATCACACAATGCAACACACACAAAAAGTAACAAGGTTCTGCAAACTGGTGTTTTACCAGCTTACACCTGAAACTCATTTTGCGGCCGTTCTAAATTTTCATCATCAACCGACATAGAAAATCGTGTGATTTTTACGTTTTTCGTATACGATTTAGAAGATTTATGCAGAATATTACCAGGAATATATATTAACCCTCTACCTCATAAAGAAATGGGTCTTTTTAGTTCTTTTTGTGAAAAATTTTAAAAATCACCTTTAAGACAGGAATCAATTGAAATATTCTAAGAAAATATTTGTCATGAAATTTTACTCTAAGTTTGCAAACACACTTAAGTACAAAATTCAACTTTAACCGCAGAAATAAGCAAAAACTTAAAATGCGGTTTGTGGTTAATTTTGTTAAATATCGTATGAAGAGAAAATTAGCGGCTTAATTTGTACTTAATTTGATATGAAGAACATATAATAAAATAAAAGAATAAATGTGACTTCCAAAGCTTTTATTTAAAACATATTTGTTTTCCCATGGAATCAATTGGCAGTTGAAAATATATAAATAAATAGTTTTTTTTTCTTAAATTTGTTTATTAACTCAACCAAAGGACTTCTTATTGAGAACAAAATTCTTATTTGCAAACACGCAGCTGTGCTGAGAATAATTTACAAAAATGCTACTCCCATTTTTACATGCCAATTTATAACTTCTTCACTTGTAGTTACGACTTCAGTTAAAAAATTCTAACGTACGTAGGTATGTAACGGCTCAACTCGGAATCAAAACGACGCAAAGCGGAATGGCCAATATTTTAATATTTCGCGCAAATAGAAATGGCACAAATCGTTACTTCAGAGCATTGGAATGATAATGTCAGCTTTTTTTTTTGGTAAAGGACAAAATCTTGGGAGCCATATTATGCTCTCTTCAAATAACATGTGTTTTATCCAAAATATATACAGCATACCTTCTCAGTTTAATTGCTGCTTTTGGGAATAACTTTCTCCTTTAATTATTGAAATCACCACGCCAAAGTGAAAGTGCAATTTTTGTAACAAACAAGAACAAAATTGTATATATTTTAAAAAAAGGCATATCAACGGCGGAATTTCTTCTCGTTTGTTCGGTGAGGAATTTGTAAAAAGAAAAACAAAATTTTTTTAAAAATTAAAAATTACTGAATAAAAATTTAATTGTGTTTAAGTTCATAGTTAATTTAACATGATAATGTGAAAATTGCTTTTGATTTTAGAACAAAAGTAAAAGAAGAATTAATTTCCAACACCAGTTGAGTAGAACAAGTATATAAGTACATATTTTCTATGCCACTATACACATCATCACTACTCTCCGTGTCAACAGGGAGGTCATTGTAAAGTCAATTATATCATATACATATATAATCTGACAGAGTTGAAGAAACTATATACGAGAAATGCTAATTATTATGCACATACTATATATACGTATTCTACTCAACTGGTGTTGGAAATTAATTCTTATTCTTCCTTTATTCTAAAATAAACAGTAATTTTCTCATCATTAACTATGAACTTAAACACAAATAAATTTTTATACATTCATTTGTTGTTGTAATTGTAATTGAATTAAATATCACTAATTCTAAATATATAATTCAAATGTTTTATTGTTCTAAATATAAAATTGATGTGGCGTGATAATTTCATTAATTATAACTATAGACATACTACACATCGGTGGAATTTATACATTGCGGGTAGGATGGTGATCGCAAAAGGTCGATAGCCAGGCGGCAGTTCTTTTTTATCTAGGAGCAGCAGTTAGCAGATGGCCCCTAGTCATGCGATGCATTGTACTGAAACTCGTAAATTAGGTTCTGGGAGGGGTAGTGTTTATGAACATTTGATTTGAAAAATTAGTTCTCTATGTAAAGCGTTGTGCCAAATCGACCTGTGTGGTAGCGCCTCTGATGTCAAGGAGACGTATTAACTTTTGAAGCTTCGTTTTAGTATTAATTATTAATTATTTTACTTCGTTGATGATGCTACAAAACACTGATAAAGGAGGGCGGTCCGATATTACTTGTCGATTAGTATCAACTGAAGCCGGTACTTTTCAGTGACCAGTGACTGACTATGTCTTCGCCACTGAACCATTCCCACAATAAGTGACAAAAAAAGCACAATAATGCACATCAGAAAAAAATCCAAGATGTTTTTATGACTTAGTCCGAAACTGAATTCGAACCCAGCACTTTTTTGCTTTTGTAGTCAACGTGCTAACTACCTCAGCCATCGCCGCTCTGCAGGATGTGTCTGCCTCAGAACACATTCTGTTGTATCTGCCAGGAACGGGATAAAGAGGAAATGGATTTCCGAGTAGTTGCGTTGCACGCTGTACGGTACCGATTTTTGGGCAGTACTGTACGAACTGTAGCTGGTGCTGCAGGTGCTGCAGGCGCTTATTTGATACTTGAACGCAAGGGGCGGGATGGATACAGCGGTAGAAGTGTTACATGGATTAGGTCTCGGGTGAGTGTGTATAGTATCTTCGAAATGGGATGTCGCTATTCTGCTTGAATGTCTACATGCAGGCAGCCACATGAACCAACCAACCATGGGTCCGGAACATTCCCAGTAAAAAATTATCTAAATATTGCAACTGTCGGGAGCAATACATTGCATATTTGGAAACAAATGGTTACGAAAATTCACTAAATACATTATTGGGCATTTGTCTTTTGGGAAACATGAAGTAATGCTTCTAAGCGACTCATCGCGAACAAATACAGGGTGACGCAGAATGAGCTATATGGTTTGAATTCTTTATAACTTTTTTAATTATTATTTTTTCTTTGTTTTTTTTTCAACATTTTGTGAAGAAGACTTGGGGAATTAATTATGAAACATTCGAAATGAAATCATGGCCATTACACCCGAAATTTTGCGAAAAGTTATGGAAAATATGCTAAAAAGAGCACGTATGTGCGAAGCAGAAAATGGACATCACTTACAGGATCTCATTTTTCAAAGTTTATTGCAAAAAATTCCCCGATAATATACTGTATTTAAAAAAAAAAAATTATAATAAACGCATAAATAAAATAGTTATAAACCATTTAAACCATATGGCTCCTTTTGTGCCACCCTGTATCATGCATTTGGAAAGCACGTTGGCAATTGATTTGAGTATGTTGTCTCTCTTAAAAAATGCCTCCAGACAAGCACTAAGTTTTGCTGGCTTTTTATGGTGTCCATAAATTTACTGATTTAAAATATTCATTTGCTCATATTATCTTGATTGTTAATTTATTTGCAGTTCTTTACTTTTGTCGTGTTCTTTTCTTTAAAAAAAAAATAAAATATTTTTAAGCTGTCATTTATTCCATACATTGAATTCACTTATTGTCGTTTGCAAAAATTGCAGTTAGCAGCAGCTATAATGATGGTCGTGTAGCCATGTATTTAGAAATATACAGCGTCTATAAAGCACAGCAAAGTACATCGAAGTACCATTATTGAGGTAAGAAAATCTATGTGTGCTGTGTCAGCTGATGTCCCGGTATGTGATATTTGCCCAAAGCCAATACTTGCTCGATAACATTTTTTTTTAAACTCTAGAAAAATGAATGTGGATCATAATAAAAAATCATAATGCCAAGATTGCACGAATCATGAGAGACACACAATGGTAGATTGAAATAACTACCCTGCATGAAGAATTCACCATGCCAAACATCGAAATATTGTCAAAAACAGCCCAAAAAGCTCCCAATCCACCCAAAATCAATTAGCTTGCACCATCGTGTCGTAATCACACACACTATAAAAGAGCTCTCATAACATAACATACCAATAACCAGGAAAGCGTAATTTATGCCTGACCCTGCTGGAGACTGAGTAGAAATTTTTTATATATAAGATTTCACTACTTATTGTTTGCTCAATTTCAATTGAAGGTACAATAAAGTAATTACGAAAAGAAAAAACTCTATAATATTTTTTTTTGTAATCAATCGCTTTTGGCTGTTAAGAAACAAACTGCTCCTTAAAGCATAATCCCCGGAACAGTGTCAAAGAAATGGGAAAATAGAAAGAAAAAGAAATTAAGTGGCTCAAAGCCCAACGTTTATGGTATGAGACAACAATTCCTTCGTTGTTGTTTTTGTTGTTTTGTCTCCTTTGGCTACATTATGAATAGAATGTGGAAATGTAAACATGATGATGACCGGAGAACAACAAAAGCCAAGTGAAAATAGAAGCGGTAAAAATAACACTCGCAGACAAAAACAAACACACATACACACACACACACACACATACACAAATCAAATAACAAATCGTTTGTTGATTTTAAAGCAAGTGGTTTGCCGATTTAACTGCCATCACTGCTTAAGCCTGTTGTTGCTCTTGCTGCTGCCGCCGCCGTCCAAAGGAAGTGGCAATGGCTGATGGCGCCACTGGATCATCTACAATCTATTTTGTTTGTTGTTGTCATGTTATTTAAATGTGTTTCTTTTTATTTATAATACGTACTCTGATTTTCTTCTTAAATATTTCTTTGAATATTTTGTGCATTTAACAAATTTGTTCATTTCAGCGTTTCGCTTTGTACACAGTTTTGCTGTGGATGTGGTGACGGTAATAAAATATTTTCATATATTTTCTCACAAGTCCTTTGTTCCATTTACAATTCCCTCGAGTTAAATGAGAAAACAAAGGACGATATGAGGCTGGTGTCTTTGATTAATCAAGAGAACGTTAGCAGCATGTTTATTAAGCTTGAATTAATGTCGAAATAATGGACATAAATTTGTTCAAATATTTTATATCTCAATCTGATTTAGCGCACATACAACATCTACAAACTGAAAAAGATAAACTCATATTGCAAATCCATAATAAAAAAGGGACAGACATTTGAAAAATGTTTGAAAATACCAACAGACTTAGAGGCCAATAACAAGGAAACCAAGGAATAACAAAAACGAAACGAAAACAGCAGGAAAACGAGTAATTGGACAAACAGTTATTCAAATTAAATGACAAAAATCTCGATTTTTCATCGTCATGAATAAATGGCGAAATACATCGAGCGAAAAGAAATGGAAAACAAACAAAAATTACGCAACACTATTGCGACTGGCGTTAAATAAATGTCTGTGTGTAGCAGATATTTTTTTTTTTTATTATTTAATTTTATAATTTTATATGGCGCCTTGCATTAAATTTGTTAAAGAAAAATTTAATTGAAATTTCTTCGACCTTGGCGTATGCGTGACGAGCTGATAGCAATTAAATATTAATCATACGACTAGAAGCGTTAACAATAAATGGTGTACACATCAGAGATAAGCTATGAGTAGTGAAAAAGTAAGTATACTCGAGTCAAGACTCATTATTTCTTGTACTTTTACGCATTCATAGTAATTGCAATATTTTCGATACTCATCTCCCTGCAAACAATATTGGAATACGTGGTTCATTATAGCTGATATGGACTGGTTACAAAAATGGTAGTATGTAATGCAGCCGTGGAATATGTCATTGAAAACAACAGCTTATTGTTATACGACAAGTAATTCTCTTCGTATTTACGACGTATTACTCCTTAGCATTAAAATTCCTCTCTGAGGTGCTCCATGGAGTAGTACGATGGGTTATATGGTCCACACCCAGGACATCATAATGTTAAATAGATCATATTTTCTCCATACATTTCGGTTAGTCTTGGAGTAGTCCTAGTCCTCCATGGACTCCACTATACTGCCCCATGTGTGGACTAGTCACATTATTAGCAGGGTTCTACTCGATAGCGTCATCATACTCATACAAAACAAAATTTATGACTCTCTTGACTCATACCCTTCTAAACTCATTACGTAAAGACGATGCAAAATAAGTAGGATTCGCTTTATGAACATTTAAAAAAATGTTAAAAGGTTGTGTGTTTGCTCTGTGGGGTTCAGTGTGACCAGGTTTCAAATATCATAAATCATGTTGAAAATAAAATTAGAATATTTTACAAAAAATAGAGCAAAATCTCGAAACATTATTCCCCTTCTTTTACCAGTCGATTATGGATTGCAAACAAACTTCAGTTGCGTTGACAGGCGGCAACAACAAAAACAAAAAACACAGAAATTAAGTCAACTTTAAAACAGTTCGGTTGCAATCAATAATCGAGCCATTAATCTCCGTTCAGCATTCAACATTTTTATAGTTGTGGCCGGCCGATACTATGAGTATTTTTCCAAAATTTGTAACTCTTACGTAGGTGATTTATGAGTCCTTCAGTTGGAGAGATGGTATGTGTACGATGTCGATGTGAGATTCATACTTATAATCATCAATTAAAGTTATTGTGAAAATGATTGCGTGATAGTAGTTGAATTTTAAATGCTCATACTTACTTATACTCAAAATTTAATGAATCACTATGAGTAGCGAAAACATGACCACGGCTGATCTCTGGTACACAACAACACAACACTGTATATTTTTGCTATCATTTTTTAATAACTTTCTTTTTAACGTCTTAAATTATATTTTTGATATATATTTATTAAGCCTGAGGTCTTTTTTTATTTTATTTTGTTTTTTATTATTCGATATTTCGTTAACAGTTTGTTAACATCATCAGGAATAATAAATAAAGACCTCAGGCTTAATAAATATATATCAAAAATATAATAAAAAAGGTCAATTAATAATATAATTAAAAAGTCTTAAATTATATTTCTAACATTTGCCGTTTATGCACGTACACAAATACTGCGAAAGTGATCAGAATTTGACTTTGTTTAAAAACATTCGGCCTTATTGTGGCTGTCAACGTCGACGTCGACACCAAAATGTAGCCGCTGTTACGTCCATATGCTGCGACTATCTTTTCAAATTTAAATTGGCATTTACAAAAATTCGTGTTTTTCAGTAAATAACAAATAATATTTTCAAGTGAAAGTTATCGCATATCGCTTTGAGAGAGGTTACTTTTTGTTGTCGACGTCGTCGTTGACAACCGCAATAAGGCCGCTTGTGATATTTCTGTAAAACCTATCTACATATAAATTTTTTTGGTCCTTCATTTTCTGCTTATTAAGCGGAAAATAATATAAATAATTTTTTTTTGCTTTGTTTTTGTTTCGTAAACATCAAAAATGCAACATTGACCGCAGAAAATTATCAAAATTTTGTGGTTGAAAAAAAAAAAACGCTAAAAGCACTGGAATTTTGGCAACTGGAGTTAATGCAGTTCCGATCCGCATTACCATTTGCAACAATTGGCAACTAAACAACAGTTCGGTTACAATCCATAATGGAGCCACAAATCAAAGGAATGCATTGTAATACAGCAGTTATTTTTTTGTTTTTTTTGTACCCTTTTCCACCTCTAATCAATAAACTCAAATGCTTCAAAGTCTGAACCCGTACTTATAAGCATTCCATATATCGGTATCATTACACTCAGAAAAATGTATAGCATGATTACCTTCATTGTAAATCCACGAATGTACATGCATGAATTTGTTTATATTTATTTAATTTTTTTCCTCCTAAAAAGCCATTCTAAACAGACATTTAAAAAGACTATTTGTCGCTTGTTATAAAAGTGGAAATAAAAACAAACAAAAAAAAAAGTATGAAAGTATTAAAAATGCACAGAAATGGAAAACGAAAAAAACAAACCAAATTCGTAGTGACAGCATTAAATGTATTAAAAACCATCTAAGACATCAACTTCAAACAACATCAACTACAGAAAACTATAAAAAAAAATTGCCAAATGAGCAGCAAAAGAAATTAATCTTAAAATGTTTTAGCACTTTTCTTCCTGCAGAAAGAAAACGTATATATTATAATGAAACACATACATAAAAGCTGACAGACAAGAAGGCTGACAAAAAAAAGAGTATGTAACATAAAACAAAATTTTTCTGCGAACTTTTAGCGAAAAAATAAAAAACAAACATATACAACAACAAAATGAAGAAAGGGGAATAGAACATTTAGAAATTGTTGTTTGAAATCTTCATTGGATGAATAGCACTTGTAATTTATGTTCGCTTCTAAGAAACTGAAGAAAACTTTTAACATGAAATTTAAAATTACGAATGAAGAGGAGAGCGCAAACATAAGGTATATATAACTAAAAAGAAATAAAAATAAAATATATGTTTTCTTAAGGCAGACTGGTTATACGAAAATATATGTGTGTTTTGCTCGCTTTTTCATATGAACAGTGTTCAACCCGTGAAATAGACAATTTTAATATTTTACACGATGGCTTGTATGAAATTCATATGTCTGCTATCAGCTTTAAAACGTCTTTGAATAATGGCGAACGTGTCTTTTCGAGATGGAATAATTCATAGAGATGTTAATGCTGAGTTCGTGCTTGATAAAGTTATCTTTAGCGTTCCAAAGAGACCACCTCTTAACTAAAATACTACAAATGTTTTCATGATACAACTCTACTATTACACGTTGTTTATTATTGCAGCGCATTTTATGTCAAGGACACGTATTCAGTTTGAAGCTTCGCTTGAGTAGCCATTTTTTGTAATTAATTTACTTTGCTGATACTACACAAAACCGACAAAGAAGGGCGCTCCGATGTGCCCTTCGAATTGGTATCAGCTGAAGCCGGTACTGTTCAGTGGCCAGTGATTATGCTTTCGCCACTGAAACCTTCCGACAACAACTGACACAAAGACACACTAATGCACATCAGCAAAAAAGCGAGATGTTTTTTTCAGCCTACTTCCGGAATGATTTTAGTCCGCAACTGGGCTCGGACTCAGGCAATTTTTGTTTTTGTAGTCATCGTGCAGACCACTTCAGCCATCGCTGAATGTTTTTTTCAAACATTTGAGCATGCAAAGTTTTGACTTTTTGCATTAAAAATCTAAAAGCCCATACCGCGTATTCTACGTGATCTCGCGTCCTACGTATCTGGCAAAAGAATAAAATCAGTGATTTCGTATTTTGCATGTTACAAAGTCACCAAGCGCAGAATGCTTTGCCACTTGGAATGCGTTAAGTATGTAATTCTTCTTTGAGGGTGGCGATGGCACGATGGATGGTAGTCTGCACGTTGACTACGAATCCAAAAACAGACATGGGTGCAACCCCAGTTTCAGACTAAAATTTTAAAATAAAAGTAAACATCTCCCATTTTTCTGATGTGCATTAGTGTGTCTTTGTGTGTCAGTTGTTGTCGGAAAGTTTCAGTGGCGAAGGCATAGTCACTGGTCACTGAACAATACCGGCTTCAACTGATAGCAATCCATAATCGCATCAGAACGCCCTCCTTCGTCGGTATTGTGTAGCACCGGCGAAGTAAAATAATAATAAAAATGGCTACTAAACAGAAGCTTCAGCACTGCTACGAGTATAAACAAAGAACGTGCGAAAGCAGAGCTGCAAAAATAATTAATTAAGCTTCACCTCCTGTCGTTTCTCCTACTATCCCTTTCCTATAATTCCAGCACAATGCTTCGCATGTGTAGGAGTCATCTCCTGACTGCTGGTCCCAGATAAAAAAAAAAAAAAATCAAAAAAAAATCAAAAAAAAATCAAAAAAAAATCAAAAAAAAATCAAAAAAAAATCGGATAAAAAATCGGATTTGAAATTGCGAAAAGCATAGAATACGATAAAATAATGAAATGCCTAGAATGCAGAGATGCAAAAATGCGTGTTAAGAACTTTCAGCTTTATGTTTGGTTATTATTATAGTACATAGTAATATTTTATTATTTATTATTTTAATTAATATTATTATGTTAAAATATATAAATTGTGGGAACAGTTTTCATGAACAAAGTCAGCCCATTTTCTCTCACTCTTAATTCTCTTCTTATGATATTAGTTCTTGATATATATTTTTTTCTAAGAGAAGTAGCACTCATAGAGCAGTACCTCATAGTTTATCAGTTCGATTCCCAGCAAACCAGAGGCTGTGTCACTACAACACGTGAAAGTTTTTTCACAAAACAAATAGGCTTAAACCTTTCTTTACCTTTAGGTAAAAAAAACTTAAAGTGCAGTGAAAATAAAATTTCACAACGAACACCGCTTTCGCTGATTAAAGCTTGTTTGCATAACCGTCATTCGGCCGGACGCAGATATATTCTCCTCAATGGTATAACAAACACCAGCTTCGCTAACTAACACTCTTCTACATGATCTACAACTAGATGTTCTATTGAAGAGAGAAAGAAACACCATCATCATCTGTAGAACTCTTGTTATGCAGATTTTTTTTGTTTGTTGAAGCTGTGCTTAGTAGCGATTTTTATTTCTTATTTTACATCGCTGATGATTCTGCTAAACAATGCCGACGGAGGAGTGCTACTTTTTCTGGCTGATATAGAAGCCGGTACTTTTCCGTTGGCAGTGACTATGCCTTCGCCACTGTCACTTTCCGACAACAACTGACACAAAGGCACACTAATATACATCAAAAGAAGACGAAGTTAAATGCTTGAAAAATATATTCTTGTCTACTTGGCTTTGTAGATGCATAAACTAATGGTTCTAAGCGGCTCATCACGATGCATTCTAAAAGCGCAATTGCAAGTGATGTCATTTTATTGTCTCCCTTAGAAAATCTCTTACAGTTTAACACTAATTTTTGCCGGGTAAGATGTTACTCTGAGTTACAACTTAACAAAACCTACCTATTACTCCACCAACTATCTGTTCATCTTAATACTGGCTGTATGTTACTTAAAAAAAGAAATGGGTTATGCGCTCGAAGTCTTAAACAAACTTGTAAACAAACGGCTGGTAAATTCCGCTTTAAACTACAATAGTTTGCAATAAAAATAGCAACCATATTCAAGTATTCACGACTAGCAGCTGCACTAAGAAATCATCTACCCCCTTTAAATTGTTAATGCCTGCAGAAATTGTATTGCCTGTAGACAGAAAATACTGAAGTATATGATAATTTCAATAGCGAAATCTTTGTCTTAGATTAATTTTACAGCTGTCGTTCAATGAAACCCCCTTTTTTCTTCTCTCTATTTATTTTTTCATGAAAAATTTTGAGTTAATAGAAGTCGTTTAATTGTTTACTTTTTTTACAATTGATTCAACGATGTTAGCAGTTGGTATGAATTGAAATTAAATTAATTTCAATTAACTGGAATTATGTATTACTTCCATTAATTTTTTTGTTATAGCTTAACAAACTTTTCATGCATTCTCACGCCTGAACGTGTGGAGATCAAATAAATTTTGTTAGGGAATGTGTAACATCATGAAAATTTCTAAATTTGTATTTGATGAGCTTAAAAATTCCCATTTCTACAAACAACATTTCTTTAAATTATGAAAAAAAAAAAACAAAAATTTTTTTTTCTTTTTCTTAATAATTTCTTGAAGCGTTTTTCGATTTTATGTTCGCACATGCATAAAAATGAGACAAACACATTCATGTGATTTTAAACGTAAATGGGAAATTGTTTATTTGTACATACACATGTCATATGTTGTATGTGTTAGTATGTGCCCAAGTATGTGCGAGGAGGGGAATAGAAATGAATGTAATGAAGTATGTGTGTTGTTATCATTTAATAAATCAAAATAACTTTTCATTTTATGACAGCCTTAATAGGCGTTGCCCTGACATTTCTTTTCATTTTTATTTCAGTAATTTTTTGTGATGTTCTTTTTTAAAGAAGTGTCACTTAAGCAGACATATTGTGCGAGTCGCAATTATTTCTTTTTATCATGACATTTTGTATTATTTTTCGTTTGTTAATCTTTATTTAATATCTTCTCCGAAATGTGAGAAACAATTGGGAATTAATTGGCGGCATGTAGATATTTACATATGGATATGTAGTATGCATGTGTATTTACTTTGCTAGTATCAGTACTGTTAACTCTGCTCTCTAATTGCTATACAAAGTCGTTCGGATTCTTCAACGGTTGTGATCAACAAGACCCTCTGATTTAAGATGTACTGGCGTTTCTATCGCAATTGTGATAAAAATAGAATTATCTTTTCTTGTTTTTTGTTATCAATGGAATGAATGAAACTTTTTGATTACTTGTTAGAAATAGAAAAATGAACGCAATTACTCGTAGAAATTCACGCATTTTTATTTCTTTCTGAACAACACATTTCAGTGCAGAAAATTTATGATTATTCCCCCTTTTATCTTGAAAAATTTAATTATTGTATAATAAAGTTGTTAGAAATCCATTTGCTCAATTCTTTATTTACTTTAAGTAATTGTGAACGGGCAAATATCTAGTATCCAGAGTATATTTATTCAAGTATATGAAACTCTACAAAATAAAATAAGACCCATGATATAATTACATACTAATGTGGGAGCACTAAAGCTTTAACAGGCGTTCGTGTGTTTGGTCTTTGTGACCGAAAGTTTCAAAAACATATGACACTTATGAGCATAATTTTAATTGATTTGGAATAAATAATGTATCTTATGCCGACTACACATTTGGCATTTCTTTTGTTGTCAATTTGTGACGACATTTTGGAAATGCGTGTAATCCATTAAATGACGTTTACATTATAAGACACAATTCAGTTGTTTCACATTGACACAACACAAAAGTGTTTCGTCTCTAAATGACACCAATATGGGAATATCGTCTACATTTAAAATGAATTGTGATATAATGTCATTTATTTACTTTAGCAATTTAGCGACTTGTTTAATATTGTTTCTTAATATACAATTAGATAATTTTAAAATTATTTAATTGGCTAGTGCCACTGTATGTTCGGCAATATTAAGAAAAAAAAAATTATGGCAGCCAGGAAAATAGAAAAGCGATGGGGAAGACAAGGACTTAATACGGACGTCACCACCTTTTTTTATTACAGTTTTCGAATGCAGGATTCAATATTTACGACTTTATATCGTCAATTTAATTCTTTGTCTCAATGTTCTCAATCTCATACTTTTTTATCTTGGACCAGTACGCAGCAGATGACCCCTTCACATGCGATGCACTGTGCTGGAACTAGAGGAAAGGGATAGTAGGAGCAATGACAGCAGGTGAAGCTTCACTATCTTACAGCACTGCCTTTTGCACGTTCTTTGATTTATAGCAGTGCTGTAGCGCCTCTAATGTCAAGGAGACGTGTTCAATTTTGAAGCTTCGTTTTTAGTAGCCATTTGTAGTAATTATTTTAATTCGCCGGTGCTACACAATGCCGTCGAAGGAAGGCATTCTGATGTGGCTGTGGATTGGTTACAGCTGAACCCGTTACTGTTCAGTGACCAGTGCCTATGCCTTCGCTATAGAAACTTTCCGACAACAATTGACACAAAGACACACAAATGCACATCAGAAAAATGCGAGATGTGGTTTCTTATAATTTTACTCTGAAACCGGTGTTGAACACAGGTCTGTTTTGGTTTTCTACTCAACGTGCTGACTACTTCAGCCATCGCCACCCAACACCAAACAACACTTATTGTACACTTTTAATAAAGTTATGTTAAAAGTGTCATATCTTATGATTTCTCTGTTATCATCACTGATGACATCTCTCAACACTTGAATAGTTGATCTAATTATAAATATTGTTTCAAGCAGTAGTCAGTTTCTTTTTTATTTTATGAAAAATAACTTTCATAATATCCAAAACAATATACTGAAATGGCTACTGATGAAGAAGCTGGTCCATCAAAAAGGAGACCCACAATTTTTTGCGTAATGGTTAATAAAAATTTTTTTATACAAAACAAAAACAAACAATTCTGTAGTTCGTATAATGTCCAGGTTATTTTTGATTTGTCCAGCTTGTTCAATACCAATATACAGCTTTGTACAAATCTAAAAATTGATTCCCCACAGCCACTGTAGATAACCCTTCCGCAAGTGTTGCAAGTGTGCAAAGACCTCTTAATTACAAATATATTTTATTTAATTCGTAAAAATTATTCACATAAATTAACAGAATAACTTTGAAGATTTCACGATGTTTTGGCGATAAAGGAGAAACACAGCTAAAGGATGTGAAAAAGAAGTACAATTGCACCCGTTTTCTACAAAAATTTCTACTGTACTGAATTTAATAGATTCCATTTTTGTATTGAATCCCATTGACTTTCATGTAAATTCCCAAACGTATGGTTTGATATAAATAACTTCGCAATAATAAAAAATTCGCTCCGCCGCATTTTGTCATGTGAAAATACAAACACACACACACACACATGACTTTTCCCACCACGAAAATAAAAAAATATTTATGGAAGTTTTTTTTTTGCATTTTCAATTTATGGATTTTTATTTAAGTTTTTGTATTTCTTTAAGTCCTTTTGCTGCTTTTATCTGAACGCAGTTCCATAATTTACCTGTGACCTTAAAAACATTTATTATTTTTTCTTTCCACTTCTAGTTAATATTATTTTTTTTTAATTTTTGTCACAATCTCGTCGTACGTTTGAAGGCAAATGGCTGGACAACAGCTTTGGCAGTTAATGTTTTTCCATTTTAATGCCTACATATTCTCGTTTGCCAGCAAGAAGAAAAAAATTTAAAAGAAAAACAGAAAATGGTAAAACATTTTTGGATAAAAAATAAATGCCCAGACACTAAAAATCCTTAAAGTATTGAATATTTTTCCAATTTATTTTTATGAATTCATGGCTGTCTGCAGGTCGTATCTTGTTTATGGGCCTGCTTGATTGTTTTTCAATCACTTTTATGGCATTTAATGGGCATTTTGTTTTGATACGTTCAAAGCATTACGGTATAAATAACAGACAAGTTTTATTAAAAAAAAAAACAAAGGAGAACAAAACTTATAAGAGGCATATTGATGCTTTAAATGGTGTAATTCTTTCAATTTATCACTGTTCTCACAATTTAGTTGACCATTTCGATAACAATATTTACTGGAAAAACTTTTATTATTTTCCAGATGACTTGCCTCTGTGGATTAGGTGGACAAGTTTGTCCTTTGCAAAAGCGATTCTTTTTAATGATTTCTTTATTAAATTGTTAAGGTGTAGATCCACTCGCAACATATTCGTCCTGTCCAAATGATAGATAAAGATCCTTCTTATTCAAATAACATTCATTCAATTACTCCTATTTTTATATCGTACTTTTTATTTAAAAATTTTCTTTAGGGCACAGTATAACTGATAAAATTTTACATCTAATGTACGCTTGAGATAAGCCAACATCTGCCGATGACACTAATGACCTGGGGAAAGGTTTCTCTATAATTACAAAATACTTATGCATAATGCTATTGAAAAGGCGATTAAAACGAACAGTAGGCTGGAAGTAGTTGCAGTAGTAGCTGAAGCTGACATGCGAAGCTTGTATCGCAGCAAAAATAAATGTGAAGAGACACCTTAAAATGTGTATATACTTAGAGGTCTGCGCAAGCACTATAAAAATGTCTTACAAAACATCGTAATAATTTCAAGCACTATCCATTTCCTTCTTTCACATTTCAAAACAAAAACTTCAATGCCGAAATGTTTTATACATATAAACGAATACTGTATTATAATATTGCAAAACAACAGAAAGAAATAAAAGTAGAACCAACTGAAAAAGAATGGAATTGAAGTAGAACATCGCTGAAGTAAAACCAATTGAAGTAGTGGTTCTATTTCCATTTTGTTGACAAAGTTTGTTGTTTTTATTTATTTATTTCTTTTTTCGTATTGAGTATCAGTGCTGCAGAGGCAGTTGCGCATATATAATATTTTGGCGTTTTATGTAAAAAAAAAGTACACAGACATAGGACATATTACGTTATTTTATATAAATCAAAATTTATTCATTTTTTTTTTTATTTTTATTTATTTATTCAGTCTTGTAATACAAAGCCAATATTGGCCAATGAAATATATTACATAGTGTTATAAAATTTGGTAATAATCTAACAAAAAATAATAATAATAATAAGAATAATTCATGTATATGCTATATACATAAGTTTATAGATACACGACTAGTTAAATCAAAAATAATAATATATAATAATAATAAAAGATTTTTGTCACTTCCCAACTTTCCAATTATCCAATTAGCCCCAAAGCATATCACATCCAACTAAGAAGTAAGAAAAAACAATATATTGTATAGGATAGTATTAGGTCCGATTAGGGAAAAAAGTAAATAAGATATAAGATATAGGTCAGCGAAAAAGCTAAGTAGAAGACGAGAAAAAAGCGACAAGCGTAGATAGGAACGATATGTCAAGAGAAACCTGGTAAGTTTCAGTCTAAAGACATTGTTCGAATTCGTGAATAAACGCAATTCCAATGGAAGACTATTCCTGTAACCAGTAACTCTGATAAGGAAGGATCTAGAAAAATCAGATCGGTAAACTCTCGGACAATTAAGATGAGGGTTCCTAGTTCTGGTAGAGAACTGAATGGAATTGCACAAAGAACGAGGCATGCCGCTTTTCACCATCTTGTGGCACATATATAAGTTCCGTAAAACCACGTACTTATCAAAATTACAATGTAAGAATTCAGTCACAAAGCTCGAGATATGGTCTCTACGGCGGACCCTATAAACAAATCTGACAATAGCATTAATGAGCCGTCTTAACCTAGCAAGAACAAGACCTACTGAACCCGTTATAACCTCAAAAACCATAGACTATTTGTGACATCAAAATCGCGTGTGCTAATCGCTTCCTAGTAAGTAGTGGCAGAAAAATATTACTATTTGTTTTTAGGAAACGGTTGAAATAATTCGTTCGTGTATTTACATTGAAAACGAAAACAATTTTTATTGAATGCAATAATATTATTTAGCACTGTAGGTCTTTTTTAGGAAAGGTTTTTAAATTATTTATTTTCGATATTTCGCTAACCCTTGGTTAGCATCTTCAGGATAACAAAATTTTTTTTTTTTGGAATAAAATTATTTAACAAACATAAAATCAAAATATTTTATATTATTATTATTTATATTAAAAAAAAAAAAGTATAAAATATTTTGATTTTATCTTTGTTAAATGATTTTATTCGCAAAAAAATTTTATTTTCCTGAAGATGCTAACCAAGGGTTAGCGAAATATCGAAAATAAATAATTTAAAAACTTTTTCTAAAAGAGACCTACAGTGCTAAATAATATTATTGCATACAATAAAAATAGAAGGTCAAATAAAAAGAAGAATTGAAAACATTTTTTTTTTTAATTTTATTACTGTTATCAATATATATATACGCGCGAATTTTTTCTTTGGATTTCTAAAAACCGGCACTTAAAACTCAAATGTAATGAATGTGACATATTATATAGATAATTACGTACGATTTTACTTCCACGAGAGACCTTCATTTCTGTTTTAATGTTTAAATCTTTCAAATATTTTGTTTTTCGGTAACACTATCACATGTCATGTGAAAACTAAGTTTTAATATGAAATTAAATAATATGGATACAAATGAATTAATAATTCAAGAAGTAAAAATTTGAATGCCTGCCTATACAATCAGCCATCGAAAGATTACAAAAATATTGAAAGTATCGCCGAAATATATGATTATGACTGCACTCATTTTTTCGGCGTCACACTGAGAATTTTCGCATCGAACTATTAGCGACGAACTCGTTGTGCAAGACATAATTTGTCGTTCGTTCCAATTGTGTTCTCAGCATAATATGAGAAAAGCTGAATTGAGAAGCGGATGATACAATTGTTCTTCGGATAATTTATTTCTACACAACAACAAAGAAAATTAAAAAAGTAAATGGACGATTGGCTTTTAAGAAGAAATAGACGTTTATATGTAATGTACATTTTATGTATATATGTATATTAAATTTATATGTAAGTATATTTTTCGAAATATATTTATTAAGCTTGAGGTCTTTTTTTATTTTATTTTGTTTTATTATTCGATATTTCGTTAACAGCTTGTTAACATCATCAAGCTTAATAAATATATTTCAAAAAATATAATGAAAAAGGTCAATTAATAATACAATTAAAATTTATATGTATATTTATATTTTCCCCACTACAGAAAAAAAAATTCCCAAAATGTAAAGTATATTCCCGCTAACTGCTAAAATATAACAAGATTCTCTTTTTATACAAGATAACTGAGTTAGAAACACATTTTAATTCCGAAGGCAAGGTATTCCACAACCTAGCCACCCTAACCACAAAAGAATATGAAAAAATATTACACCTAATTAGGGGTATAGTGATCCGAATAGTTTATTCGCTGTGTTGATCTTTTCTTTCATATAAAGTGTCTAACATAACTGATTTAAAACATATTTTGCTTTTACGACACTGCCTTCAAATTTTAAATTTGTTTTCGTGGCTACAATTCTTAATTTTAATTTTTCAACATTGGCGCATTCCAATGTGATGTGGAATTTAGAATTCAATCATATGCAGGAGAAGAATGGCTTGCTATTTAGAATATGAATATACAATATGTGGAGACCGAACTGTGCCATCGTTATTAAGGAAAATTATTAAAGAGTCTCTAGAATAGGTTCATGGATTATTTTTTCTGAAATGAAATAAAAGCAAAATGATTAAAACTTACAGAATTTTGTAGTTGCACAAAAAAAATAATAATTAAATTTTTAAAAAAAAGGCTTTGCTCAGAAAATTTTTTTTTCTCAATTAATAATTTTATTGTATTCACATTTATTTTAATTGATTTTGGTGTTCTCTCCAGAAAGTGCAATTAAAACTGTTAATTAATTCTGCGTTTTCCGTCACAGGTTGAAATCCAATTATTATTTTAATTAAATCGTCGTATTTTTTAATTAAACCTTGATTTTACTTTTTTCTGTGTGGAAAACGTACATTTGAAGACAATTTAAGCGAAATCGATCAGCTGTTTAATAATACAAATGATATTTGTTAATAAAAAATTTTAATTTCAGTTTACCAACATCACATTTGGAGTGTGTAAAGAGGTTAAATTACTCAATTGCACATATGTTATATATAAACATACATACACTTAGGCACAGAACTCTACACACGATTCAAAATTTCATTTAATCTGATCATTATTTTTTATGTAAAGTAAAATTTTTGAAAATTCTTAGTTGTAAATATTTAACAGGGCACATTTATGAACTCATTTAAAACAGAAACTTGGATCTATTAAGGACTTCCTCCACTTCTCACTTGAAAATGATTTTAAAAGACGAAAGGAAAATATTTTTACCGAAATAACAAAAAATCAATTTTTTTCAATGCCTCAAAAGCTTAAAGAAGTTTAAGATAAAAGGCCACCCTACAATCCATTAAATATTTTAGTGTATCGTATGTATACTTTGGCTTTTATGAAATTTATTATTTTATTCATTCAATAATATTTAAACAGCGTGAATTTTTATTTTTTAATTTCAGTGAAGATCGTTAGTCCTATGAAATAAAAAAGTTTAACAACTTTTCTGTATTTCTCTTAAAAATTAAAATTTAATGAAAAATTAAATCGTATGTATGTAGAGTTTTGCGACTAAGTGTATGTATGTATGTATGCATAGATGTATTGATGTACATGGCACTGCACTCATACTAGACTAATGTCATTTAAACTGCTATAATCTTATCATCCAGCTCTGCATAAAAAAGGCGAATAAAAAATTGTATGTGTATGTTGCCAAATTGCTAATGCGATTGTGTATTGTGCATGTATGACTGTATGACTGTGTAAGTGTCTATTTGATGGTTGTGCATTATTAATTTTATTGTACCTTCTCTCTCTATCTCTCTCACACAAACACTTTCATATGCATACACACGAACTTGCAGTTTATCTTTTGTTAGACTTAGACAATTTATTATCTTTTAACACATTTCATGTCCGAACTCATGGCCACATTTCCAAATACATTTACACTGCACACACATACACGCACAAGCATACATCCATACTAGCAAAGGCAAGGCATATATATTATACAATCCCTTTAAAATATTAGTTATTTCAGTGACTGCTGCATGTGTCCGTAGTGTCCTTTTGTTATATTCGGCATGTGCTGCATTCGTATCATCCTTCCGCAAGCCATTCTTCTTAAATGCTTGTAGTTTATAATCCATTCCACACATACGCACACACACACACACACACACACAAACACACATATGTATACACATTCATATATTTTGTATAAATGCCTTTCACAGCATCTGTAATGTTTTATTTTAATTTTATTATTATATTTTCTTTTTTATATAAATTTTGTATTTTTGTTCTTTTTGTTCGAGTTTCATACACAGAGTAGCGGAGCTTCTTATTTGTATGTTTGTATGTTTGTATGTTTGTGTGTTTGTGTGTTTCTATGTTCATGTTCATGTCTATGCTCGTGTTCGCTGTCATGTCTTTCGTTCTTGTTTTATTCGAATACATAAAATTGTTAGTTATAATGTCTTTATAAAAATTCAAACCAAAAAGAAAAAAGAAATCCTTTAACATGAATTTCCTTTTGTTGGCTGGCTGATTACCACTGTTGGTAGGCAAATAATTAAAGTGTTCGCTTAATATTTTCCATATTAAAAAAAAAAAAGAAAGAAAAAATATTAATAGGAAATCCGACACAGTAATAAAAATAAAAATGAAAATTTTATAGTATTTCGACAGCCTATTAAATCTGACGCTGGGGTTAAGCTGGTGCAGCATAGAAGAAATGGGCAAATGATTATCAACACCTATATCAAGTAAAGAAAAATAAAAGAGATGAAGAAGAAGTGAATTGAAGTGAAATATGACTAAAGATTAAAGGAAGTTTCAAGATTGAGTAAATGAGGATGAAACACAATGCTGGAAAGTACATTAGGCAACGCTGGAGGTGTACTCAGTTTTGCAGATACACATTTTTCTTACAAGGAAAGCAGTCGTAAAAACTTATTATTTGGGAAGAAATACAAAAGTTATTTATGGATTAGAAGTGTTAGTACATACTTTAGTTTGTGGTGGCAGAAATAATTTCTGTATTAATATTTCCAACTCATATTCAGCACTACAACTTGGTCAGTAGTATCGTCTTTATAATAGGGACAGACGATAACATTTTGAGGCATGAAGCTTTAATGGCATTTATAAGTTGACATGGTCTTAGATAAAGTACATTTTTTATAACGAATGACATCGTTTCACATTGCAATCGACTTCAACCTCAACGTTGTTGTGCTTGAATTGTTTGGTATTTGGCTACACAATCGCAGTCATTTTTTAAAGAATGGCCAAATTGATGAGTGACGGCATTGTTTTGTGTATCGCACGATTACATGATGACAATAATACGCCATGCGAAATCCAAGAAAAATTCTTTTGATGGAAACTAATAATAAGTATGCTCGTAGCGTCCGGCACACATTAAAAAATTAACTAAAGCGTAGTTTTCCGCCTATTTAATTGATCGATTATTGAAACAACGCTACCAAGTTATCTAGATTTATTTTGAAAATCTGTCATCAATTCTCACACCTTATAGACGACTCGTGATATTTATGGTACTGATCGTCCGCCATCAAAATTGCGACAAGTTTTGTAACACATACTCTATAAATAATGCATTAGCACTAGAGAGCTGCAAGAGTGGTAATAATCAGTAAAATTGTGCATTCTTACTTTGTATGAATTGTGACTGTTGACTCAATAGCACTTTTCAACTACTGTGTGTGTATCTCTCATTATAAAAGTTATTGTATTCGTCCATTCATTCTTCTGCGCATTCAGTTTATTTTAGTTTATTTAACAACAATAAATTAAAATATCAATGAATACCACACACCACACAGTAGAATAATGCTGGCTTTTAATAATTTTGTCTACCAGCTTTAACATGGTGGCCAATGTTGCCGTTTAGCTAACACTTTGATTATAAAATGCCTGAATGATTTTTTTCGGTTTTTTAAATTAATTAAATTACACAAAAAAAACAGCAATAAATTTAAAATTTTGAGGTTTTATTTGTAGTGTTGGTGCATTTGTTTATATTGTGTTATGCATTTTTTCTAAATTTCTCTTTTAGTTCTACACTATTATACTCGTATATTAAGATTTATTGTAATTTTACTAATATTAAAATATGTAATTTATAATTAAAATATCTAATAAAATGCATTATCCACAAATATTTATGTAGTACGATTGTTGTATGGTTTATGAGCATTTTATTGGTGCTGATACCAAATTACCAGTAGACTATCAACCAAATTTTTGAAAAAGTTAAAAAATTCCAAATAAAAATTAGCTGTACCATGCAACAAAGATAAATAAATAATCGGAATTTATTTGAACTCCTCTTAATAACAACAATTAAATAAACAATTTTTTCCATATTAAATTAAAAAAAAAACAAATCGGCATCACTGATATTTCTCTTTCTCTTGTTGTCTTAATTAAATTGTCTTTGGCTTGTGCAAACGCAAAATAAAAATATGAACTCAGTTGACTTCAATGAATCAGTGCTACTGTCTCTGCCTATTAAGCATAGAATAATGAATGACTTGCATTAAGTGATTGATGCAATTTTTATGTGTACGCTTCAGTTGGGTTATTACATTTTTTTGGATATTGTGTGTATTGTATAGGAAATGCCATCACACTATTAAGCTGAATTCATTGTTATTAATAGTAATGAATGCTGTCTTGCTGGTGCCTAATTAGCACCAGTACTTCAAAGGAATTTCCGTGCTGAAGAGAATGGACAGGCCGAGCCCCAGCTCCTGCCACAGACGCAATCCTGCCAAAGGCACGCATACCGCCAATATATGCCAAAAGCTAAATATTATATATTTGCTAAATAACAGAACGGAAAGTCGTAAAAATCCGTTGAAAAAGTGGCCCAGAATTGGACGTCCAAATGCATTTATAAATGTTATTCTCATGTACATATTTTTCTTCAGAATAAAAAAAATTTTTTATTAAAATTTAATTTTTGTGTTATTGTTTATCATTTTTAAATTATATATATCGGACTTAAAAAAAACCTCTAGTAAGTTTCTCATTAAAAAGTTACAATTCTTAAACTAATGGCATGAGCAGAATGCTTCAGATCTGCGTTCGGGCTAAACCAATCAAAAGCGTGGCTCTTGGGAATTAAGCCGCTATGTAGCAGTATCTAGTACAAGCCAAAGCGCATATGACATTTTTACAAATTTCACTATTCGGCAGCTGTAGAACGGCGAAGAATCACTCATATGAAAGGTCTGCATCAATTAAATAATACGCACCTTAAGAAATTGTATCAATGAGTTTGTAGAGACCGACGCAATATTGGAAACATGAAAAATCCTCAAGAAAACATGAAAACGAAGAAAGTGTTATTCAGTCTATTCGTGACGATGCCAGTCTTTCAACAAGGAAGAGCACTTTGCCTTTAAATATGCATGCATGGTTAATACCTGCATGCCTAATAAATTATCAGAACTGCCACTACTGGTAGACTAGCAATCCCAAATGCAAACATCATAACAATGTTCATTATTCGTTTAAGCTGTGGCTTTTTCACTTCAAATATCACAGAAAATATTAAAATTCTTTTAATAATATTTTTATTTTTCCAATCCAGAACTGAAGCATATCGAGCCTTTGCTACAACACCGTAGTAACTCAAAATTTTAATTTTTTGAGCTGAATATGCAGAAACTATCTTTGGGGAAATATATACATATCTAAAGGAAAAAGATTATGATTCTATCTCTAACTGTTCAGATTCTACAGCTACAAATGTCGTTATTGCCTCCAGCTATTTCCAACAACATTTATTTGCAATAATGAAATATTTCCTTTATGACAAGAAATCTACCAACAGAAAACATTACAAAACATACCTCTTTAATTAAAAACTTGGAAAAAAAATAACTTTAGTAAACGAAAATACTATCAAAAAGATGGCTCAAAACTTTAAATGCATTTTTCTCAGTTCACGATTTTTTGAATTACTACAGTATTGCACCAAAGGCTCGATATGTTGTTCTGATTATTACTTTTCCATAATTTAAAAAAAATGTAAAATTGTTCCCAAAAGATATCTTTGTTCTACCTATAAATAGCAAAAATCTACTAAAAAGCATAAATAAAACATCTCCTTTAAACTATTTTCCCTTTAGAAAATAAATATTTGCACCCTTAAATACAATCATTTTTCATGTCCGTTTTCACACGTTCAAGCACAGTTTATTTACGTACACAAAACGTAGTAAAAGACATACAAAAAAAATTTAAATAAATAAATAAAAAATATGCACTGTTACATCTGTCACTGAAACAAGTTGTTAAGCTGCCATGACAGATCATCTCACATGTCTGAAAAGCTGGGTCAAGTAAATGGAGGCTTAAGTTCTTTTTTTTCTTTAATGCCTGTGTCCGAACAGCCAACAAGCCAAATTTCATCACTTCCATTGTTTGCATTGTCGCAGTTTGTTTGTTGGTTTTTTTTTCTTATTTTTAAATCAAGTTATTTACTTTTGTTGAGATATATTTAAAAAAAAATTTTAAGATGAGGGGCAGGTGTCTGACAGACAACAAAACTCAATTAAACATCTTTCAAGTACGAGTTTGTTCTTTAAATGCAAATTAAATAGATATTGGGCATGACATTGTATTCTTTGTATATCACATCCGATGACTTTATTTGGACCACCTTGTATGTATACTAGCAACCTGGCCACCAGCTTTAAACAAGATTCCATTAAAATATTAATTTTAAAGAACTAATGAATGAATGAAAAAAGAGAATTAAATAGATATTTAGTTATACATTTAACATAGCGGACCCCTGTTATATGTATCTCCAACGGTTAGATGGTTTCAGAGAGGTTTCATTTATTACGCCCTACGATCCCTCGTGATCCTATTAAAATATATATATATATGTATATGTATATAATCTATGTATGTGTCTTTGTAGATGCATATTTATCTATACTTTAAATTTTACTAGCTACACCCGTTCTTCTTCGCTACCCCTTAAAAACTTATCTAATCTCGCTTACTTTTGTATAGATATTGTTACAGTAAGCCATCTACATCAAATATGAATGCTTTTATTGTTATATCAACCAAAAAATAAGAAAAGTGAAAACCGCGGGTTTGCTGAAAAGTACGCATTTCACTTCATTTCACGTTTTCTTCACAGCCATTTTTTCATTTGAGTGGGTAAAAAATAGTCGTCCGTCATATTGTGTTTTCTGAGATGTCATTAAATTTAATGCTCCTTTTTAAAAAATCCTTTTAATTTGATACCGATATGATGGCGGTCTTTAAAAATAGTACAAATTGTGCATCATAAGCAGTATTTAAATGGCATAAAAGTACAAAGGTACAATTTTACTCCATATATTTTCGAATTTCGAAAAATAAGATCGCACACTCAAAATTTTTTTCTAGAAGAAAAGATTACGGAAAAAACCTTTGTACTATGCCCAATACTTTGGAAGATATATGGTTGCAAAAAGAAATATCAAAATAGTGTTTTTTCTTTGGTTTTACGCACATATATGAAAGGAGTACGAAGCACACGTCCGCTTACTTTTCAGCAGCAATTGTATGCTTTTATAATTTTTATTCAATTTGTATTTCTGAGATATTATATTACCGATTTTACCCGTTTTTACCCTTTCTTACACCCTTAATATTAGAATATCCAAAAATTCCTTCTTAGTGTATCTAAACATGGAAAGAGAAGTCTACATACCGAATTTCAACTGAAGATGATGGGTGCGTGGGCGCTTTGCCTTTCCCACCAATTTAAAAAAAAAATTTTGCGGAATTTTTCCATTTCATAAAAGAATTTTGGAAACTGGTTCACAAACGACGAAGTTATTTGTTATTCGCTTCTTCGCTCTTCCATATGCAAAAATAACTTTGAAAATTGGTTCGTAAATGGGGAAGTTATTTGATAATACATTTTTGGGGGTGGGTTCTTTGCCTTTCAGCAACCCCCCACCCACACGTTTTTCTTATATAAATTCAAAATTGGCTCACAAATAGCAAAATTATATCATTATCAATTTTTGGGGCGGTAAAATGGCCTTCTCAAATTTAAAAAAAAAATTTTGTGAACCATTTCTATATGTAAAAATAAATTTGAAAATTGCTCCAGAAATAGTGAGGTTTTTGGGTTGCCCAATTCGCCTTTCCTTCCCTCTCCCAGTACATTACAAAAAAAAAATATTTGTGGTCCTTTTCTATATACAAAAATAACTTCGAAAATTGGTCCACAAATAGCGAAGTTGATAATACATTTTTGGGGTGGTACGTTGTTGTAAACCGAATCCGCAAAAAAATTTTCGTTTTTACACATACATACATACACATACTTAATTATTGAGAAATCACTCGTTTTTAAATCGACTCGGTTTACTGAACAGGGAGGATAGACTAAACTCCATACACATTGCCGCCACGCGGTGCGCATGATGAATAATGCATTAATCATACGAATACGTACCGCGTAGCTAAACGTGGAAGATTTATTTCAAGAAGTAGGATTTCAAGAAGAAGTATTTCAAGGTGTCAAGGTATCATTTGATCAATCACTTATTTCATATTCCAATGCCATTTTTTACAAAAAAAAACCAAATAATATTATTATAATTATAATCCAATCCTTTTAATTATATTTTATAAATTATCAATATGGTTATAAAATTGTATATCCTCATTCCGTGTAAATAAAAAAAAATCCGCGTTACTGTTTTCCACTTTGAAAAATCTTTAACGTTGACTGAGATAAAAAATTATTTTTTAAAGTTACTGTAAAATTACGATGTAAAAATAAATAAAAGCCAATTTTGTTATGTTAGAAAGAAGAAAAATATTAAAAAAAAAAAAAAAAATATTTACTTTGTTGTTTATTAACTGCACTCCAGTTAGTTTAAATCCCCAGATAGCTGTTTGTTTTTTATGGACCTAATCGTAGGTATGTATACATATTCATGTGTATGTAATATAGCTGTGTATGAATAGATACACATAGTTACATGACCAGCAAACATTTGGAGTATATTCACTCAAATATTACTGCTGCGATTCTATTTGTAAGAAATACTTTCGGTTTTAATAAACCTTAGCAAAACGGAGTTTTACAACGGTCACTAAAGCTGTTACATAATTTTCACCACAGTCTGTCTCTTCGCTACACAGGCCCCTTCCTGCGTGGCGATGGTCGAAGTAGTCTGCATGTTGACTACAAAACGAAATATTTTCTTGGCACATCAGAATGTTCTCCTTCGTCGGTATTGTGTAATTACAAAAAAAAAAGGCCACTAAAAACGAAGCTTCAAAATTTAATACGTCCCTTTGACTTCAGAAATGCTACAACACTGCTATACAAACAAATAACGTGCAAAAAGCAGTGTTGTAAGATAGTGAAGCTTCACGTCCTATCATTTCTCCTACTATCTCTTTCGTCTAGTTCCAGCACAATGCACCCCATGTGTAGGTGTCATTTCCTGAGTGCAAGTTTAAAAAAATAGAAAGAAACACACAATGTCATGTTATGTTGGTAGATATGTTAACTGCCTGAGCGTTACTTCGTTTAATAAAGAGACCTTCTATGGTCGAAAAAAAAACTAACATTAACATTAAAATTAACAGCTTTAATTAGAATAAAATATTTTTTCAATTAAATGTTTAATCACTTCGATAAAATTTTTATTTAATTTTACTACCAGCTAATTAATAAATAATTAATTTTTTTCGCTATGAAATACACAAAATGACGTGTTATTTTTATTTATGCAACAGTTCAATAAGCATTCAAATTGAATTCAAATATATTTTTATTTTTTTTTTTTTTCATAAAAATTTATTATTTTTTTTCATAAAAATTTATTATTATTTTTCATAATATTCAATTAAAGTTTTAATTATTTTTATTAAAAATTTAATTGATACTATTAATTTCATTACAGGTGAAACTCGAATTAACTTTTAATTGATGTTACAAAATTTTTAATGAAAATTTCGTTTAATTTTTTTGTTTCTGTGTTATTTTCGTACAAATATTACTCAATAGAGCAGAGGCTCGGTTATAAGCTGAAAGAATGCAAACTCATCAGCGAATTGGAGTTAACTTTTGGCGGCTTATCGAAGATGTGTTTGGGATGTCATTGTGAGAATGGATAACATCACATTTTCTGTTGGTAACTTTCCTGCGATCTTATTTGATCGGCAAACAGCTCAAGTACGTAACAGTAGACATCAGAATTAATACCAGCTTCAAGTTGTAGTAGCTCAAAATAGATAGTAACAGAAAATAAAAAAAAATTAATTAAAATTTCCATATTATATTTGTAAACTTTTCACTGTTGCACAGAGAATATTTGCTGGGTACATGCAAACAACTGAAGAAAAAAATTGTACCAACAAAACGTCAACAACATGAAACATCTAAAATTTATTTCAGCAACAAAATCGCAAACGGCTACAAAAAAGGTTAAAAATATTAAATTGAAGCGAAGTTAATAAAAACCAGCTACAGCACACATGCACACGCAAGCATGAAAGTAAATATGGACAACAACTACACCTCTCTGGCCGTAAGTTCATTGAGAATGGTGTATGTTATTTTAAACAAAAACAAAAGTTGATGAAATTGGTAAGTTTACAAATGTGACCATGTCCGGGCACAAGTACATATTCTAAACTCAATTCATGAATGTTTTCGCTTTTTCCCTTTTTTTTCATTAGTGCAAGTATTCCGTAGACACTGTTTTATGTTAAATTATTTTTGCCAAATTTAATTTTATTTTTTAATATTAAAAGAGTTCTGGGAGAAGGTAGAAAAAATTTCATTCGAAAGGCCGCCAGGCGAATATTTTTTTTTATTAAATCTTCGTAAAATTTCTATTTAGATGCCCCTCAAAAATGTGTTTGTAAGATGAAAAGAAAACAAAGCTAAAATAACATATAAAAAATTTATTTTAATATGATTATGAAGATTTTAAACAAAAATCGATTTTTTATTCCTTTAGCAGAGCCATCTTAACCTGAAAATATGTAGAGTTCTACTAAACTCGCTGGTTCTTCTTGTTCACATAATGAAAAGAGCTCTGTGAGATAACTCCCAGGTGAAATAAATCCCAGTGCAATAAATTCCAATTTTTGGAAGTTTTTTCATTATTAAGCTTCTTTGCATATCTGGCCTTCGGCTGGTCTCAAGCATTTTCTCCTCTATGGTATAACGAACACCGCCTTCGCTGACAAAAGCATTCCTGCCTAAACGGCCTTCAGCTGCACTCTATGTTTTCTTCGCTAACAAAATCGTCTCTACATAGTCGGCATTCGGCCAGGCTCAAAGATTTTCTGCTCTATGATATAACGAACACTGGTTTCGCTAACAAAAGCTTCTGTCGGCATATCCAATTTTCTTCGCATTTGGTGAAATTGCAAATAATTGAAAATTAAATAACTCCCAAAAAAAACGAAATAACTGTCAAAACAAATGAAATAACACCTCAAAACGAAAAAAAATTAAATAACTATCATATGACATTCTATTGGGGGTAATTTCATTATGAAATAAATCCCAGGCAAAGAAATGAAATAATTCTCAAAATAATTACATATTTGTATGAAAATTTCACCTGGGAGTTATAGCACTCCGCCAATGAAAATTATTTTTATCGAACAGTCGAAAGTGTTAGAAGTTCTATATAAATACAGTACTATCTTGATAATCCGTACACGCGATTATTCAGTATTACACTTTTTGCTCTATAATCGGGCCAGTAATATTTTGTTTATTTTCTTCATTCGTGTAATTCATGCTCTTGCTTGTATAATTAAGGAACTGTTTACCGTAATGCGTGTCTATTCTTTAAGATTTTTGAAACTTTGCTTTATTTAGTTTGAGTGCGCATATTTGGTGACCTTCTTAAATCTGTGTGCATTTATATAAAGACATTTTTGTCGCCATAGCCAGATGACTTTTGATGTCAAATCGGTGTTGGCACATGTGTATATTAGGGGTGGAAGAGTGTTGTATGAAAATCCTTAGTAAGGGAACCCACAGTTTTGTGCATTTTGGCATGAAGCCAAGAAATTATGCGGATAGGATGAAGGTAAATGGCTCCTCATCGGAGGGGAAAACGCGAAAAATCCACGAAAAACTCAATAACTAACCATGGTCGCTCAAGGAGATGTAGAATTTAAAACTTACTCCCACTAATATTTTTCGCCCTACATTTTTTGTGAACATATCTACCATCCTCATGGGGGTTCCCATACAAATTGCTATATTTTTATAAAATTATCCCCACCGTCCTAACTAGCACCAGAGCGCTCCTAGAGTGTTCAAATATATGACCGACATTCTTTCAAAACATGCCCATTTTAAGTCATTATTGTGGCCGCCATACAAAAATTTTAATTTAAAAAAAATATTTTGGATTATAAAAACACATTTTGCTATTGAATAATGTTAATTATTATGATTCATCTTAGACATATAATTTACGTATTATTTAAATGACTATATGAACAACCGCTGTCATATACTTTGCATAAAGTTTATAACTTGATTCCCTTTAAAAACCTTAGCATGTGGTAGCACAATTTTCTTTTTATAAAAATAGTTAAGGGAATTTACAAATTATTTTCTTTGATTTATCTTATTTTCTTGTTATACATTTTTTGCTACTTCTTAATGAGTTTTGATGAGGAAAGTCTCAATTGTACGTTGCGAAAAAAAGTGCATTCTTTTGTTGATATACTCGTACATATATTGAAAGTGGACCAACATGTTTTATTTTACATAAATAAATAAATTAGTACCGAAATCAACAATTAAACAAGGTAAGTAATATACACGGCGGGCCAAAAGTAATCACAAGGGGCATAAGTAATCACCCGATGTCCTTTTGTTGTAATTTTATTTAATAAAAACCTTTGGATCTGCATGTATGGTCATCAACTCTGGCGGCGGTCACTTAGCAGTTACTTATCATAAGCAGTGCCAAAATTTGTCTTGAAAAAAAAATTACAGCAAAAGATATCGCAGGGACATCAGCTTTAATGTAAACAGCCTTATAGAAATTGAAAATTTTATTGATATTATTGGCCACTGTAACTGAATATTATTGAATGCATGCGGAATACATAGTTGAATACGTGAAAAAAATTATACATTGAATATGTATGTATTTCATACATACCAATTTACATTGCACTAATTATGCAGTAATACGGACATTTATTATATACGGTCAGGATTTAAGGTGTCCAGATTATCGAGAGTGTACTGCATATATATAATATATATATAGTGCTATTGTGCGTTTCCGTTAATATCGAAAAGGATAGTGTAGCGAATATTCAGCCGGTTCGTTTGGTAGTTTGTGAAGCAGCCCAGCAAAAAATTAGACATTAGCATAAAAAGTGCTTGCCACTAAATGACTTAGTTTTGTGATTGCAAAATTTAACTAATCGATTACTAAATACAGTATACAAAATTATAAAAATGAGTAGTATTAATTGAACTGGTTCTTTCATTTGTATTAGAATGTCTGAAAACATTTCCAAAATATGTAGAGATTTGGAATAAAGTGTTTTTATGAATGAGAAATTAATTATTTTAAACCAGAAAAGAAGTAGTTACTTTTTGGAGTAATAAAATAAATATATAACCAGTACCAAAGTATACATATTATTTTATTTTAATTTAAGTTAACGAAAATATTATTTCTTACAAACATACATATTATATATTATATTTTAAGAACTATTGGAATCTTTAATTTTTTTTTTTTTTTTTTTTTTTTATCTTTGACCAGTGCTCAAGGGCTATCCCCTACATATGCAATGCATTGCACTGGAACTAGAGAGAAGGATAGAGAAGAAATAGACAGGTGGTGAAAGTGGTAAGAAGATAGAGCTTAATTATTGCACAACTCTGCAGTTGCGTGTAAATTATAAAGCAAAGTTGCGGCGTCTCTGATGTTTTTTGACGCATTATTTTTAAGCTAATGGAGCCATTCTTTTTATTATTTTACTTCGCCGACGTTTTATTGCTCAAATACCAACGAAGGAGGGTGCTGTAGCATAGAAAACTCAGAAAAGACTTTTCTGCTTTGACCCGGCTGGGAATCGAACCTGTGTCTTTCTGGTTGCAGAGCTAACACGCTGACTACTCGCCATCAGCACCCCCATAATTTTCATTCGAAATTCTTTACTAACATAATTTTGTAGAATTAAGTAAAATATTAAAAATATATAAATATTTATTTATTTATAAATAAAATTAAACTATCTCGATTACAGCTTGAATACTATGTCTGCAATTCGAATTTGGTTTAGATATTGAAACAGCGGAACTTCTTCAATTCAAAGAAAATTTCGTCAAACGAACTTCCAGCGGAAAAAAAATAGCCATTTCACACAATAAAAAAGTAATGACTTCTCAAGAATCGATTACTTTAGTCTCACGCCTTGTTAAAATTAAATAGTTGGTAATCCAGTGATTCCACCAAAAATACGTAATTCCAAACTCGATTAATTTTTTTTGCTGGGAGAGTACCAGCACGTCTGGTATTGAGTAGACGCGTAATTTTTAAAGTTTAGAACACTCACTTTATACATTATTTGATATCGCCGCCTTTTTCATTGCTCAAATATCGATGCTCTAATGCACATGGGAAAAATTATACCTTGCATAGGGTTTAAACCCACGACTTCGGCTGGCAGCGTCAGTGTGCTAACTACACCAGTTAACAACCACTTGTTGTGGAGTTTGTTTTTATAAATATACTGCAATGTTAACATTCAAATAAAAATAATTTATAAGGCTTTTAAAACTGGCATTTAAACATTTGTAAAGAAATTATAAAACAATTCATTAAGATTAGAGTCCCCTACAGCTACAGAGCGGAAAGCAATTTTTTTAATTTCTGTAAAATGCCCAATATAGTTGTGCCAGTTTCCAAACTTCTTAAATTGTAAAGGAAAAGTCTGTAAGTGGAATTTTTTTCAGTTTGCAAGGCTATTAAGACTAAATATTTTACCTTTCATCAAGAAACGAAATAAATTCCAGTAACAAGAACTCAAATCAATGCAGAAGATGCTTTTAATTTGAACGTGCTTCTTTTGAATAAAAACGAATTTCCATTAATAAAAACCTCTTAGCAACATATTCATTGAACAGTCCACGAACACAAAGTGAAAGGTTGCACCAATCGAACTGTAAAGTGCTGTTCAATTTATAAGAAAATCAAAAGGAGGGCGACGAATGTACAACGCCCACTTCCACGTGATTTTGAAGTTGATCAACGTTTTGCAAATAAAATGCAAAACATATAAAACGAATTACACTTTTACGCGACGGATTAACTGTAACGAACACACTCACACACACACAGCCTTACGCATATTTTTGCATTTATATACACATGCACAAGCATGTAGTTAACGGCATGTAATAAACGACACATTTCAAGTGGCTGCGCAAGAATAAATTGATGAGAAGAAATGATGTACAAACAAAATAAGAAACTAAAGCGACAAAATTGGAAAGCACAACCATCCGTCAACGATATGGAAGCCATGATTGTAAACAAAAGAAAAAAAGGACGAGACAAAGTTTCTTTTGTGATGATGGAAGCGGTGCGAAAAACGTTCAACGCCAACAGAAAAGAATTAATGCTAATCCCAGGTATTTATAAGAATGTCATTGTTTTTTTAGGTGAACTGGCTGGTGTTTTCTATTCCTTAACCAAAATCATGGCAGCAGTACTGGCAAGAAAAGTTAAGAGTAGAATAATAGCTGAAAAAGTCGCGCTGTTACTTGTGGCCTAACAATACTTACATTTTTAAAAATAACACTCGAAGAAAATTTTACAGGAATTAATTATAAGAAATTGCAAAATTTTGTAAAGAAATTTCAATTTTAAATTACACTGCGTCTTAATTATAGTGCTTTCATACCTGAAGCTAAAACATGTTTTTAAAACAAAATTTGGTTTCAACGTTTAAAATAAACACTTAAAACTATGCAAAAAAATGTTTGTTAAAATCATTCTTCAAACATTTTTTGAATTGGTTTTAACTTGATTTAATGAAATACAACCGTGATTTTTATGTACTAAAGGCAGTGCTACCAAGTTAAAAAATTGAAAATAGCTGGCAATTTAAATGACACTCAATGAAATACAAAAAAAATAAAGTAAAATTTAGTAAATAAAGTAACTACAATAATTTAAAACAATGGAAGTAGCAGCAACAACAAAATAAAAAGAAACTATTGGTCAAGCACAAAATGCTTTAATTAAGTTGCGGTAAGAGAAAATAATTGAAATAATTATTACACAAACTGTGCGTTAAAACCTGATTTAATTATTAAATCAATGAGAACGCAAAATCAGCTGGTTGTGATATTAACGTTAAAATAAGGTTTTAACTATGTGAAAACACTATTAAGTAGATTTTCTAAAGTATAGCAGTGTTTCGTCTGTAATGAACTAAGTGCTGCGAAATAAAAATAAAGAAAACAACTGAGAATATTATGCTGGAAACATAATTCGGACGAATTTGTTATTAAAACTTGGTTTTAATGTGGTAGCTTGAAAAAAGTAAACAGTAACAAAAAACAATTAAGCATAATTTATTTTAAAAACTAAAATTAAATTAATTAATATATTAGAAAACTAAAATGGAAAATGGTAACTACGTACTAATTTCTTTGTCGTTCGTCAACGTATGAAATAAAAATAAATCTATCGCCGCGTTCGTCACGGCCGATATGTATACATGTGTTGTATTTGTGATGACCAAAGTTCTCTATGGAAAATTCGTCGTTGGTCCCAATCGTGTCCCCAGTAGTGTTGTCTTTCGAATAAAAATTATTCGAATAATTCGAACAATTTTTTTAAATTTTCATTCGAACGAACAAACATTTTTCAATTTAGAATAAATAATTATTCGAATAATATTTCTCGAACAATCGAACATTCGAATAATTTTCTTAAGTACTTTATGTAAAATTTATTTTAGATCTTATAACTTTTTAAGTTGTTAAGTAATCAAATTACATCAGATTACTTGAGTAAGCCTGTCTCTATATGTTCATTAAACGCATACATATGTTCGTATGTTTCGCTTGTAGCTAAAAACCAAGCTACACTAAGCAAGTGAACTCAGTTTAACAAATAAAAATTTATTCAATGTTTCTATCTACATAAAAAAAAAACATTCTTACATATGGGCATTTGTTTTCATATATTTTTAATGAATTTCATTTCGATTTCAATAATATTTTTAAGTTTGTGATTGAAATGCTTTTTCTTGTGAAATGGATTGTTTTGTGTTTCTGGTTTGTGAATAAAAAAAGTTTATCGAATACATATGTATGTGTCGTTATACGTATCGTTATACGAATAAATTTTTTAATTCTGTTTTCATTCGAATTTTTCGAGCACAATTTCAAAAATGTTCGTTTATTCGAAAAAAAAAAAAATTATTAAATTTTATTCGGATAACTAAACAACACGAATAATTGGCAACCGTAGTTTCCAGCATTACTCAAAACAATTATAAAAAAAATTTGAGTTGTTTTAAATGTAGTTTTGCACAGAGCGCAGAGACAAGCTCATAGGAATCAGTCTATTTAGCAATTGAATTGCCACAGAAATTGTTGTTCCTTTAACATTAATTTTCAATTAATAAAATATTACTTAGTATTGATGCTTGTGTGACGTAATTTTATTTACTAAAAATAAATATCTTTTATTTCTGTGTGCAGAATTATGGGAGGAGAAATGTGTGCACCATCGATTGCCTCCGCACTTGCCGAATTAAGTTTCAGTTTCTAAAACTGAAACGGATCATAAAGTGTGTGTTTGTTATTGTGTGCATGTGTGGACTACTTGAAATGTAGTGTGCAGAGTATAGAGTGCGGCCTTGAATGTTTTAAATAAATGTCTCGCCAACTGCCGGCGGTAAATAACAAGAGTCACGTAGCGTCCATCAGAGTGTGAATATTTGGTGGTATATGAGACGTTTGGTTAATCATGCACTTAAATGAATGAATTCATGTTTGAATTCAAAAGAGTGCAATCATAGCTATTACAAAATATATAATATATATATAATAATAAGTCATAATGGGTATCGTTATTTCATATTCATATTCACACAGTAGCATGTCTTATTTTTCTGTGTGCAGTGCATACAATACTTTTAATTTAGAGCGACTTCGATGTTCAAAGTATCATCTGCGTTTGCATAAGGCAAGTTTTGTGGCGGCAAAAATTAAATGAATTTTTTTCCATTTCTTTTATTGGATATCGATTTAAGAAACAGTTGAGTGCAAATTAAGTTTTTTTTTTTCTAAAAAGTGTTCTTACGTTCTTTTTGTCGATGACAACAATGCCATAGGTTATATCGAATGAGCGAAACATACCTACATGTGAACACAATAATTTTGAGTCGTATGTAAAACGTACAGTTGAAATGAAATTTGCATAGAAAACAGCCAGTCCACTCGACAAATACATGTAATGTGAACAAAGCTTGAACGGCTCCATGTTTAAACAATAGTTCCCATATGAACATCTATTTGCGAATAATTTTCTAACACCAAATTCAGTTAAATTGTATGTCACGAACAATATACGAGCATTATTAAGAATAGATAGAATAGCCCAACTCACAATCTTCTACAAATGGTCTTGCATTATTGCAGTTGCTACACTGATGTACGTAAACGGCAATAAAAATCATAGTTTTAATTACATGATACGTTTGTAACAGTTATTTGTAAAGTTACAGTAAACAATAACAGGAGCAAAAATAAAATATGAAAAAAGAAGAAATTTTTAAAAACGTATAAAATTCCAACAAAATATTGACTGAGGCGGAAATAACGAACGAATAAACTCTGAAAGCACAAGGAAGACAAATCATATGAAGTTTCTTAGCAAAAAGTGAGCTATAAACACTCCTGTTGCAGCTAGAGTTGTAGGCAATTGCGAAAGGGTCTTTCATTAAGCGCTTACTATTTTTTAAATTTAAATAAAACAAAGTGTGTATTATAAACCAACGCCATTTTTTATACGTTTGAAAGACCTATTGATGCTATTATGTGCCGAATATAAATAACATTGTTCAAACATCCGCCATAGATTTTCTGGGTGGAGTGCATCCGAATTGTCAAATTTTCCTTAACTCTGGCACATAAATCAGGCCGAATTTGACCGATGGCATGGGATTTATGTTGGCTTTGAAGACCGCTGTGGTATGTGGCTCATTCGTTTACACCTTCGACTTAAGAAATCCCCACATGATGAAGTATAATGTTGTCAAATCGCACGATCTCGATGGCCAGTTCACATCTCCTCCACGTGACATGACCATCCCCTCGTTACCTATAGTCGTTTAACTTCAGTTCCTGGGTCAGTTGAATTTTTTTACGAATGCAGGCCCGAGGCATGATGCAAAATTCGCCAAGTTGTGGTCTGTGATCTGATTGCCTCAGATTCGCCAGTTGATTGAAATTTATCCAACACATTTCGAATAGTTCTCTCGGTAGCATGAATGCTAATCCATCCATGATGATTTGGCAAAAGAAACTGAATAAATGACAACTAATTTAACAAATGTGCCTTCCACACGGTGGCCGTTATCAACTGTCAAAGTTCGTAAGTCTTTGTTGGAAGACCCTTTAGTTGTGGGTTTTATTTATAAAATAAGTGTTCCACATATGTATGTAAGTATATTAATGGGCACCAACGGCATTGTGCCATTGAAGCAGCATGAGAACTATTTCAATAAAAGGTACTCCATCTGAAGTCTTCGTTCAAAAAGCGAACTATTGCCCTAAATCTGCAGGTACTGGTCTCCTTTGTTCGGATATAGGAACTTTGAGCGTTGAAGACAAACAAATTCACCTTAAATGCAATAAAAAGTTTTTAATATCTCGCAAAGTGTGCAGCAATACACACCCATTATGACCCGATCAACGAAATTTTCGGCGCTGGCTGAATTAGTCTGCATGTTGACTACAAAACCAAATAGTCCTGGATTCAGGCGAAGTCATAAAAACATCTCGCATTTTTGATGATGTGCATTAGTGCGCCTTTATGTCATTTCTTGTCGGAAGGTTTCAGTCATAGTCCCTCAAAAACAAAAATGTATTGATTTTTTGAGAGATTTAATTTTCTGACGTTTAAGAGATACAAATAAAGATCTGGTGGAGAAATACTGAAACCGGATACTTGAAGTCAATGGTCATTGGTGCAAAACGTTAGTCTGTACGAGACTAAGGCCTTGATATATCATTCTTTAAGATCCGACTGCAATTGTAAAAGATATAAAGAAAAGTTTATCTTCGGCATAAAAAAATCATTTATTTTTCGTAATTGCCGTCCAAAAATAATTTATTAAACCTTATTTTCATAATAAATATTTCTTGATTCTTTGTAAAGCTTTAAGGTTTTTTATTAATTATTTTTTATTTGTTTCAATATTTCGTTAACGTCTTCAGGAAATTTTAGAATTAAAAAAAAAATTGATTTAGCAAAATTAAATAGATTTAAATTAAATAATAAAATGTTTGTTGTATATAAAAAAAAATTTAAAAGAGCTATTTGGTTTGTTTTGTTTGTATATTTCGTAATTCTCAGTTCTTGTATAAACATGTAAAATTTCTTAGCTTCTTTAAGGAATTGGGTTAAAGATCTACTGAGTATTTCGGCGTTAGCAACAAAAGAAATGTGCATATAGACCAGCTAAACCATATAAGAAACATAAATAAATAAATATAAAAAATGATATAAAAAAAAAACATTACAGTAAGGGCCATAATATTCTTCTTTTTTTTACTGTAACGTGGTACGCTCTGCTACCCATATATTTGGGCCCAAAGAGCTGATATCTTATTTTATCAGCAGCCGTAAAACTTAAACTTTTTACAAATAAAAAAAAAAAACATCCATTTCTACTGTAACATGTGTTACTTACAGTCCTTTAAGGAAATAATTCAGCTGCACCTACAAAATCATACTTCCAGTTATTTCATTTGCACATGTCCTCAATATGCGATACACATGTACAGCTCATTTCCAACTATTTCTCGTAAGAAAATGCATACTTTTTTTATCTTTTTGTACTACTTCGGCAAAACCTAAATCATAAAAAGCAATATTTGAAGTTTTTTCTTCAGTTTGCTTGCTTTGGTTTCTTCAAATTTGCATACCCAGCAGCACTGTAACACTTCTTCAATTAACACTTCATTACCTTTTACTAACTTAGTTTTTCTAGTGTCTACATTAACAGCATTTATTTAGGCTAAAATGACACACACACATATACACATATACACATACACATTCATATACAGCAAACTCTCACGTGCTATGCAAGTTCATGTTTTACTGCTGGCAAACTATACTGGCTTAAGGGCACCAAAAAATAAAAAATTAAAAAGACTTTTATAAATGTGTACTCTTATGGGTGTGTGTGTGCGTGTGTGTGTGTCAACTGCTACAATATTTCACTACGGGCTTTGTTCTGACTATTCCTACGGCAAATAGAAAGAAGGATGTCATATTTTGCTAAGCCAAATTTTGTGGCCTTCCTCTACTCGTATACGTTTTGAAGACAGAAAAACGTACAAACAAAACGTCGACACTTCCACACAAAAACAAACGAAAAAAAATTAATGTAGGTTTGAAAATCATATAGGCATACACAGTGGCATACACATACACAAATCCTTATATTGCTTTCCCTTAATGTCTACAGAATTAATTTTAAAATAATGAAAATAAATTTAACCTCCCTTAAGATAATTATAATCATTTCTGTGCTGGTAGTATTGAATGCTATTGATACTGTTACTCGCTAGTACTGCCCTGCAAGCGGTAGGAGACAATGCGTTCAATAACAAATTGAAGATATTTTGTTATAAGTGTTCTAAGCCAAATAATCGAAACCATGAGCAATAAGTTATATTCAGTCATAATTTTTGTACTTTAAAAAAAAAACATTTCTGTTTAATTTGTCCTTGGTTAAAATTAAATGTTGTGGGCTGGAAAAGAAGATTTTCCCCCTTTTCAATGAAGGCTACGTTTTCACATTCAGCTGCATAGAAATAAAAAAAAAATATTCCAGCATGCTGAAACTAAAAAAAAAAAAAAATTGGTAGAAAAAAAAACTTCGAGTCAATCGCTTTTCTATGGCAAAACTACATTTGTTAACTAACAAAACCTGCACTAACCGTATTATGCACAAGAAGAATGTTGTTAACTAAATTTCGCACAGAGTTGCCAAATAAGAATTATATGTTCGATCAGCAGTGATAACTATGGGTGGTGTGTAGATGGTTTTTTCTTTTCCCGTCTGCTAGTATTCAAAATTTAAAAAATTTTTTTTAATTCACATATTTTTTTTTTTTTTTTTTTTTTTTTTTTTTTGCAATATATTTATTAAGCTTGAGGTCTTTTTCTTTTATTTTATTTGGTTTTATTATTCGATATTTCGTTAAAAGCTTGTTAACATCATCAGGAATAATAGGAAATTAAAATTTTTTTAAAGTATAAACACAATATTTTTCGAATAAGAGTAAAATTCCTGTATTAAACATAAAAATTAAGATGTGCAAAAAATTTATTTCGATTTTCTTTTACCTGATGTTGTTGATTGCACCGGTTATTTCTTGTGTCCAATCAAGTTCCAACTGCGATTTCTCCAGGTCCCATCTTTTGATAAGTGCTTGTGGAACACATGTGATATTCCCCTCTCGATCAACTGATGCGAACTGCTTAATCCTAACGAGTTGCGAACAGTCTACTAAGGATTGGGTCTGTCACATCAATGGGATCACTGTGGAATGTGAAAATTGTATCCGAGAGACGTTAAAAACAATGAATTTAGAACACCTAACAGAGATAAACCTGGAAAAAGAAATAAAATCGCCATTTTCACCATTTAAAATATTAGATTTGATCATTGTATGGACTGTCAAGATTATTGTGTTAATAATTCATTTATTTAGTGCAACTTTTGTATTCATTGTTTGCTTTGTTATTTTCATCTTGTGTTTTTGTGGTTTAGTTTTGTTTTTCGAATGACGATAAATTGTTAAAGTAAAAAAAAAAAAAAAAAAAAAAAAAAAAAAAAAATAAAAAAGGTCAATTAATAATATAATTCACATATTTTTTCTTAATACTTATTTTTGAACCTTTTTTATTTTTCGAACAATTGTAATGATTCACTGTCTCGGTGGTATAATTTTTTTTATTATTTCGGGAACTGTGCTACCTAATAACATTGGCTAAGCTCGTCGTTGGGAGGGGTGTGTTAGTTCCCATTCTTAAAAAAAAAAAAAAAAAACATGTGGAATCAATATCAGAAAGATTTTAAATTTAGGTAGCTAAGGAACAAAATGTCAATATACAATCTATACATACCATAAAGGAAAAGAAAAGGAACAGGTAATGACAATGATGTGTAGCTTAAGATGCCATTCGCTAAACAAATTCTTAACCCACCCACCTTGCTAACAAAATCTCAGATGGTGTTGTTAGCCCTTTTAAAATTTAAGTTAACTAGCTTACCTTTCACGATAAGTATATTAATTAACTTCCCATATTTAATGGTAATATTCAAAGAGTTTTAAGTATTCATTTATTTTTTTTTTCTTTATAAAAATTATTTTTCTTTTCTAACTTTTTATTCACCATTCAAATCAAATACATTATTAAATAATTTAAACAAAAATAATAGAGAGGGAAGTGGATTTAAAACTTCCATATTTAGATGTTGATTGAGAGAAGAGGTCAGAATTTAATAATGGATTGGTATCATAAACCTACATCCTCAGATAGAATAATAAACTATTTTTCAAAGGGAGTTATAATGAATACGGCAGGAAATTTAATTGACAGAGTTTTGAATCTTAGTAGTAGTCAATTTCATAAGAAAAATAAGGATATAATTATAGATATATTGAGGAAAAATGATTTTCCAACACGAGTAATTCATAAATTATTGGAAAAATACGGTAAACGGGATGATATTAATGGTAATAATAATGTGGAACCTAGAATTTATAAATCTACTACATATATACCTAATATGTCGGAACAACTTTTAAGATCGAAAATATTTAATACTGAAAAATATAGGATAGCATATAAAACATATAATACTTTAGGAAAATTATTTAATAAAATGAAAGATAGAGTTAAAAACACGGAATTATCTAATTTAGTATACAGGATACCTTGTGGGGAAATAATTTGGAAAGTTGTGATAAAGTATATGTAGGAACAACAAAGAACAAACTTAAAACTAGATTAGCAGGACATAAGTCAGATCAAAAATACAGACATATAAACACACAAAAAACAGCATTAACTACACATTGTGCATCATTAGATCATTATCCAAAATTTGAAGACACAACTATATTGGAGAAAGAAACTAATTATAAACGACGTTTTTTGTTGGAAATGTTACAGATAATTAAAATACCTGCGGACAATAGAATAAACTATAAATCAGATGTAGATAATTTAGCACAAAATTATAGATATTTAGTTAATATAATTTAGATTTAGATTATGTATTATATATATATTTTTATGCAAAAAATAGAGTTAATAATAGATAGTCATAGGTCATTTATTAAATTATTTTTAATAATTATGTTCTATTGTTATAGTTATATGTTATTAATACATTTTAGAAATATGTTATTTTACATACATATATATACATATGTACAAAAGAAAATAATTTTGAAAACATGTTTATATATGTATACATGTACACACATTAATACATGTGTATAAAGAATATTTTTAATATCAATGACAAAAAATTTTCAATTCCTTTCAAAAATATTTTCCTTTCTTTATTTTAAAAAAATATTTTTGTTAATACAAATTATTATTTCCTGACGATGCTACCTATTTGGTAGCGAAATATTGAGAAATAAATAATAATTAAAAAACTTTTCATAAAAAAGACCATCGCTCAAAAATAAATATAATCAAAAATAATAATGTTGTAAAAATTGAATTTGTAACAATAAAAAAATTATGTATTAGTGAAAGTTTGTATATATGGATTTAAAATGTAATATCTATTTATATGCATATGTATATGTAATTATGTATATAATATATACATATGTTAATAAATGTATATAAATTTTTATTTATTTATTTTTGTTGTTTTTATAAAATTGCGAAAGATTTTATTTATTTATCACATAATAATAATGTTCTTTACTTACTTTGAAATTGTCCAACTAAGTGATCAGGCGCCGTTGACTTGATATGCGTAGAATTTTTATTTCTTAGTTTAGTGCATCATATAAATTAAATAATCGCTATATATATAAGTATTATTTTTTTTTGTTTATAATGGTTTGTGTAGTGTGTCTATGTTTGTGTATGTATGTATTTACATTTTCTTTTAGTGTGTGTAGTTTACATTAGTTTGTGTAATTTACGTTAATTTATTATTAGATAGGAGCGTTGAATTGATTATTCTTCAAAATTTATTTGGATTATTCATGAATGGAACTTAGATGACCAAAAGTTCTACCAGGGTACGTTTTCTAGTACAATATTATTTAAAATTTGCTTCCAAGTCAGCCCAATGACAAAAATGTCCAATTATTCAATTATATAAACTTCAAACGAATCGGTGCACTATTGTTAACAAATTTATTGTCCTGTTTGATCAATCCTCTTCAATACTGCCACCATGTTCGATATATGTATATGAATATTAAAAATGTTAATTTTTCCTCCCAGACAAATCTTTGCAAATAGTAAAAATCTTCCTCAATGTTTATTTGCGTTTATATCGTCATAGTAAAAATATTCAGCCAGGATTAATAAAAATTCTATTCTTAAAATTTTGTCTTAAAAATTGTCAACTCACACCAAGAAAATTGAATTTTACAACCAATAAAATAAATTTGAAAAAAAAAACAAATAAAAATTTCTAAAGCAAAATTCAAAGGTAACTAAAAAAATTTAACATAAGTATATTTTTGATCAAGTATTTTTTTATTTTCCCCCAAATTTTCATATACGAGGTAGATGTTATAATTTCAAACTAAAATTTGTCACACAATCTATTTAATTAAGCTTTAAGGTTTTTTTTTTATTTCTTATTTTTATATAATCTCGATATTTCGTTAACCTTCGGTGAACATCTTCAGGAAATTTTTATTTTTAAAATTTTTTCTTTTTGAAATTAGTCTGAAACTGGGCTTGAACCCAAGACTATTTGCAATAATTGCAAAAATTTTAAGGAAAAACAATGTAAATATATTTTCAAATGGAATTTGTTTACTATGATGTTTTCGGATTTTCGAATTCTCTTAAAATGTAACCACATAAAGCTTTTGGCTTCCACTGAAAATTATAAAATTTTCTATTAATACCTTCTTGTTGATGAAGTGCTGAACATTTGTACACGTACTTCGCTCGTTAAATGGTGTGAAGAATCTGTGAACGATTGTACATTTAATGGAAATACATGCCCGAACTTTGACAATAAAATGGCCAACAATTTTCGTTAAAATAGAATTTTTCTATTACCAATTGTATGGCAACCATTCATAAATGTTCTTTACAAAAATGCAATTTCACACACAATATACTTGTTATTTCCGGATCCATAGTTTTAATTTAAGCTGGTTGATGGCTCAATTGTATCAGCATGAGCACGTTAACACAATTTAAATATATTGAATGGAAAAAATTTTAAAGCAAAGTGACGGCAGACGGTTGGATATCGTCGTTAATGTTTTTTAAAATACTGAAATTACTGAAGCCATTGAAGTGAAATTTCGAACATGTTAAGCATTTGTTACTGAATAATAGTTATTGATATTAACAATATGTAGAAAACAATTAAAAGTAAATTATGCGGCATATTTTGATCAAGTTTGTCAGAAAAGTCAAAGAATTATCGAAATATTTGGTTCATTTCGCACACGAAATCGTAAACAGTCACAACTCAAAATCTACAAATGTTCAGGAGAGGCAACAGTTGTTTGTTTTCAGAAACATTATTGTAATTTTATAATCAAAATAATTCCCACAGTAAAGCAAGCCGTCTGAGAAGAAAGTTCGCCTTTTTAAATTTTGTATTGTAATTTTGGAAATAAAAAGTAATTTCGAGTTGTAACTCTTTAGTCGAAATTTGTTCATTGAGTGGTGGGTATATAAATGCTGCACCATAAAACTTATCACTTTTTCATTATTCATTAACAGCCCTACAACTCGAAATAATACTATTTAGATATCTACTTAATCAGTCTTAAACACACTGTCACAACTGAAAATAGTAGTCTTTAGTTGATGATGTACAAGCGACCGATGTAACATTAAAAATAACTTGACGTTATGTTTCCAGCTAAAGCAAACAGTGATGCAAACAAAGTTTTCGCCGTCGTTAGAGATTTTATTTGTGAAGTGGTTTATAAAAGAAAAAAAAACGATTTTGATCAATTTTGAGTTGTGACTGTTTATGATTTTTTTTCTTTTTTGTTTGTGAACTTTATTTACAATCTATCAATTACAGATAGTAAGTAAATTTTAATAAAGTACAATTCCTATTAACAATTACTGCTGAACTCCTTTGAGAACAACAATATAGAATAAAGGATACAACGATTTAAATATAAAAATTCTATATGCTGTGTATTTACATATATAAAAATTTCTTTACATACTCGTATATGTACATACAATGTGCATATTTATAGCCATTTCCGAAATGGCAAATCTAGTACGTGTTTTTTCTTGCGTCTACGAATTTTTAATCGCCAATATGTTGCTGCGATTACTTAACCTCTCCAACTAATTTCTACTAAAATTTATCAAAATTGATAAGTCTTAATGAATGGCTTTGTTGGGTATAAACCAGGGGTAACCAACTGGCGGACCGTAGACCTATTTTATGCTGACCTTGTGTTGAAAATACAAAATATTTTACATTATGTAACAACAAATTCATGAGAAATATTTTCGTCTCGACATCAGCCTCCTTTGGTGATGATCCGTTAACTAACAAGTAATAGGGAAACCTATGCAAAAAAAAAAAAGATAATTTGGGAGCGAAATTTCATTAGTAATATTGTCGTCATCAGCGAGGTGCAACAAAATCTCACGCATACACTCGTCGGACTGGCTCATCAAATCATACAAAACTATCAACTGCTGGAACTAGATGAAAGGGATATTAGGAGATATGATAGGACGTGAAAATTCACTATCTAACAAGACTGCTTTTTTTGCACGTTATTTGTTTTTACAGCAGTATTGCAGCGTCTCTGATGTCAAGGGGATGTATTAAATTTTTTCTTAATCGTCAATAAAACACGCATTTATCTATGGATTTTCATGAAAACAATTTTATTTTCTTTCCATTACATTCGACTTTACGATTAAGCAGCAAAACTGGTAACTATTTAGTGCTTTCTATTTTTTATGAATTTTTTTTAATCAAAAACTTGGAATTTATCCAAAAAAAATTTTTTTTTACGTTTTCATCAATAACTCCAAAACTAATTGCTAAATACTAAAATGATAGTAATAAAACTTAATGCCTAAAGGCGTAATTTAAAATTTTTGACGTATTGCATAACAACATTGAAGAAGTAGTTCCAAAGTTACGACCAGCCTCTTCAAAAAACGGCAATTTTTTTAAAAAATATTTCTTTTACAAAAACCTTATCATAGAATTTGAAATAATGATGATGTTTGTAGTTAGGTGACCACAGCGAATTAAAAAAAAATGGTGCTTATCTAAGAAAAAAATTTTTTCCTAATTTGTTGCATAGTGTTAATAAGTATTTTAATCACATGATATTCAGAATTGAATGTTTTTGAAAGTTTTCTTAGCTGTATTCTGAAATGAAAGCTTCATAGTTTAACTTCAAGTAATGCATTTCCTTTTATTTAATTATTAATAAAGAAACCCCGAAAGTGTTACAAATGAATTCTAAGTCTGTGGAAAGCAATAAGTTTTTTATTACTTATCTGGATGTAGGTTTTAATAACTTCCTGAGAAGTCCGAAATATACAATTATTGACATATCGTTAGCACTTCTAAAATACTTTCTTAAGAATTACTTCTAATATATTTCACTGGGATTATTTAAAACTGGCATATTCGATGCGCAAATTGGATCTAATACACTAACTCAAGCGACACCTGATTTATTACTATAAATCTCTGAAAAGTTTCCATTCACGTTAAGATAGAACCATTTGTCATCATTAGTATGAGATAGAAATGTGTTGGACGTAATTTTTTAAGTTTATATAATAATCCATTTAGTCGGACTTTATCAAAGGCTTGCTCTACATCCAAAAATACACCAGAACATAATTTTTTGTTTTCCAAGGAGTCCCGTACATAATTCACTACACGGTGGTACTGTACGGTAGTGCATAGTTTTGTCTGAATCCTAATTGTTATTCTTCGAGCAAAAGTAACTTTCTTCTCAGCAAAATTTTTTCAAATATTTTGGAGAATGTGATTAGCAAACTTATTGGGCAATATGATGTTACGACATTTTCAGGCTTCATTAACTTATGTGAAATTACTACTTCAGCACATTTGAATTTCGAAGGAAAGTGATTTAATCAGAGAATTGCATTATATATGAAATTTTTTTTATGATTTTGTGTGCGATTTATTCAAGTTGTATATTCATGAATTTCACTTAATTTTTGTCTAAAACTACGACTATAATTCCATCAATATTTGAATAGAAACATTTCTTTTATTTCAACATAAACGAAGTCATTATCTTGTTAGTTGGTTATTTTTTTTAATAACATAAAGAATCAAATCATTTTTGATATTTTTAGGAGATACAAGATGGAAAATTATCCATTTAAATTCATAAATTCATACAGTACATATGTAGAGAGATAGACTACAATTAAGAATAATTTAGTATTATTAAATAAAAAAAAAAAAAAAAACCTAAATAAAAATTGTAAATAAAAACCTGAAAACCTTCAAAAATAAAAAGTTCTTTCAAAAAATGCTGCTTAAAAATTAGGATTTCCTTTAAACTCTCGATACTGCGCACACTTTTATTTAAAGGAAAATAAAAATACTAAAATATTAAATATTTGCCCTAAAATGTTGTATTTGTTTTAAATTTGTATGCACAACTGACATGGTTTCGTGCAAATATTGTATCTGCAACACATATTCCATTCACCTCCTTTGTGCAATTGTAACTTTATTTCAAAAAAGTAGAAAAAAAATATAAATATTTCATAGATACATTCAAACAGTAAAGGAGAAACAAGAAGACATCTGTGAATTTTAAAATAAATATTTACAACAACAAAAAAAGTATTGAAAATAGTCATCAGGTATTCGAATCTCTTCGTTTCCAATCCCTCACAAAATGTTTACTTAAAATTAATTCAAATGAATTTTTCATACGGCTTTGAAATTTAAATTAAAATGTTTAAATATTTAAAAATTTATATTGCACTTTGTATGATCTGGTACGTATGACGAATATTAATTTCAGTAAATATTTAATAAGTATACGCAGTGGCATTTAACTAATGCAATTAATTGCCGTACGTACATCAATGTTGACTTTTACATAATTCTGTGGCAAGAAAATAAATTTTGTTTTTCTCGGTTTGAGCATATTTAAAGATAAATTAAATTCACTTACGTCTATTAAATTCATAATTAACAGTTTGCCTGAAGCGCATTTAACGTTTGAGCTTTTTGCATAAATGTATCAACTTATCTGAAAAAATATAAAAAAAGAGAGACTTATAAAGTTAATACTGCCATTTTTCTCTGTAATTAAAACATGCACACAGATTTAAGACTCGTCAAATAAGTAAAAACTCAGGTTGCTGCTCAGTGTGTTTAAAAGCCTGGCTGAGCATCACAGCTGGTGATTTAATTAATCACTTCATCACATTGTCCTATAATTAACAATAATTCGTATTCATTAAGCACAACAGTGTTTCTTCCCGTATTCAGTACCATAACGAATTGAATAATTTTTTTTAAAAAAATCGAATAGCAAAAATCCAAAGAATTATTTTCTTGTTCAAACTAATTTATTGATTAAAAGTTTTCAATTTTAAATAGGCTACTGATCGATAACATACAGGCAGGTTCTGCTAGTCTTTGTCAGTGTGATTTACACTTTTCTTTGAATTAGTAAATCGTCACATGTAATTTTCACTGCCTCTATGGTTTCTATTATTATTATTAGCATATTTACAATTGAAAACTTTTAATTGACTGCATAAAATGAGATTTGAAATGAGGCAGTATTTAACAATTGATAGACAAAACAGAAAGAAAAGTAAACTCTAACAGCATTTAAAATCGGTGTTAAACAATTTTCGCTAATATTGCATTCATAAGAGTATTTTTGCTTGATAAACTTTTTCAAAACCTTGCGTAAATAAGTAAATTTAAAAATTTGTTCACCCATGTTTAAAACAATTTCAAAGTGACAGTGTTGATATTTTTCTTTTGTGTTTATGTATGTGCATACTTACATGTATGTATGGATGTATGTACATATTTCTGGGATAAAAAATGCCATACAATTTCGTTAATCATTTTTGTGTAAATACGCATTCATAGCAATGATAATTGTACAAAATATATTAGTGATGTATAAACAATCAAAACAAATAAAATAAATTTAATTATTTGAATGCTTTTTAATCGTCTATAGAATAGTCATATAAATAACACTTTTACCAAAGATTCGGTTTCCACGATATTTTCCTTTTTTTTATTAAATAATAGTTGGGATGCAATATTTTACTGGTGTACATACTGGAGTGACAACAAAACAAATATAAATACGAGTACTTTGTCAATTAGTAATCTTACTTTCTCACAACTAAGATGCAATTGACAAGTAAAAAACGCAGTATTGCCTTGATAAGATTAAAAACTTATTTATAGTTTAAATATTGATTATGCATACGAATTTTTAAAAAACCTCTTTAGGCTTAAAATGATTTTTAACTAAAATGTATTTGAAAAACAAAATACTTCTATTTTATGAATACGGCTGTAAAACTTTTACTTAACTTTATGATCATATGTTGAGTAAATTCCTGCTGACTAAATTCTTATTGTTTAAACTAACATCGATTTGCCGAATTTTAATCAAAAATAACAATTTCCTCTTGAAATTGTTTATTTTCAAACAATGTGTGTTTAACCCTTTTACCCTGACCATAAAAAAAAATGTATTACGGTGCTCCAGATGAGGTGTTATGATGAACTGTAGAGCTAAAGTCTTCAAAAATATATCGTATATTCGGTATATTTTCTTTATTTATTGTTTCACTTAAGTTCAACAATAACTTTGAGTTGATACCAACGGTATTTAGTAGCGAGTAGAATATACGGTTTTACGGTTTTTTAAAATATCATAAGGTATGTGTAAGTTATTGATGTAAAATAATTTAATCTTAAACAAAATTGCCGCTGCGAAATAAGGCTCCAAAGTGATGAAATAAAAAATTTTTCGGAAATTCCATGAAATTTTTCTTTATGCAAAATAATCCTTAAAATAAAGAAAAATTAAAAAAAATAAAGAAAAATTGTCCCAAAGCTTTATCAGAAAGAAATAAAGCATATTAAAATTGAAGAACTTGTACGCATGTACGCCTAAGAAATTTTATGATCTGGTATATCCGGATGGCAAAAAAAAACTTATAAGACCGACTACGCAGAAAATCTTTTATCCGCAAAGCCGCTATTTAGTATGCCGCGTAACCTAAAGTTCTCGTTACTTCTTTTTTCGGCTACATTTCATTTCAATATGTTTTAAAAAAAAAAAATTTTTAGAAGAACCAAAAAAAATTAAAAAAAGTGTGTCTTAATAAATTAACTAGCTAACTAATTAACTAAAACCCGGCGTGCTTCGCTACACCTATTTAAATTAAAAACACTTCAATATGAAGCATATGTTCCTGAAAAAATTTAAAAAATTAATTTTGATATGATTCTAATTTTAAAATAGTGCAATTTCATATATAAAGAGATATTCCGAAAATAAATTCAGTTAATATAAAATAAATATTTTTTAAATAAATGTTGAACTTTTGTGATTGTGACGTAAACCAGTATCCAATTTCGCCCACTTTTTACTGATGATTTGAACTGACCATTAAGTTACTCAGACCAAATACAAAAACATTAACTTTAACCATTTTTAAGATATAGTGAAATCAATATTTACTTTGTATTAGAGGTAGCACGCCCACTTTTCCAATCCCTCCTAGTTTTTGACTTCTTTTTAATTATTCTTTTTAAACTCATTTGGACCATATTCAGAAACTTGCACTTCAACCATTCTGAAGATAAATATTTTCTTTGTATGGGCGTGGTAATGCCCAGTAGAAATTTTTAACATATTATATAGCCTATATACAAATATAGAGAGAAAAACCATGAAAATCTTCTAGAAAAACGGTTTCGCCGTTTAGCTGTCCATAAGGATCAAGCACACACACATACAACCAAGAATACAAACATGTCATTTTTATGTATAAAAAAGAAGAAGATTGATAATTTTTAGTTGTGTTTAAGTTCATAGTTAATTTATCTCAATAATGTGAAAATGAGCTTTTATTAGAATAAAAGAAAAGAGTTTCCTCCAACAGCAGTGGAGTAGGTTGTGCCTTTATTTTCTCTGTTCAATTTGGAACTTTATTTAATTTTCAAATTTGGGCTTTGGTTTCATGCCGGCTAATTTTGCAGCGCCATGAAAATCATGTTAATTTAGCGCTTAATTTTCCGCGGTAAATATACATATTTCTACATGCCCTTGTTTCATATGTTCAGGTATTACAATATTGCCAATAATATGAAAATGTTTGTGAAAATAACCGTTCCCTTGCACATAAAGCAGAATGCAAAATATTAAATTTAATGCGCACACAAACACATTTTCTTTTTCCTTTTCCTTTTTAAATCTTTATAAATGTCGTAATAATGCACACTTTCTTGAAGCAGCTACAGCAAACTATCCAGCGAACGTGTGCGTTTACAGAAACATGAACTCATAAATGGTGGCGTTAAGCTCTGCCACATTTTAAGAGAGTTGGGAAAAATATTTCAGTGACATTCAGTATAAGTGATGACGGTGGCGATGATGATGATGATGATGCTGATGATGATGCTGGTAATAGCGGTGATTTTACACCATCAACTACTACAACAACAACTGTAAAATATAATGGGACATGTACCATCATACACGCATTAAAGTTACTGCTGCTGATGATGATGGTGACGATGATATTGATGTTGATGATGATGATGATGATGATGATGATGATGATGAACTATATGTAATGCCAATGTCTTCACATGACATACGTTTTAGTTTGAAATTAAGTCCACAACTGTGTTATTGTCTTAAAAAAAATATAAAATAGCAGCACCAGTACACCAGCAAGATACAATATATAAATAAAAAATAAAAAATAAAAAGAACTAGGAAACATGATGAACAGAAACGTGTGTCAAATAACGCCTATTATGACTGTCACAGCAATGAGAAATAATTTTGATTTATGACACTTTTTCGCATTTTTTTCTGTTTCTTTAAGTTCTTTTGCTTTAGCTTGGCAGCACAAGAATGATTTTTATATATTGCTGGCTTTTCTTAATATATTTTAGGAAAATGATAAGAATAAATAAAAACCTTTCACACTATCTAGTGTCGCCGTGGGTTCCAGTGATGTTATTTATTTCATTGTGTATTGTAAATAGACTAACACTGCCATTCAATTGATTAGATTCCAGTAATTTTTATTTTGCTAGATCATCTGTGTATTCGGCTGTTATGGCTTATAATGAAACAGCAAACAAATCGAAATTAGTTTTGAGCAATTTATTAAACACTTTGTTAAAATTAAAATTAAATTAATGACCGCTATTATTTCAAAAATAATTTGACTTGCTCATTTTTAGTTACGGTGCTTTAAGAATAAACTAAATTCTGTTGGTGTGGGGCGGGGACAAGAAATATACTTACTTCACTAAATACTTTCCTGTAGTGGTTGATATTTCTTTTCTTAATGTGAAAATAAATATAACCCAATAAAATTTTACTGTCTGCCATGCTACATTTTTTTGGCAACACTCTTACTCAAAATTCTATATTCCAAAATAATCTCAAACAAACTTGTACAAGTGTGTAAAGAAAAAGCCATACTTATCCAATAGCCCGTTCACTGTGCTAAGAAATTAAATACTCGTAACTTCAAGTCGAAATTATGAACGAAATATAAAGTGTTTATACTGGCACCAAATGACATTTGAGTTAATTTCGTGAACAGCTACACACACACAGAAAAATCAAGTTAAAAACGTTGTAAACAAGATTGATTTCATATTTATCGGTGGTGATTTTGCTGCATTCGATTTTCATGTTAGTTCTACATGATTTTATAACAACCTGAAAACATGATTTTTTTTCTGATGAGACAACTTTAAGTCCTGCTGATTTGATGTGTCAATACAGTTGAATCACAATGAAATGTCAACATACATTCGCGAAATAACTCCCAAATTAAATAAGTCCCAAATTAATTGAAATAGTACCAAAACCGAACATGAAATAAATCACATTTTTCGCGAGTTATTTTATTATGAAATAACTTCGAAAATCGGAGCACCCAGCAGAAATGAAAGAAGGCCGAAAAATAAAGAAAGAATCCCCAATAATAAATTAAATAAAATGTTACCAAAATTGCATTAGGGAAATATTAAGTTTATTCAACGAAAAATATAACAATAGAAGAAACACCAGCTTCGCTATGAAAAGCGTATCTGCATAGTCAGCCTTTGGACGGGCGCAGGGATTTTCTCCTCTATGGTATAACGAACACTATAAAAGCTCTCCTGCAAAAAAATTAAGTAAATCCTAAATAATACATAATGAAAAATTCCCTTATTTGTATGAAAATTTTTTGGGACTTATTTCACCTGAGAGTTATTGCATGCCGCCACTGAATTACCAACAGAAATCATGATGGCTCAAGGTAATTTCAAGTTGGAGTACCGTGATATGTTGAATGTTGAACCAATATTATTCGAATTATCTTTACACATGTAATAAATTAAAGAGGAAAATAATGATTATGTTAAAACAATTTTCATTCACTGTAATTGTTTTAATAAAAATTGTTTTAATTAAAATTGTAGTTAAGTTGAGTTAACGTGTAATCTTCATCAGTAGCCATTCAACCGAATTCTTGAAAGAACGAAGAAATCTCACATGTTTATATAAAAACTCTCAAAAAGTCTTTAAGAATTCCGAGTACACAAACGGATGAAATGTTTTAAAGTAGTTTCAAACCGATTCAAGGTTGATTTAAAATTTGTCACTTGTTTATTTAACATTACTCAATGCTCATTTTACCTGATTTAATGTTAATTTTACATTAGTCTAAATTTTTACAAAAATCTTAAATTGTATTGATGTATTGATTTCATATATTGTAAGGTTGATTTAAAGTGCTAAAACTTAAATTTTAATATAAAACGGGATTTTATGCATTTAACATTTGTACAACGTTATTTTTATTACGAAAATATTAAATCAATTTGTTTTAAGGTAATTTCCAAATTTGTTCATTTCAAATCAATGTAAAATTTAAATTAAGCCATTATTTTTCCAGAAATTTAACATGATTTGAATCAACATTTAGTCATTGCAATTTTACGTTGGAATTCCTTTCTATGTGTGGTAATGGGCTCTCCTTGCAATTTTACCTACAGTCACGAACGTAAGTTTTCATATAACCCTCCATTGTTAACTTAACTGTGGATGTTAAAGCTGTCAAAGCATTGTTTAAATCAAATAATTATATTTTGCACTACTACAAATCAAATGCATTGTCATTGTCAGGTGACGTGCAGACACACAGCACAGTGGTCGGAGCTGTATGGAGTCGGCGGCCAAAAATACGTTCAGTATAGGCTTTACAAGTATGTCTGAAATATTTAAAGATGAAATGGGAGTGGTTGGTGACTCATATACCCTCAACCCTGCCCATCAACATTAAACCCACGTAAGCAAAAACTAGAGAAAAATGGGCGAAACTTGTTTTTAATTCATATGTTAACAACTTTTTTACACGATTAATTTTGAAAAATAAAAATATTATCTAAATGAATGTGAAATAATACGTAATATCTCTATCCTCCTTCCCATAACAGAATTTCCTAGTTCCAACACAATACATCGCATGTGTAGGGGTCATCCCCTGAGTGCCGGTCCAAGAAAAAAAAAATTTAAAAAATAAAAAATTATAAAATGTTCCTCAATTTTTGAGTTACTTTTGTAATAAAATGCTTTATGATATTTTTCATACTGTATGAGAATATCATAAGGTATGTAATAATAAATTTCACATATAGTTTATAAGGGAAAAAGCACAATTAGAATCGTATAAATTATAAAATGATTAAGACCCAATTGTACTGGCGTTGATACGACAAAAATATATATGTACAGCATTCTGGAGATGTAATATCCATATTTATTAATAATATAATATATAAACGTCTATTTCTTCTTAAAAGTTATTCGTCAATTTACTTCTTTTTTAATTTTATTTTTGGTTGTGTAGAAATTTCATTTGTTTTCGTTTTCAATGTAAATACGTAATAAAAAATTATAAAAAGATTAAGTCGGGTTGTTACTAAAAAGCAATCTTAATATAGCAATTTTTAAACTGCTATAAAATAAAATAAATACGCAATATCGTTATATTTTGCAAAGTTTATAACTCAAATTTTGGTCAAGTTGAATTGCCAGGATTGCCACGCAATTAAGCTTTTTTAAAAGACAAAATCGGCCGATTTGGTCTGTGGGAGATAACGCAAAGATGAGCAAAAGTGAGCAGTTGTTATTACCAATTTTAGCATCTGGGTATATTGTAATTATTTTAAAATTTTGTTAATAACTTTGAATTCAATATTCCTTTTGATTAATTTCAACACAAATTTTGTTTTACTTTTAATTAATTTTAAGTTGCACTTAATTTTCCACTTTTTCACTTGGTCTTTGACCAACTCTTTTTTCTCTCTCTTTTGAAGGATAAAATAAAAACACATTTTAAATTTCAAAATGCTGTTTTTATAAGCTGGGTGACAAACTTTCGACTTTGAGTTTTTATTTTTGACCAATGGGATCGACCACAGTGCACAAAAAAAATTAAAGTTTGGTAAGTTTTTTTTTGGATTTATGTGGTGGCAACAGCTCCAGGAGATATGTAGCTCTGAGATTTTTATTTAGTTAGTTAGGCGGAACTCCATAACTTAATATTATCTGATAAAAATTTTTTATAAGAACTTACACCATAGCATTGCTCTGCGCCAACAAGCAGTGACGCTCTACGGTCCGCTTGCGAAAGCATTTCACAATCAGTTTTCTCTATGTCTATTATAAAGGGTGGTTAATTTTCAAGGGCCGATGTTGATTTTGAATAAAACACAAACTATTTAGGAAATTATTGTAATTTTATTTTATTATGATATATTGGTATTACTCAATTATGTATGGAACAAAATATCGGCCAAATGGGCGCCGCGACCACGGCAACAGTGGATGATCAATTTTCGAAGAAAATCATCTTCAGTGATGAGGCACATTTTCACCTCAGTGGATTCGTCAATAAACAGAATTGCCGCATTTGGGCGAATGAGAATCCAAGAGTGATTGTCGAAAAACCAATGCACCCACAAAGAGTGACTGTTTGGTGCGGTTTATGGGCTGGCGGCATCATCGGGCCGTATTTTTTCCAAAATGAGGCCGGTCAGGCAGTTACTGTGAATGGTGTTCGCTATCGTGAGATGATAACGAACTTTTTATGGCCCGAATTGGAAGATATGGATGTGGACGATATGTGGTTTCAGCAGGACGGTGCCACTTGCCACACAGCTAACGAAACAATGGCTCTTTTGCGCAACAAATTCAATGGCCGTGTTATCTCACGTAATGGCGATGTTAATTGGCCGCCAAGATCATGTGATTTGACACCGTTGGACTTTTTTCTTTGGGGTTATTTGAAAGAAAAGGTGTACGTCGATAAGCCAGCAACAATTCAAGAGCTAAAGGATGAGATAATTCGGCACATTAACGGCATAGAACCTCCATTATGCCTCAGGGTCATCGAAAATTTGGACCATCGGATGGAGGTGTGCCGCCGTGGTCGCGGCGCCCATTTGGCCGATATTTTGTTCCATACATAATTGAATAATACCAATATATCATAATAAAATAAAATTACAATAATTTCCTAAATAGTTTGTGTTTTATTCAAAATCAACATCGGCCCTTGAAATTTAACAACCCTTTATATGCCAAAGGCGGCTACATCGACCAATAAAAAAATTTTAAATGATTTCTGAAATACGACAAGTTATCATATTCTAGTGAATACACCTAATAACACTGTCAGCCACTACACACAACGATAACACCACAAAAAAACTACACTGAATACTTTTCAATGCACTAGTTATTGTTAGCTGATTTAATTAATTTAAATATTAAATCATTTGACAATAAAAACAACAAATAAGAAAAGTGAATTGTACTTTATTGAAATTTAAAAAATTTAATTCACAAAACAAGAAAATGCTATTATTATACTTTTTCATTTCTAGCTGATTAAATAAAATCACAATATTAAATTTATTTTAGTGAAGTAAAATTTGTAAATTATTGAAAACCGCATAAAATTTTCATAAAAATAAGAATGGCATTAATAAAGAGTCAAAGTTGCCAAAGCCGCGACTGTAATTTGAAATCCGCATAACTTACATACATACATACATACAAAAATACGATATTTTTAAATCATAACACTTCCGAAGACTGCATTTAATGATCTGGCATCAGTGGAAATGATTGTAGTTCATACAATTGGACTGGAGTGGGCTTCATTGCACATACATTTCAACTTTAAGTTTTTGTTGCTTTAAGGAAGAACAAAAACGTTTACAATTGTCCTTTTTCGAAGCGTAATTTCTTTAAATTCAATTTGATTTGGATTTGTTATTGTGCACGGCTTTTATCATTTTAATAAAGATTTAAAATAAAAAAGTGTCACACAAATACACTACGTATCGATTTTAATTTTCCTAATCATGAAACAGGAAAAGTTTAATTTCATGCTGTCAATTTAGTTTAGTGTCAAATTTCAAATAAGTAGGGAGTTCTTAAGTGTGTTGTTAACCCTACAGAAATTACTTGTATTTTTTTTTTGTTTTTGCCAAGTAACAGCCAGAAGACATTTCTTTTCTCTTTTGGAAAGAAATAGTGCTGATGAGATAGTTTTTCTTGGATTTTCAGCCGAGTGAAAATACTCGTTCGGGCAACTATATTGAAAACAAAAGCAATTTGAGTTTTTTTTTTATGGTTGTTTCCAATATATATAAATGACCGAATGATTAAATTTCACTTGTCTTCTATGAGCAGGCATTTGGACTAACATCCGGAGCCCATTGGTGAAATGTACAAAATACAGAAAGAGCACTGACGATGGAAGTTTAGCAACTTCCGACAACCCCTGTGTAGGTTGGTATGGATTGACGCTGACTTCTCCCTTGTTCCTTTGGAATACTGGCCCATGTCTAATTCCTTCTGACTAAAAAAAGCCGCGAACTTTAGCCTGATTTGGACTTAATAGTAACAAAAAATAAACTAATTGTAAAATTATCTTTAACATCATCTGAACTGGATTTTAATTTGCTTCTGCGAGTACTTTCAGTTTCTTTTATTTCTTCTTTATTGATTTATTATTATTATTACTATTTATATTTTTACTAAATTACATGTCATGTACATATACAAATGAGAAATTTATTTAGTATTTCGCCAGCTATTTAGAATTCGAAAAACAACATTTAAGCCTTTATCAAGTGCAAAAACATTTCTTCTGTTTGTGTCCTTGAAAGCAGTGGGTTAATGCGGTTGGTTGTTGTTATCCTAATTTAGATCCCTTTTCTTTGTATTTACCAAACCATTAAATTTATTAAAAGGGGTAATGCTTCATTTATATGTATGTATTTCTTATTTCAAAAATAAAATGTTTGAAGTTTAAGTTGACTGTTTCTTAATAAATTTACTTTTTTTTTATTTATTATCATAATGATATTCAGTTTTTTTTTTCTTCGGAATTTCTTTACATTTTTTTATTTGAAAGGACTAGAAATCACGGAAGTCTTTTGGCTTAATGCTTCCCTTACCCTCTCGTTTCAGAATGCTTTGTCAAATATCAAATAGTGGCGCAAGATCCTAAATTATTTTGTGTTTTTTTTTTTTTTTTGTTAAAGTTTTCGACCATTTCTTTAATTTCATGCAAATGGTTTTCCTCTTATCCTTGAAATGTTTTAATAAAATTTATCCTTGATTCCGAGACATGGAGATTTAACCATAAAAAATCTACAAATTGGGATGGTAAGTGATTATAGCAATTTTATGGTCATGAAGTTTTTTTTTTTTTGTTATATGCTGCATAGAAAAGGAAAGTAAATACAAGTAATAAATAAAAATTGGATAGATTTGTTTTGCAAACGGAAATATTTAAAACGTGAAGGAATAAAAACATTTCATATGGGTTTTATTGTGACTCTTTAGGCGCATGTTGTGCTTAAGAACCCACAACGCAGGAACTAGGCAGTCGTGAAATTTAAACTGTACGAATAACAAAATAAGATATTCAATAAAGCTTAAGTGTCTTCTAATCTAAATGGAGTAACGAAGTATGAGGTAGTTACCACGTTCACTACAAAAACAAAAGTAATGGGTTCGAGCTTAGTATCAGACAAAGTCAAAAATAAACACTTTGCATTTTTCTAATGTGCATTAGTGCAAGTTTGTGTCAGTTGCTGTAAGGAAGGTTTCGGGGGCGAAGCCATAGTCACTGGTCACTGAATAGTACCTGCTTCAGCTCATCCACAAGTAGCCTCAGAGCAACATTTGACATTTGATAATCATCTGAATTGGTATAATGATAATATAATGCTGAATTAATAGCTCTATATTTTAGATCAGTTTTGTGTCCAGCTTTTATAGTTCTTAATTTATTTTTTGTTGTGCCAACATATACCATATTATTATAACTCTCGTTGTTTTTCCCAATACATGGTATCCGATAAACCACATTATATCTCTCTTATCTTTAGTTCTACTAGATAGCTTTCCTATATTATTGACATACATTCAATGTGCCCTACTATATCTCCCTCTATCATATATGTCGGATTTATATTTATTCATTTATTCTTAGATTGATAAATTTAGATTTAAGTCTAGATTTTAGTTCAAATTTTACTTAGACTTTAATTTCACTCGTAAGTATACGATAGATTTTAAGTTTTGGTTTAATTATTTTAGTTTTTCTCTATACGTTTCCACAGATTTTACTTAGACTTTTCTACTCTCGTAAGTATAAGATATATTTTAAGTTTAATTTTAATTATTTTAAGTTTTCTCTGTACGTTTCCACACGCACAATCACTATTTGTTGGCGCAAATGTAATTTCTGGTCTGACCTTCCGCAACACTCGTCTATGTTCTGCTCGATCACTTTTTACTCTGTCTGTGTACCTCTTTTTTGTTTTCAAACAATAAAAATATAAAACTGTTCATTCTGTTGTCTATGGAAAAGAAATACCGTAAGTCTGTTTATGTACAGAGTGGAGTGGAAGTGCCGTCACGTACAGTGGGCCGAGTGTCTCATCCCACATATATTTCAGACTTTTCCAAGCCTTTCGACATATCAGGTATTTATATTAATGATTTATGACTTTTATTATTATTATTTTTTTTTTGCGTGTGATCGTCATCATCTGCATCGAGTGGTTTTACCACTAAAAAGAATTCCCTCCTCTTGCTCAGGGTAGATTCCTTGCCGGGACCGTTTTCCGCATTACTTCGGAAAGGCCCAGAACGGCATCCCAATCTGGACCGCCCCTTACTCACCCACGTCTGGGTTCACCAAGTTTGTAGCCGGCACCACGGCACCGGCATATGCTCCCCGTCAGAGAGGCCTTCGCCCTGCAGCAACGCATCGATATCCCTCTTATTTTATATATTTTATATAATGTTAAAACAAAGTTATTATTATTTTTATTATTATTACATTGTCTTAACAATTTACCAGAGAGATCAATAAGGAAACTATTTTTGTTTAATATGCTCATAAATTCCTTTTTGTTTTTTTTATGAAATTCTATATCACTAATTAATAAAATTATATCTATTTTTTTATTGAATTGTTTTGGTTAATGTGAATAAATCGAGTTTAAAAAGATGATTTTTGTTTTCTTCGCTTACAATGGCGTGGTGCATTATGAGTTCTTGCCAACAGGTCGTGCGGTTAATAAGAAATACTACAAGGAAGTTATGCAACGTTTGCGTGTATCAATACGGCTCAAACTATCGGAATTGTAGAAAAAAGCTTCTTGGATTCTGCATCACGATAATTTCTCAGCTCAAACATCAATGCTTTTTGGTGCTTTTTTGGTCAAAAACAACATCCTAATCATGCCTCAACCAACTTATTCACCACATTTGGCTCCCTATGACTTTTTCCTATTCCCAAAACTGAAGAGCCCAATAAAAGGAAAGCGTTTCGCCACAATTGATGAGATAAGAACAAAATTAAAGAACGAGCTTATGGCCATACCGAAAAGCAAGTGCTTCAGGGATTGCAAGAAGCGCTGGCATAAGTGCATTATATCTGAGGGGCATTACCTTGAAGGGGACAAAATGGATATTTTAAAAAAATTCAAAATTAACCTTTTCTTTTGAACAGACCTCGTACATATTTTACTCTAATACTAAAGCTCTGAGATATGAGGTCGGCTAGTTTAGAAACCGGTTTCGTATGAATTCGTGAGTTCACTTCGCATTAAATATACAGTAAATAAGTTAAACTGAAGTAAAATTTAACCATTGAAAGGCAACTATTCAACAAATTTTTTTTTTTTTTTTTTTTTGATGAAGGGCACAGCAAAATATGTCGCTTCCCTCCAGCCAGTAGTTTATATTAATGGGATTCTTTCGTGTCACTATTTACGAAAACACTTTAGTTGTTTGTTGCATGTGTGAATGGATATCTTGTAATTCATCTTTAATATTTTCTTGATACATTTTTTCACTGTTTAGCTTAATTTTGACATTTTCCTCCATCTTTTGTTACATGAGCCCCTTGTTACAAGATCTTGGCACGTTTTTTTTTTCCATGAAGTCTAAGTTGTTGTATTATTGCGAGTGTTTTTAAAGATTTCTTTTTTATATTTGGGGTATTCAAATGGTAGTCATAAAGTCATATGTTTACAATTAATAACATGAAAAATATGAGTGCTGCGAACAACCGTTCATAATTTTGTGGGCTATTTCAAAAATTCATGCAGCTGTTAAGATAAAAAAAGCACTTATAATTATTTGATATGAATATGCTAAAAACGAGTGCAAGAAACTATTAAAGTTCGTCTTTTTAAGATAATAAATAAAAACTTACATGTAGATCTTGTAATAAGTCAATTTTCAATTAAAATTGTTCTTTGGGCATACAAAATTGTTAAAATAAATGTAATCGAACCAGTCGGAAAACCAAATAGATAAGATTAATGCTAACCTTATAATTTAGATGAACAATATACGATTAATTGCAACATGAAAATTAATACTCAAAAATGTGAAACAATTCCTGTGAATAATTACAACATTAGGAAGAATTGGAAGCAGTTCGAAATAAAATCTCGAAACAAAGACGTGGTAAAATATTTAGGACAATATTATAGGCAAAATCTCATACTTTAATCTTCGTCTTAAAGAAGCTCAGACAAAAGCAAGAAAAGCCTTTAGTAAATATGTAATAAAATTACAACACAAATAAATATACTTGTGTATACTTTCCTTAAAGAGTAATTGACCCTACGATATCGGTGACTGATGGTAACCCAGTTCAGATATATGATAGAAATAAGTAAATTTGTAAAATAACATTTGCATTTTTGTAAGAAAAGAGAAAAGAGAAATGAAGAAAAGAAGAAAAAGTAGTGAAATAAAGGCTTTAAATATTGTTTCTCATCATTTTATTTTGAAACGCAATTACGTCTTTATTTAATTATAAATTGGAAAATAGTTGGGCACTACATATATAGGCCATTACTTTATTCAAAATATATAAAACATAGGGTTAAAATAATATAGTATATATTATTAATAAAACCAATTTTAACATACGAGTAAGCTTGACCTATTTGGTTCAATGTATCACCCTCAAACATGGAAAAGGTAAGAGTTTTTGAAAGGAAATGCATAAGAGCTAAATCAAAATTTGAATTTATTGAGCTGGGTATGCAGAAATGATCTTTGGGGAAATATATATCTAAAGGGAAAAAGGTTATGATTCTATCTCCAACTGTTCAGATTCTACAGCTACAAATGTCTTTATTGCCTCCAGCTATTTAAAACAATACTTATTTGCAATAATGAAATATATCCTTTATGACAAGAAATTTACAAACAGAAAACTTTACAAAATATGCCTCTTTATTTAAAAAGTTGTAAAAAAAATAGCTTTAGTAAACGAAAATACCATCAAAAAGATGGCTCAAAACTTCAAATGCATTTTTCTCAGTTCACGATTTTTTGAATTACTACAGTATTGCACCAAAGGCTCGGTATATATAATTTTATAATTAATTAAATCAGAAACTATATCTACTGGTGTTCACAGTGCTGTGAAAATAATTCTATAATGGCTCCATATTATGTACATAATCGAATGTCTGGAGTTTTTCAGTAGAATAAGTTACACAGATTTTTATAAACATACATATGTAGCTGACAATTTCTTCCTGATTTGACATTTATAAATCTATATATATAAAACAGGATGAGTGGATGTATGTAACGTATGGACTCCAAAACGGCTGGGCCGATTTTGATGAAATTTTCAGGGAATCTTCAGAATATTCAGGCGGGTGACACTGTGAAGTCTGATTTTTGATTTTCGGTCTGCGGGCGGAGGGTCGTGTCAAAATCCAATTTTCATATTGCACCACCAAACATATACATATATTTATTTTTTTGCTTGTGTTTGCTTAGGGCCAGCAACGCGGACCGGGTCAGCTAGTTTACAATAAAACTTGATATAGAAATATTTAGGATAAAAAAAAAATAATAAAAGCTGACAAGCTTTGTTAATAGTATGTAGACAGTAACGATTATTCTCGTATGCATTTTTCTAAGCTCTGACGGGTTAAATAGATGATATTAATGACTTTACAACTGCCTCTCCCTGTTGACACAAAGAGTACTGATGACATGCGTAGTGGCATAGAAAATACGTATTATACTCAGCTGGTGTTGGAGATTAACTGTTCTTTTTTCCCTTATTCAAATCAGGAATGTAATTTCTTCACAATATTGTGATAAATTAGCTGTGAACTTGAACACGACAAACATTTCTTTAATATGTAATAAAAAAGTTTTCAACTAAAATAAAAACATACGACTGTTTTATTAAAACTCTCTATCTTAGACAAATTGCAATTGTAATATGAGATAACTTTAACGTTTTCTACAGAATATATTTCTACTCAGGCTGTTTAAAAAACGACCGACCTTTGGCGCTTAGGAGAAAAAAGTTTACGGGGGCCGAAGTTTGGCATTTTCTGATAAGATTTAAGAGAAAATTTAAGTGTAAATATAGCTGAAAAAACCTTTTTTAAACATGTTTTAACAATTCCCTTTTATATGAAAATTCAACTAAATACGAAAATATATTTTCCCTCCATAACTTTTTCTCATCAGTCATTTTATGTTTTACAATAAAAAATAAAAGCGTATCAAAATTCCTAGACGTTATAGATTTATATAAAAATTATAGAATTTTAATACACTAATTATTTTAAGCCTAAGGTCTTTTTATATATTTTATATTTATTTCAATATTTCGCTACTCCTTTGTGTAGCTTCTTCAGGAAAATTGGTTTTTTTTTTTTTTTTTTTTTTTTTATAGAATTTTTAACGCCTTCTCGAGAATAGGTAAACTGTGTGCCGGCTCGACTGAAGAGTTGCAGCGTACAACTCGGACTTCTATGGCAAAACATTGATCCAGATCCAGAAGACTTGTTTTGGCTATTTCAAAATATTACGGCATTACGACGATATGACTTAATAGCACAGCATGTGAATCCACCAATTGTGTAATTCTGCACATTTTCGTATTTCCCTCAATATTTTTGATTGCATTGTTAGAAAAAATCTAAAAATGAAAAAGGGAATGAAATAAGTAAACATTTCTACATTATGCTTGCTTTTTACGCACATATTTTGTATTTTTTGACTGATATAATCCCCCAATATTTTCTAATTTTTTTTTCTTCTGCTTCATTGTATATTATTTCTTTTTTTCAATTCAATTCAATTCAATTTTATTCTTGTTATATAATATATACATTTTACTTAGTCTTAAATTTTATATATGAAGAGTTTAAGATTTGTATCTTTTTCTACTTAATTATAATGTAAGTTGTTTTATAAAGTTATGTATCCATATTTACAATATTACTAAATGGAGGCAAAATTTAGCAAAACCTATTTAAATATTTTTATTTTTATACTAAAACGACTAATCCTAAAACTAAACTACATACGATGAGCCAGCTCATTGATATGTTCATAACCCGAATTTAGACATGCGGTGTTAAAATTTTCGCTAATCCTTTTAAGTTTATATTTAATTAATTCCATGCCGGCAAGTGTGTGCAGCCGCTCAGTCGAGAAAAACCAAGGAAGGTTATAAATTAGTTTCAGCAATTTGTTTTGGGATATTTGTAATTTTCTTAAATGACAATTTGCAGCGGTCGCCCACACAGGTGCTGCGTAAAAAATAACAGCGTGAAAAATTGTTTTTAGTATTAACTTTTTATTGTTAATGCTAAGTTTAGAGGTCCTGTTGATTAATGAGTATAGTATTCTTGTGAGTACATTTACTTTGTTCACAATATATGAAATATGATCTCTGAACTTCATTTTTGGATCCATTATAACCCCGAGGTATTTAATTGTTTGCTCCCATTGGATAGAACGATTGTCAAAAACAAAGTTATTTTGTGGCAGAAAACATGCTTTGCGCTTTTTTGAAAAATAGATTGCCCGTGTCTTTTCAGAGTTCAATTTTATTTTCCATTTATTAAAATAAAAATGTAGTTCAGTTAGGGCACTTTGAAGGTTTGATATAATGTCTATTGATAATACCTCAGAGCTGACGATAGCTGTGTCGTCTGCAAATATCGACATAGTGCAGTAACTTAAATGTGGGAAATCGGATGTATATAGGTTATAGAGAATAGGAGACAAACAGGAACCTTGTGGGCAACCTGCTGTAATGATAAATAGGTCAGACGATGATGAACCAATATGAACTCGGAAGGAACGTAGTGTAAGAAAGTTTTGAATTATTTTTATAAGTTGTGTTGGGAAACCATATTTAATCATTTTAAAAATTAGACCGTCGTGCCACACCGAGTCAAATGCAGCTTTGACGTCTAATAAGACCATACCCGTTGACTTTTGTTGATTAAAGTTTCCAATAACTAAGTTTCTAATTCTAATCAGTGGATGGGTAGTGTTATGTTCCCTGCGAAATCCGAACTGTTCAGGTGGAATAATGTTGTTAGTCTCGATAAAATTAACTAATTTGGCTTTGATTATTTTTTCCAGAATCTTACTGATTGAGGACAATAAGCTAATAGGTCGGTAAGAAGAAGGACAATCAGGCGGCTTATTTGGTTTCCTTATAGGAACAACCTTAGATACTTTAAATTCGTTAGGAAAATAACACAATTTTAGACAGGCATTTATAATAATTGTTAAGTATTTTAAGCTTTTATTGGGCAGTGATTTTAAGCATATGTTGTTAATACCGTCGATTCCAGGTGCTTTTCTTTTCTTTAGTGGCCTAATTATGTCAGCAACTTCCGAAACATTTATCGAAAATTCATTAGTATGAATAAAATCTGATGCTCTAAAGGATTCCAAGGTATCGTAGACTAGGGAATTTGTAACGGGGTCTCCAAGATTAACAGAAATAGAATGATTCAAAGCAAATGTTTGAGCCAAAATTTTACATTTCTCTTGGTTTGTAGTATACCGATGACCGGTTTCTTTTAATATGGGAATACTCCTGGACTTCTTTCTTAATATTTTGGTTATATTCCAAAAAGGAGAAGAGCCCTTATCGAGAGTGGATAATAGGCCATCCCACGATTTATTCCTGTATATAAAAATTTCCTCTCGAATATTCTGATTCAAAATTTTCATCCCATACATATCATTTATATCCCTATATCTTTGCCAGTCTCGTCTAAAGCTATTTCTTCTCTGGATCATGAACTTTATGTAATTAGGTAATGATTTGTGCCTTTGCGTTGGAAATTTTTTCGGAACACTATGCTCTATAGCTTGACCTATTATTTGCTTAAATTTCAATAAAAGGAAATCAACATGGTCGGTTGATGTGATGTTCCTAAAATCCGGTAAACTTACTCTCCTATTTAAAAACCTGGAAAAATATTTCCAGTTGGCCTTGGTAAAATCATACGTAAAGTATGTTGAAATGTTATATGAACTATTTAAAAAAATTTTAACAGGGAGGTGATCTGAGCTTAAGTCATTTATGACTTCCGCGTGCGACGTCAGACCGGATACATTAGTTAAAAATATGTCTAATGTGGAGCATTGCCTATTTGCACCCGATGGTATATGCGTAGGATCGCTTGGAAATAAAATGTCCATATTGTATGAGTCCAACTTTTCATACAAGATATTTCCCCATCCGTTAGCTCTCAAACATCCCCAGAATTGATGTCTGCAGTTAAAATCACCGCCCAGTAAATACTTAATACCGCGAGTAAGCTTGTGAATATCAGACGTAAATTTCCTCTTCCTTACACCATCATGGCCCATTAATCCTCCGGGGAAGTAGCAAGAGTAGACATCTATACTACCCGAATTCGAAAAGATTTTGATACCGATATTTTCAATAATTTCAGTATTTACAATAGGTAGTAGCCGATGGGGTAAATTTTTCCTAACAATTATTGCTACACCACCTCCCCTAGAATTGATTCTGTCGTTCCTATATACTTTATATTGGTTATGTCCAATACCTATACCCAGTCTTAGACCAGTTTCTGTAACTAAACAAATATGTATATTATGAGAAGTCAAGAATTCAAACAATTCTGTACTTTTGTTTCTAATACCTCTTGCGTTCCAAGTTACTATACAGATGCCATTGTTACTCATTATGGTAGGAATTTAATTGCCAGGCCAGTTATTACCTCGAATTGCTCAGCCTTAGACTTACAGTTTCTAAGATTAGTAATTAATTCTAAAGTTATATTCTTTAATTCTAATGGAGTAAATAGGAGCTCGCTACTATTATTGTATTGGTTGGAGTTGTTGCTGCCATTATTTCTTGATATCCAGGTGCTGGGCTGACTGGTTACATTTTGACATAATGTGTTGGGGAAATTGTCATTAAAGTTATTTTTAGGCTGACTTACATAATTGTTGTGAATGCGACGTCGTTGGACTGGCTGTGAACGTTGTCTTATATTTAAGAAATTAACCTTGCTCGGACATTGGTCGGATGTAGATTTGTGAGCCCCATTACAGTTCGCGCATTTTATGTGTGATTCCTTACATTCCGAAGTCTTATGTGGACCGGCGCAGTTTGCACAGAAGGTTCTGACTCTGCATCTATTTGAGCCATGCCCGAACATTTGGCAGTTATAACATTGGGTGATCCGCGATTTATTTGGCTTCTGATGTTCCCATCTTACTTTAAGAAAATTTATTACTTATTATTTCTTCAATCTTCTTATCTTTACCATTTAAGTTCCTCTAAAGAAATTTTGTGTTACAAACTTTTTTTGCTAATTTTTTTCTTCTTCATACAGCATTTCTAGTAAAAGTTTTATTTGCTTTTTTGTATCTATTGTATTGCAGGTTATTATTTTTGTACTTTTATTCTTGTGACATGTTATTATAACTAGTTGTCTCTTACAACAGATGAAAAATAAAAATAAAGAAAATAAAGAAAAAAAACGCACAAGATAAACTCGTTTATGTGTTATACTCGTAACATTTATCCAAAGTTTTATATCTAAAATAGAATCGTTGCTTACGTGACTGACTCTTTGTTCAATGGCAAATGAAAGCAAACCAAACGTTGATCCCAAATATCAAAAAGTTCAATACGAGTTGTGGCAATTCTTTTTCTTTGCTTTTTAATATCCATCATTTTTATAAGACGGTAAATTAGAGGACATTTCATATATATATATGATATGCTTTACAGTGCAAACTACATACGTTTTTCGAACCCAACAAAAATAATTCACAAGACGATATATTTAAAAGATTTATTACAATTACGAGTAAAGCCCCGTTGGGGGAAGATGAAATGTGCTGGGAAAATATCTTATAAATCCAACATCATTTGAAAGACTCTATTCGAAGGACAATATAATTTTATAAAGTTTGTGATTCGAATCGAAAAAGCAAACAAAATTCTCTTAAAATTTATAGGATTTTCGTTCGATAGCGAATGTCAAAATTTGGGACCAGATTTTTTTTGTAAAACTACCTTCGCGTACTAAGTCAAAGTCGAAAATAATGATATTTAGAGGGGGAGAAACATGTCCTTCACATATGGTGGTCAATCAAAAAGCCAATTACATTCTAAATTTTTTGAAATTTAATTAATACCTTCTAATTTAATATTCCTTTCAATTTATTTCAACATAAATTTTTTTCTTTTGTTTTAATTAATTTTAAGTTGCCAAGTAAATCCACTTTTTTCATCCTTTTTATTCACAGCAACGGAAATAATTTTTTATTACTCCTACGGAGCTATGAAAAGTTGCTCTTCGCTTTGCTTTAATGATATTAATAAGCAGCATGTTATGATAAGTTCCAATTCTACAAAAATTCTCATTTAATTAACATAATAATCGAATACAATTCAACAAAAATTCTAATTTAATTTAATTTATTTTATCGAAATGCAATTGAATTGTATTTTTATTACTTCATTTATTTTACGAATAAATAAATAATAAAATCAAATGTTTCACACATATGTACCAATATATAAATAAGAAAAAACGAATTTTGTAGAATAGAATCACTTTCATATTAATTTTTTGGAGGTTCCTGACAAGTCGAAAATATTCCTTGATATTTCGGAAGCAGATCAAAAGTAGTTCCTAAGGAATATTTTTCTCTGGTATTTTATAGCAAATGCACAACAAGCCAAACACATTCAAATTATTTTTAAATTTAGTTAATACCTTCTAATTTAATATTACTTTCAATTTATTCCAACATTAATTTTTTTCTTTTGTTTTAATTAATTTTAAGTTGCACTTAATTTTCTACTTTTTCACACTGCAAAAAACAACTTTTAACTCGCTATCTTTTTGGGAGCAGTTCAGTTGGAATAAAACAAAATGAACTATAAATTTTAAAACCTTGATGCCTAATTTGGTGACACACTTTTGACTTTTTTTCATTTTTGGCCCGTGGGATCGACCACAGTGAATCGTGGCAATCTATCATCTGATAAATTAAGCAGTCGCTTACTGTATTTCAAGTGTAGTTGCAGCGTAAAATAAAATAAAGCGGATCTCTTAATTGATCATATAATTTGCCGTTGTACGGGGTAATAAAAATATTTTCTTAACAAAAAATCTCATTAATTTCTCCACTGCGTCATAGTTCTCGTGGCCTCACACCTTCTCCCCATGCATATGATTGATCAAGTGGCTGAATTGAAAATTTTAAATTTGTTTGAAACATAAGACGATATACATAAATATATAGACCCACGTTGAATTGATTGCCTTTTTTGCCGTTTGCAATTTTTCACTTAAATATTTGTGCAATGAAAGTGATCCCAGGTACAGACCATTTAATTCGATTACGGATTCTTCAAGCGCTAAATTGTATTTAATTTCAGACATACAGTAAAACCTTGGAAATCCGAAAAGCATTTTTTCTTTATATTGCCTACTGAATAATCCGGATTGCATGCAAATTGTTGTGTAATATTAATCTTAATTAATATTAATTCCGAAGACATGGGTTTTCTCCCTTTTTTGCTGCAAACTCAAATTATTTTGTTACGCAGTTCCACATATTTTGTTCGCACACATGAAAGAAATGGTCAGAAGAAAATCACGTCGGGATTAAAAATATTTCAGTGCTTCACAAAAAACTTTGAACTGTTCTCGACAACCAAGAGTGAATGCCTATTTTTCCAAGAAAAAATAATTAACTTTAAAATTTTTGCTGCTACATACTGGAATTTTCATATCTTATAGCTTTAGTAAATCAATACAATTTGTTGTTGTCATAAATACTACAACTGCCAGATCGAAAAGGTCTTTTCTATGAACCGCGAATTCCGCTAATATATCATTCGATATGTATTTGAAAAGCATTTTTAATACAAGAGCAACGTTTTTAAACTTTTATTCGGTAAACCTGATAGTTTGATAATCCGGATTAGGGTCTGCATTTAATTATCCGGATTATAAAGTTTTTACTGTATTTAATGGAGAGTGTCATACTCCAACCATATTCCGTAACTGGAATCGTTTTCAAAAACGAGAAATTTCCAAAACAGAATAAATGTTGTGTAAATAATTGATTTTGGTGTCATTCGAAATTAAGTAAAAAGTTGTATTTGAAAGTCAGCTGTTAATGGAAAATAAGGAAAATTTAAAAAGAACACTTTTTTTGTATAATTTTTTTGATTTGCAAAAATATTTATGTTTTGAACATGCGTTTTAAATTAGAACTTTTATAATTTAAATTATATATTAAAGAGTGTTGGTGATGAATGAATTAAAAAGATATCAAATTTTTAAATACAAAATGTTCTGTTTCATTTCTAGTCATTTATTAAAATAAAAATCCTTTCGGTTTTCTTTCGATCGATAAAATTATGTGAATTTTAACTGTACTGAGTTTAAAGAACAGGGCCGATTATCTCCACTATAACTGTTTAACCCAATCTGGAGCAAGCTTCATGATGATGATTAGATGTGAAAATGTTTGACCTTAAAAAAAAAAGAAGAACTCAAAGGGAATGTCAAAGCAAAAAATTATCTCGGTCGGGAATTAGATAAAAGAAACTTATCAAAGGCCGTCTAAAAATACCCAAATAACCCAAAATCCTCAGCAGAAATATTTTGCAGGGGTCGACGCAATACCACTACCAGCATATTCAACAGGACGAGCAGCTGGAGACCTAAGCCGATCCACGATTAGTAACCCAACAATCTATGAGCGGATATACTGAAAACATAATATACTTTTATTCTTCCACCATAATCGTCTTAAACATTTTTAAATACTTCAGTCTCCTGTACTGTCTGCTAGGATTCGAAGTCGTAACCAATATATGCGGCAATCTTTCCTCATTTGCAACCACTGTTTTCTAGTTGTTGTCTTCGTAAACAAAATCATAAATAATTGTTTATGCTTGAGAAATTTGATTCTTTAATACTTGATCAGTACACTGGGAATTAATATTTTTAATATCAAATAGAAAAATGTTGTCATGGCAAATGCAAAAAGATGATTTAACTAAAACTGAAAACAACACACAATACAAATAAACAACAATAAATATTTTTTGAAATTGCAAACTCATTGATTTGTTTGTTAAAGGAGCAACGTCTTCGTTTTTCTCAGAACTAACAATAACAAATTCATAACAAATTAATAACAATGACAAAATGAATAGACAGCTAAATAAAGACGATGGATAAATAATTGAAAACACAGTGACTGAAGGGGGTGAGAAATTTACTTTTCCACAATAAAAAAAAATCTTCTTGATAATATTTGAAACGAATTTTAAAAGATATTAAAAATAAAAAAGATTTTAAAGTTAGAAAAAATAAAATAATTTTTTTAACATACTTTTTTAAACCCTTGATGGAAAACACTTGTCAATCTATTGTTGCAAGACCTATTCCTTTTCTTCTGTGAGCCAAACAAAACATAACGTTCATAAGTAAATGATTCCTAATACTGTTGTCAGACTGAAAATCATTTAGAAATTCAATGTTTGTTATATTTTCGCAAAAATATTTGTTATGTCACGTCATCAAAATAAAAGTATAACAATTTTATATCGCTACTTTATTTATCAAATAAATGAATTTTATATTTGTCGTTTCAACTGGCTACGTCTATATTGTTGGTTTATTCTTAATAAATTTAGCAAATAAAAGTATTAAAAAATTTCACTCTCTTGTTTTCGTAACAATTGTCATTTAGTTGTGTGTTTTTCTTTAACAAATAGTTACTAGAAATGTATAGCAATTGTTTGCCATTTAATACAAGTTCAACAAAAAATCTCTTCAGTAGCAAAATACGAAAATTCCAAAAGAAAAACGAAAAAATAAAAGTCAATTAAACTCTTCTTTGTATTCGCAATCACAAACATGCCATTCAAACAAATACAAAGGGTCCACTAAATTTAATAATTTTCAAGCGTTTTGTTTACACATACATATAAAAGAATGTAATACATACTTGTGTCAATTAAAGTCTTTGTATAGTTAATCAGTACATTCAAACAAACATAAAAGGACAAAAATTAATAAATTCCAAAAATGTATTTCAGAGGCATGAAAAAAGACTTGCGTGCGTATGAAACGAAATAAATTCCATTGAAATATTGTTGTAATTAAATTAGATGCTCATTAAATTAAAATTCAACATTTCGTAAATGAAACTCGCGTACATACAGATTTAGGTTGCGTATGAGTGATATCTAATTCGATTTATAATTAACGAAATATTAAGTATACGTTCTGAACACAGCATGAAAATATACAATAGCACTGTAAGACAAAAAAACTTTTTCTTTTAATAACAAGTTTCTGGGAACTGAAAGAGCCAAACGTATGTATATCAGCATATCGTGCCATAACCGCCAAAATAACGTAACCAACAAAAAACACATTTTACAGGAGAAGGCCTTTTTTCCGATTTCCGATTCACTTCAAATTTTTTTTGGCGATATTTTTATAATATCCTATAACTATTCTTATGCGAATTTTAGATTTGTATTATCATTAATTTTCCATTTACAAAAGTGTTTTTGATCAAAATAAAAAATTTTCTGTCATGTTACGTTAGTTTGTCGGTCGTTACTGTGACCAGCTAATAATAAAATGCGCTACTTACGTTTTATTATTCTCAACTTGAAATTTTATTTTCAACTTAAATATTTACTTTCTTGAATTCTTGTAAACCATACATATGAATATAGAATGTATATTTACATACACATATCGTCACCTAAAATCCAAAAGGCCGTAACTAACAAGAAATTTAAATCGGTTATTTTTTTTAATTTTATAATTATTATCAACGCATTTAATCAAAATTAAGGTTTTGAATTTTTTGTTACGTACGGCCTTTTTTATTTTGGGTGACGATATACACTTTTACATGTTAAATGCTTATGGCGATGGCTGAAGTAGTCTGCACGTTGACTACAAAACCAAAACAGGCCTGGGTTCAACCCCAGTTTCAGTATAAAATTATAAAAAAAAAAAAACATCTCGCATTTTTCTGATGTGCATTAATTAGTGTGTCTTTGTGTGTCAGTTGTTGTCGGAAGGTTTCACTGGCGAAGACAGAGTCACTGGTCACTGAACAATACCGGCTTCAGTTGATAGCAATCTACAATCACATCAGAACGCCCTACTTCGTCGGTATTGTGTAGCACCGGCGAAATAAAATAATAATAAAAATGGCTACTAAACCGAAGCTTTAAGACTGCTATAAACAAAGAACGTGCAAAAGCTGAGCTGTAAAATAATTAATTAAGCTTCACCTCCTGTCGCTTCTCTAACTATACCTTTCCTATAGTTCCAGCACAATGCATCGGATGTGTAGGGGTCATCTCTGAGTGCTGCTCCCAGATAAAAAAAATAAATAAATAAATCATATATTATTCATCTTCATCTTTTGATACATTCAGAACCTATTTTATAGTATTGGAGTGTTTGAGCCGAAGGTATTCATCATGAATAGTTGGTGGAATACTGTTTTTTTCACACATATCTTTAAGTAACGAAATTTTTAATTCCTGAGAATATGCAAGAGAAGGTCGCTGAGTACAAGCATTCAGCCCGATATTAATTATTTGAACTTCGCTATTATCCAAGTAGACATATTTAAGAGAAATTTTTTTTTTTTTTTTTTTTTTGTTAAGCAGAGCGCAGGGAAACAAATATTAGTTTTAATTTCTTGGAAAAATACATTACGGTAAATGTCTTCCAATTTAAAAAAACCTGAATGTTGCAATGAAATACATTCGTATCCACAAGGGTTTGTTCTTGCAGTGCGAATAACTGATCGCCACTCACTAGGAGCCCATACTGTTCGATTACGAACTAATGATTCTATAGTACAATCCGCACCCATGGCACCCTTGTGAACTGGCAATTTCTTATCGGAGAAAATTGTCAGGTACAGCGTTTGTCAGACAATGGTCTGACATTAAAATTGTATGCTTTCTGACAAATTTCTTGCAATCGTGCACATTGACAATCTACTGCACGATGGCAATTTTTTTCATTGTCAGCATATTATAATATCTGATAAGCTTCTATGTAGAGCTTAATTCCTGTAGCCAACAGGGTATTTGGTATACATACAATTCAGTTGATCTTTGGCCAAAATCTATATTTTCTAATGTAAAAAATAAAACAGGTTTCAGACCTAAAAATGCAGGTTTGCCTAAATTCTATACATATACAATTTATGCCCTTCGTTCCAATGTGTAGCATAGGGTCAGTACAAATGTATTCCATTCTGATCTACTTTTGGATATTAATTTTATATACCTCGTTGATTTCTTGGATTTTGCTACTTCCCTTTCCAACTTCTCTGGCAGGTGTGAGCGGGCCTTTCTCTTCCTCTACTCCCCTGCGAATTCCACTCAATGGCAACCCGTGTAATATCGCCAGTTGGTTTACGGAGCGTATGACCAACCCACTTCCATTCATAGCGCAAGGATTCTTGATCGCTAGCAGCCCATACATCCTAGTTGGATATAATGTTCAGCCTAAAGATATTAAAAATTATCTTTAAACAACGGTTGGCAAATACTTGCAAAGAGTTCAAATCTCGAACGGTAGTGTCGCAAGTCTCACATTCATACAGCAGTGTTGATTTTACATTTGAATTAAATAAACGAATTTTTCTTTTCCTTGAAATGTTGAAAACTTTCCATACAGGATTCTAAATTCTATAATAGTTTATTAAATCACTATTCCCATAACGAAATTAAATTCCCTTCCTCAGCATGAAATTATCATATTTTTGTGAAATTAATAAAAAGATAATTGAATAATTAGAAAAATTACATTTAGAGAATAGAATTTCTTATTCAGTTTGTATTTTATTTGGAAATTGCAAATGCTTGTCAATGCCAGAATACTTCTTCGATTGTAAATAAACAAAATCAAACGATTTAATATGAAATGAATGAATGAATACGAATCCATCTGTTCTTGTTTTGTTTTGCTGGAACAAAATTGAAATAAAAAATTGAAAGAATTTCTCATGCATTTATATCATTTGCAAACCAAACAAAAAGAGGGAAATTGTTTATATTTTACTTTTTGTTTTCAAATGCCGATACACACACCCACATACACAAACACATACACAAGCACACAAGGACTTTAAACTTTTACAAACGTATTTCCTGCTGCACTCGCATGCATACAAGTGAATGGATACTTGTATAACAGCTTGCGAATAACTATATTGTAATTGGCCAACGTTGTATGGATCAACGAGAGAGAATTGCTGCAGCAAAGGAAGAAAGCAACAATGGCAACAGCAGTACAATTAGTTGTACAAGTGGTAGCAACAGTACATACATACGGGTACATATGTACGTACAAATATTCTGCCACAGTAACAGCAGCATTTACAGCAATTAACATTGAAAGCAAATGCATACAAATGCAATGAATAGTTGAATAAAATGAGTTTTTCTCATTGTAATTAAAATCAATACAGCTGAGTCAATATGACTTAAAAAACATTTCGTATTCGAATATATTTCTCTATTGCCTCCATTATAAAAGTATCATACAAGGATACACTTGTTAGATGTTCGATTGAATGTGAGAGCACCAATTGTGGCAAGAAACTGTAGGTAAATACTCGTAGCATGCCTATGCAAAATATCGTTCCTTATTGCATAAATATTGTGAAATGTATTTTTATAAGCACAAAAAATAAATGCTTACAAATCACTCATTTACTCGAACAACGTCATAACTGATAAAAAATAAAAAATTAGTTTGACAGAAAACGACCTTGCGAATTTAATTTTCATAACAACTTTAATGTAAAATACTTCAGTATAACCGAAGTAATTCATGCAATACGTACTGGCAAAGAGATAATGTTTGTATGTCTCCCACTGGACATTCGCTACATACTGTTCCCTTCCGGTGCTTAGGAGAGGATCGAGGGCCGTTAGACATGCCACACCCACAAAGCAGTTGCTACCGTCTTTTACGAAGTACCCTCTAAAACTTTTGCTTAAATTTAGAATCATACTTTCTTGAAAACTACTCGTTATTTGAAATTATATCGCTTTTGCTATTAAAACAGGTATACGAGTACTTGTACAAAAGAAGCACAATCAGGTATGTGATGGAAATCGATCGATTTGAAAAGTAAATCGTCTTTTGAGATCGACAGTAGTGCGATGAATTTCGATCGATTTCATATTCTATATTTGTTTCGTTTCCACATATCTTCTCTAAATACAATTGTATAAAATATAATAATACAACTGTAAAATATGTAAGCATATGTGTATGTGAGTGACGTTTGTAAAATATTTAAACAAAATAACAAAATAAAAATTGTATCAACATATTTTATAATTTTTATTTATAAAATGCCTTTTTTTGCTGCGGTTTCTCTAATTCTCTTGGAAGAAAATAATAGGATGAATAGCGAAAATATTCTCAGAAAACGTTTAAGAGATAAATCGGATCCCTTAAATTTGTCAAATGAAATGTGGGTATTTAAATTTCACTTCTTTATTAACTAGAATTTATTTAATAGATTTGTTGAATATTTTCGTTTAAATAAGGACAGATTTATAATCATTTTTTATTTAATTTTTTACTTTTTCTGTATATTTCTTTACATTTTGTTCAAGTAAAATTAAACGATTTGAAAACGAATTTAAACTGGCATTATCGAAATGCGTCACATGTTAAAAACGTCTTTTGTTTCAATGAAACAAGATGGAATATGAAATTGTCACAACAAATCGTCACATATAAATTCATCACACTATTTGTCGATTTCAACACGTTTTAACGCCAAAAACGATTTTCATCACATACCTGAATGGGTTTTATTTTAAGCAAAAGTAGCAATTTTGTTGAAATTGAATGTTGTTTTCAAACAATGTGTATTTTAAAAATCAGCCGCATATGCGTAACTGTTTAATCTTCATACTCGTATATAAAAATGACATGTATGTATGTGTGTTTGTGCCCTATGGACAGCTAAACAGCTGAACCGATTTTCTTGAAATTTTCACAGTATCTCTCTGTATATCTGGAAGGAAAGCCTATAGGCTTTAAAAATTTCAAAAATTCCAACTGAGCGTTACCACGGCCATACAAAATAAATATTCATTTTTTATCTTAAGCCCGTATGACACTACATTTATTTTTCATTAATTAACTACGCTACGCTCCCGGCTACGCACGGAATGTGTTTACTAATGAGAAAAAAAATAAGTTTTTAGCTGACCCGGCAAACGTTGTTTTGCCATGTATATTATTTCTAAGAAACATTTTTTTAGTTCAATAAAAATAACTATCTACTATAAGTGTGCGGGGATTTACTTATAATCGAAAGCGTTGTAGACAATCAAAGTATGCTTTATTTAGGTTAATAAATTAATCTTCATCAAAGTAACAAATATATCTTAAATTACAATTCTCGATTGCTATCTAAACATTAAAAATAATTATTAATATTTTTACTATCAACTGTATAGTGAGTAAGACAGGAGACCGGCTTCGTTCTCATCCCTTTACGGTCAGTCGCCATATTGGACTTAGGTAGATGATAAACTTTTTAAAATCTCCTCATCACACCCTTTCATTTGATACCCATATTGCAAAAAGGAAAAAGTGGGTAAAAAAATAGTGGGAGTAAAGTGGGCGTGGTTAATTTTAGGGGGATGAAAAATAGATGTTGTCCGATTCTCAGACCAATCAATATGCACACAAAATTTCATGAGAATCGGTCAAGCCGTTTCGGAGGAGTTTAACTTAGTAGTTAACGCGACACGAGAATTTTATACATTCCATATAAAATTTTTAGAAAGGGACAGCACAGCCAGAAAGAAACAAATACAATATAATATTTACATTTTCAATTGTTGCCTCCTTATTTTCATTTAAAAGAAAACGATAAAGAAAAACATGCGGTCAAAAATAAAGCTCAAAATCGCAGCATAAATCGCTAAGTTGACCACATATAACAGATTTTAAGTTCGAAACGTCAATTTTAAGTTAAAACTTTCTTCATTTTTTTTGACAGTTACTCATTTTTTATCGATAACACTAGCGGACGATGTGACGTTTTTGCATTTATCTTAATATGGCTGTACTCTTTGCACCTGATTAATTTTCCCATTACAATATATTTGCGCTCTTCTCCATAATTTGAGCAATGCAGAAAAAATGTAGTGTCATTAGGGCTTTAAGAACGGTTGAAGTAAAAGTTTCTGAATGTGGTCCAAATGACTTTGTAGTTAAAACAAATCATCTGCCAAACACTAACAAACTAAATATTGATTTCATTATATCTTGAGCGCGGTTAAAGTTAAAGTTTCTGTATTTCGTTTGAGTAACTTAATGGTCAGTACAAATCATCAGTCAAAAAGTGGGCTGAATTGGACCGTGAAAGTGACAGTGGTATCTCCCATACAAAGTTAATATTATTTTTTGTATATCTTGAGAACGATTAAAGCTAAAGTTCCTCATTTTTATCTGAATGACTTGAAAGTACTTTTTTTTTTTGGGTTCGCGTACTTCCATTATCACTACAGAGCTCAAATTCAGTATACGGGAGATTAAATTATGTCAAAAATATGAAAACAGTCAATTTTTATCAGGTGGACTAGGCTGGCCCGTTTTTGTATGTCGCGCTCCCATTTGATGTACGGGTGCGCACCCTTCATAGAGCCAATGAGCTGAAATTGGGTATACGGGTAAGCAATCGGAATGTAGGGAAGGGAGGTGGAACATAGATGGGTCTGCGTCTTGATGGACATATAGAATATACTCGTATATTTTTTCAAAGATAAGACCATGACCACGGGTGGTAGGAGGCAACTTTCGCGTATCTGAAACTAAATAACCGATTTTAACAAAGGAATATATGTAAACATATGTGGGAACGGGGACTGAACGTAGTACGTGAGTATGCAACACTGTTTTGTATTGGCAGTGTTGCTATAAGATGCAACACTGTGACAGACTGAGAGCGGACGGGAACGAAGTAGAACGGAGAGAAGAGAAAAAGTGATCAGTCGGAATATAGACTACTGAAGGAAGGTTGAATTTAATTATGTTGTGAATTAATAACAGAGTGGTTGTGTATCGGATTAAACCTAAATTTATCAAACTAAAAATAATTAAACTTAAACTTAAATTAGTTAAACCTAAACTTATCCAACTAACTTAAACTTAGTTTCTAAGTTATACTTACGATCTACATAAATGAAGTGTGAAGTAAAATCTAGACGTAAATCCAAATAAAAAAACACATAAAAACTAAACAGAAATCATCAAATTTCTTTAAAAAACCTACGTATCCAATTTTTAAGATCTCGTTCGTGTTTGCTCTAAAACATGAACAAATTTGAAAGCGTGAAAGAGCTTATTAAGAATTAGTTCACATTGTCGCGAGTGCATTGTATGCATCGTTTATATTTTAAAACAATTTTTAATTGCGATAATCACAAGAAGAACTTGAAAAATTTATGGAAAAATTCCAAAATCCTGAAGTATGAAAAATTTAGACGTGGAAAGAAGAAGATAAAGGGTGGTTAAATTTCAAGGGCCGATGTTGATTTTGAATAAAACACAAACTATTTAGGAAATTATTGTAATTTTATTTTATTATGATATATTGGTGGTACTCAATTATGTATGGAACAAAATATCGGCCAAATGGGCGCCGCGACCACGGCGGCACACCTCCATCCGATGGTCCAAATTTTCGATGACCCTGAGGCATAATGGAGGTTCTATGCCGTTAATGTGCCGAATTATCTCATCCTTTAGCTCTTGAATTGTTGCTGGCTTATCGACGTACACCTTTTCTTTCAAATAACCCCAAAGAAAAAAGTCCAACGGTGTCAAATCACATGATCTTGGCGGCCAATTGACATCGCCATTACGTGAGATAACACGGCCATTGAATTTGTTGCGCAAAAGAGCCATTGTTTCGTTAGCTGTGTGGCAAGTGGCACCGTCCTGCTGAAACCACATATCGTCCACATCCATATCTTCCAATTCGGGCCATAAAAAGTTCGTTATCATCTCACGATAGCGAACACCATTCACAGTAACTGCCTGACCGGCCTCATTTTGGAAAAAATACGGCCCGATGATGCCGCCAGCCCATAAACCGCACCAAACAGTCACTCTTTGTGGGTGCATTGGTTTTTCGACAATCACTCTTGGATTCTCATTCGCCCAAATGCGGCAATTCTGTTTATTGACGAATCCACTGAGGTGAAAATGTGCCTCATCACTGAAGATGATTTTCTTCGAAAATTGATCATCCACTGTTGCCGTGGTCGCGGCGCCCATTTGGCCGATATTTTGTTCCATACATAATTGAGTAATACCAATATATCATAATAAAATAAAATTACAATAATTTCCTAAATAGTTTGTGTTTTATTCAAAATCAACATCGGCCCTTGAAAATTAACCACCCTTTAGAATACTGATTTATAATTTATCAGCAGCAAAAAAAATTTGCTTTTTACACAACCTGATCATCATTTCTGTTTGTTACTCATTTTTTGGCATTTTGAAAAGAAATGCGTGTTTACTTTTTAATACCTTTCCTTATCAGTTGATTTCAGTGGAATTGCTCACAGCCGTTAAATTTTTTCCATATTTTTTTCCAAATATATAACTAAACGAGCACCTTGTGAATCCCCCAATTATTCAAAAATAAAAGCACGTTTTCCTATCGCCTAACGCTTAAAAGTATCCACTGAGCTGAGCTGTAAATTTTTTTGCGTTGCCAACACTTTTTGACACGAATGGCAGCAAATCAAAATATTTAGCGAATTTTTTTTTTGAGAAAAAAAAATATACACATTTTTCTTGGTTTGTAGAAATTATAATAAATTATCAAAGAGGAGAAAGAAATATTAAAATGACGCAAATCTTTTGGCATATCATAACAGAAGAAATCTTTCCATTCCCTTCAACTGTCAGCAGGATTAAGTACAAAATGAGTAGCGAGAAAAAGTAACAAATATATTTGTATATTTATAACACTGTTCATAAATCATTAGAAAACTTGAAACCTTTCGCGGGTATGCAACTTAAGCAGCACAAAACCGATTTGTCACCTGTCTTACTGAAAAGAAGAAAAACACAAAAATGTGAAGCTTTAAATCATTTGCACAACCCAACCATCAGAAATATTCCAAGAACGATGTTGCATGTTTAGTAGCTGCTTAAGTCTTGCCGCACAGGGGGACAAAAGTTTATTATTAATAAATTAAAATATTCTTAAAGAGGGAGTAGAAAAGTTTTCTTTTCACAATAAAAATTATTACTGTTGAGGTTTTCCTTCTCTTTTTTGTCATAAGCAAATTGGAAAAACTTAAAAACTGATTTGTTTATTAATAAATTTTATAAATTATTGAATTATATAAATTATATGGGAGAAGGCAGAAGTGATTGTGGAAAAAGCCATTGCAACCGGAAAACGTGACTGTTTACGAAAATGATGCTGGCAAAACGGTTACCGTCAAATCAGAGCACTATGATCGTATGAGAACCGAATTCTTTTGTGTTGAAATAGAAGATGTGGTTTCAACAAGACGGTGCCCCGAGCCAAACAACACAACCGCTTTTGACTTTGAGTCTTCAGAAGTCGCAATTTCACGTTTCAACGACTATCAGCTGGGGTCGACGGCAAAGACCGTGTCTACGAAAATAATCCCCTAACTTTGGAGCATTTAAAAAACAACAGTTTTTTCAGGGATAAATGCTCAGGATATGTGTCATACGTAGGCAAAGCATGCAATGGAACTAAGAAAAAGGGAGTGATAAAGATGACAGGTGGGTGAAAGTTACGTTATTTTTTCAACTCTAATTTTTTCACGTTTGTTGTTGTTTTTGGTTTAAAGCAGTGTTGCAACGTATCTGGTGTCAAGGAGACCCACTGAGACCCCTTCCGACAAGAACCGCTACAAAGTAATGCACAGCAATGCACATCAGAAAAATTCGAAAATGTTTTTATGACAGTCGGATACTGGGCCAACTTACCGAACGGATAAATCCCGTGGCGTGTGAAAAAGTTGTCAAAAGTATTGACTGCAGCAACCAGTCTAGAGGCGGTCCTTTAAATGACATTGTATTTAGTAAATAATGGCAAAGTCCAAGCATTAAAATGAAATAAATGTGTCATCGAAATCATAGCTTTAAGTGTGTTTTATTTAACGTCGCGTTTCCAACCGAAAATTGGAAGCCCTAAAGATTTTAGTCACTGCAAATTTTGGCTATTTAAAAAATGTAATTTATGCTTTGCAGAAATTTAACCAAGAACGCTTCATAAAATCAAATGCCTTTCAAAATAACAAAATCAAACGACTGAAATTCGCCTTCTTAAAATATTAGGAAAAGTCAAAGTTAAAAGTCAAAGTTTTCCCTTCCACTTTACTCATTCCCAGCGAAAAAAATGGAACTCATTATTAAAAAATTACATATTTATAGCTCCGAAGGGATCCATATATCAATATATTGCACTCATAAATATCCATTTAAATAAAATCTGAGGCTCAAAGGAGAAAGGATTAACAATCTAGATATTTTAAAGAAGATTTATTCGAGTTTAAAACACGAATCGTAGAAAACTGAAAAATAAGAAAACAGAAAAATTATAGAAGAAATTTGCGGTCGCCCTTAGATCCAGAGTTATGAGCCTCTGAAGAACACAGGAAACCAAATTAATTTAAAAATTAATAAATTGGCACCAAAAAAAAGAGGTACGCAAGGACAAACTTATATAAAATTCATTGGAAATGATTCATATATGTACTACTTCGGGATCACACTATTAGGAAGTACTTCTTTGGAAGTTCTTGTTTGCCTCGGTTGTTACAGGAATTCTCATGCAAACCCACATTCGTTTTTTGGCCGAACAGCACGTATGTGGAATTGACTACCCACAGAGATCTTTCATGTCACTTTTGACGTGGGCAAATTCAAATAGAATGTCAATGAACACTACTCCAGCTACTCTTTCTCCCAAAACCTTATTTCCTAGTTTCGGCAAAATGCATCGCATGTGTGGGGGTCATCCCCTGAGTGCCGGTGCAAAAAAAAAAAAGCATAACTCGACATCAATGCTTTGCAATTGCAAAATCCGGTTTTGAAATGGTTTTAAGCAGCAAAAAGGGCGTAAAATTGGGCCTAGAAAAAGAAAGAAACGGGGGATTAGTGTAATTAGTTTCCTTTCGGGTATGTAAACTGAATGCATTAAATGTTATTGCTTTTTATTGGACAGCAAAACGAAGGGCAAACAATATAGAAAAAAATATGAAGTCAAATACTGGATCGGCCTAAATATTTTTAAAAATTTTGTAATAATGATAATAAATAAAAGAATAAAATTATGGCTTTCTTTATTTCACACGATTTGTCATGCAACAGTTTCGTTTTCGTTTCACACGGATATCTCAGGAACGCATCTTCCGGGTAAAATGAGGGATACGTATTTACAACAGACTTGTGTTGGATTTATTAGCTCATTGAAGGGAGCCCTTTTCATAGTTCAGCTCATGCAATTTTATTACGTCGTTTTGTTAGTTCAGTAGGTCAATTGTGGTGGCTCAATGTGGTAGCTCTTTAACGAGCAATGTTGATGACTTGGGTAGGGTTTCAACCTACGATTTTCGGAAAGTATAACCTGTTCGCTGGCACTGCAGCCAACAGTACCCTTGTTTCTTCGGTAATTTCCCTTCTGGTATAGTGTGGCACGATGTACGTTGTTTTATTAATGGGAATATCTGCATCAGCTGGGCTTAATATTTTATTAAAGATCGCTGCTATATACTTATATTGAATAGTAATATCATACTCTACAACTCATAGCTCCACAGTGCATTATTAGCGCTACTGGGCAAACAAAAAAATCACCGACACTTGCCAGTCTTGAAAATATTTATATACAAACTCAAGTAAAAACCGCAGAGAGGTGATAGAAAAAAGTAACAAATGCCTGCTTGCTTAGCTTTCAGTATGTGTATTAGAATCAGAGTATTTTCAAATATACTTAAGCTTTGAGAGAAGAGGAATACATCATCAGTGGCAGGGTTGTCATGTTGTTCAGTCATCAGTGTCACTGTCACTATTTTTAGCAACGGTGACATTATCAACCAAAACATTAACATGCAAACATGACTTCATTATTATCATTCTATCCAGCAACTGAAATTAAATATCACAGTGTAGTTAGAATCAACATTGTAGACCATACAAATGCTACATGCTACGGCAACCTTATTATCATCATCGCCAGCATCAGTACAAACAACAACTTCACAACACAACAAACACGACTGTAGTGGTTTTTTCTCTTTTCGTTTTTTTTTTCTTTGTCATTTAGTTTAAACACCAACCAACATTACAAATTTATCAACGGTGACAATTTATAAAACGATAATATGCATATTCACAACAACAACAACAACAACAACATCAGCAAGAGCAGCATCCACACATCCATACATACACTTGGAATGGTGCAGTGTAATAACAGATATTTTTAATAGAAGAAGCTGCAACAGCGTGAAAAATATTCATAAACGCAAAACACAGACAATTTGTTATCGTAAAGCTCTCTGTGTGTGTAACATCGGTATTTATTGCAAATTTTTCACAGAGATTTTTGCGAGGGAAGATCCAACATTTCTCTGGCAGTTCTTCAATTGAAGGCTGAAAGTGTAGTGTTGACATAAATTCAATTTTTCACACACTGCACGAATTTTAAATTTAAACGGCAAAATTTTCAATTTTCGCTTTTTTAAAAAAAAAAAAAAAAAAACAATATCCACGATTGAATTCCTAAGACTTCGACGACATAAATGCCAAAAATTTGTTCCATTTGGCAACTCAAGTTAAATACAATAGACTCAGAATAGAGGCAACTAATTAACGCAAAAGCTTTTTTTTCAATCGAAATTTGAGATAATTTAAAACTTTTAATATACAAAAAGTGTTTAGTAATAGTGTAGTTTGGCTTTCATATGCAAAAAAACAATTGTTAAAGTTAAAGTGTACGTTAAAACCGGCTACAAAATTAGTTTTTGCATAAGGATGTTTTTTTTGTGGTTTTGTGGTTCCACTAAACATATTATACGCGTAATTAAACAGAAGATGTCAGCTGTTATACATACGCTGACGTTCTCTCTTTTTATCATCCCTGATATGGTCAAGTTGGTCACAAAGATTGAGCTTTTCTACAATTTAGCAATTCATTTTAAGTGTTAAAAAAACGATGCAATAGTAACGGACTTTTTTCTATAGAATAACTATCATATGTAAACGCACATGCTTTTCGCTTTTTTACATATTTTGCTCTTCATTGTGTGCCAAATCACATAAAATTTACAAAATTTCCTCTACCCAATCCTAATTTAGAATGAAGGTTCTTTCCACAGAGTACTCAATGAAAGAATTCTTGCTGTTCCCTCAATCGAATATTTCTCTCAATCACGCGCTCCCGACTCTACTTTAGAAACAGCTGTGAATGTTTACATTTTCTAAATTAATTTTAGAAACTGTTGAGATATTAAAAATTGCAATAATACTATGTTCAGACATGCATTCTTAATTGAGATAATTTAGGCAATTTAATTTAGTATCCACACATATTTAATTTATTCAATTTCGCTTACTATGTTAGCAGTTCAATCAACGTTTTGTACCTAATATAATTCTTTCGTCATTTTTTTTTTTCGTTTTTGCCTTTTTTATTCACGGTTTCGACATTAGGCTTGCTATTGTACAGACTTTTTTCTTTTCACTGAACATACTTCCCAGTGAAAATACTGTGAAAAGGGTTGCATTTCAAGTAACCATCAATATTTATAAAAATTTCGTATTTATTGCTCAATAACTTAACTTACACTTTGTATGGAATATTGAGCTGCGCAATGTAATTTAATGGAAAAATCTCAATAAAGTTGCATGTCTGAACACAGTGTAAGGAAAAAGTAATTTTTTTCAATAAATTTGTTATAATTAAAATTTTACCTGTCTACTGAATAGAAAAGAAAAACATATTTTGCTAAATGTTGGTATTATATGTCAAATTTCTTGTTCATCGTTTTTGTTGAGTTGCGAAAAAGTTTTTATTTTAGAGTTTTTTGTGATAGAGACGTTGTCTGCATTTGTTTAGAATTTTCTACATACATACATATCTACATCTAGTTATTTGTGGGCAGCTCAGGATTTATGTCATACTGACATTTTTTTTAGCCGCTTGCAGCTAAGGAAAATATTTTCTCTTTTATAGAAACTTTGAATCTTAAAAATTGCGAATTCCAAAAACATATAAAAATAAAATTTTGTGATAATGGAAAAATAAACAGATATAAAACTATTTTCATAAATATTCAGTTAAAGATAACTTATTTAACAATAAATTATAATTAATCTACTGAAAATTTCTTCAAAATAATGTTTATTGTTATTTAAAAGTTATTTTTAAATAATCTTCTCTAATGAATTTAGTGGAAATGTGCTTTTATTCATCCATCTAATTTATCTGCATACTTCAATAAGAACATGGAGAAATATTGGAGTGTTTTTTAAATTGATTATTTTGTAATAAAATCTATTACAGAGTATACAATATGACTTAATTTAATAAAAGAAAGACTTCAAGTAAAAATTCGTAATTGTTTTTTATGTTTTATCAGCTATTTATTAGGAAGAAAATACATTCGATTTAATTTCGACCAGATTTATCTACTCGATTTTAAACCGTTTTAAACATTTTGGGAAAATATTAGATGAGTGAGGCAGAGTGATATGAAAATACAGAAAATTTTTCTACACTAGAGAATGATGTGGTGTCGTCGTTAGCGCCACAGTACCCCAAAATATTCGACATTATTTATAAGTTCTTTATACATATAGAAATACACACCAAAAAATATATTTCTGTAAATCAACATTTAAGGAGGGTGTTTACCAAAAACTTGGTGCTCGACTGCGTTATTATGAACGTTTTTTAAAATTGCAGTAACCAATAAAATATTCTGCATAATGAAAAAATTTGCAGTAGACAGTAAAATTTTAGAGCATTAAAATTTTATATTTAATTATAAATTTAAATTTAAATATTAGGAAATTTTTATGTCCTATATAAATTTGTTTTGGCGTGATTATTTTCACAATTAAGACCGTAATACCATGCTGTTTGAAAAAAAAAAATTTACTGATTTTGCGAAAAACTCAAAATTCTAATTTTCATTGGGAATTGGTGTTTGTACTGTTTTGAAAGCGTCACGCATCTGACTCGCATCTTCTGATAAGTATTAACAGTTGAATATTTTGGCAATCGAAGCATATATTTAGAAGTTTTTTGTTTTCTAAAATATTTCTTAATTCTGATGCATTGTGCTTTTTATACTGTTGCGGACAAGAGCTTTTTCTTGCCCTTCTCTTTTTAATGGCAGTTATTTCTTCGCAAAAAAACTGAAAACTACGTGTATTATTTTATTAAGACCTATTTTTGACATTTGCATTGTTATTTCTCATGATATTTGCTGCATGCATATTTTTATTTGGAATTTGACTAATTGAGACAAGTAATAAAAAGTATACCCAGTTGGAAATTCAACAATACACAATTAGAAATTATTCACTGATTTAAAAATTGTGGCGCTGCCCAATAATCCAACTTAAACTACACAGAAAAAAAGTTAGCTTTTTTATTTTTAATTACCATCTTTATTTATAATAATACATTTTTCAATTAAAAGTTTAATCAAATCAATTAAATTTTTAATTAGTTTCTGAGCTCAATACGTAATAATAAATAAATTATTTTTGTGTTATGCACTAAAAAACACAGCAGCTTATTATTATCCGATTGTTTTATTATTGCATACATGCAACACTATTTTTACGAATAGAATTTAATACCCAATGTTCAATGGAATTGAATTCAAAGAAAGTTTTTTTAAGTTATATATATATATATACATATATATATAAATTTCCTGAAGATGTTAACCGATGGTTAATGAAATATCGACATATATATAGAAAAAGAAAAAATAAAAACCTTTGAGCTTAAATTTATAGATTGTTCTTCTATTAAAAATTGTTTTGAAATTTTCAAAATATTTAATTAAATTTGTAATTGTTATTATTAACAATTTAATTGAAAATTAATTCAATTAAATTAGCAATAATAATTTAATTGATACTCTTAAATTTTTTACACCTGAAAATATAATTAATTTTTTTATTGATATCATAAAATGTTTAATTAATTAATTCTGTTTTATTTTTTTCTGTGTACGCATCAAACTCTTCATATTGGGAAAACAACCTACTCCAGGGCTAAAAATTAAGCCAGCATTTGAAATTCTTTTAAGTTGTCCTCGTAACCCGTATTATGCAGCACTTATATTTTTTTAAAGCAACAAATTTATCAACAAAATACAAAACGGAAAGACCGAACAAAAAAGAAGATCAACAAAAGCTACGAAACAAGTAGAAGAGATTTTTGCAAAATTATTGATGGTTAGTCGACACCCTGTTGTATGTCAACCAGAGTTCAGAAAGTAACTCTACACTAACAAAATGGCGGGGCAACATTAACAGTTAAGAACAGTTGACAGATTGGTTGGCATTTTGAAATGAAAAAAAATTTCCAAAAACACTCATACAATGTATACACATACATACATGTATAAAAAGATTCGCAAAAGTTTTCGTTGCCACCAATACTACGAGGCGTTTTTTCGCTCACAGATACTAATTCATGTTGGTGGTGATGTTTCTGCTTACAACGACGCGACGTTTAATGTTATTGCCATGGCTAATGTTTATTGTACGATGCAATTTCACTTGAATTATTGTGGAAAAGGTGTGTGTTTTAGTTTAAAAACGATTTTTTAGGGATTTGTCTACACATTAAACATGGAATTTTCGACGGTTGTGTATAAAAACTGATTGCCGGCGACTATGAACAAAACTTTTGTGTGATCTATGCATCAAAGAGACAATTCGTACATCGCATTAAGTTTATATATACAGACGTGTATATATGGGCGGTTTAATTTCATGGAATAAAATTAAATTATTATAAAATTTATTTTAAAGAAGAAAATATAAATAAAAATAAAAATTCGATAAAATAACGATACTACAAATTTCGCTGCTCAGTATTTTTGTATGGAAGACAATGCGCTTTTATAATGCCTTATAATGCTTTATAATGCTTTGTCTTCGCGATGAGCCGCCAAGACGACAAACGCACAAGAATACATTTTTAAGTATTTATACTGCTACAAGGGGTACTATTTATATTTCGGAAATAGCAAATACTAACAAACATTTTTAAATGAAAATGGCTTTATTGATTATTTCGAAATATGCCGCTTGAAGATCAATACAATTTTGCATTCGTTCAAACCATTTGTCATAACAGTTTTTTCATTCGTCTTGAGACACCTTCAAAACATGGTTTTTGAAGGCTTCAACAGCTTATTGGACGCTCTTAAATCGTTGACCACGCAGTCTACCTTTGATATTTGAGAACAAGAATATGTCATTGGGTGCCAGGAGAAGCCATGAGGGTGGCGATGGTCGAAGTAGTCTGCACGTTGACTACAAAACGAAAAATTTTTCCTGGGTTCAACCCAGTTTCGAGACTCATAAAAACATCTCGCATTTTTTCTGATGTGCTTTTGTGTGTCTTTGTGTGTCAGTTGTTGTCGGAAAGTTTCAGTGGCGAAGGCATATTCACTGGTCACTGAACAATACCGGCTTTAGCTGATAGCAATCCACAATCATATCAGAAATCCCTCCTTCGTCTGTATTGTGTAGCACCGGCGAAGTAAAATAATAATAAAAATGGCTCCACTTTGCATAAACAAAATGCATCAAAAAGAACATCATAGATCCCGCAATTTTGCTTTATAATTAACACGCAACTGCGGAGTTGTGCACTTCCTACCACTTTCACCACCAGTCTATTCTCTACACTATCTCTCTTCTATCTCTATCTGGTTCCAGTGCAAAGCATTGCATATGTTGGGGATTTTCATTCAGCACTGGCTCAACATGAAAAAAATAGAAGTTTTCTTTTCCTTATTCTTCAATACACAAAGCAATTTGCAAACATTTTACAAGAGCTGCATCTGGCTTTTGGTAAAAAGTACCCGGTACCATGTTTCACCTCTAACTTGAATGCGATAGTCGTTAATCACATTGTCAATTAAATCAAATCCACATATTGTCTTATTGTATTCGTAAATGGCGTTTAAAAGCCATTTTTTAGCATATTTTCGGCTGCATGGGACTGTACTTGTTCGGAGGCTGCACAAATTTTGTTGTAGACAGCAGAGCATCAATCATTGCTGGATTATTCGGATAACGTGTAGCTGCCTACAAATTGCCATATTAAAAATTAACAGCAGAAACTTTAAATGGGCCACACTGGAGATATGACATTCGAACATTAAGAATAACTCGTAATATTTATTTCCCTTGAACAGCAATAAAAATGTGCCACTTGGCATATAAATTATCTCTAAATATATATGAAAGTGTTTTGTGTTATTCTATTCTATTTGTCTAATCGAATTTCTAATAGTTGTGCTACGTTGGCCAAAAAATTTCTAAAACAACACACGTTTAATGTCAAGTACACATAATAAAATACAGTCCATAAAAAGCAAAATTTCATTAAACTAAAACCATCGCAAATAAACAAAAAAAATAGAATATGTACCTCGACTTTTTATTTAAATGCACGTAAAATATGAAGAGTTAAAACATATTGTCCGTAGGAAAACAAAAATAAAATACATGAAAGTACAGAAAACATTCCATAAAAATAAATTTATTATCATATATGTACATGTATATACTTGCAATAAACATTAAATCAGGCGCGTAAAAGTGGAAATAACAAATGAAAATAGAAATAATGCGACTAATGTAAAGCAGCACACTCAGCGTACAGTCACGCTACATTTCACATGCTGACAGACAGGCCTACACGCACGCACTTCAACGCACACATATTTACTCCACTACCCCATACATATACATACATACATACTCGTATGTATGGATACTGGTATTGTAATAAAATGTAACATAAAAATTTACGAATGAGTTATAAATTTTATTTTTAGTATTTTCCAACAGGCTTTGGAAAATATAAAGCCATACCAGCCCACATGAAAAAAAAATGAAATCAAAACACACTTCTTTTATCACTCCCGGAAAGAGACAATTACATACATTTGTATATGTGTGTCTAAAGGGTGGGCCAACCAAGTTTTCTTCCAGCTTAAGTTGAAATTTCTTCGTTTCTGTGTTTGACAAATTCAACCATGGGGAGGTACACAATTGAGCAGCGCGTGTTGAAGCCTTTTACGAAAATTGGAGTTCAAATCAAAAAGCGCTTCGTGATTTTTTTGGTCAGCATAATCGGGTAAATGTGTCCACAATCGGGAGAAATTTCTGCAAACCGAAATGTAAAAACACGTGTGCATGCTCCACCAGTTCGTTCTGCCGAAAACATTGCTGTTGTTTGCGATATTGAACATCTCACGAACATCACTGATGCAAATTATCAATGAAGATTTGAATTTACACGCTGACAACGTTCAATTAACTCAGGAGCTGAAGCCTACTGACCATTGCAAGCGTCGTCAATAAGCCGAATTGTTGCTTGAACAGACTGAAGTGAATGGTGACTTTAGCTCAGTTGATTCGTTAACAATAATTGGGCAATAATTGATTGCTGAAAAGCTGATACATTCACTTAGAGTGACTGTTTGTTGCGGTTAATGGGCTGACGGCGTCATCGGGCTGTACCTCTTCGAAAATGAGTTCGGCCAAGCAGTTACCGTGCATGGTGTTCGCTATCGCGAGATGATAACGGACTTCTTGTTCCCAGCATATTGAGCATATGGACCTGGAAGATATGTGGTTCGTACAGGATGGCGCCACTTACCACACAGCTAACGAATCAATGGCTCTTTTGCGCGACAAAGTCAATGGCAGTGTTATCTGATGTCGTGGCGATGTTAATGGGCCGTCACGATCATATGATTTGACACCGTTGAACTTTTGTCTTTGGGGATATTGAAAAGAAAAAGTTGTACGTCAATAAGCCAAGAACAATTCAACAGCTAAAGGATGAGATAACGACATTGAATCTCAATTATGTCTCAGAATTATTGAAAATATAGACCGCCGAAGCCGTGACAAGCATTTGGCCGATATTTTGTTTCACACATAATTGTCACAGTTACTTCTATCGTAATAAAAAATATTAAACTAATTATCGGCAAAACTTTTTGTTTTATTTACAATTAACCTCTTGCGTGTTGGTTGGACCACCCTTTACATGTATGTATGTACACATATCCATACCCGTACACATGTGTATGCAGACCTAATCCATGCACATCCGCACGCACAACAACATAATAATAGAAGCAATGGAGCGCATCCTGTAAAATCACTTTAAGTATGTAATAAACTTTAAGGTTGCTTTTGCTCCTCGCTTTGTCATAACAATAGCAACAAAAATTTATACCCACTTACACACCATCAAAACAAGAAGTTAATACATCCACAGAATAAAGATGGGGAACAAAAACAAAAACTGATTTTTATTTATGCCAAAGAAAAAAGTTGAAAAGTAATGTTTGTTGTATTCTCCATAATGGCAAACAGTTAATTTATTGATCACGTGTGTAGTTTTTGGATTTATGTGTAAAAATGTGTGCAGTGAAATTGGGACAAGCGATAAAAAGCTGAAATTTAATACGAAAATTTTCACGCACCAAAATAAATTTCAAAGGAATACAACTCACACGGAACATTTAATTAGGAAATTTTTATTCTGCAATGTTTCTTTGCTTGATTTTTATATTGTTTTAACAGTTATTTTTTATTTAAAGAAAATAATTTGAATTCTTTGTGCGTCAATGCTGCTGTTGGGAATTTTAAAAACGTGCCACGAACCATTTTTCGGACATTTTTGTTTGTGGAAATTACAAAGAAAATACAGGGTGGCCCAAAAAGAGCGAAGGTGTTTGAATTCCTTCTAAACTTTTTTATTATAATTTTTGGGAAATTTAAAATGGAACAGTACACAATTGAACAACGTGCCAAAATAGTTGAAATTTCTTTCAGAAGAAAATCATGATTTTATTATACATATTTTATTTTATATTTTATTTTATATTTTATTATATTGAATGGTTAATGGTCGTTAATATTGCTACGGAAAATCCAAGAGTAGTTCAACCCAATTAAATGTACTGTTTGGTGCTGTGTTTCGGCGGAAAAAATAATTATCCCATAATGAACATGATATCGGTGTTTCCATCACTGGTGTTACATATCGGACAATGATGGAAAAGTTTTTTAAGCCAGCCGTGAAAACCATCCGCAAACGAGCGCACACTGCGAGGGACACAAGGGCTCTTTGAACTTACACCCCTTCGGTCATTTTGGGCCACCCTGATAATAATAACAATAATAAATTAACAATGTACATGTACGTCATTGATGCCCTCATGTTTTTCTTCTAGCCAGAAATTTAACTTTTAAGTATTAAAATATGCAAATCTCTAAATAGGCAAAATCTTTTGTTAAGCTTATTACGAAAAATATTTCAGTAAATTTTATGCAAATTATATTAAAGGTTTTAAATTATTTTGCCTCGTGTCAATGTTGGAAAAAATTTACAAAAATATGCTTTATTTTTGACGAATTCTTTAAAGACTATACAAGTTAACAAATATTTCATCAGATAACAAATCTAAACGCAATGCAAATATTGTTTCAACGTTATAAAAGAAAGAAAAAACATCGTCGAGAAATGTTACATGAATTTGGAAAAGCCCCGCAAAATCCATGTAACGCACTGCTACAGCATGCGAATAATTGTAACCGATTTTCTTGAGAAAATATATTTTGTTAACAAAGATTTGCCGTTTATATTATTCAATTTTATGCTCTTTTCAAAATGTGTAAAAGTTTTTGTTACTCGGTTTTTTAATTTCGGCGACATAAAGCAAAAATTGTAAGAAAATGTTCAACAACCGTGTGAACTCACAATTTTTGTATGGCAACAGTGTCACAAAAGGTATTGTCCGTGCATTGTGTGACAATAATATTGTGAAAATTCTGACAACCGTGAAAACACCCTTCATTTCCATTGACACGTAATTGCCCCACATTTTACAGTCATTTGTTATTATCACATGTGCTTAAGTTAGTGCACCGTACAATAACATCATTGAAAGATAAATATTTCTGTTGGCAATGCTGCCCAAAAATATCTAGTTACAATGTTAAACATCCGATCTGGCAACTTTTGCCATACAATAATCTGACAACCGTGTGAACAGACAATTTTTGTTAACATATAAAAATTTATTGTGTGACAATGATATTGTCACGGTTTTCTTACAGTAGTCTGAACAGAGAATTTACACTTCGGTGACCATTTTTTGTTGAGAGTGCATTGCCACCGTATTGCCATATCCTACAATAATGTAAAATCTGACAATCGTTGTACATAGAATTTTTTAATTTTTTTACAGCTATTATGTGAATAGTTATGTTTCTGGAAAAAAAAATATATATAAATATATATAATATTGTCCAAGGGAACCCACATGTTACATTTGTCACGCACAATTGCATTGCACTTTTATAATTCTAACTTGGTGATTTCGAACATATTAAAAATTACAAAATTAATTAAATTTTATTATTTTAGTATATTTTGGCTATTATTAAATCAAAATTATTGTAAAGTTAAGAAAGAAATAAACATGAGACAGCAGTGCAAGGGAGCAAAAGAAAAGTCAGCGCCAATCAAGAAAAACTTACACCGGCGAAATTTATTTCTTATTTTAAATTTTATGTCTCTTACGATTACCGAACTCTGTTTCCTATATGCTATAGCTGGTCCATGTGTACATTTTATTCGGTTCTAATACCAAAATCTTTAAAAAACCATATTCTTGAAAAAAAGTTCTGAAATTCCATATGTTTATACCAGAACTCCCACAAAAAACCTATGAGAATTATAAATATACAAACAGAAAATTAACTAAATAGTTTCTTCGGCAATTTTCTTTATTATTCGATGTAAATCTATTTCATTTTTCTAAACCTTTTTTACAATTAGTCGACTTTCGGTTGACAAGGGTGGCGATGGTCGAAGTAGTCTGCACTTTGACTACAAAACGAAAAATTTTTCCTGCGTTCAACCCCAGTTTTAGACTCATAAAAACATCTCGCATTTTTTTTGATATGCATTTGTGTGTCTTTGTGTCGGTTGTTGTCGTAAGGTTTCAGTGGTGAAGGCATAATCACTGGACATTGAACAGTAACGGCTTCAGGTGTATCCCATCCACAGGAACATCAGAATGCCCTCCTTCATCGGTATTGTGTAGCGCCGGCGAAGTAAAATAACTAATAAAAATGGCTGTAAAAACGAAGCTTCGAGACGCTACAACACTGCTATAAAAACAAATAACGTGCAAAAAAAGCAGCGTTGTTAGATAGTGAAGCTCCACCTACTATCATTTATTTCTCCTACTATCCCTTTCCTCTAGTTCCAGCACAATGCACCGCATGTGTAGGGGTCATCTCCTGAGTGCTGGGCCAAGATAAAAAAAAACAAAAAACAATGATTGAATCTGAAAGGCAAATGAAAAATGAAATATAATACAATTATGTAAATAGTGCGATTGCTTGGTTCTTTTAATGAAATTTTCCAAGACTTCTGCACAAAATACTGTAAAAGAACAAAGAAAAATAATAATTGAAAAATTATAAAGAATGCAAACCATATTGCTCATTCTGCACCAATTACTAATTTCTTTCTATTAATTAATTAAAATGTTGCCATTTTAAAAAGATAAGACTACAAATTATGAATTTGCCTTATTTAATTCCTCTGAAACATTCTTATTAAGGTCATTCCATCCATACCTTTGTATCTTATTACATTTTCGCATTAGGCCAAAATTTCCTTTTCACTTGCTACACATTTTTCATATTTGCATTCGTGTTTGTGAAAACTTGCACACGCACATATTACACCGCATATGAACTTTGTGCAAAAAATTTACTAAAAAAAAAAAAAAATCACGTCTAAAAGTGAAAACAAAATGCATTACAAAAACTCTTCACATTTCAATTAAATGAATTAAGAATAACAACAAAAAATAAAAGCAAAAGCTGTTGCTGCTGCATATGCCATATAAAACGGCAAACTGAAAACCAACCCATGACTGGAAAGAAGAAAACTGGCCTAAAACCAATTGAACTATATGCACAACAATCTACAAATCTTACATTCTTGAACTATTGTTTGTGTGTTTACATTTCCAAGTGTGTAGGTAACGTTTCGAATTGCAACAACAACAATAAACATTTTAACCCACAAGTCAGTATGTAAAACACAAACGTAATAACACGCACGCACCCGTTCATACGCAATGCAATACAGAACAATTTGAATTTCAATGACCGTTGAACCAGCTCCTGTTTAAGTCACATGACACAACCTGAACACTTTCTGTACGTACAGGCAAATCTCGGTATAATGAATCTCGCTGTAACGAAAATGCGATATCACAAGCGTTGTAATTTTTTACATTAACGAAAGACATCGCACAATAAAAATCAAAATGTATTGAAAAATTGCGTCCAATTTGGAAGAAACCAAGACTGTTTCAAAAAAACTCGCCCATCTTTAAAAAAGTGTGAGTACATCAGTATGGAAGATGGTTTCTCGAACTAAGAAAAAACATGTGCCAATAAATGCAATAAAAATAAAAGCCAGAGAAATACATAAAAGAATTTATACTTGTGATTTCCAAGCAAGTGATGGGGGATTATATAGAATCGCAAAAAAATACGCGATTAGACTTCTAAAGTGATGCGGAGAAAAGTTAGCATCCAAAAAATGATACAGAAGCATAACTTAAGTCGTGAAGTCGTTTTCAAAGCATTGGTCTTGACCAAATTTCGGGAAGAAGAGGTCAAGAAAAGTACCCCACAAAAAACATCAATGCTTTTAATATACAGGGTGGCAAAAAAGGAGTTATATGGTTTGAATTCTTTATAACTTTTTTAATTATTATTTTTTATTTGTTTTTTTTCCGTATTTTGTGAAGAAGACTTGGGGAATTAATTATGAAACATTCGAAATAAAATCATGGCCATTACTCCCGAAATTTTGCGAAAAGTTATGGAAAATATGCTAAAAAGACCACGTATATGCGAAGCAGAAAATGGACTTCACTTACAGGATATCATTTTGCAAAGCTAATTGCAAAAAATTCCCCAATAATATACTGTATTTAAAAAAAAAAAAATTATAATAATCGCATAAATAAGAATGTTATAAACAATTTAAACCACATAGCTCCTTTTATGCCACCCTATATGTACAACTGTATAAATTAATATTTATGTACGTATTTTTTGTTTTTGAACTTTAAATATTAAAATATTATTTTTAGCATATGTGTGAATAGAGTAATTTTTTGTTTATCTAAAAAATAAAACTTAAAAAAAAACTTCGCGATATAACAAATTGTTCGGTATTGCGAATGGGCCTGACTTTATGTCGTTCGTTATAGCGGTATTTTCCTGTATATGCATTTGTGGCATCCTGTTTAGAGTATTCAATGTGTGAAATTATTCAACTATTAAACATGTTATTCATCGTTTCATAATCGATTTACTTTAAATTAATCGATTGACTCGTATTTAAAAATTTTAACAAAAAAGAAAATATTAATTGTTTATTACGACTCGTTATGAAAATGCTTAAAAGTGTGGCAAACTCGGCATTTTTATGCCCTCCCAATTGAATGGTTAAAAATTCCTTGAAATTAATTTACTCTTTTGCCTTTTTTATACTGCGTGCAAACATGCACCTGAATTGTACAATTAGGTCATTTACTCAATTAAGTCCTTTATTAAGCTCAATTTACTTAAACTAAATTAAATTTAAATAAACTATTTTGTGCATAATTGTACCACTTGTCGACTAAAATTCGAAATGCAACCCTTCCCACAAGTATGTTTACTGTGGTGGTTGTTCAGTGAAAAGAAAAAGTTTTGTTCAAAGGCAAGCCAAATGTCCTAACGGTAAATAAAAAAAGGAAAAAGATTTGAGTAGCGAATTGTACACCAAAACGTTGTTCTTTTTACCTGTGAAATTGAGCTAAATTGATTAAATTAAATATGTGCGAACAGTAAATCAAATTGCTGAATTAAAATTAAATTGTCTGAACAGCGAAGATGTTTGAATTCCTTATACCTTTTTTTTTAAATTATTTTTTTTTGTTTTCAGTATTTTGTAAAGAAGATTTGGGGAATTCAAAATGGAACAGTACACAATTGAACATCCTGCCAAAATCATTAAACTTTTGACTCAGCGTTCATATCGTCGTTATTTTGATGTGCGGATTGGACAATCAGGGTCAACAATAAATCGTGTGGTTGTAAATTTTCGATAACAAGGGGCAGTAAAGAACCTTCCTGGTGCTTGGAGACGACGAACGGTGCACACGGATAACAATATTGAAGGACTACAGGAGAGTATTCCGGAAAATTGGGAAACATCAACCAGGAGACGTTCGACACAATTTGGCCTCTCAAGAGGGTCGCTGCAATTTTACATACAATGAGAATGTTTCAATACAAAATTCACGAGGGACACAATGGCTCTTACGCGACATCTTTGGTGAACAAATTATTTTCCGTTCAAGAGATTTTAAATGGCCTCCGCGTTCACCGGATTTAACCGCTCCAGACTGTTTCTTTTGGGATTATTTGACAGGAAAAGACTATATTAATAAGTTAGCACCATACAGTAATTAAAAATTTATATAGGCGACGAAATCTGTGAATCTGTGGCTATCCATGTGGATGGCGCTGCTATTTCAGAATCGAAAGTGGTTACATATTTGGGAATGCAGTTAAGTCACAATTTGCTATGGGACACACATATTGCTAAAGTTAAGGCCAAGATATCATCAGTAACCGGGATCTTGACCAAATTTGAAAATAAATTAAATACCGAAGCTAAACTAATGATATATCAATTACTCATTCACTCGCACTTAACATACTTACCATTAATATATGTAACAACGCATAGAGAAAGGGACCTAAGGGTAAATAAAAGCAATTTTCACTTTTTTTTTTTGATGTGGACAACATCTGAGCATCGAATGAGACCGATCCCATGCCCCAAAAGTGTTCCCTCCCAGAGATATTCGCGTTTAATTAAAGTGATGGTACACCAAAGATACACGTATTTAAATCTCTAAAACGGCTCTCCTGAACAAAACCGGTTTTTACCCCTAGGTCCTTTTCTATTTTGCGCGTCACATATGGATATCGAATAAAAGATTCGTTAAGGAACTTGCAATCAGCACAGAACAAGGCGCTTAAAACAGTTTTTAATCTGCCATTGCGATATTCTACTATAGATTTATATAAAACCAAAGCTAAAAATATTTTGCCAGTTTATGGGTTATACAAACAACAGATACTATTATATGTATTTAAGTCGGTGAGAGAATACAAGGCACGCACATTATCTACAATTGCAACGATGTCGCATAGACTTGACCAAATAGCGTATTACTTATGCTGGACCAAGAGAATACAATATTTTATCAGGTAGACTTAAAAATATGACTCATACATCATCATTCAAACATCATTTAAAATTATATATGTTGAATAATATCGAAGCACTTTTAATTTAGATATACATATATTTTGTATATTGTAATGCCAGACTATAGCCCCTACAAAGCCTATAAGGCGCTGAGGCAAAAAAATTAAAAGATGGAAAACAATTTTAAGAGTAATAAAAAAAAAAAATCAACAACATAACACCTGAAGTTTTGCGAAAGGTTATGAAAAATAATTTGGAAAGTGCACGAATATGCCAAGCAGAAAAAGGCCACCACTTGCGAGATATAATTAAATTAAAAATAATGTCCATTAATTAAAATAAAATAATAAAATTTTTATAATAATGTCTTAAATAAGAAGTTATAATGAGCTCAATCCCGTTCGATCATTTTGGGCCATCCTGTATTTATAATTTCATAAATTATTTAAATTTATCTTTGCTGTTTATGTCTAAGGTAGTCAATAGGCGGCATTTCTTGGGTGCTAATGTCTCGTAAATTTTGCAAACTTCGTACGTTTATGTAAATTTTCCCAAAAAATATCAACCATTTTAATCATGCAAATTAGCGATCTAATCGGTAATCAAACATATTATATCTCGCAGTAATTGAGCGAAAATTATCGCACTGAACACCCTAAAAATGCTGCTTTTTACTTTCGAAAATTGTAATAAAACTTCTATTCTCTTTGCTCTTTCATTTTTTTTTTTGTTGTTCTTCTTCATCAGCTTTTAGAAATGCCATCCATAACAGTTTGTGTTTTACACTTTCAAATAACAACATTTTGTGTATTGCAGGCACGTCAGATGCGTGATTTTCAAATAGTCATCGTTTTACACATTATTCATACATACTCATACATTGATACACACACTCAAATTATTAGCCTTTTGAATTTTTAAAAAGAGTTCAGATATAAAAACTGGAAAACATGATTTAAAAAGTTTGGTTTTCTTTCGACTAAAATGTTTTTTGAATTGAAACATTTATTTTTCAAATTCGACGAATAACTCAAAGCTTTTTGAATTGTGTGTTCAATTATTTTTGGAAAAGGTTACTATAGAGGGAAAATAGAGGTGAGCAAATAAAGATTGTGGCTTAATTCTTACACAATTTTGCTGTTGCAAGCAGAAGTGCTGCTGTACAACAAGTATTTTATTATTCGATTTACATCATTTTGACTCCAGTTGAATAAATATAAAATAATATTTATAGAGGAAACATTTTTACATAAAAATAATATTGTGCAAAAGAAATAGAACCTAATGTGTTTGGACAAATGAATACCAAAACCTCGTAACAGAAGTTTCTTCTTATTTCATACTATTTCTGCTCAAATTACTTTCCGTGCAAAATTTATTTCGAGGGATTTTGGGAATCACAGGATTTAAAAAAAAGAAAAAACAATTCCGATTGACATCCCCAGTATGTATGGAAACGTGCCTATGTGTGTGTATGTGTGTGTGTGCACGCGTGTGTAGAGGCGTGTGTAAATAATTTTAAACTTTAAAGTTTCTATCCTGTTAAATTTCTTTCGATGACAAACTTATTCACATACGAATCTAAACGCATTAAGTTACACTTTTCTATGCATGATACAGTTAAATGCTTGAGACCAGAGTCATTTTACAAGTTTTTTATTTTGTTGTTGTTTTTTTTCATAGCCAGTCAGGTCTTGTTCATATTCATGTCCAGGAATAACATAAAAGCAAGCAAAATTCAATGCTTAACAATGTTTTGTTTTTTAAACTCAATTTCGGTGAATTTTTGTTTGGATTCAAAATTCTGAAGCTTAAAGCTTTGTTAACGAAAATGCCACTTATTTGTCATACAAGTTCATCATGCAAAATAATTTTATTGACCATGTGTGGTGTGTGAATTGGTGCAGCAGATTTTTTTTTTTTTTAACTTTTCTTCTTCTTTTTTTGAGGGGAAACAACACAGATTGTTGTCGTTCCAAACTGTTGAAGATTCAAGTTTGAATAAAAATTACTCTAAAAATTTTACAAAATCCAGTTGGTCCCGTTGCCGTATTAGAGATTTTGCTCAAATTTGCGGCATGCGTTAGGTTTCTGGAATCTATAAAAAAGGTAGAGAGAAGTACATAACATACGCTAGTTCGTCGAAGATTGTCATTTGTTTAAAAATTTTACCGCATGAAAAACTTTAAGTTACACAATACGCTTTCTAAAAGCCATTTCGGAACAAATGCAGTTGAGTGAAGCAGCAGTGTTGCCATGTTTTTGCAAAAATCTTCAAAACATCAAAAAAATAGTTTTTCTTGTTAAAAATGTTTTGCAGAAACTCAATCAAAATTTATTTTGTTTAAAGTAGAACAATAAAACCTTTTTTTTTTTAATGTAAAATTAAATAGCATAAATTATTTACTTCAGTATCACCTGCCTTCAATATTGCTTTGTGCTTAAAATACCACATAATATTGATATATATATCTAATTTGTTTATTGTTTTTTTCTTATTGCTTCCGTGTTTTTTGGTATTTTTTGAAAAACTTTTTGAACGCTAAGCAAAACAGTATAAACTATTTCCTTTTACAATGAGGGTGGCGATGGCTGCAGTAGTCTGCACGTTGACTACAAAACTAAAGATTTCCTGGGTATAACCCCAGTTGCAGACTAGATCATAGAAATAGCTCGCATTTGTGTGTCTTTATGTCAGTTGTTGTCCGAAGATTTCATTGGCGGAGGCATAGTTACTGGTCACTGAATAGTACCGGCTTCAGCTGATAGTAATCCACAGGCAGATCAAAACGCACTCCTTCATCGGGATTCTGTAGCACCGGCGAAGTAAAATAATAATAAAAATGGCTACTAAACCGTAGCGTCAGCACTGCTACTAGTATAAAAAAACAAAAAAGAACGTGCGAAAACAGAGCTGAAAAATAATTAATTAACCTTCACCACCTGTCGTTTCTCCTACTATCCCATTCCTATTGTTCCCAGCACAATGCTTCGCATATGTAGGAGTCATCTCCTGAGTGCTGGTCCTAGATAAAAAAAAAAAAATTTGTGAAAATTTTTCAATTTTAAATATGCTGATGTACGATACCATTCAGACAGTCAAAATTACATGTCATAGTTACGAAGAAACAATCTAAATCAAAGACAAAATAGTAAATCATACTGACAAACACTAGCAGAACGGAACAACATGCTGTTTTCGAAGGTTGCTACACCTTGACTGCCTGCATGTTATCGATCACTAGCCTCTTTAAAATTTAAAAATTTTAACTAATTGCATCAATTAGATTTCGAAATAAGACACTGCATACATACATATATATACAATTAAAATTATTTTATTAATATTTATTTCTTCTTTTTCTGGCAAATTCAATGCTGATGATTCCTTTAGCATCTTTAACTTAACTTAACTTTTAAGAATTCATCTTCAGCTTTTCAAAGTTAAACAATAAAACTCTAATTACATAAGCCCATTGACTTTAAACGCCCTTCAGGATGAAAAGTCAGTTTGATTTAATTACTATACTGTAATTGACATGTAGATTTTATAAAAGCGTATGTACATAAACAAATATACTCGTAAATATTTAAATGTCATTGCATAGAAAAGAAAAAACAAACTGATTTACATACGAGTATATTCTTACATGCATGCAAAAGACAATAATATGGATGTGAAAGGTCGTTGAGTTTTAAGCAACCCGTTCAAAACAAAAATAAACATAATTAAAGTACTTTTTCTTTCAAGTTAATAATTCTTTAATTTATTGTTCTAATAAGGGGCAGCAATAATTGTTTTTTTGCTGTAACAAACAGAAACAATTAGATGTTTATTATTTAATTTTAATTAATATTGGTTTTTTTATCTCACCATCCTCATTTCAAAGCATTTATTTTCTTTCAACTTTTAAATGTTCTAAAAGGAAAATATAATAATATAATGGAATATATATTAAAAGTTATTTTAAATATTAATTTAAAAAAAAAAGAATTGCAAAGCAACTTTAATAGACTACTGTCAAATTTTGAGCAAGTTTCATCATTTACTTTGCGTTTAACAGCTGTTCAAAACATATAACCTCGTGTATTTTTGTAAAAATGGAAACAAGTGAATTTCGAGTGCTGATTAAACATTATTTTTTGCGAAAAAAAAAACCGTCAATCACCATCGATTTTAATGGTAAAAACGTCATTTACTGACTTTCGTTGTGGTCGCACAAGTACAAATGACGCTGAACGTTTTGGACGGCCAATTGAGGTCAGTACACCCGAAAATGTCGAAAAAATCTACGATATGATGTTGGCCGATCGCAGAGTAAAAGTGCGTGAGATTGTTGATGCCATAAGCATTTCATATGACAGAGTGGTTTCGATTTTAAATGATCAGCTGGGTTTAAGAAAGTTGTCTGCAAGAGGGTGCCGCGTTTGCTCTCAATTGACCATAAACGTAAACGTGAGACAACTTCAAAGGATTGTTTGGAGTTGTTTAACCGCAATCCAAATGAGTTTTGTAACTGTGGATGAAACATGGATTCCGGAAACCAAGCAGCAATCTAAACAATGTGTTTCTCCGAGCGAAGCTGGCCCGAAGAAGGCCAAGGTAAGTTTGTCGGCCAATAAGATGATGGCAACAGTTTTTTGGGATGCACGCGGGATAATCCACATCAAATGGGAAAAACAATAAACGGCGAATATTATGCCAACATCTTAGACCGATTTAATGAGGATTTAAAAAGAAAACGACCCCATATGGCCAAGAAAAAAGTTCTTTTTCATCAAGATAATGTACGGGTGCACACGTGTGCAGTCTCAATGGCAAAACTCTATGAATTGGGCTACGAATTGGTGCCTCATCCGCCATATTCTCCGGATTTAGCCCCTAATGACTACTTCCTATATCCAAACCTAAAGAAATAGTTCGGTGGAAAGAGATTTAGCTCTAACGATGAAAACAAATGCCTATTTTAAGGACCTCGAAAAATCCTATTTTTTTGAAGGGATACAAAAACTGGAGAAACGTTGAACTTAGAGTATTGAGTTAAAAGGAGGTTATGTTGAAATAATAAATTTTTGTTTTGCAAAAAAAACTGTGTTTCATTCAAAAACTCACGGACTTATTGATCCGTCCTCGGAATACGAGTATGTATATGTGACGCGCAAAATAGAAAGGGACCTAAGGGTAAAATCCGGTTTTGTTCAGGAGAGCCATTTTAAAGATTTAAATACGTGTATTTTTGGTATACCATCACTTTCATATAACGCGCATATCTCTGGGAGGGAACACTTTTGGGGCATGGGATCGGTCTCAATCGATGCTCAGATGTTGTCCACATCAAAAAAAAAAAAGTGAAAATTGCTTTTTTTTACCCTTAGGTCCCTTTCTCTATGCGCTGTCACATATATTGCTTTGAACTATTAACTCTTTGAAAAAGATACCTTTAAGCCGTACTATAACGATTAGAAGGAGCTTAAAATTTTATTTATTATAAAAAGTATCAAATTAGGGTTAGTTTTTATAAAGGCTGGAGTTTCACGGCAGTGCCATCTATTTATTTTTATTTAGGCACAAGTAGTGTCTAGCAAATAAAACTTTAACAGCCGTATTAATAAAAATTTTAAAACGCATTTTAAAGCATTTTTAAGCTAAATTCATTAAAATGGTATTAATAAACGAATTTTAGCTTAAAATGCACATTTTAAACCTTGTGTAAATATGGAAATTTTAAAAATGTTTTAAAGCTATTTTAAGATGTCATATTGTGCAGTGTTTGTTTTCATTGCGATTATTATTTGTGAAAAAAAATTCGACCCAATTTTCCGAACGTTTGCGTTTGCAGTGCTCCTTTTTTCCATTTTTATTGCTTTGTTATATTATTACTAATTATTATTAATGTTACACAAATTTCAAATAAAACTAATGTTGACTAAGTAGTGATGTGTAAACAATAAAAAAAAAAACAAATAGTATGAAACTCGTTATTCAAATACTCTTTTAACTGCAATTAAATAAGTCACTAAAATTGCAATCTTACCAAGCGTTATTTTTACTGTTATTAGTTTTTTGATTAATATACAACTTATAATACATTTTTTATTCTATAAACAACAATATTATTATTAAACACGACAATACAACTATTTAGATACGATTACTGCGAGAATTAATAATCACGGTTTTGCATCAAGTGGTAAGTAAAAAATCTAGGGCTGCCATCGTCATTTTTGAAAAACCTTAAAACGTATCTTAGTTAAAATACTGATTATTAATATGAATTTTTAAAAAACGTGTTTTAGGATTAAAAAGCGTTTTAACTAATATGTATTTTAAACCTTATTTAAGACTTTTTTATTAATACGGCTGTTAAACTTTAAATAAATGAAGGTACACATTGTATGTGTAGCAACGGTCGGAAGAGGTTAAAATCACAAAAGAAAATTTCTAGTAAAATTTGGAAAAAGTTAGAAAACAGCGCGAGTAGGAAATCTATATAAACAAACGAAAATTATTTTCTACCTCTTAGTTCAAAGCAAAAGTTAATTTTATTAATTATTTTTACGTAATGCTTTTGCTAAGGTGAATGTTTTTGGCAAACACTTTCAAGGAAAACTGACAGCAGTACTGAAGAAGACTTCATTTAAAACTTTTACTTTCATCGTGGTTTTTAATGCTAAAGATTGAAAGTGTCTCGTTTACTTATTACAATAAAAATTAGATTCGATAGCGAATTAACGCCACTTTAAATGAAATTAACTCACGGTTGTAAGACAAGTTAAATTAATGTAAATCACATTAATTAATGTGCGGTTGACATCAATGTTCATGAACTGGCACAGATTTTGTTGACAAAATATTTTTTGCTGAAGCACATTTGCTGTTTCTATTATTCAATTCTTTACTCCTTTCAAAATGTGTAAAGGTTTTATTAATCGGTTTTGAAATGTATAGTATGCACGCGCTAAATGGAATTTGTAGGGGAGCAGTAACACTTTTAGATACCGTAACGATCTCTTTGAGACTAAATATTCTCTGGAAGTTACAAGACCTCAAATGTACTCAGAAAACAATGATGCAAAAAGTAGGTGGCATTACTACACCAGATGACGATTTCTTTGCTCTGGCATTGTGTCCCTAAGCTTATGTCAAAAGTCCACTTGTTCTATATATTACTTATTGTTTGTATATGTGTGTGTGCGTGCTAAAAACAGCGTTTTTTGGAGAGTGTGTGCGTACTTTGGGTAATGCATTCATAACCCAAGGGAACAAGGTTTTTGTTGATTAACAACTGAATGTTGTATTTAAGGTTATTTGCGACGCTGAATCCAAATCTGCACTGAGTTTTCTCTATCAGCTCGGCTTTTCGCGATATACCGTTGTGTTCAAAATTAAGGCACTTCCACTACATACGAGGTGTGTTCAAAATAAAAGCTGAATTTTATTTTCTTCGCTTACAATGGCGTGGTGCATCATGATTTCTTGCCAACAGGTCATACCGTTAATAAGGAATACTACAAGGAAGTTATGCAATGTTTGCGTAAAGCAATATGGCTCAAACGATCGGAATTGTGGAAAAAATCATCACGATAATGCACCAGCTCACACATCAATGTTTGTTCGTGATTTTTTGACCAAAAACAACACCCTAATCATGCCTCAACCACCCTATTTACCAGGTTTTGCTCCCAGCTACTTTTTCCATATCAGAAGTGCTTCGAGGATTGGAAGAAGCGCTGGCAAAAGTGCATTATATCTGAGGGGGATTACTTTGAAGGGGACAAAATGAATTTTGATGAATAAATAATTACTTTTTAAAAAAAATTCAAAATTCACCTTTTCGTTTGAACAGACCTCGTATATTGGAATAACTTGAAAACAGTTCACCATATTCAGTTTAAAAGAAAATCAAAAACTCGTGAGGATTGTGATGGCTGAAGTAGTCTGCACGTTGACTACAAAACGAAGAATTTTTCCTGGGTTCAACCCCAGTTTCAGACTCATAAAAATATCTGGCATTTTTTCTGATGTGCATTAGTGTGTCTCTGTGGCAGTTGCTACCCTGCAGAAATCGCGGCTACTCCACACACGCCTGTAAAGTATACTCCATAAGGGACTACGACTAGTCCAAAAGTAACCCAAATATATGAAATAAACGTGTTCCCTTTAACATTGCGATGTCCTAGGTGAGGACCATATCCTCCAGCAATGCATTACATCAGAGTAGTCCCATAGTCACTGGTCACTGTACCAGTAACGGCTTCAGGTGTAACCAATCCACAGGCACATCAGAGCGCCCCCCCTTCTTGTCGGTATTGTATAACTCCAGAGAAGTAAAATAATTACTAAACAATGGCCACAAAAACGAAGCTTATAGAAATATAACACGTCTTCTTAAATCTGAGGCGCTACAACGCCCCTATAAAACAAAGAACGTGCAGAAGCAGTGTTGTAAAATAGTGAAGCTGCACCTTCTTTAATTTCTTCTACTATACCTTTTTATTCTGAAGTTGGATTCAGCGCGTCGAAAACCTTCGCGAAAGTATAGTCTGATTTTGATTTGTGTGTAATAAATCTTATTTGTATATAAATCTTGTTTGTATACATACGAGTATGATTGTAGACACACACACACTTTTTGATTATCCTGTAGGTTTTACTCGTTTCTTGACTTTTAAATCGTTCAGCGTAAAATATTAATTACAAAATCTTTATAAAGCAATTAAATTATTTCATTCCCCCCCTAAATACACGTTAGAAAATAAAGAAGAATAATAAACGGGAAAGGAAAGAGCCAAGGGCATGATTTCGAATTAAATTATTTTAAATGCATTAAAAATATGTCCTTTAAAATGAAGTTTTAATTTTTTTGGTCTTTATATTTCTTACATGAAGCCTAAGATGTTTGTAAAGTATGTACGAGTATGTATATGGGGAATACTTCTCATGCTGTCATTATGTGTGTGCCTTTGTTGAGTTTAATTAAGCGAAGAACATAAATTGTTTCCAGCTTGATAGCTGTAAGTAAGTGACGTATGTATGTGTTTTCAAGTTCATTCTCGAAAGAACAAATATCGACATGTTTGCCAACGAAGTGAATAAAATATTTTAAGAAATCTTTCGTTTAACAAAATAATTCGTTGCTATCGACATACGGGATGTTTGTTTTAAGGAGTGGCACTCGAGTTCTTAATATACCACGTTGTGGTTGTAACCATTTGCAGGATCTTATTGTGTCATATTGTGGTTTATAAACAAAAGTACCATATATAGACCATATCGACCGCTGTGCGCGAAATTATCGTATGTTACACTTTTTTCGAAATCGACTTTTTTATGCAAAATGGTTCTAAATCCATTAATTCATCTGCAGATAAAGTATTATAGCGATAATTGTTATAGTTATGGAAATAACACTATGTACATTTTATCGTATGTGACAGTTACTGCTGTCAGGCAAATAAGAAAAAGACGAATAAAAACGCTCTCCTGTGCAATTTAGTTTTTGTAACATACGATAATTTCGCGCACAGGGGTCGATATATGGATGGCGTTATATAGTAAAATATAACCACTTCGGCGATATATATTTGAGAGAGTTTCGGTTTAATGTGTTCTAATTTTCTGCTGTAATCAAAATTTCATGTAAGACATATTTCTATTTTATTTCGATTTGAATGTTCTTCGTCGGTATTGTGTAGCACCGGTGAAGTAAAATAATTACTAAAAAAAAATGGGTACTAAAAACGAAGCTTAAAAATTTAGTACGTCTTCTTGGCATCTGAGACGCCACAACACTGCTGTAAAACAAAAAACGTGCTAAAGCTGAGTTGTAGATAGAGCAATTTCACCGCCTATCATATCTCCTACTATCCCTTTCCTCTAGTTCCAGCACAATGCAGCTTTTTTATATTGGTCATCTCTTGAGTGCTGGTCCAAGATAAAAAAAGTTAATCACTTAATCGACTCTTAAAACTATTCAAACTTTCGCATATTTTATTAAGTATTTTCATTCAGTTCCATTAATAATTTTAAATTAATTTTATTTTACAACAAACTTACTTTTACTGTTTTTTAAAGGTTACCAATTATTTTTGAATTGTTCAAACTGTAGCAGCTGAAGTACTAAAAATCGTATTTAAAGAACACATCAAGTTGATTTGAATGAAGTGTCCGCTGGTTAAACGTGAAAAATTACCAATTTTAAATAATCAGTTTAATTAAAAGCATCAATTTTAAAATACTTTTATCCAAATGAAATGTTTGTGTGCTGTAGTAGTTCAAATGAATATTTACTCAGTAGATTGTTTTGGGATACAAGGAAAAATTATAAAACTTTATGAATTATATTTTTTCCATTCAGATTTTCTGTTGAAGTTTTTGCTTTCGTTAAATAAAACTGACCCAAAACTAAATTTATTCAAAATTTGCTGATTTCTTGCCACAATATACTGTCCCTCACTAATTATACAAACACTGTCACTGAAACTCAATGACTTATTTACTTGTTAGAAAACAAATAAGCAAACAAACCGACAAAAAACCGAAATAGAATAGAACGCACAAAATGTAAATGTACTTCGTGTTCAAAATTTATAATGTCCGCAACCTCCGAAGCATATAAATATATTCACTCATTCACACACATCCATGCATGCTTGCAAATGCATGGATGTATGTGTATATGTAAGTCCTTTTTCGCTAAAAAGTCATGTTTCCAAATCATTTTCAGTGTAAATACAACACAGTTTCTGATTACGATGGAGTATGAAAGGTAAAATATTTTTGTCGACATCCCTCTGAAATTTTCTCACACAATTTCATGAAAATATTTATATACCTGTACATTAATATGTATGTGTATGTGTGTATTTATGTATGTATATGTAACTCAGACAATTGATTTATATACTCCTACAATGCGTGTGGTTTCAGTAAATCTATGAAACTGTTAGTTGAAATTTGAGAAGGCAGCGTGAGTAGGTACTCATGACAAAGTAGATACACTTAGGATTGCATGCAAATTTTTGATGCACGACTTGCAGAAACTTTTTGTTAATGTTATACTTCCGTCCCTGCATGGGAGTCCTCTTCAGAAGATATTGTCTTTGGCAAACACGTGGTTCCCCAGCCTAGAAGTATTATTTGGGTAATTGGAGACATCACCTTCTACTGCAACTCGTAAAACTCATATCAACTGTGGAAACAGAGAAACGGGTCGGTATTATGCAGGTGTAACATTAGCCGTAACATCCCTGGATTCGAAGCTGATTTAAGGGAATCCCTTGTATTGGAACTTTCGAAGTCCCAACAGTGGCTTTATTGTTGCTACTACGAGAACCGGTGATCCAGCACACGGCTGTTTTAAGACTGATGAACTGATGGATCTATGGTTGTCTTCTCCGATGAGATATCACGCCCTTGCGTACTACACCTGGAAAGGTACGTGTCTGTATACCAGGCAGAGGTGTTCGGATTGTAGCACGCATTGGATCACTTGTCTAAGGCTCAGGTGGAGGGGAAGAGGATTCTCTTACACTTGACCATGTGTCTCTGCTGGAGACTGTCCGAGGACTCATTAGGCGCGGCTGAGTCAACGATCTTATACTGATGTTGATCGGGGGGCACTCCGGTGTTATAGGCATGAAGTCGCAAGGCAGTGATTCTGTGGACCGTAGTCCAAATTTCCGCTGCGAGATGGGATGATCAGGGCTGCGGTCGTATGGTGGTTGTGGATGGCAGAGTTTGATAACCTCTAGGCACGCTCGTATAGTACTCAGGCCACCCTTGGATCGGGCGGCGCGACATGTACGTGAGTACGACCGAGCTAACTTGAACTAGATCACGGCCCTAGTAACGTGACATGTGAACTTCATGTATCATCTGAGGCGGATCGGCGTGAAGGGAATGATATTGCAGACTATGCCTAGAGGAGGCTGAAAGAGCGGGATATATTTTGTAAGGACTAGGGCTACGCACCGTGCCATCCTAGAATGGGAGTGCAATGGCAGAACTTAGTCTGGGGCAGATGCCTGCGATAAGTAGAAACTCGAGGATGAGGTGGGGTCCGAGAAGTCAGTGGAGTCTAGAGCAAACGCTGGGATTGGCGCGGATGTCAAAGCCTAATTGTTTTGGCACTTGTTGGTTGAACTGGCAATCATTTGGATACGACGTGGTTGCAAAGGAACCCGATTTAGTGGCGGTCTGATTCGATGTCCCGCACACTTAAAAAGGTTTGCAAATTCAGTCGTTGTTGAGATCACTGTAAGATATATATAGATATATATATATAGGCTGCTTCCCACGATAATGTTAACCACAATCTGTCATACTTCCGTGGATTCAAAAAGTAGTCGCGAAAACTGAAAGTCGTGGATTTCTTATCAAAAGAACCTTCCGACAACAATTGAAACAATTATAAAATTACAGTCTGAATCAGAGAATTATCAGCGCTAACTCCTCACTTCTGCGCATTTACTGGAGATTCCGAAGTTGCGGCTGCGCAGCCTTACCGCCACGATGATGCGCCATTACCAGGCGCAAGGATCTGCCGTTCAAACACTTCTGCTCTGAGATTCAACTACGAAGAGCAGAGTGCAGCTCATTAGCTCTGCGGGTGCTCTTTTACACCTGGTGACCTGCGCCTTCGCGTGCTGGGGGTCTCATCGTTCGGCAGCCTATAGGAGCTGTCGGGAATGGGGTTCAGGGAGCTGAGCGAGTTTATCAGCCGGTCGTCGGGTTAACATCGTCGCTTTTGTCGCCCCGTTGGTCTCTTCGGTTCTAACTGTGGTTTTCCTTCCACTCTGTCGCATCCTCATCCAGCGATTATTGAAAGTAAGTGAAGAATGTCCATCGCAATTGCAACAATTTTTTTTTTTTGTAATTTAAAATTTTCTCATTCTTTAAAAAAATCAATGCTGACAACCAGTGCGCATTACCGCTGCATTAAAAGTGGCATGCCATCGCAACCAAATATGCTCTGGGTTTTTGTTAACATACACATACACACACACACAGAAAGTATTTCATGTACATGTTCATATCTGTTGGCAGTTTGGGTGGTTGTGTTTGCAAATAGTACTGACAGTCAGTGGATAAAAAAAATCATTAATTTAAATTTGTTTAAGGACTTACGTAAAGCGATGCAATAGACATTTAACACCGACTTTTTTTTTAATTTAATAAAAATTTTAATTGGTTGTCCATATTTAAAAGAAAATAAAAATACTTTTGGTACGTGCACGAAAAATCTTTAATTTTTGAAAAATTTATTTAAGTTATCCAGGTGGGCCAAGAGGTTGTCATTCATTTAAATATCCCATTTTGAATAGACCCTTCTCTGTATAAAAATATATAAAGATGAAGAATAAATTTAAACCCGAATAGTACTTATACTTTGTTTTGATAACGTTGCAAATGTTCAAAGTCCATTATAATTCACAATTACTTTACAAGATGACAGTCTGTTCAATAATCCTTTAAAAGCGATTTAATGGTGTAAAATAACACGATCAGGGATCAAAACGAAAGAGACTAGACGACTAGAAGAACCACTCATAATTTTGAGTAATTTCTCTACATATTATCTCTCTACAAGTAGTTCTTGTACTATGGAAGCAGCATCTAACTTAATTGTTGTACGGAGCACACCGATGTCGACCATCAGTAACCGCGGTGTATTATAAAGGCAGCCAGAGATCTTCGTAGTAAATACAAGTGAGAGGCAATAAATTACACTCTTGCTATCTCTTTCTGATATTTACTACAGTCAGCGTTACCATATGGGAAGATTTATTTTATTTTCGATGATTTTTGACATGTCAAAAAGAATAAAAGTTTTTTGAGCTTAAAAAAAAGATTTTAAAAATTAAGATATTTAGTACTTTTAGACAATTAATTGAACTTCCTGTCTATTAAAACTACTATTAATAGTATTTCTCAATCAGCGAAATCGTTCCAAATGTCATTGATCCGAATAATATTGAAAAAATTTAGGACGAATGACAAGAATTGCGTCACTTTACGTTAAAAAAAAACAATTTATTGGGTGAAGAAAATAATGAAATATTTAAAGATGGCATTTGGAATGCAAATCGTTTCTATTGCTTCTGAAGCTTTTCGTTGTTTCAAAATTTGTTTTTTTTAAATTGGTCAATACCAACAGCTAACGTCGAAAGTATTTTTTATGAATACGAAATGATGCCACTGGCGGCATGCAACAACTCCCAAGAGAAATAAGTCCCAAGAAAAAATTAAATAAGAGCCTAAAAATGTTTTTACAAATGTGGGTGTTTTATCATTATGAAATCGATTTAATTTCTTATTTAAGGTTATTTCTTTCTTGTTGTGCCTTATTTCATTTCTGTTCAGTGCTCCGATTTTGGAAGTTATTTCATTAATTTCATTGGAAGGAATGGAATTTATTTCATTTTCGGTTTGGGTACTATTTTATTTTCTTTGGGATTAACTTCATTTCTTCTTCAGTGTGGGACTGGCTGCATTTGTTTTGGGATTCTTTTCATTGGGAGTTGCATTGCACTGGGACTTATTTCGCCGGGCAGGGGGAAACATTTTGCCGATAAAATCGCTATTCCCTATTTTAAAATATGAAACATATTACAAGCTAACGGATCCGCTATCGCTAAACCGAGAAAAATTGCCAGTCAATCGGTTAACAGATTAACTGTTAATGTATTGAATACCCTAATAAGTAGCCTTTGGGCACTCCGTTAATAGAACATGATTTTGTATGGCATACCAATTGAGATGCAAATTGCGTTATCCTGTGCAATAAAAAATTAATAAATTTAAAATAACTACCGTGTACACTGTACATATATGCATTTACCAACAAGTGCTTACAGCAATAACTCCATATTAAATGAAAACAAATACCATCGTTATTTGTACGAGTATAATTTTTCATTATATAAATAGACAAGAATAAATAAATGAATAAGTATGTAAATAAATAAGATATCATTGATGAATTCCTATTAATTGTAATAAATTCCGTTATCAAACCACAAACACCAAATATAATAAAAAATAAATAAAATAAAAAAATGCGGATGCGTGTATGCATGATTGCATGCAATTATGCACGTTGCACATGGAATTGTGTTTCTGCTGCAGCACAAGTGTATACGGCAGTACGTATGCATGCCTGCACAGCCACAGCACATCAAATATGCAGATGATTTCCGATAGATGATTAAAAAGTTTTTTAAAGTTATTTTAATTTTTATACAGCATATTAATATCGCATTAAATAATAAAGAAACATTTGGAATATTAAAGCTGATATTCTATTCACCATTCCACATTAAATTGAAACAAACATTATTAAATGTTTTGTATGGAGCAATTTTTTCTATCTGAAATTTGGCAGGTGCAGGAGGCACCAGCCTCTTTACTGCATTTGAATATGCGTATGAGTTTCAATACCTCGCACTATGAAAGTCTAAAGTGTCGGTTTTTTTTTTTGGGCCAGAATTCAGGTGGTGTCTTCTACATATGCAATGTATTGCACCGGAACTATTGAGAATAATCAGAATTCTTGCACAACTCTCCAGTTGCACGTTTTTGTGAATTTGTAAAGCAGACTCAGTAGGAGGTTTTTTTTTTGTTGACTTGGTATTTAAATACGTATTTAGTTAATTTTCATGTAAATTTAAATACAGCTTCAGTTTTTGAGTGGTAATTAAATGTTAAGGTATGTACACACGATTGCCATATAATACAATAGTGACAGAAAAATTCTAATAAAATGTTTAACTCACAATTTTTGTGTGGCAACATTGTCACAAAATGTATTTTCCGCTCATTGCACGACATTAATATTGTCACAATTCTGACAATCGTAAGAACACCCTTCGTTTCCATTAACGGACATTTGTTATTATCACATATGCTTAATTTAGTGCACCGTACAATAACACCATTGTCAGATAATTATTTCTATTGGCAACGCTGCCCATAAATGTTAAGAGACAATGTTTAACATCGGATCTGGCAACTTTTGCCATACAATAACCTGACAACCGTGTGAATAGATAATCTTTGTTGACAGATAAACTCATTGTCGAACAATTGTGTGACAGTGAATTTGGGATTTTTCGTACAATAGTGCGAACTGACAATTTTTCTTTGTGAGTGCATTGCAACCATATTGCCATATCGTATAATATAGTATAATATGGCAACCGTGTGTACATGGCTTTATTATTTAAATGCGATAAAAGTATGGTAGCACTATGAAATTAAAGATAGTTTTCAGAAACAACACTGTTTAGGAATGGCATCATGTGGTACAGAAACATTTTAAAAGTAATAGAAACCCCTTTTTTAAGTGAAAAAATTAACAAAAACCTTTTCATTATTCATATCATTTTTATATTGTATGTGGTAACTTAAATTGGACTTAAATACGCGACATTTAAGTACTATTTAAATTTCATAAAAGGCAGCAGTGGAAAACTGAATTTTGTTTTTAAATATCACTTAAATATAAATACGATTTAAATACTATGTCAAAAATTGGACCTTACTGCTTTATGTTGACGCGTCAATAGGTCCGCTCCAAGTGCTTAACAAAACAGTCCGGACTATTGAGAGTAAAAAGAAAATTACTCTCTGAATGTGACAAAGTTTTCTAAAAATGTTGCAACGCAAAAAACCGCAATTGAACATCTTGAAATACTAATGCTGCTATCATTCGCAAATAAATTTTATTTTAGTGATTTTAGATGCTTAAAATGCATAATATTTTAAAAGCAAAACATTTGCATCATTGGCAACAGCTGTAAAAAATGAATGTAAATAAACTGAAAACAAGTAAAAACCTTTTTAATAAAATACTGTGCAAAACATACTTCCCCCATCTGATCTGCTATATATACCGCTTACATCCAACCGAAAATGGTATACAACTCTCATATATGGACCGGTGCTTCAAAGCCTATTTTGAAGTTACTCGACCGCGTAGAGGAGAGAACGAAGAAATTTATTGGGGACGGTGGCGTCGCCAACTGCATTGACTTCGCTGAACATCGTGAAAATTTGGGGTGTATTTCGTTGTTTTATCGCTACTACAATGGATTGTGCTTTAGTGAAATCAGGAAACTAGTTCCCGCAACTCGTTCATTCCTGCGCACAACGCGTTCATCATCAACGGCGCATCCATTTGTGATCGATTTGGCGGCAAATCGCAACAACGCATTACAGCGACAACTCATTTTACGGCCGAACATCGCGTATGTGGAGAGTAAATAAAAACTTAATTTTAGTACGAACTTTACCAGTTCGTGCAACTTCCCTCTCACTTTATCTCAAAATTACACAAAATTTGTTATCTGGAACGAATCTCGAACTAATTTGTGCGAGTTTGGACTGTTTTTTTATGCACCTGGAACAGACCTATTGTATGAGGCATGGCAGGGCTATTTTATTTATTATTTTATTTCATCGATGTTTTATTGAATGGACGCTGGATTGAACTCACGACTTTCTGGTTGTAGGTTTAAGAACTGAATCAAAAATCTATCAACCGAATAACATTTAAAGCTCAAATATTAATCGAATGATTAACGAAAAAAGCTCACTTAATTCAGTATTTTATTACTCAACAAGACCACGTCCACAGCAACGAAATCTATCGAATTCGCTACTGACTATTTTAAACTACAATTTGAATAATAACTACCAGATTTAAAAGTCGAAGAAAAAGCCTTTTGCCATTAATTTGTTGCTCTTCAACTCAGCAATTCATTTGCACTCACGCCACGTATCTACTTTTATTTAAATATTTAAGTATGAATTAAGTTAAAACCAATGCATATAAAATCAATTACCAAAGGGGATGAAGAATGTTAAGAATGTTTCTCATATTTATTAAATTTTTAATAACCATTGACATAAAATTAATAAATTGTTAAACACTTGCGTGCTTTACAGTGCAACATGCATATTTCAATTGTTGAAGCAGATGGACACAAATAAAGAAAAAAAAATTCCATTGCAAATACTTTATTGCAGACACAATATGCAAAATAAAAAAATTAAATTAAACTCACATAAACGCGGTGTTTTAAAACAAAAAAAAAATATATAATGAATCTTTATGAAGAAAACATTGTAGTTATTTTATGCCACCCTGAGTAATTATTTTATGCCACAATGAAAAATAAATTGGAGCTACTTTTCCACAAGAATATCGTGTATGAATAGAAATGTTTTATATAAATACCCAAAGCTAGAGAATGTGTTACAGCTACTAAAACGGATTCTTTTCAGCAATATACTACATACCTTCTGCATTACTTAGAAGCAGTTATGTAGTGACTTGATTATCCCTTGATACAGAAGTATTTCTTATTGCACAAAAAATATCTACTGTTTCTAAATTTTTTTTTTATCTGGGACCAGCACTCAGGAGATGACTCCTATACATGCGAAGCATTGTGCTGGAACTATAGAAAAAAGATAGTACTAGAAACGACACGAGGTGAAGCTTAATTAATGATTTTACAGCTCTGCTTTTGCACGTTCTTTGTTTATACTCGCAGCAGTGCTGAAGCTTCTTTATTATTTTACTTCGCCGGTGGATTGCTATCAGCTGAAGCCGGTATTGTTCAGTGACTATGCCTTCGACACTGAAACCTTCCGACAACAACTGACACACAGATGCACATCAGAAAAATGCGAGATGTTTTTTTTTTAAACCCAGATATGCCGACCGTACATGTAGTACACGTGTTATATTCAGGTTTCTGCGTTGACTGTGCTTTAAATTTTCTATTCGTGTTGTTATTGTGCAACAGAATATAAGGGTAAGTTGTGTCTAGGGCAATTCCTAATATGTATTTTTTTGGATCAGAGATTTCAGTTTTGTGAAATTGACAAAAGTGTGAAGATGGCCCGTAATCGGTGAGAAAAAGTTTTATATGCATATTGTATTGTTGTTGCATTTCTATGTTTTTGTAATTATAATTGTTGTAAAAGCGAATACGTAGCAAAAGTATATGTGAAAAAACATATTATATGTGATTTAAGTAGATGTATTTGCTGACGTACTACATGTCTACATGCCGAACGTCATTAGTGGGCAAAAATTGGAAAACAAAAACTTGTTTTTTTTTCCAGTTGTTTAAAATGAAATGAGATAAAAAAAATGCATTAGAGGAAAGTGATGAAGAGTTTTTTTCAAAATTCTTACGACATTTCAATTGTGCCCACTCAAGGTACGAACAACTACGTCACAGATGAAGATTCTGGAGAAGAAGATGAAGTGAATTTTTAAAACTTACACCCCTGTTATTAAATGCTGAGGCTGAACTTTTTCGAAATTCTTCTTCTACTGATTCGGATAGTGAAGACGGCATTCCACTTGCATTATTGCAACAGGCTAGGAAACGTAAATGTATTAAGTCGTCAGTAAAATGGGTAAAGCACGATCTGGAAGAAACGGAGCCTATTGTTACAGTATGTGAACGGGAAATTTTACCTACACTATTGAATTGTTCGAAAAATATGTTGATGGTGACTTTCTGCAAGTTATTACTCAATACTCCAATGACTATCGTCCAAACAAAATGCAACTCCAAATATAACACCAGACCAAATCAGATGAAAATATCAGCTTGTACCGTGTATCTATTCGGGGTAAAAATAGTATTTCCCAATATTCACACACCTCATTGATCTTGCACAGCACAACAATGCGTGGCAACTGCATAGACATATGGGAGGTAAAATGGACCAGTTACCTTTTCGTCGGCGCATTGCCACATTGCTAATATCTACTGATGGGAAACCACCAGCAACGCTACCATCAGAATCATCACGCGACATCAGATTTGATCGAAAAGATCATTTACTTACTGAGAACACACGTCAAGCCGATGGAAAATGTAAACAGTTATGTTGTAATTATTGCCACAATAAGACCACTACACGTTGCATTAAATGTGATGTGCCTCTCCATGTAAAGTGTAATGTGGAGTACAACACCACCAAATAATTTTTTTTATTAATTTGTCTTTTTATTACTTATGTACACAAAAGTTGCTGAATAATATACCACTTGAATTAGATCACCAGAAAATACTGTTTTTTTTGTTTGCTTTCATATGTTCCGAGCGTACTACATGTAGTACGGACTCAAAATCCAATTTAAAAAATATTTTTTTTTATTCTTTCTTCAGTTTTGTAATATAATCTGTCAAAATAACGCTATTTTGGAAGATTGTTTACGAAGATTGTTGCACTAGTATGCCCGTCGGCATATCTGGTTAAATAATTTTAGTCTGAAACTGTGGTTGAACCCAGGTCTGTTTTTGGTTTTGTAGTCAACGTGCAGACTACTAACCATCGTGCCATCGCCAACAATGCAATGCATTGCATATTTAAGAGCCTTCTCCTGAGCAGCGGCCCAAGACAAAATGAAATCAAAGAGTTTGCAGTTAAATATGAAAATCTAACTTGGGCGGTTATTGAAATTATCAATACATTTAATATTTCAGTACATTATAATGCCATAAATTTATTGCATACAAGGAGATTCATTTCAAATTGTAATTTCAACACACAGAAAAAAGTCAGCAATAATATCAAGAAGAACAAGAACTGCACACAACTAAATCGAATAAAACAATAGAAAACGAAATAATTCTAAAAATGGGAGGAGAAATTTTTTTAAACTATTTAGTTTGGCGTAAAATGCGTTAAATTGCATTTTCTCCTTATGGTTTTCTAACAAATGTCTTCCTGCCAGACAACTCGAGCAGACACACAGATGGACAGCGTAATAGATGGAACGATAGACAAACAGATAAACTGCACACAACACAAAAAAAGCCAACCGTGCACTAACCTATTCTCATACAATCTAATCAAATGGGGATAGACAAAAAGGATTTGACTGAAAATAAAGCTGCATTAGACAGGAGTTGGAAAAAAATTCACCAGATAACAACAAAAGGAACTCGTGTGATAAACGTCCGTAGGGTATATGGGCAAGTCATTTTATACGTAATACGTAGACAGCGTTTGTACGCGTTTGTGCAAACATTCTTGTGAACGTTGGTATACATATGTACGCTTGTTACAAGTATTTATAGCATTTGACCATTATTTTTCTATTTCCGCAATGCTTTGGCTTGGTTGGAATTGCACACTTACACGCGTTCAAATTTTTGCTGTTACACACTGAAATACTCAACGCGTTTTTATACGATGTGCATTTCCCTTCCCCAGGATGTCATCTGGAAAGAATGTTACCACGAATAAATAAAATTGTGTAAGAAAAAGTGTTGCTTAAACAAAAATATTACAATAATGGACTGATGCACAAGAACTGTTGTTGCAATTTTTAAATATGCCGGCAGTCTACAGAAAGTATATAAATTAACTGTCCAACTGAAATAAAATTAAATTAAGTTAACTAAAGGAAAAGAAAAGAAAAGAAAACAATCCACAGCAGAACAAATAAAATTCTGCAGAATAGAATAACAATTAAGTTAAATAAAACAAAAAGAAATGAAAATTTTTAAACGAGTAAATTCATGGATTGTTATGATTTTGTTCATAGATTTTTGGAATTGTGTTCAGTATTCAACTTTCAATTCTCGCTTGATTAGTTGAATTTTAAACATAAAAATCTGGGATTTGTAGTCAGAAATTATGAGAAATCCAACGATGCGCTAAATAAGCATTAGCGAAATAGTACTATATGGATATTATTCCCTCCTCAATAATTAATTTTATGGAGATTCTTTTTTGAAAAATATTTTTTTAACAATATCATAAGGTAGTTGATAATACTTTTCCTATATTTTTTTTTGGGAAGGAGCACAATTTTCAAATTAGAATAATATATAAATAAAATTTTTTTTTTTTTTTAAATTAAATTTTTTTTATTTATTTATTTATTATTCAACGCGATTCAGAATGAATTACATATACTTCATGTATGATTAAGCTAGTCTCCGTATAGAGAAAATTATTTTTTTTTGCCCGAACAGCACGTATGTGCAATAGACTACCCGCAGAGGTCTTTCTTGACACTTTTAATGTGAGGAAATTCAAAACGAATGTCAATAAACACTACTCCCTCTACCCTTTCTCCCAAAACCTTATTTATTGCCGTATGTGACCGTACCTTTAGTTTAAAATTTATTTCGAAAACATAATTTGTCGACAATTTTTCTTTCCAAATTTACGGCACTAAATCGGTTCTTAAACTGACAACATCTAAGTGTACTCTGTATCTTTCAAATGCGATACATTTCGTTCCTAAATTATCTGATATTTACATATATATATACACACACGTACATACATCCCAGGACCTCATCGAAATATAATGAAAAGTGGGTTCTGCGAAAATTGGGATGAAATCAGTAATTTCCATTATTATAAATAAAAAATAATAATAACTAAAATAAAATACAAAGCAACAATAAATAGTTTTATTACTTCTATTGTTGCTTTTTAATAAAATTGCGGCAAACTTTCCTAACGTTTCTTAGAACAAACAGAAAATTAAGTTTATTTAACGTCAAATCAATTATTCTTCAACGATACTAGATGTCATATTAAATTATCCTTAATATATATATATATATATATATATGTATATATATGTATATGTATGAATGTATTTGTTACTGTTAAGTGATTTATGTATTCTTTTCCAGCGAATATAAATTGCAAAATAAGTGGGAAAAAAGAATAACCATGATGCTGTGGCTCTTTTTTAGCCCAGCTGTTTTACGCTGCTTATACCAAAGTCTCAATAAATTACTATATTGTGTTTAATTATGCGTCAAATTTTTAATTTTCATGAAATGGTGATGGCTGAGGTAGTCTGTACGTTCACTACAAAACCAAAACCAGACCTGGGTTCAACCGCAGTTTCAGACTAAAATTATAAAATAAAAAAAAAGCATTTCGCATTTTTTCTGATGTGCATTAGTGTGGCTTTGTGCGTCAGTTGTTGTCGGAAGGTTTCAGTGGCGAAGGCACAGTCACTGGTCACTGAACAATACCGGCTTGAGCTGATAGCAATCCACAATCGCATCAGAACGCCTTCCTTCGTCGGTATTGTGTAGCACCGGCGAAGTAAAATAATAATAAAAATGGCTACTAAACCGAAGCTTCAGCACTGCTACGAGTATAAACAAAGAACGTGCAAAAGCAGAGCTGTAAAATAATTAATTAAGCTTCACCTCCTGTCGTTTCTCCTACTATCCCTTTCCTATATTTCCAGCACAATGCTTCGCATGTGTAGGAGTCATCTCCTGAGTGCTGGTCCCATATAAAAAAAACATCTCGTATTTTTCTGATGTCCATTGGTGTTGGTTTGTCTGAGTTGTTGTCGAAAGTGGTGAAAGCATAGTCACTGGTACTGGTCACTGCACAGTAAAAGCTTCAGCTGTAACCAATCCACAGCCACATCAGAACGCCCTCCTTCGTCGTCATTGTGTAGCACCGGCGAAGTAAAATAATTACTAAAAAAAAAGCCACTAAAAACGAAGCTTCAAAATTAAATACGTCTCCTTGACATCAGAGGCGCTAGACACTGCTATTAAACAAAGAACATGCAAAAGCAAAGTTGTAAAATAGTGAAGCTTCACCTGCTGTCATTTCTCCAATTATCCCTTTCCCCTAAAACCAGCACAATGTATTGCATGTGTAGGTTCACCTGAGTTCAAGATAAAAAAAAATATAAAAAAAACATGGAAGAAAAAAACTTTTAACACTTACGTTTTACAGTTTTTCCAATGAAAAAATTAACACCTGGTAAGTTAAGACATTTTCCGCAAATTTGTTAAACAATGCCCCCAACAATTATTAGTACAGTTATGAACCAAACAATTTCTTTATGGGGTGTTTATTGGTCAATGCTGTTGCCACATTTAACCATTTAAAAATAAATTCAAGTTGGCAAGGCTATACCCAAGTAGCTGTTACCATCGAAAGGAAATGAAATATTATTGTCCAAATAACGTCTTTTTTGTACAGCGTCAATAGTGTGAAGAATAAATTTACGGTCATTGTGGAGATAAAAAATAAAAAAATAAATAAAAAAGGCTGCTTTTAATACATACTGTTGTGTCTTGTTTTTTTTAGCATGAGCTGGTCGAATCAGCCCCTTTTTATCCCCTAATATACATAGGTATGTATGTAGCATATACAGGGTGGCACATAAGTGCTATATGGTTTAAATGGTTTATAACTTTTTTATTTATGCGATTATATTAATTTTTTTTTTTTTAGTAAATTATTGGTGAATTTGTTGCAATTAACTTTGAAAAATTATATCCTGTAAGTGATGTCCATTTTCTGTTTCGCACATACGTGCTCTTTTTAGCATATTTTTCATAAGTTTTCAAAAAATTTCGGCTGTAATGGCCATGATTTCATTTCGAATGTTTCATTAAATACCCAAGGCTTTTCCACAAAATGCTGAAAAAAAACAAAGAAAAAATAATAATTAAAAAAGTTATAAAGAATTCAAACCATAGTTCTCCTTTTGTGCCACCCTGTATATTGTATATTCATACGTTTTTTCAATTCACATTCATCCCAGATTTAGTATAGAATTTGTGCGTATTTGCGTGATTTAAAATTGAATGAAAACCTTGTATGAACACATTTGGGAGGGGAGTTGGTGGTGGTAATTGAAAATCGTTCAAACCCCACATCACATTTGGCAATGACTAGTATCAAAAACAGAACTTGAATTGAAATGTTTCCATGATGTTAACAATGATTAAATTATAGAGTTAATACTGACAACAAGCAAACGTTACAACAATAATTAAATCATTAACCGAACTGGACATTATGTAGTGCAATGAAACAATCCAAATCACACACTCAGAGAAAAAATCAAGACGTTGCGAAGAAAATTTTTTAAGACTCGATGGAGTTTGGAGAAAAAGTGTTTTCGAATTTGTTTTTATTTTTTTAAGAGAGAAACAGCCAATCAAGCTGATTACCAACAATTATGACAATATTTTTGGAAAGCTAGTCAAGTGATAGACTAGGGAGAGCACAAATGTCTTGTACAGAATATTTTGAGTGTAGTGGAAAAGAAATTTTGCGTTTTTAAAATTTTTTTAAGTGACCATAATTAGCCTGTTGGCCCAACATAATCACATTCATAGTTATTACATTGGGCATTTGTTAGTTAAATTTATATTGAAGATAAAAAAAAATAAATTATGAAACGATTAACGATTGATGTTTTTATTACCACCGCTGCTACTACTACCACTACCCCGTGCACCGGGCAACGCCGGCAACACCTGTAATACTGAACAAGTTGCAATTTGCATTGAGTGTTGTGTGTTCAGCCGGTTACGATAAATTTGCGCTAATACGTACAACTTACACACATACACACGGTAATATATTATTCAAAAGTCATATAAATTGATCAGATACAATGAAATTTATGGGGAAAAACTATTTAACATTCAATTATTACAATATTATTGTGATTATTACTTTTTAATTTTTATTAAGAAAGAGACACGTTTCCACTAATATCATAAGCAATTAAGTATTTGGTCACGAACCGGTTGGTATTATGATGACTTATGCCGCTACAAAGTTAGCCAACTGATGGAAAAATTAATTAAAAATCCTGTTGGCTTCTAATTTCAACATAATTCTATGGTTAGCTTGAACCCACTGACAAATATATTTTTCATCCTTTTTGGGGCATATGGGGCCACTAGCCAACCTTTTATTAACTTCTATGTTTACAACCGAACTGACACAAAATCTTTGAAAATTACGAAATATTTGAACAAAATACATTAAATGGCTTCCTGAAAAATATTGGCTTTCTTTATACAACAAGCAATTTCTAATTCAATTCAAATCTATTTAATTTTCTAAAACCCAGTTATATAAAAACAATTAAAAATATACATATGATTCTAATTGTGCTTTTTCCCTTATAAACTATATGTGAAATTTATTATTACATACCCTATGATATTCTCATACAGTATGAAAAATATCATAAAGCATTTTATTACAAAAGTAACTCAAAAATTGAGGAGGAAAGCATATCCATATAGTACTATATAGTACTATATATATATATATAGTATATATATATATATACTATATATATATATATATATATATATATATATATGCACAGAGTATATATTAACGACGGTTTTTTTATAGATCAGACATTAGGACGACTTTTGCATACTATGACGACCGTCGTCAAAATATTATATGCCTTGCGTATAGTTTGACAACATGTTAGTTTGACGACATTTTTTTCTCAATTTTTTTTTTATGCTAAATTTTTTCCGCTATATGTACATAATTATATTTACTGATCATTATTTTTATAAACAGCCCTTAAATATATTAATTTTTCAAAACAAATATAAATTATCGATTTGGATGTTACCATACTTTTGTTGAAATTTTAATATTTTTAACGGCGGCAATTTTTTTTTATCGACCAGCTCTGATCTAGGTCGCCATCTATAAGTATGCACAGTATATATATTGACGACAGTATTTTATAGATAAGATATTATGGCGACTTTTGCTTACTTTGACGACGGTCGTCATATATGTGCATGTATGTATATATTAACAGGTTTTTTATATACTCGTATCAGATACTATGACCACACTATATAGCACCAAGTTCGGAAAATCGTGTGAATCATAAGTTTTTGAACGTTCAACTTTAATAATTTACGAACATACGCTAATATACTGAATAATTTTTGTAACCATTTCCATATAATAATGATTTTAAATCGACTGATGTATCAAAGTTTACTTACTTTCCTAATGTATGATGCAATGACAACTAAACTCGACTTCTCAAGTAATCAACAGCAAGGAACGATTATTATTTGTGTTCTGGAGACAGGCAGTTAATCGGGCTTATAAAAATATGTAGTAAATATACCAAGAAATAGAAATATGTTCAGGAAATTTGTAAAGGGAACTTAATTTTAAGTATGCACATATATGCACAGTATATATATTGACGACAGCATTTTATATTTAGATAAGATATTATGGCGACTTTTGCTTACTTTGACGACGGTCGTCATATATGTGCATGTATGTATATATTACCAGGTTTTTTATATACTCGTATCAGATACTATGACCATAATATGTTGCAGGAAATTCGGAAAATCTTGTGATTCGTAGGATTTTTAACGTTCAATATTAATAATTTACGAATATACTGAATAATTTTTGTAACTATTTCCATATAATAATGATTTTAAATCGACTGAAGTATCAAAGTTTACTTACGGTAATTATAGATTTCTCAAAACAAAATTTTAGTAAATCTTACGATTTGTAAAATTTTATTTTATTAAAAGCTTGGTTTTAATTTTTTACAAAATAATTTTAATAATAATAATAATAATCTTAACTTATATTTAAATAATAAGAAGAGAAAGTAATTCCTAATTATTATTGATTCGTTCGTTAATGCAATTGTTGTGCAACATGCTGAATTAGCACAAATTAAACGTCGCAAATTATTGCATCCGAAAATTAAATATTTCAACTGCAAAAAATTCCTGCAAAACTGCATTAAAAACTTTTGACGCAGTGATACAAACCAACTTCATTTACGAAAGTACCATATGAAATGTTTTTATAAATAAGCGATATGTCAATACGTTTTTAAATATCAATGGCATTTAGTTTTATTATTCAAGAACAAAATTATTTATCGATATTTTTAATTAATAGATTTTAAAAAATATTGAAATGGTGTTTCATATATCTAAAAAAAATTAATTTCTTTTAAATAAAAGTAAAATTTATTCTGAACACACACATTTTAGAAAATTGAAATTGTTTGAATATTATAATATAAAATATGCTGAATTTTTACAATAAAAAAAATACATATTAAAGCTTTGTTTCCCTCCTAAATATGTGGGATTTTTCTTATATTTATTATACAAAATATTTGTGAAATACATAATTATGTATGTATGTAAAAAAAATCGCTTTTGAAATATATGTAGTGAGACTTTAATGCAAAAGCTTAGTGAAATGTTTAGTGTATTTACAGATTTTTGAATGAGCTTGAGATCTTATATTATTTTTTGTATAAAATTAAATTTATTTCCATTGTGAAAATGAAATATTTGAAATAAATTAAATTTTGATAAATTTTATACAAAAAATAATATAAGGTCTCAAGCTCTCGAACTATAATTCAAAATCAAGAAGTTCGAAGAAATTTGAAGAATGTATTTACAGATTATTTTTGTTTAAAATTTAATTGTTTAAGTGTTTTATATATAAATTTTTACATCCTGAAACAATAAATGAGGTCGGTTCAAATCCACATCTGAATTTAAAATTTGTTTTATGCATCCTTTTGTTTTTTTTTTTTTTGTATACATGAGATAATGAATATTTATAAATTTGTTTTTTAGTACAAACATTTTATACTTAATTTTTTATTAATGTGGAATTCATTTATGTTCAAATAATGTTAATAACTATATATAGACCTGCTTATGCTAATAAATATACATTACAACTTAAAATTCTTGAATCAACAATATTTGCTCACAAATAAAAATTAAAATCTTAAGCAAAGGTCAGACTTGGAAAATATTTGACGAAAAAGGCGTAACCACTTAACTAAGTTCTGTATACTTTTCTTTATTATTTAAAATTATGATTTAAAACATTGTTTTATCATAAATAAAACATCATAGGCACTCAATAATTTATTACATCCCTCCATTTTCACTTTTATAACTCTTGTAAAATTGACAGTGGTTGCGTTTTATTGTTCCAATATTTTCCAAGTCTGAACGCCGCTTTAATCTTAAACCCATATGTAATACTAGTACCCGTATTACCTATATTTATGTTTTATATTTTATATATTTTTTATATGTGTTATAAAAACCAGTTTCTTGACAAGATGTGAATAGTTTCACAAATTATGTTTGTCTGTTATTTTGGTATTAATATGTCTTCATTGCTTAAGATTCTTTTGTCTTTATTTTGTCTTTATTGAGAAGAACTTTTTTTGTATTGTGAATTTTAAAAAATATTTTTTCTTTATAAAAAAAAAAACAAATTTTCCTGAAGAAGCTACACAAAAGAGTAGCGAAATATCGTATAAAAATAAATATTACATATATAGAACTGACCTGCAGCTTAAATAATTAGCGTAATTAACAAAAAATTAAACATTAATTTAAGAAAAAATATGGGTAATATCGCATTAGGTACCGATTAATTCATCAGTTGATACTCTTGCAGACGGTGAATTCAAAAATTCATAATTGAAAACATATGGATGCACCTAGGGTACAATAATATAACAATGACAATTTCCTTCATCTTCTGGTTGTCTTTTGTTGATAGCAGTCGATATTGTTATTCAAATTGCTATATTAAATGAAGATACAATTATATATTCGTGTTAGTTGTATAAAAATATGGTTTCTGGAAAAGCAAAATTGTCTCACCTTTTATTTGTATCGCCTCTGATTATCTATCCATGACTTTATTTGATTCGGAGTTCTGTTTTTTAATATGGGCTTGTGATGAATTGCCTCACAGTTGGTAACTTATCCATTTCTTTTAAATCACCAAAAATTGAGTGGATTGCTTCTCTTTCCTGTTCTGACCATTTAATGCGTCTAGTCTTTCCGAAAGGAGATGCTGTTATGAATAATTATGTGATTTGCTTTAGTGTGATATACGAAGGTGCGTCTAGAAGTCAGTGACTTTTTGAATTTTCCGCCTCTTAAGTGAAATGGCAACACTGCTCCTGTCAACAGGCAACTATCAGTTGATTCCTGTTTAAATTCGAACAAGCTGCGTCATTTAGTTTGTGTTTGGTAGCCGTTGATAGAAAATGCGAGTGGAGTCAAATTTCGATTAAGAGTCGGGAAATTCAAAAAGTCACGGACTTATTGACCCACCCTCGTACATTAATACATGAGAGCAGTAACTTTTGTGTTAGTGTTAGTAAAATTTAAATCTAACTACCGCTTTATGATGTACTTACTGCTTCGTCGTTTTCTGCTGTGTGGAGGTTCCATTATTGTGTTTCCTTCTTCTTCGATGTCATGCTGTACTTCCAAATCTTCATTACCCATTTCTTCTTCATCTTCTTCTTCCCCATCATCAGCATCGCTTATCGCCGACATTAACAATTTAGACACGCATGTGACTTCCGCTACAGGTATTGAAACTCGATATATACTTTTATATACATCTTTATGGTGACCCATAAAATTGGCTAGTCTGTCTACTGTTGCTTCCTCTATATTTAATAGAGATGTATATGTCGCTATATGCTTTCTCAACGTTATTCCTCTCAGAGTTTCCGGAATTTCAGCCCCACACTCTGTGGTAAACTGTTTCAATAAAGGGCACGCCCTATAGTAGGGTTTAGCAAATTGCGAAGTCACGTTTTTAGAAAACAAATATTCATTTTTCTCCGTTATACCTGCATTACTTCTATATTTAATAATTAAATCTATGGCCTTTGTAGAAAGAGGACTTAAAAGGACGCTCACAGTCCTTCCAAGTTTACCACGCATTGTCAAGCGAACAAACTGGTTGGCAAGAGCTACGGAATCTTTACACATATTTTTAAGAGCTTCATCCTCCATATTTGCTGTTATCAGCTCCTTGTTAAAATAGTTCTGCATCGTTAGCTCGTCTTCTATTGAATATTTGTATGAATATTAGGGAAGTTTTTACCAGTTCCGTCCAACTATTCATATTAAAATTGTTTTGTAATTCATGAATTCCTTCAAACATTTTATTTTTTAAAAATTAATACAACTTTTTGATATCATCCTTTGACGGCAAAATAACTTTTTTTTGCCTTTTTTGACTACATTGGTCATCTAATGCTTTTTTATTAATTGAAACGGTAATCTCCTCCTCCCATAGGAGTAAAAAATCTTCCAGTTGTTTCTTTAAATCTTCCGACTGGCTTTTAATATATTCTGCCCTTTGTGTAGATCCGCATTTTTTTATTAAGGAAGTCATTTGTTGGGCAACAGCTGGAGTCCGAAACCACATCAAATTGTCATCCCAATTAGCTACTTTTCGAACAGCTTTCAAGCAGATATCAAATAAGTTAGGTTTAAATATATCTTTTAGCTCCTTAACATCCGCATTAAGTATTTTAATCTCGATTATAAACCGCCCTAATAGTCTTAAGTGGGATCGAATCATATCATGTTGATGAATTAATGCGTATTTCTCCGATAGTTATGATCTTCGGAAGTATTATGTAAAAAGTCACCTCGTTTCCTATATTCTTCTATGATTTTTAATCTCTCCATTGATTTTGCCGGTAAACTAAACGCTTCTTTAATTTTCTTTTCTGATTTATGTTTGGAAAATAAATGTCTAGCTAATTGTGTGTGCAACGTATTGCAGAGTATACAAAAGTGAGTTTTCGATTGACGACTATTATGCGGCACAATAACATCAAACAATTTTAACGGCTTCTCTATCAACTCTACACTTGTATTATGTTCTATGGAAGTATCTTTTGTAGAGTTAAGATTTGTTACATCTATTGTACTATCCGGAAAATAATCAGAAATGGTACCATTATTGATCGTGGAAATATCTGTATTTTCTGTTCCATTAAAGGAATTTTTTGAACAAGATGATAAAACAGAGATCCCAGCGCTGCATTGTTGCGCCAAAGGATTTAGCGACGAACTAGTAGTTTTCGATACTGATAGTGCTATATTTCTTGAACTCGAACTTAATCTAACTGTATATTTGTAGGAGACGCGTTAGGTACGGCTATTATTGGACCCGATTTATGGCTTCTACAAGAAATCGATATACGTTTTGAAGTCGGCTGTAAATCTGTTTCCAATGTATATTTTTCAAGAATAAATGTTTTATTATGTGCTAATGAGTGGGAAGTTATTACTAAACTTTGCGTATTGGATGATATAGGGAGCGGTTTTAAAGGATATACATCGTATGGTGTCGAAGCATGTGGTGAACAGCAAGTACCATTTTTCACAGCAGCATCTTGTGTAGCAAAATCTATCTTCGGACAATAATGACGTTGAAACTGACTGCATTGTATCTTTGACATTTGTTGGACATAAAAGTTTTCCAGAATTTAAAAGGGTTCCAGTTACTGATGGATTGGAAGCAACTTTAATGCTTTTTTCAGGATATATGTGAAGCGGTTCTCCAGCCGAAGGTGAATTGAAACAGTGATTTATCAGAGAACAACTGTGCCTTTCTGGTATATTTTTATGAAAAACTTCAGCAATAATTGTGGTTAAAGGTGAATTTTTACAAGTAGATAATAACCGGTCTTACAATAATGACGTTGTATTGGATTGCCTCATAGGGTTACCAATTTTTTGGCTTAAAGCGTTTTCAGGAATACGATTGGTTTTAGGTATCAATACCTTGGAAATAATTTGTAAATTTTTCTTGCCGATATTTGGTGGACGCTGTTGCAGAGAGAATATGTCAAGTGGTAAAGTCGCAGAAGCAGAATTTGAATTGGCTTCTATGGCAAGTGAATCATTTTTTATAGATGAGTTAGCAGGAAAGTTCTCAGCAGTGGAGGAAGGCAAAATAGAGCTGTTACAAGATGGGTTTGAAGAAGTTTGCAAATTTTGCTTTCTCGTGGCTGCTGTAAGCTGCTTTTGGGGTGATATATCAAGTGGTTTAGTGACAGATATTGAATTCGAAGAGGGGTTTATGAAAGAAGAATTTCGTTTTATACATTCGTTTTTAGAAACATTTATGTTAACACATGCAGGAGAATTTATAAGATTTATGTGTTGGGGCAAAAATGATATTGAATTTGGCAGCTTTGTTTGCTTCCCATTGTCTTGAGGATTAAAATTTGTTTGAGATACAGTTGGACTTACATCACCCTGTTCTATAGGGGCTGCATCGATTGAAACTCTATTAGGGTTCGGATTTTGAGTAGAACTTATAGTAGTACTTTCATTTTTTGTTGAAGTTGAATCAATATTGTATTTGCATTTAAAAAGATAATTTTTAGCATCTGAAAGATTGAAATTAACGTTAAATATTGTACATTGCACACATTTTATTTAAATTCCTACCATAGCCATCTATCTAGTTCTAGTGCAATATATTGCATAATAATAAGAATAATAAATTAATAACAATATAACAATCATCACTATAATCATAAATCGTCTTTTGAAATCGACAGTAGTGTGATGAATTTCGAATTTCCCCATATATTCTCTAAATACAACTGTATAAAATCGAATAATACAACTGTAAAATATGTAAATATATGTGTATGTGAGTGATGTTTGTAAAATATTTAAACAAAATAACAAACTAAAATTTGTATCAACATATTTGATCATTTTTATTTATGAAATGCCTTTTTTTGCTGCGGTTTCGCTAATTCTCTTGGAAGAAAATAATAGGATGAATAGCAAAAATATTCTAAGAAAACGTTTAAGAGATAAATCGGATCCCTTAAATTTGCCAGATGAAATGTGGGTATTTACATTTTTAAATTTCACTCCTATATTAACTAGTATTTATTTAAATAGATTTGTTGCATATTTTCGTTCAAATAAGGAAGAATTTATAATCATTTTTTATTGATGTTCTAACTTTTTTTGTATATTTCTTTACATTTTGTTCAAGTAAAATTAAAGGATTTGAAAACGAATTTAAACTTGCATTACCGAAATGCGTCACATATTAAAATCGTAATTTTTTTTCAATGAAACAAGATGGAATATGAAATCGTCACAACAAATCGTCACATACAAATTCATCACACTATTTGTCGATTTCAAAACGTTTTAACGCCGAAAACGATTTTCATCACATACCTGAATAATACATAATAGTAATTATAATAATAACCGTAATAATAAATAATAGTACTATTTATAATAATAACAAAAGAAAGCGAAAATACTCCTAGTTTACTGAATAACAATATTAATAATAATAAAAATAATAATTGGAATTACAATAATAAACATAACAGCGACTTAACATAAATAACTATTGCAATAATAGTAATAACACTAACAATAATACTAATAATATTAATAACAATAATGTAAGAACATTACACCGCAAGTTAAACAAAAGGCTTGTGAAAGTATATTAAAATACTGAAATATCGGTTAACGCGTAATAAAATAAATCGATTTAATTATTAATAAAAATCTTTAAATTTTAGTCGACCGTTTAATCAATTTAACAGTTCAAGGTCTTCTAATATATTATTTCTAATGCGTTCCTTCAATTCAAATAAACTCCTTATTGCACGACTTCAAAAATCAATAATATTCTGACCTGAACACCATAAATTAAAATTATAGTGATTGCGGTTTTCGAAAATTGCATTGTATATTTCACTCTATTTATAAGTGTTAAAAATATTCACTTTGTTTGTTAATGGAAATAAGAACGAACACTGATGTAACATTTCATATAAATAAGTAAACAACATAGGATATCTGGGTTTCATATACATATATACTCCTAATCCAACCTTAAAGTTGCAAAATTATATTGAATGCAAATCCAAAAAAAAAACAGGAAAATTTGACTTTTCTCCAAAAAGAAAGTAACAAGTAAAATATGTATTACAATGAATGTTAACAAAATGCTTGAATTTGTTATAAGAAATATTATTGGAACATTGAAGACGGAAGATGTACCGGCTTATCTATTGCTACTACTAATTTGCGAAATGGAGCGATTATAGAATACAAAAATAGCAATTATATTCCATGCACTGCAATGCAAAGATCATAATTCAATAAGGATTTGGCCAGTTAAAAATGGTTACAAATAATATACCAAATTATAATAATATTGCATTTGGTCAAAATAGCATGAAAAATGTATATTAATAGAAATCACGTATGTGAAAGTTAAGCAGTGAAATTTTTTTGGAATAGTTAACAACTATATTATAGCAAATTTACGATCTTACTACTTCTTAATATTAATTTTGCAGCATACCTTCCCCCTCTAAACTTCACAGTAATTTTATCACCTTTGCTGCGCACCAGATTTGAGGATGGTGTTACCAAATAGTCACCATTTTCAAATCTTACCAACGAAAACATTTTTATCTAAAAATAAATTTAAAAAAATTAATCATTGAACATTAATTTAATACACATAGATATTAAGCGTTACTTACCTTTACTTTAAATGCTGGGCAAATTAGTAAAAAGGAAAAAGGAACAAGGAAGTTCACGTATTAACCCGCCGTACAATTAAATATAAAACCAATTGTCACTTGGTTAAAACTATGATACATTAGTTTAGTGTAGTCGCTGCAAAAACAAAAAAGGTTTGCATTAAAGAAAATTTACTGCCTGGCCCAGGATGTCACTCGATATCGATCGTTCGCTTAATTACATATAAAAAAAAGCAAAATTTCGAATGACATCGTGGGCCAGACAGTTAAAATATATTCTTTGATCAATAAATCGACAACATTTAAAAACTAAGGTTACTTATTCAATAAATTTCAATATGGTGTAAAGTGTATATATATTTTGGTTGCTCCTAATAAATTGTTTTTAAAAGTTTGTCTGTTAGTCTACTTATTTCCGGAAATTATTTTTTGGCAAATGATTAAAAAAGATGATTTTCGTATGCTAAACCATTAATCTTTAAAATTTTCCATAATTTTTGGTCCATATGTTACAAAATTGAGTTGATATTTTTCAAGTTGTTCCACTGAATAAAATTGATCATTTACTATATGTTTAAGTTATTTAATTTTTATTAAAATTCGAATGCAGTATGTCAGCCATGTTGAAAAATACCATTTTAATATCACTGATTCCTTCAAAATCACGTGATTTAAAAGAATTTAATTTTCACAACAGACGTATCTAAACATTCATATTTTTCAGATAGCCGGAATTAATGCAATCGAATCATAGTTAAAATTAAATAATTTAACCAAATATTAACATTTTTTTATTTGTACTTACATCCGACTGCATGAAATCGGACAGTTTGAAAAAGATGCATTTTTATATCGGGCACTTATTGCAACATCCATATATCAAAACTGGAATTTTTTAATTGTTTTTTTGAAAAAACATTTTTGGTCAAAATTTATTGTTGTTTTTTACACTGAATTTGTTTGGAATGCAAGTTAATGCTTCATTGTTCACAGAAAACTCAAAACCTCGTTTTTCAAGGGGGTATGCATACTTTACTGTGCAACTGTATATATAAAAAGATCAACACCATAATCATATGTACATATCTATACACATAACTTACACAATTTATAATATATATAATTTATAATTTTTCTTAATACTATAATATATAATTTATAGAAATAGTTAATAAAATTTCAAGAATAAAATTAAATATGTAACTACTTTTAAAAAAAGTAAGCTTGCTATTTTACTCAACGACTACTGCTACGTTCGAAAAACTTTTTTAAAAGAAAGCGAAGCCAACAATACTTCCAGTGGCAAACTTAAAGAACAATGCGAATTCAAACAAGGTGACTGCATTAACTAAAATTCTCATCAGCTTATTTCTCTTCAGTTGTCAAAGTTGTGTTCTTCACAGCATATTAATTCGTAAACTGTTTTGACAACTTGAATAAAATTTATGGATTTGTAAACAAAAAATGCTGTTGTTGTAGGGACAAGTTCATCTGCATTGAATTCGCCTTGTTCACGAATAGAACCAAATAAGGCTGCCAGATAAGATGGAATATGATAAAATTTTTTAATATCTGATTAAGCAATTTAAATTTAAAATATCGTGCCAACAAAATGATACTAATATTAATAAATTAGTATAGCCTATTTGGAGAATTATCTTAATTTTAATAATTATAGGCTTATGTCATTAAAAATATCCGAGATATCTGTGTAATTTATTTGTGTATAGAGTAAAATATTTGATAGTTAATAAATACTAGTAGATTATAATTTTTGTATATATTTTATTTTCTTATTTGTTCCTTACACTGACAACAATTCCAAAACGAAGATCACATGAGCAAATAACGTGAATAATAGCCAAAACTAAAAATGTAACACTTTCTTCTCTACTTCACTTTTCAATTTCTGGAACGTAATAATTTTAAATTATTGGGTAGTATAATGTTTGACTGTTCATATTATTTTAAATTTTCAAAATTTATACACATATAAAAAAATGGTAATGAATGGTATATTTTTTCTTTGAATATTAAAATTTAAATAACGATACAAAAACCTAAATTTTAAATTGCACAGAATTTACTGTAAAATTCGCTATTTAATATTTTCATACGTATTAGATTAACAAAAGAAGCGATACCCACAAATATTAAAGATATTTAAATAAATAAATTTCAAGTACACATTATCAAATTTTGTGTATAAGTTTTCTTCAACAAAATCATCAAATTGACATTTCTCATTTTAGCAAAGACAATGGTAATTAGATCATCAAATCTGGCATCCCTAACCTAAACCACGCCATGATTCATATTACTATATTGGTATTACTGTGTATGCGTTGTATACTTATGTTTACCGTTATACCACAGTGGTACCACTTGATGTTAAAAATAATCTTGGAATGATGCCAGATTAGCTCATATTAATTTATTCAATTAATAGTTGGTAAAGTTGCCAATTATACACTAAAGATACACAATTATATACTAAAATTTTCTATTAAGCAATAAGTAAGTACATAATTAAAATAGATGAATTCATTTTCAGTGTGCTCTTTTTAACATCATAAATTTTCTTCAATGGCATCACTTCGAAGCAAATAAAAACCTTATAATTCTATATTTGCAGCAGTTGTGTCATTTGACATTCGCTTGGAGCAGCAAAGTGCATCATTTAGCAAATGAAAAATTTTCCAGGAACCGTGCAGCCATGATAATTTTGTTTATATATATATCATCTTTTACAATAATATAAGTATGATTATAGTCTTGGAGCTCTATTGCTAAACAAAATTATCATGGCTGCACGGTTCCTGGAAAATTTTTCATTTGCTAAATGATGCACTTTGCTGCTCCAAGCGAATGTCAAATGACACAACTGCTGCAAATATAGAATTATAAGGTTTTTATTTGCTTCGAAGTGATGCCATTGAAGAAAATTTATGATGTTAAAAAGAGCACACTGAAAATGAATTCATCTATTTTAATTATGTACTTACTTATTGCTTAATAGAAAATTTTAGTATATAATTGTGTATCTTTAGTGTATAATTGGCAACTTTACCAACTATTAATTGAATAAATTAATATGAGCTAATCTGGCATCATTCCAAGATTATTTTTAACATCAAGTGGTACCACTGTGGTATAACGGTAAACATAAGTATACAACGCATACACAGTAATACCAATATAGTAATATGAATCATGGCGTGGTTCAGGTTAGGGATGCCAGATTTGATGATCTAATTACCATTGTCTTTGCTAAAATGAGAAATGTCAATTTGATGATTTTGTTGAAGAAAACTTATACACAAAATTTGATAATGTGTACTTGAAATTTATTTATTTAAATATCTTTAATATTTGTGGGTATCGCTTCTTTTGTTAATCTAATACGTATGAAAATATTAAATAGCGAATTTTACAGTAAATTCTGTGCAATTTAAAATTTAGGTTTTTGTATCGTTATTTAAATTTTAATATTCAAAGAAAAAATATACCATTCATTACCATTTTTTTATATGTGTATAAATTTTGAAAATTTAAAATAATATGAACAGTCAAACATTATACTACCCAATAATTTAAAATTATTACGTTCCAGAAATTGAAAAGTGAAGTAGAGAAGAAAGTGTTACATTTTTAGTTTTGGCTATTATTCACGTTATTTGCTCATGTGATCTTCGTTTTGGAATTGTTGTCAGTGTAAGGAACAAATAAGAAAATAAAATATATACAAAAATTATAATCTACTAGTATTTATTAACTATCAAATATTTTACTCTATACACAAATAAATTACACAGATATCTCGGATATTTTTAATGACATAAGCCTATAATTATTAAAATTAAGATAATTCTCCAAATAGGCTATACTAATTTATTAATATTAGTATCATTTTGTTGGCACGATATTTTAAATTTAAATTGCTTAATCAGATATTAAAAAATTTTATCATATTCCATCTTATCTGGCAGCCTTATTTGGTTCTATTCGTGAACAAGGCGAATTCAATGCAGATGAACTTGTCCCTACAACAACAGCATTTTTTGTTTACAAATCCATAAATTTTATTCAAGTTGTCAAAACAGTTTACGAATTAATATGCTGTGAAGAACACAACTTTGACAACTGAAGAGAAATAAGCTGATGAGAATTTTAGTTAATGCAGTCACCTTGTTTGAATTCGCATTGTTCTTTAAGTTTGCCACTGGAAGTATTGTTGGCTTCGCTTTCTTTTAAAAAAGTTTTTCGAACGTAGCAGTAGTCGTTGAGTAAAATAGCAAGCTTACTTTTTTTAAAAGTAGTTACATATTTAATTTTATTCTTGAAATTTTATTAACTATTTCTATAAATTATATATTATAGTATTAAGAAAAATTATAAATTATATATATTATAAATTGTGTAAGTTATGTGTATAGATATGTACATATGATTATGGTGTTGATCTTTTTATATATACAGTTGCACAGTAAAGTATGCATACCCCCTTGAAAAACGAGGTTTTGAGTTTTCTGTGAACAATGAAGCATTAACTTGCATTCCAAACAAATTCAGTGTAAAAAACAACAATAAATTTTGACCAAAAATGTTTTTTCAAAAAAACAATTAAAAAATTCCAGTTTTGATATATGGATGTTGCAATAAGTGCCCGATATAAAAATGCATCTTTTTCAAACTGTCCGATTTCATGCAGTCGGATGTAAGTACAAATAAAAAAATGTTAATATTTGGTTAAATTATTTAATTTTAACTATGATTCGATTGCATTAATTCCGGCTATCTGAAAAATATGAATGTTTAGATACGTCTGTTGTGAAAATTAAATTCTTTTAAATCACGTGATTTTGAAGGAATCAGTGATATTAAAATGGTATTTTTCAACATGGCTGACATACTGCATTCGAATTTTAATAAAAATTAAATAACTTAAACATATAGTAAATGATCAATTTTATTCAGTGGAACAACTTGAAAAATATCAACTCAATTTTGTAACATATGGACCAAAAATTATGGAAAATTTTAAAGATTAATGGTTTAGCATACGAAAATCATCTTTTTTAATCATTTGCCAAAAAATAATTTCCGGAAATAAGTAGACTAACAGACAAACTTTTAAAAACAATTTATTAGGAGCAACCAAAATATATATACACTTTACACCATATTGAAATTTATTGAATAAGTAACCTTAGTTTTTAAATGTTGTCGATTTATTGATCAAAGAATATATTTTAACTGTCTGGCCCACGATGTCATTCGAAATTTTGCTTTTTTTTATATGTAATTAAGCGAACGATCGATATCGAGTGACATCCTGGGCCAGGCAGTAAATTTTCTTTAATGCAAACCTTTTTTGTTTTTGCAGCGACTACACTAAACTAATGTATCATAGTTTTAACCAAGTGACAATTGGTTTTATATTTAATTGTACGGCGGGTTAATACGTGAACTTAACCTTGTTCCTTTTTCCTTTTTACTAATTTGCCCAGCATTTAAAGTAAAGGTAAGTAACGCTTAATATCTATGTATATTAAATTAATGTTCAATGATTAATTTTTTTAAATTTATTTTTAGATAAAAATGTTTTCGTTGGTAAGATTTGAAAATGGTGACTATTTGGTAACACCATCCTCAAATCTGGTGCGCAGCAAAGGTGATAAAATTACTGTGAAGTTTAGAGGGGGAAGGTATGCTGCAAAATTAATATTAAGAAGTAGTAAGATCGTAAATTTGCTATAATATAGTTGTTAACTATTCCAAAAAAATTTCACTGCTTAACTTTCACATACGTGATTTCTATTAATATACATTTTTCATGCTATTTTGACCAAATGCAATATTATTATAATTTGGTATATTATTTGTAACCATTTTTAACTGGCCAAATCCTTATTGAATTATGATCTTTGCATTGCAGTGCATGGAATATAATTGCTATTTTTGTATTCTATAATCGCTCCATTTCGCAAATTAGTAGTAGCAATAGATAAGCCGGTACATCTTCCGTCTTCAATGTTCCAATAATATTTCTTATAACAAATTCAAGCATTTTGTTAACATTCATTGTAATACATATTTTACTTGTTACTTTCTTTTTGGAGAAAAGTCAAATTTTCCTGTTTTTTTTTTGGATTTGCATTCAATATAATTTTGCAACTTTAAGGTTGGATTAGGAGTATATATGTATATGAAACCCAGATATCCTATGTTGTTTACTTATTTATATGAAATGTTACATCAGTGTTCGTTCTTATTTCCATTAACAAACAAAGTGAATATTTTTAACACTTATAAATAGAGTGAAATATACAATGCAATTTTCGAAAACCGCAATCACTATAATTTTAATTTATGGTGTTCAGGTCAGAATATTATTGATTTTTGAAGTCGTGCAATAAGGAGTTTATTTGAATTGAAGGAACGCATTAGAAATAATATATTAGAAGACCTTGAACTGTTAAATTGATTAAACGGTCGACTAAAATTTAAAGATTTTTATTAATAATTAAATCGATTTATTTTATTACGCGTTAACCGATATTTCAGTATTTTAATATACTTTCACAAGCCTTTTGTTTAACTTGCGGTGTAATGTTCTTACATTATTGTTATTAATATTATTAGTATTATTGTTAGTGTTATTACTATTATTGCAATAGTTATTTATGTTAAGTCGCTGTTATGTTTATTATTGTAATTCCAATTATTATTTTTATTATTATTAATATTGTTATTCAGTAAACTAGGAGTATTTTCGCTTTCTTTTGTTATTATTATAAATAGTACTATTATTTATTATTACGGTTATTATTATAATTACTATTATGTATTATTCAGGTATGTGATGAAAATCGTTTTCGGCGTTAAAACGTTTTGAAATCGACAAATAGTGTGATGAATTTGTATGTGACGATTTGTTGTGACGATTTCATATTCCATCTTGTTTCATTGAAAAAAAATTACGATTTTAATATGTGACGCATTTCGGTAATGCAAGTTTAAATTCGTTTTCAAATCCTTTAATTTTACTTGAACAAAATGTAAAGAAATATACAAAAAAAGTTAGAACATCAATAAAAAATGATTATAAATTCTTCCTTATTTGAACGAAAATATGCAACAAATCTATTTAAATAAATACTAGTTAATATAGGAGTGAAATTTAAAAATGTAAATACCCACATTTCATCTGGCAAATTTAAGGGATCCGATTTATCTCTTAAACGTTTTCTTAGAATATTTTTGCTATTCATCCTATTATTTTCTTCCAAGAGAATTAGCGAAACCGCAGCAAAAAAAGGCATTTCATAAATAAAAATGATCAAATATGTTGATACAAATTTTAGTTTGTTATTTTGTTTAAATATTTTACAAACATCACTCACATACACATATATTTACATATTTTACAGTTGTATTATTCGATTTTATACAGTTGTATTTAGAGAATATATGGGGAAATTCGAAATTCATCACACTACTGTCGATTTCAAAAGACGATTTATGATTATAGTGATGATTGTTATATTGTTATTAATTTATTATTCTTATTATTATGCAATATATTGCACTAGAACTAGATAGATGGCTATGGTAGGAATTTAAATAAAATGTGTGCAATGTACAATATTTAACGTTAATTTCAATCTTTCAGATGCTAAAAATTATCTTTTTAAATGCAAATACAATATTGATTCAACTTCAACAAAAAATGAAAGTACTACTATAAGTTCTACTCAAAATCCGAACCCTAATAGAGTTTCAATCGATGCAGCCCCTATAGAACAGGGTGATGTAAGTCCAACTGTATCTCAAACAAATTTTAATCCTCAAGACAATGGGAAGCAAACAAAGCTGCCAAATTCAATATCATTTTTGCCCCAACACATAAATCTTATAAATTCTCCTGCATGTGTTAACATAAATGTTTCTAAAAACGAATGTATAAAACGAAATTCTTCTTTCATAAACCCCTCTTCGAATTCAATATCTGCCACTAAACCACTTGATATATCACCCCAAAAGCAGCTTACAGCAGCCACGAGAAAGCAAAATTTGCAAACTTCTTCAAACCCATCTTGTAACAGCTCTATTTTGCCTTCCTCCACTGCTGAGAACTTTCCTGCTAACTCATCTATAAAAAATGATTCACTTGCCATAGAAGCCAATTCAAATTCTGCTTCTGCGACTTTACCACTTGACATATTCTCTCTGCAACAGCGTCCACCAAATATCGGCAAGAAAAATTTACAAATTATTTCCAAGGTATTGATACCTAAAACCAATCGTATTCCTGAAAACGCTTTAAGCCAAAAAATTGGTAACCCTATGAGGCAATCCAATACAACGTCATTATTGTAAGACCGGTTATTATCTACTTGTAAAAATTCACCTTTAACCACAATTATTGCTGAAGTTTTTCATAAAAATATACCAGAAAGGCACAGTTGTTCTCTGATAAATCACTGTTTCAATTCACCTTCGGCTGGAGAACCGCTTCACATATATCCTGAAAAAAGCATTAAAGTTGCTTCCAATCCATCAGTAACTGGAACCCTTTTAAATTCTGGAAAACTTTTATGTCCAACAAATGTCAAAGATACAATGCAGTCAGTTTCAACGTCATTATTGTCCGAAGATAGATTTTGCTACACAAGATGCTGCTGTGAAAAATGGTACTTGCTGTTCACCACATGCTTCGACACCATACGATGTATATCCTTTAAAACCGCTCCCTATATCATCCAATACGCAAAGTTTAGTAATAACTTCCCACTCATTAGCACATAATAAAACATTTATTCTTGAAAAATATACATTGGAAACAGATTTACAGCCGACTTCAAAACGTATATCGATTTCTTGTAGAAGCCATAAATCGGGTCCAATAATAGCCGTACCTAACGCGTCTCCTACAAATATACAGTTAGATTAAGTTCGAGTTCAAGAAATATAGCACTATCAGTATCGAAAACTACTAGTTCGTCGCTAAATCCTTTGGCGCAACAATGCAGCGCTGGGATCTCTGTTTTATCATCTTGTTCAAAAAATTCCTTTAATGGAACAGAAAATACAGATATTTCCACGATCAATAATGGTACCATTTCTGATTATTTTCCGGATAGTACAATAGATGTAACAAATCTTAACTCTACAAAAGATACTTCCATAGAACATAATACAAGTGTAGAGTTGATAGAGAAGCCGTTAAAATTGTTTGATGTTATTGTGCCGCATAATAGTCGTCAATCGAAAACTCACTTTTGTATACTCTGCAATACGTTGCACACACTATTAGCTAGACATTTATTTTCCAAACATAAATCAGAAAAGAAAATTAAAGAAGCGTTTAGTTTACCGGCAAAATCAATGGAGAGATTAAAAATCATAGAAGAATATAGGAAACGAGGTGACTTTTTACATAATACTTCCGAAGATCATAACTATCGGAGAAATACGCATTAATTCATCAACATGATATGATTCGATCCCACTTAAGACTATTAGGGCGGTTTATAATCGAGATTAAAATACTTAATGCGGATGTTAAGGAGCTAAAAGATATATTTAAACCTAACTTATTTGATATCTGCTTGAAAGCTGTTCGAAAAGTAGCTAATTGGGATGACAATTTGATGTGGTTTCGGACTCCAGCTGTTGCCCAACAAATGACTTCCTTAATAAAAAAATGCGGATCTACACAAAGGGCAGAATATATTAAAAGCCAGTCGGAAGATTTAAAGAAACAACTGGAAGATTTTTTACTCCTATGGGAGGAGGAGATTACCGTTTCAATTAATAAAAAAGCATTAGATGACCAATGTAGTCAAAAAAGGCAAAAAAAAGTTATTTTGCCGTCAAAGGATGATATCAAAAAGTTGTATTAATTTTTAAAAAATAAAATGTTTGAAGGAATTCATGAATTACAAAACAATTTTAATATGAATAGTTGGACGGAACTGGTAAAAACTTCCCTAATATTCATACAAATATTCAATAGAAGACGAGCTAACGATGCAGAACTATTTTAACAAGGAGCTGATAACAGCAAATATGGAGGATGAAGCTCTTAAAAATATGTGTAAAGATTCCGTAGCTCTTGCCAACCAGTTTGTTCGCTTGACAATGCGTGGTAAACTTGGAAGGACTGTGAGCGTCCTTTTAAGTCCTCTTTCTACAAAGGCCATAGATTTAATTATTAAATATAGAAGTAATGCAGGTATAACGGAGAAAAATGAATATTTGTTTTCTAAAAACGTGACTTCGCAATTTGCTAAACCCTACTATAGGGCGTGCCCTTTATTGAAACAGTTTACCACAGAGTGTGGGGCTGAAATTCCGGAAACTCTGAGAGGAATAACGTTGAGAAAGCATATAGCGACATATACATCTCTATTAAATATAGAGGAAGCAACAGTAGACAGACTAGCCAATTTTATGGGTCACCATAAAGATGTATATAAAAGTATATATCGAGTTTCAATACCTGTAGCGGAAGTCACATGCGTGTCTAAATTGTTAATGTCGGCGATAAGCGATGCTGATGATGGGGAAGAAGAAGATGAAGAAGAAATGGGTAATGAAGATTTGGAAGTACAGCATGACATCGAAGAAGAAGGAAACACAATAATGGAACCTCCACACAGCAGAAAACGACGAAGCAGTAAGTACATCATAAAGCGGTAGTTAGATTTAAATTTTACTAACACTAACACAAAAGTTACTGCTCTCATGTATTAATGTACGAGGGTGGGTCAATAAGTCCGTGACTTTTTGAATTTCCCGACTCTTAATCGAAATTTGACTCCACTCGCATTTTCTATCAACGGCTACCAAACACAAACTAAATGACGCAGCTTGTTCGAATTTAAACAGGAATCAACTGATAGTTGCCTGTTGACAGGAGCAGTGTTGCCATTTCACTTAAGAGGCGGAAAATTCAAAAAGTCACTGACTTCTAGACGCACCTTCGTATATCACACTAAAGCAAATCACATAATTATTCATAACAGCATCTCCTTTCGGAAAGACTAGACGCATTAAATGGTCAGAACAGGAAAGAGAAGCAATCCACTCAATTTTTGGTGATTTAAAAGAAATGGATAAGTTACCAACTGTGAGGCAATTCATCACAAGCCCATATTAAAAAACAGAACTCCGAATCAAATAAAGTCATGGATAGATAATCAGAGGCGATACAAATAAAAGGTGAGACAATTTTGCTTTTCCAGAAACCATATTTTTATACAACTAACACGAATATATAATTGTATCTTCATTTAATATAGCAATTTGAATAACAATATCGACTGCTATCAACAAAAGACAACCAGAAGATGAAGGAAATTGTCATTGTTATATTATTGTACCCTAGGTGCATCCATATGTTTTCAATTATGAATTTTTGAATTCACCGTCTGCAAGAGTATCAACTGATGAATTAATCGGTACCTAATGCGATATTACCCATATTTTTTCTTAAATTAATGTTTAATTTTTTGTTAATTACGCTAATTATTTAAGCTGCAGGTCAGTTCTATATATGTAATATTTATTTTTATACGATATTTCGCTACTCTTTTGTGTAGCTTCTTCAGGAAAATTTGTTTTTTTTTTTATAAAGAAAAAATATTTTTTAAAATTCACAATACAAAAAAAGTTCTTCTCAATAAAGACAAAATAAAGACAAAAGAATCTTAAGCAATGAAGACATATTAATACCAAAATAACAGACAAACATAATTTGTGAAACTATTCACATCTTGTCAAGAAACTGGTTTTTATAACACATATAAAAAATATATAAAATATAAAACATAAATATAGGTAATACGGGTACTAGTATTACATATGGGTTTAAGATTAAAGCGGCGTTCAGACTTGGAAAATATTGGAACAATAAAACGCAACCACTGTCAATTTTACAAGAGTTATAAAAGTGAAAATGGAGGGATGTAATAAATTATTGAGTGCCTATGATGTTTTATTTATGATAAAACAATGTTTTAAATCATAATTTTAAATAATAAAGAAAAGTATACAGAACTTAGTTAAGTGGTTACGCCTTTTTCGTCAAATATTTTCCAAGTCTGACCTTTGCTTAAGATTTTAATTTTTATTTGTGAGCAAATATTGTTGATTCAAGAATTTTAAGTTGTAATGTATATTTATTAGCATAAGCAGGTCTATATATAGTTATTAACATTATTTGAACATAAATGAATTCCACATTAATAAAAAATTAAGTATAAAATGTTTGTACTAAAAAACTAATTTATAAATATTCATTATCTCATGTATACAAAAAAAAAAAAAACAAAAGGATGCATAAAACAAATTTTAAATTCAGATGTGGATTTGAACCGACCTCATTTATTGTTTCAGGATGTAAAAATTTATATATAAAACACTTAAACAATTAAATTTTAAACAAAAATAATCTGTAAATACATTCTTCAAATTTCTTCGAACTTCTTGATTTTGAATTATAGTTCGAGAGCTTGAGACCTTATATTATTTTTTGTATAAAATTTATCAAAATTTAATTTATTTCAAATATTTCATTTTCACAATGGAAATAAATTTAATTTTATACAAAAAATAATATAAGATCTCAAGCTCATTCAAAAATCTGTAAATACACTAAACATTTCACTAAGCTTTTGCATTAAAGTCTCACTACATATATTTCAAAAGCGATTTTTTTTACATACATACATAATTATGTATTTCAAAAATATTTTGTATAATAAATATAAGAAAAATCCCACATATTTAGGAGGGAAACAAAGCTTTAATATGTATTTTTTTTATTGTAAAAATTCAGCATATTTTATATTATAATATTCAAACAATTTCAATTTTCTAAAATGTGTGTGTTCAGAATAAATTTTACTTTTATTTAAAAGAAATTAATTTTTTTTAGATATATGAAACACCATTTCAATATTTTTTAAAATCTATTAATTAAAAATATCGATAAATAATTTTGTTCTTGAATAATAAAACTAAATGCCATTGATATTTAAAAACGTATTGACATATCGCTTATTTATAAAAACATTTCATATGGTACTTTCGTAAATGAAGTTGGTTTGTATCACTGCGTCAAAAGTTTTTAATGCAGTTTTGCAGGAATTTTTTGCAGTTGAAATATTTAATTTTCGGATGCAATAATTTGCGACGTTTAATTTGTGCTAATTCAGCATGTTGCACAACAATTGCATTAACGAACGAATCAATAATAATTAGGAATTACTTTCTCTTCTTATTATTTAAATATAAGTTAAGATTATTATTATTATTATTAAAATTATTTTGTAAAAAATTAAAACCATGCTTTTAATAAAATAAAATTTTACAAATCGTAAGATTTACTGAAATTTTGTTTTGAGAAATCTATAATTACCGTAAGTAAACTTTGATACTTCAGTGGATTTAAAATCATTATTATATGGAAATAGTTACAAAAATTATTCAGTATATTCGTGTATGTTCGTAAATTATTAATATTGAACGTTAAAAATCCTACGAATCACAAGATTTTCCGAATTTCCTGCAACATATTATGGTCATAGTATCTGATACGAGTATATAAAAAACCTGGTAATATATACATACATGCACATATATGATGACCGTCGTCAAAGTAAGCAAAAGTCGCCATAATATCTTATCTATAAAATACTGTCGTCAATATATATACTGTGCATATATGTGCATACTTAAAATTAAGTTCCCTTTACAAATTTCCTGAACATATTTCTATTTCTTGGTATATTTACTACATATTTTTATAAGGCCGATTAACTGCCTGTCTCCAGAACACAAATAATAATCGTTCCTTGCTGTGCTGATTCCTAGCGAAATCGAGTTTAGTTGTCATTGCATCATGACAAACATTTGGAATATCGTACCTTTTTTAAAAAATTTGATTGAAAATTGGTTGCGTTTATAACAAAATTATTAACCTGCAGTTTATAAAAATTTAAATATATTTTTCATGGGTATTAGCTTAGAAAAATATTTTAAAAAGTTTGAAATATAGCTACAGTGTTTATCTTACGTAATTTACAAGCAAAATCGTATAAGAAAATTATATATGTGATTTTCGATTTACTGATTCAAATAATATAGTTTTATAATTTGTAAGCTTAAATTCTGTTATTTTTATTGTTGAAATTCAACAAAAAATCCTGGTGGAATTACTAGAACAATACTAAGTACAATGTCAATTAAGGAAAACTCGCCGGCGGTAAGATAAAAATTAAAAATAAGTAAAACATCTGGCAATACCAATTTCCATATATGTTGCGAATATGTTGACTACCGGTAGCCAAAATCTACAATATATACATAAATGTTGTCAAAATATACAATACACTCTACAAATGATTTTTTACCGATTTTATAATATATTATAAAGAAATATCGGGATATTTAGATAAATTTAATTTTTTTTTAAATTATTTCATTAAAAAATATCCACTTTTTTAAAGTCGTTAAAATATACACTGTGCATATATATATATATATATATATATATATATATATATATATATATAGTACTATATAGTACTATATATAGTACTATATAGTACTATATATATATAGTACTATATATATATAGTACTATATAGTACTATATATGTATATATATATATATATATATATATATATATATATATATATATATGCACAGACGATAGTTTTGGCACACTAAAAATATCGAGTTTTTATATGATATTTGAAAAAAAAATTAACATTCTTTTATATATTACCCGATATCTGAGTATAATTTTAAATAATTTTGTTAAAATTACAGTTGTTCTATATTTGGCATACATTGAGGTCTATAATATACGTAAAGAGTGGTTTAGGCACACGACCTGAAAATCACTCATACGTAAATGAAAATTTTTGTTGCCATATTTTTGTTATAAATCAACTTCCGGTATTAAACGGCGTTGAAATAACTCTACAACTTTGTAATATAGATATCAATTGTGTAAGTAGTGCTAACACCTTTTTTTATCACATGTACTATTTTTGGTTTTTGTATAAAGAAAGAGATTTTTTATATTTCTTAAAAAATTACTTTTAATAAAACAACCTTTTAAATTTTTTTTTTAAATACAAGTAAAACTAAAACAATTTTATTATTATAGATTTAATAAACGTTCTTTTTTGGTGCATATATATATTATAAAAAGTGTAAATGATTTAAAATTTGTTTCCCAAACACCACTTTTAATAAAAGTGTAGTATTGCAGAAAGTAAAAAGAAAACTTTATACAGAAATTAAAGAATTTTTTCAAAATCTTTTTTTATATGGCACTATTAAAAATAAGTACGCAAACAGAAACGTTTATTAATATTACCTGTTTTAAAATGCAATTTTAATAATTAGAACTTTGTATAAAAAGTAAATTTTAATAAATTCTTTTCAAAAAATCGGAGATATACATTTTAAGAATGCTATAATTTTTAAACTTCTCCATTTTTTGTAGTTCGTGCAGGAACTTTAGCAACTATAATTTTTCTCTTTTTATTAAAAGAGAAAAATGTACACGCAGATATTGCAATTTATTTGCAAAAATATCTATAGTAATGTAACTAATTAAAACAAGAAATCTAAACAGTTTCTATATTAAAAAAGCTCTGTAAGGAAATGTACAATAATAAATAAAAGAAAAAAAGTCAAATCGGCATATTTATATACATACATGGATCTATAATTTTTATTAAAAAAAAATATGTTATAGAATTTATTTCTTATAAAAAGTATCATTAATAATAATTTATAAAAAATGCGTGTAATAACATACACTTTTTGGAAAGTATTTTTTTATTTCTAGCATTTCTAAACATAATTTTCCTTATTTTGGCAAGAACTTTAGTGGCTTTAATTTTAATTAATTAAGACAAAAAAAATATTCAGTTTCTGTCTTGAAAAAGCGTTGTAATTATAAAAAATCGCTTTATTGTCGACAATGTCATCAACGCAATGAAACAACCTATGAAAGATATACGCACAAAAACAGCTGACTTTGATGGACTACCATTATTCTACCATGAAAAATATGAATCATGAGTAATTACCAGATGGAAGTACTAAAGAAACAAAAACAACACTACAATAGAAAACGGCTTTTTAATAGTCTAAACTAAAATAAGAAAAAAGTTGTCCAACTATAAAAAAAAAAATAAATTGCTCCAGCGAATAGCAGCTATCGCCAATCGATAGGCGGTATGAACTACCATTCAGATATGGTAACTTCTATTTTCTGAAATGCATGGGTTCAGATAGTATACCCATCAAACTTTCGAACATACTAAAATAAGAAAAAAAATTGTACAACTATAAAATAAAAACAATTTCGTTTTACATTGCGACAAAAAGCTCTCAATTTTAAAATATTATATATTTTTTTTTTAATTTTAAAAAGTATCGTTACCAAATGGTAACATATTATTATCGTACATATTGCTTCGTGAATAAAACCGATCCTATGGGCATATTTTTCAGAATTTAATTTTTTTTAGTTATATCTGCAACTGGTACTGAAACTCTATAAACACTTGGGAAAGTTAGCCAACTGATCCACAGTAGCATCTACATTTAGTAGCGATATATGCGTTGCTATATGCTTCCGTAAAGATGTTCCTCTCAAACTTTCAGGTATATCTGATTTACAATCTAATGAAAACTGTCTGAGTGGAGGGCAGGCTCTATAATACTCTTTTGCAAACAACGTTGTCCCTTTTTTAGCGAATATGTATTCATTATTTTTGGGTATTCCTGCTTTATATCTATTTTTCAGAATGATATCAATAGCTCTTTGACGTAAAGGGCTCAATGAAACGCTAACAGTTCTCCTAGTTTTCCTCTTAATGTCAAGCGTACATATTGCTTCGTGAATAAAACCGATTCTTTGGGCATATTTTTTAAAATTTCTGTTTCTAAGTTGTTAGTTATGACTTGTTCAAGTAGCTATTTATTGTCAGACGTTCTATTTCTCCTGCTCTCCTTCTATTAAATATCTGAATAAAAATTTAAGTAGCTTTCACCAATTCATTTCAGCAATTTAAGTCCAATTGGTTTTTCAATGTAGAAATCTCTAAAAAAAAAAACTCGAGAAATTTTAAATATATAAAATTTTTTTTTATGTTATGATATACTGAAATACATATTATCATCACATTTTATTTATTTACTTATTAATTTAATTACAAATTGTTTCTTTAAAGTATCAATGCGGATGTTTGGTGGCATGACAACTCTATGACATATCTATTCGTTGGTCAAATCAATGGATCTACTGGCAATTAACATTGTTTCCAACTTTAACATATGAATCAATATAATTTTTTTTTACATTTTAACAACTTTGTTTTATATTGCGTCAAATAAAGTAGAGGGCTTTATTTTAAAATAAATTTTTTTTTAAAAGGGTTTTAAATGATCGAGAAATTTTAAATACAATGTATACAATTTTTGTTAAGTTATGATATACTGGAATACTTATTATGATTACATTTTATTTATTTATTTATTAATTTAATTACAAATTGTTTCTTTAAAGTATCAATGGGGATGTGATGGCACCTCTATGGCATATCTACTCGCTTGGTTAAGTCAATGGATCCACTGAGCAGGTAGTGTAAAATGTTTGCAAGATTCAAAATTATCCCATGATGTTTAGCTAAAACATATTTTATATATAATTATAAATTTATATGTTATTATAAATTACGATTTACAAACTTAAGCTATATACAAACGGCTGTCAGATCTTACAATATGCTGTAAAGCTTTTTCAGAAAATGTTTAAAATTTACAATTATCGTCACGCAACGTTGCCAGCAAAAGCATTTCGTATGCCGCTCTTAATAGTGCTGCACATAATTTATAAACAAATTTGCATACAAAATTTTATTATTGAACATTTTGTTAATATATAAATTATTCAACTTTTTTATTTTATTCTATATAATTTCGTTTTAAAATTTAAGCTCTAGGTATATAATTTTTTTTCGTGTATATACTTTTTTATTTACCGATATTTCGCTGCAACTTTGTGTAGCTTTTTTATGAATGCTTTTCAATTTATTAAATTTAATTTACATAACACATTTGTGTGAAATAAATGGGAATACAAAAAAAAAGGCAATTTCGAAAAATGCGGGTTAGGGCTTTTCTACATTTCCTATGTATTGAATATAGGCTTTCCGTATTTATGAATATATTTAAGGTCAACGCTGTATACATGTATTTGCCTGCAATTGTATTATTATAATTATAATTTTTTAATATACATATATAATATGTCATCAAAATATTTTAAATACAATTTATTGATTTCTTAGTTATTTACTCCGCCTCTGGTTATCAATCCAAGATTTCATTTGGGCGGGCGTTCTGTTTCTTAAACAGTGGTTGTTTTTAATAATATTCAAACATTCCATATTACTCGGAAGTTTCTTAATGTCCTTTAAATTTCCAAACGCCGAAAGTACAATTGCTCTCTCCTCTTCACTCCATTTCACACGTTTAGTTTTACCATAAGGTGAGGCTTTAAAAGAAAAAGGGTGTTAATACATATACCTAAGTTTATTTCTATTCAACGTATACTACTAAAAAAATAAGATTTAACTAGGTTCAATTATAATTAGTATTCTACAACCTTATATTGAAATGACAAAATTAATTTTTACTACAAATGCACTTACTGCTCCGTTTTTTCTTTGTTGCGGATGAACTTGTATTTTTACTCGTATCTAATATTGTGCCTTCAATCTCCAAATCGCCATCGTCGGTATTTTCCTCATCGTCAAGCCCCTCTTCTTCGTCATGTCCTTCTTCATCATTGTCACCTATTGCCGACATCAGAAGCTTTGACACGGAAGTTATTTCTGCAACTGGTACTGAAACTCTATAAACACTCTTGTGGATATCTTTATGGTGTCCCATAAAGTTAGCCAACTGATCCACAGTAGCATCTTCAACATTCAGTAGCGATATATACGTTGCTATATGCTTCCGTAAAGATGTTCCTCTCAAACTTTCAGGTATATCTGCTTTACAATCTAATGAAAACTGTCTGAGTAGAGGGCAGGCTCTATAATACTCTTTTGAAAATATCGTTGTTGCTTTTTTAGCGAATATATATTCATTATTTTTGGGTATTCCTGCTTTATATCTGTTTTTCAGAATGATATCAATAGCTTTTTGACATAAAGGGCTCAGTAAAACACTAACAGTTCTCCCTAGCTTTCCTCTTAATGTCAAGCGTACATATTGCTTCGCGAATAAAATCGATTCTTTGGACATATTTTTGAAAACTTCTGTTTCTAAGTTGTTAGTTATCACCTCCTTGTTTAAGTAGCTGTTTATTGTTAGACGTTCTATTTCTCCTGCCCTCCTTCTGTTAAATATCTGAATAAAAATTAAAGTAGCTTTTACCAATTCATTCCAGCAATTTAAGTCAAATTTGTTTTCCAATGTAGAAATCTCTCCAAATATTTTATTTTTTAGATACGAGTATAATTTTTTTATGTCTTTTTTTGTCGGCAATACCAGTTTTTTGGCCCGTTTTTGAGTGATTTGATCTTCTAAAGCCTTTTTATTGATAAGAACTGGAATTTCTTCCTCCCAGAGACTCAAGAAATCCTCCAGATTTTTTTTTGCTTCTTCAGATCCAGATTTAATAAACTCGGACCTCTGTTTAGAACCACACTTTTTTACTAAAGACGTTAAGTGATGGGCAACTGCGGGCGTTCGAAACCACATTAAACTATCGTCCCAACTTGAAACTGTTCTCAAAGCCTCTATACACGTGTCGAATAATCCGGGTTTATATATGTCTTTCAGCTCCTGAATGCTTTCATCAAGTCGTTTAAGCTCATTTAAAAACCGCCCTAAAAGCCTCAAATGAGAGCGGATCATGTCATGTTGGTGAGTAAGCGTATATTTCTCTGCCAGTTTATTGCCAAATTTGATAACTAATTCATCGTATCGAACGGCCCTAGTGATTTCATCATCTCTTAGTACCGGAAATATTTTAGTTCGTAGGGTATAATTTGCCGCACTGTGAATAAATTGTGTTACTTTTCTACCATTTATAAGATTATGCCTTGAATTTTTCTTTCTTTCACCACATCCTTTTAAGTGAATGCGCAACGTTTTTTTCGAAAAGAAACCTTTACAATTTATACAACAGACATAATCATTCACATTGTTCTGATATTTTCTCTGTTGTTGTCTTGAAACGATTAGTATACCAGTGTTATATTCTGTACAAGTATTGTGAAGAAAATTTCCTTGCTTTCGTAGTTCTTCAATAATTTGTAGTCGCTCTTTACACTTCTTTGGTAATTTGGATGCCTCCTGAATTTGTTTTTCCGACTTATGTTTTAAAAATAAATGACGAGATAACTTTGTTTGTAAAGTTTTACAAAAAATGCAGAAGTATTTTTTTGAACGACCACTGTGCGGTACCTCAACTTTGGATATTTTTAGAGGATCTTTGATCAGCATAATACTTTGCTCCTGCTCATACCAATTAGTTTCTATAGTAGACTCAATATTTTCATTGTCTATTGTTGTATCGGGAATATACTCCGAAAATGTTCCATTTGATATATAACTTTCCTTTTCGGTACTATTTAAAAAGCTATTTGAAGCTGAACAATCTTTTGTTGAATTATTTAGAACTAACAGTGGTTGCGAAGTGCCTTTATTGTCTTTTGATATCATTGCCGGAGATGATTGTGAACCAGGGGCATCACCTGCTTTTCTGGTTTTCGAGGAAGAAGGATTGGTGTCAGAAATTTCCGATGAAGAATTGTTGCGAGACAGCAACTGATTTGAACTATGTTTATATCGAAATAGCGGTTTCGATGAAGTTGCTTTTGAGGTGTTTAAAAGTATATCAGTAGTTTGAAAGGATTGTGAATCAGGAGCATCAACTGTTATTCCGGTTTGCGAGAAAGAAGGATTGAAGTTAGAGCTTCCCGATGAGGAATTGCTTCGATGCAAAAACTGCTTTGAACAATGTTTATTTCGTGATAACGATTTTGATGAAATGGTCTTTGAGGTATCCATGATCGTTTCGTCATTTGAGAGTGATTGTGACCCAGCGCCATCAGTTTTCGAGGAAGAAGGATTGGTGTCAGAGCTTTCCGATGAGAAATTGCTTTGAGGTAACAACTGCTTTAAATCATGTTTATTTTGCGATAACGATTTTGATGAAGTGGGCTTTGAGGTGTTTTTAAGTATGTCAGTAGTTGGAAAGGATTGTGAACCCGGAGCGGTTTCGGAGAAGGAAGGATTGGAGTTAGAGCTTTCCGATGAGGAATTGCTTCGATGCAAAAACTGCCTTGAACCATGTTTATTTCGCGATAACGATTTCGATGAAGTGGTTTTTGATGAGTTTCTGAGCGTTTCATCAGTTGAAAGGGATTGCGAACCAAGGGCATCACTTATTATTCTGGTTTCTGAGAACCAAAAATTAGAGTCCGAGTTTTCCGGCAAAGAATTTTGAGATAGCGATTTTAGTGAAGTGGGTTTTGAGGTATTTATAAGTATATCAGTAGTTGGAATGGGCTGTGAAGCAGGGGCTTCAACTGGTATTGGGGTTTTCGAAGGTGACGATATGATGGCAGAGCTGTTTTCCAATGAGGAATTGCTTCGAAGCAATAACTGCTTTGTCCCATCTTTATTTCGGGATATAGATTTCGACAAAGTGGGTTTTAAGGTGTTAATTAGTATATCAGTAGTTTTTTGGGACCGTGAAGCTATTGAGGTTTTCGAAAAAGACAATTTGGAGAAACAGGAATTGCTTCGAGGCAACAGAGGCTTGAAAGACGCTTTTGTGATCGATTTGCATTGTTGCTCCTCTTTAGTTTTGATATCAAGTGTTTCCTTGTATTCCAAAAGAAATCCTTTATTTTCTAAAAATATTAAAAGTATATTTTCTCTCTCTCTTTAATTGTGCTTTTTTCCCTTAAAAACTATATGTGAAATTTATTATTACATACCCTATGATATTCTCATACAGTATGAAAAATATCATAAAGCGTTTTATTACAAAAGCAACTCAATAATTGAGGAGGAAAACATATCCACATAGTACTATTTCGCTAATGCTTACTTAGCTCATCACTGGATTTTTCCTAATTTTTGAATACAAACCCAAGATCTATATGTTTAAAATTCAATTAATCAATCGAGAATTGAATTGAATATCAAACATACAAACCAAAAAATCTATAAACAAAAACATAACAATCTATGAGTTTACTTTTATAACACACTTATATTTCTATTTTTCGTTTTTTATTCTCATCTACACTAGGCTTGCCATTGGCCAGCATAACTAATGTATTTTGACTCAAATTAAAAATTAAAAAATGAAACAGAAGATACAAAAGAATATCAAAATTTTTTATACCGTGCACATTTAGTATTTTATATAAACTGAATTTATTTTGGGAATATATATTTATATATATGATTTTAATTGTGCTTTTTTCCCTTAAAAACTATATGTGAAATTAATTATTACATACCCTATGATATTCTCATACAGTATGAAAAATATCATAAAACATTTATTACAAAAGCAACTCAATAATTGAGGAGGAAAACATATCCACATAGTACTATTTCGCTAATGCTTACTTAGCTCATCACTGGATTTTTCCTAATTTTTGAATACAAACCCAAGATCTATATGTTTAAAATTCAATTAATCAATCGAGAATTGATTTGAATATCAAACATACAAACCAAAAAATCTATAAACAAAAACATAACAATCTATGAGTTTACTTTTATAACACACTTATATTTCTATTTTTCGTTTTTTATTCTCATCTACACTAGGCTTGCCATTGGCCAGCATAACTAATGTATTTTGACTCAAATTAAAAATTAAAAAATGAAACAGAAGATACAAAAGAATATCAAAATTTTTTATACCGTGCACATTTAGTATTTTATATAAACTGAATTTATTTTGGGAATATATATTTATATATATGATTTTAATTGTGCTTTTTTCCCTTAAAAACTATATGTGAAATTAATTATTACATACCCTATGATATTCTCATACAGTATGAAAAATATCATAAAACATTTATTACAAAAGCAACTCAATAATTGAGGAGGAAAACATATCCACATAGTACTATTTCGCTAATGCTTACTTAGCTCATCACTGGACTTTTCCTAATTTTTGAATACAAACCCAAGATCTATATGTTTAAAATTCAATTAATCAATCGAGAATTGATTTGAATATCAAACATACAAACCAAAAAATCTATAAACAAAAACATAACAATCCATGAGTTTACTTTTATAACACACACATATTTCTATTTTTAGTTTTTTATTCTTAATAATAAATTTCACATATAGTTTTTAAGAGAAAAAAGCACAATTAAAATCATATATACTTAACTATTAACGTTTTAAAAAACAATTTTGAGAACTTACCATTCTTTAATATTAATTTTGCGGCATATCTCCCCCCCCTGAACTTCGCTGCAATCATTTTTTCCTGAGACCAAATCAAATTGGACGATTTTGTCACCCAATAGTTACCATTTTCGAACCGAATAAGCGAAAACATTTTTATCTAAAATTAAAGAAATTATTTTAAATATTTTTAAATGGACCATAACAAGGGCGACCTTGTAAACTTACAGATTCAGATGAACGGCGAATCGTGCGTGAAGCAAGAAAAAATCCAAAAATTTCTGCTAACACTTTAGATAAAAACACCGAGGAACACTTAGGTATATCCGTTACACCTCAAACAATAAGAAACGTCTTAAAAAAGCACGTAGTAAATTTAATTACAAATAAATAAATAAAAAGATATAATATATTTTTTTTTTACTTACCTTTTTAGCGACTGCTCCACTTACGAATTACCACCACACCAACTGAACACTTTCAAATGAAGCCAAGCCAAAAAATTATGCTGGTCACTGTGTATGCGTTGTGTGCTTATATTGAACCGTTATGTTATAGTGCTACCACTATGTTACATATAACATAGCTGCCACTTTTACACACATCATTAACGCTGCAGTTACACGTTCAAGATATGCTTTCAAGTTTTTTACGCATACTGCTTGTCAAAATTCACAAAAATTGAAAGCTGTGACGTAGGCTGCACGCAATTTTAAAACAAATTTATTTTGAAGATGCCGTCGGCACAGTAGGATGTCCGAAAAGATTTATTTTTTTATTCACATCTTCAACAGACATGTTTGTTTTTGCGGCAATAGAACTATAGCCCTTAGTTTTTAAATCATTTCGTCGATATGACGAAAGATTCACATTCCAAAGGACTTTTGTACAATTTTATAAACAGCAGCAAATCATTGCAGTTATTATTTTTATTCACAAACATATTCCTTTAATTGTTCTTTTTCGGCGAATTTGTAATCTTTAATTTATAATATATGATTTGTAGCAATATAACACAGAAAACATTGGCGGCAAATTATTTTAACGCACAAAACATAACAATGTGCTTTTTAAAACTTATATCAGCTGTTTTCTTGCCTAAAAATTTAAACAAAGTTGGTAAGCAAATTTTTAAGTAAGTTCGTTTCAAATATTAATAGTATGCAAGTGTGAGTGAAACAAAACTTGAAGCAAGACTTAATCGCTTAACCCCAAAGTAAGAACAGAAGCGGCTAGACAAGCATTTACGTTTGTACAAGCCTATTGTGTATACTATTTGAGGTTTAACAGTACGATAACTTGGACAATACTGTCATAACCATATAAGAAAACGTATTAGTTGTCAAAAATTCTGAAAATTATCTTTGTAACTTAGGCGTCCAGACAATAATTATGGCTATTGATTAATTTTGTGCAAAGTGTCCAAAGTAGAGGTTGAATTAAAAACTTTCTAAGAACTCTATAATCTTAAAAATAAATAAAGATCATCGTTGATCTCTATGCAAAAATCCACGTATCTTTTATCCTTTTTTAAATTTCTTTTTTCTACAATAGTTGAATTCAAAATGACCATTTTGTCCACTTCCTTTTCAAATAATATTCTGCTATACGTCTCTACTTTATTTACTGTCTTCGAAATATTTAACACAGTAACGCAGACACAAAAGTATTGAGTGTGAATGTGTAGCTATTGTCAGTTCAGTTTTTTCCAGTGTAAACATGGGGTAGATATTTCGATTTTTGTACAACAAGCAAATGCCTCCGTTCCACACGACACAAGTTTCTATTTAACGTAAACAATTCACACACAACCATATATATGCATATATAAATATTTAAACTTTCATAATTTGCAGAACTGCTGGAATTGAAATCGAAATAAATATTCATGTAAACTCATAGCTGTGATATAGTCTACATGAAAGCAATTTAAAAACTACTTCAATTTTGAAAGTCGTCGTCAAGAAAACATTTCCTAACAAGATACGCCATATATTTTTATTAATTTCTAAAACTTAATTATAAATTATTATTAATAATTAGTGTATTTTGTTACTTTCAAATTTGTTGTGAGGAGGAGTCTGGCATCACAAAAACATTTTATAACTATTACATCTGGCAATACAGTTGTGAGTGCAAAAACCACACTAAAGACAAATAAATTCCGTTATTCCTGTGTATGCATGTATATTATTTTTTTTTATAGATACCCATATACACTCTGTCAAGTAAATGGTTGCAGAATTAAAGAAACAATTTGCATACCGTTGCTATGATCATTTTCCGAAATTCTTAGCAAACATTAATTGACAGACTGTTGTTATAAAAAATTTATGAAGAATTACATATGTACATACATCTATACGTAATTAGGGAATATAAATAGTTATATACATATGTACATACATATGTATATAGAATACAAATATAAATTAGAAACGTAAAATAAAAATACAAATGTACATACATACATACATACATACATACATACATTTGTATTTTTATTTTACTCTCAGGGCAATTCTAAGTGACGCTAAACGTAAACATAGTTCAGATAGCAATATACTTCATTCATAAATATATGACGCCCACTACTCTCCTATTTCAGAGATTAGTTATTAAAACAGCAAAAACTAGGGAACTGTAACAGATAGTAAACAGTATATTCAAGCATATACTACAATGAGGGTGGCGATAACTGAAGTAGTCTGCACGTGGACTACAAAACTAAAATTTTTCAACCCCTGTTCAGACTAAATGATAAAAACATCTGGCATTTCTTGTGATGTGCATTAGTGTGTCTTTATGTCACTTGTTGTCGAAAAGTTTCAATTTCGAATTCATAGTCACTGGTCACCGAACAGTACCGGCTTCACTTGTAACCAATCCACAGGAATATCAGAGCGCCCTCCTATGGCCGCATTGCGTAGCTGTGGCGAAGTAAAATAATTACTAAAAATGGCTAATAAAACGAAGCTTTAAAATTTAATACGTCTGCTTGACATCAGAAGCACTTTAATACTGCTATAAAATAAAGAACGTGCAAAAGTAGAGTTGTAGGATAGTGAGCTTCTACTCCTCCTCCTGTCATTTCTATACCTTTCCTCTACATCGCATGTGTAGGGGTAATCTCGTGAGTGCTGGTTCAAGATAAACGAAAATTGCTTTGTTTTTTCTCTCATTCGCATTTTTTGAGTTGATATTGACATCAAATTCCTTTTATAAATTGATGAAACACAGACAGCCTGTATGCCCTTCAAAAGAGAATTGCATTTTTTGAATGCTCTACTATTAACCTACGATGAAGTAATTTTAACGATTAAAGTGTAATATAAAAAGCTTCTGTGGCAATTTTCGATTAGTGTCTGAAAATTTTAACTTTTTTTCTGGGACCAGTGCTAAGAAGATGATTCCTACGTATGTAATGTATACACTGGAATTAAGGAAAGGGATAGTGATAGAGATGATAGATAGGTGGAGAAGACATGATAGGAGGAAAGCTTCATTATTTTTTGCAACTCCAATTTTGCACTTTTACGTTTTTATAGCAGTGTTGCAGCGTTTCCGGTGTCAGGACAATGTTGCTAGGAGCTGAAGAAAAGAAACCCTAATCGGCTTTTTAAAAAGGGTAGAAAAATATAAAACGCCGAAAACAGCGCCAAGAAAAGCTAATAATTTTTTATGAAACGTTTTATTTACATGTTAAAAGTTATTAAGCTATGTTCACACGATTGTCAGATTGTACAATATTGTAGGATACGGCAATATGGTGGCAATGCACTCACAATGAAAAATTGTTACCATCTGGTAATTTGTCTGTTCACACTATTGAAAGAAAACCATACAATTTCATTGGCACACAGTTCTGCGACAATAAATTTTTCTGCCAATAACAATTGACCGTTCACACGGTTGTTAGATTATTGTATGGTAAAACTTGCCAGAACCAATGTTTAACATTGTATATAAATATTAATAGGCAGCGTTGCCAACAGAAATATGTATGTGCAAATGGTGTTATTGTACGGTGCACTAAATATAGCACATGCGACAATAACAAATGACTGTAAATTGTGTGTCAATGGAAATGAAGGGTTTTCTCACGATTGTCAGAATTGTGACAATATTATTGGCATACAATGCAACGACAATACATTTTGTGACAATGTTGCCACACAAAAATTGTGTGTTCACACGGTTGTTGCACATTTTGTAACAATTTTTCTTTTATTGTAGTAAATGACAATCGTGTGTACATACCTTAACAATCGTGTGTACATACCTTTATATAAAAAGGTACTCGAAGTGCATAAAAAAACGAATAAAGCTACATATTTTTAAATACATTTTAAATCACTTTTGGTTCTCGAGAACAGTTCAGATTTATTTGTGAAGCACTAAAATTTTTTAATGTCAACATGTTTTTCTTCTGACCATTTTATTGATGTATCCAAACAAAAAAACAGCAAAATAATTTGATTTTCCAGCAAAAGAGGAAAAAAATATGTTTTCGGAATTACAAAAAGGAGAAAATAAAATTAAACAACAGTTTGGCAGCAATCCGAATTATAAAGTAGCATTCAATCCGGACTATAGAGTACGAATGTAATGAAAAATGCTGTCGGGATTACCGAATCTTTTGGAGCTGTGTTTTGTAGCCATTTTATTAATAATTTTAATTCGCCGATGATGCTACATAATACAGATTAAAGAGGGCGCTCTGCTGTTATTTGTGAATTAATATCAGCGGAAACCGGCAGTGTTCAGTGACCACTGATTATGCCTTCGCGTCTGAAACCTTCCGCCAACATCTGATACAAACGCATAATAATGCACATCATAGAAAAATGCTCAGATGTTTTTTATGGCAGTCGGATAGTGGGCTCGAACCTAGGACTTTGGGTATTATAGTCAACGTGCTAACTACCTCATTCATCGCCACCCATGACGTTGAAAAATTTGTCCTTTTTAGATGCGTTTTTAGTAATAAAAGTAAGAACAAACAATGTAGTCAATTTAAAGTTTATAAATTAACAAGAACGCCCACACAACTACTGTAGCAATTTGTTAGACAGTGCTTTTAATTAGAAATTGAACTTTAATAAAACGATAAAAGCCTTTTATCGCATTATTGCATGTAGCAACAGCAATCGAAACTGTTTGTGTATGGCTTAAAGATCGACAGACAAACTAAAAAAAACATACAACCAAAACAATTCGTACACAAAAAACAGAAGCCACATTATCTTGATCAAGTGTTAGAATTGTTTAATTTATGCTTCAGTAAATTCTGTAGGGTGCATAAATATAACAACGTTATGCGAAGAAAAACAAAAACGAGTGGAAAACCTCTATAGCAACGGCTAACGCTCTCTGCTGAAATGTAATACAGCAAAATGATTTGTTACTTCTTTATAATAATTTGTTTTTTTTCAAATGCTACATATACATACATACATACATACATACATTTGTATTTTTATTTTACGTTTCTAATTTATATTTGTATTCTATATACATATGTATGTACATATGTATATAACTATTTATATTCCCTAATTACGTATAGATGTATGTACATATGTAATTCTTCATAAATTTTTTATAACAACAGTCTGTCAATTAATGTTTGCTAAGAATTTCGGAAAATGATCATAGCAACGGTATGCAAATTGTTTCTTTAATTCTGCAACCATTTACTTGACAGAGTGTATATGGGTATCTATAAAAAAAAATAATATACATGCATACACAGGAATAACGGAATTTATTTGTCTTTAGTGTGGTTTTTGCACTCACAACTGTATTGCCAGATGTAATAGTTATAAAATGTTTTTGTGATGCCAGACTCCTCCTCACAACAAATTTGAAAGTAACAAAATACACTAATTATTAATAATAATTTATAATTAAGTTTTAGAAATTAATAAAAATATATGGCGTATCTTGTTAGGAAATGTTTTCTTGACGACGACTTTCAAAATTGAAGTAGTTTTTAAATTGCTTTCATGTAGACTATATCACAGCTATGAGTTTACATGAATATTTATTTCGATTTCAATTCCAGCAGTTCTGCAAATTATGAAAGTTTAAATATTTATATATGCATATATATGGTTGTGTGTGAATTGTTTACGTTAAATAGAAACTTGTGTTGTGTGGAACGGAGGCATTTGCTTGTTGTACAAAAATCGAAATATCTACCCCATGTTTACACTGGAAAAAACTGAACTGACAATAGCTACACATTCACACTCAATACTTTTGTGTCTGCGTTACTGTGTTAAATATTTCGAAGACAGTAAATAAAGTAGAGACGTATAGCAGAATATTATTTGAAAAGGAAGTGGACAAAATGGTCATTTTGAATTCAACTATTGTAGAAAAAAGAAATTTAAAAAAGGATAAAAGATACGTGGATTTTTGCATAGAGATCAACGATGATCTTTATTTATTTTTAAGATTATAGAGTTCTTAGAAAGTTTTTAATTCAACCTCTACTTTGGACACTTTGCACAAAATTAATCAATAGCCATAATTATTGTCTGGACGCCTAAGTTACAAAGATAATTTTCAGAATTTTTGACAACTAATACGTTTTCTTATATGGTTATGACAGTATTGTCCAAGTTATCGTACTGTTAAACCTCAAATAGTATACACAATAGGCTTGTACAAACGTAAATGCTTGTCTAGCCGCTTCTGTTCTTACTTTGGGGTTAAGCGATTAAGTCTTGCTTCAAGTTTTGTTTCACTCACACTTGCATACTATTAATATTTGAAACGAACTTACTTAAAAATTTGCTTACCAACTTTGTTTAAATTTTTAGGCAAGAAAACAGCTGATATAAGTTTTAAAAAGCACATTGTTATGTTTTGTGCGTTAAAATAATTTGCCGCCAATGTTTTCTGTGTTATATTGCTACAAATCATATATTATAAATTAAAGATTACAAATTCGCCGAAAAAGAACAATTAAAGGAATATGTTTGTGAATAAAAATAATAACTGCAATGATTTGCTGCTGTTTATAAAATTGTACAAAAGTCCTTTGGAATGTGAATCTTTCGTCATATCGACGAAATGATTTAAAAACTAAGGGCTATAGTTCTATTGCCGCAAAAACAAACATGTCTGTTGAAGATGTGAATAAAAAAATAAATCTTTTCGGACATCCTACTGTGCCGACGGCATCTTCAAAATAAATTTGTTTTAAAATTGCGTGCAGCCTACGTCACAGCTTTCAATTTTTGTGAATTTTGACAAGCAGTATGCGTAAAAAACTTGAAAGCATATCTTGAACGTGTAACTGCAGCGTTAATGATGTGTGTAAAAGTGGCAGCTATGTTATATGTAACATAGTGGTAGCACTATAACATAACGGTTCAATATAAGCACACAACGCATACACAGTGACCAGCATAATTTTTTGGCTTGGCTTCATTTGAAAGTGTTCAGTTGGTGTGGTGGTAATTCGTAAGTGGAGCAGTCGCTAAAAAGGTAAGTAAAAAAAAAATATATTATATCTTTTTATTTATTTATTTGTAATTTAAATTTACTACGTGCTTTTTTAAGACGTTTCTTATTGTTTGAGGTGTAACGGATATACCTAAGTGTTCCTCGGTGTTTTTATCTAAAGTGTTAGCAGAAATTTTTGGATTTTTTCTTGCTTCACGCACGATTCGCCGTTCATCTGAATCTGTAAGTTTACAAGGTCGCCCTTGTTATGGTCCATTTAAAAATATTTAAAATAATTTCTTTAATTTTAGATAAAAATGTTTTCGCTTATTCGGTTCGAAAATGGTAACTATTGGGTGACAAAATCGTCCAATTTGATTTGGTCTCAGGAAAAAATGATTGCAGCGAAGTTCAGGGGGGGGAGATATGCCGCAAAATTAATATTAAAGAATGGTAAGTTCTCAAAATTGTTTTTTAAAACGTTAATAGTTAAGTATATATGATTTTAATTGTGCTTTTTTCCCTTAAAAACTATATGTGAAATTTATTATTAAGAATAAAAAACTAAAAATAGAAATATGTGTGTGTTATAAAAGTAAACTCATGGATTGTTATGTTTTTGTTTATAGATTTTTTGGTTTGTATGTTTGATATTCAAATCAATTCTCGATTGATTAATTGAATTTTAAACATATAGATCTTGGGTTTGTATTCAAAAATTAGGAAAAGTCCAGTGATGAGCTAAGTAAGCATTAGCGAAATAGTACTATGTGGATATGTTTTCCTCCTCAATTATTGAGTTGCTTTTGTAATAAATGTTTTATGATATTTTTCATACTGTATGAGAATATCATAGGGTATGTAATAATTAATTTCACATATAGTTTTTAAGGGAAAAAAGCACAATTAAAATCATATATATAAATATATATTCCCAAAATAAATTCAGTTTATATAAAATACTAAATGTGCACGGTATAAAAAATTTTGATATTCTTTTGTATCTTCTGTTTCATTTTTTAATTTTTAATTTGAGTCAAAATACATTAGTTATGCTGGCCAATGGCAAGCCTAGTGTAGATGAGAATAAAAAACGAAAAATAGAAATATAAGTGTGTTATAAAAGTAAACTCATAGATTGTTATGTTTTTGTTTATAGATTTTTTGGTTTGTATGTTTGATATTCAATTCAATTCTCGATTGATTAATTGAATTTTAAACATATAGATCTTGGGTTTGTATTCAAAAATTAGGAAAAATCCAGTGATGAGCTAAGTAAGCATTAGCGAAATAGTACTATGTGGATATGTTTTCCTCCTCAATTATTGAGTTGCTTTTGTAATAAATGTTTTATGATATTTTTCATACTGTATGAGAATATCATAGGGTATGTAATAATTAATTTCACATATAGTTTTTAAGGGAAAAAAGCACAATTAAAATCATATATATAAATATATATTCCCAAAATAAATTCAGTTTATATAAAATACTAAATGTGCACGGTATAAAAAATTTTGATATTCTTTTGTATCTTCTGTTTCATTTTTTAATTTTTAATTTGAGTCAAAATACATTAGTTATGCTGGCCAATGGCAAGCCTAGTGTAGATGAGAATAAAAAACGAAAAATAGAAATATAAGTGTGTTATAAAAGTAAACTCATAGATTGTTATGTTTTTGTTTATAGATTTTTTGGTTTGTATGTTTGATATTCAATTCAATTCTCGATTGATTAATTGAATTTTAAACATATAGATCTTGGGTTTGTATTCAAAAATTAGGAAAAATCCAGTGATGAGCTAAGTAAGCATTAGCGAAATAGTACTATGTGGATATGTTTTCCTCCTCAATTATTGAGTTGCTTTTGTAATAAATGTTTTATGATATTTTTCATACTGTATGAGAATATCATAGGGTATGTAATAATTAATTTCACATATAGTTTTTAAGGGAAAAAAGCACAATTAAAATCATATATATAAATATATATTCCCAAAATAAATTCAGTTTATATAAAATACTAAATGTGCACGGTATAAAAAATTTTGATATTCTTTTGTATCTTCTGTTTCATTTTTTAATTTTTAATTTGAGTCAAAATACATTAGTTATGCTGGCCAATGGCAAGCCTAGTGTAGATGAGAATAAAAAACGAAAAATAGAAATATAAGTGTGTTATAAAAGTAAACTCATAGATTGTTATGTTTTTGTTTATAGATTTTTTGGTTTGTATGTTTGATATTCAATTCAATTCTCGATTGATTAATTGAATTTTAAACATATAGATCTTGGGTTTGTATTCAAAAATTAGGAAAAATCCAGTGATGAGCTAAGTAAGCATTAGCGAAATAGTACTATGTGGATATGTTTTCCTCCTCAATTATTGAGTTGCTTTTGTAATAAAACGCTTTATGATATTTTTCATACTGTATGAGAATATCATAGGGTATGTAATAATAAATTTCACATATAGTTTTTAAGGGAAAAAAGCACAATTAAAGAGAGAGAGAAAATATACTTTTAATATTTTTAGAAAATAAAGGATTTCTTTTGGAATACAAGGAAACACTTGATATCAAAACTAAAGAGGAGCAACAATGCAAATCGATCACAAAAGCGTCTTTCAAGCCTCTGTTGCCTCGAAGCAATTCCTGTTTCTCCAAATTGTCTTTTTCGAAAACCTCAATAGCTTCACGGTCCCAAAAAACTACTGATATACTAATTAACACCTTAAAACCCACTTTGTCGAAATCTATATCCCGAAATAAAGATGGGACAAAGCAGTTATTGCTTCGAAGCAATTCCTCATTGGAAAACAGCTCTGCCATCATATCGTCACCTTCGAAAACCCCAATACCAGTTGAAGCCCCTGCTTCACAGCCCATTCCAACTACTGATATACTTATAAATACCTCAAAACCCACTTCACTAAAATCGCTATCTCAAAATTCTTTGCCGGAAAACTCGGACTCTAATTTTTGGTTCTCAGAAACCAGAATAATAAGTGATGCCCTTGGTTCGCAATCCCTTTCAACTGATGAAACGCTCAGAAACTCATCAAAAACCACTTCATCGAAATCGTTATCGCGAAATAAACATGGTTCAAGGCAGTTTTTGCATCGAAGCAATTCCTCATCGGAAAGCTCTAACTCCAATCCTTCCTTCTCCGAAACCGCTCCGGGTTCACAATCCTTTCCAACTACTGACATACTTAAAAACACCTCAAAGCCCACTTCATCAAAATCGTTATCGCAAAATAAACATGATTTAAAGCAGTTGTTACCTCAAAGCAATTTCTCATCGGAAAGCTCTGACACCAATCCTTCTTCCTCGAAAACTGATGGCGCTGGGTCACAATCACTCTCAAATGACGAAACGATCATGGATACCTCAAAGACCATTTCATCAAAATCGTTATCACGAAATAAACATTGTTCAAAGCAGTTTTTGCATCGAAGCAATTCCTCATCGGGAAGCTCTAACTTCAATCCTTCTTTCTCGCAAACCGGAATAACAGTTGATGCTCCTGATTCACAATCCTTTCAAACTACTGATATACTTTTAAACACCTCAAAAGCAACTTCATCGAAACCGCTATTTCGATATAAACATAGTTCAAATCAGTTGCTGTCTCGCAACAATTCTTCATCGGAAATTTCTGACACCAATCCTTCTTCCTCGAAAACCAGAAAAGCAGGTGATGCCCCTGGTTCACAATCATCTCCGGCAATGATATCAAAAGACAATAAAGGCACTTCGCAACCACTGTTAGTTCTAAATAATTCAACAAAAGATTGTTCAGCTTCAAATAGCTTTTTAAATAGTACCGAAAAGGAAAGTTATATATCAAATGGAACATTTTCGGAGTATATTCCCGATACAACAATAGACAATGAAAATATTGAGTCTACTATAGAAACTAATTGGTATGAGCAGGAGCAAAGTATTATGCTGATCAAAGATCCTCTAAAAATATCCAAAGTTGAGGTACCGCACAGTGGTCGTTCAAAAAAATACTTCTGCATTTTTTGTAAAACTTTACAAACAAAGTTATCTCGTCATTTATTTTTAAAACATAAGTCGGAAAAACAAATTCAGGAGGCATCCAAATTACCAAAGAAGTGTAAAGAGCGACTACAAATTATTGAAGAACTACGAAAGCAAGGAAATTTTCTTCACAATACTTGTACAGAATATAACACTGGTATACTAATCGTTTCAAGACAACAACAGAGAAAATATCAGAACAATGTGAATGATTATGTCTGTTGTATAAATTGTAAAGGTTTCTTTTCGAAAAAAACGTTGCGCATTCACTTAAAAGGATGTGGTGAAAGAAAGAAAAATTCAAGGCATAATCTTATAAATGGTAGAAAAGTAACACAATTTATTCACAGTGCGGCAAATTATACCCTACGAACTAAAATATTTCCGGTACTAAGAGATGATGAAATCACTAGGGCCGTTCGATACGATGAATTAGTTATCAAATTTGGCAATAAACTGGCAGAGAAATATACGCTTACTCACCAACATGACATGATCCGCTCTCATTTGAGGCTTTTAGGGCGGTTTTTAAATGAGCTTAAACGACTTGATGAAAGCATTCAGGAGCTGAAAGACATATATAAACCCGGATTATTCGACACGTGTATAGAGGCTTTGAGAACAGTTTCAAGTTGGGACGATAGTTTAATGTGGTTTCGAACGCCCGCAGTTGCCCATCACTTAACGTCTTTAGTAAAAAAGTGTGGTTCTAAACAGAGGTCCGAGTTTATTAAATCTGGATCTGAAGAAGCAAAAAAAAATCTGGAGGATTTCTTGAGTCTCTGGGAGGAAGAAATTCCAGTTCTTATCAATAAAAAGGCTTTAGAAGATCAAATCACTCAAAAACGGGCCAAAAAACTGGTATTGCCGACAAAAAAAGACATAAAAAAATTATACTCGTATCTAAAAAATAAAATATTTGGAGAGATTTCTACATTGGAAAACAAATTTGACTTAAATTGCTGGAATGAATTGGTAAAAGCTACTTTAATTTTTATTCAGATATTTAACAGAAGGAGGGCAGGAGAAATAGAACGTCTAACAATAAACAGCTACTTAAACAAGGAGGTGATAACTAACAACTTAGAAACAGAAGTTTTCAAAAATATGTCCAAAGAATCGATTTTATTCGCGAAGCAATATGTACGCTTGACATTAAGAGGAAAGCTAGGGAGAACTGTTAGTGTTTTACTGAGCCCTTTATGTCAAAAAGCTATTGATATCATTCTGAAAAACAGATATAAAGCAGGAATACCCAAAAATAATGAATATATATTCGCTAAAAAAGCAACAACGATATTTTCAAAAGAGTATTATAGAGCCTGCCCTCTACTCAGACAGTTTTCATTAGATTGTAAAGCAGATATACCTGAAAGTTTGAGAGGAACATCTTTACGGAAGCATATAGCAACGTATATATCGCTACTGAATGTTGAAGATGCTACTGTGGATCAGTTGGCTAACTTTATGGGACACCATAAAGATATCCACAAGAGTGTTTATAGAGTTTCAGTACCAGTTGCAGAAATAACTTCCGTGTCAAAGCTTCTGATGTCGGCAATAGGTGACAATGATGAAGAAGGACATGACGAAGAAGAGGGGCTTGACGATGAGGAAAATACCGACGATGGCGATTTGGAGATTGAAGGCACAATATTAGATACGAGTAAAAATACAAGTTCATCCGCAACAAAGAAAAAACGGAGCAGTAAGTGCATTTGTAGTAAAAATTAATTTTGTCATTTCAATATAAGGTTGTAGAATACTAATTATAATTGAACCTAGTTAAATCTTATTTTTTTAGTAGTATACGTTGAATAGAAATAAACTTAGGTATATGTATTAACACCCTTTTTCTTTTAAAGCCTCACCTTATGGTAAAACTAAACGTGTGAAATGGAGTGAAGAGGAGAGAGCAATTGTACTTTCGGCGTTTGGAAATTTAAAGGACATTAAGAAACTTCCGAGTAATATGGAATGTTTGAATATTATTAAAAACAACCACTGTTTAAGAAACAGAACGCCCGCCCAAATGAAATCTTGGATTGATAACCAGAGGCGGAGTAAATAACTAAGAAATCAATAAATTGTATTTAAAATATTTTGATGACATATTATATATGTATATTAAAAAATTATAATTATAATAATACAATTGCAGGCAAATACATGTATACAGCGTTGACCTTAAATATATTCATAAATACGGAAAGCCTATATTCAATACATAGGAAATGTAGAAAAGCCCTAACCCGCATTTTTCGAAATTGCCTTTTTTTTTGTATTCCCATTTATTTCACACAAATGTGTTATGTAAATTAAATTTAATAAATTGAAAAGCATTCATAAAAAAGCTACACAAAGTTGCAGCGAAATATCGGTAAATAAAAAAGTATATACACGAAAAAAAATTATATACCTAGAGCTTAAATTTTAAAACGAAATTATATAGAATAAAATAAAAAAGTTGAATAATTTATATATTAACAAAATGTTCAATAATAAAATTTTGTATGCAAATTTGTTTATAAATTATGTGCAGCACTATTAAGAGCGGCATACGAAATGCTTTTGCTGGCAACGTTGCGTGACGATAATTGTAAATTTTAAACATTTTCTGAAAAAGCTTTACAGCATATTGTAAGATCTGACAGCCGTTTGTATATAGCTTAAGTTTGTAAATCGTAATTTATAATAACATATAAATTTATAATTATATATAAAATATGTTTTAGCTAAACATCATGGGATAATTTTGAATCTTGCAAACATTTTACACTACCTGCTCAGTGGATCCATTGACTTAACCAAGCGAGTAGATATGCCATAGAGGTGCCATCACATCCCCATTGATACTTTAAAGAAACAATTTGTAATTAAATTAATAAATAAATAAATAAAATGTAATCATAATAAGTATTCCAGTATATCATAACTTAACAAAAATTGTATACATTGTATTTAAAATTTCTCGATCATTTAAAACCCTTTTAAAAAAAAATTTATTTTAAAATAAAGCCCTCTACTTTATTTGACGCAATATAAAACAAAGTTGTTAAAATGTAAAAAAAAATTATATTGATTCATATGTTAAAGTTGGAAACAATGTTAATTGCCAGTAGATCCATTGATTTGACCAACGAATAGATATGTCATAGAGTTGTCATGCCACCAAACATCCGCATTGATACTTTAAAGAAACAATTTGTAATTAAATTAATAAGTAAATAAATAAAATGTGATGATAATATGTATTTCAGTATATCATAACATAAAAAAAAATTTTATATATTTAAAATTTCTCGAGTTTTTTTTTTTTAGAGATTTCTACATTGAAAAACCAATTGGACTTAAATTGCTGAAATGAATTGGTGAAAGCTACTTAAATTTTTATTCAGATATTTAATAGAAGGAGAGCAGGAGAAATAGAACGTCTGACAATAAATAGCTACTTGAACAAGTCATAACTAACAACTTAGAAACAGAAATTTTAAAAAATATGCCCAAAGAATCGGTTTTATTCACGAAGCAATATGTACGCTTGACATTAAGAGGAAAACTAGGAGAACTGTTAGCGTTTCATTGAGCCCTTTACGTCAAAGAGCTATTGATATCATTCTGAAAAATAGATATAAAGCAGGAATACCCAAAAATAATGAATACATATTCGCTAAAAAAGGGACAACGTTGTTTGCAAAAGAGTATTATAGAGCCTGCCCTCCACTCAGACAGTTTTCATTAGATTGTAAATCAGATATACCTGAAAGTTTGAGAGGAACATCTTTACGGAAGCATATAGCAACGTATATATCGCTACTAAATGTAGATGCTACTGTGGATCAGTTGGCTAACTTTCCCAAGTGTTTATAGAGTTTCAGTACCAGTTGCAGATATAACTAAAAAAAATTAAATTCTGAAAAATATGCCCATAGGATCGGTTTTATTCACGAAGCAATATGTACGATAATAATATGTTACCATTTGGTAACGATACTTTTTAAAATTAAAAAAAAAATATACAATATTTTAAAATTGAGAGCTTTTTGTCGCAATGTAAAACGAAATTGTTTTTATTTTATAGTTGTACAATTTTTTTTCTTATTTTAGTATGTTCGAAAGTTTGATGGGTATACTATCTGAACCCATGCATTTCAGAAAATAGAAGTTACCATATCTGAATGGTAGTTCATACCGCCTATCGATTGGCGATAGCTGCTATTCGCTGGAGCAATTTATTTTTTTTTTTATAGTTGGACAACTTTTTTCTTATTTTAGTTTAGACTATTAAAAAGCCCCTTTTGTTTGTATCTATCAATTAATTAATTGCCATATGGCAGAAGCAAGTACGCAAATTGCCAGGGTATCCCACACAATATAATTTCAGCGACCTATGCCTTCACATAGGAAGTTAAATTATATATAAAATTCCTGAGTTTGATGGTCTCCACCAGTAACAGCAACTGATAAGTCCCCGTCCATACTGTTGAGTTTTTGTTGCAAAAGTTTTTTGAATTCTCTTTTGAAACTGCAGCCGTGTCCATACATGAATCTTTTGCTTCATGTTTAGTATTTTCTTATTCCTCACTTCTATCTTCTTTTTTAAATTTTTTTTGACATTTCTCAATACCGAATGTAAATATAAAATAACTACCCTGTGATAGGTGTGAATATTTTTTTTTGGATAGACAATGTATAATTTGAAGCAAAATGGACGCTAAGAAGAAAAATTTTATAATAATTTTTATATAATTTTATATTTTTTTTTTTAAATTTTTGATTATATTTCATTAACATACTTAACACGTGTAAACTAAAACAGGGTAGCTATTATTATGATAGATGTTAACAGTATACCAAACGAAAAGAAATAAAATGAAACGTCAAATACACCTCATGTCAAAAGATGCAAATAAGAAATTCAACAAAAACTGCATGTACATGAAACAGAGTACCTACTTCCACTGCTTTTCCCCTTCTCATCAACAAACTCAAAAGTTTTGCAGCAAATGTTTCACAGTATGGACGGGGATTTAATAGCGAAAAGCCACAACAACCGTAAATGATACAGTTACCTGTGGCAAATCCATTAATCAGTGCGAGTGAGACGCAAAACTCTCGAAGGCCAAACAACAAAAACAGGCCTGATCGCACTTAAATAATAATTACGATCACGCGTAAGTTGTTCTTCAACCCAGAGCTGCTTTGCGACTGAAAAAAGCCTCTTTTTCTATTGTATTGTTGTTTTTGTTTCTTTAGTATTTCCATCTGGTATTACTTATGATTCATATTTTTCATGGTAGAATAATGGTAGTTCATCAAAGTCAGCTGTTTTTGTGCGTATATCTTTCATAGGTTGTTTATGTAGTGTCTATTCACTATTAAATTGCACAATTGGCGTTGATGACATTGTCGACAATAAAGCGATTTTTTATAATTACAACGCTTTTTTAAACCAGAAACTGAATATTTTTTTTGTCTTAATTAATTAAAATTAAAGCCACTAAAGTTCTTGCCAAAATAAGGAAAATTGTGTTTAGAAATGCTAGAAATAAAAAAATACTTTCCAAAAAGTGTATGTTATTACACGCATTTTTTATAAATTATTATTAATGATACTTTTTATAAGAAATAAATTCTATAACATACTTTTTTTTAATAAAAATTATAGATCCATGTATGTATATAAATATGCCGATTTGACTTTTTTTCTTTTATTTATTATTGTACATTTCCTTACAGAGCTTTTTTAATATAGTAACTGTTTAGATTTCTTTTTTTAATTAGTTACATTACTATAGATATTTTTGCAAATAAATTGCAATGTCTGCATGTATTTTTATTTCTTTTTATTAAAAAGATAGTTGCTAAAGTCCTCAGAATTTTTTTTTTGAAATTAAGCAATAGTCTTATAAAGTGCTTTCTATAAATTGTTATAAATGTACTATTTAAAATATAAATTTTTTAGATTTCTTTTTCAGTATTTTTCGGCTATTTTTTTAATATGTAATTTTTATAAATACGTCTAAATTAATAACATGTAATATTGATAAAAGTTTTTATTTCGGTACTTATGTTTAATATAAAAGAAGATTTTGCAAGAAGCCTTCTTAATTTTTGTACAATGCATTTCTTTACTATTTGCAATACTAAATTTTAGTGAAAGATACTGTTTGGGAAAGCAATTTTTATGATTAATAATTTTCATAATATGGATTTGCCTAAGATAAAAGAAAGTGTTAGCACCACTAACACAGTTGTTATTGGTATTGTTGTATTGTGTACGCGTTATTATTACAGACAGCTGATTTTGTTGCTTTACTTGTAATGGCGGAAATAATTTGTGTATTGGAACGAAAAATTAAACATCATAGTCTTCTACTCATAAACTTCCGCCGCCGGTAAAACTAAATAAAAACTATTGAAAGTGTGGCAACACAGATCGAAATAATTACATTTTAAAATGCAAAATTTTTATAATTAGAACGCTTATATAGCAAAAAGGACTAAAATTGTTTATTCTGCATGTATCCTAATTGCAATTTATCGCAAGATCTGAAAACCTAAAAAATTGCGCCGAAACTATCATGTCCTGAAAGTGTGCGGAAGATATATGAAAACTTTCGGCACTGACCTGAAATAATGCAAATGTACGCAAACCATTCACTACAATGAAAAACTGCACTAAAAGTATGCTCTGTGCATATATATATATATATATATATATATATATATATAGTACATATAGTACTCCTCAATTTTTGAGTTACTTTTGTAATAAAATGCTTTATGATATTTTTCATACTGTATGAGAATATCATAGGGTATGTAATAATAAATTTCACATATAGTTTATAAGGGAAAAAGCACAATTAGAATCATATGTATAAATAAATATTCCCAAAATAAATTCAGTTAATATAAAATACTACATGTGCACGGTATTGAATTTTGATATTCTTTTGTTTTGTTTCATTTTTTGATTTTTTCATTTGATTCAAAGTACATTAGTTATGCTGGCCGATGGCAAGCCTGGTGTAGATGAGAATAAAAAAGCTAAAAATAGAAATGTGAGTATGTTATAAAAGTAAACTCATGGATTGCTATGTTTTTGTTTATAGATTTTTTGGTTTGTATGTTTGATATTCAAACAATTCTCGTTTGATTGATTGAATTTTAAACATATAGATCTTGGGTTTATATTCAGACGTTGGGACAAATCCACTGATGAGCTAAGTAAGCGTTAGCGAAATAGTACTATATGGATATGCTTTCCTCCTCAATTTTTGAGTTACTTTTGTAATAAAATGCTTTATGATATTTTTCATACTGTATGAGAATATCATAGGGTATGTAATAATAAATTTCACATATAGTTTATAAGGGAAAAAGCACAATTAGAATCATATGTATAAATAAATATTCCCAAAATAAATTCAGTTAATATAACAATTAAAAATAAAATCAAAAAAAATGTCAAATAATTTATAAATATTACTGTATTTGTATATGTAGAGCATATTAGCCCATTTTTGGGTCAGCGTAGTGGAAATATTGCATTAGTAAACCTTATTATCCAGCAAATATATCACATGAATATTGAAACGGTATGACAAACGTGTCACCATGGTGAATGTTGTTATACAAACGATTGTATGGCTGTGTGTATGTGCATTGCCACAAGTGAAGGGGCAGTCGTATACGATTGAATTGCTAACAATTAATTTTTTAATGTATTGTTCACTCATACTATGTGTTTCCATATCATGTTTTACATTTTTATTTTATTAACTCGTTTCAACGTTGGCCAAAAACACGTTCACAATTCTATTCAATCGAGTTTAAAACGTCAAATTGTTTTCAAGTTTAAAATTTTTTAGCGCACTTGCGCGGTTCAACGTTTCAAATTAAAATGCGCCAAATGTAAAAAACTAAACTTCTAGCTTATTTCATTTCTCATGGCAAAAAAAAAAAGAAATATTAAAAATAAATGTAAAAATGTGCTGGAAAAAGGGCCAATAATAAAACAGTTATTAATTTTTTAAATACGTGAAATTTTAATAAATTTTTTTCATTCAACAATTTTGAAATATTCTGAGAATTTTAATGTGTGTGTGTGTGTGTGTTGTTTTTTTCAAATAAGATGTCAAAGTTTGAAGTTCGTAGTCAATTTATATTAAACACTATTTTATAGACATAAATAAAATCAGAGCTATAAATTATAAAAGAATAGTTTCGAATAATCTTCTTTTTTAATTATAAAAGTGATTAAGATAAATCAATTAACGGCATAATGGGAAATTCAAGCTCAATGTGTTCGAATAAAAATGCTGTACGTAATTTCGACGAAAACGGGTAAGTTGGTGTTATTTTCTTTGAATTTGCACTGCGCTTGTAAATACGTATGCATTGTGTAATTAAAAAGCAAAAAAATCAAAACTAAAATCTATATTGAATATAAATAAATGAAGTTTGTTCCACTGTTATGGTGTAATGTGCAGTGGTGATCTAATCATTGGAGCTAAATTGAATGGCCACTTGAATGGCATTTCAGCAACAGTTGTAATGCTGCAATAGTTGCAACGATGAGCATTTTTCATGAATGTTTAACCAGCAAAACTGTCGTTTAAAAGAAAAGGGCGTTTAAAAACACAATGATAGAAAAAGCATTCATTCAGGCAATAAAACGCATTCATTTAATGTTCTACATTATACAGGGTAAATCGAAAGTTTAAAAGGAAATCCAAATTTTTAGGCATTTTTTCAAAACGGAGCCCTGTGTTCTGCGGCCCACGCTGCAGTACGCTTCGTTCAATTGAGCTGAATTCTCGACGAATATTTTCCTTTAAAGCCACAACAGATTGGGGATTGTCATTATAAACCCTCTCTTTGAAGTAGCCCCATAAAAAAAATCCATGGGAGTTAGATCGAGCGACCTCGGTGGCCATGGGATGTCCCCAAAGCGACTGATCTGTTTTTGGGGGAAATTTTCCCCGAAGCAAATTCATCGAAGCTCTGGCTGTGTGTGCAGTCGCCCCATCTTATTGAAACCACGTGTGTGAAGAGTACGATGGATGAGCTGGCAGGTTTGGCAAAAAGAATTCCGTAATCATGCGTCGAGAATTTCCACCGCTAACGTTCGTCGCCTGGCCAAGAGAATTTTCGAAAAAAAAAATGGTCCAATTATCTCCTGCGTGGATAAGGCACACCCAGCAGTTACTCTGGGGCAATGCAATGGTTTTTGATGTTTCAATCGAGGGTTTGGGGGTTCGTGGTGACCAGTAACGGCAGTTTTGCTTGTTGACGTGGTCGTTTAAGTGAAAATGAGCCTCGTCGCTCTAAAAAATGGGATTTACAGTGCGAAAACAATCCAACATCGTTTCACAGAAATTTTTGCGTAAATCAAAGTTAATTTTTTCAGTTCTTGAACGATTTGAATTTTAGAAGGATGGATCAGATCTTTTTTTAAAATTTCATGAATAATCGCTCTTGGAAGTCCCAGTGAGGCTGCTCTTTTTCGTATTGAAAGTCGCGGATTTTCACGTAAACCGCTTTTAACCAGTTCAATATTATCGGGAGTCCTTGAAGATGGACTGGGCCCTTGCCGTGGGGCGGAATCTCTGCAGCCACTCACTAATTCACCGAATACCGAACTTTGAACAAAATTGTCGACGAGCAATTACGTAAGAATCATTGCTCTTAAAAAAAGGTCTCCACAGCGAACGCTCAAACACTGCTACATCATGACTGATAAATCCGCACAATCGATAATTCCAACGGCGCCACCCTCCTTCCGCACCGTTTATTACTTTTTGAAATAATCGTATTTAAAAATATAAATGTGCCACCAGACACCCTGTATTAACAAAAATTTTCATTAATACAATGAAAGATTTCAGATGTGTTCCACGCACACTGAAAAAAAACCTGCCCTTGCATATTATGTCCAACTCGGATGATGAAGCAGACTCAGAACATGAATATGAACAACCTGCGAACAAAATAAGATCATCAGAACCACAAGCGTCAACTTCAACGAGAATGGATATTGACAATAATTGAAAATGTTCTGAATGTCACTTCCATGCATAGACAACAAAGAAAAATCTCATATTTTTTGTGTAAGAATATCTGTAATATGAATCGGAATTTTTATTTTCATGCAAAATAAAGTTTATAAAGAAAAAAAAAGCGAATTTTTTTTGATTTGTAATCCAGTTATTAAGCAAAAAAGGTGAAAAATGGGAATTTTTGCCATTTTTAATTCACTGGATGCACTTTTTTCGGGTGGGTTTGTCCCGTTTTTTTTCTCCGCTTCAGACACAAAAGAGATATTCCGTACGATATACCGAGATATAACCGCGTTAAAATATATTAAAAGTGACAAAAATCCACCTTGAAGAAAGAAATTCGTATGGCCATTAAATTATTAATGCAGCCAACTTGACAAAACGAATGATGCAAAAGTTCTTATTTTTGGGACTACTTTCACGCGCAATTCTCAGAATTGAGTCCCAAATCAAAGCGCTGAAAAATGTTGTACCGTGCAATGTACAAAAAATATATATTTATGCACTTCTGTGACTCTACATTTTTAATGTTATAATTTTATTTCACTTACGTTTGTTAAAAACACATACATACGAGGTTTGTTCAAAAGAAAAGGTTCATTTTTAAATTTTTATTTATTCATCAATATCCTTTTTATACCCTTCAGAGTAATCCCACTCAGATATTAATGCACTTATGCCAGCGCTTCTTCTAATCCTCAAAGCACTTCTGAAATGCGCTTTTCCGTATGGCCATCAGCTTATTCTTATTCTTCTTGGGTGTATCTCATCAATTGTGGGAAAATGCTTTTCTTTTATTAGTCTATTCAGTTTTGGGAATAGGAAAAAGTCCCAGGGAGCCAAATCTGATGAATAAAATGGTTAATGCTTGTACTATTCCTTATTATATAGGGAATATGATGAAAGCCGATACCAAAAGAAAACTTGGTAACTTTTTTCTATCTAAGTAATCTGGAGTTTTTTGTTTTGGTTTTTGTAGATTGATCCTTAGATTTAATGAAAATGAAAAGTGGGACACTGGAAAAAGAATGCCACTATCACGCATTGGAGTCTGTAGTTTTGGTTCAACTAACTAACAGGCTCATTTCAAGAAAATCAACCTTCCGTTGTGCCCCTTGATCGCCTAACCTAACTCCACCGGACTTTTTCTTGTATGGTTATTGTAAACAGGAAGTGTAGAAATCGCAACAGATAAATTTGGAGGAACTAAGACAATCAATTCGAGCGACAATAGCTACAGTTCCAGCGTTAACTTTGCGGGCAGTAATGAACAATTTTTTGCAATGCATCCATTAGCAGGGCTGGCATTTAAATTCGATTGTCTTTAAGACTAATTCGATGTGCTTTCAAATGAAAAGAGATTGAAAATATTCCATGCATTGCAAAAAAAGTCGTTCCAATTTCTTAATGTAGCAAAATTCATCAGTCACCCTGTACTTGTAGTATTTCTTATTAATCGTACGACCTTTTGGCAAGAACTCATGATGCACCACGCCATTGTAATCGAAGAAAACAAAATTCACATTTTCTTTTGAACAAACCTCGTATTTCTATTCATTTAACAATTCTCTTTAATGACTTGATTTATAATTGTTTCTAAAATGTTTAACAAACAATAATCAAAAAAAAAGAAATATTAACATACAAGTACTTATATTAAACAACTTGAAAACCTTCAAATGACTTTCATTAGTTGCATTTAAAAAATATAACAGCTAAATTAGAGAGAGAGAGGTATGAACTTTTTGGCAAAAATAAAATATATTTTGTATGTAACACGTACACAATTGAAAACATATGGCGGTACTCATTAAAATATACTGTATATACTGATACTGTTTATTCCCTACTAAAATTATTCAAATACAGTGGCTGGCAATTGTTTCACGTATGTTTAAAAAAACAACAACGAAATGGATTGTTAGTGTTCTCACTAAAAACTATTTAGATTTCACATTTAAAGTAGACACCGCGAGAAAAACTATTGCACATAAATACATGTGCATTTCACAAAAATGGTATACTTTTCAACATACATATTAAGCAATACACACATACGAGTACATAGATACATATGTACATCGACAGAAAAAGATTTTACTTTTTTATTTTTAATTAACACTTTTAATTAGAGTAAAATATTATTCCAATTAAAAGTTTAATCAATCCAATTAAATTTATGTAATTTTTGAGTTCAGTGCTTAAATAAAGAAATTCACAAAATGACAGTTTATTTGATTGTTTTACAGTGAAAGCTCTCCTAACGGACGCCCCCCATAATCGGATACCTCCCATAACCGGACAAACTTTGTGGAACCGAGATTTTCATGAGTTTTTTCATACAAAATGTATTCCCATAGCCGGGCACTCTAATAACCGCACGCGGCCACTAAATTTTACGTTGTCAGTTTTAGAGCCACAAAATGCTACACAGAAATATGTGGTCAATTAAAAAAAAAATTTTAATGAAAAGTAATAATTTTATAAATATGTGCTTGTGATGAAGCATTAAAACAAATTGTCCGTTTGAACCATTTTGCTAGAGCAGACTTTGTCGCATTCCAGCACATCAAAAACATTTAAAATCATTTAGAAATTCAGCGGCTCAAATTAAACCGACTTAAGTTAAATCAGTAAAATCTGAATAAATTTTGTTAACCACAAATCACTAGACTAGCACTACAACATAAATAAAATATTAAAAATAAAAAATGTGTACTTCCTATAAGCGGTCACCTCTAAGAACTGAACAAAAATACCGCGACGGTGAGTGTCCGCTTATCAGAGGTTTCACTGTATTGCATATACAAATATGCAACACTCTTTAGAGAAATAGAAATTAATATTCAAAAGCATTCGAATTGAATTTAAATATTTTTTTCGCTATTAAAAATTTGTTTGATTTTTTATCAAAATATTTAATTACATTTTCAATTATTATTATTCAAAATTTAATTGTGAAAATAACTGAATTAGGGTCTCTTTCACCAAACATATTTAAACACAATTTAATTTAATTAATGATCTTTATTCAAAGTATGTTTAAAAAAATTTTATTTTCAGCAACTGAAATAATGAAACACAAGAAAGTATGGTAACGCTCTGATATTTAATATGATAGTGTCAACTTACAGCTTTTTAAAAAGCTGTTTAAAAGCTGTTTTAAATCATTTTCATGCTGTTGCAAAATCAATATTTAAATCAGTATTTAAATATATCACAAAAAAAAGGGCAAAAATGGGTAAAATCGGTAACTAGATATCTGCAAAACTAAGACAGATACAAGCAAAATGCAAAAACATAAATACTCTTAAAAAATAATCAGACACGTTTGATTATTCACATTTCCTTTCCCCTTTTTTTGATATATGATATATGATATGTACTTTTAGGGGTTAATAAACGGGCAAAAACTGAATTTTGGTACTTCTCTTTAATATTGGAAGTCAAAACAAAGATTTTTGTTGTATTCCTTTCTTCTACATAAAATGTCGAATGCGTTTTCTTATTTCTTTTTCGAAATTCAAGCATGTAGGTGTAAAAATGTACCTTGGTACATTTATGCTATTTAAATAGTGCTTACATACGTAAAATACTTACTATTTTTAACCAAGCCCATGATATGGGTATCAAATTAAAGCGATTTTTCAGAAGGGAGCATAGAATATAATGAAATCTCTGAAAAAGACAATATGGCGGACACCTCAAAATGGCGCACGACTATCTTTTACACCGTTCCATGATAAGGGTATCAAATGAAAAGAAGTTTTGAGAAGAAAACTTAAAATAAAGTGGAATCGGTACGTTTCGGAAAAAGTGCATTTTCAGAAAGGTACCTTTTTTATTTTTGGGAAGAGACACTTTCAGTATGCATATCTTCTGATATAATAATAAAAAAAAATCCAAATTTGGTACAGAGACTTAGTTATTGTAACAATATCTATACAAAAGTGGGCGAGATTACATTAGTTGGTGTGGGACAGTGAAGTGCACCGGGTTAATCTGGTGCATCTATAAACTTCAACCCCAGATAAACGAAACGACAGACAAACAGTCTGCCAGACATCAGACTCATCTATTCCATTGAGCTGCCAAAGGCTAATCGCCTTTTTTTTAGAAACATTTTAAGGTTTCATCAATGCCACCAATGTGGCACATTCGTTATACTTTAAAAAAGAATTCCCCAATTAGTAAAACTTTTGCCATTTGGATTTGCTGCCCAAATACAACAATCCATTACTGACTGTTTAATTAACGACAACTTACAGAGATGCATGGCCTACATGGAGAACTATGTCGAGTTTTGTGATTTGGCAGTAAAACTAGTTTCATAAAATATTCATTGATAAGCATTAAAACGTCAAAAAAATATATGAAATGACAGTATAATTCAAAAGCGTAGCAGCCAACAGCTTAAATGTATTATAAAATTTGTCCGCGAAACGGAAATTTATATCAATACGTTAAGTTTGCTTGGCAATAATTAAACTGACATCAGTATGTACATATGTCCTCTGCAGATAATGTGAATTCTCCTTACATGCGTGTACTCGTATAGTCCACAGAGGACAAGGACTAGTCCATAACTAACAGAAATGTATGGTCTATTTAGCATTACGATGTCTTAGGAGTGGCCCATATAATACACCGTTGTATTACATCGGACTAATTAAAAAACTAGTCCATATAAGCACTCTGTGGACCACCTCAGGGAGAAAGTTTAGTGCGACGTAGTAATCGTAAATACGAAGAAAAGCCGAACACTTGTCGTATAACAATAATCTGTTGTTATCAATGACATGGTCCACGGCTGCATTAGATAGGACCATATTTGTAACCAGTCAACGTGGATCATATAGTCCAATATTATCTGCAGGGTATGTATACATGTACATATCGCCCACTAAATCATATACAGTCGCAACTCAAAATTCATAAAGTTTTTAGGAGAGGCAAAAAACTATTTTTAGAAACATGATTGCAATTTTATAATCAAATTGTGTTCCACAGTAAAGAACAACATCTGTAAAGAAAGTTAACTTAATTTTTTTTTTAATTTTGTGCTGTTATTACGAAAATAAGGAAATATTTTGAGTTGTGACTCTTTCATTGCAATTTTTTCAGTGAGTTGTGTGTAGTATATCAAATTATGACTTTTTAATTTACTTTTTAAATCACCTAACACTTACTAAATAGGGGACATAAAAAATAAACACAACATAAAGTTTTTGTTATTATGGTTTTCGCTGACTCTGCGTCATCCCTCGCAAAATTTTCTGTTTTGTAAAATATTAGTTTGAGTTCTTTTATCGAAATCACTAAAAAAATTTATAACACTAATTATTTAAGCTTAAGGTCTTTTCAATATATTTAATATTTATTCCGATTCGATATTTCGCTACACAAAGGATCATTGATTATAGTTTCTGTGTCTTCGAAAACACTGTCGCAATCAGTTAGATCATTAGCGGTATTATGTTCAAACTCCGAACTCAGCTCTGAAGAATCATTCTGTTTTGGATTGGGAACATCTTCGGAATAGGGAATTGGACGGCGCGCTGACGGTAAATCGGGATACTGCCATTTATTTCGATTTTTCCTATTAATACCAGCAATACTCACTAAACAGAAGTAACAGTCGTCGAAATGATTTCTGAACTCTCTCAAAACCATCGGCACACCAAACTTAAGCCTATTTCGTTTTCCATGAGTCCACTGTCGCAAATTTACACATCAAGTATTGCACACAATGTGTGGAGCCCAGCCTTTATCTTGGTCACCAAGATCAACTCCAAAGTAATCTAAATACAATTTTTTAACACATTCCGAAATAGGTCTTATGTTTTCTTTAAAGGTGTATTCTCCACAAATATAACAAAATGTGTCAGCGTAATTTATACACCGTCTTCTATTGGAAATCATTTCTATTTAGATCAACACTTTTTTAATAAACTTTGCCAACTGCAATAAACCACTTCTTACAAGCAACTAACTTCCGATATGCAATTGGAGTGCAAAAAAAAAATAACGTTCTGAATAATATTGCACAAATAAAATTCCCGTTAATGAGCTAGCAATTACACAAAAAATAATATTTTCGGAAAAAACGAAATGACAAACTGATATATACCCTCCTCACTTACAGTGGAGGGTATAAAAAAAGCTATATCATGAAAACTAGAGCTGATAGAGACAAACTGAGTACAGATTTGAATTCAGCGCACCCAAATTAACTAGAATCAGTTGATAAATTCAAAGAAGCAAACATTTTTTTTAATTTTGTCGGGCTGTGTAATTAGTGTTATTAATATAAAAATAGGTCAAAAAATTAGAAAAATAAAAAAATCTATTTCAAAAATCCCAGAATCGCTAAATATATTTACACTACTATCACTATTTGTAGTACGAGAATCAGTTTCTTCACTTGAAATTTTTAGTGTATACTTATGTATAATGTTCACGACACGACATTTTCGACAGCTAAGTGAAAACTAAGGAATTAAATTTTGCATTAAACTTTTTGACAAATTTGCACCACAAAATTTAACGCTTTTTTCATTAATAGCGTCACAACTCGAAATAATACTATTAACGTGAAATTTAAATACTCAGTTACTAATAAGCACGCTGTCACAACTGAAAATAGTACTCTTTAGTTGATTACGTACAACCGGCACAAATAACATAAAAACAGACAGAACGGTATTTTTCCAGTTAAGGAAAACAGTGATGCCAACAAAATTTTTGTGGTCGTTAGAGATTTGCTCTGTGACCTCGATTATGCAATAAAAACGATTTTGAAAAATTTTGAGTTGTGACTGTTTATGATTTAGTGTGCGATATGTACATAGAAAAGCCTTTGAATGTTGAACTAAAAACGTCGAAGCAAGTAGTGAGTATTTTTAAAACGATTTTTGATGTTCAACGAATGCGAAGATATAAAATTTAATTGCAATTGAACACAAGAATCCGAGGTCAATATGTGGATATAATAAATATCCAGTCATACACATACATATGTATGTACAAATGTATATTGTTTTATTTTTATTATATTATTAATATTGTGTTTTCTGAAATCATAACAAACAATCTATTTTATAAATTAAAAAAATAACTCACCACTATTATTAATTTTATGAATTAAATGTGGAATCAGTGAAGCATTGAAAATATTACTAAATGCTTTGAATTTACTAACCTTTTTTTATATACACATATGTATGTATGTATATATATATGTATGTATATAATTTAATGTGTTCATGCACAGGCATACATATGCATAGTTACAACTTAATACATACGTACATAGATATGTATATCGTTTGACTTTGAATAATTAATTTCTTTTGTTGGTTTCGAATCTAATATCAACATTTAATGAAGCTCTTTGTTAAATTGTAACGCCAGTTAATATTAAATGCTTTAAGTTTTCGTATAACAAATGAGTGCGTTTGAAATTTGTATGGCCAGAAATGTTTTATTACTTTTACAGATTTACAGCTGGTTTATATGTCAGTCCAGGTTATGGATTCTATCAATAAATGGTAACTGCGATATTTATAGAAAACTTTTTAACTTATGAACGTTATAGAAATTACTTTTGTAGGAAAATTAGTTCGCAACACCATTAAGCAAAAACTACTGTTAAAGTTAAAGTGTACTTTAAACCAGACTTTCCTATACAAATTTCTTAGTTCAAGCAGACATTAAATGGATGCTACACGCATCAATATTCAGCCTCAAGAAAGTATATGCTTATAGTTGCATGTGTGATCTGCTACCAATGCAAGTGCGAGTATATAATCCAGCTCCCGCCAATAAATCGCACAATATTCAGGTATCATTTCTTTTTCTTGCAATTCTTTATACGGGCACATTCCCAGAAGTTTGTCACCTCACAACTCACAGTCTTAGAATCACAGAGCCACAGTGAAGGCTTCTATTTTGTCTACTTTATTTCTCTAATGCAGCATTTTATTGATTAAAAATTGGGAACTGCTGGCGAAAATTTCGTCAATTAATAATCAATGAATTTTGAAATTGATGTTCATGCAACACGCAAACTATTAATTTCTAAAGAAGACTGTTGCTATTTGGTGCAGGCGGCGTATTATTAAAATAAAGTGAGAACTTGAGAAATTGTATTTTGAAAAAGGGATTATTAAAAGTTTTGCTTTTTTACTTTTTGGCCCACGTTTAGTTTTTAACTCCAGTAATTTGCTATTTAAACCGTTGTTTGTACACGTTTACTTTGCTTTATTTTGCTCCATTTGATTAAAATGAATTAATTTGAAATAGACAGAAACCTTTCCAACAATCGCTGCATAATAAGTTTGCCTTGCTTAAATATTGCCGGAAATTTATTTGCAATTTTTGCGCAACCGATAGAGAGGGAGAATATAAAACCCTAATTATTTAAGTTTTCTTTGGTTTTTTTTTTGCAAACAACGCGACAAGCATGTAAACAAAGTGATAATGAAATGGACTTTCTAGCACGACATAAAATTTTATTGATTTTCTTTCTCATTATTTTAGCAAATCAGTTGATTTATAACCATCCAAATGACCGGGCGGACCTGCACATTTTAATCGTTTCTTTATTGGCTAATGAGTTATTTCTGAATTCAAGACAAAATATACATATTATTTAATTATTACTATTGATTTTTTTAATAGTGTCATTAAATGCAAAAAAGAATAATAAAGAAGTAGAAAAAATGCACATGCGAGTCTTACAAAGGCTTTTAAGGTTTCCAAAAGTCTTGCGTCATGATAATCGGTAAGATCTAAAATATAAAACATTTTATCTAAATTTTCTTTATACTCGCATGCATACATATATATGTATATGTATGTAAATGCATATATACGTATATGCAACATACATACACATGTATAGTGCAATGTTTTGTAAAATGTAAAATTTTTCCGATAATCGATTTTTCCTCATTAATTCTGTCGGTTGATAATCTTGTTGTCGTTAAAATTTTTTTTATGTTGGAAAATGTTTTTTATAAACGTTGTGCCAGCTCGAAATGGTGTACAATGGAGCATATCACCTTAAAGGGATACAAAAAAAGTGCGCCGTATTTTTCCAATGCCAGTTCAAAAAAAACGATTTTTTAACGAGCCCAGCCAATTGAAAATGGGCTTCGTTGTTGTAATGTTTCTGTATTTTTGATCAGATTCGTGTCTAAAAATTCTAAATTTTAGTTTATTTTTTGTAGTACCTTCATATACATACCTTATTACAACTATCATTATCATTACCATTGTATCTTTTGTTCAGCTAAGGCAAAGACAAAAATTATAAGTCGCACTGACAAACACTAGCAAAACGGAACAACATGCTATTTTCGCAAGTTGATACACTTTCATCTTCAGCGTTCTTCGTGGTTTGTCCATTGTGTGTGGTTGTCAGTATATGTAAATTATTATCTTTATATATTTATTATTTTCTATAAATAAAATACGAGAATTATATCCCCGTTACTTTTTTCTCTTCTAGATAAAGATCTAAATTTACCATCTCTAACTTACAATAGTCCTTGGCATTACTTGATTTTTGTTTCCATTAACCGTGCTTTGTTTTTTTACTCTTTTTCCCAGTTCTACTCGAAGCAAAGAGTTTCCTTTGTTTCGTCAAGTATTTTTTATTTTTCCCAATACAAAGTTTCATTTATTTATTGGTTCTGATTATTTTTTTTTCTTTTATTATATGTAATACAAGCTTTGGAAAGAGTTTTACAAATAATTTTTTTTTACAATTGGAACATTTATTTTGATATTTAGTACTAAAGTTGCAAACAAATCCACTGCATATTTACAAAGAAAATTAGCAATGAAAACAGTTTGGGCCATTTCGACCCATGTGTACAGGATAAGGGTTAAATAAGTAGGGGGTAGGGTTGTGGTCTAAGTAGGGTAAGAAATGCAAGATACTTTTGGTTGAAAAGTACGGCGCAAGTTTTAGGTCGCTTAAGTTTTAGATTGAAGATTTATATTGTCAAACCAATTCTTATTGAAGATTTAATAAATTATACTTGGCTTAAAGAAAACTTTTTTTATGAAAAACTGCCCTCCACAAATAGAAAATCTAAAAACGTTGGCAGTGCGAGTATACTTGTTTTGCTTTTTCCTTAACTTCACCACAGTCAACTACAATTTTAAAGCTGTCAAGAACTAAAAACTGATACATTTTATGTTTTGGTATACAAAACAATCGAAAACACATTGAAAGACCGCTTTGATTTAATTTGTGTTTTGAGAAAGCCACTTGGTCTTCGCAAGAGCAAGTTTGTATTTCCTAATCTGTGTCTTGTTGTTTCCTTCAATTTTAGTTCACCCGTATATCCTACAGCGGTAAATTCGTACCGCACCTCATCTCACGATCTAAAAACACCAAATGACCAGCAACTGTATAAAACAACGATACCAATAAATGAACAACAACATCATCATCATCAGCAACAGCATTGTAAAGCAGCTGACCAACACAGCAGTAGATGTTGCTCTGCTTGCCGCATGGAACCACCACAATTATCATCAGCAGATTTAAAGGACTTAACAAGAAATTTTACTACTTTTAATCAAAATTTACAATATTTATTATCACAATCTCCACTTGCCAATTTACAACAATGTGCAAATTTCAGCACATCTTGTACAAGCAGTAGTCCACAAAAGAAGAACATGCGAGATCGCATTGGTCTTTGGGGCAGTAGTAGCGACAATGACGTACCTGGTAGTATTACGGGACTAGACCGATTAGAGAAAAAGAAATACAATAAGGTAAGTTAATTTTTATTCAGAAAGTGAGAATGTTTCGAAAAATGTCCTCGTAATTTTTTATATCAATCTGATCAAGAAATCCTGTACCTAAAATGAAAGAATCGTGTTGTAGAGATTGATTATAACAATTTAGTTAAATTTTTGTTAAAATAGTATGCAGCTTTGAAATTTGAATGTATATTCTTTTTTATATTTTTAAGGCAATTAAATAAAGATGAAAATATTTCTAAGAAAATCATCATCATGCACACTGCAGGAAATAAAACCAGTTGAAATTTGAGCAAACCCTGCGTGACGAACCATACACACGTACGCGTTATTGGATTAAAATATAAAAATTTTATGGTGTTTCAAAAGAGATATCTTCAAGTTATAGACAGTGTTTAGTGGGATTTAAGTGGCATAAAATATGACTTTTTTATCAGGAAATAATTGATCACAAAGTTTTGTGACGCACGGTACAAAATATTGAAGTAACTTTGAAATTTAACTATTTTATTTGTAAAAGAAAGATGAATTAACATAAATTATTTGCCCCTAATAAATGTTATCGTTGTTTATCAAAAGCCGCGAACCCTTTGCGAGGCACGCTACATGCTTGAACTTCACATTTTTTCTAGCAGCATATAAATAAAGGCAATTGTATTTATTTTACCAAACAGATTATTATTTTATTAGAATTAAAATTTCTAATAAGTTGCATTATCCACAAATATTTATTTCGTATGTTTGTTGTATATGAGCATTTCTTTGCAGTAGACCTCAGCCAAATTTATGAAAAGGCTAAAAAATTCCAAATATAGCTAATCTATATATAATAATATACCATGTAACAAACATAAATAAATAATAGCAATTCATTTTGACTCCTGTTAAATATATAAAAATTATTAAAAAATGTTTGCCATATTAAATAAAAAAAAAGAAAAGAAATCGGCATCACAATATCAGTGCTCTCGTTCTCTAACTTATGGTGATTTCCTTTCTGACGAAAAATGTTGCCCTTTCGAGGAATAACACTTTCGAACTTAACTTAGCGTTTCACTGTTTCTACGGTTTTTAGCATAATTTTATCAATAATAACAATAATATATTAACTGAATTTATTTTGGGAATATTTATTTATATATATGATTCCAATTGTGCTTTTTCCCTTATATATGTGAAATTTATTATTACATACCTTATGATATTCTCATACAGTATGAAAAATATCATAAAGCATTTTATTACAAAAGCAACTCAATAATTGAGGAGGAAAGCATATCCATATAGTACTATTTCGCTAATGCTTACTTAGCTCATCAGTGGACTTTTCCTAATTTTTGAATACAAACCCAAGATCTATATGTTTAAAATTCAATTAATCAAACGAGAATTGATTTGAATATCACACATACAAACCAAAAAATCTATAAACAAAAACATAACAATCCATGAGTTTACTTTTATAACACACACATATTTCTATTTTTATTTTTTTTTATTCTCATCTATATATAAATAACAATAATAATGAATTTTTTTTTTTCATAAAAATTTTGCTTTAGCAAATCTATATATATATGAAGAAGTATACACTTTGATGTAACCACTAACTACAGAAACGGGTCGACCGATCGGGAATGGTCTGTAGATGCTTTATGTGAAGTTTGCACGACATCGGCCCAGTGGTTCCGGAGATATGACATTTCGATTTTTCTATATATTCCGATACAACGGCAAACTACCGCCCCTAAAATGGATTACCAAATAACTTCGCCCTTTGTGGACCAATTTACTAAATTATTTTTGCATATGAAGAAGGTCCACAAAACTTTTTTTTTAAATAGAAAGGGGGAGGCAAACTACCCGACCGAAAAATTGATTATCGAATAACTTGGCTGTTTTGGACCAATTTTTAAAATGCTTTTTGCATATGAAAGGAGTCCACAAAAATTTTTTTAAAAAGAGGGGGCGTGGCGGTGAAATGTGGGTGCCAAAAAAATTGATTATCAAATTCAACTTTGGCGTTTGTGGACCAATTTTCAAAATTATTTTTAGAAATGGAAAATAAGGCAAACGCAAAGTGTCCGACCGCACATAATTTTCGGTTGAAATTCGGTATGTAGACTTCTCTTTTCATATTTAGATCCACTAAGAACGGATTTTTGAATATTCTAATTTTAAAGGGGTAAAATCTACAACCTAATATCTCGGATACCAAGCCAGATAGAATAAAAAATAGAAAAGCATATAAGTGCTGCCGTGTATGTACTTTTAGTGGGTAAAACTAAAAAAAATTTTTGGTATTTCTCTTTGCAGCCATATATCTCCCAAAGTATTGGACATAGAACAAAGCGTTTTTCTGTAATCTTTTCTTGTAGAGTGTGCGACCTTACTTTTCGAAATTCGGAAATATATGGAGTAAAATTTTACCTTTGTACTTCTATCCCTTTTAAATAGTGCTCATGATGCACATTTTTTACTATCTTTAAACACCGCCATGATATGGGTATCAAATTTTCTTCTATTTTTTTTATTTATTCTATTTATTTTATTTCTTCTATTTTTTTTATTTATTCTATTTATTTTATTTCTTATTTTTTATTCTTCTATTGTTTTCAGTTCATTTGATGCATTTTTGTTAGTTTATTGTAAAAAAACATTATATTTTTGGATAAAAAAAGTGGAAAAAGTAAGAAATAGAACATTTTTATGATTTTGCGCTATGAACAACTGAAAATGGTAATTTATCAATATTTTCACGAAAAATTTGCACTTTCACAAGGCCAAAACTGCCTGAAGGAGCGTTCCAATGCTTTTGCGATGTACTAGAGAGTTCTTAACTATTGTCTTGGCTACAATTTTTGTCTTAGTATTGGATCGAAAATCTCAATGGTTTGGCCAAAATATCCAAAAAAAAACGTGACAAAAGTCTGATCAAGTCAAAATGCGCCAGCTCGATTTTCACCGTAGACGTATGGTCTAGTGGACTTTTTTGCTTAGTACAATCCCAAGAATCAGAAACGCGAAGCGCCCATTAAGATTTTCAAATCGCCCCACCCTAATAAATAGAAAATATATTTATTAAGACAAAAAAAATTGTTTGTACATGAACACATTAATTTTTTTTTTATTAATACATACATATGTGACTAAATTGATGCAAAAAATCGATTGCTAAAAACTTTGCAATAGAGAGATTATTTAGTGTGAAAAATTCTATTTAGGTCTTAAAAAATTGTACGTTACAGAGAGAACTTCGCTATAGGGAAGTTCGTTATAGGGAGATCAAAATGTATGAAAATACTCACAAAAATGTTGTGTTCACGAATTTTATTTGTTATAGAGAAGATTTCGTTATAGAGAAGTTCGCTATAGAGAAGTTCGACTGTATATAAAGTTGTTTATGTTTTATAAATGTAAGCACTTTATATAGAAGTGCATTCAGAAAATCAAACACATTTCAGAAATTCTGAGTTTATGGGTGAGAGCGGAGGGAAGCATGTGAGAAAATTACATTCTTCTCGCTAGAGTTGCCCTAAGAACTACTGTCTACTTGCTTCCGAGATAATATTGCTGCCGCATGAACTAGCAAATTAGTTTGCCATATAATTAGCACATGTTTTGTAATCACATCATACTTTGCCTTCTTTGAGCGAAATTGGAATATCGCAACAGAAAAAGCATTATAGTTCAATATAGTGTTATGTAAACTTTCGACGAAAACTCTTTCCCCGTAAAATTTGGAGTTTTGTCGCTTACGTCTTTTTGGCGGTTATGGCTCGATATGTCTGACTATTCCTAATACCTATTATGTAGTTTACTTCAAATAACAAATTTTATATACTACGTATGTATATGTATACGCTCTCTTGTAAAACATTTAAATTGTAGACGTGCTGACCCTGATAGGTGTAATATTTCGATGAGTAATTAAAAGTGTAAATCGTATGTACCAAGGCGTTTTGAAGGCGTATGTACTATAGTAGTATATTCATATAAATGCATATATATATACCCTGTAGGAAATGACAATAGTAAAAGTGTACTGATTTGCTACTGACTTAAATAGTCATAAGTAATCATGAGCACTTCATGTGCGTGTCAATTAAAATCTTTTATTCAATTTCATTTAGCGCTTTTGAGAGCAGCTCATTTTGTTTATAAATATTTGACAACGGCGTGATTTAGTGCATTTTAAGGAGATGAATATCGCGGTTTGATTATAAAACGGAAACTGAGAGCAACCGCATCTATCTTCACCACAACAAATTAAGACAATAAAAAATCGTTTTGCCAGGTCTATTGATTATGTCAAATTAATTCTCAAGATATTTTTTTTTGTTTTCATCTTTTCATTCGCAAAACTTCTTTACAGTTTTATTTACATTGTTTGTGCGCCATTGTGACTTTTAAATATATTAAAAATAAAATGTGTGAAAAACTAAAAACTAAGAAACGAACTCAACATATCCAAGCACATTTTTTTAATATTGAAGTCAGGTGCTTGTAATAGCTGAAATATACGTTCTCATCTCATCAAAGACTAAACAAAAAGTGTAGACGATTCCTTGACAATGGCATCAAAAACTAACCGAAACCAATCGACAAAAGTATTTGCTTGGAGGCACTTACTCACAGTATTCCTACAGGGTACTAGCGGACATTAGGATAGGGTATGTATGTACATATTTACCCACCATACGACTTGTATAAATAAAAAGCAACTTTTAAAAATTAATATTTCATCTATTTGAGCGTTAGCTGCAAAACTTATTAAATTTTGTGTTAGTTAAGTATAATAACGTACGATTTTCAATATAGTATATAGACATACAGATATACCACATACATACATACATGCAGACATAACCTGATACAGGGTTTGCAGTTCAGCAATTTTAGTGTTCGATTTAGCACTTTTTTCTGGTTTAGTATTAAGAATTTCCAAAAAAAAGTGCTAAATTCTTGTTCAGCACTCTTTTATAATTATTTAGCACTTTTAGCATTTTTTATTTAGTTCATAAAATTACTTTAAAAGTTTATATAATTAAGAATAAGTTTTGTCTCATTGTGTAAAGAAAAATTCATATATGCTAAATTTTTTGTTGATAATTTAATTTAATATCTAAATAAATAATTTAATAATAAAATCTCATCCTCCCCAAAAATATTACTATTTGGACGAAAATTTTACTTTTTGAATATATACTCGGATGTATATGTGTAAAATATGACAACAAACTGGTGTAAATTGTCCAAATGATAAAAGTTTTTAAAATATGTACAAAAATCTGTACATATGTATGTAAATATCTTCTTTAATTTTTTTTATCTTGCGATTCGGGCATGCGTCGATGCGTAAGCATATACATAGCATTGGCTCTTTTTGAGATTGAAATCGACCCTGTTCGCGTGACCCCGCTCCGAAATTCTCGTGAGTTTACCAATTACCGAATTATTCAAATTCGGCATACGATAAAATGAATATAAATGGCAGATACTGCTGTTATCTGGAAAAGTGTGGCTAGTGTGGGAACTTTGACATAGAAGGTCATTAAGAAAGATAAAAATAGGGTAGGAGAAAGAATTGAGCCTTGCGGTACCGCTGAATTAATCTTGAACTCGTTAGATGAGATCCCGTCTATAACAACTCTTATAGCGCCAGCCCTGCGAAAGCTCAATATAAATTGAGAGAAAATATCACCGAAGAAGGCCAATAAGTCTCCCGTGGAACATCCTCCACGGAAGGCATATTGCCGGTCGTTAAGTATAATATTGGATTCCAGATACTTCACCAGATGGAAATTTGGCATACTTTCGAAATGGTAGAATATATTACGATTGGGCGATCATTTTCAGGTTTACTTGCCCATCCCTTGTTGGGGATCAGCGTTACATTTGCAACTTTCCAGCACGACAGCCCGCATGGTATATGATGCTGCTAACGACAAAGAACACTGCTTCAAGACGAGTGCCGGAATTCCATCCGAGCCAGGAGACTTGGTTATGTTGACGTCCGTTAATTAATAAAGACTAATGTTACAAAAACTAGCACTTTCTTTTAAACTGTAGAAAATTTTAGCAATTTTTTTTGCCGATTTAGCACTTTTCTTCTGTAAGCCTCTGGCAACCCTATTCATGACGTGTTTGAACTACATACGAACGACTTGTGTGTGTACTCATTCTCTCACGACCAAACACACCAAACGAGAAACAATTAGAAATTAAAGAAGAACAAACAAAAAATAAACAATAAAAAATAGCAATGATTGGAATGAAAAATTCCGAACAGCTGACCACCAGCTGGTGGTAGTTGGTGCGGCAGTGTTGGTGTTTTAAACAGAAACAAAATTGTGACGTCATAATTAATATACTATTGGGGGTTTCCTCACCATCGCTTAGAACTTGCCATTGTATGAAATAACAATATACATACACAGCCACGTACGTATGAATGCATGTGCTAAACGAATGTTAGCACCACCATAATGTCTACTATACTCTGCGCAATAGTCGAGCGAATGGAAATCATACGACTACACCAGCAACAAAAACCACTATCATTGATGCGAGTTGTTCAACGGTGTTGCTAAGCTATGTAAAATCAGTAGTAGTCGTATCGCCGCGAAGCAACCACCAAAAAATCGATATTATCCACGTATTATTTAAAATTAGTTTTAACAAATAAAAAAAAATCATTGTAAAAATTGGAATATTGATATATATGTTTTGTGTAATTCGGCAAGAAATGTTATAAACGTCTCTTTAATTTAAAATTATTCGTTGTAACAATAAGTATTTAAATACTAAGTATCAACAAAGTGCCCATTTCACAATGTCTTGTACAAATAATGGTTCATTAAATAATCATGCCAGGGACCGTCTAGGTCTGTGGGGAAACGGCGTCGATAACGATGTACCCGGTAGTGTCTCCGGCCTGCAACGTTTGCAGAAAAAAAAATTCAACAAGGTAAAATAATTATGTTTTCATGCGATGATACATACAAGTTTTGCAAACGAGTTCAGTTTTTCCGATGAATTCAAATTTAAAGAAAAAATTTTTTTTGACATTTCAGACATTTACATATGTATGTACTTATGTATATCAGGATACAATAGGAGTATATGCAATGCATAAGTTTGTAGGCATGAACTACTATTATTTAACGTTCAAAGAAAATAGAATAAAACCATTTAAATTTAAGGTAAAAGTAGTCTAATAAAGCACTTTTTTTTTAGGTGAGCAGACGAATGTGCTGCCAATTGTAGTCCAGAGGTCATTCATAGGTTACTAAATTGAATATATGTATATGCAGCAATGAATTCAAATTGGATATTTCACTTTCCAGTATATATTTCTATGCACACTTTCAAAATAGCATGCAAAAGTTTTTCACAAATAAAATGTGTATAGGCGTGGTAAGCTGTACTACATTGTAATTTCTTTTAACTACTTAGGCAGTGTTTTGAACTTGTCAATTCTGTTTTTACATTTTTATATGAATTTTACTATTTAATTCCATATTAAACTTGTATGACTATAATTAGCACTGCAACAAAAAACCACCGCTAAATAAGTGTTCGATGTGCATTAAAAATGATCTAAGAAGAATAGTGGTTATAAATTTTTTATTTTTAATTTATTAAATACCTATGCGGAATGAAAATTATTGATTTATTATTAAGACGTGCTAAAAATGTCAATCTCAATTCGTTTTGAATAGGTGTGTTTTTTTTACTTTTCTGGTAAAGTTCGGAAAAATGAGAGTAAACTATAATTTATCTCAATAAAAGACTAAAATGTACAAAAGTAAGAAAACTCAAAAAAACAGAAAATTTACCACAAATGTTCCAGGTGCACAACAAAAGTGCCCAAATAAATTTTATTTTAGTTATTTTAGGATCTTCAAATGCATAATATTTTAAAAGCAAAATATTTGAATCGTTGGCAACAGTTGTAAAATGTGGACAAAAATAAATTGAAAAATTTATTAAATAAAGTGATAAATATGCACAAATATTTGTACTTAGAATTTCAAATTTATTTGGAAAATTCTCTTCTTTTTTAAATAAAAACTTTTGCCGTTTTTTTGCAAATTTTCCAATAAAATTAAATTAAATTAAATTAATTAAATAAAAAAAGAGCCGATAATTTAATTCTAAACCGAACTTACCCAAAGAAAAAGTTCGTGCAACTTTCTACAGAAAATGAAAAATTTTACTCTGTCATTTGCTCTCAAAATTGCACAAAAATTGTTATCTTGAACTTGAAATTTAGAGCATTCCATCTTACACGTAATTCATTCAAAGATGTTGTTGAACATTTCACGCAATTGTACTGATCTAAATTCTTAATATATACAGTTTGTAAAAAAAATCTTTTCAAAACTTAGAAAAATTAAAAAGTTTAAGAGAAACTCTTATTTGCATGTAAATTATATAACTTTTATTAAATTTTTTTCTTCATGTATTTAATTGAAGATGTTTATAAACACTTTGCACAAAAAAAAAAACAAAATTAATTTAAATAACAAAATAATAATCGTAACTTAAAAATACTTCAGTTTCTACGCTGTAAAATAAATGTTTTCAAAATTGTGTTAAATTTAATTAAATATATTCTAAATGGTAAAAAAAAGATTTGAGGGTGCTAATACTTGGTGTGCCCTCCTTTAGCTTTAATTACAGCTTCTAAGCGTCTAGACATTGAATGGATAAGCTTTGGTATATTATAATTTTCAGGTATTTTTTCCCACTCTTCTTTAATAAATGTTATTAACTGTTATTTGTTTTTGGTGACCTTTTTCCGACTTTTTTCTTTGGGTGGACCCATGAATTTTCTATAGGGTTTAAGTCTGGGCTTTGTGCTGGGGTATCTATCACTTTTGTACAATTATATAACAACCAGGATCTACAAATATATGCCTTATGCTTCGGGTCATTATCCTGGTAAAATTTATACTTAAGCTTTTCTGGCTCAACAAAACCGAATTTCCGAACACTTGCACTCAATTCCTTTTTTAAAATGTTTAGATAGACTTCCTTGGTCATTATATCCTCTCATAGTCTTATTTCGCCAACACCCTTGCTCGAAATACAACCCCACACCATAACGGATAGTTTACCGAACTTTACAGTGGGTATTATATTTTTATTTTCTAAAGCCGTCAGGGGTTTTTGCCAAACTTTTTGAGGTCCATCATGGTAGTAAAGCATCACTTTCGTTTCGTCACAAAAAATAACATCATCCCAGTGCTCCGGAGGAAAAGAAATGTGTTCAATGGCAAACTTATACCTTTTTTCTATGTTTGCCGCGGATAGCAAAGGTTTTTTCCTCGCAACTCTTGAAGAGTATTTATGTTTTTGTAGCACATTTCTAACAGTCTGATGAGAGATACTTACTCCACATTCATTACTGATGTTAAGTGCAATTCCTCTAGTACTGAAATGTGGATTCTCATCAATCATTTAAAAAATGTTCTTTTCAATTCGCCGAGTTACTTTTTTTGGTCTGCCTGGTGTTTCTTTTGGTTCCAGTCTGCCATCTTTTTCAGTACGGTTAATAACATTATATACCGTCCTTAGGTTAAGAGAGAACATTTCAGCAATTTCTCTGTGAGATTTTCCTTTATAGTAATTAGAATACACCAGTTGGGTAATGTCTTTGTTCAGTCGCTTTCTTGGCATAGTTTATATATAATTGGGTAATCATTTGTTTATTCTATGAGCTTAATTTAATGAATAAAAGACAACTGCTACTCTTAGCGTCCATATAAAACTATTATACGCAATACATATGCAAAAAACTAACGGTTCCTTCTTGTGTTTGCATTTTTGAAAACACTTTTTTTACACTGTTTAAAGTATGCAAAATTATTTTGTAGCGTTGTTGTTGTAATATGTTCATAAATTTGTCAAAGTTTCGACGCCTGCTTGTCGAGAACATACAAAACAACAGTTATAAAAAAAAATTCACAAATATAATGATATTGTTGTTGTAAATATTTATTTAAAACTTAAATTCTTAAAAAATTTTTGATTTGAAAACATTTTTTTTACAAACTGTACATATAGTCAAATTCATGCGCAATATAAGTTCCCATTTATAGAGTAGCCTTATCTAATAATATTATAACTATTATTTTATTCATGAACATTATTTCTAGCTTATTTGTTGCCTACATGTTTAAAAATTGTGCTTTTTCCCGTGTAAAAAGTATACTCATGGACTGTTATGTTTTTGTTTATAGATTTTTGCTTTCGGTATTCAACTTCAGTTCTCGATGGATTAGTTGTATTGTGAACATAAGAATCTTGAATTTTTAGTCAGAAATTACCAAAAATTATGAGCAAAGTAAGCATTACCGAAGGAGTACTATATGAATATGCTTTCCTCCACAGTTATTGAATTTGCTTTTATATAAAAAATACTTTTTTTATAAAATTTTATAAAATTAGAATCATATATAAATAATAGAGAAATAAAATAAATATGTGCGAGGTCGGGCACTTTTGTTATGCATCTGGAACAGGCCTAATGTATAGGACCATGTACTAGAGCTCTGCATGAATGGATTTGTTTTTCAAGTCACAGTTTCTCACATCACTACTTTTGCTGTCAACGACTGATATTTTTCATTACGAATCAAATCAAATGCGACATAAGAAAAAAACGAATTAACTGTTTACAGTAGTTGTTGTGCTGAATTTAAACTCAACGCATGATCTAAATATATAAGGTCTGCTTGACAGTTCAAATTATTTTTACTGTGACGTCACCGTCGAGATTTGTTTTTAATATGTATGGGGTTTGAAACAAATTAAATTGTTATGTTATAGTCTTTTTTAATTTTTTTTTTTCGTTTTTTTCTTGTATTAATATTTTGTTTAAATTTCTTATTCTAAAATATAAACGACTTTTAAAAAATAACGATTTTTCATTTTCAGGCACATCTATGTTGTCACATTTAATGTTATGGTATTGTAAATAATTATTTCGAAGACTTAAAGTATTATTATTAATTTCCTTAAATATATTTTCTAATTTTAATATGTTTCCCATAAATTCTTGGCAGGGTTTATAGAGGCCTCTGTTTGAACTGCAACTGACTTATTTGGATTTTCATTTTCAATATTTTCAATACTTTCTTGTAATTTCTGCAGACTATAAATAATTGTAAATATTATTTCATTAAAAAAAATGGATTTTAAAAAAATTGTATTTACTTTAAATCAAATTCACCAATTGCTTCCTTTACAATTTGTTTGTTTGCTCTTTTTACGTATCGTTTCGATCTTTCGACTGGTAAATTGCTGTTTACATGGATATTTAAAGATGGGACACAGCCTTCGCATCTAACAATCTTTTTCTTATTGGCGTGTTCAATAATATATCCTTTAAACGCCAATCATTATTCGTAAAGTGTCTAGAACAAATTGTTCCAGATATCCAATTAACATTTTTTTTACCGCATGCATTGATCCACACTTTCTTTATTTCTGGATCTTTTGGAAACGTAAAATATTTTAGATTTTTATCATCCTGCTTCGAGCTTTTACAATCTTTTACCACACAGTATTTCATTGTCCAAATAAATTTTATCACTTTCTACACAAATTGTTTATTAAAAACTCTTTTTTTTTTGCTCTAACTCAGTTCACATTTATTTTTAATTAATTGTCAATAAAATAATCCTTTAATTTTCTTAATAAATATGTAATAATAATAATTTTAATCACTAGCTTTTAAATGTCCATTTAACCACAACAAAACATTTCCCGACGATGACGTCAAATTAAAAAAAAATGACAGCTGTCATTCAATATCAAGCAGACCTTATATATTTAGATCATGGTTTTTTCCACTCCAGCAACAAAAAGGCAGAAAAATGTTAAACTGTACGTTGATGTTTTGGTATTGTTATATGTGTTATATAGATGTTTGTTTTTTTTTCTTTGAAAGGGAATGCAAAGGGATTCAACTCGTTGAATGAGTTGTTTTGCGTTGAGTTCTTGTCGGGAACCCCGTGGGAAGTTGTGATGAATCTCCAGCGGTCCGCTGCTTTAATTCATTACTTCCCGTCGATTTAAAGGCATAGAACCAATAGCCTGTCTTTTTAAAAAAAAGACGAGTATGTATTTATTATTATTTCTATTACTAGTTTTATTTACATATTTATGTTTATATATTTAATTTTTATGTTTAAAAATTTGATTGAAGGTCTACAGTTGGCATTGGCAGCAACGAAATGCAGCTGAACCAAACAACAAACACACATAAATTTATAAAACTTTATTTGTTAAACAAAACACTGCTTTTTAAATCCGCAAGTTTTAGTAACAGTGAAAAAAAACTTAATCTTTGAAGTGTTAAAAATGTTAGAAATAATAAAATAGTAGCGAAGAAAAAAAGGAAGTGCTGTCTCTAAAAATGCAATTATTTTATAGATTTGATTTTAAAAAGTAAAATATGTATGTATTATATAAAATGCAGTTGGTATTGATGCTGATGACTGAGTAGTTAGCGTGTTGGCTCTGCAACAAGATGGACCCGGGTTCGATTCCCAACCCGGTCAAGTTGAAAAAAGTTGCGTCGGTATATGATCAATAAAACTACGGTGAAGTAAAATAATAAATGAATTGGATCCTTTTAATACGTCAAAATTAACATCATACGTCATAATTCACACGCAACTGCAGAGTTGTGCAAGAATTACGCTCTATCTTCCTACCGCTTTCACCACCTGTCTATTCTCTACACTATCACCCACTATTACGTATAAACGTTCGATTTATGGGCCAATAACAGCAGCTGTATTCGTTTACCCCACAATTTGTGCAAATTTGAACAAATTTCTACTGAAAACCATTCGTTTACACAAAAATTTATAAAAGAGAACACCATTTGAGTAAAATGACAGTTCTTTTCTCAGAGTCTGCAAATTTTACCGAATGAATTTCTGCCAGTAGTAGCTGTATCATTTACGGTTGTTGTGGCTTTTCGTTATTAATCACGTTGTTGTTACTGGTGGAGCCCATCATACTCAGGAATTTTATATATAATTTAACTTCCTATGTGAAGGCATAGGTCGTTTGAATATATATTGTGTGCGATACCCTGGTAATTTGCGTACTTGCTTCTGACATCTGCCACAACAACAACAAAGTAGCAAAATTAAGCAAACAAAAGTTTAAAATTTTTCATAAAAATATTTAGCAAAAGGAAAAGCTGAATTAAAACTGTAACAAAAACTAAAAATAATAGTTTTCAGCGTGAAACAAATTAAAGATGACCTTAAAATATCCAGTTATCTTCTTTTTTATCATCAATAGCAATCTTCTTCTAATTGTTTTATTTACATTAATTTCTTAGAGACGTAAAACTAGTATATATTTGAGTACTTATTACAGCATATTATTTAGGGTCCAAATATCAAAAATTTAGTATTGATGTATTTTCATATGACATTTAAACAGAAACAAATTAAAAAATCATACACCAAATTAAAAAGTTTAAAACCTTATGCAGTGCTTATATTTAAATAGATTTCTCTGCGAATTTATGATTATAACAACGAATTGCATCAAATACCAAAAACTTGTATATACTGAGTAGTCAACACGACTCATATTTTTACAACACTATAATTTTTAGTCATCAGCTGTTTTGAATAATCTGCAAATTTTGGCAATTTTTCCCATTCGTTTACTTTTTTGTCTTAGAGACATTATTGAGAGTAATTTGTTTAAATTAAACAAAATTTACTCAACTACAGGATTTCACTGGGAAAGTAAACAAATGGACGTACTAAATGCCGATATCACTGTTTATACGAAAATAATGCACACAACAAAATTGTAAAAAAAAAAAAGAATGAAACTTCTCAAACAAGTGATAATGTTTTACAACATATTTGCAAATATATAGTGGCGTTATGCACAGCTTGTTTTCCTGCGTTAATAAGACGCGATAATAAAAATACGCGGCAACATTTTACGTTCTTATTTGCAAATAAGTCGCACGTACAAACGTAGTATGTATCCAGTTGCAGTCCAATGCATTGCATATCGTCATATGAATTTACAAAAGCCCTAAGTTACATTCAACAAATTTTACAGGAGCAGCAAAATACTTTCAAACTAACTTCTACGCTTGCACTTAGGCAGTTCTGAAATTATTTGATAAGAACATTATTTCTAATTGCAGGCGTGTACAATTTGGCAGGCACATGTATTTTGATACTATGGCTCATTATCAATATAAAAAGTCGATTTCGAATTATTTGTAACTTAGGACTGTTTTGAAATCATATGACGATATGTAGGTCATCCCCTGAGCACTGGTCCAAGAAAAAAAATATGCAAAGATATATTTTTAAAACTTCTACTATCTCATTGCGGTCACTTCTATAACTCATAATTGCATTAACTACTGTAATAGTACATACTTCCAGAAATGCGATTCCGGACAGACCAAATAAAAAAAAAGAATCAGAATTTTAATATTTTTGATTTAGTTTATTTATGTATGCAATAATACATATTTTATATACAATAATACCCGTCATAAAGGCCAAATTCTTGTTTACAATAAAGAAACAAATACTAAATAAAAACTTAAAAACAAAATATGTAAAAGAATTAAATATGCAAATTAAATTTACATTTAAAATTGTATCGGAATATTTGTCTAACAACAAAATAGACGAAAAACGAGATTTGTTATGATATTTTTATTACGTAAATTCAAAGGTGGCGTCAAATGACTTGTATTTTAATCTGAGATAAAATTTGAAATATTTTCGTCCTTTTCTCGGTCATATTTTTTCGTTATGACATTGTTAGATAAAATAAGTTACATCAACATACTCGTATACAGGGTACGGCAAAAATATGCTTGCTTTTTTTACGTTCAATTAGCAAAAAACCTTTTAGAAAAAAATTAAAATAAATGTTAAATTAATATTTTGGAAAAAAAAACAAAAATACTCAACTTGAGCAAAGAAAGACATACGCAATACAACAAGAGTACGGCAGATATCGCAGGGACATCAGCCTTATAGAAATTTAAAATTTTATTGATATTATTGGCCACTGTAACTGAATATTATTGAATGTATGCGGAATACATAGTTGAATACGTGACAAAAATATACATATGTATATGTATGTATGTATGTATTTCATGCATATCCATGTACATTGCACTAAGTGTGCAGTAATACGGACATGGTCAGGATTTAGGGTGTCCAGATTATCGAGAGAGTACTGCATATACAGAATGAGCTATATGGTTTAAATTGTTTATAACTTTTTTATTTATGCAATTATAATAATTTTTTTTTAATATACAGTATATTATTGGGGAATTGTTTGCAATTAGCTTTGAAAAATGATATCCTGCAAGTGATGTCCATTTTCTGCTTCGCACATATGTACGTGCTCTTTTTAGCATATTTTCCATTTCCATTTCCATTTTTCATTTTAACAAAATTTCTGGTGTAATGGCCATGATTTAATTTCGAATGTTGGTTTTTAGTTGGAGTTTGGTTCTTGGTTTGTTAACGTACGCTCTCTCTTTCAAATATCCCCAAAGAAAACTGTCGGGAGCTGTTAAATCTGGTGCGGGTGCAATGCGCACATTAAAATGACGACGATATGCACGCTGTGTCAACACAATAGACTGTTTGTAGGAAAAATAAAATTCAATTATTTTTGTACGTTGTTCGATCGTGTATCGTTTCATAATTAATTCCCCAAGTCTTCTTCACAACATGCTGAAAAAAAACAAAAAAAATAATAATTAAAAAAGTTATAAAAAATTCAAACCATATAGCTCATTCTGCGCCACCCTGTACAATAATAGAGGGCTTGTTTTATATACTATTATTATATTTCTGTTAAAAAATTTAATTGTCATTAACTCGCCGTAAACAATTTAATAATTATACTTAAGTTGTCAAGTCAAAGGTATTAATTTTAATACAAAACCCAGCAAAAAAAAAGAATGCCTTCAGTTCATTCGTATATTCATGACTTCTTAAGCATTTCTTTATCTGAATTCATTTTTAGTGCAACTTTAAAGCTAACAAGATTGCACAACTGCCCAGTTGTAATTATAATTTCAGGAACCCTATGCGTTCTTCAACTAATTTTAACCAGTTTATTTGTAATAGAACCGATACATTCACTATTTGTTTTCCATGTTTTTTATTTTTGCTGGGAATATTCGTGAAAAATGAAAATAGTAAACGATTGTATGACTTGTTTATGGCAACTCTCTGCGTTACTTTCACTCAAGTATGTACATCCAAACATACATATGTGCATACATACATACATAAGTATAGATATGATTGGCATTTATTTCCTGTAGTATTTCACATTCGCTCATTTTCTTCAAGGTCATTAATCACGTTTAACTTGGATGTGCGACAGTGATGTTACATTTTACATTTTATTTCTGTTTGGAGCTAAAAAGTCAAACAGAAATAATTTCGATAAAAATTACTATAAAAAATATATCGTCATCTTAATGTAAACGAACGTACCTACTTCTTGTACCAATGCTCAGGAGATGTCCTCTACTTCTGCAATGCATGGCCCGGAACTAGTCGGAAAAAGGTAGTGTAGAGAAGAGATAGAGGGATAGAGAGCTTAATTTCAGCGCAGCTCTGCAGTTGTGTTTATTCTAGAATTTGTAAAGCAGAGTTGCTGCGTCTCAGGTGTTATGTTGACGTATTAATTTTGAAGCTGTTATTTTACTTCAATGGCGTTTTATTGGCAAAATGTTAGGTCTGCTCGGTGAATCGGATCGCGGAGAGTCAACCCGTTAACTACTCAGCTAACAGCATTAAAAAGGAAGGCACAGTACGTATCCGGCAGCTCACACCACACAAAAGAAATAGGGAAAGCAAATATATAGCAAATACAGTCGAACTTCTCTAGAACGAAATCTTCTCTATAACAAATAAAATTCGTGAACACAACATTTTTGTGAGTATTTTCATACATTTTGATCTGCCTATAACGAACTTCCCTATAGCGAAGTTCTCTCTGTAACGTACAATTTTTTAAGACCTAAATAGAATTTTTCACACTAAATAATCTCTCTATTGCGAAGTTTTTAGCAATCGATTTTTTGCATCAATTTAGTCACATATAATAAAAAAAAATTAATGTGTTCATGTAAAAACAAGTTTTTTTGTCTTAATAAATATATTTTCTACATAAAAAAATGTAGTCTAACTTTTCTGCAGTTTCTCTATAACGAATTTTCTCTATAACGTAGAATTTTGTCGGTCCCCAACTGCTACGTTATAGAGAAGTTCGACTGTAAAATGAATAAATTATTCAATAAATTGCTACGAGTAAAGCGCTCAAATACTTTTCTTATATTTTTTTTATCACTTGAGTGAGTGGCAAATTGTTGTGTTCTTTTCCGCTCATTACAGTTTCCTTACTATGAAAATAAACGAACACAGCTCATATTTATGTATAAACGGAAAACATTCAAATGTGTTAAATCATCGCGATTATATTTAATGATGACGTATCTGACGTATATCCGTTCAGTTCTTCGCAAAAACAAATGGAAAAAAAAACATTTCAACAAATAAGTCAATAAAAAACTAACACTCGAAAAGTAAAATCATAATTTATTTTTTTTTCAAACCATTTAACGAAATTGTTTGTTTACACTTGTTTCTGTGTAGCACAGTACGTACAGTGACTCTCATTAATATTCGGTATTTTACTTAAGTTCTTCATTTTGAAATAAAATGTATGGTGTTTTCAAATATGTTCTTTTATAAAAACAATTAATATATCATAACTCTTTTCTGTGTTACATACACACATACATATATATGTAAAAAAAATATATAACACAGAAAAGAGTTATGATATGTTAATTGTTTTTATAAAAGAACATATTTGAAAACACCATACATTTTTTTTTTGATTTGTAAACATCTATACGCATTCACAATGCAATCACAAATTTTGAGTAAGATTGTAATAACGATAACGCGGTGTGAGCTGCGTATGAGTGGATTACTGTAATTATACGGCCAACAAGAAGTACAGAGAAACTTAACAGCTGCAGAGAAATACACTAACACCATCTAGTGCGCAATAGTAGTAGTAGTAGTACTTCCAACTTAAAAAAAAAATATTTCATTACTAGATGTTTACACATCTCCCCTGTGATCGGACTCACATTTTTTTTATCTGGGACCAGCACTGAGCACTCAAAATGAACAACTTAAGTAAAATACCGAATATTAATGAGAGCCACTGTATGTATGTTTGCATGTGCGTATAAATACTTGAGAAAATAAGTATGCACATACGAGTGTTTGTACTATTTAGAAGTTGATATCAATGACTAAATAAATACAAAATAAAATAAAAACACAAGATCTGCAATTTAAATAACCAGGCGATATTGTAAAGTTATCTTCAAGTATGTATGTATGTATATGTACAGTACACGCTGTCCTAACGGACTTTTGTTACTCTAGCCCCGTAGAAACCAGCGGACATCACAGCCACCCTATGCCGGTTACGTACCTCACTAAGTCCGTCAGATCCAACCTAGAGCACAGCCCCACGTTGTCAAAGAAAGGCGCCCCAAGTAATCTCAGCCTCGACCTAGCCAGACCAGGGCACTCACAGTGAAAGTGTGAATCTTCCCCACAGATCCTACACTAGGTATTGAACGGAATGCCCATCCTCTCCGGTCGAAGACAAGTCTCCGAGTGGAGACATGCCATGGGAAGTCTGTAATGAAGCTCGAAAGGATCCGCAGAATGCTGTTATGGCCAGACCCGGATCCCTGAAGAACCCGGCTGCCCTTAGCCTAATTGCACTGTAAGCCGAAACGGGGAAAATATGAAGGTCAATCGGTAATAAATTCAGAATCGGGTTCAGGGCTGCCCCAGTAACCTCAACATACGCAGATCGCTGAATCCTACCCAGCCTGGTCAGATTTTGAGCCCTGCCTAGGGCCACCCATCTGACAAGGCAACCATTGGATAATATCAGTCTAGCCACGGCACTGTATGTCCAGTGGGCGTTCTTTGACTTAAGACCTTACCTCCTTCCGAACATACCCTTACAGGTGTATAAGTCCACGCCAGCCTTCCTTAAACGCTCCGCAATGTGCAATGTGTGTGTACGTGTGTAAATATTAAATAACTATTGATAACAAAACACGAAGAACGCTGAAGATGAAGGTGTAGCAGCCTTCGAAAACAGCATGTTGTTCCGTTCTGCTAGGTTTTGTCAGTATGATTTACAATTATTATTAATTAATTAATTATTTCTCTTCAGTATGACCCGTTTAATTACCTCACGCTTAAATGTTTTTCCGCTTATTTACTTCGGGTATTAAATCTCCACATTTTTCTCTTTTTTTTTTAACAAAAGTCAGTCTACTTTTAATTGCCTTCAAAATTAAATTTTCAAAATAAAATGTCCCCTTTTTCAGTAGGATCCCTACAAATAATGTGACTAGGCCACACATGCATCTATGTTGTAGTCCACGGAGACCTAAAATTAAGCCAAGCTTTATTAATGCAAGTTTGTCGCTTTGCTGGTCGATAGTCAAATTTTTGTTAAACATGTTTTCTTGAATATGACATAACTTTAAAAGAACGTGTTAAATTAGTGTAATATAAGTTGAATTTAAATTAGTTATTGCAAAAAGCAATTGTTTTTGTATTTTTATTATTATTATTATTATTATTATTATTATTATTATTATTATTATTATTATTATTATTATTATAATTGCAAAATTATTCACAAGAACTTTTCTTAAATTTTTCACAAAAGTAAACAAACTTTGACGTTCGACGTAAAAATATGTTAGAAATCGTTGAATCAGCTGACGGCCGAATTAGCTAGTGAGTTTCCGTGGTAATGAATTTGCCCTGGACTAGTCCTGTCCATTTCATTGTCTGCAGATATATGACAAAACATCTCAAAAACAGTTTCGACAAGATATAAGACACCAAATTCCATTGTTTTTTATTGTTACCTCTTTTAGATTTAGCTGAGGCATGTACAAATTCCTATATAGTACATATGTACATATGTATGTATTAAAATGTATTCGTTTAAATGCTTTCCTCGCATAATTACCCAAAAATATTGGTTTTTTGGCGAGGTAATTAACCGTGGAATACGGTAGTTAGTGTGTTTATTAATTTGGCACGTGTAATTTTGACTGCCTGTATGTTTTCTATCATTAGCCCATTTTAATTAATTATACATTAAATATTAATATTAACGATGTCGCAAAACAAAATTTAAAATGTTGTTTTTGTTTTTCATGTAATTAAGCGAATCAACGATATCGCGTGACTTCGTAGGCCACGCAGAAAATAAATATTTTTTTCAAATCACGAATAGTGTCATAATTCCACTCATCCGCAGTAACTACGATTATTTCTTTTACCCACACTAATGCACGACGATAAAAAAAAAACAACTTACGGTTTTACCTAATCACGACGCATGATTCACCCCAATTAGCAAGCGGCCCCCACTCTATAAATCAACTTTATTTTTCATATACGAGTAGTCATTTGAAAAACTAATGAGAAAAACGACGAGTGGAAAGTGACCTTCAAATGATCGATAGCTTTTTTTAGTGTAACCGCACTGTATCAAATGCTCTTATATACAAAAATAAGCATATAAATATACATATAAATATGTATGTACAATATGTGTGTATTTAGATTCTAGTTACAAGTAGATATTGTACATATAATTTTATTATGAATTTGACTTTGAAAAAATGATGAAAAAAAAACTTTATACTTTTCCATGTGTGAAATTTTACTGATACAATATTTTTTGCTATTCGTAACAGGGTTTAGCCTTTTCTCTTGAAGAACGCCAACTCTTGGGCATACATGGACTTTTACCAGCCAGGATCAAAACGGAAGAAGAACAAGTTGAGCACAGTCTGCTGTTGCTCGATCGTTTAGAAAATGATTTGGACAAATACATGTATTTGAATAATTTAGCTGAACGCAATGAACGTTTATTCTATAAAGTTTTATCGTCCGATGTGGCTAAAATGATGCCCTTAGTTTATACGCCCACAGTGGGTTTGGCCTGCCAGAAGTTTAGTTTGATATTCCAATATCCCAAGGGTATGTATATAACAATCAATGATAAGGGACATGTCTACGATGTTTTAAAGGTGGGTGCCACTTGAAATATTTACATTTTAAAATACATAGTAATAAATTTGTATCGTTTATATTTTGAAAATTATAGAATTGGCCCGAAACAGATGTACGTGCCGTTGTTGTCACAGACGGTGAACGCATTTTGGGTTTGGGAGATTTAGGTGCCAATGGTATGGGCATTCCTGTGGGAAAGCTATCACTTTATACCGCTTTGGCTGGCATCAAACCATATCAATGTCTACCGATTACACTAGATGTTGGTACTAATACAGAGAGTATTTTAAATGATCCTTTATATATTGGATTGAGACATAAACGAGTTACTGGGGCAGAATATGACGAGTTCATCGAAGAATTCATGTGCGCAGTCGTACGTCGTTTTGGACAAAATTGTTTAATACAATTTGAGGATTTTGCCAATGCTAATGCTTTTCGTTTATTGGAAAAATATCGCAACGATTATTGTACTTTTAATGATGACATACAAGGTACTGCTTCAGTAGCTGTCGCTGGTTTGTTGGCTTCACTGAAAATCAAGAACACGCAATTGAAAGAGAACAAAATATTATTTTTGGGTGCTGGGGAAGCTGCCCTGGGTATTGCCAGTTTATGTTTAATGGCATTAATGAAGGAGGGTCTGACGGAAGCTGAGGCTAAGAAATGCATTTGGATGGTTGATAGTAAAGGCTTAATTGTTAAAAACCGTCCATCCGGTGGTCTCACTCAGCACAAACTTCATTTCGCACAAGACCATCAAGTAATTAATACTCTGGCTGAAGCTGTTGAGATTCTGAAACCTTCTGTACTCATTGGTGCTGCTGCCATTGGCGGTGCCTTTACAAAAGAAATTCTTGAAATGATGGCCGAATTTAATGAAATGCCCATAATATTTGCATTATCTAATCCCACCAGTAAAGCCGAATGCACAGCTGAACAAGCTTACACTTATACAAAAGGCAAATGCATTTTTGCTTCCGGGTCTCCTTTTGATCCCGTGGAATATAATGGCAAAACATTCCATCCTGGTCAAGGCAACAATTCATATATATTCCCTGGCGTGGCCTTAGGTGTTCTCTGTGCCGGTATGTTGACCATACCGGAGGAAGTGTTCCTGATGTCAGCTGAACGCTTAGCAGATCTGTGCGAACCTGAAGATTTAGCCAAAGGCAGTCTATATCCACCACTAAGTAAAATAACAGAATGTTCTGTGGAAATTGCCGCATATATTATGGAATATGCTTATAAAAATGGTAAGAACAATAATAAGTTATTAAATTATGCATAAATTAATTATTTAATAAAAACTTTCTTTTACATACTTTTCAGGTTTGGCAACTGTCCGTCCAGAACCGAAAAACAAACGCGAATTTATTGAATCGCAAATGTACGATTTGTCATATTCATCAGCCGTACCAGAGGTCTACACATGGAGTCATAAACTTTAAAATGATTTTTATACTAAAAACTCTTACACACATATTGGAAGTAAAAATATAATTTATATATGATATATGCATTAATAATAGATCTGTTATTATTATAAAAAAGAACACATTCGAACAAATTCACTATACATTAAATATTATGTAACAGAGTCAGAGCCCCTGGGCTCTGCAGGTCCAATTAACTACATACATATGTATGTATGTACATACATACAGGATATAAAGGATACTAAATATATATGTATGTATGTAAAATAGTTAGACGGAGTGCACACCATGATATTTTTGGTTGAATTTATGACTTGCAACTTTTATACTAGCAATGGTAAGGAAATGAGATAGATACCAAAACTGGCAAGCCATTAAATTTTAGTCGGTTTCAATGATAAATTCTTTAATAACGTGTAAAAGGTCATTGTGTAAATTTAATCTTATTTACATAATATGTATTTCCAGACCAATCGTCTAAAAAGTACTATAAACCGAAAGTAAAAAAGATATAATTTCTGTACATTTATCTCTAAGAGTGTTATTGAAATGACTTTAAGTTGTTATTTTTATATTTTAAAACAATTTATTTACATATACGAGTATATCGCACTTAATCAACAAAAATGTATTAATATATTAACTGAATTTATTTTGGGAATATCTCTTTATATATGATTCTAATTTTAAAATCAGAATCATATATAAGAAGGTATTAAGTCAAAATTTTTCAATTTTTAGTTGAATAGAAAAACTATTTGTCATTACATTTTACGTGGATTTGAAAATCCAAATACATTATGTGCATTACGGTTTTGTGAGAGGAAAGTAATAATAATCTGAATAAGCTGAAATTTTTACAGGGGATAAAAGATATTAATGCTGTCAATTGATTTCTTGCAAAAGGTGAAAATTTTAAAATATTGAGTTTATAATCTCTTGTTGATCCAGTTCGATATATGTATGTACTTATTTTTTTATTTTTATATAAATATGTTTATAATATGAAAAAGATATTATTTTTGTTTATGTTGAAATTAAGAATTACACTAAAATTTAATTGATTATTTTATTTTCATTACTCTACCTTCTTAGTTATTTTATATAATGGGATGATAATGCTTTGTTAAAATTAAATAACTTATTGGAATTAATATAAGGAAATGTGTTTTATTGTATTGATAATTTATAATTTTTTAGACAGTTGCTCTAGTGCGCCCAAATTACGGCACTTGATTCGAAACGTTGTCTACTTTAAAAATAAATATGACGAGCAAACATATAATGCAAATTAGTTAAGTGCATATTGAAAACTTTCCGACAGTAATATGTACATATGTATGAACAAGTTACACAATAGTAATTAATGTAAAAATTAAATGGTGATAAAATAATATATTTTAAACTTACGTCTTTATATGCCGTGTTTATGTGTATGATATTATATATAATCAATTCAATTAAAAATTTTTTTTTTTGATTATTCTCTGCTCACTTCATACAGACAAAAAATTCCACAAGAACTTTCTTAAAAGTCCTTTTAACTTTTTATGGAAATTGGATATTTCACTGCATATTTACTTATTATAAGAAAGGATTTTCTATATTTTATGATTATTTGCATTAACTTTTCTAAAAGATTTTCATATCTATAACTTTTTTTTTAACACATTCTTATGGAAATTCAATCAACAGGAAAGAAGAACATTTCATTATTTTTACAGTTTCATATTACATACTAATTACATGATCACACTAACTTTTATAATTGCATTCTATTAATATAATTTATTTTATATTAATATAATACAATACAGAAATTTTCGTTTTGTTCGTCTAATAAAAAGCGCGGAAACTATGCAACTAAAAGAAACTGTCAAAAAAAATTCCAAAAATATAACATAATGCTGCCAGATGGAAATAGAAAAATGGATTAGAATTATTTAATTATCGCGATTTTTTTTTATTGACTGTTTTAAAATAATTATTAACCAAATACGTAATATTTTTGTATTAATTTTTATAACAAATATATATATACTACATACACTGGAAAAATTTGGTAAGGAACTCACCGGATTCGTTAGTGCCAATTAAAAGTGATTAAAAGTTTTCTCCATTTTGTATAATAACCAGCTGATATTCACATTGGATTGTTACCACTTTTTACATTTGGTATTGCCAGATATACAACTAATTTTACTGGTAGTGTTGAAAATGGTTAATCGTGAATTCCCAATGCCTCTTTTTAACTATTTGAAAATCCATATCTCAAGTGCCATCCTCATTTTAAAATTTAAAATTATTTGTATTTATTATAAAAATATGAAAATTTTTTATACTAAATTATAATTTTATGTAATGAAAAATTATACTGATGATACACATCGAAATCGTAAATTATGGTTGGTTTTATTAAACTTTATTTTTATTTCCATTCTTCTATTTTTATTTTGACCTTTATTAAATTTTTTAAATATATTTATTTTTTGAGCGATGGCCGTTTTTATGAAGGTTTTCAATTATTTATTTTCAATATTTCGCTACCAAATAAGTAGCATCGTCACGAAATAATATATGTGTATATAAAAGTTAAAAATGGATTATACAAATGTATGTATATAATTTATATATCATATTCATACTTCTGTATTCATATTCTGTATTACTGATATTGAATAACTATATATAAAAAATAAAATAAAATTAAAATAAACTTAACACTTATGCATAGTGTTAAAATTTGTAAATTTTGAAGAAACTGAAGTAAATTTGGAAATTATGAGAGTCTTTGGACATTTTTTTTAAATAAAACAAAATTATGATATTCCCTGGAATGCCGATTTTGGCCACTAATGGTTATTGTGCGTTTGTTAAAGAATTTTAATTGCTGGCTAGCAATCGCTATTGCTGCGTCAACATCAAAAATAAAAGATAGTAAGTATTTGTAAAATTTATTTATTACTGTTTGGGTATTTATTTATTTAAATATTTTTTAGCCATTGTAAATCTTCTGAAACATATTCCTCTTTTATATTAGATTTTCTTAACTTTTTAGTTTTGTTCTTAGAAATATTATCACTGACATGCACATCAGCGTTACTATCACTACTTTTCCTTTTCTTATTTTTCTTAAGTTTTTCTACGCTTATTAGTTCTACACCATCATCATCAGCACTATTAATTTCTATTGGAAAACTTATATTACATTCTCTTCTAGAAGACTTTTCCAAGATTGATGGATGTTTTGCTGTACTTCTCTTTCTTAAACTTTCCTTTAATATATGTGCTGAAATTTTATCGGCTTTTTGCAAACGGTCGAGAATAGATTTATCAAGTTTCAGTTTATCTTCATATTGAACCCCCAGTAAAGGATGCCTGACACGTATCGTGGAAGGTACAGGAACTCTCTTAACTGTAGGACAACATTCTTCCGCACGCTGCTCATCCACATTTGCGGCAGCTTTTAAACGATCTCGTACTACTATTGTACCTCGCACAGGCAACAAACGCAAATCGTATCGACCCTTGCGATTCAAATATGCAAATGCACGCTGTTCATTTCCTTCATTAAATTCCATTGAAATAGCTTCGCTGCTATTGACATTACTACGACCAGGTATTTTTAATGTTTGATTTTCCAGTTCGGAAATATCCATCCCTTTAGGGCATTGTAAAAGCCATATTTCACTGTCTACCACATCAAATTGGTGTAATTTTCCTATAGATTTTGATTCATCCGTCAACTCAATTTCAGAAATTAACTTATTTTTCTCCAGAAACGATTGTTTGCGCGTCAATGGATCAAATGTAGCAGCCATAATATTTTATTCACGATTTTCCTTTAAAATTAAAACCTAAATAAACACAAATGCACACACGTGAACTATAAAATTAAATGACAGTTGTTAAATAAAATTCACAATAACAAAACCAAAATTCACAAATTAAAATACAGACACTTTTGAAGTAATCGGTATTTCGATAACTATGGAAATTTATTAATTCGCTTTGTTCATAATTTATTTCATATTTATATCATAAATTACTCTATGATTTCTATTTTACCTTTGCTACATCCAAGGCATAGACTTCTACTCTATGCCCAAGGTTTTTTAATACAAGTTTGTCGCAAGGCGAATTCGTCAATTCGCTATTTGTCCAAACGTCAAATATTTTGTATACATGAGTTTTGTTAAATAATACATAACCTAAAAAGAACGTTATATTAGTGTAATATGAGTTAAAATTAAATTAATTATTACAAAAAGTATATTTTGCATTCTTATTATTATAGTATTATAATTTTTCTAGTTTTTTGACCTTTTTTTTTATATTAATAACACTAATTATTTTAAGCCTAAGGTCTTTTTATATATTTTATATTTATTTCAATATTTCGCTACTCCTTTGTGTAGCTTCTTCAGGAAAATTGGTTTTTGTTTATAATAAAAAAATTTTTTTAAAAATTCACAATATATGAAAAGTTCTTGTCAATGAAAAAAAAAAAAAAAAAAAAAAAAAAAGAAGCTACACAAAGGAGTAGCGAAATATTGAAATAAATATAAAATATATAAAAAGACCTTAGGCTTAAAATAATTAGTGTTACTAATATTATAGTATTATATTATTAAATTATTTATAACCAGTTTTACTTTCAGCAGACGGGCTAATTTGCTAGTGAATTTACCGGGTAATGAATTTGCCTTTGAATTTAACGTCCTTTTCAAATTCGGTTATATGCACACAACTTGAATAATATTTGCTTTGCATGGAGATTAAAATTTTATCATCTTTAAAATTTTTTTAATCGTACAAGACACATCCTTTGAATTCCATATGATTCGTGATGATATTTTAAAGCATAAATAAGAAAAATAAAAGGAACATAACGAAAAGAAAAAGTCAAAATTAATAAAAGATTAATTCGGTTTTTCGTTTTTTGACAATTTTTGCATTATATTTTCTTTTATTTTGTTAAAGACTCACAAAAATAAGATTTTTACCAACTATTACGAATAAAAGTTTTGGTAAATAACGACAAAATAAATAAAACCTACATAAATATTATGTGAGTGCAAAACAAAAAAATTTTTATATAAAAGTTCAATTTTTTAATGAGTATATACATACTACATGTGTTTCGAATTTGTTGAAGATTCATATAATGATAGAAAAGTGTAATAATTGGAAAATATACGAAAATTAAAGTTTGATGTGACGTGGACAAAAATGTATACGTACATACATATATGATTAAGTAAAGTTAAAAGTTTATAGAAATTGTCTTCTATATTAGTGTTCGTTTGTGCATCTGTACCCATTTAGGTCAAAGAAAGACAGCTGCTGCTAACCCTTATCAGCTAATATTTACTTTTGTTGCATATCAACCTAACTATATACATATGTACGTACAGTTTTATATCTGTACAAGCATATACAGACGTATGTATGTCCGTATATATACTTTCAGTAACTGGAAAATAAACAGAGACCCTTACTACCTAAAATTTTCTATTCGTTCCGACTACATTTTTTGGTCAACCGTTAAAAAGACGGGTAGAAACACCATTAATCATCTCCAACGTTCCTATAATTTCAAGATTTGACAGTGAAAATGGCAGAGTATAGCAAAACGTATGGACAATTTCTCCCTATTCTATCATGAAAAGTTAAGCCCCAAATATTGAATAAATAAATAAAAATATTTATACATATCGCTACATTAATATAGAGAGGTCCTAAGTAATGTTTTTCTTGAAAAGTGAAAAGCGATAGTGACAGAGATGACCGGAGGTGAAGCTTCAGTATCTTACAATTCTGCTTTTAATGGTTTTTTGTATATAGCAGTGCTGCAGGTGCCTCTGATGTCAAGGAGACGTATTCAATTTTGAAGCTTTGTTTTTAGTAGCCATTTTTAGTAATTATTTATTTCACTGGTGCTACACAATACCAACGAAGGAGGGCCCTCTGGCCTGTGGATTGGTATCAGCTGAAGTCGGTGCTGTTCAGTGGCCAGTGACTATGCCTTCGCAACTAAAACCTTCCGACAATAACTGACACAAAGACACACTAATGCATATCAGAAAAAATGCGAGATGTTTTTATGACTTCGTCTGAAACTGGGGTCGAACCCATGACTTTTTGGTTTTGTAGTCAACGTGCAGACTACGGCTGACTTTCAAAACGTCAATTGCTTTGTATTGGAACAAAGTATATATATACAATGCATACATTTTCAAAACATTACAGACAAGTTATACAAACGCAGCAAAAACACATTTAGCGCATCTGTTTCAAAGTTGATGCCTCGACTCTTTATTCCTGGCGTTTGATAATTTATTATAAATATAAAAAAGTATAATAAAGAGAATAATATTGTTAAAAAGAAAACACTTTTTGGCAATGTTTCGTAACTTCGTATATCTACGTTGGGTAAATAGTGTAGCAGAACTGTATACAAACTTTGTATAGATACGTTTTGGAAGTCAGCCTACTTGAACCATCGCCAGTCTCTTTGAAACTACAATGAATGATTTTCGGATATTAGTCCTAGACGTACATATGTATGCAATAGATATTTAAAAAAGTTTCCCATAGTAAGAATACGAAGAGCGACTTTTGAACATGGAGTTTAAGTTTAATCTTCGTTTTAAGTTGATAGTTAACTACTTTTATTTGTTTTATAAATATATACAAAGTGTCTGGTGGTAAATTTATATTTTTAAATACGATTATTTAAAAAAGTATTGAACGGTGCGGAGGGAAGGTAGCGCCGTTGGAATTATCGATTGTGCGGATTTGTCAGTGGTTGCGTTCGCTGTGGAGACATTTTTCAAGAGTAATGATTCTTACGTAATTGCTCGTCGACAATTTTGTTCATAGCTCGGTATTCGGTGAATAAGTGGTGGACCGAGGGTAAATTTAATTCGTTCGTGGGTGCAGAGATTCCGCGCAACTACTTCGGTTATGAATGGCCCAGTCAATCTTTATGGACTCCCGAAAGCATTGAACTGGTTGAAAGCAGTTTACGTGACAATCCGCAACTTTCAATACGGAAAAGAGCAGCTTCACTGGGACTTCCAGAGCGATTATTCATGATATTTTAAAAAAGGATCTGGATGACATACTCTATGGAAAATAAAATCCTCATTTCCTTCTATCGTTCAAAGGTCTTAATAAAATTTGTGTTAATTATTACGTTTTTTATTTAAGTTTGAAAATATAAATCGGCTACCAGACACCCTGTACATACATTTACTAACATTTATTTACAAATATATAATTTATGATTATCTTACAGTTTTATAAATTTCGAAACTTAATTACGTAAAAACAGGCGTATATAAAAAAAAAAAACCACAACTTATCCTCCGAGAAATTAAAAACGAATTTGTGTTTGCAACCAATTCTTCCAACTATGGATTTATTATCTTCAAGTTCTTCAAGCTCCACCAAAACATATACAACTGCTTCAGCTCAATCAACGACACAATCGCCAAATCAGTATGATATCATTGAAACAAAAAACAATACAGGAGCAATTAGTAATGACGAAACCACCGTCAGTTATAGTTCATATGACAGTGCTATGGATAATAGTTCTACAACCTTTGTGTCCTTTAGTGGTATGTATAAAAATAAAATAATAATTTATATATACGATTCTAATTGTGCTTTTTCCCTTATAAACTATATGTGAAATTTATTATTACATACTTTATGATATTCTCATACAGTATGAAAAATATCATAAAGCATTTTATTACAAAAGTAACTCAAAAATTGAGAAGGAAAGCATATCCATATAGTACTATTTCGCTAACGCTTACTTAGCTCATCAGTGGATTTTTTCCCAACGTCTGTTTTTATTAAATATTGAACTAAGTAGAAAATATTTAATAAAAATCTTTGTGCTTGAAAAAAAATCAAGAAGTATTTATTTTAATAATAAGGTTTAAAAAACATAATAATTAATATTTCTAATCTTCATACTTGCATTATTTTTGCTTTCAAACCAGAAGAGAGTGCCAACAATAATAGTCCATTAATTTCCACAACAAAGAGTTCTACACCTAAAATAACTACATCTTCAAACGACACTTTTTCACATTCAAATTTATCAGGATCTTCATCAATAACTGATTTTGCTGCAACCATAAATGGTAGTGATTTATCTCCTTCATCGGGGGCAACTATAACGGATATACCGGCAACAGATAATAACAGTGAAAATGCTAATGATTTTGGTATCCATTACAATTGTTCAACACCGAATAAGATTGCATCGAAGCCAGTGGATACGAATCCAAAAAAAGCCAGCATTTTATTTATACAATCGGAAAGCACAGAGACAAATACCTCTCAGGAAGAAGTCGATCCAAAATCTCAATTAGCAAATAAGACAATATTCAAAACAGATAATCCCAATTTGTCAATTATAGAAATAAATGAAAATTCCATTAAGGAACAGGATATTGAAAATTCTGTGTTGGTTATAGAAACTTCATCTGATGAAGATGAGTGCGAAAGGAAAGATCAAAATTTATTGGCTACTAATGCGAAAAATATCTCGCCCGTTAAATTACCAATCGAGAACACTGCTGAAAAAAGACGTAGAAAAGCTGAATCGCTTATACATTCGAGTAAACAAAAACTAAATATTGCCATTGCGGAAGCCTCTGCTGCAGAATCGGCATCTGCAGCTTCTGTTGTTGGTGACACAACTGTTGTTGGCAATGGCCTACATCCAGCTACAAAACGCGATATAAAAATTTACGATAGTCTTGAAGAGTTCGAAAAGAATTTACCATCAACGGTCACTGTGCTAGACACGCCGTTTGGCAGCAGGGTCTACCTGGTGGGTACAGCACACTTTAGTGAAGAGTCGCAGGATGACGTTTCATTTGTAAGTATATTATGAATATACACCTTTTATATTTTCTAGTGATTGTGATTTTTACTAACGCATCCACTGTCAAATAATTCTTGTAGAAAATTCTTGCCTGTAGTTATGTAGATGGATTGAGTTAGTATTATGAAAAAAAGCATTGCATCCATTGTATATCCCTTCTACATTAGTGTGACTTTGTGTCATTTGTTGTCGGAAAGTTTCAGTGGCAAAGGCATTGTCACTGGTCACTGGACAGTACCGGCTTCAGCTGATACTCCTCCACAAGTAACATCAGAACGCCCTCTTTCGTCAGTATTGTGTAGCGTCATCGGCGAAGTAAAATAACGGCTACCAAATGCAGCTTCAAATATAGGAATGCGTCTCATTAACATCAGAGGCACTGCAACATTGCTATAAAAACAAAAACAAAAAACGTGCAAAAGCAAAGTTGTAAAAATTATGAAGTTTTCTTCCATCTATCGCTTCATCATCTATTATCTCTATAATTAAGCCTTTCCTATAAAAGTTAGCATCTAGTAGTAGGTAATCATTGCCCGAGTGTTGCTTCTCTTTATAAAAAAAAATTGATCGGAAGGTTGGCAGATGTTGAAAAGGCCTTTTGTTTAGCGGATCATGTCGTCTGTTGGGACATATTGCGTATTTTCGTAAATATGCAGGAGTTACGAGTTACGACTATTCACGGTATTAATCGTCAATTTATTGCAATGTGCTATTTCATTTCATTTATTAATCGAGCCCATAGGGCCATATATGATTTAAAATATGGGTTACAGTAGTAATGAAACAGAGAAAGAATAAAGAAAATATATTACAAAAGCTAAATGTACTTAAAATGATAATAATTCGTGATCCATTTCGAGGTTCCCTACTTTTTGAAAGAAAAAAACACAGAAAATTCAAATTTAATGGAGAATGTTTATTATCATTTGAAAGAACATTCTTTGGCGTTTATTTTTTGAAGATTATGTCTATCAAATGTTGGCCGTTGCTACGTCGCAGATGGTCCATCCGTTGAGTCCAATTTTCGATGACTCGTTCGAGCATTTCGACTGGTAACTGGCGAATGACACGCGTGATGTTTTCCTCCAAGGCCTGAATCAAAGCGGGGTTGTCCGCATAAACTTTAGACTTTACATATCCCCACAGGAAAAAGTCTAACCAACATTGTGTATTGTAGTGAAGGAAAATATGAAGAAGATAGTAGATGATATACACAGCATTAGATATCGGTGTTAAGAGCAGAAATTTAAGCATCAATGTTACATAGCAAATGTTTAAACTTTAAAGCGAGAGACAGAGAATTGAAAGCTTCTTAGACTAATAGGAAGCTCAATGTAAAGTCTACTAGACCTCACCAAAAAACGCAAAGTAAATGACGAATCTTGCTCAAAATTTGTTAGTAGTCTATTAACAGGTGGTACTTGATGGGAACAGTGTTGCATTAGATATAACTACGAGGGAAGTTCGAAAAGTTGCGGACTTCTTGATCTGCCCTCGTAAAAATCGCTGTTGTGAAGAAGGATTTTTTTTACTTATTTATTTAAAGAAATATTAGAAGTTGCTGTTTTATAATAAATAAACCCTTAATACTTATTGCACAATTTTTTTATTTTACAGGTCATTCGTAATGTCCGTCCAGATGTTGTTGTGGTTGAGTTATGTCCATCACGTATACAAATTTTAAAGCTGGATGAGGAAACTCTGTTGAAGGAAGCAAATAACTTCAATATAGCAAGGGTACAATATTTGCAATGGTATATTATAATGTATTGATGTATGTATGTATGTATGTTTGAAATTTATAGATTCGCCATATCATTCAATCCCACGGTTATATAAATGGTATATTTTTCATTTTGCTATTGCAAATGAGTGCACAAATAGCCAAGGATTTGGGCATGGCACCAGGTGGAGAATTCCGTCGTGCTTTTGAAGAGTTTCACAAGATACCTGGATGTGAGCTCCAATTAGGAGATCGTCCTATACGCGTGACATTACATCGCGCATTCGGGTCGCTTTCCTTCTGGCAAACAGTTAAACTTGTTTTTCGCTTGACATCAACGGCTACTATTAGCATTGAAGAAGTTGAAGAATGCAAACAGCGAGATCTATTGGAGCAACTAATGCAGGAAATGGCTGGCGAATTTCCAGCATTTTCCGAAGTTTTTGTTAAAGAACGAGATATATTTTTATGTCATTCCTTACAATTGGCCGCCTTGTCTAAAGCGCCAGCAGATGGTGCTGGCAAACCTAAACCAGTCAAAGTAGTAGGCGTTGTGGGTATTGGTCACGCCAACGGTATAGCAAAGTTGTGGGGACACGTTGATATCGAAACCATACCATCCATACTGGAGATCCCACCGGCCAGTCTAAGCACGCGTATCTGCAAATACACTTTCAAATACGGACTAATCGGATTAACCCTCTTCGGTGCTTACAAGTTGCTAAGACCGCGTTTAGCACGTCTTTATTGATTCCTATGGCACTCTATAATTTACATATCATTTCTTAAATTATTGTAGTGCAGCATCATGCTAGTGCTGCATATTCACTCTTACGGGCAATTTCTTTCAGACATTACAATGCAATATTTTCTTAATTTAATATTAAATTTTATGAAATATGTTCAGAATGCATTAGCAACAGCGTTTGTTATTTTACTAAATGCAAACAAATATAACAAAGCAAAGGCAAACAATTTTTCTTATCTTTTTTTTCATTTTGATGCAGCTATTTTGTAAAACGAACAAAAATGAAGCTTTTGCACACAACTGCTCATTTTCTGCTATACTACAAGCGATTGATTTAATTTCAACTAATATTGCTAATCGAAATGTAAACGTACTTTATGTAAATAGTAAATAAAATGTGATGATTTATGGCATATAAAAACATACAAAAATACACTTAAAAAATGATGTTGAACAAAACATTCCCCATATTCAATCTACTCAGTAGTTTATAGATACATATATGTACATGCATTTGTTTTATTTTCTTTTTTATATTCATATATGTACATTGAAAATATGTAACACAAATACTTATACATGCATATATACTAAATATATTCGAGAGATTTGATCTTACAATAAATATATTTACACGAAAACTTTAAAGAAGGGATTTAAGAAACATATTTCCAAACTAGTAAACGGAACAAAATTCATATGTATATTGTATTGAACTATATTTTTACTGCCGTATTCATAAAATTTCGTTTCATTTGTAGAAGATTTAATAGACAAATTTTCATACAAAATTCAATCAATACCCCCTAAAAATCCAAAAAAAATAGTTTATGAATACGGCAGTTAGTTTTTAAGTAATCGTTTTTTTTTAATAATTATTTTAAATGTTATTAAAATTTAAAATGATGTAGTCTGTGCATTTATTACTCGTTGCATGTAGTATTTATGTAAATGGAAATGTAATAAGAAAAACTAATAAATTCCAAATTAACTAAAATTTTTAAAGCCTATTGTTTCAATTCAATAAATAAGTTTGTTTTCCCCAAATATTTGTGGATTCTTACTTTAAGCAGACTTTAACTTTAACAATGGTTTTTGCATAATGATGGGGTAAATGTTTGTGAATTCTTACAAAAGTTCTTTGTTTGAAAACTAGTTCTTATTTTCAAATATTGTTGAATAAAAATAAATTCCAGTTTTCAAAACATGTAAAATTAATTTAATAATGCGATACATTTTTTGCGGAACTGTTGGCTGAGTAGTTGGCGACGCATTGACTCTAAAACCAGAAAATTGTAGGCTCAATACCCGGCAAAGCAAAAACTTTTTCGACGTGTCTATTTTCTTTCTGTTTTTTGACGAAATGTAACAGTCATGCAACGATTGCTTAATTGTTTTTGTTGCCTTCTATGGGAAAGCGATAGTGATAAAGATGGCAGATGTGAAGGGATCATTATTTTTACAACTCCGATTTTCCACGTTTTTTTTTTATATTTAAACATATCGTGCCCAGCCATCACCATGCTCTATGGTAAACAGCACGCTCTTTCGTCGGTATATCATGAATATAACGTCGGCAATATCGCCGAATGATCGTAAGCGACATATGATTATAATTACAATTAGAAATGATTCTAACGCAGGGGTGTCATTGGCGAGCATGTGTTCACATTTAACAAAACTGCTCGTCATGTAGAACCCATGAATGTTCCATGAGTTCGCGGACTTCATTTATTTATGTTGTCTTAAATGAATTATTAATGACTTGCCCCAACACAGTTAAAAATTTATTTAAATTATAATTATAACTGCACAGTTGTTCATATGAATTAATCGGCAGAAGTGATAATCTTGTTGACATTTAATATGGCATTAAAAATGAATTCAGATAAAGAAGTACTTAAGAAGTGATGGAAATACCAATTCATAGTGCACGCATTCACTTTTTTTGCTAGTTATTGAAAACTTGTTGAAAACTTCTTAATACTTATATCTTTTAATAATTTATATATTATCTTTTAAGCTTAAAGGTTGTTTTTATTTTTATTTCTGCTACTTCGATATTTCGTTAACCATCGGTTAACATCTTCTGCAAATTTTTATTACTTTTTAAAATTTTTTATAAAAAATAATAAAAATTTCCTGAAACTTCCTTATAAAAAAATTTTAAAAAATAATTTAAATTTCTTGAAGATGTTAGCCGATGGTTAAAGAAATATTGAAGTAGAACAAATAAAAATATAAAACAAACCTTTAAGCTTAAATTGTTATTAATTGTTTATAACTTTAAACAAAGCGGGTGGCGATGGCTGAAGCAGTCTGCACGTTGACTACAAAACCAAAACAGACTTGGGTTCAGCCCCAGTTTCAGACTAAAAACATAAAAAAAACATCTCGTATTTTTCTGATGTGCTGAAGCTTTGGTTCAGTAGCCATTTTTATTATTATTTTACTTCGCCGGTGCTACACAATACCGACGAAGGAGGGCGTTCTGATGCGATTGTGGATTGCTATCAGCTGAAGCCGGTATTGTCCAGTGACTATGCCTGTGCCACTGAAGCCTTCCGACAACAACTGACACACAAAGCCATACTAATGCACATCAGAAAAATGCGAATTTTTATTTTAAAATTTTAGTCTGAAACTGGGGGGTTGAACCCAGGTCTGTTTTTGGATTTGTAGTCAAAGTGCAGACTACCATCCATCGTGCCGTCGCTAAGCTGTCGATATAATCAAATTTAGTTTTATATAAAAACACTATGCATATATTCGCTTTTTATATACTTTATTTGTAATTATCGTTTATAATCTTAAAAACTACCAGAATCATAATCTGAATTTAAAACTTTTTTTATTTTAATTATAATTTCTTATTTGCTTTACTTTTAAACATAGAAATATACCAAAAAAGCTTATGATGTCGACGTAAAAATAAAATAAAAGTACAAGAAACTTTAAAAATTAAGACATAAGTTTAATATACTTAAAATTAGCGTATATTTATAGATACAGATATATTTTTTAAATCAAATTTTTTGCTTTTTCCTTATCATGTTTGTAATAAAGGTTTCTTTTTTTCTTTTTTTTTTTATTTAATTCTTTACAAAATTTCAAATCATAAAGATATTGAAAAGAAATAAAAAGTTAAAATGGAAGAAGAAAATAGATGTGGTCAATTTTCTGTAGTTTTTAAGCAGAGTTTCAAATGTTTTTAGAAATGGTGTTCAGTTAAAGAAAAAAATCATAATAATAATAATAATAATAATAATAAATAACGTAACATGTTGCTGCATATCGGTTCAGAGATTATGAATGCAAAATAAGACACATTGAAATTGAAAAGCTTATAAAATCATATTTAAATGGAACAGAAAATCTTGAACTAAATTTGGCAAAATTATACAGAGATAAATGTTTTTTCAATATTGTATTTATTCGTTTGTTTAACGTACATGTACATACATACATACATTAATAAATGTTTAATTTATTTACTATTTATTTTATAACTTTTCCATAGACTCTTTAAATTCAGGACAGTTACAAAACTTTCATCATATTTCAATATTTGATGTTGAGGTGTGGTCAATCGTTTTGGCAGATGTGTATTTTTGAGTTGAATGAGTGATGACCGTATAATAAACTACATATATGTACATACATACATGCATACTTATTTGTGTACATATGTATGTTTTCTTCTATTGTTCACCTGTCACACACATATCGCACCTGATCAACTTGATCGAGTATTAACTCGAAATTTTAAAATTTTCTATAAAAGCCAAAAACTATTTTCCTTTACATTTGAATTTTTTTTGAAAATCCAAATACTTCATGGTTTTTTGATGTGAAAAAATAAACTGAATAAGGTGAAGTTTTTAAGGTAGATACATAGATGTTGATGTTGTTAGTTGACTTCTTGCAAAAAGCGAAAAATTTCGAGTTAATACACTATGGTTGATATATATGTATATTCATGTTTATATTTAATGCATTGCCTTGCGTTTGAACTATTTCGCTCTTTCTCTAGTTCGCAAATTTTTTGTTTTAATATACATACATATAATGCTCGTACGAGTATTAAAATCATTTCAAATAATATTCTATTGGTTTGAAAGAAATCGCTGTCGATCCTTTACAGAATATAAATGGAATGAGTTCAATAAAATATTTTGTTCGAAATTCAGGTATGTTCCGGAGATGAATGATGGAAAATAATCGTTCTGACGATTTCTAATCGGTATTACAATAGAATTTTTAAATTAATTTCAAATTATACAGTTACGTGATGGAAATAGATTCTGAAAGCGAAACTTGTTCAATTTATTTCGAGAATATAATAAAAAATTCAAAAAAAAATTTACAAAATTCGAAATTCCTGGTATCGCTTCAAAACGATTCGCTTTCAAAATAATCAATTTGTATCACATATCTAACTGATAGTCCTTTCAAAAATGAATGCAAATGACTAAAAAGAAAACAACAAAAAATATAATATAATTTTACAAACGCAAAAATTCGTTAATACTTTTGTTTAAGTTTTCAAAATGATCGATTTCCATCACATGTACTGATGTATGTACATATCGAGCCTTTGGTGCAATACTGTCGTAATTCAAAAAATCGTGAACAGAGAAAAATGCATTTGAAGTTTTGAACCATCTTTTTGATAGTATTTTCGTTTACTAAAGTTATTTTTTTCCAACTTTTTAAATAAAGAGGCATGTTTTGTATTGTTTTCTGTTTGAAAATATCTTGTCATAAAGGAAATATTTCATTATTGCAAATAAATATTGTTGGAAATAGCTGGAGGCAATAAAAACATTTGTAGCTGTAGAATCTGAACAGTTAGAGATAGAACCATAATCTTTTTTTCCTTCAGGTATATATTTCCCCAAAGATCATTTCTGCATACCCAGCTAAAAAAAATTAAAATTTTGAATTACTGCGGTATTGCACCAAAGGCTCGATATGTACCTAAAAATAAAATATAAAAACGCAGTAAGTAATTTCAGAATGGGAACGGAAATATAATGACCGTCGATGATAAAATAAATTCGGTCCTCGAGAATTTCATTTTCGCACGGAAGTTAAAATTTTTTTTCAAACACCGGTTGTTTCATAACTTTATGAACAGCCCAAAGACAGTGAAAGTTCACCTGGCGGACATCTCTCATGGGCTGACAAAATTTCTCATTTTGTTTTAAAATTATGCAAACTTAAAAAAAGAGAATTTTTAACGGACAAATTAGTACACGGCGAGCATCCGCTTATAGGATCTTCCACAAAATTTATTTTAAAAACTGAATTCAATTAGGCTGTGAGTGATTGAAATTATATTAAGTTTAACATAAAACCAATAAAGTATTTTCAGCAAACGGCAATTTGCTGCCTTTATTATCCATTAAAAAATATCATTGCTTTACATTGGTATTTAACGATTCAAAAAAATTTTTTTGTAAACAATTTCAAATTAGATTTCGCAATCAATTAATATTTTTGTTTTTCTCGTCTTTAAAATATGAAATCATTCTTTCGCTCTTGGCAAAAGGTCATGTGTTTTTAATTAATTAAGTCTTTGCCAATTGCAAACTATACATATACTTTTCTTAAACATGTTGCGATTCTTATTGTTAGCTTCCTTTGGGGAGAGCTAGTCTTGAGCTGTTTAATAATTAGACATCGATACAATTTTACTCTGCCCTCTGCGTAACCATGCATACGTACATAGATGTAGAATTAATCATTTGCAATTGATTGATGTCACACTTTTCAAAAAAAAAGGAAAGAGTCTCAAAGAAAAATAAGTTTAAAATTTTAAAATATCTATTGAAAAATTGGTGGTGGTGGCGGTGCGTTTGAACTATTGAACCTCCGATGACTCTGGCTTAGATGTAGATGGATGATGATTATTAAGGTCTGGCACCGTCTGGGGCTGTAAAATTACACAAACGAAAAATAATATTATTGAAATTAATAGGAAGGAATAAAACTTGGTCATAATATTATAAAATGGTACTACAAAATGTAAAACATGAAAAGTGAAATTTTCTAAACTAAAAAAGAAAACGTAAAATTATAATAAATTAAAAGAAATATTAAATAATATACAAAATACAAAAACAAATAAATACCTAAAAAGTTTACATTTATGATAAAATTAGCTAAAATTAAGGAGATTTTAACGAAATTGGAAAATGAAGAAAACAACTTAGAACAACATACAATGTAATTAGATTTAATCAAGTTTAGCAATATGTATATGTATATGTAAGTTCTATTGGTTTATTTCATACATAAAAACAAACTAATTTCATCGAATTATCCAAAATGTTTAAAAATACAACAAACAACCAACAACATTTAATATTTTCATAAGCCATAATAAACAACAACAAATTGACAAATACAAGTATTTATGTACGATTTAAAATAAAACGAAACGATTTGAAAGGGATTACATGAAACTCTCAAGTTCATTTTTAGTCTCTTTTTATAATTTCGTTACTCTTTTTCTAAAATTCAATTAGCAATTATTTATTTATTCGTTTAAATAAATAAATTAAGCAAAAAGTAAAACAACAATAATATAACAAGATGATTAGGATTAATTGATTAAAAAAAAGTAACAAAACATTTTCAAATTGTGCCAAATTCCAATGGTAAAGAAGAGAAGACAAGTTCTTTTTATATCTATATTTTTTTTTTTTTTAATTTTATTAATATTCATTTTGTAAGCATGAGTTTGAATTGTAATGTGTGTTTTTAATTAAGTTTTGTTGATTTTGTTGGTGGTACCTACCGATTTACTACTCACAAGTCCCAACTGCAATCCAACCTGTGGTAATGCATGTACTGGTGGTACGGTTGGTACTGGCGATGGATTAATATTCATAGGAGTCCCGCCTACCACTGACAACGGTACTCCTCCTACACTATGTGCGACGTCATGTGGTGTGGTGCTATGGGCTTGTTGCAATGCGCCTCCATAATATCCATTTAATCCTGTTTTGTACATATTTAGTTTTTTTTTTATATGTATGTATGTAAAACAAATCATTTGAAGAATGTTTTTATTGTAAGGAATTTAAAGGTAGGACATGTTTCTGGCTTAGTTATACATACATACATACTATATTTTTAAATCCTTTTTTTTCTTTTTTTTTTGACTTCTAAACAGTGCAACTATTAAAATTGTGGGTATATTTTTATGCAACATGTCATTATACAACTAGTAAAAGATTTATAAACAGCAGGGATTCATATAATGTAATTCAATTCGAAAAAGAAAACCATTTGAAACCAATTGCTGGCGTCGATAGTGCACAAGAACAAAACAAAACATGTAAATTAGTTCAAAAAAATATGCACTATATGTGTGATTTACAATTTTTGTCTTAGATTTAGTGTTTTTTCTTAGTAATTATCACATACATATATGTATATTGGACTGCCTATTATTAGTTTATTTATAATTTAGAGAAACCCGTTTCATTCGTTATGCCCCGTGGCACGTTTTACAGCTGTCATGTTTTGCTTTTGCTTTTGTTCTTTTTTGTCTTGGGCCAGTGCTGAAATTGTGGCCAACATTGTACAATAAACTGTATTTATGGTTTCCTGAAATGTAAATTTTATATTTATCTATGGAAAGAAAAATCAGCACTTGTGTGCTGCAACCAACACTTTTCTTTGTCCCCTTCAATTCCATATACAGTAGACTCGGAATGGGGGGGATCTAATTAATGCAAAGGATTTTCTTTCAACCAAGAGTGTACTATTCAATCGATATTGAAATTATACAAAAAGTGTTTACTAATTCTGTAGTTGTACTTCCGTATGCAAAAAGCAATTATTAAAGTTACAGTGTACGTTAAAACCGGCCACAAAATTCGTTTTTGCAGAAAGGTATGTACACACGATTGTCATTTACTACAATATTGACAGAAAAATTGTTACAAAATGTGCAACAACCGTGTGAACACACAATTCTTGTGTGGCAACATCGTCACAAAATGTATTGTCCGTGCATTGTATGCCAATAATATTGTCACAATTCTGACATTAATTTCCATTGACACACAATTTACAGTCATTTGTTATTGTCGCATGTGCTTCATTTAGTGCACCGTACAATAACACCATTGGCAGATAAATATTTCTGTTGGCAAAGCTGCCCATAAATATTTAGATACAATGTTTAAAGTCGGATCTGGTAACTTTTGCCAAACAATATTCTAACAACCGTGTGAACGAGCAATTATTATTGGCACAAAAATTTATTGTCGCAGAACTGTGTGCCAATGAAATTTTATGGTTTTCTTTCAATAGTGTGAACAGCCAAATCACCAGATGGTAACAATTTTTCATTGTGAGTGCATTGCCACCATATTGCAGTATCCTACAATATTGTACAATCGGAGAATCGTGTAAACATAGCTTAAGAAAAGAAAACCGTATATTGTATGGTCATCTCTAATTTGTTTTTTACATCGAAAACTATTATTTTTAGTTTTTATTAGTTTCAATTTAGCTTATTTTTTTTAATATTTTATTAAATATTGTACATTTTTTGTTTGCTTAATTTTGATTGTTTATTTTTCAATCATATATTTTTCTTTTCTTTTGGCAAAAATTTGCAGACTCTCAGATAAGCACCGTCATTTTACTCTCTCAATTGGTGGTCTCTTATGTAAATTTTAGTATAAAGCAACAATTATAGATATAAAGAGACGCCTTGCACATGATTGGTCTTTCGATGACGCAGTAGTTCCCTCCTAAGGGTTACCAAGTCTGTTTCTTATATGAAATTTATAATTAGATTGAATATAATGTATATATTATGTGGAAATTGGCAACCCTGCAATAAATTTATCGAGAGAATTCTCAGAAAAATATTGTATTCGTTCTTTAATAAACACTTCTACTTCCTTAACAAAATATTTGTTAAAAATTAAATAATTGTAAAACACTTGTATTAAAAAAAGGCTTATGTCCAGGTTAGTGAAGCAGCTTAAAAAAATTAAATAAAAAATGTGATAGAAAATTGAAAAATGAAAAGAAAATATAAAACAAAAAAGTTGGGAGGCAACCCCTATTTTCCGAGATATGAGCTTCACTAAACTGGGCTTTTCAAAAACTAAAATAGATCAAGCAATGTAAAGTGCATTGCAAGACGAAATTAAAAACAGTAAAAATTCCACTTTTTATATTTAGTAACACGTATGTATCTCCGATTATAAACTCAATTTAGAATAAAGAAGTGAAGTGTGTGTTTACTTTAAGAAATGTAACGGTTTCAGTCAAAGTTGACAGCCTTTGAATAAGTGTACTCATATGGGGACAGTAGGCGGTAATGGGTTAAACGAAAATGGAGAATTAGTTACATTGTTACGCTCTTAATTCAATAAATTGTAGTTCGGTAAAATGAAAATCGTTGCGATTCAACGAATTCAGTATTTTCACAAGCTATGCAATTGAAAATAAAACAGTGTCAGTTGTTGTCACAAGGTTTCAGTGGCGAAGGCAAAATCATTGGGCACTGAACAGTAACGGCTTCAGCTGTATCCAATCCACAGGCACATCAGAACGCCCTCTTTCGTCGGTATTGTGCAGCACCAGCGAAGTAAAATAATTACTAAAAACGAAGCTTCAAAATTTAATACGTCTTCTTGCCATCAGAGACGCTACAATACTGATACAGGGTGGGCCAAAAGTCACGCCTACGTGCAAGAATTTAATCTTTTTTGTTTATTTATTTATATATTTATTAAATTCAGTAATACATGTGGCCTCAAGGCCAATATCAAATATATTATAAGTATAAAAGAGTGGTTATAAAATAATAATATAAAACTTGTACAATCGTATAACATTTCAACGGCTCCAACAAAACAGTATAGTATAGGTAGAACAAAGCCAAATCAATCAGTGGTAAGCACATTAATGAAGGTATTGAGATAGTTTTCTCTTAAAAGATGCCAACGTAAAACCAAAAGAATGCAATTCTCTGGGTAAAAAATTCCACAAACGAGCAGCGCGAACAAGAGCGTTCGTAAACAGAATAATAGATACGATTAATAAATATTTGTGGATTCCTATGTGAACTTGAAAATTGTATCATCTGCACATCTGTTCAGGAATTTGTGACCTAATAATGTTAAACAAATAAATTAGCAAACGAAATTTGAGGTAGTCTTCAAACGATAAATTTAAGAATTTCATTGTGTGATTGTAGACATGGGCCCTTAATCTGAAGCCATAAACATATCTTACAATTTTGTGAATGATTGATTTAATTAGTTTCCTATTAGAGGCATTGCAACCAGAGTAAACTATAAGACAGTAGTTAATTTGTGACATAAGTAACGGTGTTCCTTAGATGGAGTGGTATATATAGATTGAAATGATAAAGTCTACGCAAAGTTAAACAAACCTTAGAAAATATGTGTTTAATATGAAGTTCGAAATTTAATTTATCATCGATTATGACACCAAGGCACTTTAAGCTGCTTACATTTGTTTTTTTTTTTAGATTTTATTCATCGAACCGTGTTACACAACAAAATTTAACGACCGATCAACGAACCAAAGTGGTAGAATTTTACTTTAAACCGAATTATCTCAAGATAATTCGTGGCCAGCACGTTTACCAGACTTAACTGCCCCTGATTATTTTCTATGGGGTTATCTCAAAGAACGAGCAAACTATAGAGCAGCTAAAGCACAACATTGAAGCTGAGATCAGCGCAATACAGCCTGCAACTTTGCGTGCAGTTATTCAAAACACCTGTTGAAGAGCCCAATTGCGCATCGATGAAAATGGTGTTCATCTTTCTGATATTTTTCATAATTAAAATTGAGATCGTACATACATATACTATATTAAAAAAAAATTAAAATAATAAAAAAAATTATTCAATTTATACAGGCAGGCGTGACTTTTGGCCCACCCTGTTTAAAAACAAAGAACGTGCTAGAAGCAGTGTTGTAAGATAGTGAAGCTTCACCTCCTATCATTTCTCCTACTATCCCTTTCCTCTAGTTCCAGCACAATGCACCGCATGTGTAGGGGTCATCTCCTGAGTGCTGGTCGAAGATAAAAAAACAAAAAAAAAAACTACGAATTTTGTATTAAATACATATGAAAACTTACAAAATAATTAAAATTATAAAAAAAAACTTTTATATTAGTGCCTTTAAGCAAAGAACAATTAAAAAAAAACGCAGAACGAGTGTAAAAAATTAAGTGTGCAGTGAGCCAGTGAAAACAAAACAACATAAAAAAAACAAGTGAGCAATTGTCGGAAAATTGTTGCTTTACATTTGAAACAGGAAGTTTTTGAAAAAATTTGAAATGGGTAAGTTACCACATACATACATGTCAAACTTTTGCAGGGTTTATCTTTTATAATACGATTCATTAAAAATGTGTTTATTTTTAAATTATTTATATAGAAAAATTATAAATTGGCCCACTCTTATGTGAACAAAAAATTATTAGCCAATGGGAACACAACTTGTGTGACGTCAGAGTTCCTACTTGCGTAGAACAATTTTCGTAGGATTGCTGATGGCGTAATCTTTATTTCTAGCGTGCTTGGAGTAAACGAATACATTTTAGTAAAATCCAATACCAATTTTTACAAAATTGCATAAATTTTTGAAAAACGCAAAACATTTTATTGTTGCATTTTCACGTCCTACAATAGCTAATTATCACTATATACTGGTAAATTACTAACTGTATAGCGTCTGTAAATTGCTGATAGAAAACAATGTCCTGGATGGGCCATCATATAGTTCAGATTTTAATCCGATTAAGACTGTATGGGAAGAGCGAAGCGTCGTCTAAGAAATGATCACACAACAAACTGTTTCCGGATTAATGGACAAAGACAAAGAAATTTGGGATTCCATCACTCAAAACGAGGACCTAAATTTAATCAGTACAATTAATAGAAGACTAAATGCCATAATCAAAACAACCAAGATTGACGCTCCTCAATATTAAGTCGTATTTTAAATGTAGAACCTAAGAAATAATTTTGAAGTATTTTTTTTTTATAAAATTATTTAAAATGTATAATTATCGCGATTGTTTTGTTATTTTTGTTAATTATACATAAATTTCTAATTTATTTTCTTAATTATATGCAGATCTAAAGTAGTAAAATAAAATAAAAAAATTTATAGTCATATCTATAGAATAGAATGCGCCGCAAGAAAATTCGATCGATAAACTCATTCGAAATAAATGTGCGTGCGTTTGCTAATGTAATGTCAGCAATTAAATGACGAAGCATCAACTTTGGAATTGATGCGATAAATGCTTTTTTGCTGCGTTAATAATAGGTGTCGATGATGTTTGGAAAATATATGCTTTGTACATTTTCGGTATTACATTATGATTTTTTCGGGAACCAATTCGCCACATAAATCAAGGTAACCATGTACACAAAAACGTTTTAGTTTAACGAAAATTTCTTTTCAAAATCTGTTTTATAATTTGAAAATAGTTTTAGGAATACGGGAGTAAATAGTTAAAAAAGCCAACAGGCTACACACTACTTTCCTCAGCTCATAAATGAAAAAAATGCTGTAAAGAAAAACAAATTCATAATGGCCTTATTTTTATAAATGGAATGATGGAAACGATTCAAAATTTGCAAATAATCATATAAAAATATATGTATTCATATATTTATCTGTTGAACGTTGGAAATAATTAAAAAAAAAATAAAAACAGCAATAATATTAGAATAACAATAGAAAACAAAAATAAATAAAAATAAACAGTGAATACATACTTGTCCAAAAAACAACAACTTATATTAATAATTACTGACTTTTTGTAAAAAAAAAAAAACCCCAAAACAATCACGAGAATAAATTAATTGTTGCATCACTTGCAACTGCAAGAGAATAATTAAATCAATTATGTGGGCCGTGGGACACACAATAGACATATCCATTCAATTTTAAAATTTATTTTTAATAATAAATTAATTAAATAAATAATACTTTAAGGTTTCAATACCAATACAATTAGTTGTATTAAATTGCTCTTTTTAAATGATTCCATCATCCCATCAGCAGAATTTTGTAATTATTTGTTGCTTTATCTTACCACACAAATATCAGTTTATATTTCAATTAAGATTTTTATAAATAATTTAAGCGCTCTATTGTTTTTGGTTTTTAATAACTTTTTTATTTCTTTCATATTTTTATGTATTTATTTTTCTCTTTATTTATTTATTATTATTTTTTTTTTGAGAAATTTTCATTTTATTTAGCTTTCACAGTTATTAAAAATATTTATTTTTTTATACATTACAAAATAACATTGTTTATATGATTTATTTTCTTTTTGTTTGCATTTTACTTTAATTTTTCATAAAAATCGTTAAAGTGAAATTCCAAATTAAATATTACTTTTCTGAATTTTTATCTTAAATTTTTATTTGTGTTTATTTAAAATATTTTAATAAGTATAATTTTTCCTTTGGGAAAAAATTATAGTTTTGATAGAAATTAAAAGAAAGTAATGTATGTATATGCTGTGTGGAGTGTATCTATATGTATGTATGTGTGCATTATTTTTGTTCAAATTCTTTTTATGTACGATTATTAAAATATTTATTTTTTATTTTTTTATTTCATAATTTATTTGTTCACTGAGGGAGTAGGAAAAGGTTTTATTGTGTACCTAATGGTAATGGTAATAATAATAATAATAATAATCTTATGGTGTTTTCTTATATAACTGTTTTGCTCTTTTATTTTACTAAATGCAATACAGTGTTCTTCTCAAGAAACATCTTTTTGAAAACTAAATTGCGTTTTATTCGTTCTTTTAAGTAGGAAATAAATATAAATAGGATTGAAAATGTATGTATATTATGGAAAATAATGTACGGTCAAGGAAATAAACGTTAAGTTTTAAAAAACTGAAAAGCATTGTGCAGATATTGTTGGGTTTGTCCTAAAATATCTTTAGTTTTAAATTAATCTCTTCTTGCACTATTCTTTAGCTTTATTCTACATATTTTTTTTTCAATTTTAGACATATACCTACATATATAAATTAATTTTTATTTTTTTATTTCAAAAGTTCAATTTTATTATTTTTTTAATGTACACTTTATATGCTAAAAGTCCTAACACTATATTTTATATATGTATATATTGTTTTTTTTTTTATTATTTATAAGCATGTTTTAAAAATTTTATTCTCAATTTTCGAAGACAAAAAAAAAACATATTGAAGTTTACAGACAATTGATTTGAATTTATTTATTTTGTTTAAAGGCGAAAATAATCACGGATGATGAGACCATTTAAAGAGCAAATTTTTTTTTTAATTTTTATAAACATTATAGTTTTTATAAAAACTATTGGTCAACATTTTAGAAGTGCATTTATTTTTTTTTTAAGTCAGTAATTATTAATTTATATTAATATTGTGTTATCTTACTTTTAACTAATTTACATAAAATTATATAAAAAAGTCAGCTGTTTTTAAATTTTATTCACAATTAATAAGATCCTTTTTATTTGCATTAGCTTTGTTCTTCTGAGGGGATTAGTGATCAAAAATAGCGATTAATTTCAAGAACACTTCTTCAACAAAACTTATGACAAATAAAAATAGATCATATGTGTACGATTATTTCTATAGATTTCTTAAAACATTTCAATATAAAGTAATAATAATGGTGTGTATACATTAAGAAGTGACATTAAATATGTTTAAAAACTGTTCATATGTAAAATAGTTCATGTTCTTTGTCACAAAATAAAACGACTTTAAATTAAAATTTTAGTTGGGTCACTATTATTGCTGCCAGTTACACTGCTGATGTAAAACTATAATTCAACGAAAGAAATTCCATGTGAAAGGGCTATACTAACGGGTGGCCATCAGCGTCAACAAGTTAAATAAGGAAGGAAGCCTGGAGTGATGTATCTCTAACTCACCACTTTCGTCGCATAAATTGGTGACATTGTCGATAAACACTTTTACACTTTTTACTTTGTCGCTTGTGTGTACAAAAAGTTTTGACAGCTGAAAATCTATGCTTCTTCATTTTGGAGTTTTTTAATTGTTTCGTTTTATTGAAAATAAATGTGGTACGCCCAAAATTTAAGTGTTTTATTAATAAATGTCGTAAAATGTCATTTTGTATAAAAATTATAAGAATGATAAAATAAATTTTAGTGAAAGTTGAAACTGTAAGAGATTTTGTGCAGTCTTCGAAGATTTTATCTTCTACAAAATTGACTTTGAGAGAAAAATTTAAAAAATGGTACATTGAACCAGCTCCTTTCGAAATTTCGTAGAAGAAGCTGCTGGCTATATTGCAGGCGAGAGGTGTGAAGGTACAGCTTTCAGCAACATGAATTATTGTCACATAGGTCTAAAAACTCATCTAAGTAGAGGAAGAAATTTAAAAAAAAATTACGAAATTGACCATGACGAAAAAAATATGAAGGAAAGATCGACGGAAACGGATGGAAATCATGATACAATTGTACTTTTTTTGGTCCATTTTCCATCTTGTGGCTACCGGTGTACTACCGCGAATTACTTGGTACAATTTAAAAATCTCAACGGCTTGTACTTATTTATCATGGCGAAATACATCAGTTTACAATTAAATAAATTTTCTTTGTTGTAATGTATGCTTGTATAATAATTTCAAAATTAAAATAAAAATGATTGAAAACCAGTTTATACTGCAGAATGAGCAAGCAGGTTAAAATTAATTGTTTTTATCTAAATCGTCTAATTTAGAACATGTAACCAAGTGAATGGTGCTCCGGTGATGTACCGACTGGTGCGCTACTTTATCATTTTGCGTGTTCTAGGTTCGATTCCTAGCAGCGACTTTAGTCTATTTCACCACAACGCGCGAAAGTTTCTTCACAACAAATATAACAATGGGATCATAATAAATTGCACCATAGAGGGCTGGGACTTTTACCTTTACATTCAGCAACCTGCCGAACTAACCTAACTTAAGCGCGTGAAGACGCATGTGCGTGAAACAATTTCCATGGTTAGAAACGGAAAAAGTGGGCAAAGCAACATGTTTACTCTTTGCAAAATATTAATAATGCAAAATAGATTAATCAGAAAATGTTTCCCGAAGGAGTTTTATATATTAAATAGTACTAGTAAATCTGTGGTTTCAATGCCTACATATGTTTGTCCCCAAGTGGGATACCTAGTCAATAATACTAATAGTACTAGTGATTTCTCAATGACACACACATGTTAAATTTCTACAGCGCAGAACATTGTAAAGCGTATAGTGAGTCAGTAGTTCCAATGTCGCTAGATTGTCTACATATGTATCCAAAAGAAGTACTTTGTCAGTAGTCTGTGTCTATAGTAAATCTCTTCCGATTCCATTAACCACATACGTCACCAACTGGAGATTTCTTATAGAACTAGTCATTTCTCAATAACACGCACATATTAAAATGTCCATAGAAAATTACATTGTTTGGGATATAGCAAGTCAGTAGTAGTGGTAGCAATGTCAGTAGTGAACCAGTACTGTTTCACTAGTAACATTTCCTACAGGGAATGTACATACATGCATAAGTGTGTATAAGTATGCATGTACATTGTTGTAATTATTTCAGTTGAAAATTAAACCTTCAACGACAACTCAAAAAGATTTTTTGCAACATGAACTCAAAGGACTTGTACGCTAAATATGTACGAGTATATATATTTTGTTGTATCAAATAAGGAAATTTGCCGGATCCTTTTACGTATACTAGAAAAATTATAAACCATGGACAAAGTAAAATTGGATTTGCAAAATATGAAAAAAAAACAAAAATTAAAAAGAATTGTATGTGAGTCTGTCAATATACGTTACGCCTACTATGATATGCGGTAAGTCATTTGGTTTTTCGAGTTCAGAAGTTCAAAATTGACTGGTGAACAACACTATGTTAACATTTTAACATTATTGCCTAAAATTCAATACTCCCAACACATGCCCGCAAACTGATCAGGATGATCAGAATTTGTTAACAGTGGAAACACATCGTACATACTTATTTTATTAGATTTACTATTTTAAATTTCTTCACAAAGTTTTGCTGGAGTGGTATTTTCTTTTATCTTTCAAAATTCGGCAAACCGTATATATTGTAAGCTGAAGTTTCAAGCGCAAACGTTCACAAAAACATGACAAAAACAGACCTTTACTTAGTGTAGAGATGATGAAGTAGTTACATAACTGCTGTTGAGTATACAATCACAATTTGCATTTACAATCTATAATATCGAACTCGGAAAATTACGACTAATTAAGTTCGTTTACTACATTAAATACTTATTTATATGAATACATAGTATGTACATACATATATTAATCATGACATTTGACAAACAACACATGAAAATTAATGAAAAAATACTCGTATATGTAAAGATAATAATTAATTAAGAAATTTACGCTGCAAGCATTGCGAATTCGTTTTACAAGGCTTAAAAACGGCAACACGAGATTTTATTTACACATGTGTATTTAGCGAAATGCAGCATAGAACTGAATTTGCAAATACTTTTGCTACTCTATTATTGGGACAAAGAAATGATGGTGAAAAAAGTAAAGTTGATAATCATATCATTTATAATTCTCATATAAATGTATATGAAAATTTCGTTCGTAAAGTCGTATAGGAAAAAAGTTTTCTTTCGCACTTAGAAGAACATGTATTTAAATTGGTGCTGATATCTAATGCATGCATAGTTATGTATTTATGTTCTAAATGGTGACGTATTTTAAAAATCTAAAAAAATTGATTTTGATAATTAGAAAGAGAGAAAAACAAAATATTTAAATCAAAATAAACTTCAGGAAACATAAATGCGAAAATTGTAACTGTTAACCATAAAAAGTGGTTACTTTCACCTTATTTGTTGCACATTAATGTTCTTTTTATTTTTATTAATTTTTTTTTTTCGTTTTTTTTTTTACTTGACCTACAAGTAGTTGCGTTATGAATTTCATCAAATTATATCTTATATATCCTTCGATGGATGCCAAAATAATACAATAAAAAATGTTTTATTACTTGATCAAATAGAAAAATGTTAGTTGTTGTTGGTTGTTGTTGCATTTTATATAAAGTACAAAAACACAGTACATAATATTTTATCAAACTGGTTAAAAAAAAAAAAATTATATAAAAACGCAAAAGCAGAAAATAACCGATTAAAATAGAACGTATTTACATATGTATGTATAAAATTAATTATTTTATGAAATAAATTATATAAAAGTAATAACTTTAAATTACCCTTGCACTTTATTTCTTAAAAGTGAAAGTGAAATCTAATGTTACATGTATAAATTATAAAAAAAAAATCAACAAAATACATCATGTTGCATAAAAATAACCCTTAATTTTAATTTTTTAATAGTGTGTAGAATAATTTTTATTCAAAATATCCATTAATTTAAACAAGTAACCTTACGATATTTCAATTAAAAATTTTTTCGTTTTCAACAAAAAAAAAAAAAAAAATACTGATTTTCAAGATCTACATACATGTCCTATATCTTTCTTCTTTTCTTTACAGCAAAACATTCTACGAAGATTTCATCTTAGACCGAGTTCACACACATCAACTTTTGTTGAGCAGGTTTTAAATTTGTACGTGCTCGAGAAACTAGCTTGTTATTCGCAATTGTCTCCAATTGCTATTGTCTTGCTGAAACATATAAAAGCAACTCTAAAAGGGAATTAAAATAAAATGAGCAACAAAAGTTGATGTGTCTGAACCGACACTTAATAGAGTAATGTAATAATGTACGTTAAGGTTTTTCTCCAGACCAATTTTTATTCTTCGCTTTATATGACAAATTTAATTTTATTTCGAGAGCGTCTTAAAAAACCATTAAAGGAATATGCTCTCCCTATTATATCTCTAATTTTCGGATTTTATTTCACGTGTCAAGTTTGTATATTTTTTATTTATAAATGGCCAAACAATCATTAATTGCTATTTTGGTTTAAACTATGTATAAACTTTTTGTGTATTTGATTGTTTTGTAATATGTACACGAACCACCTAAAAATCAAACACGAAACTAAACGAAATAAAATTGCTTATGGTTCCTGCATCTTTCACGTTAAATGATGACAAATAAAAACGTCCATATATAATATAGTATATGCATGTATTAAATTTTTATTAATTCAATTTTTTTAAACATATTCTGCCTTATTACGCTTATCAATTCGCTTCGACTTGCACGAGATGCAATCTATTGTCAATAGTGAGGTAGATTTTACTAGCGTAACAAGTCTCATGCTTTCAATTTCAGGTTTCATTAAATTTCAAAACATTATGTGGTAAAATCTGATGGTGTGTACAATAGAGATGACCTATGTATGTACATAATTTTGGCATTTTCTGTAATATACACACCATGTATTTAACATACATACTTATATCAGAGGCCTGCAACAAATATGAAAGATCTAAGTCACACACATACACTAACAAAAGTCTTGGGATGTTGTTACTCTCTATTGCGATGCAAAAGAAAAATGGTACGAAATCGAACGATTGGTACTCCCTAACCCGTTTTTTTTATCTTGGACCAGCACTCAGGAGATGACCCCTACACATGCAATGCATTGTGCTGGAACTAGAGAAAAGGGATAGTGGGAGAAATGACAAGAGGTGAAGCCTCACTATCTTACAACTCTGCTTTAGCAAGTTCTTTGTTTTATTTTTGATTTTGTTGTCAACGTGCAGACTATTTCAGCCATCGCCACCCAGCCATGGTCATTTACCTTTCGCATCTATTATTTTCCGTTTTTGCAAGTCTGGTATCACCGCACTCTGTAATGCGAAAGCGTCTGTCAAAATCGTTCGATAACGAGAACGAAAGAGAAAATAAATATCAAACACAAATGGAGAAAAACATAAAAGCACGCTGAAAAAATATTTATATTTGATATTTAAATTGTTATTTTTAGAGAAAAAGCAAAAAAAATTACACACAAAGCAAAGGTAGTTTGATGGTGTTCACATAGCGACTTGGCCAAGGGACAGTTGCAGTCAGCGAATGCCTAACAAGCCGCAAATTATTTATGGACAAAATGCCAGTTTCATGATATCAAAATAATTGTTTTTATCGTAAACTTTTAAATGTAATTGTACGAAAGGAAGAATTCTTTCGACATCATAGAAAAGGCAATAAATTTTAAGAGTAGATTATAAGTTTATTAAAATGTAGTTTTTATTCAGATATGTGATGAAAAACGATTTTTAAATTTTCAAACCGATTTGAAAACTATAAAAGGTGCGATGTGTTTGCTGTGCTCGTTTTGTCAATCACTTTCAAATTTGCTATTAATAGTTCTTTTCAATAATTTTTGAGACATTTTTTTTTAAACTTTATTATATTGAATATTCAGAATAGAATTTAATCGAACTGTTGCAGTTATTACATATTGATGACATTTTTGTCGTGTTCAAGTTCACAGTTAATTTAATATTGTGAAGAAATTAAATTCTTTATTATAATGTTATATTGTTTATATTGTTTAAAAAATAGTTTTCAAAAAATAGTTGGAACTGCTGTGTATCTCCTTGAAACTTTTAGCTGGTATTGAATAGCGTTTAGAACATACAGAAACGCCTCCTTGCAGTCATTTAAAGAGAATATATCGGACCTATCGCTTAACACTGCAAGACGAGTCGTTTCCTCATTAAACCATAACGCTCAGAATCCATCACTTCATTTTATTTTTAATTAAAAACTGTTTTTCTTAACTTTGCTTTTTTTAAACGATGTTTTTTTTTTAAATATTTTCACATTTTATTACTATCAATCTATGGCATATTCCCTTTTGCAATGTCAGTGTTGCCACTTTTTCCAAAAAATTTGCGAAAGGTTTTGGGCAAGTAATAGAAAATACCAAATTGGCATCTGAACGCATTTAGCTTCGCATCGCAATAGAGTAACCACTGATCATCCGAATTTAGTAAAGATCTTCATTTGATTTCTTTCCTATTTATCACATAAACTTTTATACAGTAAATTCGCAGAAATGTGAACTAATTTTTACCGAGGGTGTTCACGTTTTCCATTTTCTTTACGTTTTAGATTGCATTTTTTCTATAACATATTTTATAGTATGTACGTTACTTTTCACCTATGAAACATGTTTTGATTCTACTTTTTGTAAGTTCCTATCATATTTTAATATACTACATGGTTTGCAAAAGGGTTTCTAAAATACTAATTTCTAAATTATGTTATTGAATTCATCAAAAAGACAAGTTAGCTGAATTTAAACTACGATAATTATAAATTTGTTTAATTAGTTTTTATTGAAAAGAAGCAACAACAAAAAAACATTCTTTGATACAAAGGCAAATAAATAAATTTTTTAAGGCAACAAAAGGGTGTGTTAAAATTATTTCATTCAAAGGTATGATATAACATATTAAAAATGATTTTAATGAATGGATATTCATTGGACAAGCTAAACAAAAAAGTCGGTGATCTCTTGTGTTAAGAAATGTAAGTATGAAATGTAATAAATTTATTTTCAAATTATTTTTTTTGTTATACTGAAATGTTAAAAATTTATTTAACTCCTTAACAGTACGAAAAACAGGCGGGTTTCTCTATCTCTGCTTTTCAATTCTTGACTCTGTATTCCGGAACGCGTTATTTTTCTCTTCTAAAAACAATGTCGCTGATGTCGATTCCAATTTTTCTTGAAATTAAAAGAAATAAACTTCATTTTTCTTCTACAGTCATGTTGTATAAAAAATTAAAATATCACCTCCGCCACAGGTTTCTTCAGACTGGAATAGTTTGGGCACAAATACTGTTTACTAATATTCTGCCTTTTTTTCTTTCCGTACTTAACTATGTTAATATATGATATTATAGTTCCCACAATAATGAATTCTTTATTATTTATTTCATTTATCACTGTTTTTTTTCACTAAATTTAAGTTTTGACTAAAATGTTCACAAAATTCCTTGTTTTTCTGTTTCTATTTTACACAAGCTGCTGCTGTGAACATACTCTTATCTTCTTCTTTTTTTTTCGATTAACTTTTTTCGATCCGTTCGTAACTGAATGCGGGAACGTAATCGAAACTCAGAATAGGGGTGATTATTTATATACCTATATGTATAGTCAGCACAGAGAAATGCTTCCAGTAGAACTGCCGCATTAATACTAAAGCTAATAATCATGCAACAAAAGTTGTTTACAACAAACAAACTTCGAAATTCTTCTGCGGAAATCCTAAAATTTTAAAATAAGCTTACAAAATTGAATATTAACGTTCGATAAAACGTTCACGTTTTAGAGCCTTCAGCCTTTGTTCGCGTTTTAGAGAAGTCAATGTAAAAAAAAAAAAAATTTCATGTTTTTTGGGTAGTTCATGTTTCTGGATGTTCACATTTCTGCGAGTTCACTGTATATTAAAATTATTTAATTGATGTTACACGTCCTAATTTTCACATATTGCTGTTGTAATGTAAATCCACTAAAAAGGATACCGTCGTGTATCTAATATACATATGGAAACAAATAGTAAATTATTGTTTAAAAGCTTCAAATGTTCCGTGTTCTGCAGAGGCCAGTACAATCTGATCATCTAAAACGTATTGAGCATTATAGATAGACAAATCAAAAGGGAGAGGTAAACTTACAAGCACAATATACTTGATCTATCAAACGATCAAATAGAGCTCCTAATTGACTGTCTGTCTTGTAGATCTGCTGCTGCTATAAAATATAACCGATATACGAAAAATCTGTTGTATTTATTTAATTTGATTAAAGTTCACTTATGTTCCCTTACTGTAAATGGTTTTGCGAAATTAAAAGAAGGAAGAATAATTCCAATAATTTCTTTATTTTGTCGTATTCTTTTCTGACAAAAGCGTTACATTTATTCTACATTTCATTACTATTCGTGTTTGATTCTAAAAAATATACATTTTAAAAAGCGATCACGGTCCTTTCTAAATATCTTGCATCAATAAGTGGCAAAATATTTGTGTTTTTTAATCGCTTGAGCGGGAGTTTAAAAATTAGTTTTAAACAAGTTGATAAGAAAATATTTGGTTATAAAAAATGTACCACCGAAAAGGTGAAATTTTTTCAAAGAAACTAAAGATGACAAAGAACAATTAGTGCAAGTCACTGCTTTCCGTAAACTGTAAAAATGTTCTTGTTGCTGTCGACTAGCAGTTGAAACATTAGCGCTGGAATTACTCGTGCTATATTATTCAGAATTGCTACTTGCATTATTTTGTTGCTACTGATATTGATGAATTGGCTATACAGATTCATTATCATTCTCCTCTTTACAACTGAGTGATTTCGTACAAATAGGACGACCACCATGCAGATTAAGCAATATAAGATATAAAAAAATGCGTAGCTTTTCAATCCTTTGAGTCTTTCCTTCCAAACTGAACTTTGCAGTTTACGTTCAACTTCTTCTGTGGATATATTCAGCTTCGGGATATACTAACTGTTATCATAGGACAATAGTAGAATACCAAAAGTTTTCATTCTTTTTGAAATAGAAATTTTTACATTAAATAGGGAAAAATATAATTCAAGGAATTTCAAGCCTGCTCATTATGACATACCAGACCGAAGAAAACAAACGATCATTCGTTTATTGCGGATACGATTGTTGAAAAAGGAGTCGTCAGTAAAACAAGAACAGAGGCATTACCACAAGATAACACATGCGGTGTTCTGCAGCCCAGAAATATTTTGTGGCTAAAGGCTTGTTTGTTTCAACCTACTGATACGTATGTATGCATATGTATATATTGGTAGTTTTAGAAAAACTATAATAATAAAAAATATATAAACTGTTACACAGATTTCTTTTCACACAGGAGTGCAAAAGCAAAATGTAATTGATATATTTCAAATATATGTACATATGTATTGAAAAAAATTAATTATAAGTTCACCTATTTGCTTGTTGTTATATTTATTTGTTTAAGAAAACTTTTTATAAGAGCGGATTTTGCCGTAAATAAAAAGCAGTCAATGTTCGTTCTAAATTTTTTTTCAAAAATACGAGCATTTCTACTCTAATTTGTACACAAAGTTAAAGTACAAGTTAATTTGTTTTTTTATTTGGAAATATTTCTAGAAATAAACGTAGATAATTTTACTGAGAAATTTTTTAAAAATAAGAACAAAATGCGTAACTAAGGCCTCAGCTACACCAACGTTTTAAAAAGTGTTACTTTTTTCTATTATAAAGTTTTATGTTGCTCGCACACATGCGTCTTTTAATACATACATATATCAATAATTTACTGTGGACGAAAACCACGTTAAGCATTACAGTAGTATGTGTGATAAATCAAAAATTGTATTTATCTTCAAAGTGTATGAAAGGATGTAATAAAATATCGTCACATTATTATTGGTTTGACCCATTAAGATAAGAAAACGCATCAGAAATCAGCGAACCAATAATAGGCTAACGATATATTGTGATGAAGTTGTTGAAAGGTTGTCCGACCTTAACGTAATAATGTTTACCAAGAATCATGAAGATGATTATATGTAACCACTAAAAATTATAAAAATATGGCAGAAGATCGATTGGCAAAAAGTTCTACAACAAAAATTACAGTGGTTTTTTGTTATTACATACATATATGTACATCTGTATATTTTAAAGTTGTTCTGTAAAGTCGTGTACATTTGTATTGTGACTTTTTGCATTGACAATTTTTGATATTTACTCTTATTCAACAATTAGCGACGGTTTTTCACAAAATATTAGCTCGACAGATACTGTACAAGAACGCAAATAGAACCGTATCTAATACAAAATTTACAACTGTGAAACTTCCCAATTTAAAGAATATTAGATAAAGTATTTATTCGTCCGATATTAAACGCTGGTGTAGGTTCGGTTAATCTTCAAACGCGTAGAATATACATGTGTATATAAAAAAGTTTTTCTGACACAGTAGAAAATTTAGGATTGTTTGTAATTTATATTGCAGGAGTCAGTTACGTGTATTTAACATCGTCTTAACTTATTATTTTTTTTTTCAAGTATTTAACTTTAAAACTGTTTTGAATATTTTGGGGTTTTAAACTAAAAGTATATGCTATAACTACTGTCCAATTTTAAGGTTTTATAATTATAGTAAATATGTATATTATAGTAAAAATTTTATTTTATGTTTTTAGCATAAAATCTGTTATGCATAATTTTTGATGTTTTTCTTACTTTACTCAAGTAAGACGTAAGGGCTTAAGTGTGAATGGAGTTGTATTAGTACTTGTTATAGTATTCATGTATATATAGTGTTTTATGTATAGTGTTTGCATTCACTTTCATGTGGTAAAATAAAAAAAAATAATGCTCTCAATGATTTCTGTTTCCTTCTTCAAAATTTGCAAATTTTTTCTGGTTTGTTTTTTTGTTATAGTAGTAGCTGTAATCGTAATTGTAAACGTAACAATTCTATTTGTATTTTTTGTTTTTCGTTTTCACTTTTCTTGATTTGATAATATGGGTGGTATTTTACCTTCTGAATAAACTGACGCAGCGGCTGCAGCTGCAACTGCTGAAGCTGGTGTTCGCATAAAGTATTCCTTATTAACACAATTCCTTAGAACGTCTGGTATGTTACCAACAATTGCTCGTCTTATTTCTGTAGCAGCCATTTCTCGTAGTTCCGTAGCAGATGCATCACTAAAGAAGGCGGCATGTGGTGTACATATTAGGTTGGGAGCGTCTTTTAGGGCGCCCTAGCATAAAAAACACAAATACAAAAATTAATATAAACAATGATTTCTATTTCCCAATCTTACTTGGAATACATTAAATGGCTCGTTTTCGTGTACATCCAGTGCTGCAGCTCTTATTCTACCTTGCTTTAGAGCAAGTGCCAATGTTTCATCATCAACCAATCCTCCCCGTGCCGTATTAACTAAAAATGCACCCGGCCTCATCTTCGAATAATATAAAAGTTTACCAAATATAAATACCATTTAAATTTTCTTTAATATCATTAAAATTTACCTGTTTAATTGTGAATTCATTAATTAGATGATGATTGTGTTCATTCAGTGTACAATGCAGTGATACACAATCTGATTGGAATAGTAAATCTTGCAGAGTATACACACGCGTTAAACCTAGAGACTTATCAATACCGTCTGGCAGATAAGGATCATAAAATATAACATTAAATCCAAACGCTTTTGCTCGCAAAGCAACGGCGCTTCCAATACGTCCCAGACCAACTAAACCTAAGGTATCGCCACGAATTCTAGCACATCCCTGAAAAAAAAATAAGTAGATTACTAGTAATTAGTAAAAATTATGTTGTAGTTATTACATTAAGTTATTTGTCTTGCCAGAACACAGATTTTCTATAATCCTTTTTTAAAAATCAGTCTCTTATTAAAACTTTCTAATTTCGAATTTTAGCTTGACGACTATTGATGGGATTTGAAATAAATTTTTATATAAATTAAATATTCCCCCCTGTTCTGTAAACCGAGTCGATTTAAAAAAAAGAGTAATTTCTCAATACCTAAGTATGTGTGTGTATGTGTAAAAACAAAAATTTTTGAGGATTCGGCTTACAGAACATACCCGATTACCTAAATGTTAAAGATTCTTATTTTTCTTTCTCTACTTTTAATGATTCAGAAATTTTATTTACTCTGTAATATATTTAATTGGCCTGTGGGTGGCTTTCATATTATTCTGAATAATTAAAAAAAATAAATAATATTGTTTGCAATCTATCATTACTTGAATGCTTTTTTACTTATACTTATCAATTAACCAAATATGTAATATAGATGTTTAACAAAAAAAAAAGAAACAGAATTATAGTGATCTAATTTAACGCTTTCTAAATTAAAACTGTTACTACTTACATGTGCTGCTTCTCGAACTTGCTCAGGTCCAGTGAATTTTTTGCCTTCACGCACCATATTCGCCAGCCAATAAGTTCTTCGGTATAAATTCAATATCAAGCACAATGTTGTATCAGCTACTTCCTCAACACCATATCCGGGAACATTACACACCGCGATTCCGAGTTCACCAGCTGCCTTAACATCTATATTATCCGTACCGCTACCAATTCGGACAATAATACGTAATGCTTTAAATTTTTCCAAATCTTCTTTTGTTAAAATAATTGTGTGCCACATAAGTGCACCAACTGCCTCATTTAAAACCTAAACAATTGATGGTGTTATAGATTTTGGCATAAAGTAGATTAAAAGAAAAAGTTACCTTTTCATGAATTTCCGATGTACTTTGCGCATCACAAAATGCTACCGTGGCAACATCTTTTAATATGGGCATTTCTATAGAGCAATCTCGTCCATCTAATAATGCCACCAATGGCCTGGCTTGCATGGGACCATTGGCAAAAGGACCTTTAACATCCAACCGTGAACGTTTCGGTAACATCATATTTTTATCCATGCTGCTAAATTTTGTTATTTACTAGACTTTCCGTTTCCTAAATCTTAACTCTCCGTAGTCACTCTCTTACGTTGCAGCTATTTTTTCCTATTGCCCTCTAGTAATTAGTATTTTTTTTTTTCCAATTTTGAAACTTGCTGCTTATTTTCTTTTGTGTTTACTTTTTCGTCTTTATCTATTTTGTTGTTCTGTGTTTAATTTTTCCCGCTCTTACCAATTTACTGTCCAGTTGTAACAAGCATTTATTTCTATCTTTTTCTTTTGCGATTTTTAGTTTATTGTGCTTTAGAACACTTTTTCCAAATTAAATTAAATTAACGAATATCAAAAATATAAAAAAAATAAAAAAATATGAAAATATTTCACGACAATCTTAAAATTAACAGTTGTGATGATTTCGCAATTTTAGTTGAGTTAGTTTTTATGTTTTTGCTCTGTTTTTAATAAATTTGAAATTCAAGTTCAATTTAAATGAAATACAATTTTTATGATTTCGCAATTTCAAATTTCTTTGTCGTACTATTTCAATACGTCCATATGTACTTGTTTATGTATTTATTTTTAAGTTTTGTTGTTGTTTTAACGTTTGTTTTGCTGACTTTTTTTCTTAGTTGCCTCTAAACACGTTCTACTACTTGCACTGCTTATTATTTTTTGGTTTTGGTTTTTAAAATCGCTCTAATTATGTATGACGATGTTTTTGTAGGCAATTTCTTGTATATTTTTGGCGCTTTTTCAACAACTCCCTCTGGTCCGGTGCTGCTCTTCGATCATTAAAACACAACATATCAGCAGATCATCATCACGAAACGTTTACGATGAATTTTTATACCTGCATAATAAAAAGTTGCAATTAATGTTCTGCATGTATGTATGGATATTATGTATTTATGATAAATCCTTCAAAAATGTTCCTTAATTCAACTAATATTTTGATATTTAATAATTATTATAATATAATACTATAATAATAAGAATGCAAAATATATTACTTTTTGTAATAATTAAATTAATTTTAACTCTTATTACACTAATTTAACACGTTCTTTTTAGGTTATGTGATATTTAACAAAACACATGTATACAAAAAATTCGACGTTTGGACAAAAAAGGATTTGAGGAATTCGTCTTGCGACAACCTTGTATTAATGATTTTATATGAAAGAACCAGATTCAAGGCGAAGTCATACCAGATGGCTGCATTAGCTAAAATTCTCATCAGGTAATTCCTGTTCAGTGCATAACAAAAGTGATCAAATAAATTTTTTAGTGATTTTAGACGTTTCAAATGCATAATATTTGAAGAGCAAAATATTTGAATCCTTGGCAACGGCTGTAAAATGTGAACGAAAATATATTGAAAAAAAGTAAAAGCCTTTTTTTTATTAAATAAAGTGATAAATATGCACAAATATACATATGTGCTTACAACTTCAAATTTATTTCAAAAATCTTCTTTTTTAAATAAAAACTTTTGCCGTTTCTTCGCAAATTTTCTCATTTATTTAATTAAATAAAAAACTGCCTATAATTTAATTCTAGACCGAACTTACCCAATGAAAAAGTTCGTGCAACTTTGTACAGAAAATGAAAAAATTTTGCTCTCTAATTTTATATTAAAATTGCAGAAAATTGTTATCTGAACGCTTTTGATAAATTTAGAGCATTCGATCTTACACGTAATTCACTCAAAGAATAGCTTCTTGAACATTTCTCGCAATTGAAATGATCTAGATTCTGAATATACATATATAATCAAATTCATGCGCAATATAACTTCCAATTTATATATGTAGTAGAGCCTTATCTAATAATATTATAACTATTATATTTTTTTTCTAGTTTATTTGTTGCCTTTATATACATATATATAGATGAGAAGAAAAATCTAAAATAGAAATATGTACATATGTGTAATAAAAAAAGTAAACTCCTTGATTGTGTTCTTGTTTCTAGATTTTTGGTTTTTTGTTCGGTATTCAACTTCAATTCTCGATTGATTAGTTGAATTTTGAACATAAGAATCTTGAATTTGTAGTCAGAAATTAGGAAAAATCCACTGATGAGCTAAGTAAGCATTAGCAAAATAGTACAATATATGCTTTCCTCCTCAATTTTTGAGTTTACTTTTATATAAAAAAATACTTTATGAGATTTCCATAAAGTATGTAATAATACATTCATATATTTTTTCGGGAAAAATCACAATTTTAAAATTAGAATCGTATATAAATAAAATATATTTCTGCGGGTTCGAGCAATTTTTGTTAGCACCTGGAACAGACATAATGTATATGACCCTGTACAATTACAAATCTACACACATGCATACATCCATAAAAACACAATAATTTGGCTTATACATGGTTATTAAAGAAACCCCAAATAATTTTTAACTAAATCATGAAATAAAATTAACTATTATTTGTTCATTGCATTGTTGGGAAACTTTTCATTTTACTTCATTATTGTTTTTACTTATAAACCAGCTGATTGCTTGTTCTTCTTGCCCAAACTAGAACCAAGAAAAAGTACGGGCTGTTCGGGATGTTCGTGCAAGAAGAACAAGAATATTACTCTCTCAAAACGTCTCTCATTTAGCCAATTTTTGTGAAAGAAAACGCTATCTGGTACACCTAAACACATCTAAGGTTGTCGCAAGGCAAATTCGTCAATTCGCTTTGCAACCGAACGTCAAATTTTTGGCATACACGTGTCAAGACATATTTATTACCAGATAAACTCATCAGCAAATTCGTCCGTCAGCTGATATACGAATTAGTAACGTATTTTTTGATTCGAACGACAAAGTTTGTTTACTTTTGTGAGAAAGTTACGAAAACTGGTTATAAATAAGCGGTTATAAAAAAGCGAATTTACGAATTGCGACAACCTGGTATTAATAAACCTTGACATGTGCTTTGTAGAGTTGGGTTCATGAGCTCTTTGAAGTTCAGCTCTTTTTTGTGAGCTGGTTCGTTTAGTTCGTTCAGTAGCTCAGTGTATCAGTTGACTTTTAGCTCATTTGATTTTGATGCTCAGTTGAATTTGTCGCTCAGTTGATTTTGCTTCCGAACTGATTTTTTAGCTCATTTGATTCAATCAAATACAGCAACAAGGAAGCTTTAATCAGTAGTAGAAAGAGCAAATATGTTTTTGGTGCTGAAATTTGGTATTTTAGGGTAATTTGTGAAATGTTTTACATAGGCTAATATAAATATATAAAACATTTTTTTAAAGAATTTTAGATTATTATTATTCAAATCAAAGAAATACAAACTACAAAACAGAAATTTATTTAAGAAAAAATAGTGTTTGCACTTAATCGCTAATGGCGTGAAATATCCGCATCTGGCATCATACAAATTTTATTTTAAAAAATTTGTTGATTCTGGTAGAACTGATGAACCAATAAAATGAACGAAAAAATACATGGCGAGCGCTCTTCACTGAACTAGAATCATCAAAAAAAAGTGAGCGCTCAGTTTACTGAATCGTTCAATTGAGTTAGCTCAGAGCTGAACGACACAACTCTAGTGTTTTGTTAGTTATAACATAATCTAAAGAGAACGTGTTAAATTAAAGTAATATAAGTCAAATTTAAATTAATTATTACAAAAAGCAATTTATTTTGCATTATTATTATAATAATAAATTATTATAACTATTAAATTATTTAAAACCACTTGTCTTAATTTTTTCACAAAAGTAAACAAACGTTAACGTTCAGCTTTAAAATACGTTACAAGTCGTTGCATCAGCTGACGTGCGAATTACCTAGTGAATTTATCTGGTAATGAATTTGCCTTGCTCAGTCCCCGTCCATACTGTTGAGTTTTTGCTGCAAAAGTTTTTTGAATTCTCTTTTGAAACTGCAGCAGTGTCCATACATGAATCTTTTGCTTCATGTTTAGTATTTTTTATTCCTCCCTTATATCTTCTTTTTTTATTTTTTTTTGACATTTCTCAATGCCGAATGTAAATATAAAATAACTACCCTGTGATAGGTGTGAATATTTTTTTTTTGGATAGACATTTGAAGCACAAGGGACGTTAAGAAGAAAAATTATATAATAATTTTTATATAATTTTATATTTTTTTTTTTTAAATTTTGATTATATTTCACAAAAAATTAACAATAAAACAGGGTAGCTATTATTATGATAGATGTTAACAATATACCAAACGAAAAGAAATAAAATGAAACGTCAAATACACCCCATGTCAAAAGATGCAAATAAGAAATTCAACAAAAACTGCACGTACATGAAACAGCGTAAATACTTCCACTCCTCTTTCCCTTCTCATCGACAAACTCAAAAGTTTTGCAGCATATGCTTCACAGTATGGACGGGGACTCAGTAGTACAAAAATTATTGTGCACTGTCACAATAATTCGTACAATTTGACATTAAACAGTGATAAATAGTCGGCCAGCTGGGCTGGTAAGTTCAGCTGTTATAAATTCACATTGAACAGATTTTATAAATGTTTATAAGGCCCAATTAACATGGTGAATTTTTATTCATCTACTATATTGCTTTGGAAATAACTTCCAAAAGTATCTTACATTTATACCCTGAATTATTCATGAATATTTTTATTTAAGTATTGATTTTTTAACGTACTATCGCTTAATATTCTTTTATTTGCTCAAATATACAAATGAGTACCAAGAAAAATAGAAATCAGGAATTTTTTCTACTCCTCTTTCTTCTCTACCCCGCTCGAAAACAATAAGAAAATGCTGAATTTTATTTATATTCTAAATTGAGTGTAAGTGGAAATATTTTCGGTTTTTTTATTTTAATACGTACAATTTTACAACTTTATTGTTATCATTAGAATTGAATGACCGTGATGTGTAAAACATCATATCGAAGTCGGGTGAAGACTATTAAGAAGCTTGTGATGTCTAAACTTACCCTATAGGTTAAATGTAAACAAGTTTTTTCTGGGCCACAAATTTCAGAAAGAATTATAATATTCCGAAAAAATTTATTTATTTAATTATTAATTCCTACATTTATTTGGTTTATTATTTTTTAATTTTAAATAATTTGCTTCATCATCATAAAAAAATACCTAAAGGTTAATAAACTTATTTAAATTTTATTTATATATTCCAATACATAAAACCTTCGCAGCCAAATAAAATATGTATATTGATCCGCACTTTATATAAGCTTCTAACAAATTAAAATGTGTTCTGTATGACACTGTATGTTGCAATGGGTTAAAGTATAGTTGTACATGAGATGCGTTTAAATTGTTTAATCAGCAAATGTTAAAATTAAATACGTTGCAACTTCCAATAATGTAATAAACTGAGTGTTACTATAGGAAATGCATCAACAGCAAACAAAAATGATTAGTAAGCGAAAGTATAGAACTGACTAGCCAACTGGCGCTGAAATAATGTGCGAAAATGGTGAAATATGAAATGGAAAAAAATAAATATAAAATTATCTTCTTCACGTTCTGACATACAGGTACTAACAACGAACTAGCACACCCGAGTGAACAATTCCCAGTATTATCACTTTTCACATTTTTATTTTTTACTGAAGCATGTCAATCAATCATTCAATGAAATATTCATTTATAAAACATTAGTTGCGTACGTACACAGCAATTGGTTTAGGTTTTCTTTTTTCCTTTTATTATACATAAAAAGTTTTGTTCACATTTAATCATGTAACAGCAACAGAATTATAGTCGTGAACGCTTCATTTATGTAAATGTCAGTTGAGTGGTCGAAAGTGTTTTATTCATACCATGCCATGGAACAAAACTCAAGCATAATGATGACAGCATGTTTTGGTATATTGAAAGCACTGTAACCAAATTCTAAAATAACAAACTACAGTTATAAAGAATTGTGTAATATAAGAAAATTTACTCTGCTTGTAGTACTGAGGATTTTAATTTATATACTCTGCTTTTCAACAGGATTATACGTTTTGCATACAAATTGAAAATTCATGATCATATTTTATTAAGCTTTCATAAGCTTCATTAAAATTAGATTGATTTTCTTCTTTTAATAAGTCATGCATGCGATGTGAGGGGTGTAAGCTTTTTTTTTTTTTTTGGACCGGCAGGGGATGACCCCTACACATCCGATGCATTGTGCTGGAACTTGGAAATTAGGTTATGGGAAGGAGGATAGAAGGTGTAGTATTTACTGACATTTGATTTAATATTTCCCACGTCAAAAGTGACAGGAAAGACCTCTGCGGGTAGTCCATTCCTCATACGTGCTGTTCGGCCAAAAAACGAATTCTCTCTGTAATACGTAGTGCGGTTCGCTGCCAAAAATTAAAAATTGTCAAAAATTAAACTCAAAATCGGTAAGTTGACAACAAATAAAAGATTTTAAGTACGAAACGTCAATTTTAAGTTAAAACTTTCTACATTTTATTTGACAATTACTCATTTTTTATAGATAACACTAGTGGACGATTTGACGTTTTTGCATTTATCTTAAATGGTTGTACTCTTAGCACCTGATTAATTTTGTTGTTTTGACTTTTTTATAGAATTTTTTTTCTCATATAACGCGTGTTCACACAACATGCGACTTTTTGAAACGTAACTAGTTCGGTTACCTATAATTGGGTGTCTGCAAATGTCTAAAAATTAAAACTGGATGTTAAATAACCATAAACATTATAATTAAAATCCAAACAACTCCAGTTTTCATCCAAAACAGATTTATTCGGTATATCGAATTTCGCAGATTAACGAAAGCGTCTCACATATCATTCGTAATACCGAGCGCTTCGACTGTATAATCGAAAAAGTATGCCTATAATTCCGGGTAATAGAGGTAAATAGATCACTGTCAAACAGAAATTGAAATCAATAAATGTTGCTGCTTAATCTAATTATTATGTAATTAAATGTAACTATGAGCGCTATTTGTGTGTACGCATCTGTAACAAAATATAATCAAAACACATATAAAATACTACAAAATGTGTATACATCAGAATAAACAAACGCAATTGGCAACAAAAATATATTAAAATAAACTTTCTAAAAGTTCTAAGGGGATAGATACTAGGGAATAATAAAAGAAAGGGGAAATACATGGTAATTCAACAGTAAATTTTAAATGCTACCAAAGTGTTTACAAAAAAGATAAATTTTTAACTAAATAAAAAAAACTGCAAAGCCATTATTCATATTTAACATTATTAAAACTTGTCGAACACTGAATTTGAAATTATCAGTTGCAACCCTGACTACCACTACTAATTGGTTATTAATTCAAGATGATATGAACAAACAAATTATACAATATTATTGTATATATTCTACGTCAATAAGTGGTACAATATTTTCAAATATAAGGTATGTTCCAGGTGCATAACAAAAGTGCCCAAACTCGCACACATTTACCCACAACGTTCCAGATAACAATTTTTGTGCAATTATGAGAGAAAATGAGAGAGTAAAATATTTCAATTCCTGCACGAACTTTTTCTTTGGGTAAGTTCGGTCTAGAATAAAGTTATCTGCTCTTTTTTATTTACATATGAAACTAAGAAATTAGTCAGAAAATTTGCATAGAAACGACGAAAGTTTTTAGTTAAAAATTTATAAAAAAGCAAAATTTGAAGATTTTTCAAATAAACTTGAAGTTGTACTCGTAAGTACATATGTACATATGTGACAGCGCATAGAGAAAGGGACCTAAGGGTAAAAAAAAGCAATTTTCACTTTTTTTTTTTTGATGTGGACAACATCTGAGCATCGAATGAGACCGATCCCATGCCCCAAAAGTGTTCCCTCCCAGAGATATGCGTGTTTTATGAAAGTGAAAGTACACCAAAGATACACGTATTTAAATCTTTAAAATGGCTCTCCTGAACAAAACCGGTTTTTACCCTTAGGCCCCTTTCTATTTTGCGCGTCACATATATGTATATGTGCATATTTATAACTTTCATTAATAAAAAATGACTTACTTTTTTCCAGTTTCTTTTCATCCACTTTTTACAGCTGTTGCGAATGATGCAAATGTTTTGCTTCTAAAATATTATGCATTTTAAGGGACTAAAATCACTGAAATAAAATTTATTTGAGAAAGTAAGCAGCACTAGTATTTCGAAATGATTGTGGTGTTTTGCGTTCCAGCAATTTTGTTCAACTTTGTCACATTCAGAGAGTAATTTTCTCTATACTCTCAAATTTCCGGACTTTATTGACAAGTTGTTTTCAGTTCAATCTAATTCATCACTCACTTCGAAAATACTATTAACTTTCTCTAGAAAAAGTTAATAACAATCATAAGTTTGTAGCCCAGCAAACAGATCCATTCAATTAATAGAATTCAGCACATCAAGATTACAAGACTTTTAATTTAAATTAAATTAATTAAGTTAAAATCTTTAACAATAGAGCATTGGGAGTAATAAAAAAACGTTAAATTTGTAATTTATATTACTAAAGGCTGATGATGTAAATTTGGCGGATAATTAAGGAGATTCGAGATAAAAATTAGATCGAGAAAGCAGTTTAATTGGTTAGCATATTTATGAATCTGACACAAATTTAGCGATAAAATTAATCTCATGACTGCGATTAACATTTCGCGGTGTTAGAAATATACTGTCCCTAAAATTAGACCATTCTTCATTTAGAAGAGATAAAATAACAGGGATATATTTCTCGTATTCTATTTATAGAAAATAATAAATATATAAAGCTAATAATTTACATCCACTGACAACCACACACAGTGGACAAAATACGAAGAACGCTGATGATGAAAGTGTAGTAACTTTCGAAAATGTTATGCTGTTCCGTTCTGCTAGTGTACGTGTCAGTGTAATTTACAATTTTGTTTTTGGATTTAGTTTGTTTTTTAGTATATAACTAGCGCATGTAATTCTCATGAAACATAATTATGTACATTAACTGAAGTTTTCGCATACATACATACATATGTATGCATTTGAAACAATCAAAAATATAGACCAGATGTTTTTCAGGTTAAAGTCACCCAGAACACAAAGACTAGTAAGCAAGTTGAGTATAAAACAAAAGATTCCGGATTTGATGAGCACAGTATCCGAGTAAGTCATAATAGCACTTTGCATTTTTCTGATGTGGAAAAAACTAAGAAGGAATTCAATTGTTTTTTTTTTTTAATTTACATATACCTCTGGAAATATGGTATGATTCCTGACGCAAGATTATCTCTTCTATGCCCTACAAGTTAGACAATGTCATTGAAAATAATGAATTACATAGTGGTTACTGCTGTAATTTAGCTGGTTAAATGTCATTTTTGTGCAAAATCACTTAATACATAATCCTTTTATTTTCAGGATCTACTTTTCGTACCTATTTTTATGGCCAAGTGCATTTCGTGTTTTTTTCTCATTGTGTGTTAAATTAAATGTTACTTTTTTATTTTTATTTAGTCTAATGCGACAGGTAATAAATATTAACAAAGATCGACTATTTGCTCTCATAAAATCGAAAAGTATGCATTTTCACTGACTATAGAGGTCGTACCTATTTTAATGGCCGTATGTGTACATATAAAAATAATGGTCTTATGTCGACTTTTGTCAATTACAAGTGCACACATAATTAAACAAAACTAAATAACTTAATATTAAATAATAAATGACTTTCACTGAATAAATAAATTAAATAAAAAATGTGACACGTAATAATCCAACACAAAATATATTTATACCTGTTTAAGGTAAAAATAAAATTAATCTCTTTCATTGTTATCGTTTACTATGAATACAAGTTTCAAATTATTTGGGCATAATAAAAGCACATTAAACGTAATGTATGTATTTATGCACTCAAGTGGCGCCTGCCTACGTTTAAATTCATTATGTACAAATCAATACAAAAAATAAAACCTAATTGTGGTCAAATAAAAATTTTTTAATATCAGAGTAACAGTACCAAAGTATATATGCATATATGCATATATAGCACGTATAGACACAGGCGCACAAAAGTCCAAAAGGGAGAAAATCTATAAAGTACCAGTACATTTGTATTCAATATAAAACTTGTTTTTTGCAGGTTACACTTTTAAATTAAAGCAAACTTTTAAAAAATGTTATATATTAAATAGTAAGAAAAAAAAACCATGACAACGACACGAGGGATAAGAACAGCAGCCACAAAAAATAATTTAAGAAACCACCAAACTGTAATAAAAAAAACAATAAAAATCTATTAAAGCGAAAAAGTATAAAATATCTACAACAAAGTAACCGGCATAGCTTTGGTAGTAGTAGCATGAAACTAAAAACGAATAAAGAAAATATTATAGTATTGAAACCAGTTTTTTTTTGGAGCAAAGAATAGTACCGAATGGATGGTTGTCGTTTGGCTTATTGCAACTTATACCTACGAGTGTTGCGAGACATTTCTTGGGAAAAGATAACATATTGCACGTGGCAAATTACCACTCTTTAAATAAGGTACAATTATTATGTATGCAATAATTAATATTATATATATATATATATATATATATTATTATAATACAGTATTTTTATATAAATTTATTATGCTTAGTTTCCCTAAATTTATTATGTATTAATTACATAGATCAACAAAATCAAATTTTTTTTTGTGTGGTCTAAGGTTTTATAGTCGAGAACTAGTTATTCCATAGAACTAGAAGGATTGAGAAGAAAATAACTTTTAAATTATGTTATTATATATTTTTTGCAAATCCTTATAGTTTAGGAGATTAATAATTAATTAAATAAAATTAATTAATAAAGTTGAATAATTGAAAGAATAGTTTCACAATTATAGATTTTTATTTTTACATACTTTGTACTTTCTGTTAAGGTATGTACACACGATTGTCATTTACTACAATATTGACAGAAAAATTGTTACAAAATGTGCAACAACCGTGTGAACACACAATTTTTGTGTGGCAATATGGTCACAAAATGTATTGTCGGTGCATTGTATGCCAATAATATTGTCAAAATTCTGACAATCATGAGAACACCCTTCGTGCCCATTGACACACAATTTACAGTCGTTTGTTATTGTCGCATGTGCTTCATTTAGTGCACCGTACAATAACACCATTGGCAGATAAATATTTCTGTTGGCAATGCTGCTCATAAATATTTAGATACAATGTTACGTTTGCCATACAATAATCTGACAACCGTGTCAACAGACAATTATTATTGGCAGAAAAATTTTTTGTCGCAGAACTGTGTGTCAATGAAATTGCATGGTTTTCTTTCAATAGTGTAAACAGAAGAATTACCAGATGGTAAAAATTTTTCATTGTGAGTGTACATTGCCGTATCCTACAATATTGTACAATCTGACAATCGTGTTAACATAGCTTTACTTTGTAATGATGGCTTGAAGTCTTAAACAAACTTTACTTACATAAAAAAAATTTAACTTTCGCCACAGATAAATAAAAACAGTAAATGAATTAGAGATAAGTTATTCCAAAGTGTAGCCACCCTTACCTGAAACGAGCTTTCACAAATTTATCATCAGATATAGGGTATAAAAAACGTGAGTGTTTCTGGCTGATCTCGTAAAATTTAAATTATTACGTAAAATAAGTGCAACCGAGGTTAAAATTAGTATATAAAAAAACCTATAATCAACAAATTTTCGAAAACTACAGCATAAGAACTTGACTGTCATGAGCCTATGTCCTGTATATTCCTTCACGCTTGACAATTAATAATGAACAAAATTTCAAAACCTAAAAGTCAAAGCGATTACTTTTGGGACCGGTAATAAATAAAAAAATAAAAATAAATTGTATTCAACGGGGTACATGTACCATTTCTTCATACCTTGAATTGTCTAGGTGTCACTATTGACAGGCATTGATGGTTTGATGGTAACATGTCCACCGTAGCATCTAAACTTAGCAACATAACCAGATCATTATTTAATTACAATTGCTATCTGCGAAAGCAAATTAAATTATATTTGTCCCAATCCCTAATTATAACACGCACTTATTACTTTGGAGATTCTCAGTGGCTGCACATTTATCAATCTTGATCTATTACGACTTCTATTTAATCGAATAACTTTTTTAACTTCAGGATTTATAAGGACACATTCTATTATGTTAAGAAATTTTTTAACTACCGGGAGCTATATACATATATATTCTTTCGATACGCCTGTGTAATAATAAACACTTAAAAAACAATCTACACACACATGTTAGAAAGTTTGTATAATTTATTAACGTATTTTTAATATAAAGAAATTTTTTATTTTTCTTTTTATATTTTATATTTATATTTCTTTTTTATTTATTAAAATAGTAATAATGGCCAGTTTAACCATATACATATAAAAAAATTTTTTTTTATGTTTAATCGGCCAATTTTACTTTCATGTTAGTAATATTTTCAGAGACCAATTTAACAAAAATTTATCAGGTAAATTTGATAAGTGTGAATCAGATGTAATGCTTTTAAACTGAAACTCAAACATTGTAAACAAAGGACGAAGATAAGATATTTGATTAAATATTAAGGAAAGTACCGAGGAACTTAATTTGTAATTAAAACGTTTGTTTCCATTTGTACTATTGCAAATGTGTTATGCTATTAATTTTATGTTAATTAAAAGTGAAAAAATTTATTGTATAGTATACCCTTTTATTATATTAGTGTACCCCGAGTTGAATTTTTATTACATAAAAAATTTTTAATGACAATCTTAAAAAATGATTTTAATAGAATATATTCCACGATATCCGTAATAAAAGCATAAAAACACATGATTTTAAATGATTAGTAACTATTATGGCCCTTTTTATTTCATTGCTTAAATTTAAAAGAGGCATAGTGTCAAAAGATTTATTTACATTCTCCTTTAGGCCGACTATACATTACATATTTTTTATTTAGTACTAATGTAAACAGTGTGTGTGTGCAAAATTTCGTAACGAGTAATATGCGGCGAATTGGCAGCCAAATGCAAAAAAGTAAATTAAAAAAAAAAGAAATGCGAATGCACAAAAACTATGTATAAAGAACATTATTTTTAAGTATAACTACCCACGAATTTCATAACTAAATTAATGATACGCATAAAACAGATATTTGTGGTTTCTGAAATGCTATACTTCACTTTTAAGTATTTTTATCACACTCACCAAACCCATATTGAAAAAAATTAACTTTCAAGATATGGAAGAAAAGAAATTGTAGGTATATATATTTTCAGAATTCTCTTTTTATATTTCAAGAATTGTATCGGTTTATATTTTATTTATTTATTCACTTTTCTCAAAAATGTGATTAGTATCTTTCACGAGATTTTCTTTGTCGCGCGGCGGCCACTTTGACCATAAACATTCAAGAAAGAAATTAAAAAATGCTGTTTACCAAAAAATGGAAAACAATTTTTAAAAAAAAAAACACAATAAATTCACTTTATCTTGGATATAACGGGAGTTGGAAGTATTTTATAAGTTGAAATAAATTTTTTTAAGTATTTTCACGACTTTTGTAATTTTTTTATTTAGGCAACGCGTCCATAAAAATTCCAACTTTACACTCGTACTTTTCAAAATGGCGGAAAATGTGAAAAGAAATCAACGAGCACACGGTAACTTTTCTGTTTTAGTACATTAATGACGCCGATTGCAACCAATTCGCCACTTTCGATATTTCTTACTCGTCATGTTTATCCAATTTTTTTCCATTCGTTTTCCATTATTAACGAATATTTTATTTTTTACCCAGAATTTCTTCACTTGAGAAACACTACTTTCTTTGCTAACTATTACAATTTTGTAAAGCCTTAATTGTCTATAAAATTTACCATGAAAAGTTGTTAGTTTTAATTATTCTTCACTTATTTAACCCGCAAAATATTGAAATGTTCGGCGTCAATACGATACAAAAATGTCTGATTACGGCAATGTACAATAAGCAACTAATAACCAAACCATTCGGTATAGCGTCACTAACGAATATATCTAATTAGCGAATCATATTTTCCGTCTTAACAGAGTTGTACTTTACATTGCCCATAAATTGAAACAAAACTTGCTGGCGAATTGCAAAGCAAGTTCGCATAATTTTTAAATATATGATGCATTATAAGATAAAATAACAAATAAATTATCCAAATATTCAATTATTCAAACAAACATTTCTCACAAAAGTAAACAAACTTTGACGTTCGGCTCAAAAAATACTTTACAAATTGTAGTATCAGCTGACGAGCGAATTTGCTAGTGAGTTTACCTGGTAATGTATTTGCCTTGAACAATACTAAAAACTAAACAAAACTTTTGAACTTATTTTAGCCTTTTTTCATCGTTTGTATAGCAAACGCCAAGGTTTATTAATAATGAGTGGTATTGAATTTGCCTTGGCAAACGCAATATGGTTGCATTTTAAGAATACAGTTTGGCAAAAAAGGAGCGATAAATGGTTAACTGGTTTATAACTTTTTTATTTATGTGATTATTATAATTTTTTTTTGCAATTAGCTTTAAAAAATTATATCTGCTTCGCACATACGTGTTCTTTTTAGCATATTTTCCATAACTTTTCACAAAATTTCGGGTGTAATAGCTATGATTTCATTTCGAATGTTGGTTTTTAGTTGGAGTATGGTTCTTGCTTTGTTAACGTATACTCTTTCTTTCAAATATCCCCAAAGAAAACTGTCTGGAGCTGTTAAATCTGGTGAACGTGGAGGCCAATTAAAATAGCTTGTGCGCGCAATAATGCGTTCGCCGAATATGTCCCTTAACAAAAGCCATTGAGGCAACTACAGTATGTGCTATGTTTGTTCGTGTAATGATTCATAATTAATTCCCCAAGTCTTCACAAAATGCTGAAAAAAAAACCAACAAAAAGTAATTGCTAAAAAAGTTATAGAGAATTCAAACCATATAGCTCATTCTGCGCCACCCTGTATAATCGTTCTCTTTTTGTTTTCATTTGGCTTTATTTATTGTTCTTTGTTTCTTAAATTTTCCTTTAATTGAATGCAGAATATAAAAAATTTGTCATTGTTTTACGAAATAAGAAAAAGTTTATTTTAGCAAAATTTAATGACGATAATCTACGAATATCATAAAAAATAACTAAAATATCAAGGAATTAAAATAAAAATATTGTAATTATGTCAAGCAGAAAAGCATCGCACGCAGGAAGTTGGTATTCGGATTCAGGTCAGTAAACTCGGAGGGAAAATTAGTAAAAATTCAGTTTTAAAAAAAATTACAGAGTACATACATACATACATATATATTTACATAATTCATGTTACATTTTTTTCGGAATGTATGTTATGTATATATTTTATTTTTTAATAAGTCTCGTTGAAAAGGAATACAAAAAATGACATAGTAACTTTTGTTAGTTAATTTATGAATAAAGTTCGAAAATTTTAGGAAGCAAAATTACATGTGCTGATATTAGTAAGGAACTAATTAACTCGAATGCATTTACACTGACAAACATGAGCAGAACTCGCCATTATTTTTAAGGCATTTTTTTTAAGAAATTATCTATGTAAGTAATGGACATTCCGTGCACACCATGGGCTTTACCCTGCAATTCGAATCGCAAGGAAATATCATATGCCAATGTAAATATCATTCGAATACATACTTTTTTTCTCCTCAAAGCATTATTAGTGTTATATGTATGTCGAAATATGAAAATACTCGATTCGAAGAAAAATATGACTTAGGGCCTTTCTATATTAAAGACACGATACGTATGTACATATGTACTCATATATTAGGTGTGTTCGTTTACACCAAATTGGGCGCCCGCGGGCGCCAATCTTACCCAAAAGCGTTTTCTTACGCAAAAATTGGGTAAATGAGAGAGGTTTTGAGAGAGTAATGTTCTTGTTTTTCACGCACGAGAATGCCCGTACTTTTTCTTCGGGCTAGTTAGGGCATGAAGAACAAGCAATCAGTTTGTTTATAATAAATATTGAAAATAACAAAGAAAAATTACAAATGTCGCAAACAGCTGACAGACATTAAAAAAGTTGTGTGTTAAAAATTTTTCTTAACAATAATTAATTACAATCATTTTTGTTATTTATACCATAAATTGTTAAAAACTTTTCATAAAAAAGACCATTTTATTAAATAAATATTTTTGTTAATACAAATTATTATTTCCTAACTATGCTACCTATTTGGTAGCGAAATATTGAAAAATAAATAATTGTTAAAAACTTTTCATAAAAAAGACCATCGCTGAAAAATAAATATAATTAAATAAACGCTTTCAATACTTGTTTTTTTTAATGAATTCTTTCACAAATAGTTTTTTTTCGGTAAACTTTCATAAATCACATTAGACTTCCAATGAAAATCAGGGATAATCAAGCTCGTACAATTGTACTTTTTTCAGTACACTTTGCATTGCAAAAGTACTACTTTACTCCACTAAATATTAAGTACCAAAGTATATTCATATGATTATACGTTGTTCAGTAATTTAAATTAATTATAGCAAAAATATATTTTCGATTTTTCTCAATATAATATTTAATTATTAAATTATTCACAACCACTTTTCACAACTTTTTCACAAACTTTGACGTTTGGCCTGTTGAATGAAGTGACCAGCGAAATATGACCGGTGATATGACCGTCATTGCTGACAGAATTATCGGTCATTGCGTAGAACAAAGTTTATATCATTTTCTTAAGGGCAATATGAGAAAAATGACCGAAACTTCTGTGTGCATGTGATAGTCAGCGTTGATGCATATAGTATATCGCTCACTGTAGACGGATATCCCAATTGAAATGATTTTTTTTTTTTGATTTTATTTCAATATTCTTATATGTACATACGTATAAAAAAAAAGAAATGTAATATAATATAAAATAGAAATATCCATCAGAACCTTGGAGTGGGCCTTCATCTGTGAATTTTTTCTTAATATAATTGCCCACAATTATTTAAAATATACAAATATTAAAACAAATTATTCAGGGATTCGCATAAAAATTAATTCTATCCATCGGCAAAGACAACATATGTCGTTGTTAAAACGTGTCGCCGAGTACCGAACACAAAAACGATGCTCTCTTCCACACCTGTAACATGCTACCAAACTAAATGTTTTCTCGTCTAAACTCAGTCGTACTGAGCTTCAAAAACTATGGTCCGAATTATAAGTTTACAAACGAGTAAAATTATCCTTTCTGTAAAATTGATGAATTTGCGAAAATTCAAGAATACTTTTGTAATGAACTGCATTAATTTTTAACTATGCAACAACACGTTGGTTGCTCGCAACGAGGTGGTCTCTCGAGTAATAGGAACTCCTTCAGTATTACTTTAATTTGATTGATTTCGAAACAAATTCTCAATATTCAAGAATTCATTTTATTTTATCTTTCTGTTACTAATAGTTAATAATAGTAAAACTTAACACAACTTTTATGTTTTTAGTACATTTGGGGTCAAAAAAGTACAATTTTAAAATTGTCAATTATCATCTCCGATATAAACAGAGTTGTAAAAAATTGACATTTCTTTTTTTCTGGTAAATTTTATAGTTTTTTTCGCTTTCTTACTTTTGTACATTTTGCTCTCTTATTGAGAGTAATTATAGCTTACTCTCATTTTACCGAACTTTACCCAAAAAGTAAACGTACAGACCTATTATATGTGTGTCCTTTTCGAGAAAAATAACTTCTATTGCAAATTTTATATGAATTTTTTTTGTTATTCAACTCTCTGTTTTTTTAATCTTCATATTGAGTATTTTGTTTTAAATTCTTTACAATATTTTGCTGAATCTCATTCACTCGATCGTATGAAGCTTCTGCAACGCGTGTAATCCGATTTCGTAAATCAATGCAATCATAACGATGCTTTCTCAACTTTGATAATCCATTTTCCAACTTGGAGCAAGTACGAAAAAAATCGCCTATTTCGGGAATATCACCGAATTCTCCTGAAAGATTACGAAACTTTGAGGTCACTGTTTTTGTCAAATCATTGAGGCGATTTTCCATGTATTGTTCGTCAAAAGAATGTTTCAAATCATTGACAATTGCCTGTATGGAAACGGCGTTTTGTTCGTATAAATGCAAATCTTTTATACGAGTTCTTAAACGCCCAAAATTAATATTTTCGAAACATTCTCCTATTGTTTGAAATAATTTACAAGTGTCATCCAAGTTATATTGCAATTTCTGTAAATCGGCTTCAATATTTGAAGTATTACAATTATTCAAAAATGGATTGATTGAGGGGAGAGCGACTTTATGTGCTGTTTCTTCCTTCTCAACGCTAATACTTTCAGAGCTTTCCAAATTTTCAAAGAAAGTATATTTTTTAGTTATATAGACATGTACATGTGCACATATTTTTTGTTCGTAATTACCTTTCTTCGATAATAGAAACCATTTCTTTTCTTATCGTTTCTAAAAGATTGTTTGTTGTAGCTTCTTTGCGTTCCATGCTATTGTACAAATTTAATAACTAAATTTTAATTTAAACAAAATTATTTTTCAATGTGAAAAAATTTGTTTGATTTGAAAATGCTTGTTGCTATAGATTAGGATACAATCTTCTGGTAATCATAGTGTCAAGGTTGCTATAGAAATATCTGGTCTATTTTTAAAACAATGATATAGATATGTACATATAAATGTCTTGCATGTATGTTTGTATACTAGCGTGGCCGTATTTTTTTATTTTTTTTTTATTTCTTATATTCCCTCCCCCCCCATTTCGGTTCAGTTTTATGAAAAAAAAATAGGGATAAATTGTATTTTAGGGGGTGCGTCTGCCCTTCAAAATTGGCCTTAAGCCCATTTATTCAAATGTAATTTGTTTGTATATGACTATCTTCAAAAAAAAAAAAACATTTTACTATGATATATTATAATATTTTAGCTCTTCTAGTCAACAACATTAGCTTCAAAGAAAGTTCTTTGCTAAAATTAATATTTGAGAAAATAATTAAGAAAATAACCAACAAAATACCAAAAGTTATATATGATATAAATTTATATGACAATTATTTGCTCTAAGAACGTACGGTAAGAGCTTATTTCTATTAAATTATTTCATAAAAAACACATTAATTTTGCTTTCTACTGAGAAGTGTGCTTGAGGAAAATTTTTAAAATATCGCTATGAAATTTTTTTGTATTTTTTTTTACATAAAACTGAACCGATTTGGGGGGAGAAAATATAAGAAATCGGAAAAAAAACAATTCTCCATACAACTAAGGGCGACGCTAATGTATAGATAGTTATATGTACAGGGTGTCTGATGGCAAATTTATATTTTTAAATACGATTAATTCAAAAAGTAATAAACGGTGCGGTACGGTGGGACATTGGCGCCGTTGGAATTATCGATTGTGCGGATTTGTCAGTCACGATGACCTTTTTTTAAGAGTAACGATTCTTACGTAATTCCTCGTCGACAATTTTGTTCAAAGATCGGTATTCGGCGAATAAGTGATGTACCGAGTGTAAATTTAATTCATTCGTGGGTGCAGAGATTTCGCGCAACTGTTTCGGCTATGAATGCCCCACGGGCAGAGTCCAGTCGATCTTCAAGGACTTCCGAAAACATTAAACTGGTTGAAAGCAGTTTACGTAAAAATCCGCGACTTTCAATACCGAAAAGAGCAGCCTCACTGGGACTTCCAAGAGCGATTATTCATGAAATTTTAAAAAAGGATCAAAAGTTGCATCCTTTTAAAATTGAAATCGTTCAAGAACTGAAAGAAAGTGAACTTGATTTACGCAAAAAAATTTTTAAAATGATGGAGCGTTTTCGCACTGTAATTCCCATTTTTTGGAGCGACGAGGCTCATTTTCACTTAAATGGCCACGTCAACAAGCAAAATTCCGTTACTGGTCTCCAAGAACGCGCAACCCTCGATTGAAACATCAAAAACCATTACATTGCCCCAGGGTAACTGTTTGGTGTTGCCTTATCCACGCATGAGATAATTGAACCATTTTTTTTTCCAAAATTCTCGAGTCCAGGCGACGAATGTCAACGGTGAAAATTATCGACGCATGATTACAGAATTAGTTTTGCCAAACCTACGAGCTCATCCATCGTACACGTCACACACGTGGTTTCAACAGCATGGGACGACTGCACACACAGCCAGAGCTTCGATGAATTTGCTTTGGGAAAGTTTCCCCCAAAAACTGATCAGTCGCTTTGGGGACATCCCAGGTATTTTAAATATGGGGCTACCTGAAAGAGAGAGTTTATAAAGACAATTTCCAATCTCTTGTGGCTTTAAATGAAAATCTTCGTCGAGAAATCAGCTCAATTGAATCAAGTTTACTGCAACGTGTGGCGCAGAACACAAGGTTCCGTTTTGAACAGTGTGTTCAACTCAACGGAAGACATCTGGATGACATAATCTTTAAAAAATAAAATCCGCATTTCCATTCTATCGTTTAATGCTCTTAATAAAACTTTGTGTCAATTATTACGTTTTTTATTTAAGTTCGAAAATATAAATCTGCTACCAGACACCATGTATTAGTTGGTATCGATTGGCCTACATGCGGCTGCATACATATGTATGTGTATTAAAGAATTGGAATTACATATAATTTTTTAATATAACTTAATTACTACTTTTTAATTTTCATTTAATTTTTTAGCTTCAGAACTTTCACGTCAATTAGATAATTGGTTGGGTACTGCCACCCTATCTCATGGTCCAGCTAGAGCAATAATTGCACCGTAAGTTGCTTACATCATGCTTATATGTCAATACATATGTATATACATTTCTACATTTCTAATAAAATTATTTATCTATATTGGTTATATGGTTTAACTGGTCGGTCTCTATATCGCATTTCATTTGACGCTAATACCCGAATTTTAAGTAGACCTTTAACCAAATTCGTGAAATAAGCTAAGAAATTTCACGTTTCTACAAGAACTCCCAAAAATTATTTGAGAATTTTAAATAAAAAAAAAAAAAAAAACCAAATAGCGTCCTTAAAAATGTTTTTTATATAACAAAAAAACAAAATAGATTTAAATCAAATACTAAAATGTTTGTTGTATAAAGAGAATTTCTAAGGAAGCTATTCCGTTTTTATATTTCGTAATTATCATATATTTCTCGGGAGTTCTTGTGAAATTTATTAGCTTTTTTCAAGAATTGGGTTAAAGGTCTACTGAAGATTTCGGTATTAGCACCAAATGAAATGCGCATATAGACAAGCTAAACCATACAGCAAACATAGATAGATAAATAGTCGTAATGAATTTTGACTAACATTGATTAATTGAAAGTATAATTACATTTCTAATAAAATTTATTATCGTTATAGCCATGCAGGTTATACATATTGTGGAGCATGTGGCGGTTTTGCTTACCGTCAAGTTAGTCCCGTTGTTGTGTGAGTAGCTTAAAAATTATTTCAAAAACCTATTATAATGTAATGTAATATTTTTAGCAAACGAATTTTTATATTGGGACCTTCACATCACGTGCGATTGAGAGGTTGTGCTTTATCGATAGCTAAAAAGTATAAAACGCCACTTTATGATCTCAAGATAGACAGTGAAGGTATGTAGAATAAAATTAGTGTACTCAAGTTTTAAAATAAGCTTTTGAGAAACTCATTTTGTGATTTAGTTAATGCTGAACTTGAAAACACTGGACATTTTTCGTGGATGGATATGAAAACGGATGAAAATGAGCACAGCATTGAAATGCATTTACCTTATATTGCCAAAGTTATGGAAGAGTATGTTTCTTATTGAATAATAGCAAAATTCAAATATAATAAATGTTTGTGAACTGGTTTTTTTCTTAACTTTATAGCTTCAAGGATCATTTTACAATTGTCCCAATTTTGGTGGGATCTTTGAATCCAGATCAGGAAGCTTTATATGGAGGATTATTAGCCAATTATTTTACTGATCCACAAAATTTATTTGTGATATCATCGGACTTTTGTCACTGGGGTCATCGTTTTAATTATACCTATTACGATAAATCTTGTAGTTCAATCTATAAATCTATTGAAAAATTAGATAAACAGGTGAATGCTATATATCTACAAAAATTATAAATTAATGTTCTTATAATTCTCATTGCTAATTGCAGGGAATGGATATAATAGAACAGTTGAGACCTGAAATATTTACCGCTTATTTGCGTGAATACAACAACACAATTTGTGGCCGTCATCCTATTGGCGTCATGCTTAGCGCAATCAAAGTTCTGCAGGGACAGGGCTATAATATGAACTTTAAATTTTTAAAATATGCTCAAAGTAGTCAATGTAAGGGTATGGACGATTCCAGCGTTAGCTATGCATCTGGCTCCTTAATATTTGAATCTTAAGAAATGTTTACTTTTTTCCTCTTTGAACCCCATTTTTTTTATCGTATCCTAAAAAATCGATATCCAGATAAAAAAAATTAATTGTAATATTTAAATAAATAAACTGATTCTACTACTCTAAACTAAGGAATGTCCGCTATAATTTGGTTATAAATAAGCACAATCGAAAATCTATTTCGAAACCGAAAACGATTTACACCGAAAAGGTTTGTGGTGTGCTCATTATGCTTTTTTTTGTATATTCTAAAATTATTTTTTAAAGCGATTTTATATATTTTTACAAATATCAGGATGCATTTACCAGATATACCAATTTCTGCAATAAATATTTGTACAATTTTCTTGTACATATATTAGCAAAATCACAGCACGTCTCCACATTCAATAATTATTTCCGAAAATAGAAATAACGTCAGCAGAATGACGTCACAAATATGTCAATTTCCAATCTATGTTTTTAGGTCTAGAACACGTATTGTGTACTGAACATAAATCTAAAAATTTCCCTGTGAATGGTTGTATGAAAATATACATGGATATTTTGTTCGTTTATTTACTCGTGATTCACACACATCAAGTTTACCTGATCAGTTATTGTTAAATTTTCTTTTGAACCTGCATTTAAGTTCATACACGAAAACATTTTGCCATCAAGTTATGCCTGTTTTACAATACTACTGTTATGAAACTTGACGAGTACCGTCAAGTCTGTATCCCTTTCCATTCTCTCTTCCCCGTTCAACAAAATACTCAAGACTTGACGAGTCAAAGTTGATGTGTCTGAATCATGATTTACAAAACTGCTTTTTGCACGTTATTTGTTTTCTCTGATATCAAGGAGACGTATTAAATTTTGAAGCTTCATTTTATTAGGCATTTTTTAGTAATTATTTTACATCGCCGATGCTACACAATACCTACGAAGGAGGACGTTCTGATGTGCTTGTGGATTGGATACTGCTGAAGCCATTACTGTTCAGTGACCAGTGACTGCCCTCGCCACTGAAACCTTCCGACAACAACTGACACAAATGCACAACAGAAAAATGCGAGATGTTTTTATGAGTCTGAAACTGGGGTTGAACCCAGGAAAAATTTTTCGTTTTGTAGTCAACGTGCAGACTACTTCGACCTTCGCCACCCTCAATAGAAAATGTCTGTTGGAAACATAATTATTTCCAAGTCTATTGCACGTGGAAACCCCCAGTCATATCGTGTATCAGAGAAAGACAAAGTATGATTGGAAAAATATCGTACGTAATCAACAACCTAAAAATTTGCTTTGTATTCAATCAATAATATCGCACATATCGCTGCTGCTTTTAAATCATTTGGTTGTTGGAATTTAAAAACCGCGAAAAATTTTACGGGAACATTGTGGGTATTTTAATCATATGTTTAAAATTGGGAATTTAAAATGGGAAATGATAATTACTTCTATGAGACGCTATCTTCTCCTGGCCAAACGAGGCTTTGGCACGCATACACACCTTTATATATTCGGAAATCTGCTGCTTTTGTGAGAAAATTAAGAAAAGTGATTTAATAATTATAATAATATAGTACAATAATAATAAGAATGCAAAATATATTACTTTTTGTAATAATTAATTTAATTTTAACTCATATTGCACTAATTTTACACGTTTTTTTAGATTATGTTGAATTTAACAAAACACATGTATACAAAAAAATTTGAGGTTTGGACGAAAAGCGAATTCGCCTAGCGACAACCTTGTATTAATAAACCTTGTGGTAATGACAAATATTGAAGCTAAACATTGATCGTGTAGCAATCGCTTTACGACGCCAATCTCAGCTACTACTACACTCCTTTATTCTGGTCCAGGCCTTACATAAATGAAGCGTACACAACTGCGATGCTGATTTTATTACGTCGATTTTTGTTGCATGATTAAATGTGAACAAAAATTTTGATGTATGATGCACATAGATTGAATAAAACATCTTTCGAACACGCAAATCACATTCACGACTATGATGCTGTTGATGTTGCGTGATTAAATGGGAACAATTTTTATGTATGATGAAATAAAAAAAAAATATTGAAACTTTTCAATTACAATTACAAAAGTTTTTTAATTGCATGTGTAATAAATTACAATTAATAAAAAAGTCAATGTTAATTTTTTTTATTGGATAGGGAGTTTACATTTTCTATAACGATATGTAAATCTTTAGGTGATAAATTGTGTTGAATTTGAAATAAGAAGATAAATGAAGAGCAAAACAAAAAAATTCCAAGATATTTTTTTCCCAAATTTGCAGTTTAAAACAGCAAATTTCAAAATATGTACATGTGTATTTTGAATCTTTTTCATAATTTAGAAATTCTTGTTTATTTTTGATTATTTATCTACATATGTTTTTTATATGGTTTAGCTGGTCTATATGCGCATTTCATTTGGCGCTAATAACTAAAACTTTCAGTAGACCTTTAACCAAATTATTGAAAAAAAGCTAAGAAATTTCACATGCTTATACAAGCCTATAGAAATTAAAAAGATTTAATATCAAATAATAAAATGAAAATTTTTTAAAGAAGCTATTTGGTTTGTTTTATTGTATATTTCGCAATTCTCAAATATTTTTTGAGAGTTTTGTATAAGCATGTAAAATTTCCTAGCTTCTTTCACGAATTTGGTTAAAGGTCTACTGAAGATTCGGGTATTAGCGCCAAATGAAATGCGCATATAGACCAGCTAAACCATATAACAAACATAGAGAAATAATCGTAATGGATTTTGAAAAACGTTGAATAATTGAAAGAATAGTTACATACTTGTTTATTTATTTAATTATAAGATTAGATAGTCACTTTTGGATTAGCATATTTTGAAGAATGTTTCGCATGTTGTTCTAATAATTTATTGGATTCTCTTTCTAATTGAATAACAATTATTATTCATCTTCATTGATAGTTGATATTTAAGAAAAAATCTATTCTTCGTATAGTCTTCGATTTTAACTGTTTATTGAACATTTAAAAATATTGTTTGGGTGCGTAGTAGCTGTTCCTCCTTCATTTCATTTGACGAATAATATTGCTGTTTTTTTCTTCAGATGGCGCATTTACCACCACCCGTTTGAAGTATTAATGGTATTGTTTGTAGCGGTAGTTCCATGTCTTACACTGTTTCCACTGTCGTTCGGCTGAGAGCTTTGCTCTTCACATGGTGTGTTTGAAATTTGCAAGGAATTCATATTTTGTACAAATCCCTCAAGTGCATTATCATCTAAATACGGTGAAGTACGGTGACTGGCTCGGCCAGTTGGTCCATTCTTAATCAATAAATCCTTAAAATCCAAAATTGTATTGCGATTGTTGTCATCCGTCACAGCTGTTGCAGTTGTTTGATATGTTTGTTCGTAATCATATTCTAATTTGTTTAAATTCAACTGCATATTATTAGGAAAAATAGTACTAGTATCTGTAAAATAATTGAAAAACATACAAAGAGGTGTTGATGTCATTCAGTTCAGTTATATGGATTTTAAACAAGTCATGAATTTTGGCAAACCATAGAAAGATGTTTGTTTTTTTTTAAAGGAAATTAATTGAAAAAAATTGTCGCATATGCGTTTAATTACTTACCATTATTATAGTCATTTATCGTATCACGATAACTACCTCTAAAATTAGACTGCCCCGTAGAAGATTCATATAAACTGGTCGATGATGGTCTGTTGTTATAGACTTGTGTAATTTCTACGTGGTGTGTTTGTGGTGAATGGTCGTTTCTTACAAAATTTGCGTCATTAACATTATGAATAGATACCTGTAAAAAACAATTTATTAAGTTCATTTGCATATGTATTGTCCATACACGACATACATACTGATGTATGCATGTCCTAAATAAGTACATATGTATGTATATGAATAGAGCGTTATTTTGTTTTTTTTTTTTCTATCTTGGACCAGCACTCAGGGGATGACCCCATACACATGCGATGCATTGTGCTGGAACTAGGAAATTGGGTTATGGGAAGGAGGATAGAGGGAGTAGTGTTTATGGACATTTTATTTGAATTTTCCCATGTCATACGTGACAGGAAAGACCTCGGCAAGGAGTTTGTTCCACATACGCGATGTTCGGCCGAAAAATGAGCTCCCTGTAATGCGTAGTGCGGTTCGCTGCCAAGTTGACCACAAATGGATGTGCTCTTAATGATGAACGCGTCGTGCGCGTGAATGATCGGGTTTCGGGAACAAGTTCCCTGATTTCATCAGAACATATCCCATTATAGTAACGATAGAACAACGAAACGCACCCCACGTTGCGACGATGCTCAAGAGAGTTAATAGAGTTGGCCTACCCTACTGTCTGCTATGAGTTTCTTCGCTCTCTCCTGGACCCGGTCGAGTAACTTCAAAATAGTCTTTGAAGCACCGGCCCAAACATGAGAGTTGTATTCCATTTTCGGTCGGATGTAGGCGGTATAAATAGTGAGGAGATCAGATGGGATGAAGTATGTCTTGCACCGTCTTAAAAAACCGGGGCACTTGAATGCTTCTTTTGAGACCTGAAAAATGTGCTCAGTCCATCGAACATCGCACTGAATTTTCATGCCAAGAACATCAAGAGCTTCTGATTCCTCGATGTTTATACCGCCCATAATTGCAGATGACGCAGCGTCATCGGGCATGCGTCGATGTGTTAGCATGCTGCATTGGGTCTTTTGAACATTGAAATCGACCCTGTTTGCCTGACCCCATTGCGATATTTTCATGAGGTCACAATTCAATGAGTCACTCATATTCTGCCTCAGCGAAGTGATCATAGTCGATGTTGGCCTACGACTAAATGAATATGAGTGAGAAAGGCTGCTGTCATCTTCGAAAGACTGGATAGGGTTGGAAGTTTGACATACGACTTTACTTTCGCCGAACTGGTGAATAGAATTACACCATTTTTCCGAGAGGAAGGCTAGTAAGTCGCCCGTAGTGCGCCCTCGACGGAAGCCGTATTGACGGTCGTTCAGTAAATTGTTGGACTCTAAATATTTCATTAGGTTAAAGTTCAGCATACTTTCCATCACTTTGGAAATCGCGGAACAGATTGCGATTGTGCGGTAATTTTTTGGGATGGGCTTTACATTTGCAACCTGCCAGCACGATGGGAATTGACCTGTATAGTGTAGAGTGCTGAAAAGGATTGCCAAAGGACGTGATAAGGACGTGCAGGAATTCTATCCGGCCCAGGAGACTTGTTTATGTTGAGGTTCGTAAAACCCTTTTAACTGCACGAGCTCGAAAGTATATCTTTGGCATAGTTACGGATACACGCTCGGGTACGGGCAGTGGTTGATTGCTTTCCGGCAGGTGAGAATTACCTGCAAACATTTCAGCTAGGAGGTTAGCATTATATTCCCATGCATTTGTGTTTATGGAACTTAAGAAACCGTTCGCTATAACGAAAATTTGCTATTAACCGTACCGTATGTGTATGAAATAATAATGCAAAACTGTTGGGACCGTAGAAGTCGTTCTTTGTAAGTGAAAATTCGTTATAACCGAACTCCACCGTATACTTAAATTAGTTTAATGGAATATAATGTGCATAACTCACCTCATTATTGAGATTTTGTCCTGGTATTAAATTTTTTAAAAAGGAAGCGTCATCATAACGTATAACACCTGCATTCGGTATACCGTCGAGGTATGAATTATAACCAGTAATGGAGGGTGGCGGTGAATCGTCACCACAACTATGGTGTATATGGGTACACGTAGCAGTTGACCCACTGCTACCACCACTGCTGCCAGTAAAAACGTCAAATCCGTTGTAATACTTAGATTGCTGATATTTTTCCTGTAAAGACAAGTCAGTTACCGGTACGATACCACCACTTGCACTTACAGCTGTATTAGCACCACCTTCTGAAACAGCTCCCAAAAAAGTTGCATTGCACACTACTAAATGTAAAATTATAATATAATATAAATAAATAGAATTGATTTATCATAATTAGTTTCCAGTCTAACGTACAATTGTCATTTTTGTTAATTGGTAGAGATGTATCGGAGCCAAAATTTGACCATTGATGTTCAATTTTTGTTTTCTGCTTCTGTTGCTGAGCATTCTTAATTTCGCTACCAATAGCTGATATAGGACGTTGCTGTTGTGCAGATGGGGGACGTTTTATTATAGCCGCATCGCCTATTAAACAGCCTGCACTATTGCCACTTCGTTGCGCATGGATATTGGATGAATTCAAATCGCCTCCAGCAATGCTGGTGCAGCTAATACTTATGTTATTATGCGGTGTATTGGGGTGTAGCTCTTCGTTTGGAAAATATGAATATGATGATGACGATGACGTATTGTTGGTAGCTGTAAAAGAATTCGTATCATTATTTTGATGCTGTTGCTGCTGCTGCTGCTGGTGGTGTTGTTGTTGCTGAAGAGTTGCTCTTGCTGCTTCAGCAGCAGCCTCCTGTGGTGTATAGTAATTAACATTTGCACCGAATTGTCGATATCCCCCCATAGCTAAGCCGCTGGTGACAGCCTGATGTAATGCAGGATTCCGTATGGTGTACATACCGTTCTCATTCTTAATAATAGCAGCAGGTTGATCAACTGGCAAGGGAACTGGCATTGGAAAACCATCTATTTGACGATCTTTGAAAAGAAAATCAACAAACATGACATAAATCTTATGAAATAAACGATAATGCACGCTTCCGTTTTAATTTTATACCTGACAATATGCTTGAAGGTTGTTGAAGGATTGCTGCTGTAGCAGCCGTAGGACCATTGTGAAACATGGGGTTTCTTAAAGTTATCATTTTTGGTTGACCACTGCCGGCGATATTTTCTGCTTGATTCGAAGTCCTACTGTTTTCCGAACTTTTCATAGGGCAGGATGAACTATTATTGGCATTAGATTTATTGCGTCTTTTCTTATTTTTGGACTGTTTTCTATTGCAATTGCTGCTCACATTTGGTCGTGCCATATTGGAAGTTTTGGATGGTGTAGGATTTGCTTCAACCATTATTACGCTACTTTGAGGGTCAATTCCAGCTGTATTGGCATTAATTAATGACGATCCATAATAACTGGCTATTGGATTAACGACAGGTGGAGCTATTATAGTAGCACCAGTGGACGAGTGATGGAATGTTTGTGTATTTTGTGATAGATGGTGTGTATGATGTTGTTTCTGCAGAGGTTTAGCCAATCTTTTAATCGATTCGGACTTTTGCCGAAGTTGTTCACTCTTAATGGGATCGACTTTAGTTAATGTAATGCCAGGTGGCAGTGAAAGGTTTTCAACTTGCACCCCTCGATTAAGCTGATCCATAATACTAACATTTGCTGAATTGATATGTTGACGTTGTTGCGCTGACGCTATGGCAGTTGTTGCTTGCACTTGGTGACCACCTAAACGCAATGCCTGCATTTGTTCAGCCAACGTCTGATACGAACGATTTTGAAACGCTGTATTACTGTTGTCGGGTTGCTGTATATGAGAACTGACTGGTGACGTTCTCATATTTACTTCGTTGGCATGGAAATAACCCATATGATTGGGTATGCCTGAAGAACAACATTTTTTGTGCTGATTGGAAGTGAGTTTTTGAGATTTTTGTTGATATTTTTTATTGCGTTGGGATCTTTTGCTTGAATTATTCTCATTTTCCATGTTACCGCAGGTTTGTAAAGACACTTGATTATTTTGGTGATCATCTAATTTATTTTGATTTCTATTACCGTCACTGGGCTTTGCGTTGTTACGATTGATTGTACAAGTAGCAGTTTGTTCATTTCTGATATTGGAAGAAGTAGTTGCATGTTTACAATTCGGTTTCGTTTCAGATGTGAAACCGTTTGTTGCGTTTGATGATCGGCTTTCAATTTTTGTTTTTCGGCTATTCGAAGCAATCGAGTTTTGTTGAGTAGTTGTCTTCTTTAGAGTCTTGGTTTGATTACCAAATTTACGTTCATCCTCCAGTAATATTTCTTGTCCACGAGGTGGATTATTTTCTTTCGGAACCGTTTGGTGAACTAACTTTTCATCTGGCAGTAGGTGTTTGGCATTTTTATTGCTTCGACAAGATTTATTTATTGCATTTTTATTTCCGGGTGTTAGGGACGTTGATGATCTCAGTCGATTGTTGTCTTTTACTTCAGTAGCCACAGTTTTTCTTAATGAAGGCGTTGCGGTTTTAGCGCAGACGCGATCATCCGCTTGTTTTAATTTAATTTCATTTTTTTCCTTCAATTTTCGTTCTATCGTATTTCGCTTCTTTATTTTTACTTCAGCCTCTTTTTCACTATCTTCGTGATTATCTTCTTCCTCTGATGACCACTCAGTTTCAGAGTCTTGCATGTGCAAGGATTTGAAAGGATTGTTATCGAATTGTCCATTATTCACTAATTTAGGGAGTCGTCGTTTGTGTTCCATGACTGCAAGTTCGATTTTTAGAGTATTTTCTTCTTCGGCTTCGGTATCAGAACTGGGTGACGTTCTCGGGCTTCGAGAGGCCTTTAGCTTTTGCGACAAATTATTTTGCTTATTCACCTCTAGTTTAGTTTTAGAAAAATGTATTTGTTTCTGCTGTTTTTGAGTTTTAATAGATGGATGCGGAGATTTAGTTTCTATGTTATCTTCTTTGTTCTCATCATCCGAAGATGTGGTTGAAGGAGTAGGTGGTATTCTTGTTGGTTTAATGTTTTGTTTTTGCTTCAATTGGGCTATATTTGTTTTGATATTTTTATTAATATAACTATTTAATTTTTGTGTACAGCCCACTTTTTTATCTTTGACCGCAGTCGTTTTGGTGCAACCTTTTTTTAAATCTAAAGGCCTTATGCTACTGACAGAGTTATCTCTTGTATTCATTTGTGAACTGGTGGAATTATTTGATGATGTTGAAGTTGCTGCTGAACAAGATGTTGTCGTTGACTCGGAACGTTGCTTTTCTTTTGTTGAATTTTTTATGACCTCCGTTTGCGGTAATTTGAGTGGTTCACTGTTTTCGGTATTTTGGCTGCAAGACTTGGTTTTGTTGTGGGTGGATACATTTTTGTTATTAGAAACTGGCGGTTTGGATTCCTGTTGATTTTGAGAACTTTTTTTCTTTTTGGATTGATGTAGTAGCAGTTGTTGTTGTTGTTGTTGTTGTTGTTGAAGCAAATCCAACTGCTTTATTTTTACTAGTTTCTGTTCTTTCAATTCCCGTAGTCTCTGCTGTTCCTCCTCAATTCGCATACGCTCAGCAGCTTTTTCTTTACATTCCCTTTCGGCTTGAAGTTTAGCCAAACGTTTTCTTTCCTTTTTCAATTGCGTCTTGGTAAGTTTTGGCGGTGGTGGAGGTGGAAGAGATAACAAATGTTCAGCCTTAAGCTTTGAAACAGAGGTTTGTTGGAGTTGTGATTGCGTCAAATTAGACATTTGAGGCATAGTTATAGGCGGCGCCGTGCCAGTTTGTATTAATTGACCATTTATGAATGTGTACAGTAACTTGTCTTTGTCTGGGGATGGGCCTTTTGCGGTTACAGTTACTTGAGGTTCTGGTACATTCGGTAAATTTACTCGCCTGATAGTTACTATGCGTTTGGAGGGATCTGTTGTATTGTTACTGGTGGCATTTGCGGCCATGGCAGCTACAACATCAGGCGGCAGCTGCTGCTTTTGTTGTTGAAGCGAGGCCACTGTTGCTGCCGATGGTGGTGCATAACATATTGGCGATGCACGCATAAGGTCAAATGGTTCCGGAGCAGCTGGTGTAGGAAATCCAAGATTGTATGGAAAGTGATTGGCATGGGCGTATGGCATGCTGTAAGATTCTGGCACCATATTCAAGTTGTTAGTGGGCGTCACTGTAAAACTTGAAGTAGTATTAGTACTGTTTCCGGCCACTTGGTTAGTTGATTTCGTATTTTGATGTAGTAAATTGCGAACTTTAATTGTTCTATCATTTTCCCTGTTATTATTGTTATGACCTTCTAATTCTCGCATTTTCTCCATTTGTTGTTCTTTAGTGGGCAGATAGGAAAATCTGAACTCCGTATTGGTCTGTTTAACTGTTGCTATTAGTTCTAATATGGCAATTTCAACTTTAGCTTTGGCACGCTGTAAATTTTTTATATTATTTTCAGTTTCACTTATTTTTTTTTTGTCTCTCTTTTTGTTGGCCTTTAAAGATTTTAAATTAAGTTTTTCGGTAAACTCTTTGAAATATATATTATGAAATTGTGCTCTAATATCTTGAAGTTCTGCAATACGTTTTTCTTCATCTTTGCGTTGTTTTTGTTTCGCTTTTTTGGCAGCTTTTTTTGGATTCAAAGTTTGCGGCTGAATCTTCTTTTTACCTATACCAACAGTAGGGCCTTCAATGAAACTTAGTGTCTCTTTTATCCATTTGCGTTTTGCTTGCTCTTTGGAATAATTATCAATAATTTCACATATTTCACTGACAAAATCTAAGTTGTTGCCGTTCTTCGATGTGGAAACTGGAGTAGTGGCATTTGTTGAACTATTTTCTTTACTTTTAGTTCCCTGACTGGACGTTGAAGCATCGCGTGTAGAGTTGTTGCTACCATTTGATTTCTTATTCGGCGGCTCTAATGACGATGGTAGCGGTAGTAATAAAGATTGGTTGCTCTCATGTGGCTGTTGCTGTTGTAGTTCTTCTTGCTTTTCCTGCTGTTCGGGTTCTGTATGTTGCAATTGAAGTTTTTTGATAATATTTTTCGTGTTTTTTGTTTCACCTTTTCCAGTTGTTTTAAAATTTTGCAAGCATTCGCATAGATTTTTTTTCTCTTCATTACGTTTTGCTTCAGTATAAATGTGATCAAATGTCGCCACAAAATCTTGAATGTCCCATATTTCTGACCGTTGCAGATAGCGTTGGAATAGTTTAAACTCTTCCGGATTTAAAATGTGTTCCATTATATTTCGTACGTCTGAATTAGGTGGCGAGGATGTTTGATGAAAGTTTTCCGTTAATTGCAATGATTTCGTATTTTTTTTCGCATTCACAATTTGAGATAACTTCTTTCGCAATCGATCTCTAGTTTCATTCATGCGAACATGATTACAATCCTTTATCAAGAAAATATATTAAAATTCATCATATGTTCAATATCATCTTACTCTAATGAGAAAATAATTATAAAAATACCTTTTTCAAGCGTTTTTTACTTGATTGATGATTCTCTTTGCAATATTCTCCTCCCATGTCAGAATGATCGAAACAGCCTAAAATTCAAAATTTTTTCTTGGAAGTATTAAAAATGGGAGAAATTAATTATAATGCATACATTTCCTGGATTTGTCCATACTTGATTTCTTAGGCTGAGCCTCTACTGCTGCAGTAAGTGGAAAATCAGAAGGTTCGAGTTGTTCCTCATCGTCTGTTGGTGTCATAATTGGCGGTGGTATGTCAGAAGGTTCAGATGGGATACTAAAAATGATATTCGCGGTAAAAAAAAAACATACATTAATACATACTGCATACGCGTACATACATACATAGTATTTTTGTAAACTTGAACTTACTCTTCGTTTTCCGTTATTTTTAAAATATCATTGAGTTTTTTATGTATTTCTTCACTATTGGCATCAGCTGCAGCTTCAAAACTGCAAATAATGAAATTATTATTAAAGAGAACAAGGAATAAAAGCATTTCGCTATATGTACATACTTGGATTCAACATCGTTATTGCAGGGTGATAAACTGAATTGAGAAAAATGTAGAAGATTTACAAAACAATTACAATATATTTAGTATAATATGCATATGAATGTATTATGTATGTATTTACCTCTTGATTTTATCGAGAAATTCTAAAAACTTTGTATCATCCTTATTTCCAGTCAGTCGGTTAAAATTTACTTTTATATCATTATTGGCCAACTCCAAAACGTCCAAGTAGGAAGGTTTGCACTTGTTGACTTTCTCTTTTTGTTTGCCTTCTGTACTACTACTTTTATCGCCATCATCATAATCAATAAAATATATGGCATATATGGAGATTATAAAAATCCAATAAATTTTTACAACTAAATTATGCACATCAATTAAATCTAGGCCATTATTAGAAGCAACTAATTTACGATTATATAACATTATGTTGGGTAAAATTGAACGTAATTCTTCGCGACTCATCGACATGGGCTGATAATAATGTACCAAATCCTGTGAGAGCGATAGAGATATTTTATTATTTAAAATTTTTAGAGCCAGTAGACACGAGGGCTGTTTACAATCTCTGCAAAAATATTTTTCTTCAATTGTGGCATAAGAATATCGCTTGCGATCTGAAATTGGAAGAAATTTAATAAAACAGAAAAACAACAAAGTCGGCAACCTCTGTTAATAGTATGTGGACAGTAACATTTATTCTCGTATGCATTTTCCTAAGCTCTGTCGGGTTAAATATACTTAAATGACTTTACAACTACCTGCCTGTTGACACAAAAGAGTACAGTTACGTGTGCAGTCGCATAGAAAATATGTATATACGTGTTCTACTCAACTGGTGTTGTTATTTTTCCTTTATTTTAATCAAAAGCAATTTTTCACAATATTGTGATAAATTAACCGTGAACTTGAACACGACAAATATTTTCATTCGTTTTTATATTATTTTTTATTTAAGTTTCTTTACGCCGAATCTCTATTAGCTATAATTTATTTTTAAAACATCATCTTAAAATGTGCTCGCTGTTGCTATGCTTTTTAAAACATTTTGTTTTTGTTCCTCCTCTTGCATTTTCTGGGCCAAATCGTCGCATTCGCGATCGAATGTACTTTATCGACATTTTATTTTTTGAGATCGTCAGATTCGTTATCGAATAACATTTATCGAAATTTCAGATTATGGCATTCGATAACGAGTAGCCGAACGAGTACCTTCTCTCCAAATGTCATTCGATAGACTCAAGCTGTCGTGACCTAGTTTTTGCTTGCTATTTAAGAAAGAACAATTTTATTTTCTTATTCAGTCATATATTTTTATTAAACATGTACTCGTAAGTACATACATTCATAAATAAATAAAAAAAATTTTACTAACATCAAAAATTTTCTTAGGACAAATTACCGAAAATATATCATAATCAATTAAAAAGTTGATTTAGAAATTTTGCCTGATGAATTTTTCAATTACAAAGTAATTTCTACCAAATATAGAAGATTTTGCTTTAACAATTTTCAAGGTATATACAAACCAATATTCAGTTTGTATGGATGGTATCACGCCCACTTATCCAATCCCTCCCAATTTTTGACTGATAATTACAAAGTCATTTGGAGCATATTCAGAAACTTGCACTTCAACTGTTCTCAGGATATACAAAAATAAACATTTACTTTGTATGGGCGTGTTAAGGCCCAGTGGGAATTATTGATATTTATGTAGCCTATAGTTCCTTTCAGATATACAGAGACACTGTGAAAATTTCAAGAAACACACATGCATACTTACAAACATGTAAATATTGTAACCAAATGTTTTTATTCTATGACAACGCACATAATTCTTTTACTTTTTAAAACAAATTTCGATTCGAACTCTATCGAATGCCTCGATCTGGCTATTCCATACGTCACGAAATGTTATTCAATACGAAAGCTTATTAGATCACGAATGCGGCGATTTGGCGCCTGGTATACACTGGACAACACTAAAAAATTAAAATGTGCTTTCATGTTCCAAAAATTGCTTATGGAGTTTTGTCTATACGGCCAATTAACCTGGACAGTCACCAAATTAAGCCCTGAAGCAAGTTGAGTGATTTTTTTTTCACCATTGAATAGGTATGAAAATCGAACACAATATTGTCAGCTCTTGTCCGAACTACTATCACTCTTAATAAATTATAAATTAATTTTATATAATTTTTCTTTTCAACAACAACATACATTCCGCAAAACTCTTAGCTTCTCTGAAGAAAGACCCAAGTTCTAGGCGGGTATCGAACCGGCAACCTACAGATTTATAGGCTAATTATCTTGGACAGATCAAATCGAATATAAATTTAAATTCTCTTGGAACAGCGTTTATAATTTAATTTCCGATAAGCTTGACGAAGTTCACTGCCTCTTACAAAGCTGGATTAAATTATTTTAAATTTGAACTTACTGTTTAAATGATTAAAGACAGCCCAAGAAATGTGATAGCTGTTTGATGATTCTGTTATATCGGAACTTGTGTCGTAGTCTCTGATGTTCAGCATTTCTCCGACAGTCTCTAAGGTTGGATATATCTCTTGATCAACTTCCTGGTGGGCAGTGGGCTTATGTTTAACTGCATTGCTGGTGGTCTTTGAAACTAAACTCTGAAAATCATCACTTGCGCAAACATTCAGTATTTTAGAGTCGTAAAAATTAACATCTTTCTCAACAATTTCATGCGCCGCACATTTTGAACATTTACCATCCGCATTACGTTTGGGTGGCGATGGACCGCCAGCTATGGAACAAGTGATACAACTACAATTTCTGCAAATAAGTCAATTCTTTTAATAAAATAAGAAAACTACATCATATATTATTCATACTCAGAATGATATTCCAAAGAAACATTGCAGGTTTTACATCTGTCATCTACCACTAGAGTATTTGGTGGCTTAAAATATCCATCCGGCCATTTCATTTTCGTGAAAGACTTAATATTTTTCCAGGCTAAACGGTGATTCTTTGAAAATCGAAAATCATTAAAGTCATTGTCGTCCATTGAAAATCCAATGGCATCTTGTACCTCAGTATCAAAAATACGGTACACATCTAAAAGGGATTTACGTCGTTTACATGCAACCTCTGACAAATTGAATTTATTTAGTTCAATCCATACATCAGTCCAACGTTTTTCAACGTAATTCATAATATCATCAAATTGTATATAACGTTTGATTAGATCAGTGTGGTGTGATGTCAACTCTTCTTTCAGCTGAAAAAAAAATATATTTTTTTTTTAGTTTTTTTTTTAAATTTAATTAATATGTTTTATTACAGTTATAATACACGCTAACATAGTATCAGCTAAATTTGAATGAACATGCTGTTGATATAAACGTTGCGACAGTAGTTTCCAAGTTAAGGAGAATTTGCGTAAAAAGTCATTTTCAAAAGCGAACATATAAGATGCAACCTGCTCTGAAATACGCATTAGTTCGTGATAGCCATTTAGAACATCTGCAATGAAATTTACATATATAGAATCTTGAGAATAGTATGCATAATTCCAACAATTTACAATTTATCATTTCATCAGCTGGTATTTTACTTTTGTCCGGTTCAACGATCTCCAAAAATCCTTCCGCATAAGCTTTTACCAAACATTCTATATGGAATGCTAATATTTGCAGCAACAGCACAGGATTATTTAACATTAATCTATAGATATGTATATATATTTTTTGGAGAAATAATAAAATTAGCATTTCTTATTTTATTTTCACATCTATGGGTTATTAAAAAATATTACATGGAACTGAAGAGTACAAATATCATATTATCTGAAAGATATTCGTCATATATGAAATCCAAATGCTCAGCCTTTTTATGGTATATAACAACACATGTTATCCAATAAATTTCCTTATTACTATCGAGTAGATTCTTAAATTTGTTATAAGCGGTAATGTTTCTATTGATAAAATAATTTCCTTTCAGTATATGTATCTGTGTATGGACGTATGAATGTACTTACTTTAACATAGGTCCATATGATTGAATTAAAACATCTAATAGCATAACTACCATATGGGTAGCCTTGGACTGTTCCACCATTATGTGTAAGGCAAACTCACGATATTTTTCACAATGTTCGCATGAGCAAAATGTTAAAAATTCATCATCAGAATGAGTAACAACAATATTGGAAACATCCTAAAATGTACATAAATCAATTTCTATTATTTATTTACATTTGTAGTGAGTATATTTTTACATATTTACATAATTTTAAGCCAAACTGTACCTTGTCAACCTATATACAAAATGCGTTTTTTCAGTTTCGTTACTTGGTTGTGCATTGGACATGACAATCATTGTCGCAAAAATAAAATGTAATATTTGCACATTTGAAATAGCGAATCAAGGAACACCATTGATAATCACTCAGATGCAAAGTGGCAAATATGATTTTTTGGAAAGAAAAAAAAAAAAAAACAATGATCTGCATAATCATATTACCATACCAGAGATTATAAAAACTGCATAAGAACAATGTAACAACTTTGGCTTTTAGTTACGCGCTGGTTTTGAGTTCACACATGAATAGGTATTTTAAATCTCCTGAAAGGTACCGATTTGCATATTGGAGAATTTGACATGGTAGGGACGATATTTATGTATATTACAAATACTAAATAATGTACATTTGTCTAGTGTTTGAATTTAATCGATAAGGCAGGTATTTCATAAGGCGCAGTTTTTACAATAGTTGTAAACACTTTGATACTTTCATACATAAAAAATATTAAAATTTTTTTCATTTCTTATTCGGAAAGCAGGTATTATAGGCCTATTTTGGCTTGCCTTCAAAATTGAAAAAGTGAGAAAAGGCTATTGATTTCAACAGCGACAAAATAGATGAGCATTTTCGAAAAAATGAGAAGTTAGTTCACATGTGATCAAAATTAGCACATGGTCATTATCATCATTTACATTGCACACAATGACTGCAGCAAGCCAATTTTATATATATGTATGTATGTATATAGTACATTAAAATTTAAAATTTGTTTTCGTTAATCTATAATAAAATATTATATCTAAGTATATAGAGAATTTCTGCTCTTTTAATGCTATAAATAAATAACTTACCATGTACGGATTGAGAGAAAAATTCCTTTTTTCTTCTGGAGTCATAGCAGAAAACTCTAATATTCGTCGTTTATCAATATCTATGCAAATGATATTATCATTACGCTGACTTAATTCAGCGAGAGAAACAATAGATTTTATGATAATTGCTAGAATTTGTTGTGGTGCCAGTGGATCAAATTCCTTAATAGAAAGTATTTTTGATAAAGCTGTTGGTGGATTCTCATGGTCTAAAACGGATATGCAATTATTTTCTAGTAGTTTAGAAAATTGCATAGAACACTTATCGGATAATAATGATGAACTGCTACCAGTGCTGCTGCCACGATCGGTGGGTGCAAGAGCAAGAACGGAAGTATTTGAAAATGATCTAGCATGATAACAATTATAACTGCAAGGAACTTCATCATCACTATGATAATAAATCAAATCATATATGTCTTTTTCATTTAATGATTGTAATTTTGAAGGTTTATTGCTGGTAGATTTTTGCATCTGACAATGTTTATATTTTTTTATTGGTTTTACATTCGTTTGTATTAATGTGGCATTGTTTATAGCGTTGGCTCTTGTGATTTTGGAATATTTGGTTCCTAGTTCTTCCACCGAAGCTTTATTATCACGACTGGAATCATTTTCAGAACATAATTTTAATACGGCTTGAGCTTGAGTCAATAACATAAATGGATCAAAATCGTTATCGGTGCCTAAAGTTATGGGAGTCCTTAGTTGAACTCTTATTTGTTCGCATTCGTCATCGAGATTCATTTTGTCATCTTCCGATTCCGATGATGATGAACTAAGTTGAATATCAGACTTTGTTATTCCTCTTTTGGTCTTTAATTTGTCCAACATATCTGGTCGTAGTCGCCTTAGACGCATTTTGCACATCATATTCTTTTTGGCTTCCATTTCGTAAAATAGATTTTCAATATTATTTCTATTTTAATTAGAACTGGAAGAAAATATTTGTACTTTAAACTTTGTTTAATCAAATTTATAGGTCAAACCTTATTACACCGCCACTATTGAATATGTAGTATTACCAAAATAATACTATGAACATACATACATATGTAGACTTCTTTTGCTCTTCATACATAATTCCACCGTTTATTGTCACGAAAACTTTATTTCTACCGAGTTTTAATACACTTTTTACACATTTTTCTTTGCATTTTTTAAATTAAGTAATACAATATACAAATGACTGTAGAAAATATTTCAAGGATTCTTATAGGCACATTAATTCAGATTATAAAAGATTTTCAATTTATGAAAAAAGCAAAATCAATAGTGTCGAAGCGATATGTTTGTGTACTTATGTATATCTTTATTAAAATATTTAATTCCAATCAGTTTTTATATTGCGCTAACATACATATATGCAATTCCACTTGTTTTTATGTTAAACCCTTTTTGTGGAAATATTTATCCACAGCTCTGAGCCCTGCACTCTTTATAATAATTTATTTTTTCTGCATGGTTTGTATATCTACATTCGCATTTTCCCTTATTTTGCTTTGTTTTTTAATTTCGTTGCAAATTATAAAAAAAATTTCTACCTCTTGATTTATTCCGTCTTCTGGATAGATGTATGGATTTCATCAATAAGAATCCATGTAACACACAAAGAAATTGCTTTGAGGATTTTACCAACAACTTTCTCTTACTTTTCAATTCATAAATTTTATATCATTCAGTTATTTCTTATTATAAATAAAACAATATATCAATTAATATGGTTTTTATTAACTATTTTTAAATTATTTTCACTTTATTTTTTGGTAATAATTATTACTACGTGCACTTGATTTGTTGAATTTTTCTCGTGTATGAATTTTCTTCGTCTTTCGCCTCGTTTCCACATTCGTTGTGTATTATGATGCCATATTTATTGATTACGGTAATACCTACATAACGTCTTTATTTATGGTGTACAAAAACGCTCAAGAGTCAACATTTACTCCAGCTTTGTTATGGCAAAAATAGCAAAGCCAAGTTCAAAACCACAATTTACAAATCAAAATACAGGTATTTTTTGAAATCGTAAAAATGTTGTTTTTTTTTATTTTAACAATATAAAAAAAAATTTCATTCTTTTTTCATAAATTTCAATGCAACAATAATGTTAAAAATAAAAAAAAGAGTAAATTGCGTTAAAAATTATTATATTACAGAAGTGCTGTTATAGTTTGGAAGTGTATTTTTTTATTCATTCGCAGAGAATTTAATGTATGTAATATAATAATATGATTCTAATTTCAAAATTGTGCTTATTCCCTAAAAACTATATGAATGTTATTACATACTTTATGATGTTCTCATAAAGTATTTTTTATAAAAGCAAACGCAATAATTGAGGAGGAAAGCATATCCATATAGTACTATGTCGGTAATGCTTAGTTGCTAATTAGTGAATTATTCCTAATTTCCGACTACAAATTCAAGATTCTCATGTTCAAAATTCAACTAAGCAATCGAGAATTTTAGTTGAAGACCGAACACAAAAAAAAAAAATCTATAAACAAAAACATAATATTCTATGAGTTTACATCTTTTATTACACATACATATTTCTATTTTATTAAAAATAAAACATAAGATTATTAAAATCAAACACCGTCCACAAGTAATATTGTACATTAACTGAATTTATTTCGGGAATATCTCTTTATATATTAATTTTGAAATTAGAATCATATATGTACATATACATATATAAAGAGATATCCCCAAAATAAATTCAATTAATATGTAATATAATAATGTTGAAAAATTAACAATTACATTTGGAGTTAATCGATTTGCGACTGCAGGATTCATATCTTTTTAAAACCTCAAATCATTCCTGTATTATAACTACTTTAAAAAAATTAATGCAATTCATACTATAAAAAAAAGATTAAAAATGGTGTACATATGTATATACATACATACATAAATATATATGTAGATATGTATACAGGTATATGTGTAAAGAAGTCACGTAAACTCTGCTCAATAAATTGCAGTTCAGTTCGTTGTAAAATTTTTTATTAATTAATTGTAATAAATAAATTATTAATTAATAAAAATAATTACCATTTTACAATTTCTATTGAGGAGCCAAAGCGAGCGTAGAGCTTCTAGTTCTAGTAAATATCTTCCCAGTAGTTAGCTGATCTGCCAAATACTCGAATTAAAAATCAAAATTACTTTATGAAATAAAACAACTTGAAGCCAAAAATTTATTTTTTTCTTTTGTTTAGTTGGTTATTTTGCTAATGGTCAGTTTTTAACTTGAAAGTCAAAAATATTTTTATGAATATGGAAGTTATTTTACTATATGTATAACTTAACGAAACAGACGTGTTGAATAATTTTTTTACTAAGTGTATGGAATTTTTATTCAATTTGTTACTTGTTCCTAAGTCGATTTTCTTTTATTAATATTTTGATAGCAATGGCTTAAAAATATAAAAAAAAACAACATTAAAAAAATCCTCTTTAGAGTAAGAACTAAAATTTACACTCTTGTGATTATATTTTTTTAAACTAATATTTTGCATAGCAACTGCTTAAAAATTTGGAAAATATCTGTAAAGAAATGCTTTTAGAGTAAAAGCTCGTATTAACTCTTTTGTACACTCATTAATCAATTTGTAAGCTTAACTCATTCATAAAAAGAAATACGAATTCAGTAATAAGTTTGATCTTGGATAACAGGGAATTGCCAAAATTATTTTTATAAAACCTTATAGAAAATTAAAATAATGTATCCTAAAGGATCAAAAATAAAAAAGATTTTTTGTAAATTAAATAGTTAAAAAAGATTTTTGTAAAGTAAATTCAAATAAAACAAAAAGGATTTTGTGTGAGAAATTAAAAATTAAAATTTCTACATATGTGATGGAAAATTAAAAATTTAAAGAAACGAAGAAGTTTAGAAAAAGAAGTTAAAATTGTTCCTATAAAACTTATCAAAAATAAAATATTATAGCCTGGAAGGATAAAAAATTAAAGATGATTTTTGTAAATTAGAATTAATTGAAAACGATTTTGTTTAAATATCGAAGTTGTTCCTCGAAACTTCTACATAGTAGAAAATTAAAAGTAAAACTTTAAACAAATAAAATAAACGTTTTAAAATCGAAAAATCAGAAAACTTATTATTTGGTGTAGAAATAAATTAAATTACAAAGATAAAGTAAAAACACTTGGACAACGAATACTAAATTAATTTATATGATTCTGTGAACTTCTGACCAAATAATCAAGTCGACAGGCAAAGTTTGAAGAAGTTTTAGCTTTTCACTTTTCTTTAAATGCACACAAAAAGCATTTTTATTTATTTATTCATTCAATACATAATAAGCCCAATGGCCAATGATAATTATAAAACAGTTGGAAGAAATAGAAGATAACAAATGTTACTAAAATGCAAGAGGCTCCCCAGCCGTATAAATATTACCGAAACTTGTTACAATTGCACAAATTAATAATAAAAATAATTTAATATTCAACCCCTGAAAAATTTGAAAATTAGACAAGTACATATCCATACAAGAGGATACTTTTTTCATGAAAACGATTTATGAGAAAAATTTTTAAAGAAAATCTCTTACAGCATGGGAGTTTACTATTTCCCTTAATTCATTTTATGAATATCGTTTATGGGCATGTTTGAGACCATAATAATATGCTTTTTGATAAGAAAGTTTCCAGATAACTTTTAAAACGCAACGCAACATTATCAAACTGTTTATGGGTGCTATAAATTGCTACTTATATTTTGTGCTTTAATCATCAACAATAAAAAAAACCCAATATTATCTTTGACATGGTTACGATCACAGTTGCGGGTATATGCTATGGTATCATTATACTGAGGGTGGGAATGGTCAAAATAGTCTGCACGTTGACTACAAAATGAAAAATTTTCCTGGGTTCAACCCCAGTTTCAGACTCATAAAAACATCTCGTATTTTTTCTGATGTGCATTTGTGTGTGACTTTGTGTCAGTTGTTGTCGCAAGGTTTCAGTGGCGAGGGTATAGTCACTGGTCACTGAACAGTAACGGCTTCAGCTGTATCCAATCGACAGGCACATCAGAACGCCCTCCTTCGTCGGTGTAGTGTGCAAAAAGCAAGTTGTAAGATAGTGAAGCTTCGCCTTTTGTCATTTCCCCTACTATTCTTTTTCTCTAGTTCCAGCACAATGCACCGCATATTTTTGGGTCATCTCCTTAGTGCTGGTCGAAGGTAAAAAAGGAAAAAATTATACTAATTGTTTATAATTTTCACAAAATTCTTGAAAAAAGCTAAGAAATTTCACAAGAACTCTCAAAAAATATTTGAGAATTACGAAATATACAAACAAAAAAAAAACAAAATTCTTCTTTAAAAATTGTCCTTATACAACAAACATTTTATTTTTTGATTTTAAATCTACTTAATTTTTCTAAAAAAATAATAAAATTTTTTGAAATATATTTATTAAGCTTGAGGTCTTTTTTTATTTTATTTTGTTTTATTATTCGATATTTCGTTAACAGCTTGTTAACATCATCAGGAATAATAGGAAATTTTCTATTATTCTTGATGATGTTAAATCTGTTAACGAAATATCGAATAATAAAACAAAATAAAATAAAAAAAGACCTCAAGCTTAATAAATATATTTCAAAAAATATAATAAAAAAGGTTAATTAATAATATAATTAAAATAATAAAATGTTTGTTGTATAATGAACATTTTTTAAAAAGCTATTTGGTTTGTTTTGTTTGAAATGCCGCATATAGACCAACTAAACCATATAACAAACATAGAGAAATAACCGTAAAGAATTTTGCCTAACGTTGAATAATTGAAAGAATAGTTACATAATTGTATTAAAAAATTAAGTTTTTCATTTTGCATTTTAAATACAGAATAATTACACATTTATTTAGCCATCAATTATGGTTAAAAGTTACTCCCAACCCGATTACATTACCGATACATGTACATATGTATATCGTTTAACAGCACCAGAGAATAACTTCAATGAGAACCAAATTGATTCAAGTATTGATTTATATTGAAAACAACAAAAACTTCTTCTGCCTGTTCCTCTAGATGCTGACGAACATTTTTTTCAAATACATTGAGAACAATAACAAATAATTCTTTTTTTTTTTGTTTCCAATGGGTTTTCCACCCGGTAGTGTAGTGAGTACTGCGCTAGTTTTTCAGTTTGATGGGTGAAAGTATTTTCACATCAGGTATCACAATGGGACCATCTTTCTTTACCTTTACATCCAGCAAGCTGTCGGCCTAACCTAACTTAACTTATTGCTTTCAACACGAATTTCTTTAAAACATTTCACATACATACATATGTATCTAATTTATAATTAAAAAAAATCAATATTGCATCATGATTTTACTGTGTCGTCAGCGTGAACACAGCATACAATATAAACACGAAATATCAAACCGGTTTTATAGTAACCCGATTGACCATAGATTTGCTCAAAACATCTGAAATAATATTTTGGCCTATAAAAATTTGTGTTGCAATATTGAACTTTTTTATATTCAATATACTACATACACATTTCAAAATTAGTAATAATTATCGCAGCGGCGTGTGTACCTCGCGAAAGGTCTACGCAACGACTGAGATGTTCGAAGTACCGTTGCCAACTCGACAGATCTAAAAAAGGTTATATTATAAAAAAAAAAAAAACAAATGGCTAGATTTTCAGAATTATTAAAAACTGCGGAGGTAAACTACAACAAGTCACATTTTTTCAAAATACTTTTTTTTATACTGTTGGAGTCAGAATTTGTTTCCTCTATCAGTAGGTAAATTCAAATAAATCCTATCTAATGTATGTAGTTTCCGAGATATTGAGAAGGGGATTAAACAGTGCCAATGCCATCAATGGACGTAAACAGATTAGAGGGTGGCGATGGTCGAAGTAGTCGTGCCATAGTAGTAGTAGTTGACTACAAAACGAAAAATTTTTCCTGGGTTCAAGCCCAGTTTCAGACTCATAAAAAAACATCTCGCAGTTTTCTGTTGTGCATTTGTGTGTCTTTGTGTCAGTTGTTGTCGGAAGGTTTCAGTGGCGAGGGCATAGTCACTGGTCACTGAACAGTAACGGCTTCAGCTGTTCTCCCAATCGATAAACACATCAGAACACCCTTCTTCGTCGGTATTGTGTAGCATCGGCGAAGTAAAATAATTAATAAAAATGGCTACTAAAAACGAAGCTTCAAAATTTCATACGTCTCCTTGACATCAGAGACGCTGCCAACACTGCTATAAAAACAAATAACGTGCAAAAAGCAGTGTTGTAAGATAGCGAGGCTTCACCTCCTATCATTTCTCCTATAATTCCTTTCCTCTAGTTCCAGCACAATGCAACGCATGTGTAGGGGTCATCTCCTGAGTGCTGGCCCAAGATAAAAATAAAAAACAACAACACCAGTAAGTAACGGTAATATTATAGGGAGTAATTTTATTTTTTTGCGGTCTCCTGTAAAATTTTCAAAATGTGACTTGATGTAGTTTACTTCCCATATCCAGAAATGCTTAATAATTCTTTCACTTAAAATTAAAATTTTTTTTTTTTGCAGACAAGCCTTAAAGCTTTGCGGATACTCATGTCATATAAATTTTTTCAATAAATAAATAATAATAATTTAAAAAAGAAATTTTAACTTTGACAACTTTTAAACGATTCTTATGAACATAAATCTACAAATCTTAACTACGACCCTTTTTAAAATTTTTAAATACTGATGTATGTATGTAAAAAAGTAATTTTCAATTAATGAACATATTGCAAGACATTCACAAAAATAAATAATAAAATAATATTAAATAAAATTATTTTGCTATAAGAATATACGTTATGTTATTCTACTTTAAAAATGAGCAATTCCCTTATATAAGTTTTTTAATACGTGTAAATTTATATTTTTATTATAATTGACATGTATATTAGACAGAGCTGTAAAACGATGCAATCAATTTGGATTGCAGTCGCAGTAATTTCAACCAAACAGATTCAATTTTTTTTTCAGATAGATTTCAGATTTCAAAATGAAATCTTGTCAAAATTGCAATAATTTTGAAATAATTTTTATAGAATGCAATTACTTTAATTGCACTCAATTCGATTGCAATAAATATTTTTTTTTGATATCACGCGATTGTAATAAAATTTTTGTTGAAATCATGCTATGCGCGGATTACCTCTGAAATCACACAAATATATGTACGAGTACATATATAAAATAAAAGTTTTGGTACATTTTTGGCAATCATTTGCCAATGTTTTTTATGGTAATGATTTCAATTATTAACACGAAATCATATTATTGGATTAAATCGATTGCAATCTTTTACAGCTCTAATATTATACGTGATTATAAAATTAATTTAATAAAAGAAAATTCTTAGAATATTAACTCATTAGTGAGCTGAGTCCCTTATATGGGACGGTCGAATTTTCTTTCAAAAATTCAAATTTTTAAATAACAAGTAGCCTACTTGTTGACGTTACTGACATTTCCAATAAGTATGTTTTATTTCAATTGTTTCTACTATTGTGATTTGTGTGTTGTATTTTATGGAAAATATGGAAAATTAATTTTTTAAAAAAGCAAACACCTCGACCTGGGGGGGAAAAATTCTGGAATATGTACAGTCGAACTTCTCTATAACAAATAAAATTCGTGAACACAACATTTTTGTGAGTATTTTCATACATTTTGATCTCCCTATAACGAACTTCCCTATAGCGAAGTTCTCTCTGTAACGTACAATTTTTTAAGACCTAAATAGAATTTTTCACACTAAATAATCTCTCTATTTCGAAGTTTTTAGCAATCGAGTTTTTGCATCAATTTAGTCACATATGTATGTATTAATAAAAAAAAAAGTTATTGTGTTCATGTAAAAACAATTTTTTTCGTCTTAATAAATATATTTTTTACATAAAAAAAATGTAGTCAAAATTTTCTGCAGTTTCTCTATAACGTAGAAATTTGACGGTCCCCAACTGCTACGTTATAGAGAAGTTCGACTGTATATGAAATATTATCTGAATTTTTTGTTCTTTTTTGTGTGTTGTTATTTGCCGATAAGTATAATGATTCAATTGATGTAGAAGATATCCTTATTAAGAAAATTAAGATGATGATCCATTTTTTATACAATTCAGAAGAAAATCTAATAGAATTAAAAAGTTTTTCTCTATAGATTGTTTTATTTTTTGTCCCAAAAATAACGAAAATTGAGTAAATAGCAAGTTTTCTTCTAGATTTTATGTGTTTTTCTTCTTGCTGAAGTTAAAAGGATTTATCAAATGAAAATAATAATGAATCTCTTCGGAAAAACTTTCGCTTCTTTCTGCTGGGATACCCCTTAGCCTAAAAACATTTCATAGAGAAAATTTTCTTGAATCTTTGGCCGCCACGCCCATCTAAATTTTTTCCCAGATAAGCGTTACCTCATAAGAAAACATGGTTTCCATAATTACAGTGTTATTTCTATACGTTGAAACTGATTGTACAAACGCAAATGTCTGTCATGTTTGGCATGTGCAGTCTATTTGGATCTTAAGTATTTTTTCTTTAATGACTTTTTAAAAGATTTTTAATTATTAATGCCAAAAAGGCTTATAGCTGTATATAATTGTGGAGATTAAATAGGTTTATTTGGTTCACGTACGTAATTATATCTTCTATTTATTTGGTAATTTTTTTAAAAATTTACTGTTAATATCATTATATCATATATCTATATGCATAAGACGGTTGTTTTCTTTTTAGAATTTTGATAAGACTCTTGACATACATCTGACACATATAATAAACGTAGTTAATTATGTTTAATTCAGTATGTTTAACTTCGTCAATAGACAAAACAATACAAAAGGAAAACTAAACAAATAAAAAAGTTTCTAAGAAATTTTTAAAATATATGTATGTTTTAGGGCGATCACTCCGGTTTTTTTGAACCGGTTTTTTCAATGCTAAGGCTGTCGGTTTTTTGATGACTAAAATCATAATGTTTCAAAAATATGAGTTGTATTGACTCCTCAGTATATACAAGTTTTTGGTATTTGATGCAATCCGTTGTAATCATAAATTCGTAGAGAAATCTATTTAAATAGAAGTACTGCATAAGGTTTTAAACTTTTTAATTTGCTGTATGTATTTTTAATTTCTTTCTGTTTAGATGTCATACGAAAATACATCAATACTAAATTTTTGGTATTCGGTACCCTAAATAGTATGCTTTAATAAGAACTCAAATATATAATAGTTTTACGTCTCTAAGAAATTAATGTAAATAAAACAATTATTAGAAGTTTATCTACTGATGATAAAAAAAAGAAAACTGAATATTTCATGGCCATCTTTAATTAGTTTCACGCTGAAAACTATTATTTTTAGTTTTTGTTACAGTTTTAATTCAGCTTTTCTTTTTGTATGTTTTTTTTGTATATTTTTATGAAAAATTTTAAACTTTTGTTATTTTTGGTTAATTTTGCTTGCTTATTTTTTAACCATAAAATTTTCTTTTCCAGTGGATTCTACTGGCAAAAATTCGTTCAGTAAAAATTTGCTCAGAAAAGAACTGTCATTTTACTCTCTTAAATGGTGTTGTTTTTTGCAAATTTTTGTGTAAACGAATGGTTTTCAGTAGGGGGACACAAATGAAGCAGAAGAAGAAAAAATATGGTAATCTGTTTTTTGCTGCCGCCTACGTAAATTTAAATACGTAAAGCGAGGATCTTTAAATTGAAATTTAAGTAAATGTGTATTACATACTGACATATGTATGCAAATGTATGTACATACAAATATACATAAATATTTACACATAAATAAAAATTGTGCGTTCTTTAGTTGACATCAGAAATATGGAAGTCCTTTGAACTTTTTTTTAATAATTTCTACTGAATTTGCAAAACCGTAACAGATTTTTTTTAAATATTTGAACTCTTTGTAAATCGGTTTCTTAAAAATATCTAATAATTGATCACCCTAGTACGGATATATAAATATGTTAAGACGGTTATATGAGAAAAATTGCTCGTGTATTTGCACTAAATTAAAAACAGTTTTGTTTCTGCAGAATAAATAAACATGTTTAGGGTGTTTATTTTTTCGGAAGATTTGTGATCTACTCAAAAATACCTATAATCTACATATAATATATTACATACATAAATATGAGTTTATATACGTATTATATTTCCACTATAATACGTAGCGTGGCGTAGGGTCTGGACGTTGACTGCAAAACCAAAAAGTCCTCTATTCGGCCCCAGTTTCAAACTATAAATCATAAAAATATCTCGAATTAAGCAGCGAAGTAAAATAATTACGAAAATGGCTAATGAAAAAGAAGCGTAAAAAATTCAAAACGTCTCCAGAGGCGTTGCAGTACTGCTATAAACAAAAAAATTTACAAAAGCAGAGTTGTATTGTAGTGAAACCTCTCCTCCTGTCATCTCTCTCACTTTGCCATTCCTCTAGTTCCCCTACAACACATCACATGTGTAGGGGTCACCTCCTGAGTTGAGTGCTGTCCAAGATTAAAAAAAATTACAGTGTAATAGATGTTTTCCAATGTTTTGAACAACAAAATACATACCTACATACATACATATTTGCCAAACATCCGAAGGCAGCATTATTGTTAAATGTTGTGGTCAACTGTGCTTTGTTAAAAGATGTAATTAATAATAAGAAGAATAAATATAAAATTTGTATTTTTGAATAATCGTGTACTATGCTTATCATTTCTTTACAAAAAATCTCATTTCATTCTGTACTTGAATGTTGTGCACTTGTACACAATAGTTTATGTACATACACACATACATACATATGTATGTATGTGTGTGCTTTTTTGTTTTTTTAGCATTCGCTTAAAAGTTTTCACACCATACCTATAAATATTCAGTAACTATTCTCTTTTTGTTAAAATCGGTTCACAAAACTTAATGAATTGAAGTCGTTTAAAAAATGATTCTACGTTCAGTTTACATTGTTTCCTTTCTTATCCTGCATTTAATTCAAAATTTAAATGCATATGGTATGAATGAGGTTTTTAAGTGGAAGCAAATGGATTACCATAATCGCGGTAATAGTAACCCGGGTAAGAACATACAAATTTTGATTCTTACTGTCGTATTCATAAAAAATATTTATGTTTAATAAAAAAAGCTTCAATAAATAAATTTCCATACAAAATGCAATTTTTCAACATTCTGTATAAACGAAAAACTTTTTTTTTATGAATATGCCAGTTAAACTCTGATATTGTATTATAATACCGATGCTATTTGTGTTCGCATAATTTTTAGAATTATCAGTTCTATATTTATGTACATATCGGCCAATTTGCTAAAAAACAAATATCATAACTCTAGAATTGGGTTTTTTATGGTCGGATTTCAACAGGACAGCTTCTATTAGCTGTACACTTACATATATCCGCATTTGTATATACATTTTTTTTTTTTTTTCTAAAAATGATTAAAGCAAGGTGATTAATGGAGTGAAAAATGTGGCTTCAAATTTAGAACGGTGTGAGAAATATACGAGGTTTGCTCAAAAGAAAATGTGAATTTTGTGTTCTTCGATTGCAATGGCCTGGTGCATCATGAGTTCTTGCCAACAGGTCTATGCAGGTTATGCAACGTTTGCGTGAAGCAATACGGCCCAAACGATCGGAATTGTGGAAAAAAATAATTGATTCTGCATCACGATAACGCATCAATGCTTGTGCGTGATTTTTTGATCAAAAACAAAAAACCTAATCATGCCTCAACCAACTTATTCACCAGATTTGACTCCCTGCGACTTTTTCCTATTCCCAAAACTGAAGAGACCAATGAAAGGAAAGCGTTTTGGCATAATTGATGAGATAAAGTCAAAATCGAAGAACGAGCTGTGGCCATACCAAAAAGGGCATTTCAGAAGTGCTTCGAGAATTGAAAGAAACGCTGGCATAAGTGCATTATATCTGAGGGTAATTACTTTGAAGGGGACAAAATGGATATAGATGAATACATGATTAAATACTTTTCAAAAAAATTCAAAATTCACATTTTCTTTTGAATAGAACTCGTATTCTTTAAATTTTTAAAATTGCTACAGAAATTGATAGAATTGAAGTTGTGTTAAATTGTTAAAAAAAAAATGACTAAGCGTACTGCAACTGTAATTCAGATCGCTTCAAAGACACTGCAAAGTGGAGAAATAGCCATCGCTCGTTCACTCAACAATATTCACAAAGCATCCCAGAAACCGAATTTTTCTGTACTAAAAAATTTTTTAAATTAGTGAGGCTAGTTCAGCCGCCTAGTGTCAAAAGTTATTTGAAAATTAAACAATACCAAAGAAAACAAGTGAGAGTGCTATACCCTTCACCAAGCTATATAATATGTATGTATGTATGTATGTATGTATGTATGGATGTATGTATGTATGGATGTATGTATGTATGTATGTATGTATGGATATGTATTCAAAACTTTTGTGGTGCTGAAAATAACTCTTTTTACGAAACCGAAAACTTCGTGCGTTATGATTTTAAGAATCTTTACGTTTTTTGGATGTTTATAACGTTTTTGAAATCGTTTCCCATTCTTATGCTTTTGGGTTTATCTGTTGGATAAATTTTAGTCTCACTGTTACTTTATTATTATTTGAAAAAATTCAGTCAATATGCCGCACTTGATGAACAAGATGGTATTAAGTTAAAATTTTCAGTACAAATCAAAAACTTTTTTTCTGTACATTTAAATTGTATTTAAAAATACAAAACAGTTCAGGGTTTTTTGAGATGAAAAAGTAAATTGAAGAAGATGCAATTTTTACAGCAGATAGATATTGATGTTGTTCGCTGATTTCATGCAAAAAGTGCAATTATCGGGTATGTTCTGTAAACCGAATCCGCAAAAATTTTTCGTTTTTACACACACATACACATACTTAGGTATTCAAGTATGTGATGAAAATCTTTTTCGGCGTTAAAACGTTTTGAAATCGACAAATAGTGTGATGAATTTATATGTGACGATTTGTTGTGACAATTTCATATTCCATCGTGTTTCATTGAAACAAAAGACGTTTTTAACATGTGACGCATTTCGATAATGCCAGTTTAAATTCGTTTTCAAATCGTTTAATTTTACTTGAACAAAATGTAAGGAAATATACAAAAAAAGTAAAAAAATAAATAAAAAATGATTATAAATCCGTCCTTATTTAAACGAATATATTCAACAAATCTATTTAAATAAATACTAGTTAATATAGAAGTGAAATTTAAAAATTTAAATACCCACATTTCATCTGGCAAATTTAGGGGATCCGATTTGTCTCTTAAACGATAAAATATTTTGATACAAATTTTATTTTGTTTAAATATTTTACGAACGTCATTCACACATATGTTTACATATTTTACAGTTGTATTATTAGATTTTATACAGTTGTATTTAGAGAAGATATGTGGAAACGAAACAAATATGGAATATGAAATCGATCGAAATTCATCACACTACTGTCGATTTCAAAAGACGATTTACTTTTCAAATCGATCGATTTCCATCACATACCTGATTGAGAAATCACTCGTTTTAAAATCGACTCGGTTTACAGAACGGGGGCGGTATAAAAATTTTGAGTTAATACCCTCTTGTTGGTCCAGTGCGATGTGTTCAATGTTTCGTAGTTGCTCTATTTTTATCTATTTAACATATAAATTCTTTAGCATTCAAAAATCAGTTTCCTACGTTAAAGTTTCCTATAATACACACAAAACTAAAGAAAACCATATTCGTTTGAAGGGTACGAGTTTAATTATTGCAATCCCGATATATCAAAACAGTCCTATTTTCCGTTTTACACCTTAAAATAGAATTAAAAAAAAAATATTTTCGTTGGACTTAAAAAAAAGGAAAAATAATTTCTTTTTGGCTGACGACATGAATCGAACCTCTACGCACTAGGTGTTGAGCTAGCACACTAACCACTCAGCCAATTGATATATGGTGTTCGGTTAATTTAAACGCGATTTAAGAAACGGAAGAAAAGCATGTTTCTTTTTTTTTCTACAGCATTGTAGAAGTGTTTTTGTTTTTAGAAAAAGGAAGGAAAAAGTTCGTTCGTATATTTGCATACATTGAAAAGAAAAATTCTTTTTTGAATTTTATTGCTGTTATCAATATAAATACAGTGAAACCTCTCAAAGTGGGACACTCACTATCGCAGTAGTTTTGTCCGATTATGAGACGTGTCCGCTTATATTTATTATTTAAAATATTTTCTCTGTTTATAATAATATAAACTAGTGATTTGTGGTTGAAAATATTTTATTCAGCTTTGATTGCTTTAACTGAGATCGGTTGAATTTGAGCCTTTGAGTTTCAAAATGATTTCAAATATTTTTGATGTGTTGGAATGCGACGAATTCGTTTCTAATAAAATACTGCAAACCGACAATTTTATTTAATGCTTCAGCACAAGTATTTAAGGAATCAAGTACGTGTAATTTCCATTTTTCTTTCATTGATAAAAGTCTGTTTTTCCGTACTATTTTGTGACTATAAAGCTAACAACACGTGCTAAACAATGCTGCCGAAAAATAAGCGGACATGCGTTTTGGACTCGTTCCATATACATATGTACTTTCACTGGGTAAAACTAAAAAAATTTTTGGTATTTCTATTTGCAGCCATATATCTTCCAAATTATTGGACATAGAACAAAGCTTTTTTCTGTAATCTTTTCTTCTAGAAAAAATTTCGAATGTGCGAGGTTACTTTTTCGAAATTCAAAAATATATGGAGTAAAATTGTACCTTTGTACTTTTATCCCATTTAAATTGTGCTTATGATGCACATTTTTTAATATCTTTTAATACCGCCATGATATGGATATCAAAATAAAAAGAGATTTTTGAAAGGAGCATGGCGGGCGACAATTTTTTATCTACTTTAATGAGAAGAAAACCTAAAATAAAATGAAATGGGTACTTTTCAGCAAAACTGGGTTTTGTATTTTAAATTTTTTTGGAAAAGGTACTGTTGATATAACAATAAAAATATCCAAATTTGATGTAGATGGCTTACCGTAACAATATCTATACAAAAGTGGTCGAGATTAGTTAAGTTGGTGTGGGGTAGCGAAGCACACCGGGTGTAGCTAGTTTTTTCTATACAGTGGCACAGAAAATAATACATAAAAGTTAAATTAGTTGAGTCTACTTAATAAATATACTATGGACATAACGGTATTATTCTACAGTGTGGCACAAAAGGAGCATATGGTTTAAATGGTTTATAACTTTTTTATTTATACTATTATTATAATTTTTTTTCTTATATTATATATTATTAGGGAATTTTTTGCAATTAGCTTTGAAAAATTATATCCTGTAAGTGATGTCCATTTTCTGCTTCGCACATACGTGCTCTTTTTAGCATATTTTCCATAACTTTTCGCAAAATTTCGGGTGTAATGGCCTTGATTTCATTTCGAATGTTGGTTTTTAGTTGGAGTATGGTTTTTGGTTGGTTAACGTACACTATGTCTTTCAAATAATCGCTTGTGCGCAATATAATGCGTTCGCCGAATATGTCCCTTAACAAAGCCATTGAGGCACGTGCAGTATGTGCTGTGGCTCCATCTTGTTGAAACCACAAGTTTGGATGGTTTTCCACAGCTGGCCTAACAACATCGTCCGATATGCACTACCGCTAACAGAGACTGAGACCCCACTTTCATTTTAAAAAAAATATGGGTCAATTATCCTTTCGGAGGATAGACCGCTCCAAACAGTACAGTTAAGTGGGTGTGATTATCGGATTTTCCGTAGCCCAAATCCTGTACTTTTGCTTGTTGACAGACCCATTTAATAGGAAATGGGCTTCATTACTCACTACCAAATTGTGTTTAAAGTCTGGATTTTCCTCCGCTTTTTCACGGAAACGAATGGCATATTCATAATGATTCATAATTAATTCCTCAAGTCTTCTTCACAAAATGCTGAAAAAAAACAAAAAAAAAATAATAATTAAAAAAGTTATCAAGAATTCAAACCATTCTCATCATGGCTCATTCTGCGCCACCCTGTATATGTATTTATTCGTATTTTAAAATAAAGAACTTTCAGAACTCATTGACACCTGCATTGAATCTTTAATTCGATCAGAAAATGAAATTATTAAAATGTTCTTTGGATTAATATTAATAAAAAATCAATTATTTAGCTCAAATATATTTTCCTGGAGAATACAAAGTCACATCAAATAATAATCCATTATATATCCCGCATAACAATCTACCCATGGGAGCAACTCATTACAAGGGACGTTTATTTATGACAATGCCAAGACGAAGAGTTGGTATACCATCTACTTTAAATTATATTGATTTAAAAGAGGCTAGTAACCAAGAAAGCCCTAAGTTACATGCGTATCCTGATTTTGAGACTAACCAGTTAACGGTATAATAAATATTTTAACATGCATAAATTACATATTGAATAAAAGTAATCATCATTTCCAGTCAAAGTTTAAACATTTGGTTTCTGTCTATCGCACCAGTGCCGACAGCTGTGGTCGCCTGTGGTTTATTGATACTGGCATGTTGGAGTATCCCAGTAAGTTTATCTGCACTTACACTTTCTTGAATACGAGTACATATTCAACACTTGGTTATTTGACAATTTTTAGATAACTTCACACAAGTGCAAAGGCCTGCCATTTGGTTGATTGATTTAAGTACGGATAAAGTGATACGGCGTTTCGAAATACCTGCTTCTGTTGTAGAAGTAGGCCGCGGTTTAGCCAGCATAAGGCCAGACACAGATAGTGGATGCGATAAAGCATTTGCCTATATACCAGACCTTCTCAACAGTCGACTTTATGTCTACAGGTAAATAATATACATACATATATAAATTTTAAATTTCTTAAAGCCGAATTATGACAATCGATATCGATCGATACATCTATACATTTCACATATACGAGTAAGTATGAATTATGAGTATCGTATTCGGTATTAGCTGTCGAATACCGAATGTTAAATTGGTATTATGAGTTGGCAAGTCTGTCGAAATTTTCGTTGAGCATCAAATATTATATTGAATAGAATTTTGCATTCGTTGAGTTATGTTACATGCAACATAAACAAGTCTCCTGGGCCGGATGGAATTCCTGCACTGGGCCTGAAGCAGTGTTCTTCGACGTTATCACGTCCTTTGGCAATCCTTTTCAGCACTCTGTACTATACAGGTCAATTCCCATCGTGCTGGAAGGTTGAAAATGTAACGCCGATCACAAAAAAGGGTGAGGCAAGCAAACCTGAAAATTACGGCCCAATCGCAATCTGTTCCGCGATTTCCAAAGTGATGGAAAGTATGGTGAACTTTCACCTAATGAAATATTTAGATTCCAACAATTTACTGAACGACCGTCAATACGGCTTCCGTCGAGGGCGCTCTACGGACGACTTACTAGCCTTCCTCTCGGAAAAATGGTGTAATTCTATTTCCAGTTCGGCGAAAGTAAAGTCGTGGCTCTGGATATTTCTAAAGCATTTGATAGAGTGTGGCATGGGGCACTTCTGTCCAAACTTATTGTTTTTGGTGTCGGTGATATCTTCTCTCGATTTATATCGAGTTTTCTCAGGGATCGCGCTATAAGAGTTGTTATAGACGGGATCTCATCTAACGAGTACAAGATAAATTCAGGGGTACCACAAGGCTCCACTCTTTCTCCTATCCTATTTCTAGTCTTTCTTAATGACCTCCTATGTCAAACTTCCAAATCTATCCACTCTTTCGCAGATGACAGCAGCCTTTCTCGCTCATATTCATTTAGTCGTAGGCCAACATCGACTATGATCACTTCACTGAGGCAGAATATGAGTGACTCATTGAATTGTTACCTCATGAAAATATCGCAATGGGGTCAGGCAAACAGGGTCGATTTCAATGCTCAAAAGACCCAATGCAGCATGCTTACACATCGACGCATGCCCGATGACACTGCGTCATCTGTAATTATGGGCAGTATAAACATCGAGGAATCAGATGATGTTGATGTTCTTGGCATGAAAATTCAGTGCGATGTTCGATGGACTGAGCACATTTTTCGGTTTCAAAAGAAGCATTTAAGTACCTCGGTTTTTTAAGACGGTGCAAGACATACTTCACCCCATCTGATCTCCGCACTATTTATACCGCCTACATCCGACCGAAAATGGAATACAACTCTCATGTTTGGGCCGGTGCCTCAAAGACTATTTTGAAGTTACTCGACCGGGTCCAGGAGAGAGCGAAGAAACTCATAGGAGACAGTAGGGTAGCCAACTCTATTAACTCTCTTGAGCATCGTCGCAACGTGGGGTGCGTTTCGTTGTTCTATCGTTACTGTAATGGGATGTGTTCTGATGAAATCATCATCGCGTATGTGGAACAAACTCCCTGCCGAGGTCTTTCCTGTCACTTATGACGTGGGAAAATTCAAATCAAATGTCCATTCACACTACTGCCTCTATCCTCCTTCCCATAACCTGATTTCCTAGTTCCAGCACAATGCATCGCATGTGTAGGGGTCATCCCCTGAGTGCTGGTCCAAGATAGAAAAAAAAAATTCAATATTTTCGTTATTGTTTCGTAATTTTTGTTAATTATACATACATTTTGTTGTTAAAAAAATTTATAAAAATTCACATCTATCGAATGCACATCGTAATACCAAAGAAAAATTCGTTCGATAAACCAATTCGACCACAGTGGAACAGCGTTCATTGTAAGTCCCCCAATCAATGCGTAATGGCGTAGTATGCCTCTGTATTAAAAACAAAGTTATTCAGATATACGCTCATAGACTTAAGTAAAAAGAAGAAAACGACAAGTACAAGATTGGTTTTAGTATTTGTTTCAATGCAAAAAAAAAAAACTGAAAATAAATAAATGTCATGCATACACTAGTAATGCGACGATGCTGAGTTCGATTCCCATCTAAGACTATACAAACCTTTCGTATTTTGTTAAAAAAAAAATAAATATACTAACAGTTCCTCTTAAAGGCCAGATGCTACACAATCGCACGATTTGCCAAATATGACATGTTCGTTAAAAAAAAACAAGGTAGTGTGTGTCAGATTTATTTGGTAAGTCGTGCGATTCGGAAAACATAATGAAAATTATCTCAATACCTGAGAATTTTGTTGGCTCTAAAAAATAAATTTCAAAAAATGGACACTGGTAATAAAAAATTGTTTTAAATTAAAATTGGGGAATTCACAAGGTAGTTTAAAATAATAACACGAAATAGTATGACTGTTATGAACAACGCGACATAATTTAGTGTGCTATTTCAAAAATTCATTCAGCTGTTAAGGAAAAAACTCTTATTAATGTTTGATATCAAAATGCTAAAAACAACTGAAGAAACTAAAATAATTCGATTTTTTAGTATATATAGTAGTAAAGAAGTCTTGTAATAATTCCAATTTTAAAATTGTTGAAACAAATATATATATATATATATATACTCGTATATGGGAAGCTAAATAAAATTGAACATGAGAAAGACTTACCTAAGATTTTTGGAAAAATAATCATCAATAAAATCATCAAAGAACATTAAAGTGTGACAATAAAGTGGAAACTTTACGTGAAAAGTAATGAATAAAATTATGTATGCATGTAAAAACGAGCAAATAAACGATCAGAACAAGAATGAGAATGAATTTGTACGAGGTATGTTCAAAAGAAAAGGTTAATTTTGTTTTCTTCGATTACAATGGCGTGGTGCACCGTGATTTTTTGCCAACGGTTAATAAGGAATACTACAAGGAAGTTATGCAACGTTTGCGTGAAGCAATACCGCTCAAACGATCGGAATTGTGGAAAAAAAATTATGGATTCTATATCACGATAATGCACCTGCTCACACATAATTGCTTGTTCGTGATTTTTTGGCCAAAAACAACAACCTAATCATGCCTCAACCACATTATTCATCAGATTTGGTTCCCTGCGAATTTTTCCTATTCCCAAAAATGAAGAGATCAATGAAAGGAAAGCGTTTTCCCACAATTGATGAGATTAAGTCAAAATCGAAGAACGAGGTGATGGCCATAACGAAAAGCGCATTTCAGAAGTGCTTCGACGATTGGAAGAAGCGCTGGCATAAGTGCATTACATCTAAGAGGGATTACTTTAAAGGGGACAAAATGGATATTGATGAATAAATAAATAATTTTCCAAAAAATTCCAAATTCACCTTTTCTTTTGAACATACCTCGTATAACGACGCATAAATGAGTGATCGCTGAAAACAAATTGTTTACTCTCGAACTCCATTACATTTATCCATTAGTTAAGTATCAACCATAATAGAAAATGGTATTCCAAATTATTTTTGGACAACTCAGTAAAAAAACTAATTATTAAAATATTATTTCTTTAGTTTTTACTAATTAACATTAAATTAAAATGAAGTCAATTTCTTTTGTTTAACACTTACACTTAATACTACAAGGTGGTCCAAAAGAAATCACCCTATTGGAAGATGCTCTTATTTTTGCAAATGGCAGCCAATGTCAAATGACATTTGTGAACTAGACAGATGTAGAATACAAGTGAACAAGCCAAGGAGCGATACACTCCCCAAGAACGCGGAATAATCGTGTCTATTTTTTTGCGTAACAATTCGTCTGTGTTGTTGGAGCAGCGCGAATTCCGTCGTCGATTCCCCGGTCGTCCGACACCGACTGCGCCGTTTGGCCACCAACCTTGAAGAGTATAGGAGCACACGAGACGTTGCCAAGAGTGGCCGTTTTCGAGGACGCCGCTGGTTAAACGACAACAGTGGACGGTGCGCGCTATAGGTCCGTGTTAACCGAGTTTTTTCAGCCGCAATTGAACGAATTAGGGCTGAAGGACATGTGGTTTCAACAGGATGGAGCAACGGCACACACTGCGTGAGCCACAACCGATATTCTGAAGGCGGCGTTCCCGGGTCGCCTCATCTCTCGTTTTTGGCGATTTGCACTGGCCCGCAAGATTGCCCGATTTAACCGGTCCAGACTTTTCTTGTGGGGTTTTTTGAAGTCCCGTGTTTACGTGAACAAGCCCTAGAGCCTGGAAACGGTCAAGGGCAACATTCGACACGAGTACGAGAATCTGTCGCCTGAAGTTCTCGCCGAAGTGATGAAAAATGCCATAAAACGAACCCGTATAGCAATCAATTGAGACGGCGCCCATTTGGCCGATATAATCTTCTCGACTTGACCAAAAAAATTCTAAAGGTTCAGATAAACATAATCAAAAAACAGAATCGAAGTTTTTTATTTAGAAAAAAAAATGAGAGCCAAACAACATCGGAAGACTTCTTTTGGCCCACCTTGTACATACATACATATGTATGTACATACTTGATTTAAAATTGCTTTTGTTGTATTTTTAATTTCAGCTTCGAGCGTAATAAAATGTGGACTTTTCAACACAACTATTTTCATTTCGACCCAATTAGTGGTGATTTAGAAATTGGAGGCCAAAGATTTAGGTGGGATGATGGTATTTTTTCCGTTACTTTAGGACCAAAAGAGCAAGATGGTTCACGCAACGTTTTGTTCCATGCGATGGCAAGTAATAACGAGTTCGCTGTTAACAATAGAGTGCTACAAGATGAGAACAAGGTAAATGGTGCAGGTCAAGGTACAGATTTTCGCTTGTTGGGTAGCCGCGGTAAGAAAAAACAATCGACAATGCACGAATACGACCCTCGTACTAAAGTCGTGTTTTATACCGAAATCCTACGTAATGGTGTTGGTTGCTGGTCAACGTATAATCCTTTTACACCTGGTAATCATGGACAAGTGGCTGAAAATAAACAGACCATGATATATCCAAGCGATTTAACGGTAATTAAATATATACATACATACATACATACATACATACATATATATATATATATAAGAAAATTGCCTTTATTGCAATTGAAGGCGAGTGAACATTATGTTCGCTGGAAACTTATGCCTCACAAAAACTCCACGGGAACAAAAAGTTCGCGATAGGAGGGGCAATAATTTATTACAATAGTTTACACCACCTATATTTGAGTAATAATCATACGCGATAACTGATTCTTTTATGAAATTAAAAATTTTTTGACCCAGCCAGGAAATGGCAAAATATTGAAATAAATAAATTTATACTTTTATAAAAAAAATCTCACTTACATATCGCACTTAATAAACAAGAGAGTATTAATTGAAAATTTTTAAAATTTTCACTTTTTGCAAGAAATCAACAAAATGCAAAAATTTCACCTAATTCAGTTCACTCCTTCATCTCAAAAAATTATGATGCTTAAATGTAACGACAAAAAGTGTTTGGTCTCTACTGAAAGTTTTAAAATTTCGAGCTAATAGACTCTTGTTGATCAACTAGTACTTACATATTTACATTTCTGTTATTGTTTTTTCTTTTTAGATTGACGAAGATGGTACCATGTGGGTGGTGACAAATTCATTGCCCATTTTCATATACTCGACTTTAGATAGCAACGAGTATAATTTCCGTGTTTGGAATCAAAATACAACAGAAGCCATCCTAAATACTGCATGTGCAGGGATTTACTAGGTTTAAATTTTATAAGGAAATGCTTTTGAATGTCTTTTATTTGTATCAGTAACTGAAAAATTAAAACAGAATTTATTAAAAAAAAAACTTGAAATTATGCTTACGATCTACTGAAATAATATCATATCACGTTTATAAAATTAAATTTTTCATTACAAACATAAAGTACTTAAGTAAAGGAAATTGAGTACATGTACATATATATGTATATAAATTTCGAAAATAGGCACTAAAATATTGCATCTGATTATCTTATATTAGACAAGGAGGTAAATATAAATGTAATAAGGAAATAAAAACTTAAAACTAGACAAAATTATTTTAGCATTTTTTTTAAATATGAGTTATAGATTTATTAGCAATTAAGAGGGTTCTTAATTTTGTGGTGCCGGTTATAGATAAGAAGTATTTTAAAGTAAAATATTGCAACAAAAAACACTTTTAAGACTTTCGTGATTTTTTCCATTGAATTACTTGTGGCTTGATACACCGTTCTTGTTTTTCTGAATGAAAAAGAAAATGTATTATATTTTAAGGTTATTCTTCTTTATAGAAGAAGGGTGGCGATGGTCGAAGTAGTCTGCACGTTGACTACAAAACGAAATATTTGTCCTGGGTTCAACCCCAGTTTCAGACTCACAAAAAAAACATCTCGCATTTTTTCTGGTGTGCATTTGTGTCTTTGACATCAGAGATGCTGCAACAATGCTATAAAAACAAATAACGAGCAAAAAGCAGTGTTGTACGATAGTAAAGCTTCACCTCCTATCATTTCTTCTCCTACTATCCTTTTCCTCTACTTCCAGCATAATGCGGGTGGCGATGGCACGATGGATGGTAGTCTGCACGTTGACTACTAAACCGAAAACAGACCTGGGTTCAACCCCAGTTTCAGACTAAAATTTTAAAATAAAAATAAACATCTCGCATTTTTCTGATGTGCATTAGTATTAGTGTGTCTTTGTGTGTCAGTTGTTGTCGGAAGGATTCAGTGTCGAAGGCGTAGTCACTGGTCACTGAACAGTAACGGCTTCAGCTGTAACCAATCCACAATCACATCAGAACGCCCTCCTTCGTCGGTATTGTGTAGCACCGGCGAAGTAAAATAATAATAAAAATAGCTACTAAAACCGAAGCTTCAGCACTGCTACGAGTATAAAAACAAAAGAACGAGCGAAAGCAGAGCTGCAAAAAAATCAATTAAGCTTCACCTCCTGTCGTTTCTCCTACTATCCCTTTTCTATAGTTCCCAGCATAATGATTCGCATGTGTAGGAGTCATCTCCTGAGTGCTGGTCCTACATAAAAAAAAAAAAAAATTGAAGTTACCAGAAAAACTTTTTGAAAAATTTTAAACCTTGGAATTACTCAAATTTGAATTTTGAAGTCTCTCGGCGGGAGCTACGTTTTGATTTTAGACTCATACTTTCTTCTGGTAATTTTCTTTGCATTTTTTTTTATCTGGGACCAGCACTCAGGAGATGACTCCTACACATGCGTGCGAAATATTGTGCTGGGAACTATAGGAAAGGGATAGTAGGAGAAACGACAGGAGGTGAAGCTTAATTAATTATTTTTCAGCTCTGCTTTCGCACGTTCTTTGTTTATACTCGTAGCAGTGCTGAAGCCATTTTTATTATTATTTTACTTCGCCGGTGCTATAAGCCTGTTGGCCAAAAAAATTTACCCACCTTAATATACATATGTATAAAAGGTAGGACTTTCCGCCCAGTTTTGCTGTATCGTTCTTAAAAAATATTTAGGGGCCACATTACGTTAGAATTCGTGTGCGTTTTAATAAAAGCCTAATTTCTTACGTTTTCTACGGTGCATTTTTAGCCATTTTGCGAATTAATAGAAAAAATCATTTTCAAATACCTTATGAAATAATTCTAATGATCACCACATATAATTGAATTAAATGAATCTATTCTTTAAATAGCTTTCATTAAAAGCCTGTCGTTGTTTTTCTCTTTTTTTTTTATCTAAATTAATTAAAAAATTTTGCTTATTTGTGTAATTAATCAATTATTTTTTTGTTTAGTAATAAAAAATGTAAATTTAGTTGAGTATTTTTGAAGTAGTTGATTGAAGAAAAATTATCTATGTATATTTTGAAAAATTTTATAATATGCCTAAGATTATATTTTATATTGATAAATGTGTATAAAATACGTAATTGCAAAAATATATATGAACGTATGTATATAAAGGTGTTGTATTATATATATCTATATATATATATATATATGTATAAATGTCTTTTATATGTTTATAAGTACTTAATAAATGTATGCCTAAAAAGTAGAACATATTTAACTTTATTATATTATATACTGACTATGTATGTACTCGTATATAAAAATTTGTTTGAGACAGTTAATTTTTTAAAATAATGCAGCCGCACCGTAAAGTCCATATATGTATATACATATTTATATTAATTGCAAATTTAAATATGCTTAAAAAATACTTTTTCGAAAACTGAGTTATACAGTTCATTGTTTAAGTTTATTGCGAGAATGAAACAATTTTAAAACGGAAATGAAGTTGATCACTATTGTAGTGGATCATACACAGTTGTATGTATGTATATAGCATATTAAATAAAAATACACTGCGTTTCACTTGAATAGCACACGTGCTTATTTTTATTCTTATTTGTTTATTTTTATTGTTGTTTACTTATCTATCAATATTCTTAACTTTGTTGAACTTGTTGTTGTTTTATTTTCGTCATCATGTTTGGTTCCCTGGAAACATACCGTTATTTGTTTTTGTTGCTTTGATTTAAATTTGTTCAGAAATGTAGTGCATTTTTTGTTTCACTTGAATAGCACGTTGCAGTTTTAGTTTGATTTACATGCGAACAGATTGACCGCGAAGTAAAAAATACTTTTTTTTTTACTTTTTTTAAATAAATTGCTTTCATTTACCATAAGAATGGGTCGCGGTAAAGCTTTAACCAATGACGAACAAATAAAAATCAAAACATATAGAGATTGTGGCCTTTCTGTAACTGAAATATCAAAAAAAATTGCTAAAAGCAGAAAAGTGATATCTAATTTTATTAAAAACGAGACGAACTATGGAAAAAACATGAAAGGCCGTGTAAATAGTGTGCTCTCTGACAGAGATAAGAGGGCTATTTTAAGAGAAGCTTCAAATTCGTACGATTCTGTGGACAAAATTAAGGTTAAAGTAGGTGTCCATGCTAGCAAGTCCACTGTATGGCTTGTTATTTCAGGAGCAAATCACCTCAAACGACTCAAATTAAAGAAAAACCACCACAGAAAGAAATGCGGTTGAAATTTTGCCGAGATAACAGGGCATGGAAGAACGAGTGGAAGCGCGTTGTTTTCTCTGACGAGAAGAAGTTTAATTTAGAGGGCCCTGATGGCTACAATTATTACTTCCACGATTTGAGGAAGGAGATTCACCAGTTGGATCGATTACACAGTCGAGTCGGCGGAGTTATGGTGTGGGGTGCGATTTCCTATTATGGCACCTGTGAGCTCCAGTTTTTAAGTTCCCCTATGAACGGAAAAAGCTTTTCCATCGTTTGAAAATCTTTTTGGTCAATTGCCGTGGACTTTCCAATACGACAACGCCCCAATACATACTGCCCGTTTGGTCAAATCGTGGATAGAGTCCAAAAATGTCACAGTTTTGAATTGGCCACCATACTCGCCGGACCTTAATATAATAGAGAATGTTTGGGGATGGTTGTCCAGAAAAGTTTACGAGTCTGGAAAACAATTTTCAACTAAAGCCGAACTTATTGAGGCCATTCAACGAGCGTGGACTGCAATTTCTCTCAACTATTTGAAAAATTTGTACGAGTCAATGCCTAATAGTATATACTAGGTTATTTTGAACAAGGGAGGCTCAACCCATTACTAGAAACCCATATTTAAATTTTAATTTTTATAAAAAAAAAAAAATAAATAAAATCCTCAATTAAATGTCATTTAATCCACATTTATTAAAAAATGTGCTATTCTAGTGAAACAGAATTTGTTTGTTATTTTTGAGTATTTTTCTTTTTTAAGTTGTATTTAAAAAATCGTTTAATACATTGAAATATTTTTTATTTTGTATTAAAATATATAACTATCACTACAAATGCAAACTAAAAATAATCCGCTATTTTTATTTCCTACAAAGATATAGGGGGAGAATTTCAATGTGAACGGTGTGCTATTCAAGTGAAACGCAGTGTATGTATGTATTGTACATATCCTTAAAAATACTTTTTTCCGTACATATTTCATACATACAATCTAAGAACAAAGTTCAAGCTAAACTTTCATTAGCGAATATATGTTGCTTTTACTATCATCAATAAATATACTAAATTTACTTTTACCAGCAAATATAGCGAATTTACTTTCATCAGTTTCCTAAAATACTTATCTCTATTAAAAGGTGTTTTAGGAAATTCCGACCGAAGCTTAGCTGCTGGTTCTCTTGCTCACTAACAATTTTGAGAGGTTTCCATATGAATTTAGCACAGACAACTACAACTTGTGTTACTTTAGGCTTTTCCGCTAAAATTAGTTTTTTCAAACTTTTAAAATTATAAATGTAACATTAATGTCATTAATATTTTTCACTGTGTTCTGCAAATTTTGGACTTCGCTTGACTTCTTTAAATTTACAATAAACATGGCGTGTTGAAAGCTTCTTTAGTCTGCAAGTTGTTGGTCTATTTTCGAAACTATTTGTGGTTTTGTAATTTCGACTAATTATATTTTTGATTATTTTAAATGCATACATACGAGTATGTAAACTAATAATTGATACCTTGACAGGCAATGAAAATTACATGCGATATTTATATACTAAGAAACAAACTAAATCAAAAGAACAAAATTGTAAATTATACTGACATACAGTAGCAGAACGGAACAACATGCCGTTTTCGAAAGTTTTTACGCTTTCTAATTATATTTTTGCACAATGTAATTTCACTAATTTTGAAAAATTCTCCTTAACTTTTGACTTCTTCTCGGAGATTAACCAGTACATACCAAAATTCGTACCTCATACTTAAGATATTCTTCGTCTTTGTGAAAGAAATTGATAAAATTATTATTTTCAAAATAGTTAAGAATTATTTTTTTCGTTTATAAATAAACTAATAATTTGTTAAATATTAAAACATTTCCTTTTTTTATACATATATACAAATTCCCTAAAAACTTTTTTCTTAGACTGTATGTTTCTGAATTGAAATGTGCTAAAAGACATTAACTTCAAAGTGTTTCGAAATTAATTTCGAGCATATTTAAATTTTTAGTTTATGGGAATAATGTGGGAATGTTACGAGCATGGCTGTATGAATGTACATCAGCGGTGCACAATCTCACGCTCTTACAATTATAATTGTGTTGGAAGCTGAAAATATATTTAACTTTCAGTATAAAAAATAATATATTAGAAACAAATAAAATGTAAAATTTACTGATCATAGAAATATGTTGGAGTACATAATGGTTCTACTGTCGGTGGATATTTATTATCACAATATCATGATATATATTCGGTTCGGATTTCACTTGATAACAATATCAGGCGGAATCAAGAATCTTGGAGCGCTGTTTGTTTAAATTATGAATTCTATTGGCTCATTGATTACGTCTTGAATCGTATTGTCGGCCGCCTTGTGTCGATAGTATCTCAGTACGGGAATTTCAGTTAATATTGCTTTTTGAAGAGAAGTAACACTCAGACAATTAACATGGCTACCGACAATAGTGACATTATGGTTTTAAAATGATCAAGTCGCTAAAATAGAGGTCGTACGTAGACTTTTCTCGGCTATTGCATGTACATATGTAAATACAATTTTTATGAATAAATTTCTTTTCCGTATATTATTTGTTTACATAATTATTCCAGATTTATTGTAAAAATAGACTGCGCCGGTAGTAAAGTCAGTAGTGTGCAATTTTATCAGTTCGATTCCTAGCAGTGGCAGGCAAACCTATACTATTACGTTTTTCGCTTGTATGAGTTACATATATTCTCCTTTTGAACTAGAGTCGCTGTTGCCAGAGTAGAATTGTGTCTCATATTCCCAATTTAAAAGGCAAATTTATTTAGACATGGAAATGGAAAAAAGTTACAAAATCAGTCTTGGTATGCATTGCATCTTTAATATTTATTTCGTATGCGCTAGTTTTTATGCATAATAAGTTTTCAAATTGTTTATCTGTCAAAAGAATTCGACTTTTGTTTCAATAAAGAAAATGTTGACACACAAATATAAATAAATCAATACAAATATTAAATATAATTTGCAAATGTATTTTGTTTGCTTATTACATATATGCAGAAATATGTCTCCAGAACTCTATTTCACTAGCAAGGGATAAAGTTAGACCTTCCCCAATTTTAATTAGTTTTCCTTTAACTTCGTGATTTTGATGCGCAGTGTCACGTAACAAGGATTCTTATGCATTTCGATAAAATTTTATATTTTTTTACAGTCACAAAAACGATAGTTGTAATTAAATAATTGAAATTTAATGTGCATGGAATGATTTTTCATGCGAAATAATTATCTGAAAATAAGTTTAGTTCACATTGCCCATTATACATATCTTCTTGCAGTTTGTTTCTATAAGTCCCCGTCCATACTGTTGAGTTTTTGCTGCAAAAGTTTTTTGAATTCTCTTTTGAAACTGCAGCCGTGTCCATACATGAATCTTTTGCTTCATGTTTAGTATTTTTTATTCCTCCCTTCTATCTTCTTTTTTTAATTTTTTTTAACATTTCTCAATACCGAATGTAAATATAAAATAACTACCCTGTGATAGGTGTGAATATTTTTTTTGGATATACATTTGAAGCACAAGGTATAATTTGAAGCAAAATGGTCGCTAAGAAGAAAAATTATATAATAACTTTTATATAATTTTATATATTTTTTTTTTAAATTTTTGATTATATTTCACAAAAAATTAACATACGTAACACGTGTAAACTAAAACAGGGTAGCTATTATTATGATAGATGTTAACAGTATACCAAACGAAAAGAAATAAAATGAAACGTCAAATACACCTCATATCAAAATGCAATGCAAATAAGAAATTCAACAAAAACTGCATGTACATGAAACAGAGTACCTACTTCCACTCCTCTTCCCCTTCTCGTCAACAAACTCAAAAGTTTTGCAGCAAATGTTTCACAGTATGGACGGGGACTAAGAGAACAAAAATTTTTCCTGAGAAGAAATTTTTTTTTTGTGGCAACACTGATTTTAAACAACAAGCGATAACACAGTCTGCTTCTTTGAATGCTCCAGAATGAGTAATGTTATTTAATTCTCTACAATACGTGTGTTTAAGTACGTGTAAATAAAAGAATAACAAAGCGCCCATGGCGGTATTTTACCTGACGCTGCTCTAATCTGTATCACCACGGAAATGAGTCGCATTCGAAAGATATTGAGCTCCATTAGATGTCGTCAAATTACGAACCGATTTGGTGTGTTCGATTTCTAAAAATTTCGTAACTTAATAACGGGTCAACGGATCAAAACCAAATTTGTCACGTTCAACAGATATTGAGCTCAATTAAATGTCGTGAGATAATGAAACGATGCGGTTCAGAAGATTTCGAAAATAAATTTTTCGAAGAAGTGTTTTATATTAATAAATTTTAAACTACAAAGCTACATCAGCTCTTAACGACAGAGCCGTCGATTACTGTTAAGTTAACTAAAATCGAGTGATTCTCGTTCGAGAGACATGGTTGACGAAAAATTTCGAAAATATGGTTTTCTTCTAATAACTCCAAACACTACTAAAAATGTTCTTGTCTTTCGTTGCCCGTAAAAGCAATCGAATTTCTACTCTGTTTGCAAACTTAACGAACGCATTCAAGTTATACACAATACTAATAACTCCAAAAATCTTCGTCAAATATGGTTTGTATATTCAGCAATTTTTATAGAATAAAAAAATGTATCGGATGCCGCTAAAGTCAGATACAGACAAAAGTCTGTACAGTAGTTCGAAAGATACTGACAGCAAAAATTTTCGATAATTTTTTTTGTTTTTAATTACCGCGTAATTTTTTGTTAAATCGATTTTCGATATGCATTAATTTTTCTAGACGAATGCTGCAAATTTGAGTGAGTTAAATGTATCGGGAAGTTTCAGGGATGGTTTGCAAGGCCAATACTAATTAATAAAATATGCTGGAATTGTAAAAATTATAAATGAGAATTTGATGTCACGGTAGAGTGTAGTGAGCAGTGTACTTGTCTTTCAGCGTGATCGTTCTTTAGGTGCGATTCTTAGCCGAGACTCTGGTCTGTAGTGCAAGTTTATGTACGTTACTATGCTCGTTCAAAATTACAGTATAATTTTAATTGTATTTGTAAAATGTAATAAAATATAAAAACAAGAAATAGGTAACTGATAATTATGAAAAAACATTAATGAAACATTTTGTTCTGCGTAATTTAAAAGAGCTGGGATTTTTCTCTAGTGAAGTTTGTTGAAATGTGAGCAAAACAAGAATGGAGTATGTGCACGAAAACCTTTATAGCGCACGTGTGAGGACGTTGGAGAGCAGAGTTTTCGCTTCTATGCACGCATGCTATGGGCACCACTGATGTACTTATAAAATTGGAATGTGTATCATTTAGAAATCAGAAATGAAACTCCTACTGATTTAAATTTTAAAAAGCTTTTAGCTTATATGCCAATAAAAATAATATGTCTTAATTAATTTAGGGTTATTGCACCAAGTAATCCTTATAGCCGCGTAATGATTTCAGTTGCTTTTTAAGTTTTGTTATCAAATCCGACGGCTGCACCAATATAGAAATATCGCGACCAACGGAATTGAGGCGGTCGCGTATTTCGTTGTCTTTACAAAATAAATTTAACGGACGGCCATTTATCTCTGTGAGAACCCAAAATGTTAAAGTAGTACCATCACATGACTGGGCCTGTGAATATGGGTATGGATTATGCTATTTAAAAGGCGAGTGACTTTTATTTTGAAATTTCAATGTTGTTTTACCTTTGGAGGTAGACCATGTCTAGCAGCCAAACTATTTGGTACTACATCAACTATAGTAGCTGTATTACCATCACGTATTAAACCTAAACATTGACCTTCTCTTTCGCGGCGTATAGCGTAACCTCGACCGAATGGAATACGACGAACCAACACTTCGACCTGTAATAAATGCATTATCTACTGTGAAAATCCTTTTAAATGAACAACTACGGTTCAAGTTCGATTCTTACAAAAAGTGTATTTGTATTTCGTATAATTTTGTTGGCCTCTGTTGCTGTTGTTACTGTTATGCCCGCTATGGAAAGCAATTGATCGCCAATATGTAAAGCATTATATAATACAGGGTGTTCTTTTTGCTTCCAACCAGTTACCCTGTTTTTTGTTTTTTTTTTTTGCGGAACCAAACTGTAAAATAATTAATAAAATAAATCATTGTATTCACTTACCAAACAGCACCGAAAGCATCAACCCATGCAATTGAGCCAATACAGTCTTTACGTCTCAATTGCAAACGGACACCACCAGGATGCATTATTTCCCGTCGTAATTGCATAACTTGTTGTTCCCTAAGACTCATACGTTTGGCTGGCGAAGTAATATTGTGTGGTGCTAAATTACCTGGACTAGAACTTACACCTAGAACATTTTCCGTTAAACGGAATGGCTGAGGAGGTTGACGTAAAGGAGGTAAGCCGACAGCGACATTACCACGAACGGATGAGTCATTGTTGTTAGTAGCGCGTGCATGACGTTGAGACTGAGCATCAGAGGTTGACGAACTACGTCTGCGCTGTTCAAAGGCTTCTGATGCTGTACGGTTAATGGCTATATGGGCGGACACTGGTAATTGTGATGGTGTTAAGGAATCCGTATTGGCAGAAACCATACTATTTTCATTGTTATTCGCAGTATTTGTAAGTTTAGTGTTGTTGGAATTAGCATTTGTAGTTTTTGTTTTTGTAACAGATGATTTGTTCACGAAGTGGAAATCTTTTCGGCTCGGCCTGCTGGTTATTACAGCTTCAGTTAGTCCTCTGGTTAAAAGAAACGGTAGCCTTGTTGTCACTGGTCTGTTGTTTGTGGGAGAAACAAATCTTCTTCTGGGCAAAGCCGGACTGCTAATCGCTATCGAGGAAACTGTGTGATCTACAGTTTGTTTGTTGTTTGGTTGTTTCACTTTTTTATCAGAACTATTTGTGGCACTTGCTGCTGATTTTGCCGAAGTAGACGCTGTTACATCTTCTTTGCTACGTTGTTTCGCGTTACCAGGATGTGGCATAATCCATTTCGGTGACTGTGCTATTGCATTATTCTGCGTAGATGTAGAAGTTGTAGGTTCGTCAATTGATGAACTTGTAGAAAGAAATACTTTTTCATAATGAAGACTATTGTGTTGATTTAAAGTGGTGTTGCTGGACGTTTTCAAATCACTTTCAATTTTTTCGTCAATGGCATTTTTTCTTAATGCTGCTGCTGATGTTTCGATACTCATTTCTTCACTGGTCATCATCGCATTATTCACAGCAATATTTGTGATTCCGGACGTATTCGCTGATAATATTATTTTTTTAGGCATTTTGGGTGTGGACGTATGTGAAATTGTGGCCGATGATGAGGGTGCTGAAAAACATGTGCCATAAGCATTATCAGAACCTGCGACATGTACTGTTGTTATTTTATTTTGTTCGTCTATTGTTGTCGATGAGGAAGAAGCACTATTAGATGCTGACATTTTTAAATTTTTAACGGGTGTTGTGTACTGATTAGCTGCCTTTGGGGAATTGCCTATTACGTGTATAGAACTGCTATTATTATTATGATTGTGGCTGTTACTAATGTTACTGTTAATACTACTGGACGGAATTATTTGTACATTGCTTTTGTACTCATGTTGTTTGATGTTTTTTGTGACAGACACATGAGCATCGGGGAATTTAAAAACATCTGCTATTGTTGTCGTTGTTTTATGCGGCAATTTTGGTGGTTCATAATCACTTTCACCACAACTATTTGCTATTTGTTCGTTCGGGTGTTCTGTAGATACTTGTATTATTGTGATATTTGAATTGGATGTGTTAGTAGATGACGACGGTCTTGTATTTTCCGAGCAAACTTCCAATTCCGTAATGTTATTTCCCTTATTGCTTGTATTGGCCATCATAACGGGTGATAATTTCTTATTAGGTTCCAATTTATGATTAACATTTTGTCTGTTTGACTTATCTACAGCTCCAGCCGATAATGAACGTGATGATTGCGGTCTGAAAATATAAAACCATTCATATAAAAGCTTAACTCGTATTCTGGTATCAAATTCGGAGTATAAAACTAAAAGTTGAGCTAATTTGAGTTGGTCAAATTTTAAAAATGAAACACCCGCAAATACTAGGAATATTTTTCGTCGTTTATCGTTCGTTTACGCCTTTATCGAAGAAATGCTATAAATATTGTCTACATTTTATATATTTTAGATGGCGTAACATTTTTGTTAAAGTAAAAGTTTCTAAATTTTGTACAAATAGCTTGGTGAGCTGAGTTGGAGAAATAGGCATCCCATCTCCTTTACAAAGATAAAGAATTTCTATACATTAGGAGAACACTCACAAATTACCCGGCCGCCCATCATCAATCATCATCGGTTGAAATTTGGTATGTAGATTCCTCTTTCCATGTTTAGATCGCTCATAAGGGACTTTTAATTTATTATATCTACATACATACATATCGAGCCTTTGGTGCAATACCGTCGTAATTCAAAAAATCGTGAACTGAGAAAAATGCATTTGAAGTTTCGAGCCATCTTTTTGATAGTATTTTCGTTTACTAAAGTTATTTTTTTACAAGTTTTTAAATAAAGAAGCATGTTTTGTAATGTTTTCTGTTTGTAAATTTCTTGTCATAAAGGAAATATTTCATTATTGCAAATAAATATTGTTGGAAATAGCTGGAGGCAATAAAGACATTTGTAGCTGTAGAATCTGAACAGTTAGAGATAGAACCATGATCTTTTTTCCTTTAGATATATATTTCCCCAAAGATCATTTCTGCATACCCAGCTCAAAAAATTCAAATTTTGAGTTACTACGGTATTGCACCAAAGGCTCGATATGTACTCGTATATTGAATTCATATGCACAACTGCGCAGTTGTAACGTAATCAAATCATGGAATATTCATTGGTTCTCAGCATTCACTGAAATGACGAGCTGATTTGTTACATTCGAACACATGGTCGCTAATGACACCCCTGTGCTCAAATCATGCGCTCTTCACCTGAGTTGAACCAGTTCATTTCCAGTCATTTACAATAGAACTTATACATTAACTGAATCTTTTGTGTTTTTTTTTTTTTTTTTTTTTTTATCTAGGACCAGGGCCCTATTCCACAAAAGAACTTATCAACTTTTCACTTTGAACTTATCAAATTGCATTTTTTGGCAAAGTGAAAAGTGTTTCTGTTCCACAATATTCTTTGCAAATCTCACTTTGAATTAAGCAAATTTTTGTAAATACTTTGCTCTTTTTGTAAAGTCTTTGTGCTCTTCAGCAAAGTGAGTGTGCAAAGTGTTCCACAAAGCATTTAATCATCTTTGCATTTCTGTCTTATCACTTTTTACTTTGCATTGCAAAAAACACATTTTATAATGAGCCGCAAAATTCAAATGGAAAAAAAACTTGCGGTGTTACAAGTAATTCAAGAAAAAAAAACATTTTATTTGCCAGTTTTCAAAACAATAAAAAAAAGTTTTTTTTTATAAAATTATTATAAATATATATTAAAGTTAACATTTCATTTTGAAGGTAAATAAAATAGATAAACAGACTGCTTGGGAAGAAGTTTTGAAAAAAGCCCAATCCCTCAAACTGGCATCGGCCTAAAAAACATGGACCTATGCGAGGGACTGTTTGTCTTCACTATCGTCGAACAAAAACTCACGTTTTAACATTTTGAAAACTTCACTATTTATAACAATATGAATTTGTAAAGCGAACGTTTACCTTGCAAATTTTTGACAAATTTATCAAAATTTTTGTGGAACGAAACAGCATAATTATTTGCAAAGTCTTTGCAAATTACACTTTTCAATATTAACTTTGCACTTTGCACAAGAGAACGTACGTGGAACAGAAATTGCAAAGAGAATATAAAAATTGAGAAGACTTTGCAAAATACACTTATCAATTTTAACTTATCACTTATCAAATTTTACAGTTCTGAGGAACATAAAGTTTTGCAAATTGACGAAAAATTTGATAAGTGCAAAGTGAAAAGTTGATAAGTTCTTTTGTGGAACAGGGCCCTGCACTCAGGATATGACTCCTATACATGCGAAGCATTGTGCTGGGAACTATAGGAACGTTCTTTTCTTTTTATGTTCGTAGCAGTGCTGAAGCTTCGGTTTAGTAGTCATTTTTATTATTATTTTACTTCACCGGTGCTACACAATACCGACGAAGGAGGGCGTTCTGATGTGTCCGTTTGCTGGGTATCTGAATTTATTTTTAATGCCAACTTAAATTTTAGCACGATTATCACTTTGGAACTCATGGAAAACACATTCAACTCTGATGATTAAAATAAATTTTTAAATGTGTTACAGGTACTCTTTAATCCATGCTAAAACGCAACCAAATAATGGAACATTCATTGGTAATAAGCAGTCATTTTAATGACGAATTGTTTTGTTAAATGTGAACACATGGTCGCCAATGACAGACACCCCTATGTTATGCGTTCTTCAACTAAGGTGAACCAGTTCATTTGCAATAGAACCCTATTTCTATTCTTTTGCACGTCTGTTTTTTATTTTTTCATATTTAACGCATTTATTTATTTATTTTTTGGCGGGAAAGAATAATAGTGGACTATATATCATCATCTGTGATACGTAGTTCGTTATTGGTTGTGAGATATGGATCGGTAAATTCGCCTTCCACATTAATATTATCACCACTACTTTCCGCGGTAGGAAATAACCTTGGCAACTCTAAAAAGCTATCGAAAATGTTTCAAATATCGGTGCAAATTTGATTTTATAATACATACATAAATTTATTTTTTATATTTGTAATAACAATGGAATTAAATAAAATAAATCAAAGTAAAACTGAGCCAAGCATTAACAATTCACAGGATTATGAATTGAAACCTTATGCACTGGATCAAGTATATAAAAACCAGTTAACAGAATTAAGGGATTTAATACTTAAAACAGCGCAACCTAAAGATATCGAATTATGTCACAAGTGGATAAAAGTATTTAATCGAATTTCCAAAACAGAGAAAATGGCTAGGAACTGCTTATGCACTCTTATGATGGAACAAATCAAAGACAATTGTTACCTGCAATATCCCTTCACTAATTTACGAAACTGCGATCGAAATTTAGAATATGTTTTACGTGAGTTAGATGATCAATTCAGTGGTTCTTTAAGCAATCGCAGTCTTCCCTCCGGATATGAAAATTCAATAAACCCACATGGTTTTATAACTGAAATTACTAGTGACCAACAGCCAGATTCAACAGCGATTATTGAAGAAAATCAGAACGTTGAGTTAAGAACTGCAGCTATTGAACTAACACGTGAACTGCAATCTTTACGAATACAATTGACCGAAAAACAAATTGAAAATGTCAAACTTAAAGAATTAGCTGAAAAGTTTCGCACAGAGAAAGAAACACACGAAGAAATGTTGGACAATTTGAAAAAGTCTATCTTAGAAAGTATAAGGGAAATACTATTAAATATGGAACAGCGTGACATGATAAAAACACAATTTAAATTATTTCAATATATTTTTGCACAATTCTCAACTGATAAAGAATTCACTGATATACTAAGCAAATACGATGTAGATTTACAATATGTTTTGAATAGGCAATTGAAATTTTACTTTGATAAACAAAAGTCTATAATTGCACGACACATCTGTCGCAAATTTGTTAAAAGCAAAACAAAGCTGCGGGAGAAATTCAAAAATCGCCTAACTATGCAGACTGAATCTTACAAATTGCAATTAAAATTGGCTAAACTAAATGCGTTTTCAGTATTGCGACAAATATTTATTAATCACCACGACGAATTCCATAGGCTTGAAGGATGGGAAGTTTTAAAAGCACTTGAAGATAAATACCAAAGAATTGTTAAATGTGACTTATAATTTCCGGCTTTTTTTTATATCTGTATGTATGAATATTAAATTTCTAATATGCATATATTTATTGCAAGTGTTAACTTTTATTGCAGATAGGTTATATATTTTTTTATTTAAAAAATTGTACTGTAGTCTTTTTAATGATTTCTCGGTAGATGACTACAAAATTAAAAAAGATTAGATTTTTTGAGTCTACATTTGAGCATATCTATGCTCTTTTTTTATTGTTGGCAATGGCGAAATCAATTAAATCCCTTTCGAATAAATCAAATGAAAAAAGCAAATATACAGATAATCTTTTAGAGGACGGCTACTGCAGCCGCACTAACACATCTACGTAAATATTGATGTGTGCCATACATCTGTTTATGAATACGATAAATCCCAGTCAGCATTTGGAAGATTGTTTTGGCAGAAATCACCAAACTGAGTCTTTTAAGACTACCTCAGATGACTAAAAACGGATTCATCAGTTGTGCGCTTAAAAAATACCCGAAAATGAATCCGACAAATGCTTGGAAAGCGACTTGTTTAAAAAACGCAAATAATATGTATAGAATGTACGCAATCATAAATTCATCATGTAGATGCCCGAAATGTGACTGTATTAAGAATTTTTATTTTTATTTTGGAGTCATATTTAGCGCATCTTGAGGATGAAGAACTGTTTCTTATGGTTTTTGCTACTGTTTATAACGGGACAAATTTTCTTACTGATTTTGAAAGAAATGAGTTTTGTGAATTTATGTTTATTTGTGTGGTAAGCTCATGGTGCAAAGAACAATAAAAGTTGATTAAATTAAAGAGTAATAAATAAATAATGAAAAAAATAAAAGAATATACTTTCTTTATGTTATACCAAATAAAACAAGACTCACTAACGGCTAGTAATATGACTGTAAAATGGCTTGAAAAAGTGTCGTAATTGATTGTAAGTACTATTGCAAACTGCCTCGAAAATGAGTCAGAAACGCGAGTCATAAAAGACTCGTTTTGAAGAGTCGTATCTAGGGTACCATTTTCTCCCGACAAAACAGTCGTTTTCGATTCAAAAACGAGCGCGAAAATGAGTCAGAAACGCGAGTCATAAAAGACTCGTTTTGAAGAGTCGTATCTAGGGTACCATTTTCTCCCGACAAAACAGTCGTTTTCGATTCAGAAACGTGCGCATAAATTATTAATTTAATCGCGAAGAAGAATAAAAAAGACTCGAATATGATCAATAATTAATTAAAATGCTGACTGGGATATAGAAAAATGTTATTTTTCATATTACTTACCTTGGTATGAGACGTTCGCAACGCAATATATTTTCTAAATTTCTAATCTGATCTGAAATTGAGAAACATTTTTTTAAATATTTTTACTCGAGCATTATGTGTTAAAGATAATATTTACCAGCTGAAGCACGATGACCAGCGAAAACATCTAAGCGGACACTATTGCTAGCAAAAGATACATTTATATCACTAGGAATTGCACTGGGTTTACGTAGTAATGGACCTACACATTCTTCTTCTGCTGAGCTATCACTCAAATTCAAATCTCTTTCTATTGCTAAAGAAAGAGATGATGATGCAGTTGCAATGTCGTCTGGTTCAACAGATGATGATGATGAATTAGCATCATTTATTTGTTCGCTGTACGCACTAATAGGATCTGATAGCATATTTAAGAGATTTTGTGTAAGAGTATTTGACATGGAAGTTAAATGCGTAACAGCTGATGATGAGGTGGTTGTTAACGCTGGTGTAGTTAATATAATTGGTGTTGTTGTTTGAGATATGGTTGACGTTGTTGTTTCTGTGGCGTTGGAGTCGCATGATAAAATTGTGTTAATAGAATTTCTTACTTCATTATTTTCAGCAATCGTGGAGTTTTGTTGGATATGATGCTGAGTACTAGGAGGTACAACTCTTTCAACACCTGGAACTATAGCAGCTGGCACAGGTGGAGGCGCTGGCAATGGTGAAGTGGGATCTCTTGTGGGTAATAATGGTGCCCTCACTTCTGGCAGTTTTGTGTACAGATTTTCACGCGGTGATAGTATTTTCATTTCTCTCAATTTTGAACGTAGTGTTTCGACCCACTCTTGCATAATATCCCTGTATATACATATACATAAGTATATTAATGAATCACTTTTTAAAATTATAATTAACGTTAAATATAAAACAAATTATCATGGTACAAATAGGAAGATTATTTGATTAATTCCAATAAGAAGTTTCCAAATGAAGCCGACTGATTAAATCAAAACTAGTAGGCGTAGAAAAAATTACTTTTAGTCAACAAGATATTAGACTGGTTTGACTCGGCGTCTTTTCTTCATTACATTTCACTTTCATTTATTAATTCTTTTCAAAAAGACCTAGCCTAATAGGCCATAATCGGTACCACTATTCTACTCATTTCTTCATTCTTATAATTCGTTTAAATAATTTTAATTTTTCATCAAATAAGAAGAACTATCAAGCAACTGGAAAATTATTTTTCAAATTACAAATTTCACAAAAGCAAAAGAAACAGAAATTTCTGTAAAAAAACTATTTTTAAGAGTTCAACTTACCATGACATTGCGTGAAAACGTACTACTTCATTGCACAGTGTAACTACAAATTCGAATTCATGTGAGTTAGGGATTAATGCGTGAGATATATGTAATGTATCCTGCATGGAGACAACCCATTCAGGGTTATGTGAAGGAGCCTGTCTAGGTTCAGCGTAGCCTTCTAATAGAGCCTCGGTATCATCGTGTACACAAAATACCACCCAACTGCGTTCAGATTTCTAATTAGAATTTTCAGCGTAAATTAATAACAAAACATATGTAATTGCTTAAGTTACGTTTCCAAACTTACTTTGGCCCCCACACAGACTTTTTTACCCTCCGCTGTCAAACGTTTGAGCCAGGTGTTTTTATGTATTTCACGAAACTGTGCAGTCATTATAGGTATTACGCCTGCCGCCACAACTTGAGTTTGTTGTTGTGATGTTGATTGAGGACGGTTACCATGTTGAGAAGCTATTATATTCGTTGCAGCAGTCACCGCAGAAACGGTCGATGTTGTATTAGCTGTCGCAATGGAGGAGCTCATCATTTGCTATCGTAACTTTCTCAATTTTACTTTTTATTTTCTCTTAATTTGATTTTTCTTCTCGTTATTATCTTATTGGAAATTTTTGATTCTATTATTTGTTGGCTATTCGTTAGTGTGACATTATTATCTTACTTTACCACTCTTATTTAACTTATTGATGCTATCGTCAACGTGAAACACCTGCTTTACATTTTATTTATAGAGGTGCCTTTCTTTTTCATCGTTTGCTGCCACTTGGTATTTCTTATTGTATTTCCTTTCCGTGTGCCGCAGTTTCACTATTTTTGACAAATTGGTCCTTGAGCCATTCCATTCTTTTACAGCAAAATAAATATGCTTAGCTGACGCTGGTTATTTGTCAAGGCCCATCAATTAACGGGCCTTGTATTTACTCTTGACAATTTCAATACCTTTAATATGGTTGGTGTATTTGAATGTAGCAAACCTATGCAAATTTTAACAAACCATTTGACAATGCAATTTCCCCTTAAACAAGGCAAATTCATTCCCAGTTAAACTCACTACCAAATTCGATCGCCAGCTGATACAAGAATTTGTAACGTATTTTTGTGCCGAACGTCAAAGTTTGTTGACTTTTGTGAGAAAGTTAAGAAAAGTGGTTGTAAATAATTTAATAATTTAATAATTATAATAATAAAATAATAAGAATGCAACTGAAAGCAAATCAGCTTATGAGAATTTTAGCTAATGCAGCCACCTGGTATGAATTCGTCTTGAGTATCAAGGCGTCTTTAACAAGGTGGCGTTGAAAGGATTTGTTGTACTACGCACATGTCGATTGCTCGAGATATGTCAAACACAACTTCTGGAAATATTACAAAAACACTGTGTTTTGACGTTTATTGTATAAACGTAGATCCAGCAAAACATTTCCGCCTGTTTTAACAACTCCACCTTGTTTGATACGTCCTGAACAGTATGTTTAGCATGTAGTCTTGCCAAATTTTTTAAAAAGGTCCAGAAGCAATCGAAATGATTTGCTTACAAAATGATATTCTAAATCATTTCAAAACTATGAAATATCACATTCTTAAAAATCTTTCCTTAATCAATATTTGCCTTTCAGAATTTAATCCACTCACAATTTTTTGCTAATACATTCATACTTTTAAAATTTGAAAACAAATTCTTTAGGCACGTTTTGTTTCAAATTAATGGCAGGAAAACAGCTGTTATTAATTTTAAGGAGCAAATTTGTAGTTTTTCTTATTGAATGTTCTTGTATTTATTATATTTCTTAGTTCCTCTAATACTTTCAATGAAGCAAATAATTTCACTTGTTTGCTGGACGGATATATTTTGAAAATAATATTGCGCAAAGCTTGCGTGCAGACTACGTGACAGCTATCACTACACATGACTTTTGCAAGCAGAATGTGTAAAAATTAGTACGTGTGGCTGCAGCTACACATGTCATGTAAAAAAAACTTCGAACTGCACATGTGGTAACACTGTTGGCAACATTTTGTAGTAAATTTTAACATAGCGCAGGGGCGCAAATTCAACAAAAATCATTTCTTTTTTTTAAATAATTGCAAACATAGGCTATATAGGAATCTGTGATTGCAAATCCATAACAATTTTCTAATATTAAAAATGAGTGAAGAATTCAATATTTTTAAAAATCTAGACGATTTAAGAAACAGTAAGTATCTAGTTTTTTGTTTTACTATAACTGTGGGCATACAATTTTTCGTTCAATTATAATTTTTCTAGCAAATTTACTGAAAGATCTGATACCATTGGAATCCACTGTTGATCTGAATGACAGCCAAGACCTAGCAAATGATGATTTTGATTTTGACTCTCCATTGAATAATAAGAGCGTTAAAAAAACTCCTACAAAAAGACAGCCTAACAAAGGGAAAAAGACAACCCAAGAAAAACATGTTAAGAAAAAAGTGACATCGCGTCGAAGTTCAATATCAACTGATGGATCTATATCGCCTCTGATGCCATTGTTGGAAAATTTAAGCAACAAAGTAGACGAGGTACCGCTTGGTAGAAGAACAAGGAATTCATCAAAATCACGTAAAGAAATTGATGAAGTAAGCACAATAATAGAAAGTATTGTTGCTTCCTCACCCAAGGGCAGAGGAAAAGCTAAAGGAAGAGGTAGAAAACAAAGTAGTACCCGCGGCCGAGGCAGAGGGGGAGGCAGTATAAGTGGCTCTGCTAGTAACTTACAAAATAATTTTATCGGCAGTTCCCTTTCAAACTCATCTTCACTTGCGTACGATGAGCAATTGCCAAGCTTAAATTTAAACATTATGGAAAGTGTTTTGCAACTAGGCAGTCGTGGTCGTCGCAGAGGGGGTTCTCAAGTTATGCGCGGCCGACGCCAATGTTTAGCAGAAATTGCAGCTCGTTGCACTCAAGTTGATTTTATAGACTTGGTTTCCAGTCCTATGCCCCGTGTGGAGGGCTTTATTGATTTAGGCTCCGATACAGAAGAAGCAATCAGAACGACCAGAAGCAAAATGAAAAATCAAATTGAGTTTTCTAGTAATTCGGAAAAAAATAAGAATTCCACGAGCACTTTAAATATTTCACTCGATGAGGACAATCCTGAAATTAACATTAAGGTTAATTGGAAGGGCAAAGTAGAAGCTTTTAAGTTGCGGAAACATCAAAAGTTTTCTATTATTTTTCAACAATTGGCCGAACGCGAAAATATCAGTATCGATAGCGTTGTTTTCAACCTAAATGATCGAATAATTATGGCTGACGATACACCCGATTCAATTAATTACAAAATTTTCCAGTTTATAGGTAAGTAACATTTTTTCAGTCAACAACTTAGGTGACGTTAGGTTAGGTGGCTGACCCTCTCCGAAGGAGAAAGCTTTACTTAGGCTAGAGCTCAGTCCCATTGTGATACCACAGGAAACAGCCAGGGTCTAGGCGATAATCGATTTATAAGAGTAATGCTCAATCTGCACTAGGCTACCGAGACACCTTAACTTAAGATTCAGATATTTTAAAGAGTATAAGACGCATTAGGTAGAGCGAAAAATAATTACATAAAATTTATATTACCCACTAGCCCGTAATTAAAAACCAAATATGATGAAATTATCTGCAGAGAAAATAACTTATCACTACGATGAAAAGTTTTCAGCACGGCAAAAATTATTTTAAACAATTAAATAAGAACGAAAATTCCTTGAAATTAGCACGATTTATTTTTTAAATTCGTATTTGTTTTTTTTTTATTAATTGAAAAAAAAAAGAAAACAATAAATTTAATTTTGAAACTACAATAGTTAGATAGTGAAGCTTCACCTCCTGTCATTTCTCTAACTATACCTTTCCTCTAGTATCAGCACAATGTATCGCATGAGTAGGGGTCATCTCCTGAGTGCTGGTCCAAGCTAAAAAAATTAACCTAATAATTGCAATTAACCACTAACAACATTTTTGAATTTTTCATATTAAAACTTCTACATGCTGGATGAAAAATTTCCAAAAGTAGAAAAAATATGTTGCATGTCACACGATGAATTTAAATATTGCTAATTCATATGTCGATAAAAAAAATTGTTGTATTGCAATTATTGATTTATTTATTCAAAAAAGGAACTTGTAAAGTTAAGAAGTTTAAGAAATAGTATAAAAATTTGAAATAATGGCAAGAAGAAGTGGTGAAAAGCATTATAAATTCAGCAGCATCACCGATATTCAGCAAATATTGAAAATCGTTCGCCCTATGTACTACAGGGAACAAAAAAAAAATTATAATACAGTTTTAAAGTTATAAAATTTTGTTTGCAAAAAAAAAAATTTAAAGTTTACAAAAACGTTTGCGATAGAAAAAGAGCTAATATTTAAGTCGCAAAGATAACTATTATAAAAGACAACTGCATTAAAAAGTTACACGCTTTGAAAGTTCAACAATTTCAAGTAGTTCTTTTTAATACTTTTTCATATATAAATTGTTGAAAAAAACATTAATGGCTCAAGTAGCGGTTCTTTGTGAAATGTTCACAAATTTCTGTAGATTTATACATTTTTATATTCGTTTTTTTTTTATCATATTTGCTTGGAATTGAAAACCAAGTTCAAAGAGTAAAATATAACTTTTGGGCAGCTTGATAGGTCAAATCTTACACTGTGCATCGGTAAACATCTTCAGGAAATTAAAAAAAAAATCTGCGAATTTTGGTATGATCTCGACTAAGTAGCAGGTCAGGTTTGAGGAAAGAAACACATCTAATATAAAATGTTGGAAAATAATAGGTCTGTTCCAGTTGCATAACAAAACAGTCCGGACTATTGAGAGTAAAAAGAAAATTACTCTCTGAATGTGACAAAGTTGTCCAAAATTGCTGGAACGCAAAAAAACAGAATTGCTTACTTTGCTTACTTTCTCAAATGAATTTTATTTTAGTGAATTTAGATGCTTAAAATGCATAATATTTTAAAAGAAAAACATTTTCATCACTGGCAAGAGCTATAAAAAGAAGATGAAACTAAACTGGAAAAAAGTAAAATCCATTTTTTATAAAAGAAAGTGATAAATATGCACAAATATATGTACTTACAACTTCAATTGTATTTAAAAAATCTTTCATTTTGCTTTTTGAAAAACTTTTTTTTTTAGCAAATTTTCTGATTAATTTCTTAGTTTTATATGTGAATAAAAAACAGCTAATAATTTACATAATTCTAGCGCGAACTTACCCAAAGAAATAGGTTGTGCAACTTTGACAGGAAAGAAAAAATTTTATTCTTTCATTTTCTCTCAAAATTGCACAAAAAATGTTATCTGGGATGCTTTTGGTGTAATATGTGCGTGCTGTTTTGTTATGCACCTGGAACAGACCTAATTTTTTTAAAACAGTTTTTGTTAAAGAAAGTCAACTAATGTAGACCCCTTACCTTGTGATTACGAATAAACATTTTTTTTTCTCGGTTATCATTTTTTACTTACCACGAAAAGTGTCGTTTAAAATATAATGTTTAAAATTCAACTAATCAATGAAAAGAAACATCTAAAAATAGAAATATATATGTATGTGTAATAAAAAAAAAAGTAAACTCATGGATTTGTTATGTTTTTGTTTATAGATTTTTGGTTTTGTGTTTGGTATTCAACTTCAATTCTCAATTGATTAGTTGAATTTTGAACATTAGAATCTTCGATTTGTATTCAGAAATTAGGAAAAATCCACTGATGAGCTAAGTAAGCATTACTGAAATAGTACTATATGGATATGCTTTCCTCCTCAGTTATTGAGTTTACTTTTATAAAAAAAAATACTTTATGAGAATATCATAAAGTATGTAATAATACATTTCACATAAAATTTTTTTCGGGAAAAAACACAATTTTAAAATTAGAATCATATATAAAGAGATATTCCCAAAATAAATTCAGTTAAAATACAATACTACATGTGCACGGTGTTAGATTTTTATATTCTTTTGTCGTTTAAAATATTTAGCATGAAAACATCGAACAATAAATTAAATATTTTATAGATGGACGAGTTCTATTGAGTCGCTTTAATTCAGCAGGGTCGGCAGCACCAGTAGTTAGAAAACGTGATCCTAACCAAATGACTCTTAAAATCCAGTCGGATAAATGGAAAAGACCCCTACAAATAAACATTATGAAAAGTGATCAATTTCGCATTTTATATATAAAATGTGCCGAAGAATTAAAAGTTGACGTAGATCAGTTAAAATTGAGGTAAATTATTTTGAACCAAAAACAGAATATATTTTCAATTCATCATTTCATAAAAAAACAACATTAAATGCTTTATTACAGTTTTGATGGTGAGTTGTTAGAACTTAATGGCACGGCAACGGATCTTGATTTAGAAGGTGGCGAAGCGATTGATTTGCGTGTAAAAAATTGATCACTAGAAGCTCTACATATTAAAATAATATACATTTATTAAAAATTAAATTGTGACTGGTGTTTTTAATATTCATATTTCTACAACTTTTTTTACGTTTTTGTTATTTTGTATTTTTTGGCTTTTATGAGTTTCAACATGTTTTTTTTTCTCTATTTTTATAAAATTCTTATTTTGTCTTATTCCACTCGTCTATACCTGTTCTCCATAAAAAATTGTAAGGCCAAGTAAATATGGGGAATTGATGAAGTAGTCCACACTAGTAAAACGTTTAATGTAACTTCCGCATATGTGGAAAATAGTGATGATGATTACTATGCACAGGAAGGAACAATTCAAACAATATTTAAATTATTCCGGCGATAAACTAAATGAATCAGAACATGTATTGCTTAATTCAAGGATTGCCTTGCTTCTACTTTGCGTAGTAATATTATATACATATAATACATATATTTTACATAAGTATTCCAATTTATTCTAAAATAAATATGTGTATTTTATTTCGAAACCATTTTTTGTTATAATAAAATATTTATAAAATTATGTAACTATTTTTCCATTTATTCTCGGGATGAAATTTATATGGGTCGTTTATGGATTGCAACCGAACCGAAGTTGAGTTGCCTATTGTTGCATATTCAATACTGTACTCAGAAATAACAAACACGTAGACGAAAAACTAAAAATTGAATTTCCTTAAAAATATTGGAAACTATATGTACATATATGGAATATTTAAGGATTTATTAATGACAAATATGTACTTGAAATACTAATTGCAAGATATAAGCAACTATGAAAATTATAAAAAAAAGGCACCAAAACAAATTTATTATTATGTCTGAGCACATATGGTCCAGTCAGCGGCGCCTTTCGTATATTTTGCAAATTTATTTATAAGATATATTATTATATACTTATAAATAAATTGATAAATACATATATGATTCCAATTATAAAATTGTGCTTTTTCCCGAAAAAATATATGAAATATATTTTTACACACTTTATGATATGCGCGTAAAGTATGTATTTAAGAAAACAAACTCAATAAAATTGATTATTGAGGACAAAATTATATCCATATAGTACTATTTCGCTATTTTGCTCATCAGTGGATTTTTTCCTAATTTCTGATTACAAACTTAAGATTCTTCTTATATTATGAATACGTCAGTAGGTATTTAATTATTTGTATAATAGTACGGCACTGACAACGCCATTTGGGACCGATTTCTTAAAGTCGGCCAGACTTTTGTATGCCCTCTGAATGAATCGTGGGATTGTGTAGGATAGTCAATGAGGACTTTTAGGCAGGCTAAGGACGATGCAAAAAGTTTATGCACCACGTTTATCATTCATGTTGCATATTTGACACAAATACTGCAACCAGCAAGTAAACCATAAACGCAACATCAATTCTGAATTGAATAAAGATGCAGAAACACGGTTGAAAAAATACAACTTTACAGCTTTCTTGTTTCCACTGAAATGAATCTGTAAAAACACTAAACAACGATTCCTACTATGCAACCAGCATCAATGTAACCAGAAAATATCAAAATATCTTGATGTTTTTGCAACGCCGTATGCAACACGAAGTGAAAACTTAAATATGCCTACAGACTATGGAATCAGCAACGAAACTTGACTGGTTGCATCGTCTGTAGCCACCATTAGAGATACTGCATACGGGGAAAATACTTAAACAAAACATCGACAGGTGACAATTATCAACTACTCGTACAATAGCCAATGAAAAAATAATTTATCTTATACAGGAACTATGTATGTACTTATATAACAATGACTTGTTTATGTGTATGTGTGTTTGTGCCTTATGGACAGCTAAACGGCTGCACCGATTTTCTTGCAATTTTCACAGAATCTCTCTCTGTATATCTGGAAGGAACTAAAGGCTATATAAATTTAAAAAATTCCAACTAGCTGTTGCCACGTCTATACCTTCTAAATATTTATTTTTCTATATCTTGAGAACGCTTAAAGTGAAGGTTTCTGAATATGGTTCAAATGACTTTGTAAAACAAATCATCAGTCAAAAACTGGAAGGTATTGGACAAGAGGGCGTGGTACCTCTCATACAAACTAAATATTGATTTCAATATACATATCTTAAGAACGGTTAAAGTTAAAGTTTCTGTATTTGGTTTGAGTAACTTTCTGGCCAGTACAAATCATCTGTTAAAAAGTGGGCGAAATTGGACAAGTGGGCGTGGTTTACGTCATAATAACAGAATTTTAACATTTATTTCAGAAGAAAAATTGTTAAATGTTGTTTTTGTTTTAAATGTAATTAAGCGAACGAACGATATCGTGTGACATCGTGGTCCAGGCAGTTAATATATAAATAACTATTTTAATAAAAGCCAACAATTCGCAAACGTGAACAATTCCGATTTTAATTAGTTTGGTTTCTTCGTTATTGTTTATTTATGAAACAGCTGATTGCTTGCCCAAACTAGCCCACAGAAAAAGTGCGGGCGGTTTCATGCATGAAGTACAAGAATATTACTCTCTCAAAACGTCTCTCCTTTACGCAATTTTTGTGTACGGGAACGCTTTCTGTTAAGATTGGGATCACGCGTGTCCCCTATTGAGAATAAAGAAACATATCTAATATTTTGATATTAAATTTGCACATTCATATATGTAAACATTTGATAACCGTCAATACTTGTAATTTAATCGGGAGCGCACTGTATTTGGATATACAGGGTGTCTGGTAGCAGATTTATTATTATATTATTTTTCAAACTTAAATAAAAAACGTAATAATTGACACAACGTTTTATTAAGAGCATTGAACGATGGAATGGAAATGCGGAAAAGAGTATGTCTTCCAGATCCTTTTTTAAAATTTCATGAATAATCGCTCTTGGAAGTCCCAGTGAGGCTGCTCTTTTTCGTATTGAAAGTCGCTAATTTTTACGCAAACTGCTTTCAACCAGTTCAATGTTTTCGGGAGTCCCTGGGCCCTGGCCGTGGGACATTCATAGCCGAAGCAGTTGCGCGGAATCTCTGCACCCACGAACTCATTAAATTTACACTGCGACCATCACTTATTCACCGAATACCGAACTTTGAACAAAATTGTCGACGAGCAATTACGTAAGAATCATTACTCTTGAAAAATGTCTCCACAGTGAACGCGCGATGATCACTCGACCACTGCGACATCGTGACTGACAAATCCGCTCAATCGATATTTTCAACGGCGCCAACCTTCCTCCGCACCGTTTATTACTTTTTGAAATAATCGTATTTGAAAATATAAATTTGCCACCAGACACCCTTTACTAACGAAACGTCGTTTAGAAATAAATTTGTTTTTAATTAAGGTGTTTCGTCACTTTACAACTTAAAAATAAGTTGCACTAAAACTTGCAATTTCGTCTTTGAAAAGTTCGTAACATTGGCAGTATTGAAGAGTTTGAAATAAAACCTAAAAAAAAAACGAAACAAAAACCAATTTTCCTGAAGAAGCTACACAAAGGAGTAGCGAAATATCGAATAAAAATAAATATTACATAAGTATATTAAAAAGACCTATAGCTTAAATAATTAGTGTTATTAATAATAAAAAACTAAAAAAACAACACTAACAAAATAGTTTTAAACAAACAATGTAAATCTTTTAAAACTTGATTTCTGGTGGTTAAAAGTATAGAAGAAACTCACTCTTTTTAACAAAACTGAAGACGGAACCAACCCATTATTTACAATCATTAGAAAAATTTCAACCGACATCAAAATAATGTGAAAAGCCAAAAAAAAAATGTTTTCCAAAAGTCAGGGAAGAGGGAAGTGAGAGTAAATTGGAAAGCAAAATGAAAAACAAATATAAGATATATGAACTTTGTAAATAACATTTTCAAAAATCTCGAACAAAAATACAAACTTAAAAAGAAGGATGCAGGGTTGCAAAATGATTGTGCAGATTGCTAAGGAAGGGGATTGAGGATAAGGGCGGTTTATATGGGTGGTTGTGGTGGCATGGATTTTAATACGAGATATAGTAAAACGATTTATAGACTGTTAGTGGCAATTTTTGTAACAGTACAAAAAAAAAACAGATGTATTTTCTCGAAGAGTTTAGCAAAGAGAAAATCTAAGCAAACAATGTGCAGCAAATGTTTTTAGTACACATTCATATTCGCGAGAGCACATCTAGTATATTGAGGATATTTTAATGGCAAAATTAACAAAAACAAAAACAAAAAGAGTAAGATATGACCAAGCAAAGGCATATATTGTGGCTCTCTGTACAATAGAATCCTATTGCATATTTTGAGGCATTTAGAAAGAGTACATCCTTTGTGCTAAACGGTTGCTATATTTTGCTTAACTTGAAAAGATTTCTTTTATTTTTGTTCTTAAAAAACAAAAAAAAAATTAATAAATATAAGAATAATAATTTTAAATCGTGTATCCATAATTACAAGTTTTTTTTTCCTATTTTAAGTGGAATAAAAGAATCTATTTTGTAATTAATATTAATATTTGGTGTGCTTTATATTAGTGCGAAATAAAATCATACATATCCAGTGACAAGTTTGCTTTAAATTCAGCTTTTTCTGCTCTTGTGTCCCCGTGTATATGCACATGCATATATATAGTATTTAAAAAAGCAAAAAAAAAGAAATTCTACGTTTCAATTTTATTCAAGTTGAAATAAAAGTCATCTTCAAGAGCTACCAATTAAATAAACAAATAAATATTTAATTTTTTTTTGTTCTTCCTCTCTACAAAACAAAGTAAAGTAAAACACAAGTAAGTAAGTACGTGTTGGAAAATATTATAGAAAGAAGAAAATATTTCAACCTTCGTTTATAAAACTTGAATTTGCTCCCCGTTTTCATAATCGTTATAGTAATACGTCCACGCTCTTGGCTTAGTGCAGGAAATGTATTAGGTCTGTCTCAAAATTCCAGTGGGATCGGAAGTGTTAAACGGAATACGAACGAATTTTGAAATAAAAACGTTTCTAATTTTTGACAGAGATTTCGTCAAAGAGTTTTACTATGATTTCAATTTGCTTAAAATTTTTAAATATGAAATGCTTTAACCGCTGAAAAAAAAATTTTAAGTATTATAAAAATTTTCCGTTGTATAACTGAGGACATGATGATATTTCTTACCGCTAAAGTTTGAATTAGATGAAACAAGAGGAAAACTTTAATGGTTTTGTATTTTTGTAGTTGTTTTGTTTTTGAAAATATATACATTTGGGGTATTCACAAGGCAGTCATAAAGTCATACGTTTTAAAATAACAACATGAAATAATGTGACTGCTATGAACAACCCGTCATAATCTAATGTTAGTTAGTTAGGTCGGCAGGTTGCTCGTTGTAAAGGTAAAGAAAGGTCCCAACCCACTTGGCTCCAATTTATTATGGTCCCATTGTGCTACCTGTTGTGAAAAAAACTTTCACGTGTTATAGTGATACACACCAGAGTCGCTGCTAGGAATCGAACCTAGAACCCCCAACTGATAAACTAGCACACTATTCACTACACTGACAGGTCACCCTCGTATCGATTTCAAAAAATTCATGCAGCTGATAAAAAAAAAACACTTGTTAATGTTTAATATCAAAATTGTAAAAACAAGTGAAGACACAAAAATATTCGAGTGAATACGAACTTAATTAAATCTTGTAATATAAAATTGTTCTTTTGGCACACAAAATTCCTGAAACAAATGTAATCGAAAACAGCTGTTGCCAGTTACATGAGCTGAATAAGTTTTGGACGGTGGCTAGTGGATAAACGTTAAGAGACTGCCAGCCAGATAAGTCACACAAACAAAATTTGCTCAGTTTTTTTTTTATCTTGAACCAGCACTCAGGAGTTGACCCCTACACATGCGGTGCATTGCGCTGGAACTAAAGGATAGGGATAGTAGGAGAAATGATAGGAAGTGAAGCTTCACTATCTTACAACACTGCTTCTAGCACGTTATTTGTTTTTTTTCTATGGCAGTGTTGTAGCGTCTCTGATTTCAAGGAGACATATTAAATTTTGAAGCTGCGTTTTTAGTAGCCATTTTTATTAATTTCTTTGCCGATGCTACACAATACCGACGAAAGAGGGCGTTCGGATGTGCATGTGGATTGGATACAGCTGAAGCCGTTACTGTTCAGTGACCAGTAACTATGCCTTCGCCACTGAAACCTTCCGACAACAACAGATACAAAGGCACAGAAATGCACATCAGAAAAAATGCGAGATGTTTTTATGAGTCTGAAACTGGGGTTGAACCCAGGAAAAATTTTTCGTTTTGTAGTCGACGCCCTCATTGTTATATCCTGTGGTTTTTTCTTTTTTTCACTTACTTTTATGTTATAAAAATTTATTTTAATGTAAAGGTATAAAAGTGTGAATGATTATTAAACAATTTTTTATATATAAAATAGTCGCCGGCTCGACTAAAAAGTTTGAGGGAATGACTCAGATTTTTACTGTTATTTTATGACACTAACAATAACACATAGCTCGAAAAGTTGTATTTATTTTGTTTGAGGCACAACAACAATTTCACCCATCAGGGATTTTCAGTAGTAGAAGCCTCTTCCACGATCGATGTGGTGTTGCGATCGTGCACGTTTATTACAGCGCAAGGCGAATTCATATCAGGTGAACTTATAAGCCCAGCTTGTTACTAGTTATAATGATTGAATGTCACAATTGCATGAATTATTGTTGACAACGAAGAATGATTTCTGTGGTTGTTGTACTAGTACGTTTACCTGGTATGAATTCACCTTGGTACTGTGTCGTAAAAGCAATGAATGGTCTACGATGCTCCGAAAAAAATCGTTTAAAATTCTAAAATTCTTACTGCAGACGAGCCATGAAAAACCGGTTTGAACAGAAGCAAAAATAATTTGTTCTTTGATGCTAGATCGACGCCGTAACAGTTTAAGTAATGGGCGAACCAGTTTATTTATTATTTTTTTCGCTCAAGCCAACAGTACCCACAATGCGTACGTGGCGATTCTGTTGTAACATAAACCACAATGATTATGAATTGTGAATCCCCAAATTGTTTTTCAGAAATAAATATTAAATATATTACACACGGAATGACAAACTTTATACATCCGCTACACTTAAACTGAAGGGTATTTTTTTTTTTTTTTTTTTTGAAGGGTATAATAATATATTATTCAATACACATTTAATATTATAAAGGGTGTATTTTTAGACGCTTACAACTTTGAAATAAAGGAACGCCAATAATGACGCTGTAGCACCCTTCAATTAGTGTATCTACAAATTTCTTTGATGTAATTTGTTCTTTAGTAATTATCACATGTAGTTTAGCTTCCTGGAATTTTGGAGCTTTAGCCGAATTGAAAATTAATTCAAAGGAACTTTCATATATACGAGTATTTAAATTTAAATGTAAATTGGTGGAGCTGTACGAAGTTCCTAGGTTATGTCGGCAGGTTGCTGGATTTAAAGTTAAAGAATGTTCCCAGGCCACTTGGGCCCAATTTATTATGGCCCCATTGTGATACCTGTCGTGAAAAAAAACTTTCACGTGTTATAGTGATACACAACAGAGCCGCTGCTAGGAATCGAACCTACAACGCCCAACACTACTCACTAGACAACCGGGGCACCTAATATACTCGTAATGAAGTGATTTCAGTCGGTTTGAATATTGCAAACCCCACATTAATTTTTAAGATACTCGTAGCATATTTGTATCATAAACTTGAGCTGCAGATAGTTCCATAATTTACTAAAAAAAATTAAATACATTCCCCGATGTGCTGTAAACCGAGTCGATTTAAAAACGAGTGATTACTCAAAACCGAATAAATGAGGGTGGCGATGGCACGATGGATGGTAGTCTGCACGTTGACTACGAATCCAAAAACAGACCTGGGTTCAACCCCAGTTTCAGACTAAAATTTTAAAATAAAAATAAACATCTCGCATTTTCCTGATGTGCATTAGTGTGTCTTTGTGTGTCAGTTGTTGTCGGAAGGTTTCAGTGGCGAAGGCATCGTCAGTGGTCACTGAACAATACCGGCTTCAGCTGATAGCAATCCACAATCGCATCAGACCGCCCTCCTTCGTCGGTATTGTGTAGCACCGGCGAAGTAAAACAATAATAAAAATGGCTACTGAACCGAAGCTTCAGCACTGCTACAAGTATACACAAAGAACGTTCGAAACAAGAACTGCAAAAATAATTAATTAAGCTTCACCTCCTGTCGTTTCTCCCACTATCCCAAGCCTATAGTTCCAGCACAATGCTTCGCATGTGTAAGAGTCATCTCCTGATTGCTGGTCCCAGATAAAAAAAAAAATGCTATTTTTTAGATTTCCAGCATTCGAACTTGCTTTCGAATAAGATTTTTTAAACGTCAATATAAAAAAGAAACATCCTTTTTTATATCGAGTGAGAAAAAATTTATTCAAAATAATGTTTATTCTTATTTAAAAGTGGTTTTTTAATGATATATCTAAAGAATTTAGTGCAAATGTGCTTTTATTCATCCAGCTACTTTATCTGCATACGTTAACAAGAACATGGAGAAACATTGTAGTGTTTTTAAATTGATTATTTTGTATTAAAATCTATTACAGAGTTTATAATTTGACTTAATTTAATAAAATAAAGTCTTGAAGTAAAAATTCCGATTTAATTTCGACCAGACTTATCTACTCGATTTTAAACCGATTGAAATTATGCGATTTCGGTTTACAGAACACCTAAGTATGTGTATTCGTTATAAAAACGAAAAATTTTTGCGGATTTGGTTTACAGAACATACCCGATTAATTATAATTCTTTTCTATTGCCAATTCTAGCAAAAACCATAATCGCATAAACCAACTCAAAGAACAGTTGAAAAAACTTGGAAAATAATATATTCATAACATCTTCCATCTTCTGCTGACTTCACGCCTCATCAGCGTCAACTTGTTTCATTGTTTGTACACAATAATTTCTTGGATTGATTTCAAGGACTCGTATTTATTTATATAGAACGTGTTTGAACTGTATACTAAATATTTCCAAACGCAACAAACAGAGCGAAATCCGAGAGCGAAAAAGAGTAACAATTTAATAATTATAATCTGAGTAAGTATAATTTTATCAAATGTTGTTAAATTGGCTTTTGACATTCTTACTTATTTACGATTAGACACACATATCGTACACCTACTTGAAAAGTGATTCAACTAAAAAATAAAATTTTTCAGAAATCGAAAGAAACTGTGAAGGCGAATTGATACCAGGCAAACTAAGTAGTACAAAAACAACCAAAAATCATTGTGTACTGTCAAAATAATTCATACAATTTGACATTAAACAGAGATAAATAGTCGACCAGCTGGGCTAGTGAGTTCACCTGTTATGAATTCGCCTTGGAAACTGTTTTTGACATAAATGAAAATAGTTAAAAATAAAAACTTTGGACCATTTCATAGAAAATCTATACAGATTATGATCTATGTAATAGTTATTTTTCTTATAGATAAACAAGTGTATTGTGCATAGTTCAAGCATATAAAACCGAAAAATTAAAATTTTGAGGTGAGGCACTTTTCAACTAGGTATGCGATATGTACATACATATTAATCGCATGCTACACGCATCAATATTCAGCTTCAATATTTGTCTGTGTGTTAGTATATACATATATTGAAGCCTCTGACACACTACGTCAAACTTTCTCATCAATATTAATTTTTTTGGGTTTTTTCAAGTTACCGTCGGCAAAATACATACTCTATTTATTTCTTTATTTATTAAAAAAAAAGAACTGTTGATATTTTGAAAGACATTGCTGAGCGATATACTTCAATTAATTCGATTACAAACAAACAAAAAACACATATGTATGTACGTTCAGTAAACTTTTGACTCGCTTCTATTACAAAACCATATTTTACAAACACATTTTATAAAACAGCAAAAAAGAAAATATTTTAAAATCAAATAATCGAAAAAACCTCAATCCGAAAAAAGAAGGTTTGGGAAATTCTTCACAAACACACGTTAAATAAATTGAATTGCATACAATTGCTGAAGGCATTTAGAACGGCAAATAAACAAACATTCAAACAAACACCAAATGCAGCAACAAATGGAAAATAATGGAACAGAAAACATTAGCAGCACCAAAAATACATTAAAAACTCACTAAACACAATACATTTATCCAACTTGCCACCACCATCAACTTGCAACTCTTGCTCATTTTAACAATAAAAAAAAAATTGCTTTTATAGAAATAAGGGCTCCTTTAGCTGCAACATTAAAACAACAACAATAAAAGAACCAACATTTTCCTGTCAATACTTGGTTTCCTAGGAAAACAAAAAAATTTTTTTTTCGTTTTTTTAATTTTGTAACAACAATAACGAAAGCCGAAATAAGAACACAACAACAAGAGTGAGTAAAAAAAAAAACCAACACTCAGGAACAAATACTGTACAACATTAAAACAACTTTAACGAAAATCAAAAGCTGTTATTGTTGCTCAAGCAGCAGCAGCATCAGCAAATGCAACCAACATAAGATGACGAAGCAGAAGATGAAGTAGCAACAATATAAATTGCACATAAACTTGTAGCACACACACACACACACACACATATATATATATATATATATATATACATACTTGCACATATTTATTTCTTAAATACACAACAACTTGTACTCATTCATACAGTTCATTGGCCGCTCTACATGTTGCTCATTTATTTTACTGGAAGATGATGATGGTGTTCCATAAATGGTGTGCATGTTGCTTGTTGTTGTTTTTAACGTTCTTTGTTGCATTTAACTTTGTTATTGTTGCTTTCACTCTACGTACCGATGTGTGTACATATATTTTTTGAAAACCTTTCACCTGCGCATTTGTAAGGGGTTTCTTAATATTTTAATCTGTTTGTGTTAAGGTGCGGTCAGATTGGGCAAATATTTTACAAATTAAGCTTAACCACAATTTTTGGCAAGAAATTTTCTATCGTTCGTAAGTTAAACAATAAAAGCTAAAGTGCTGTAATTGCTGAGTGCTTAGCGAATTGGCTGTGCAACCAGAAGGACCTGTGTTCGATTCCCGGATCGGGTTTTTAATTTTTCAGTTCTGCAGCACCCTTCTTCGACGTTATTTGAACAATAAAAGGTCGGCGAAGTAAAATAACAAATAAAATGGCTCCCCTTTAGCTTGCTGGTCCAAGAAAAAAAAATTAAATATAGAAGGTACCCTAACTTTTATAAAGTCATAGTTCAATTTCTGCTATAATTAAAGCTGTACCTGTATATGACAGGTAATGTTGTCTGGAGGCGGTAACTGGCTTCCTCTATTTGTTCTTACTCTCTACTCTATTTTATTCTTTCTATTTCTTTTCTGTGTTTTCTTTCCTGGAAAGGATTCACAGTGGACCCTGTGGATCTCCGAGTGGAGAAGTCCCAGTTTTACCTAATATGGTGTTCACACTGCCCAGTTTAAACAAGTTTTAAGTTTTTCAGCTAAACATGTTTAATTTTATGTGTTTGCCCATGCATTGGAGTTGTTTTCAAAACGCGCCACAACATGTTCGGAAAGAAGTCAAACGCAGGTTTGATATTGTTTCAATGGCTGTGTTCATGTATTTTATATTTTGGTCTTTCACTAAACGCACCTTTTAGTACCGGAACGTTATAAATTTTATTTAATTAGTTTGTTGCGAGCAAGATATGTGGATAATATACACCATTTAGTGTATCTTTATTATCTTAGCGGCTAGGGAGCACCGCGACCAAGAAGCTCTATTGTGCAAAGCCCATCATATTAGACCCGCATCTTAAGGCTTCGAAGGAATCCAAGCACTATTTGGGACCTGGAGTCAACAGTTTGCATGGACGCATAAGAGTTCCACCCAGGTAGAGAAACCTCTATGTGCCGTGTACAAGATAATATGTGTCACTTTTACAAAATCGACATACCTTGGTCTCTGGGTTCAAATTTGGAGTTGTGCTGCTGGACCGTTGGGGCTTTATACCAGTCGGCTTGTTCCTTGCTTGCTGCCCCAATCTCATCCCCTTTACCCCGGAAGTATTTTAGCCGCTTTCTAGCGGCTTTACTGAGTTGAACCTTGTCGTACTCAGTTCCTGAGTTATGAACCGTAGAGGTGAGAAGTTTATCTTCCTTTTCTGGGTTGAAGTTGGAGGTTTCATCGGGCACTAGGTCAACAGCAATCTCCATTTCAGCTGGTTCGCAGGCCACTGGCGAGGATGTCTTTCCAGCACATGCCGCCATCTGGCTAGAGACCTGGTTCTTGTGAGGAACTCCTGACTCTTTTATTGATTTTACTTCTTTTGCCTTTCCATAAGGGAAGTAAGGGGAAGGGGTTGGTCGAAACGCGAGAGCGCCTCGGTATCATCGTTAGAAGACACACTAACGTAGTGTAATTCATCCCTGGTATTGCGGGTTTTATACAGTTTTCCTCTCTAGATCCGTTATCTTTAGGCAATTGGCGAATACCCTCGCATGCTTCTGTATCTACCGCTTTTGCATGGCAGACAGTACGATGCTTTACCCCCACACCATTTACTGTAAGGACAGCACGAAAGATATATGGGCCCATCATTTTTTTTTTGTTGAAATATATTTTCATTAATGCATTTTCTTATTTTCATTTGGACTAAATCGTTATGTGTGTCTCAAAAACGCTACGTATTAATTTCTTTTGAAGAAGTTTCATAGAAATTTTATCACTAAGAAAGTTATTAAAAGAAAATCCAAGCGTGAAATAGTGCCCTGATTAAAATCTAAATCTTACAGAGAAAGTTATTTTTGTCAGGACACTTCACCCGTAACCAAGAAGCCGTATATGCCATGAAGAAAGAAGAAATCATTACTCTTTAGTTCTCTAATTCACTTTGGCCTCTTGCATAATTTGAGCAAAAAGGACATCTTCACTTAATAGTTTTTTAAGTGATGCCTTTTACACAAAATATAATTAGATGATTTTGACTTCAGAAAGTTCTTCACACGAGTATGGGTATGTATGTACATATATAAATAGGAGGCACAACAGAACAACCAACACAAACGCATGAATACAAATAACTGTGTATACCCTGTAGGAAGCCTGGGACCGAGTGTCTCCAACTCAACATTTTAGTCGATTGAGTTTGGTGACTTTTTGAATCGTCTACACTTTTTATTTCGCTTTTGATGAGAAGAGAACGTATCTCTCTCTATGCAGCTGAAAAATAATTTTTTATTGCCTCATTTTGTTGTTGTGAAAATGGATGCAGTTGCTTTCAGTTTCCCACAAGAACTACCTACAGCCCTATTGACCACACAGGACCGACGTCAGTACTAGATTTTCTATATCACGTACTGATTAAATGTCTAAAGTAAATTACATTGCCTGAGTTATAACAAGTCACTAGTATTCATGATTTACGACCTTTTTGTAGAAGGCGAGTGGAAAATAATCGTTCGGCATTTATATTGAAAACAACAATAAAAAAACTCAAATTGTTTTTGTTTTCAATATAAATAGCGAACGATTATTTTCACTTCGGGATCTATGAACAGGCAATTAGTCTGTAACAAGTCAGTGCAGTTTTATTATTGTCATTTCCTGCAGGGTAGATATGCACACCTATACAAATACATTAGCAATTAGTAATAAGATGCCGAAGAAGAGGAAAATTCTCTAATTTTTGCAAAAACCATTTTGTTAACAGAAAAACTGTCTATTATTAAAGCGCAGTACATTACCATATTAAACACTTGTAGCTAGGAAAGCATACATATGTATGTACATACACATACGCACATGTTATTCCTGTATACTAATGTACATGCGCTCTATATGATCATAATAGGTGTTTTTTTACTCTAAATAGGGCGCCCGCCAGATATCAATCTTACCAGCAAGCGTTCCCATACTCGAAGATTGAGTAAATTATAGACGTTTTGAGAGAGTAATATTCTTCTTCTTCTCCTTGAGTGAAACAGCCCGTAATTTTTCTTCGCCCTAGTTTGGGCAAGTAAACAAGCAATCAGCTGTTTCACAAATAAACAAAAAGAAAGTAAAAATAAATGGTCCCAACAGCGAAAAAGTTTAACTTTTTTTCTTGGACCAGTGCACAGGGGATATTCCCAACATATGCAATGCAATGCACTGGAACTAGATAGAGACAGGGATAGTGTAGAGAATAGACAAGTGGAAGATCGAGCTTAATTCTGGTACAACTCTGCAGTTGCGTGTTAATTATAAAGCAAAGTTGTGGCGTCCCTGATGTTAATTTTGTCGCATAATTTTAAGCTAAGGGATGCCATTTTATTTATTGTTCTACTTTGCCGACATTTTTTTTGCCTAAATACCGGCGAAAGAGGGTGTTGCAAAACAGATAAATCGGAAAATATTTTTGACTTGATGGGGCCAGGAATCGAACCAGGGGACCTTTTGGTTGCAGAGTCAACACTAGGGTCATCCATTATTCGAAGTTTTTAAGAAACCGGGTTTCGAATAGTTCGAATATTTCAATATTAAAAAAAAACCGATTACGGTTTTGTTAATGACTGGTTTTAAAGCAGAAGTTGATTTTACGTTAAAATACAACTATTAAAAGCTGGTTTTTCCATATAACTACATTTTCTTAAAACGTTTTTGTTTGTTTGGGTAACGTCCAGTAGAAATTTGTAAAATTTATATAGCCTATAGTTGCTTCCAGTAATGCAGAGAGATACTGTGAAAATTTCACGAAAATCGGTTCAGCCGTTTAGCTCTCCATACGGCACAAAGCCACATACATACAAAGATGTCATACATGCCCAAGCAAATATGCATATATACATATTTACATATCGTCATATGAAACGTAAACCCATGTAAGTGCCAAAAATTTCAAAATCGGGTTTTCTATTGAATATTTTTATATTTTACTATAAAGGCCTGGGCACATAGAATCCGTCATCCGTCATACTTTGCCTTTTTCAACTGACAAGTAACTTGAAATACATATTTTCTTATGAGCTTTGTCACATTCAGTACGTCTCCGTCAAAGAAAAGTACGAAAGTTGGCCAACTTTTAACGTACGTTCAGTACTTTCACAGCTACGAACAGCGTTGCCGTTTCAGCTTATTTTCAACCAAAATTGCTTGATTTTTTTTTAAGGTGGAGAAGTGAATATTTTTTGCATTTTGTTTACTTTTTTCAGCCTAAGTAATACTCAATACGTAAATTTTACTTGTAAAGTTTTAAAATCAGGTTTTATATGGCGAAACGTTGTTAACACCCTGTTGTTTTATTAAAAATCGTTTCTGTTGTAACAAAAAATTCAAGACGGCTGCAGCAGAAACAAAAATAAAAGAACACAGTATTTAAATTCAAAATAGATAGAAAATCATTTGCACGGGTTTGTTTGTCTTAAATTGAAATGCTGTATGTACATAATGTTTTTATAAATTATGACTAGTATAAAAGAAATTGAAGACTTATTTTTATAAAGTAAAACGTATTTTGGTATTTTTTTTATTTTTTAACTTTTTAACGTAGTAACGCTGGCTATGAGTTGATATCCGTCAACAAAGTACTCATTCTGCTAAGCTCTTCCGTCGATACGTTAATGTCAATTGAAAAAGTCAAAATATGACGGATTCTATGTGTCACGTCCTTAAATTAGTGATTCTGTTAATTTTGTGCAAGTTTTAAATGAACTTTTTTCCGGTTGCTTACTTAACTAACTTATTACGATTTTCCCCTCTTCGGCAAAATATAAAAAAAATGAGTTACAAGGTTTTACGTTTTATATGACGATATGTTAGTTTTGATTTGTATTATACAGTCGAACTTCTCTATAGCGAACTTCTCTATAACGAAATCTTCTCTATAACAAATAAAATTCGTGAACACAACATTTTTGTGAGTATTTTCATACATTTTGATCCCCCTATAACGAACTTCCCTATAGCGAAGTTCTCTCTGTAACGTACAATTTTTTAAGACCTAAATAGAATTTTTCACACTAAATAATCTCTCTATTGCGAAGGTTTTAGCAATCGATTTTTTTGCATCAATTTAGTCACATATGTATGTATTAATAAAAAAAAAAGTTATTGTGTTCATGTAAAAACAATTTTTTTTTGTCTTAATAAATATATTTTCTACATAAAAAAAATGTAGTCAAAATTTTCTGCAGTTTCTCTATAACGAATTTTCTCTATAACGTAAAAATTTGACGGTCCCCAACTGCTACGTTATAGAGAAGTTCGACTGTACGTATATGGTTGGCGTTTCTATTTTGTTAGAAAGTCTATAGTTTTTTGCGTTCCCGAACTTTGGTAAATTTTTGTTTCTTTGTTTGAAATAAATTACCCAATGGGTGTCTCCGTAGAATAGTACATGAGCATTAGTAAATCAATGTGGAGGAGTGAGTTCAAGTGCCGTCTGGGCCCAGCGTGGTTCTACATACAAGCTATGATGGCGAGTAGTCAGCGTGTTTGCTCTGCAACCAGAAAGACCCAGGTTCGAATCCCAGCCGGGTCAAATCAGAAAAAAGTTTTTTCTGAGTTTTCTGTGCTACAGCACTCTCCTTCGTCGGTATTTGAGCAATAAAACGTCGGCGAAGTAAAATAATAAATAAAATGGCTCAATTAGCTTAAAAAATAATGCGTCAAAAAAAAAAAACATCAGAGACGCTGCAACTTTGCTTTATAATTTACACGCAACTGCAAAGTTGTGCAAGAATTAAGCTCTATCTTTCTACCACTTTCACCACCTGTCTGTTTCTTCCCTATCCTTCTCTCTAGTTCCAGTGCAATGCATTGCATATGTAGGGGATAGCCCATGAGCACTGGTCCAAGATAAAAAAAAACAAAAAAAAAAAAAATAAAAGCTACGTATACTTTGTGTTGTTATAAAAAGAAACACACCTATTATGTGAAGATTTGGACTGTAATGCACGCCTTTTGATTGCAAAAAAATTATATGAATTTTTTAAAAGAAAATTATTTCTTAGAAATAACAGTAAATATTTAGTTTTTCTTTTTATCAGATTTTTTCTTATCTAAAACTGGGTTGGTTCGTTTCGTTCTATTTTTATTATTATTTTTTTTTTATTTTTTAAGCAAAATTAAATGTGCGTCCTTTAAGTTGACGTATTGAAATAATTATGTATGTATGTATGTATATCTATGCATTATTCCTTTGTAATGCAATACAAAAAGAGATTTCTTTGATAAATCTTACGATTGTAAAATAATTGAAGCGGATGAAAATGGAATGGTGTGACCATTTTATTAAGTTTTTTTAAAATATAATTTCTAAAAAAAGGACCTAAAATTGAAAACAGAAATTTTACATTTTATTTCATTTTGAAGAAATTACAGTAAAATAAAAGCAGCGACAATCAATAAATCAGAACTCTACTATCGAGTTCTTCTTAACTGTATGCGGATATAACAACTTATTTTGTATTTAATAAAAATTTTTTATTATTATTGTAAATTACATTCATTCAAATATATAATTTAACAATGTACATACATATATGCCGCAACGTCTCAAGGGCATGAAATTCTTTCACGGAATTTCTTTTCCTTGTTATTCACAAGTTTTTGGTTTTACCATTGAGAATTATGCAAGTTGAAATGGTTTTTTTTGTGGCCTGTACCATACAAGCAAAAAATTTTAAATATTTAGAATGACGATATTAAAAAAAAGACAATAAAAATTATGAGAACGTATATTTTAATGGCAGTTCTAGACAGATTTTGGAATTATAATTAAAATGTAAAGAATGTATGTTTGCGCAAAAATGTTTAGAATGAATAGCGTTATAGAATAGTTATTGTTAGTGCATTGTCTCGACTTAAAGGGCGGGGCACATGGAATACGTCATTCGTCATACTTTGCCTTTTTTAACTGACATTAACGTACCAACGGAATGAGTACTTTGTTGACGAATATCAGCTCATAGCCAGCCAGCGTTGCCACAACCAAAAAAACTTCTGCAAACAAAAAGTGTTAAAAAATAAAAACAAATCCAGAATATGTTTTAATTTATCGAAATAAGTCTTCAATATCTTTGCACCAGCCACAAACTTTATAAAAAAAAAATTTAGATAATATCTAGATATGTACTATATACTTACTTTTTCAATCACATCAGAACTCCCTACTTCGTCAGTATTGTGCAGCACCGGCGAAGTAAACGAATTACTAAAAATGGTTACTAATAACGAGTCAGTCATCTCCTAAGTACTGGTCCAATATAAGAAAAAAAAGATACAGAGGAAAGTTTGAAAAAGCAACCCCTACTTCCGGCAAAAATATTAAAATTTTTTTCAAATTGCCTTGCAAAAATTTTTTTTTATCTTGGATCAGTGCTAACGGGAAATCCCTACATATGCAATGGATGGTACTGGAACTAGATAGAAAGATGTATAGTATATAGAATATAGAGGTGGTGAAAGAGGTAGAAATATAGAGCTTAATTTTTGCACAACTCTGCAAAGTTGCCGCTTCTTTACTCCGCCGACGTTCTATTGCTTAAATACCCACGAAAGAGGCAGCTATAGCACAGACAACTCAGTAAAAACTTTTTTTCTTTTTACTTGACCGGATTTAGAAGCGAACCTGTCATGTTTTGTTAAAGGCAGTTTGATGGATTTCAACAAAACAGGGGTATAATTACACGACATCAGAATTACAATCAGTGGATTTTTCTTTGTTAAAGTACTAATAACTTTTAAATCGAAGTGGTAGACTTTCGTTTACTTTTATAATTAGTTATGGACAGCATTAATGTGGGCTGCAAGTTTTTATTTATATTCCTAGAAAAATAAGTGTTTAATTTTTTTACACACACAGGAGGTGGCTTCCATGGAGGTTACACGATCAAGAATATTTTTCCAAATCTTAAGACACTTTCGCTTTTACATCACTAATACAGCAATTATTTTTCATAATTAATCGTATGAGAAATTGCTCGCAGAGCCCATACACTTACTACTCGCCCTCGGCCCTGCAAAAATAATTTCTATTAAGGGCTGTAGGGAGTTTTTTTTTTTTGTTGAGATACGGTCCAATGCACACTCTCATGATGGTTTCTTTTCAATTAAAAATGCGTTGCATTTCTTACCCGATTTTGTATTATTCATTTAAGACAGTTGCACTTTCTTGTTTCGCTATAAAGAAATATTACGGCATTTTGACGGAGAGTAAAAAAGTGCAAATATTTTTAAGAAATAAAATGAAAAGTGCAATGCACTTTCGAGAATCAAAACCAATATAAATATTTATTTAAGATGAAAACTATATTTTCGAAAATTAGGATAAAATCTGTAACTTCCTATAATGGGAAGATGAAAAAACACCACTAAATGAACTGTGTCCGAGCCAAAGCCAAAAAAGACCATTTGCTCAGTCACATCATCTCTGCAAGCACTAACCAAATATATTTGACGGAATAAGCAAGTTTAGCCACTAATTAAACCAAATATCACTGGAGATTATATTTGTTTCTAAAGTTCTATAGAATACAAATAAAAAATTAAGACAAAACAGAACTTTGTAGACTTGCTCTGTTGCAGAGAGGCAGACACATAAAGAAAATTGACAAAATGAGGAGAACGAAATAAAAAAAACGAATTAGAAATTACAAATTGTGATGGTGTAGCTTTTTAAAAGATCTCAAGTGGCCATTAAAATGCAAAAGAAAACAATTCCAAAAGTGTAGACGATTAATAAGGTGAATAGCTGGTTGGCTGTCTAACTTTGGTTTGGTTTGTGAAAACGACTTTGTATTGATACAAATGGAAAGCAAATTGTTAGCAAATGAAAAGTTTTTTCTTTAACTTTTCAGAGGTTAAATAACAAAGCAAAAGCTAAAACTTCTTCAAATGCTATTTATGTATGTACAAGTGGCTTTTGTTTTACAGAAAAGGAGTTATAAAAATAGGAAGAAAGAATCTTTTAGGTTTTTCTTACAATTTTTTATACCCCTCGATACAGGTGAGACTGGTTTATACTACACCGTTGCTCAGGTATTTGGGAATAAAATATTTTATATATTGATGGAAAACTCTTGTACATTATACAATAAAAAACTTATTTTGGTTTTTTTATTAATGCTTGAAAGACATTTTCTTTCCGATTTAGATTTCATTTGACATCACAAGAATGTTTTACACAAACAAAATATCAGTTGTGGTTCAGTAATTGTAGTTGCTAACAGTGTCAGAATTTTTCTTGGACCGGCACTCAGGGGATGACCCCTATACTTGCGGTGCATTGTGTCGGAACTAGAAAATAAGGTTTTGGGAGAAAGTATAGAGGGAGTAGTGTTTATTGACATTCGATTTAAATTTTCCCACGTCGAAAGTGACAGGAAAGACCTCTGCTGGTAGTGCAATCCACATACATGCTGTTCGGCCAAACAACGAATTTTCTCTGTAATGCGTAGTGCGATTTGCCGCCAAATCGACCACGAAAGAATGCGCCCTTAACAATGAACGCGTTGTACACTGGAATGAACGGCTTTCGGGAAATAGTTCCCTGATTTCACCAGAGCACATTCCATTGCAGTAGCGATAGAACAACGAAACACATTGCGACGATGCTCAAGGTAGTCAATAGAGTTTGCTACCCTACCGTCCCCTACGAGGTTCTTGGCCCTCTCCTGTACACGGACGAGTAACTTCAAAATAGTGTTTTAAGCACCGGTACATACATGAGAGTTGTATTCCATTTTCGGTCGGATGTAGGCGGTATAAATAGTAAGGAGATCAGTAGAGCGACTCAGTAACTTTTAACGATTCGTTATCTGTTAAAATTTAAAGAATATTTAGCCGTTTGCAGTAACGATTGTGCGATTCAGTAACTTGGTGTTAACATTAGCTGTATTCGTTTAGCTCAAAATTTGCACAAATTTCTACTGAAAACCATTCGTTTACACAAAAATTTACAAAAGGGAAAACCATTTGAGAGAGTAAAATGACAGTTCTTATCTGAGAGTCTGCAAATTTTTACTGAACGAATTTTTGCCAGTAGAATCCACTGGAAAAGAAACATGTATGGTTAAAAAATAATCAAGCAAAATTAACCAAACAAAAGTTTAAAATTTTTCATAAAAATATACAAAAAAAAAACATACAAAAGGAAAAGCTGAATTAAAACTGTAACAAAAACTAAAAATAATAGTTTTCAGCGTGAAACATATTAAAGGTGACCATAAAATATCCAGTTTTCTTTTTTTTTATCATCAATATCTAAGCTTCTTATAATTCTTTCATTTACATTAATTTCTTAGAGACGTAAAACTATTATATATTTGAGTACTTATTACAGCATATTATTTAGGGTACCGAATACCATAAATTTAGTATTGATGTATTTTCCCATGGCATTTAAACAGAAATAAAGTAAAAAATCATACAGCAAATTAAAAAGTTTAAAACCTTCTGCAGTACTTCTATTTAAATACATTTCCCTACGAATTTATGATTACAAAAATGGATTGTATCAAATACCAAAAACTTGTATATACTGAGTAGTCAACACAACTCATATTTTTGCAACATTATGATTTTTAGTCATCAGCTGTTTTGAATAATCTGCAAATTTTGCCAATTTTTCCTATTAAGCTATGTTCACACTGTTGTCAGATTGTACAATATTGTATGATACGGCAATATGGTGGCAATGCACTCACAATGAAAAATTGTTACCATCTGGTAATTTGTCTGTTCACACTATTGAAAAAAAACCATACAATTTCATTGGCACACAGTTCTGCGACAATAAATTTTTCTGCCAATAATAATTGTCTGTTCACACGGTTGTCCATTTATTGTATGGCAAACGTAAAATTGTATCTAAATATTTATGAGCAGCATTGCCAACAGAAATATTTATCTGCCAATGGTGTTCTTGTACGGTGCACTAAATGAAGCACATGCGACAATAACAAATGACTGTAAATTGTGTGTCAATGGAAATGAATGGTGTTCTCACGATTGGCAGAATTGTGACAATATTATTGGCACCGACAATACATTTTGTGACGATGTTTTTATACAAAAATTGTGTGTTCACACGGTTGTTACACATTTTGTAACAATTTTTCTGTCAATATTTTAGTAAATGACAATCGCTTTTCTTTTTAGTGTTAGAGACTTTATTGAGAGTAATTTTTTGAAATTAAACGAAATTTACTCAACTACAGGATTTCACTGGGAATGTACACAAATGGACCTATTAGTAGTTAAAAATTTAAATCAAGTGGCATCTCGGTGAAAATATACGCAAAGCACAAAGAGAAAAATGAAAAAAACAAACAAATGCTTCGTATTTAACACGAAGAAAACAGATTATTAATCATTCTATATTATTTATTATATATTTCTTTATTATATTTGCAAAATTTGATTAAAAATATTTATTCTTTTATATTTATACAAACAAATCAAAGTTTTTGGAAATAGATAATAAACAAACATATATGTGTGTGTTTCAGATTGTGTTAAAATAAACAACCGAAAAAGTATTGTCGTTTAGTTAACGACACAGCTGCTAAAGATAACACTTAACGACAACACAAAGGGTTGAAAAATGTAAGTGAATAGCAGAATTGTTTATTTTGGTGTTCACTATTTTTAACCAAACAATTGTCGTTAAAATTTGTTAGTGAATCGCACAACACATGGGGTATGAAGTATGTACATATATCTTACACCGTCTTAAAAAACCGAATAACTTGAATGTTTCCTTTGAGACCTGAAAAATGTGCTCAGTTCATCGGACATGACACTGTATTTTAATGCCTAGAACATCAAGAGCTTCTGATTTCTCAATGGTTATACCGCCCATAATTACAGCTGAGGTAGCGTAATCGGACATGCGTCGATGCGTAATTAGGTTTTTTGTTTTTATAGCAATGTTGCTGCGCCTCTGATGTCAAGGAGACGCCTGACATCAGATTAATGTGGATAGCACACATGATTCGTCAGTGCCGAATATAATTCTCTAATTTTTTTTTGTTCTTGTTTGAACACACTTAAGTAGTCTGTGCTGCTGTTAAAATAACAAGTTGTACAGAAGAAAAAGAAGAAGAAGGAGAAAAAAACATGAAACAATAGCTTTCAAGTAAATATATTTATTGCACTACAAGTATGTCTGCGAAAGGTTGTTAAAACTTTTCTAGTAAAAAAAAATGTTTTCTTTACAAAATAAATTATTGTGTCGTTGTGGACAAACATACAAAAAATATGACAAGAATTTGGTTGCTTGCTTTTGTTGGCCGGGGTGTTTCTTGGTGGCATTTGACCAATAATAAAATTAGGTAATTGTAAATTTTCGGTTTTCAAGGATAACTCTACATATGTACATACAGTCAACGTCACATAATTACCTTGCAGGCATAATAACTAATATATCGTTATACAGGGTGGCACAAAAGGAGCTATATGGTTTATAACTTTTTTATTTATGCGTTTATTATAATTTTTAAATACAGTAAATTATTGGGGAATTTTTTGCAATTAGCTTTGAAAAATTATATCCTGTAAGTGATGTCCATTTTCTGCTTCGCACATACGTGCTCTTTTTAGCATATTTTCTATAACTTTTCGCAAAATTTCTGGTGTAATGGCCATGATTTCATTTCGAATGCTTCATAATTAATTCCCCAAGTCTTCTTCACAAAATGCTGGAAAAAAAAACAAAGAAAAAATAATAATTAAAAAAGTTATAAAGAATTCAAACCATATAGCTCCTTTTGTGCCACCCTGTATATACTACTAATATACTAATATAATATAAATATACCAGTTGCTGTTTATGTAAATTTTTTCATGTATCGACCTATCGATTTTAACATCAGTTTGTCATAGGAGCCATGTACATAAATTACTAGCTGACCCGGCCATTGCTGTTGTAATAGTTTTATTAAAAAAAATATGGCTTACGTGTCCGTCTAGACGCAGACCGATGTATGTTTAAAATTTCATTAAAATTGGTTAGTTACTTTCGGAGACTATCTACCCGATGCGACAAAAATGACTATTTAATGTAAAATGATGAACTGTAAATTTTTCAATATATCTATATATTATATTAAAAAAAACTTGACCTGATTTGCTTAATAACTCAATGCAGATATGCACTTTTAAATGAAAATTTCAGAGGTCCATAACTCGTAAAGCATGGGTCGCCCCAAATTTTTCTATATGATTTCTTTCTTATTTTAAGTTTTTTTTTATCACCTACGAAAATTTTGTTACATTTGAAGCAGCTTCACTAAAATAGATTTGTTCTTATATTTTAAGCTGTTATTTCAGTCACTTTTCTTTTTATATTTTCAATACTGTTTTTGATTTGTAGCCAATAAAAATAAAAATTAGTTTAATTTGACTACAATGACAAAATCAACATGGACAACAACCTGCAGCCCTGCTGCCTTGTTGTCGTCAAAATAATCGTTCTCATATAAAGGGTGCTTTACATTGTCCCACAAGTCGTACGACATGCCAAATTTTTGTGTAGAAGAGCACAAGTCTGATCGTCTAAACGTAATATGTAATGAAACTATAAGATTTTGACAGAAAATACAGATGAAAATTTGACAGTCGTATGGCTTTCTTGATTTTAAAAAATTTTTCAAAAACCAACACACACCATTAGATCAGGGATGCATTTTTATGTAAACAAATGTGAGCAAGCCAGGGCGGGAAAACTGGTTTCATAAATTTATACCAATTATAAAATCAAAATGTACATTTTAGACCACGACAGCACAATTTTATAAAAATATACGTATATTTTCCAAAAGTACACTAAAAATTTTGACCACGAAAATAACATATTCAAAAGTTGTAAAAATATTTTTCAAGGTTATTAAAAAAAAATTCAATTGCACAAGAACTCCATCCCTGGGGAAAACAAGCAAACAGCTGTAGTTAAATTAAATGAGAATGTTTTCATCTTACTTGATTTTATCCATACCAATGGTGTAAAAGCCAGAAAATAACCATTCGATTTTTACTCTCTTTTTTTGCAATACGGATGGAATTTCATTTTATTTTCTCTCTCATTTTACGTACGACAAATCTTATCGTCTAAAGCACCCTTAAACGTGTGTATTTTATTTTTGACATCTTGAAGCCGGTAGCTTGCTGTGGCGAATGTGTTTAATGCTTAACAATGTATGGAATTTTGTTTCTCTGGCGTATGATTAATTTTGGGAATGTGTGATAAATAAAAAAAAATTATGATCATACGCACTAGGGTACAATGTAAACTAAACCTGCCTTTTAGGTGTACTACAACTAGAATGGGCATGGCTCACGTGATTAGGATGCACACGCGTGATTGTGAGTCATTTTGGTTTCCACTCGCGTGATAGTGCATGAGTGTAAGTTGAAAAAAAAATCGCTGTGAGGAAGCGTGTATGAATGCACTGAAAAAAATTCCTCATTCATTCTCAAAAAGGCACTAAAAATTTCTTCTGTTCCTTACAGAACTTCCTGAGCCATCATTTAGTGCGATATATCTGGATGTCAGCACTTTTCCGGAATAACAAATAATGTTAAATATTTTATCAAATGTAATACCGCTGTTAAGAGCTTAACAGTGCTCTATTAACTGGAAAAAGAGCTCTGTTTGTCTTGGGTTTTTAAATTTAAATTTATCTTCAGACACATACCCAGAGAGTTACTTTTTGTTAGTTTAGCACCAAAGCTAAAATTTTGGCACTTGCGGTATCAAAAAGCACAAAGTTGACATCGCTGTAAGGCTTTGCTGAGAAATTAGAAAAAATTTTAAGTAAAACATGAGGTCGTCATAGGAAAATGTGTCGTTCGTATGCTTTTCACTATATTTTGACAGCAGTCTGGTAAAACAGCAAGTTTTAACTAATTAAGATCGTAATTGAAATGTACAATAAACGGAATGAAAGCATTTAACGATAGAAAGTAGTAATAAATAAAGTGTTTAGAGGGTGGCGATGACTAAAGTAGTCTGCACGTTGATTACAAAACCAAAAAGCCCTGGGTTCGAGCCCAAAAAACAACTCACCTTTTTACTGACACCTTGGTGTTTTTTTGTCTCAATTGTTGTTGTTGTCACTGGTCACTGAACAGTACCGGCTTCAGCTGATACCAATACACAGGCCCATTAGAGCGCCCTCCTTCGCCGGTAATGTGTAGCACCAACGAAGTCAAATAATTATTAAAAATGGCTACTAAAAAAAAACGAAGCTTCAAAATTGAATACGGCTCTTTAACATCAGAGGCGCTGCAACACTGCTATAAACAAAAAACATGCAAAAGCTGAGTTGTAAGATAGCGAAGCCTCACCAGCTGTCATCGCTGTCACTCTCGCTTTCCTCTAGTTCCAGCACAATGCATCGCATATTTTGGGATTATCCCCTGATTACTGGTCCAAGATAAAAGTAACAAAATCGTTAAAATTCTGTTTCCAATTTGTTGTCTATAATTTTCTTTTTAACAAATCATAAATTCAAACTTTTTTTTTTATCTGGGACCAGCACTTAGGAGATGACTCCTACACATACGAAGCATTGTGCTGGAAAGGAAAGGGATAGTAGGAGAAACGACAGGAGGTGAAGCTTAATTAATTATTTTACAGCTCTGCTTTTGCACGTTCTTTGTTTATACTCGCAGCAGTGCATAAAGCTTCGGTTTAGTGGCCATTTTTATGATTATTTTGCTTCGCCAGTGCTACACAATACCCACGAAGGAGGGCGTTCTGATGCGATTGTGGATTGCTATCAGCTGAAGCCGGTATTGTTCAGTGACCAGTGACTATGCCTTCGCCACTGAAACCTTCCGACAACAACTGACACACAAAGACACACTAATGCACATCAGAAAAATGCGAGATGTTTGTTTTTATTTGAAAATTTTTAGTCTTTTAATATAGTTTTGAAATGCATAGTTGAAAAGTAATCTGAGATTTTTACTAGCAAATTTTCTTCAATTCGTTGTCTGGCACTTCTTCATCCGCGCTTGCGCTGGAAGTAACGCCTCTGAAATTCACAAAGAGCCCTCTATATTTACGAGATACCCTTAGGTACATACGTACTTCTGTAATTGCCATCATATCAGTTTTATATTTTGTTGATGTGATTTAATATTACCTATTTTTTTTTGGCCCGTGTATGCAAATCCTAAGAAAAAAATAAAAATGTCAAATTATTTCCAACATGTTGTGGCACAGTTGTGGCATTGACTTGCTGTAAGTAACTTTTAATTTTTACAAGTAAAAACTATTTACAAGTGACTTATTCATGATAAAAAAAACATTTTATTAAATAGCAAAAATGTATGCCTCATAAATTTCCTTCTTTTGTAGACCAAGGAACAAAAATACTATATTTCTTTAGTGCAATACACAGTGGCCCCAACCGTAAAATAAATGTTAATGTGTTAATGTGCCAAGAGCAATATGGCTGTCATACAGCGTTACCATTTCCCAAGTTTTCCCTTATTTTTCAAGGTTTTTGAAATGTCAAAAAGTTTTCAAGTTTTTAGCTTCAAAAATAAGTTTTTTTGAAATTCATTAAAATTTTCAAGTTTTGTTAATTAATTTTTAATTTATAGATATATGACGAAAATATTATTTGATGTTGCCATCTAAACGATTTTATAATTTTTCAATATTAAATGTGTCCATTCCCTCTTTAATACAACTGTGCTGTTTTAATGTAGTTTTTTATGTCTGTTTTATTTTTCTAAAAAATTTTCTATTTCAAGAAAGCATGGTTAAAATATTTAAAGAGAAACGGTAAGGATAAGAGAATATGGACACATCGGAGGCTCCAACAAAAGCTACAAAAATGGGAATCTGCTCAAAATCGTGGGAAGAATAAGTTTATTGTTGTTGTTGTTGTTTTTTTTTCTTATTTTGAATAAAAATAAATTCAAATATATATTATATATTTTTTTGTGCTTTTTTTTTTATTATTTGGACACTTTTGTGGAAAAAAGTTTTCTGTTGAAAAATTAAGTTTGTTTTTTTAAATAAAAAGTTTTTCTTAAAAAATATATGGTTACGCTGCAGACATATTATTTTTTAAAATGCGAAGGAAAGTACGAATAAACTTGCTGAGCACAATTTAAAACGAATGCTGCTCCTACTTATATAATATCAGAGGCGTTGCAAAACTGCAGCAGCAGTATTGTACACGCTTCACTCGTCTAAAGCATGAAACACATTCGCCACAGCAGATTACCAGCTACAATCTGTCAAAATTAAAATACACACGTTTATATGGAAACGATTATTTTGACGACATCACTGCTACACGGCTACACGACCACTTTTGTAGCTGTCGCCAACTTAGGATAATTTCTATTTTGTCTAGCGACAATATGCTGCCAATGTAATGAGAAATTATTAATATGTAAGAGCTTAAAAATACTTACTTTTATTTGAAAAGAAAAGAACAGAAAAAATTAATATATTTTATTAAATATATTATTAACTCATATATTAACAACACAGAAGTTTTGCATAGATAAGTTGGCCTGTTTTTAAATATTTAAGTGGAATGAGGATATTTGGAACCAGTGTTTTATTTTATGAAACTTAAATGCTTTAAAGTGGCACCACTGAAATATACGAAATACATATTTCTATGGTGAGCAGTTGTTTATAGCTGCCGTTTTCAAAATAATTAAGTAGCCGGCTACAAGGAACCGAATGCAGCCAAGTACATGTGTAGTCTATGTAGCTCGTAGCCAGCTGTGGCGAATGTGTTTCATTTTTATATATAAAATTTTTATAGAAAAAACGGAAGATATCGAGGCTAAATTTCCAAAAATATCTTCTTATCAAGAATGCTCAATTATGAACTTATAACTTTGCTTCACTTTAGCTCTCTCAAGTTTGCTTAATTGCGCTATACTCTTTGACACACACTGTTACGAAAATAATTAAGTACTTTTGCAAATTGAAAAAAAACAGCAAATTTTGTTAATTTATTAGCATTTGTATGTTGTCGGCCCCATTGTGCATTATGGGTAGAAGTTGTTATTGTTTATTTTTTAAGATGGTAAAGCAGTATTTTCAAGGGTACAATTAAATTCGTTCTTTAAACATGAATGATTTAATAAATTTTAAATAAAATAACGCGTGTCGCATGCAATTGATATAAAACTAGTAACAACCATGTTCAAAATGCTTAAAGAATTATTTTATTAACATTAAAATATTAAATATTGCTTAATAAAACATTTACAATAAATTATTTTCAATAGTTTAATTTTTCAGTGTATTTTTAGCTGTTTAGATTTGATTACAATAATTTGATTTTATAAAAGAAATATCTTTAAACGATTATATGTAAACATTTTACTTTTTCATTCATTAATACCCGGCAAAACAAAAGTGAATGCATTCAAGACTTCTTTAAGCACTTCTCTATCTGAATTCATTTTTAATGCCATCTTAAATGGCAAAAAGATTATCACTTTTGAACTCATGGAGAACGCATTCAAGTCTGGCGATTAATTTATATATGAACAATTGAGCAGTTGTAATTATAATTGAAATACATTTTTTAATGTGTAACAGGCACTCTTTAACCAGTTAAACCAGTTCATTTGCATAAGAAACCATGCATTAACTATTTCTCTTGCATGTCTTTTTTTGCTTGGTATGTATTTAATTATTTGTATATGTATTAGCGTGGAACCTACAACGTCACGACTTGGCCACACTGCAGCATCATTCCCCAGTGAATGAATCGTGCGATTGTGTGAATCAGGGCCTTAAACAGCAGCAAGTTTTTTTTATGTTACAACTTTTGATCGTCACGAACGCGATACGTTTTTGCTAACTATACCTTAAATAGTCCTGTATAGAGAAATAAAATTCTGATAAAACCACATCCAAACTAATTTCAATATTTAAATTTTGAATCTCTTTCCAGATAAAGGACCAATTTTGCACCTTTTATCCCACTTTACAACAATATCATTTACACCACTAGTTCTAGTCTAAACTTTTAGAAGAATATATTTAGAAACTACAATAATAACGACAACCACAAAAATAAAATCAAGCCTAAAAACATATTTACCGCTGTCATTGAAGCAGAAGAAAGACTCAAATCGCATATCACCATCAGACACTTTAAGATTATTCATCAAAAACTATACATATGTATTAAATAAACTTGAAAGCCCACAAAACTTTCAATAGATTTACAGAGTGGACTTGGATTTTTGAAATATTTAAAAGTACATCGCATATTAAGTCCAAGTGAAAAATTGGTCAAATGTTATGTTGCGGTTTTTGTTGTGGCAACATGTCAAAAAGAGACTACAAAGTAGCCACAATGGACGGCATCGAGCTCGAGCCATTGGGCGGCGAAAAAATGGATAAGGACAAGGATAAGGAGAAACAAACAAATGGCGTAACGTTTGGTAAGTTTTCATTTTCTGCTGAATTATTGATTAAGTGAAAATATTATTACTCGTATGCAACAAAATTATAAAAACAAAATCGTTACATTCCTACATTGCAACTGCAAACCACGTTATGCGAGCAATACGCAACATTTTAACCATTTCAAAAGCATTTCTGTCTATGGCGAATGATGTTCGGGTCTGTTACAGACATCAAATTCGTACGAAAGTGAAAATGAAAACGTTTTTGCGTACTCCAGAAAACGAAAAACACAAAAAGTTTTCGTTTTAAATTTATTGCAAAAGGTGGAATTGTTAATTTTTATTCTATTTATTCAATTCCTAAAGTAATACAAAATCCCATTGGCCAAACACACAGCATGTTTTAGAATAAAAATACAATTACATGAGAAGGGAACAAAATAAGCAAAATGTATAATTCACTCTATTCTATTTATAAGTAAACGTAAATCTAGGGCAAGTAAAAGCTATAAATAAAATAATATAGAGAAAACTAATGAATAAGTTTTGAATTTGGCGCCGCAGCCTTTACAAAAAAATTAATATTAAAGGGCTTTATTTAGGAGTAAATATCAGAAAACAAAGATAAGGAAACTGTTTATAGTAGACAAAAACTTTTGGTAAAAAGAAAGATTAGCGGAGCCATTAGCAGAAATACAACAAGAACTTAGAACTTAGATAGCGTAGTGAAAAAGAGTACAAGGATCATAAGAGATTTAACGAGAAGAATCTAGTAAGTTTGACCCTAAAGACTTTACTAGATGTAGAGAAGATTTTCAGCTCCGATGGTACAGGTTGTCTGGTAGCAGATTTATATTTTCAAACTTAAATAAAAAACGTAATATTTGACACAAAGTTTTATTTTTTATTCTTTATCTGGGACCACCACTCAGGAGATGACCCCTATACATGCGACGCATTGTGCTGGAACTATAAGAAAGGGATAGTACGAGAAATGATAGGAGGTGAAGCTTCACTATCTTACAACACTGTTTTTTGCACGTTATTTGTTTTCACAGCAGTGTTGTAGCGTCTCTGATGTGCAGGAGACGTTATAAATTTTAAAGCTTCGTTTTTAGTAGCCATTTTTATTAATTACTAGCTGACCCGGTCCGCGTTGCTGGCCCTAAGCAAATATTAGTGTTGTATTACCACACGATTTATTTATTTAAGATAAAAAAAAGCAAAAAAAATAAATATATGTATATGTCATTGGTGGTGGAATACGAAAATTGAATTTTGACACGCCCCTCCGCCCGCAGACCGAAAATCAAAAATCAGAATTCACAGTGTCACCCGCCTGAATATTCTGAAGATTCCCTGAAAATTTCATCAAAATCGGCCCAGCCGTTTTGGAGTCCATACGTTACATACATACACACATCCTGTTTGATATATATAGAAGATAGATATATAGATTTACTTCGCCGATGCTATACAATACCGACGAAGGTGGGCGTTCTGACGTGCCAGTGGATTGGACACAGCTGAAGCCGTCACTTCCTTATTAAGAGTATTGAACGATAGAATGGAAATGCTGATTTTATTTTTTTAAAAGTATGTCATCCACATCCTTCAGAACCTTTTTTAAAATTTCACGAATAATCGCACTTGCAAGTCACAGTGAGGCTGCTCCTTTTCGTATAGCAAGACGCGGATTTTCACGTAAACTGCTTTCAACCAGTGCAATGTTTTCGGATCGACTGGGCCCTGGCGTGGGGCATTCATAGCCGAAGCAGTTGCGCGGAATCTCTGCAGCCGCGAACGAGTTTAATTTACACTCGGTCCATCACTTATTCGCCGAATACCGAACTTTGAACAAAATTGTCGACGAGCAATTACGTAAGAATGAATCATTACTCTTAAAAAAAGTCTCCACAGCGAACGCGCGAAGCTCATTCGACCACTGCGACATCGTGACTGAGAAAATCCGCACAATCGATAATTCCAACGGCGCCACCCTCCCTACGCGCCGTTTATTACTTTTTGAAATAATCGTATTTAAAAATATAAATTTGCCACCAGACACCCTGTACTACGTACTATTAAATTAAAAGAAAACTCGTACTTTTTAACACTGTTTCTGCATTTGGCATTGTACTTGCCGCAAGTGCCGAAAAGTTGCTTGCTGGACAATTTTCTTGTAAGTAGACTCGCAAGTTCGAAAAATGTGATTGCGTTGCTTAAAAAGTTCAAGGGCATGGAATTTTTAGGACTTGCACTTGTATGTGTAACCGGCAGGTAAAAAAACAAAAATCACAGCATCTAATAATACAGAATTAAGCAAATTTTTTTTTGTGTAACTTAACTGGCTGGCAGCCACTTGACGTTTAGCTGCTAGCCGCCGTTCAAAACAAATATTCAGCTTTTATCACTGGCAATAGCTGTTTTCGATTATTTTATTTTAACAATTTTGTCTGCCAAAAGAATATTTTTATTATTTCTTTTGAAATGGACTTACGAATATTGCAAGAATTAGTAATATGTAATTTATTAACTCGGAATTATTTTAGTTTTTCCACTTGTTTTTAGCATTTCGATATCAAATATTTTTAAATGATTTTTTCTTATCAGCTGAATGATTTTTTTTTTAAATAGCACAATAAATTATGACGGGTTGTTCACAGCAGTCATAATTTTCCCTGTTATTATTTTAAAACATATGACTTTATGGCCACCTTGTGAATACCCCAATAAAATTATAAAGTCTTAAGAAAAAGAATAATAACAATTAAAAGTTCAAGAATTGTCAGCAATTATGAATGTGAACGGTTTGGAATGCTTTAAAACTTCAAAGGGTGGAGTGTTTTTCCCTTCTTTTTTCCGTTTCACATATTGTTGTGTGTTTACGAATTCCCTTTCTCGATTATGTGCTTTTTGTTTCTGTTTTCGGCTTTGTCGTCGTCTCTTGATATTCCCTTAAATGCTTTTATTCATTTCATAATTAAGTTAAGAACCCTTAAGTGATACTTTTTTTCTCTCATACTTTTCCTTTCAACATTCATTGTCGTTCACATCGTCCTCAACCATAAACAAGGACAACAAACAGCGACTGCAATAGCACCACCAACAACAGCAACAACAAGAGGCCAACATAAACAACAAAATCGTTTTCATGTTGATGTTTTAATGGAAAAAAGTGCAATAGATGCATAAATATTGGAGCAGAGTTACAAAAGAATAAAATCTGCCAATTGAATTATGTTCAAGTGAATTACAGCGTGGCCCTATATAATTTTTTAAGGAAGTCTTTAATTTTAACACAAACATTTATTTTTTGTCATAAGAAACAACCCTAAAAAAATTAAAGATTTGTACAACGATGGCAAAACAAAAGTGTTTTGCCTTCAGCTTAATGGCAGGTTTATTCGAACAACAACTCGCTAGAAAACGTATTTTCATATAACCTGCGGTGGTACAGCTACATATCGCACTGGTTCCCCTAAAGGGAGTCAACTAGAAATGTAAAAATTTTCAGTAGAGACAAAAAACTGTTTTTCTTTAATATTTACAATAAAAATTTGAAAACAATTATGTCATTGTAAGAAATAGGAAGAAGTCTGTTTTTGCAATTTTTTCATTGATTATCGAAAAATAACAAGTTTATTGTGTGATTCCCCTTTATTAAGAAATTTCTTAATTAACCCCGCCTTTGCCACATGCAAGTACAAGTGGGAAAATCTCAAATACTCAAACTTTTTCAGTTACGCACTTGCGAGTCTACTTAGATCATGTTCACTTTAAGGGTGATGTGCTGGTGGCTCGTGTTTGATGGCGTGCGGTGTAGAGAAGCGTCCGGGGTACACAAAGTCGAACGAAACGAAAATCAATGCGAGAAATTGACATTTTTTCGTTTATACTTTTCTCTCTTTCGTTTGTGTATGTGTTTTTTAGAAACGGTGTTGCCGAATTTGTATATATTTCTTTGTTTTCTCAAATTGATGATATATAAATTGGCATTTGCCAATTGAACATAAAAAAACTATGAGCACTGCTACACGTTTGGTAAATTTTTTACTATATTTTTGTTATCTCGAACCAGCACTCAGGCGATGACCCCTACACATACAAAGCAATGTGCTGGAACTAGAGGAAAGGAGTAGTGAGAGAGATGATAGGTGATGAAGGGATATAAAGAGAAAAGCATCACTACCTTAAGCGTCTGCTACACGCATCAATATTCAGCTTCAATATTTGGCTTTGTGTTAGTATATATATTGACGCCTCTGACACACTACGTCAAACTTCCTCATCAATATTAATTTTTTTGGGGTTTTTTCAAGTGTAAACATGTAGAAGTTACCGTCGGCAAAACATTTTTTGAAGTTACCATTGGCAAAATACATACTCTATTTATTTCTTTATTTATTAAAAAAAAGCACTGATATTTTTTGCTTTGCACGTCCCAAAAAGTCATTGCTGAGCGATATACACTTCAATTAATTCGATTACAAAATATTTTACTCTATTTGTAATGCGTCACAAGTACGATGTGCACTCAAAGTTACCAGAAGTAAAATAAATATTGACAATAACGATGCCACACTACGTTAAACTGCTTCAATATTGTGATGAATATCAAAACCATTTTGATATTCGTCAATATTACACAGAGCATATATGTGTGACTATTTTTCGCACACAAAGACAAATATTGAACTTGAATATTGATGGTGTAGCATCCACTTTACAACTATACTTTTGGACATTTTTTGTTTATAGCAGTGTTGCAGCGTCTCTGCTGGCAAGGAGACGTATTAAATTTTTAAGCTGTATTATTACTAGCCATTTTTGACGAATTATTTTACTTCGCGAAGAAGGGCGCTCTGATGTTCGTGTGGATTGGTATAAGCTGAAGCCGGTACTGTTGTATAGCATTGTGGCCAGTGAAACCTTCCGACAATAATTGACACAAAGCAACACTAATGCACATCCGACAAAAGACAAAGTGTTTTTATGACTTAGTCCGAAACTGGGCTCGAACTAACTACTTCAACCATCGCCACCATCACTAAGGCCCATCCATCGCCCTCCCAAATAACAAAATAATTAAATATGTATGTACATATGGGCCAACACCGATTTAACATCAAAAAGTCCATTGGCTGTTGCGACAAAAAATAAATAAAGTTTAGGGCCCCTCCCGAATCAAAGAAAAAATATGCCACCCTATAGAAAATTTATTTTCAGATTCTGAATAGGTTTTCAAATTTTCCTTTGCGCCATTGCAATAAAATGTTCACTTTCATTACTTTGCATTAGGGAATTGTATAGTTTTGCCGCCATATTTAATTAATTTTTATAAATAATTTACGAATTTATTAAAACCTTTATCAAATTCCAAAATAAGTTTTTAACAGCTTTAAAATGATATACATATTGCCCATATTCGATGGAAAACACACCCTGTATTCACAAATTTATAATGAGGCCCATTACTCGGAAACTAAGAGTTTCCGTTAATTTTTTTTACTTTATATTTTCTTCTTATTTTTTAATTTTTATAAAATAAAACTCGTCTATGTGATTAAGCGTTGCGTTTTTGCGACTAATAACGTACATATACATATGTGTGACAGCAGCAATAAACTTTTCTTCCGATTTGTTGAAGACGGACACAATTCTATCAAATTTCTTTTTGACATTAGCATACGATTATATACGATCATAGAATCATGGCCAATCATCACCTTTACTGCCTTTTTTTGCCTACAAAACAATTTCACTAAAAGTCCGAACACAATGTAACGATAATTTATTGCGGTGCGGTTTTTTTGCATAAAATTAAAATCTATTTTATTTTCATTGCGGGCTTTCTTATTCTGTCGATTTTTATATTTTTTTCTCTTACTGATGTTGCCATAGTTTTTCAATAATTGGCGATGTTCACGATGTTCTAATTCCACACATAAATCAAACGTGTCTTCTACCAAATTAACAATTTTTTTTAATAGCTTCAACTTTTTTATTTACTGCCATTGCAAAATATTTAACACAAACAGTAATAAATAAATAAATTTTATAAAAATGTATGCACAAATAAATTAATAAAAATGTAAACAAACAATGACAAGTATTACCGTCGTCGTCTTCCGTTTTATTACGTTTATTTTTCTCTTCCGCAACGAGAAATCGCACCGCACCACAAACATTGTGTTCAGACTCCAATAAAGCATTCTTTTAAATAACTGTCACTTGAAAAAATTAAAATTCACTCAAATGAAATGTTCAAACTTTAATACCGTATCATACCGGATTGGGTTTAGGTGTTGAATAACACGCGACATATTTAAATGTCTGTGTGTGATGGTAACATTCCTTGTGTGACAGCGGCAACTGCAATTGCTTAATTGCAGGCGTTCTCTGTGTACAATTATAATCATCCTCATCAGCGTTAGTCGTTTTGAATGCAGTCATTGTTTAAATATTTTCACCTATTTTATTATGAATTGTAATTTATTTCTTTTAAAGTTAATTTTTTTTGTTTGTGTTTTTTATGAATGAAGGAATAAAGAGATAAAATACAAATGAAACTAAATGAAAATCCCATTCGCACTTGTGTGGGTGTGGGTGCTTCTGAACAATAACCCAACGAAAACAAAGACTTGACTTCAAATTGAGAATGATTTGTAATCAAACCTTTTCTCAAATTAAAAAAATTATTTTGAAAAAGATAGCGTTCCAAGGCAAATTGTGTTATCGGCGAATTGATACAACAAAGCAACTTTTTTGTGTCGGCACAAGGCAAATTCATTACCAGGTAAACTCACTAGCAAATTCGCTCGCCAGCTGATACAAGAATTAGTAACTTATTTTTGTGCCGAACGTCAACGATTGTTTACTTTTGTGAGAAAGTTAAGAAAAGTGGTTGTAAATAATTTAATAATTATAATAATATAATACTATAATAATAGGAATGCAAAATATATTACTTTTTGTAATAATTAATTTAATTTTAACTCATATTAGATTAATTTAACTCTTTCATTTTAGGTTATGTTATATTTAACAAAAGAATTTTAAGAATTCGCCTTGCGACAACTTTGTATTAATAATATTGTATTGGGGGTGGCGACGGCACGATGGATGGTAGTCTGCACGTTGACTACAAAACCAAAAACAGACCTGGGTTCAACCCCAGTTTCAGACTAAAAATTATAAAATAAAAAGAAACACCTCGCATTTTTCTGATGTGCATTAGTGTGTCTTTGTGTGTCAGTTGTTGTCGGAAGGTTTCAGTGGCGAAGGCATAGTCATTGTCCACTGAACAATACCGGCTTCAGCTGATAGCAATCCACAGTCACATCAGAAAGCCCTCCTTCTTCGGTATTGTGTAGCACCGGCGAAGTAAAATAATAATAAAAATGGCTACTAAACCGAAGCTTCAGCACTGCTGCGAGTATAAACAAAGAACGTGTAAAAGCAGAGCTATAAAATAATTAATTAAGCTTCATCTCCTATCGTTTCTCCTACTATCCCTTTCCTATAGTTCCAGCACAATGCTTCGCATGTGTAGGAGTCATCTCCTGAGTGCTGGTCCCAGATAAAAAAAAATCATTTTTCTCTTTATGTAGTGCTGCCTAGTTTATTTATAATACGTGATTAAAACTTGAGATCAAATTGAAACCAAATTGATAAAACACTAATTTTCAAATGTTTATATTCAAATAATTTTCAATTCGAATTCAAGTGTTACACTCAAACCTTTGTAAAGGTGTGTTCTTGATATCAAATGATAAAGTCATCTTATTGCATGCATTTGACTTCCTGTTTGCTGGGTAAAGCCATCTGTCAAATACGAGTACTTGTATTTATGCATAGGAAAAGTGAGATTTCCCAAGTGTTGAGACAAATGAAAATATTTAAGGAAGGTTAAATTTTATAATAAATTTTTTTTTAGGGATCAAATGTGACATGTTAACTGCTGCACTTCAGATCGTCTCCATGCGGCAAATATTATTTTCAAGTGAACTAGGATCGTAAAACTTGGAGCAGACCTGCGCCTGCTGCTAAACTAAGCATTTAAAAAACATTGACAATAACGCTCTCCAGCTACAATTTTTTGACAAACACGCTCCTCCTCACTCATCTTATATTTTGCTAAATGTTTTACATTTATATTTTTTTTTAATGGCACTTTCCTCAAATAGTATTTCAGCAAACAATGGATAGCTTACTCCACACGCGTTATTGGGGCTCCGCTGTAAGAACATTTTGGACTTAGCAATTTTGTATACCTTTGGAATTCGCAATTTTTAAGGATCAATGTTTCTAAAAAAAGAAAATTATTTGCTTAGCTGCAAGCGGCTACAAAAGATTTCAGAATATGTATGTATGTACTCGTATGTCTGTATATCAACGCTGTATTTATGAAATACGGAGAACAACATCAGTCGTGTTCGCAACTTTAAATTTTAACGACTAACATCCAAATTTTCAACTTTCGCTCTTTGGAAGAAAAGCCACAATTCAATACCTAACACTTCGAGGGTGGCGTTGGCTGAAGTAGTCTGCTTGTAGACTACAAAAGCAAAAAGTTCTGGGTTCGAGCCCTCTTTCAGACTAAGTCATAAAAACATTTCGCATTTTTTCCGATGTGCATTCTAATGGATCTTTGTGTCAGTTGTTGTCGGAAGGTTTCAGTGGCGAAGGTATAGTGACTGGTCATTGAACAGTACCGGTTTCAGCTGATAGCAATACACAGGAACATCACAGCGCCATCTGTTGTCGGTATTGTGTAGCACCAGTGAAGTAAAATAATTACTAAAACACAAAATTGAATGCGTCTCAAAGGCGCTGCAGCAATGCTATAAACAAAAACGTTCAAAAAAGTACAGCTGTAAGAGAGTGAAGCTTCACCACCTGTCATCCCTCTGACTATGCCTTTCCGTCAGTTAAAGCACAATGCATCACATGTGCTACATCACATGTGCTGCATCACATGTGCCGAGTGCTGGTCCAAAATAAAAAGAAATAAATGCCAAAAAAATTGTACCAGTTGGCAACTCCATCATCCATCATCATATGACCATAATTAATTTCATATTTAATTAATTTCATTTAATTTAATTTAATAATTAATTTCAGAATCTGAAGTTTTGACTTCTGTCGACAATCCTCAATGAGACTGCCTATATTTTTTTATATTTTTCATTATACGAGTATTTTGGGAGTACATAGAAATAATTTCTACACACAAATACACGTGTCGACTATATCAAAAATACAGGTGTCTAAAGTTGGCGTACATCAATAACTGATATTTCGATCTTCGAACCCATATTAACATTGAGTATATTTTTGTGAGTATCATTCATTGTTGTTGTGGTCACAACCCACACAGGTAGCAATTTAATTAATGGATGGTGCAAATCCATTTACGTACTGCCTTTTGCTGAAGAAAAAAAGTGGTATGACAAAAAATTCGGCAACAAATTCCATTCCATGGGCCTGAGTTTGAAAAGATGACAATAGTTATGATGCCGTACAATAATAATATAACCGACAGTTGTCACCCTTATCTTCCGCTAATATTTGTCACCTTTTGTTTCCACACAATTTGTTTTATTTACCATTTTGTCGTCTTAAGCACTTATTTGCTCTGTAGATGTTGTAATATTGAAACCAGAACATTTTAATCTGTCATTATGACATTTTAATCGAACACAGTTTCTGTTTTTCCATGCTTTTTTCATCATCATTTCCTACATCTGACGGAAATTTCAAGACGATATTAAATAAAAGCGAAAAAAAATCATTTAACAAACCGTAAAAGGGACGTTGAACAGCTACCAAACTTCCTTAAAATCACATGCAGACATAGTTTTTAATTTCTTGCTAAATAGATATTCGTATATGTACATAGATTTACATACGAGTACGTATGTAAATCTGTAACAAATAAAAAAACCTCTGACTAAGAAATAAAATAAATAATATTCCCTGAAGTCTTTCGATTGTAGAAAATTGTGCATTTGTCTTCTTATGTGTATGTGTTTGTGTGTGTGTGTGTGTTTCATAAGTTCTAAAATTTTTTTGCGACAGACTGGCAGTATAGAATTTCATTTCAGCGGAAGAGGAAAGCAAAGTAGACAATTGTTAAACTTGCTGATTGGGTAAATCGATCGCGTTGTTATAATAAAGATGTCTGGCAAAAATTTCCCAGAAAATAAAGACATGCAAACGAAATGGTTAATGCATGAGTTCTATTGTAAGTGAACTGGTTTAACTTAGCAGTAGAAAGCATGAATTTAACACAGGGGTGTCATTGGCGAGCACGTCTTCACAGTTAACAAAACAGCTCGTCATTTAAATCAGTGCTGAGAACCCTTGAATATTCCTTGATTTGGTTACGTTTGAGCATGTATTCATATTTAACAAACAGCTGGTCGTGAATACCACGCAAAGTACAAACATTAAATTACAAGTGCGCAGTTGTGTGTATGAATTAATTGGCAGACTTGAATGAGTTTTCCATGGGTTTTTTGTTTTTAACAAGACAAACTCTACGAAGCTCTTATAGCTTGTCTGTAGAAACACCCAGGGTCTAGGCAGGAATCGAACGGGCACCTCCATGCACTAGACGACGGAGGTACACAAAACTGATAATCTTGTTGAAATTAAGATGGCATTAAAAATGAATTCAGATAAAGAAGTGCTTTTTTTTTTTTATTACTCTTAAAATTGTTTTTCCATCTTTTCATTTCATTTCCTCAGCGCCTTATTGGCTTTGTAGAGGCTGTAGCCTGACATTACAATATACAATAATTTATGTAAGAGAAACAGTAATATATGTATATCTAAATTAAAAGTGCTTCCAGATTATTCAACATATATAATTTTAAATAATGTTTGAATGATGACATAAGAGTCATATTTTTAAGTCTACCTGGTAAAGTATTGTATTCTCTTGGTCCAGCATAAGTAATACGCTGTTTGGTTAAATCTATGCGACATCGTTGCAATTGTAGATCATGTGTTTGTAAATCTCGCCGTTCTCATAATATTTTGATCAAATTTTATTGCCTTTGGATTGGATTCTCTCACCGACTTAAATACATATATTAGTATCTGCTTAAGAAGTCATGAAAATACCAATTCATAGTGAACGCATTCACTTTTTTTTTGGGGGGTTATTTAATATATAATTGGAGAGCGTATTATTTTATATTTGGGGGATTCACAAATTGCCATAAAGTCGCATGTAACAAACAGCTAGTTAACACACAGCAATATGACTGCTGTTAGCAAATCCTCACAATTTAAGAAACAGAAACAATAACAAAAGGTAATCGAGTTGGGAATTAAGCATTAATGGTAGAATCACTTCCCAACTAAATTACCAACTTAATAATTTTAACAAGGCGTTCGATTAAAATAATCGATTGTAGGAAGTTACTGAATTTACCCCAATTTTCGGAAATCGAATTTTCATTATATTTTTTTTTTATCTGGGACCAGCACTCAGGAGATGACTCCTACACATGTATTGTGCTGGAACTATAGGAAAGGGATAGTAGGAGAAACGACAGGAGGTAAAGCTTAATTAATTATTTTACAGCTCTGGTTTCGCACATTCTTTGTTTATACTCGTAACAGTGCAGAAGCTTCGGTTTAGTAGCCATTTTTATTATTATTTTACTTCGCCGGTGCTACACAATACCGACGAAGGAGGGCGTTCTGATGTGATTGCGGATTTCTACAAAATCCGACAAAAACTGACACACAAAGACACACTAATGCACATCAGAAAAATGCGAGATTTTTTTTTTTTTTATAATTTTAGTCTGAAACTGGAGTTGAACCCAGGTCTGTTTTTGGTTTTGTAGTCAACGTGCAGACTACCATCCATCGTGCCATCGCCACCCAGTTCCACTTTGGATTGGAGAGGCCGTGGTACCTCCCATACAAACAAGAAATTCAAAATCGACTTTCTGATTGATTGTGATCTATTTTGGCTAATTATGTCATAATCACAGAACTTCAACATTTATTTCGGGGAAAAAAATGAAAAATTTCCAATATAAGTTCATGAGCATATGTATGCTTTATATTGAACCTTTTTTAATTTCAAAATGTGTAGCGAAGCACGCCGGGTTTTAGCTAGTAGTTACATAAATAATTTGCATAAAATATTGAAAAATTTTTATCTATATTATATTAATTATACATATTTGGAATCATTATTGCTATTAGAATAATTTCCAATTTAATTATTAAATGCAGAAAGGGCCATAATTTTTTCCACGTACAAGGTGCAAGACCGTAAAGCAAGAAATCTTGTGATTGACTCCATACTATCACTTTTCTAATAAACATATGTATGTGTGTGTATATTTTTTCTCGTCTCTCCTACAAGTGCTTTGCACCACCTTCTCTAATTAAACACATAAACATTTAACGTTCATGGGAATACATTCAGTCACCCGTACCCCTCACACCGCCAAATATAACTTTCAGATATTTTATGCAAGTAATAAAAACCTTCTTATGAATACATAATATATTTATTCATAATAATAATGCAAAAGCAGGCAAAAAAAAATAAATGTTTTTTCCACTCAATTGAAAAACGACAAATCAGTTTTTGCACTCGTGTTAGGATATTTTTAAAGGAATACAGAATCATAATTGGTAGACCGTGCTTAAGAGGACTTTGTTTAATTTTAGAAAATCGAATGGTGAGGTTGTTTGCTGTTGTTTCAGTGCAAAAACGAAACCACTTGAATAAAACCGACTAATTAAAAGTTAAATGTAATCGACCGTCATACAAGTGTAATTGCTTGTTGTGGTGAATTGCAGTTACACAAATGTAATCACTAACACCAACATCTAGACACAAATTCAAAAACTAAGTAGCGAAGAGTGGAAAAAGTTAAACAATGCTTCAATAAATTTAAATATTTTATTTATCGACCTTTGACTTCTGTAAAGCGATTTAACGCCAACGTTACTTGTGCAACTACATAAATATGATGCATGATGAATGCGAAAGTTGAATGCACGAATTCGCAATTAAATAAAATAAAATTGCAACTCTCTCTCTCTCTCTCACTCACTCTGTTTTTTTTTTCTTAAAAATGCACATTTAAATTTATATAGTAAGTGTGTCCCATAAATAATCAGAATAATTATGTCTGACTGTTTTTTTTTTGTTCAGTGTAATTATATTGCGCAATTCGTGTCATAAAATTGTTTGCCGTAAATCATACAAATAGGGAGTGCGATTGTGTTTAGATGCTCGGCAACTGGCAACTATGTGTGCTTGTGTGTGTTTTATCCGTCTAAACTAAGTTGGCTTATATGTGTTTCTTTTGTAATTTTGTGCTCGTATAAAGGTATTTAAATATGTTGCATACTTTTAGAGGGAAATTGTATATGAAAATATGTAGCACACTTTTGAGGTGATCGTCTGAGGTTACACAGTAGTACGCAAAGTACTAAAGGCGCTTTTACATTGTAATACTGAGTAATACGACATGTCATGGAAAGTATAATAGTGTAAAAACAATATGTTATGAATCTGACCAAAATATAGATGGGAATTTGACAGTCGTCACTCACTCACTGTTTTCTAAAAATTTATACAGGGTGTCTGGTAGCAGATTTATATTTTCAAATTTAAATAAAAAACGTAATAATTGACACAAAGTTTTATTAAGAGCATTGAACTATAGAATGTGGAAATGCGGATTTTATTTTTTAAAGAGTATGTCATCCATTTCCTTCAGATCCTTTTCTAAAATTTCATGAATAATCGCTCTTGGAAGTCCCAGTGAGGCCGCTCATTTCCGTATTAAAGTCGAAGATTTTCACGTAAACTGCTTTAAACCAGTTCAATATTTTTGGATCGACTGGGCCCTGGCCGTGGGCCATTCCTAGCCGAAGCAGTTGCGCAGAACAAATTACATTTACACTCGGTCCATCACTTATTCGCCGAATACCGAACTATGAACAAAATTGTCGACGAGCAATTACGTAAGAATCATTACTCTTAAAAAATGACTCCACAGCGAAGGCGCGATGCTCACTCGACTACTGAGACATCGTGACTGACAAATCCGCACAATTGATAATTCCAACGGCGCCACCCTCCATCCGCACCTTTTATTACTGTTCCAAATAATCGTATTTAAAAATATAAATTTGCCACCAGGCACCCTGTACTTCTCATTTTATCAGGGATGTGTGTTTGTGTCAGCAACCATTGAAAATAACAAAACAGAAAAGTCATTTGCTTCTAAACCGCTTTTGTTCCTACCATTTATATTTTTCATTTTATTTCTAGTGTGATAGTGCGAAAGTAAAATGTAAAATTACTTTAGATTTTTTGGCAGTCGCACCAAATCTCATTAGATTTCTCTCTCACAAAGTATTATGAAAGTCGTAAGACTTGCATTATAGTGTGAAAGGTCCTCCATGCAAAATTTAACGACCGAGCAACGAACCAAAGTGGTAGAATTTTACATTTCCAATGGGCATTCAATTTCACTGGCGCAACAAGCATATCGAAATTATTTCAACATCAGAAATGCACCTAACCAAACCGCAATTAATCGTTTAATTGCACGGTTCCGACAACAAGGTTCAGCGTCAGACTTGCCACGATCAGGAAGACCGAGAATAGTACAGAACCAAGTGAACATTGATCGTGTACGGGACAGTGTTGAAGAATATGCAGAAACTTCAACGCGAAGACTTTCTGGACAACTGAGCATCTCTAGAACATCACTTCGACGCATTTTATCACATCATTTACACATGCATCCATAGAAGGTCCAATTGGCCCAACAACTTTTACCAGTTGACTGCCATCAAAGACGAATTTGGGCAACACGCTTCTTGAAGTTGTGCGCAGAAAATAACAAGTTTATTAACAATTTAATAATAATACCCCTGATTATTTTCTATGGGTTTATCTCAAAGAACGAGTGTATGTTAACAAGCCCCAAACTATAGAGCAGCTGAAGCACAACATTGCAGCTGAGATCAGGGCAATAGAGACTGAAACTTTGAGTGCAGTTATGCATAACGGCTGTTTAAGAGCACAATTGTGCATCGATGAAAATGGTGGTCATGTCTCTGATATTATTTTTCATGATTAAAATTTATATCGTACAAAGCTAATATTATAGAGGGTGGCGATGGCACGATGGATGGTAGTCTGCACGTTGACTACGAATCCAAAAACAGACCTGGTTTCAACCCCAGTTTCAGACTAAAAATTTTAAAATAGAAATAAACATCTCGCATTTTTCTGATCTGCATTAGTGTGTCTTTGTGTGTCAGTTGTTGTCGGAAGGTTTCAGTGGCGAAGGCATAGTCACTGGTCACTGAACAATACCGGCTTCAGCTGATAGCAATCCACAATCTCATCAGAACGACCTTCTTCGTCGGTATTGTGTAGCACCGGCGAGGTAAAATAATAATAAAAATGGCCACTAAACCGAAGCTTCAGCACTGCTGCGAGTATAAACAAAGAACGTGCGAAAGCAGAGCTGCAAAAATAATTAATTAAGCTTCACCTCCTGTCGTTCTCCTACTATCCCTTTCCTATAGTTCCAGCACAATGCTTCCCATGTGTAGGAGTCATCTCCTGAGTGCTGGTCCCAGATAAAAAAAAAATATTAAAAAAAAAATTAAATTTTCTAATAAACAAAAAAATTATTAAATTTTTACACGCAGGCGTGACTTGTGGTCTACTCTGTACAATTTCAATTTAAATGACAATTATTTAAAATTGGGCATTAATCAAAAAAAATTACATGTGCTTGCTAATGCAGTGTGTTTCTCCGTTTTATCGCTACTTTAATAAATTGGGCTCCAATGATGAAATGGGATACCAGTTTCTGATATTTTTTTTAAAGCCAGTGGATGAGCCAGGAACTTTTTCCTGACGCAAAGCAAGAATTGGAAGACAAAAAAAATGAATTTCTTCTACCAATGCAGAAGAAATTATAAATGCAAATAAAAAATTTATTTTAATTCTCTATATGTTGATTGTACAATTACAAGTCCTCGACCATCTCAAATTCTACATGTTACAATGCTTACAACAAGTTGAATTATTTTCGGTACTTAAAGCTACATTTTTTTATGTAGATTTTCAATGCTTGTAGTAATTAACAGTAATCAATAAGAAATAATATTTAGTTTGTTTTTTGTTGTTTTATATTTCATTGCCTGTAATCAATATATTGTGCAGTGTTTGTTGTGGTTGCGATGAAGACCCTGTAGGAAATTTTGTATGAACCCAAACAGCCAGGTTATCTTCGAGAGCGGGTGACAACTCCCGAGGAAAAGTAGCCTTGTTTTATTATTCCGTACCACTGTTTTATAATTTCATGTAGTTTTATTTTTGTAATGAAAGTTGCAAATGTTGATATATCACTGGTAGTAAATTGTGGCAAAATTATTACAAAAATTGTGCCTTTTTCAGAATCATTTCCTTTTTTTTTTTTTGAATTTTTCTTTCATTACTTTTGATTGTGACTTAATTACATGTGATGCCAAATGTTTAAACAAAAGTGCCATACAGATGCAACATACAATAAATTATGAGTATACGAGTAATTCCTTGCATTGTTGTTGTTCATATAAATGTTTCCTCTTTTCACCGCAAAAGCGGCTAAACAGTGCTGCTGCAGCCATCGCCTAGTTGTTGGCATCCTTCCGTTGCTATCGTGTCTGTTGTTGTTGTAACAGCATTTGTAGCAAAAATTTCAAGTTGCTTTTCATTTAAAGAAAAAAAAAAAAGAAAAATTAAAAAGCAACAGCAGGCATTTCACTTTTCACTCCATCGTCAGGCTATCATGTGGCACGCAAACACTTGCATTTACTCGTACATCATCAGCATTTAGGATGCTGTTTCACAAGCAGAAATATAGCAAATTTCAATGATTTTTTTTTACTTTCCAGTGCTTGTGCCATATTTACTTCTGCTTTTATTTTTTGCTGTTGCTTTTTATAAAGTACGAGTACTGTATTCCACTTTTCTGTGCGACTCCCCGATCTAAATTCCTGTTTTATTTTCTGCCTTTATCATGCCACAAGGATGTTGATAATTTCTGAATTGTATTCAGTTTTTTCTCTTCATATGTTTTTAAATTTTTGTTTGTTTGTTTGTGTATTTGTTTGCGTGTTGTTTGTATTATTGTGAAAGTTGCAGTTGCAGCTAAAGCTGAAGCCTTTCACTGTTGTTTTACCACAATTTTCATTATACGAGTACCTAGCGATGACCTAAAAACACATATTGCCACCTTCACTTTCATTGCACATGTTTATTTTACCATGAATCCCTACAAACTCTGCCTGCCACACAGATAAACCTACGCTACCATCAAACGGCTGAATAAGTTTGTTTTTTTTTTTTTGTTTAATCTAAATGACTGGCAGTACAGTGACACAGATGATGAATTTCATTTTCCTATTTGTTTTAGTTTTATAAAAGAAGGCGCAAGAATATGTAGAAATATTAGATTTTGCTTTTTTGCTGGTGGTAAATTTAGTAGCAGAGTAGAGTTGGCGGCGGTACTTAAAGCACCTCTTAAAACTCAAGTCACTTTAAGAGTGTTTGTTCTTGGCAGGATAACATAGATTTTATTATAAACTTATAAAACACATACGTATAGCAAAAAAAAAAATATGTAAACTCCTAAATATGTGCTACACATTTTATTAAAATTGCATTTCATGTGCATTACGCTCTTCTGAAGGCACGGTCACATATGGCAAATATTTGCCAAAAAGAAAAAACGTACACACTAAATTTTATACATTTTTTTTTTAATATTGAAAAATACTTTTGATTTAAAACAGAAATATATCGTAATTAGGGTGGCGATGGTCGAAGTAGTCTGCACGTTGATTACAAAACGAAAAATTTTCCTCGCATTTTTTCTGATATGCATTACTGTGTCTTTGTGTCAGTTGTTGTCGCAAGGTTTCAGTGGCGAAGGCGTAGTCCACTGGTCACTGAACAGTAACGGCTTCAGCTGTATCCTATCCACAGGCACATCAGAACGCTCTCCTTCGTCGGTATTGTGTAGAACCGGGAAGTAAAATAACTAATAAAAATGCTTATTAAAAACAAAACTTCAAAATTTAATACGTTTCCTTGATATCAGAGACCCTACAACACGCCTATAAAAACAAGTAACGTGCAAAAAGCAGTGTTGTAAGATAGTGAACCTTCATCTATAATATCTTCTACAGGATGTCTGGTGGGAAATTTATATTTTTAAATACGATTATTTTTTTTCTTTTTTTAAACAACACAAACTCATTTTACGTGAAAATCCGCGACTTTCAAGAGCAGCCTCATTGGGACTTCCAAGAGCGATTATTCAAGAAATTTTAAAAACGGATCTTGAGTTCCTTCTTTTTAAAAAATTTTAAAAAAGAAAACCGGCATTTACATTCTATTGCTCAATGCTCTTAATAAAACTTTGTGTCAATTATTACGTTTTTTATTTAATTTTGAAAATTATAAATCTGCTACCAGACACCCTTTACTAACCCTTTTCTCTAGTTCCAGCACAATGCACCTCATGTGTAGGGGTCATCTCCTGAGTGCTGGTTGAAGATAAAAAAAAAAAAAAACACACCATCCGTGTTTAATTTTTTTTATTTATTCAATCCATTTTGACTTTTATAGTCCATGAAATATTAAATAATTAGTAACGTTTTTTTGGGCAAATATTTGCCATATGTGACCGTACCTTTAGACTTTTAAATTGCTTTAGTGTAAGAAAAGTGTGTATGTTTGTGTGTTTCTTTATGTTTGGATTAAACTTGCAGCATTGCCATTTGTTGCTCTGTATCTTATCACTTCTATTTTGTTGTTGTTGTAAGAGGGTTTCTTATTATTTATTAAGTCCTTTTTTGCTTATACGTTTCTCAAGCGTCATGGTATTATGTTGTATTCCATTGTTTCTCTGCCATATAAAGAAAACATAAATGCTCCTTCACAGCCTGTTGGGTTAATTTGTTTGTTTCTGGTTTCAATGCTCTATGGGATTTAAGGAAAAAATTCGTCTAAATATGGAATTTTCTCTCATGTGCGAAACAATGAGTATGATGGGAAATATATTGGTTCTATTTCTTTGCGAGCTATGCAAGAGGGCAATTTTTAACTCTTTATTTAATTATTTGTCATCATATTAACTTACGAACTGACCCGGTCACGCTTTGCTGTAGCTGTTATAAGGGTTTCATTTAAAAATTATATACTTATATGGCCTATGTGTGCTTCATTAAAATCGTTTTGTTAGTTTCGGAGGTGCGGAAGCTGCCTCTACCAACCGTCGTGGTCTTATCTTTGAAAAAATATATAGTATACTTCTCCTCCCCACCAAGTGCCTTGGCTCTCTGGCTCCATGAAGAGTGCGCACCCGTATATCGAATGGGAGTACCACATGCTGAAAAGCGTCAGCCCAGTTCCCATTATTTACTCTCCTGTATGCTGAATTTCAGCTCTGTAGCTATAATGAAAGTGGTCGAAATAAAAAAAAATTTACTATCAAGCAGTGCTACGAACCGCAATTTAATTTGTTCCGGTTTTCGGTTTCGTTCTTCAACTTTTATCGTTTCGAATTACGTTTCGGTTTACAATTTTTTTCCGGTAGCATTTCCATATGTTTATAAAGGGTGGTTAAATTTCAAGGGCCGATGTTGATTTTGAATAAAACACAAACTATTTAGGAAATTATTGTAATTTTATTTTATTATGATATATTGGTATTACTCAATTATGTATGGAACAAAATATCGGCCAAATGGGCGCCGCGACCACGGCAACAGTGGATGATCAATTTTCGAAGAAAATCATCTTCAGTGATGAGGCACATTTTCACCTCAGTGGATTCGTCAATAAACAGAATTGCCGCATTTGGGCGAATGAGAATCCAAGAGTGATTGTCGAAAAACCAATGCACCCACAAAGAGTGACTGTTTGGTGCGGTTTATGGGCTGGCGGCATCATCGGGCCGTATTTTTTCCAAAATGAGGCCGGTCAGGCAGTTACTGTGAATGGTGTTCGCTATCGTGAGATGATAACGAACTTTTTATGGCCCGAATTGGAAGATATGGATGTGGACGATATGTGGTTTCAGCAGGACGGTGCCACTTGCCACACAGCTAACGAAACAATGGCTCTTTTGCGCAACAAATTCAATGGCCGTGTTATCTCACGTAATGGCGATGTCAATTGGCCGCCAAGATCATGTGATTTGACACCGTTGGACTTTTTTCTTTGGGTTTATTTGAAAGAAAAGGTGTACGTCGATAAGCCAGCAACAATTCAAGAGCTAAAGGATGAGATAATTCGGCACATTAACGGCATAGAACCTCCATTATGCCTCAGGGTCATCGAAAATTTGGACCATCGGATGGAGGTGTGCCGCCGTGGTCGCGGCGCCCATTTGGCCGATATTTTGTTCCATACATAATTGAGTAATACCAATATATCATAATAAAATAAAATTACAATAATTTCCTAAATAGTTTGTGTTTTATTCAAAATCAACATCGGCCCTTGAAATTTAACCACCCTTTACAAGAACTCCCAAGAAATTATTTTGTTTGTATATTTCGTTGTTCTCAGGAATTTTTTGATAGTTCTTGTATAAACATATGGAGTCTTTGGTGCAATACCGTACACTGAAAGAATTTCTCTTAATAAATTCAATGAAACAATTTCATTAAAGTTTTTTCACGAATGCAATGAAATATATCATAATGTCTATGAAATTTCACAAATATTATGAAAGAATTTCAATGCGAATTTTTAAATCAATAGAGCTATCTTGAGTTGGACAAAGTCTGTGCTAAATTTCATTAAAATGACTCCAGTAGTTTCGGAAATTAGCCCGGCCTAGCATCGTGGCACGAGAATTTTATATACGAATATATGTATAGATAATTACAATTACAGGGTAAAAATTTATAGTTTAATTTTAAAACATGGCGCTTCTCATTATATACTATTTTCGAATTAAATTGAAAATTAATTTACATTTTTCTAAATTAGTTCACATTTCAAGCCAAGAAAATAAGCTAAAATTGTTTCGGCCGTATTCATACAAATTTTAAACATCATTTCAAATCCTTTTTAAACAATTGTTCAATTCACAAGCTCGGAGTAATGTCGTATGTATGGCGTAATCGTGTTATTATACACTGAAGAAAAAACTCATCATACATACAATGAATTTTTACATGAATGCAATGAAATTTCAATTCAATAAAAATCACCCAAAGACGTGTTCCTCATTGGATCAATGAAAAATGTTTCATTACATTTCATTCATGAACATCCTTTGGGTGCGTGTTTCATAAATGTAACGAAACCATTTCTTTAGTTTAACGAAACATTGTCATATATAAAATTTAAATGTTTCATTGATTTAATGCTGTTATTACAAAACGAAATTAATTCATAAAGTTGATGACAACTTTCATATATAAAACCTGTTCATCATTAAGGGCGCATCCAATTGTGGTCGTACTACGCACTACACAGAGAACTCATTTGTCGGACGAACAGCGCGTATGTGGAACAAACTTCCTGCTGAGGTCTTTCCTGTCACTTTTGAAGTGGGAAAATTCAAATCAAATGTCCATAAACACTACTCCCTCTATCCTCCATCCCATAACCCCATTTTCTAGTTCCAGCACAATGCATCGCATGTGTAGGTTGCTGGTCCAAGATAAATTTTAAAGATTTTAAATAGAAATAAGGCTTTCTTCGGGAGCGACATCATGAAAATGCCTTCCAAATAGCAACAGGTTCGTGAAAAAATGTATCCATATTTGTTTTAAGTGGGATTATTTGGACTATGCTAAATAACGTCTTCAATTTCATGCAAAAATAATACAAAATTTCTTTACTAAATTTATCTAATTTTCGATGGTTATTAATTTTAATTGGTTTCTAATAGGTTTTCTAACCCACAAGTAAATAGGAAATTTTTTTTTAACACGATATATTTATATATATGCAGCACACACACATTGGAGAAGTGAGAATAAATCGATGTGTTTATTTTATTATCATGACACTATTTAATTTTTATACAAACATACACGTCTTATATTATGTGCGCGCGTATATATGTACATACCCTGTAGGAACCCTGGTACCAAGTGAGTCCAAGTTAACACTTTTGTCGATTGGTTTTGGCGACTTTTGGATGACTGTTTTATTTTGTTGTTGATGAGAAGAGAACGCATGTATCTTTCTCTTTACAGCTACAAAACGATTTTTTATTGTCTCATTTTGTTGTGCTGAAAATAGATGCGATTGCTCTCCGTTTCTCAGAATTAGTACCTACTAGCCAATTGACTACATAGGACCAACGTCAGTAGTAGATTTGTAAAGAATTACATGGGGTATAACAAGGGGTGTTGATGACTAACAGCCGTATTCATAAAAACTTGCAACAGGTTTATAAACCGTTTATAAGCAAAATTGGGTAAAGTTGTATTTATAAATAATTAATAGGATTTTACATGCTTATTGAAGCATCTATAAAATCATAAATTTTATTGATGGATTTACTATTCTTTAACCAAAAATAAAACGATACGGAATTAAAAATTTAACTATTTTGTTTGAACACATTTTTACATATAAAAACTTTTTGCGGGAATATTATGTCCATATTGTGAAGAAAAATTAAATTAATTTTTTTTTAACTTAAACCATCAAGCAGGAGATGATCCCTACACATGCTATGTATTGTGCTGGAATTAGTGGAAAGGGATAGTAGCATAAGATGAAGCTTCACTATCTTACAACACTGCTTTTTGCATGTTCTTTGTTTTTATAGCAGTGTTGTAGCGTCTCTGATGTGAAGGAGATGTATTAAATTTTCAAGCTTCGTTTTGGTAGCCATTTTAGTTTTTGTAATCATTTTACTTCGCCGTAACTTTCCGACAACAACTGACAGAAAGACACACAAATGCACAACAGAAAAATGCGAGATGTTTTTATTAGTCTGAAACTGGGGTTGAACCCAAGAAAATTTTTCGTGCAGACTACTTCGACCATCGCCACCCTCAATTTTAATTCAAATAGTTTAAAAATTTAATTGAAATGATCATTTCTTCAATAGGTTGAGGCTCATAATTGATACCTTTACAGGCAATGAGATACATGCGATAGTTATATACTAAGAAACAAACTAAATGAAAAGAACAAAATTGTAAACTCCACTGACATACTACACTAGCAGAACGGAACAGCATGCCATTTTCGAAAGTTGCTACACTTTCATCATCAGCGTTCTTCGTGTTTTATCCAATGTGTAAATTGAAATTATCATTAAGAAGAATTTAATTCCTGGTAGTGGTTATCACATATTTGAAAAATGTTTATAAAATTAATCAAAAAGTTGAATATTCCCAGACCTGGCCTCAACACAACTATTTCAAATTTAATCTTATAATCAGAGCACACTTTTGTATGAAAATTACAAACAACGACAATACTGTGATGTATAATAAAACGATTACACAATGCAGACGACGTTAATACGAGCTTGTGAATTGAACAGAACAAAAATATAAAAAATTATTGCGTCATCAGAGACGCAGCAACTATGCCTTAAGCGCATGCTACACGCATCAATATTCAGTATATATATTGAAGCCTCTGACATACTACGTCAACGCTTCTCATCAATGGTTTTTTTCAAGTGTAAACATATAGAAGTTTCCGTTGGTAAAACAATTTTTGAAGTTACCGTAGGCAACTTTATTTATTAAAAAAAAAGGACTGATGATATTTTTTTATGTTTTTGTCACTATATGTTTTTAATTTGAACGTCCCAAAAATCCATTAATGAGCGATATACTTCAAGTAATTCGATTACGAAAAATTTTTTACCCTATTTGTAATGCGTCACAACTATGATGTTATGTTACCAGAAATAAAATGAATATTGACAATAAGGATGCTTCAAGTTGGTTCAATATTGTGATGAATACAAAGCCATTTTGATATTCGTCAATATTAAACAGAGCATATATGTGTGACTATTTTTCGCACACAATGACAAATATTGACAATGTTGTTAAAGTTTCAATATTCTTCAATGCAAGGAACATAAAAAATTTTTAATAATGCGTTATTTATTTTCTTCAACCATTGACGAATACCTGTAGCAGACAAATTCTACCAGAGTTCATCTTTGTATCGAATAATAACAGACAATGCCGATTACTTTCAACTTTCATAGGAACTTCCCCTTTAGATCCAGTTTGTAAAAAGGAATCATAAATGAAATATCAATATGATAAAGTCGCTCACAAAACGCCACCGGGTATTCGAATTAAGGGGCTAATTGCCAATTTGTATATGTACATAGTTAACAAAATGCAAAACAAAAACAAATTTATAAAAATTTAGTAATTTTGTTATTGTTTCCTATGTAAAATAAAAAGAGATGTGCCATACGTGAACATAAAAATACTACAAATCTTCAATTGCTATAAGGCTGTTATTGTTCGTTTATGAATACAACTTTTAAAAAGTGATTTATAAGACAAAAAGTCTATGATAACTTTTGTACTCTTTAAACATAAAATAAGAATTTATTATGAATACGGCTGTAAGTCAGTATATTTTTACTATTGTCATTTCCTGCAGGGTCTGCAAATATGTACTCGTATAGTTATTTCTTATGTATGGCTGCATGAGTGTGTGCTGGATATATTCGTAGAAAAATTAAACCGCCTTCGGCACATCTAACATCCCCTCATTCACTAAAACTCAAACATTCGTACGATATAAATATATACATATATAATCGTGTGTACTCACAAGTGCCAAATTATCCAACACTTCAATCTACATGAATTAGTATCATATGTACTCGTATAGTTATTATATTGTAGTAGTATGTGTAAAAAAAGCCTTCATTTGGGTGAGTGCATGTGTAAGCAATTATTTAGCTCATGGTGGTTGCCTACCCCCTACCAATTATACCCTCTTGATTTTTTTAGCCTTATTATTTTTGTGAACAATATTGTTAAGCAAGGCAATGTTAATGTCGTCAATAAAACAAAGTATTTATATATGAAATTATGGTGTGTCCGTCCCTGACGTCGTTTTAATTGTCTTCCTTGAAATAAAAATACATTTACCCCTCTTATTTAAACATTAAAAATATTCTTTGCACATCATCGACATAATTCAACTGCAATAGCAACACATTCAAAAATTTATAGCTTCAGTTATGATGAAGACGTGGATTCCGGTCTGCAGTTTTCGTCTTCGGTCTGATATGTTATTCGCGTAAAGCTTATGATTGTTTGAGACATAGAGCATGTTTACATTGGGGGTGATGTCCCTGCGATACGTCGATTGCGACTCGAGTTTGTGGGGGGAAAGTATAGGTATAGTATAGTATATGTAGCTGACGAGGTAGCAAAATTCGCACGTAATGGGATTTGAAGCGACGATCTTGCCTCTTCTCTTTTGAATATTTCTTTCGCTCGTATTTTTGTTTTGTTATGTATGATGTAGTGTTGCCAGTGAAACCTATTGTACAGCTATAGCGTTTCATTCTGTGATAATGTTTTAATTAAAAGCAATAAAACACTCCCCTCTGAAAAGTAAAACACTTTTCCCATATTTCAAATTTCTGTGATGAATGGTCAGCGCAGATATTTTACAATTTGCGCTGACTTAGGACTCTGCGGGCCCATATTTATATTTACCAAAAGAAGTTCTCCGTTCTTCTTTAAACTTTTAAATTAGATTTGTTGCAAAATTTTTTTGTTGGAAAAGTTTTCTCAGCTAAACAAATGCACCATGTGCATGTAGTTGTGGCGAAGTTTACATGCAACATACGCAGAAGTTTTGTCGGAACAGAAACTTTTTAAAAGGTGCGTTCACATGGCGTGTACTTGCTGTGTGATGGAAGCGAATCATTTATAAAATTGTACCTTAAATGCCACATGTAAAAATACACTCAGTATGAAATTATTTTGATCGAAAATTAGTGTATCATCAAATTAAAAAGTTGTTAGAAAAATACGTGGCTAAATATTTTTTAGAGGAGGGCAGGACTAGAAAGACATGTAGCATTTTCAGTGACTATGCCTTCGCGACTGCAACTTTCCGACAACAACTGACAGAAGGACACACAAATGCACAACAGAAAAATGCGAGATGTTTTTATGAGTCTGAAACTGGGGTTGAACCCAGGAAAATTTTTCGTTTTGTAGTCAACGTGCAGACTACTTCGACCATCGCCACCCTCAATTTTAATTCAGATAGTTTAAAAATTTAATTGAAATGATAATTTCGTCAATAAGTTGAAGCTCATAATTGATACCTTTACAGGCAATGAGAATTAGATGCGATAGTTATATACTAAGAAACAAACTAAATGAAAAGAACAAAATTGTAAACTCCACTGACATACTACACTAGCAGAACGGAACAGCATGCCATTTTCGAAAGTTGCTACACTTTAATCAACAGCGTTCTTCGAATGTGTGAATTGAAATTAATTTATCATTAAGAAGAATTTAATTCCTGGTATTGGTTGTCACATATTTGAAAATTTTTTACAAAATTAATCAAACAGTTGAATATTCCCAGACCTGGCCTCAACACAACTATTTCAAATTTAATCTTATAATCAGAGCACACTTTTGTATGAAAATTACAAACAACGACAATACGGTGATGTATAATAATGTGTGACTATTTTTCGCACACAAAGACAAATATTGAAGCTGAATATTGATAGTGTAGCTTTACGAATTTACCAAAAATGAGACAGAATTACGTTCTGATTCTTCTTACCACTGCACCACTAGTCCCTTCATATGTAGGAAACATTCCCTGGCCACTGGTCCAAGAAAAAAATCAAATCAAATATGTCACTGTATAACCTGTCCCCTTTCGTTTCAAACTCTATTTACGATAAAGTCCAAATTTAATTCACACTTTTCCTACAGCCTTAAAGGCATTTACATTTTGCTTTTGTAACGTTGTTCTATGAAATGTAGAATTGAAATTGAATCACTCCTGCCCTGTTCTATTTCCTTTATTTTTTTCTGCTTTTATTCCTTTCTCCTTCAGGATAAAAACTGTTCAGACATTTCATTCGTATCGCCATTGTTTGTTTCTGATTTGGCTTGTTTTGCTTTTGTTTTCCAGTCATTATTTTTTGTTGGTGTTTTATTATCGTTGATTTTGTACAAATGTGTTGCAAGTCGTATTCCATTATTGCGGTTATATTGTCCGCAAATAAAGGGAAAACATCAGCAATTCCCTTTTCGTAAATAAATTTTAAGCAAAGGCGGCATCTTCATACTCGCACTCGTACGCCTTCGTACAACGTTTTTTTCGTAACTTGTTTATTTTTTTATTTTTAGTTTTTTTTCTTGTTCCACATCACTCCTTGTACCGTTATCACTTGGGTAATGTTGAATAATTATCAGGCTGATGAACATGTGTCAACTTTGACGGTGCAAAACAGAGCAGGAAAATGAAAAAAGTTTCCTGACAGTATGTTACGAATATTAACGTGTTTGTTTGTATTCGTTGCAGTTGTAACAAGTTTAGTCATTAGCCTTGAAGCTATTTTAGAACTTAATCGAAAAGGATGTGTGCAAGAGTTATTAAAATAATTAGGCTGTGATGATATTTAATTCGTAAAATTGTTGCCAACAGAATTAGAACAGTAAATGAAGTAAAAGGCAGTTTTTGTTTTAATGGCAGCATTTTTTCACGAGATATTATTCACGATTGGCTTGAATATCTCAGATTGCGAGAAAAATAGAGAAAAATTTTAAATTTCTTAAGTTGGTATTTGTATTTTATTGGGTCGAAGGAAAATAGCAAATGGTTGCTCAAAAAACCTACTAAATTGCAAGAAACTTATAGCAGCTAGCAACGCAACTGAAGTTCGGCTGCCTTCCGTAATCGAAGCGTAATGTGGCATTCGCTGATACTAAAAGGTGATTTTTTTAGCAACTTTCTTTTTGGCAACACTGTTTTTGGTAGCTCAGCTGTTTTCGTTTAACATGTTACTGGGAGTCGCAAAGCAGCTCTGGGTTGAAGAACAACTCACGCGTCATCGTAATTATTATTTAAGTGCGGTCAGGCCTGTTTTTGTTGTTTGGCCTTCGAGAGTTTTGCGTCTCACTCGCACTGATTAATGGATTTGCCACGGCTAACTGTATCATTTACGGTTGTTGTGGCTTTTCGTAATTAATCAGTTGCTGTTACTGGTGGAGACCATCAAACTCAGGAATTTTATATATAATTTAACTTCTTATGTGAAGGCACGGTCGTTTAAATTTATATTGTGTGGGATACCCTGGCAATTTTCGTACTTGCTTCTGCCATCTGCCATATGGCAATTAATTAATTGATAGATACAAACAAAAACATGTTACTGTTAAATATGTTCAGTTTGGTCTATTTAACCAAAAATCGACTTGCAAATGAACAACGCTGCAGATGATTATTGAGCTTTATTTTCAAAATTCATGGTCGGTTAAGAAACTGCATCGTGCACTTCTTCCAGTTTATGATCAGTTTGAAGCGGCTATTTGGAATCTTGTGACTAAATTTCGCAACAAATTTACATTATTGGACATTAAACCACCAAAACGCTTACGTAGAGTGCGGATAGAGGAAAATATCACAGCTGTATCCGCCAGTGTTGTTGATGACCGTAAATTATTGATTCGGCGGAGTTCACAACAATTGGGCTAATGTTATTCCACTACGGAAGAAGCTGGACTTGGATGACATGTGGTTTCAGCAAGACGGTGACATATGCAATAAAGCACGCGAAAGAAAAAACGGTCCAATTGAGAGGCGAGTTCGGTGAACAGTTTATTTCACGTTTGGGCCCGCTCAATTGGCCGCCTAGATCGTGCGATTTGACGCCTTTATACAATTTTTTGTGGGGATATGTTAAGGCTCATTTCTATAGGGACAAGACCGTAACAATTGACGTACTAGAAGCCAATATTGTAGTATTTCTTCGTGAGATACTGGCCGATATGTTGGTGAGAGTATGCCAAAATTGGAGCCAGCGTGCGAACCATTTGAGGCGTAGCCGCATTTACATTTATTTAAACATTGGATTATATGAATCGCTCTATCGACTCAAATAAAGATTTCATACATTTCTCTAACTTTTTTATGTGATTTCTATTAAATCAAATTCAAAAGCTCTTAAAAAATCACCTTTGTATGGAATAAATTAAAAATAAAATGTAATAAGTTGTCTGAAATATTGTATAAACGCGTTAAAGTTGCTAACTTCATCATCATCAGAGTCATATTTAATTGTGTATTTATTCATCACAAAATTGGTAAACCTAATCAGAATTCATTAGATCAGATCCATTCAACAATTTAAAGCTTTTACCTTTTTAACGAATTTTATAAATTTATTTTCTAGTGCCACTTTTATGCGTCTGGTGTGACCGCCTCTTTCAGCCTCAGACTATTTCCAGTGAGTTTTTCAAGTATTTCTTAGAATAGTGAAAACAAAATCGTAAAGAAATTCTGCTCTTAGTACATTTACATAATCATCCAGCTAAAAATACATTTGTTTCCTATTTATTGGAAAAGTTTTCTTACATCACATCACGTCACCAACTTTAATCCGAACTATTTTTTTTCAACATTAAAAGTCAGAACGAAAATTTTGTAATCCAGAAAAAATTCTCTTGTTTTTAATAGTTTTTAATTAATTATTTAATATTTTTCTCGTTGCGAAAATTTACAGTAAATTTTTTAATAAAAATAGAACAATTTCGGGAGGGTGGCGATGGCTGAAGTAGTCTCCACGTTGACTACAAAATTTTTTCTGATGTGCATTAGTGTGGCTTTGTGTCAGTTGTTGCCGGAATGTCTCAGTGGCGAAGGCATAGTTACTGGTCACTGAACAGTGACGGCTTCAGCTGTAACCAATCCACGGGCACATCCGAACGCCCTCTTTCGTCGGTATTGTGTAGCACCAGCGAAGTAAAATATTTACTACGATGGCTTAAAAAAAGGCAAACAATGTGAGAATGACGACGAATCGACATTTCGGCGTGTTCTTCAATACTTCGCGTTACAGCTTCTCTTCGGTACGTACACTTCTTAGGCTTGTTGATGGTTTTGAATCGAGAAGAGTAAAATTAGTGCGAAAACGATCAATAGCTGCACGAAATGTTTGCTCACTAAGCCGGTTATGATCGCCGTAAAATGGGCGAACAGCGCGAATAGATTTATTTTATTCAAAATAAATTACTGGCGTTAAGCGATTCATGATGACCTCACTGAAGAGTAATGTCAATACAGGTTGCCATTCTCAGCTGTCGAACATAGTTATCTATATCGATAGTTCTCATTAAGAGAGAGATGACAGGTGGTGAATTGATAGACAGAGAAAAGTTCCATTATTTTTACAACTCTGCCTTTGCACGTTCTTTGTTAATCTTCGACCGGCCCTTAGGGGAATAACCATACACTTGCGATGCTGGATTCCGATTGTGCTGGAACTAGAAAAAAGGCTGGAACTAGAAAAAGAGAGATGACAGGTGGTGAAACTTCACTATCATACAACTCTGATTTTGCACGTTCTTTGCTTTTAAAGCAGTGTTGAAGTGCCTCTGATGTCAAAGAGACGTATTCAATTTTGAAGCTTCGTTTTTAGCAACCAATTTTAGTAATTATTTTACTTCGCCGGTGCTACACAATACCGACGAAGGAGGTCGTGCTGCGCATTCGCAGGCCGTTAACGGCTTTTTCTTTGTTTTTAAGCCAACGTTCTTGTTTTACGTGGCAAATGAATTGTAAAATAAAGTTGGACACCTTAACTTTCAGTTATCACTCACAATTATTTTGACAATGCAGATTTATTGCCTGGTTTTTATAAAACGAAAGAAAAAATTCTTTGGTGTATTCACATTGAAAACAAATGCAATTTTTTTGTAATTTTTATGTTGTTTGCAATATAAATACTTGAACGAGTATTTTCTTCCGTTTTTTTTTCTTTTTTTTATCTGGGACCAGCACTCAGGAGATGACTCCTACACATGCGTAGCATTGTACTGGAACTATAGGAAAGAGATAGTAGGAGAAATGACAGGAGGTGAAGCTTAATTATTTATTTTTGCAGCTCTGCTTTCGCGTTCTTTATTTATACTCGTAGTAGTGCTGTTCAGTAGCCATTTTTATTATTGTTTTACTTCGCCGGTGCTACACAATACCGACGAAGGAGGGCGTACTGATGCGATTGTGGGTTGCTATCAGCTGAAGCCGGTATTGTTCAGTGACCAGTGCCTATGCCTTCGCCACTGAAACCTTCCGACAACAACTGACACACTAATGCACATCAGAAAAATGCGAGATGTTTATTTTTATTTTAAAATTTTAGTCTGAAACTGGGGTCTGTTTTTGGATTCGTAGTCAACGTGCAGACTACCATCCATCGAGCCATCGCCACCCGCAAAGAGGCAGTTAATGATTTTAGTGCTAGACAGATTTTAAATGGGATGGGGGGATTCCCCACTCACACCCAAAATCTTGAAGACAAACAACTTGTCTACTTTAAGACACAGCATCCCTTAAAAATTTAATCAAATCTTTTCGTTTGTTTTTTGCTGCAAGTGAACACCAAAAATCCTTCTCATATTCCAAACGACCAAAAAAGTTTAACGTGAATGAGAGTAATAAAAGATTGACTAGAGTTTTTGAGGGTGAGATTGCTGTGAGAGGGGGAACATTATTAAAAGAACAAACCTGACAGAGACTCATATTGCCTATTGATAATAATAAAAAAAAAACTACCGGCTAGCAACACTTGAAAATGAATAAGTAACTACAAAAACAAAACACAGTTTGCACGAAGAATGCAAACACTGCAATAAGAATGCAAAGATTTGCATGAAAATACACACACCAATTCGAATACATGCACATTTACATTAAGAGAAGGCAATAGAATAAGAAGTTCTGTTTGTATGACATTGTGGAATCAAATCACATAAAACAAACATAAAATATATGGGGAATTAAATATTTTTTATCGCAATACAAAATGTATAAACAATAGCTCTATTCGTTTATCTCAAAATTTCTGCAAATTTGTAGAAATTTGCACTGGATTCTGCTGAAACCCATTCGTTTACACAAAAATTTACAAAAGAGAACACCATTTGAGAGCGACAAATCACAGTTCTTTTCTGAGAGTCTGCACATTTTCACTGAACGAATTTTTGCCATTAGAGTCCATTGGAAAAGAAAAACATATGGTCCAAAAATAAACAAACAAAAGTTTACAATTTTTCATAAAAATATTTAGCAAAAGGAAAAAGCTGAATTAAAACTGTAACGAAAACCAAAAATAATAGTTTTCAACGTGAAACATATTAAAGATGGGCATACAATTGGTTTCTTTCTTTACTTTTCCGGTAAAGTTCGGTAAAATGAGAGTAAAATATAATTTATCTCTATAAGAGATAAAAATGTACCAAAGTACAAGGAACGCAAAAATCCACAAACTTTACCACAAAATGGAACAATCAGTATATGCAGTTTTTGAAAGAAAAAAATTTTTAAATTAGCTACTCTAAAAGATGAAGAAAGTTTGAAAGCTCTTTAATTTGAGCAATAGTAAAAATCAATGCGCTTAAGCTAAAAAAAAATAAAACGTTAAACAAACAAACTTAGAAATAACTGTAATTTGAACAATAAAAACAATTACAAGAAAGTTAAAACATTAATATTCTGCTTATTCAGCATATTCCGCTAATCATTTTTATATCATTTTTACATTTCTTTATAAAACTGTATCTAACTGTATCTGTAAAACTGTTGACTATCAATTTCATTGTGCTCGTATGTGAAAGCGTACGTTTGCAGGCATTATGCTGGGAATACAATTGGGCCGAAGGCAGAATTTTTCGTTGCGAACTTTCGTCAACGGAAATAAAACACATGTGTGCATGCGAAAAATTACACACCACTGCCGTCGATGAAATTCGTTGTGTGTGACGAACTCTGCGATAGATTTATTTCACTTTTATATGCCGACGAACAACGAACAAATTAGTACAGTGTTACCATTTTCATTTTCGTTTTCAATAAGTAAATAAAGTTAATTTTAATAATTGTTAAATTTTTAATATACAACATTTAAGTTAAATATACACAATTATTTGCCTCAATCTTGCTTTTTAATTGTTTTTGTTTAATTTTTCTTAATGTTTAATTTTTCCATTATTTTTAATTTTTTAACTTTTTTTTGAGAAGTGACGATTGTCGAAGTAGTCTGCACGTTGACTACAATGTGAAGTAAAGTAGTTATCATAAAATAAAATCATTTATGCGTTGTTTTTTTTTTGTCGATAACTGTATGTGGTGTTTAACTGTATGTCGTTAATACCAAGTTACAGCGAAAACAAACCTGAAACGTCGACAAATTTAACAATTGTCGAATCGTTAAAAGTTACTAAATATCGTCGGATATCGTCGGTATTTGCCTTGCTGGTGGCTTGCCCACTGACGGTCACAGGTGTTCCGATTGCCTCGTATAAACTGGGTATTCTTGGGTCGGTGTATGCGGAGGCCCAGTTTCGTTGGCAGCATGATGGGACGTCCAGTAACAACTAGACTCTGCTAGTCCAAACTGGATGAGGAGAGGACTAAGTATATTCTTTCCTTTTATCGTATGGCCATCAATCGCACTGTCGCCTTTCTCACGGTTCATTGTCTCATTGGGAGGCATGCCGATAAACCCGGCATTACTTCTCGGGATTTTTGCAGGAGCTGTGGGTCTGTGGAGGAGGAGGTTGCTCATTTCATGTGCCAGTGCCCAGCTCTTGCAATGAAACTGCGGAGTTCTTCGCCTCACATTTCCTGTCATCATTGACTGAACTCACTCAGGGTGAGAATTTCCGCAATAGCGGGATTTATCTTGGAATCAGGGTGGTTTCGTGTAACGAATGTCTGATCAGCGGCTGTGTGGTATCGCAATGGGCTTAAGCTCTGGCCCAAGTGGGGCGTTCTCCTTCGGGGATGTTCCGCCACCTAATTTACTAAATGCCACTGCTAGTCCCAAAAACTGTAAGAATTTCGTTATACATATTAAAGTAGCCCATACATTTTCGAATTCGATATGCATCACCGAATAATTAGTGAAAAGCTGTTCACATCGCACTATAGATTTCACCATTATACGAGTAATTATATTTTTCCTGCTGAAAGTCGCTCTTATATGAGGAAAAATAAAGCTAAATGGGCATCATATTTATAGTTGCTGTTATCCGTTTTGTTTACGTTGCGTGCAATGAACAGTTATTTTAATTAATGCGAGTACAAACTTAAGAGAAATTCTCTTAAGAGAATCATAAAAATATAACTGAGATGATTTTAATCACATCGTCAGTAGACAAGATTGTATAAATTTATTTCGATTGAAATTCACATGTTGTTGGTAATTTCTGTTGCTGTTTTGTCATGGAATTTACTCTCCAATATCGCATGCGCCAGTTATCGCAGATAAACCGATAAATTTAATAGAAGCACATGCGGTAAATATCGTAATTTTTCGATGAGACATAAAGTTTTTTTTCTTTAGAAACGCATAGGGAATGAGTATGTATGTGAAGCAGGAGGTTAGAAACTGAAAGGCAGCAGCAAATGAAAACGACAACAACAACAACAACAGCAGAAGGTTTTCTAGCAACTACTGAGTATAATGTTGGGCAAAGTTGCGAGCAGCATCCAGTTGGGAAACGCAAGTCCACCAGAAAATAACTACTAAATAAAGATACTTTTATTTAACGTGAAAATCAAAATATTTGCTTTTTTTTTTTTCTTTTCAAAAGTGAAACTCTAATAAAAAAAGGAAGAAATTTTCATATATTGCAAAAGCATGAGAAAAATGAGATTCTATAGCAAATAAAATGTTTTTATATTTTTCTTAAATTAGAAAAAAAAACGGAATGACAAAAATGATTTAATGATTGTGCAAATATTGCAAAATGCAAATATATTTATGTATTTATCCATACATACTCGTACATACATGTAGTTTAAATCAAATCTCAAGTGTAAAATTAAAATTAAAAAGATGTGGAAGTCAAAAATCTTGTGAAAAAAATCCACCACCCCTAAAATAAAAAGAAGAAAAGTGAAAAAAGAATTTCAAATAAAAAAAAAAAGAAATAATAAGTTTTAAATGTTGTTTAAAACTTGAAAATTAATCAAATCGAAATAATTACTGGAACTGTGCCCATATTCAAGTATATACAAACATATGTATATGTATTTATATCCATATACTGAAATTAACTTCCCAATTTAGAAAATATACATATATTTTTACTAGGGTTGTTATTGTTGTTGTTGTTGTTTTCGTTGTATTTTAAAGGTGAAAAAGTATTTCTTATTTTCAATTAGTAACTTTTGCACGTTTATTTTTACGTTTCTTTAGCCTATATTTCCGTTACCGTTTTTGCGTTTCTGGCTCTTTCCTCCACTTTCTTGGCTAGAAGAACACGAAAGGGCAATATTAATTGTTTTGCTTTTGGACTAGTTTGCTGCAAAACGAATGAAAATAAAAATAAAAAACACTTTGGATTTTCAAAGGAGCAAAAAACTGTTTTATTTTTCGTAATCAAGAGAAGTTTATATGCGTAGGCTGACTGGGAAGTCTCTTGAGAATGTATTTTTGCATTAGAATGCTCAATTATATTGATACAAGGATTATATTTACAATTTAAATTATCCGGTTACGGCGGATGACTCCCTTGAGCATCGTCACAATGTGCGGTGTGTTTCGTTGTTCTATCGTAACTTTCAGTTATGTGCTCTAATGAAGTCAGGTAACTTGTTCCCAAAACCCGTTTATTCCTGCGCACAACGCGTTCATTATTACGGGCACTTCCATTTGTGGTTGATTTGTTAGCGAATCGCACCACGCATTACAGAGAGAGCTCATTTTTCGGCCGAACAGCGGGTATGTGGAATAAACAACCTGCAGAGGTCTTTTCTGTCACCGTTGACGTGAGAAAATTCAAATTAAATGTCCATAAACACTACTGCCTCTATTTCCTAGTTCCAGCACATGCATAAAATAAATAACAAAAGATCACAAACATACACACACAGACAGCACACGGAAAAAAATTCCACAGCACGTTGACTACAGAACGAAAAATTTTCCTGGGTTCAACCCCACTTTCAGATTCATAAAAACATCTCGCATTTTTTCTGATGTGCATTTGTGCGGCTTTGTGTCAGTTGTTGTCGCACGGTTTCAGTGGCGAAGGCATAGTCACTGGTCACTGAACAGTAACGTCTTCAGCTGTATCGAATCCTCAGGCACATCAGAACGCTCTCCTTCGTCGGTATTGTGTAGCACCGGCGAAGTAAAATTATTAATAAAAATGGCTACTAAAAACGAAGCTTCAAAATTTAATACATCTCCTTGACCTCAGAGACGCTACAACACTGCTGTAACGTGCAAAAAGCAGTGTTGTCATCGCCTGAGTACTGGTTTAAATTTTTGGGTTTCTAAAATACTTATTCTTAATCAAAAAAAAAAACTTTTCTTGATCACATTGGTTACGGTAACCAAAAAAGAAATATTTCTTACGACAATGGTTAAAAATAACCTAAAGCAGATAAAGGACATTTTTGCGTAACCTTTTTTTTCTGAAAAAAAAAAAAAAAAAAAACAATTATTTTCGGTCTCTGAGATGAAGTAACATAAAATTATGACTTTATTTTCAATTCGCCTACGTAAAGAAAAAAATAGAAAAGACGGAAAGAAAAGAATCATTGGAAATAGCACTATTGACATACATACATGCATGCATATGTATAGAGAAACACACAACACTCCCATGCAAATGTAAAACGCAGCACACACACACGCACACTACTCAAGTGTTTTTAACTTTTTTAATACAACTTCGCTGTCATTGTTTTCATTTTTACATTTCTTTTCTTCTTTCTTTCTTTTTTGTTGTTACAAAAAAAAACTTGTAACATTTCAAAAATTGAATGGTATTCATTAAGAAGTAGGAAATTACAACAAAGTAAAGCAAGTGGTTGAAGAGGAATAACTAGAGTAGAAAAAAAAAGTCGTAAATAAATGAAAAGTAATGGGATTTCAGGCTTTAGGCGGTGTTGGGAGTAATTTGTGAAGTGAAAGGGGTTTCCTCATTTTCTGCTGCCTCGTTTTTTAAGGGATGAGCAATTGTATGCATGAATATGCTGCACATTGTATTCTTTCTGGCTGCAAAAACATTCACACTCGTTGCTGTCTATTGGCTTTTCACGTTGAATAATTTTTGGTATGTGTCTTACTTTTCTTCTAGATTCTTTTGTTCGATATGTCCGTTTCTTCTTCTTCTTCTTCTTCTACATATATCTTTTTGATTCTTTTGTAAGATTTTCATAACTATTTTTTCTGAGGCGTATGAGTGTGAGTTGAAGGGTAGAGTAGAAATAAATTCTTCTTTCTATTGCATTTTCTGTTTTGACCATAAATTTTCGTTTGTTTTATAAATAGAAAGCTAAATAGACATTTCCTTTAATACTCGACGCTCTTAAGTGGAACTCTTCTTGGAGAGGTATATTTGCTCTTTTTTTTAATTAATCATTTGCTCTTGTGCGCTGTCTCTCTGAGAAATTATTATAAAAATTTCGTGTCCTGTGCTTAACTACTGAATGTTTATAATCTCCATTTCCCATTCTCTTTTTAGGGATTCTCTAATATGTTTTTAATGCTTCAATTAGGCGCCCAAACGTATGCTCTTCATTTACTTTTTCCATGTCAAGCATTTGTTTGTTTTGTTTTTATTATTAAATATTCTTTTCGGTTCCGTGAACCTTTTTCCCGCCTTTGTTTCTGTCTAGTGTGCGTGCACTTGTGGTCTCATACACAACCAAGTACGTCCCTATACATATATAAATATTTATATATATATTCTTGTAAGAATTCTTCAGGTTTTTTGCTGTTCTGTTTTTATTTTCGTTCGTTAAACAATAACATTTATATTTATTATCCTTTTGACTTTGACATTAATATGTGTATGTGTCATACAGTACCGGCAAAAATAGGAGCAACGTTGACGATTTCTGTTTATATATTCTTCGCCTTTTTCTTTTTGACTGTAACGCAATGTATAAAATCGGCATCCGCTCAGTCAAATAAGTGTTTCCATCAAAAATTGTTCACTTTGTTGCGAAATTATCGCCTGTGTTCTGTATTCCACGTGATAAAATTCACTTGGAATATTATGAATTGCAACAACAAATTAGTAAAGAAGAAAAAATTCAAGCTTTGGGGTCGTGGGGAATATTCGGAAACAGTAATAGACAGATTATTAAAAATAAACTTTTAAAATTACCGTACAAATATAGAAATTACCTGCCTACCGTATGTATTAGGGTCCAAATTACCTTACAATACTGTAATTACCGTACGGTTAACATCTCTGCATTCGACACTTTGCTCAAAGACAATTTTCAGCATTTGAAAACTAAACATTTGCATCGTCTAATCCAAACGAAGGGTTAAGTAAATCGCAACAGCGATAGTTTCTGCTTTGCCAGAATACTGTTTTTGTTATTGAAATTATTGTTTGAAATAAAAATTATTAACACGAAATCGAAATTAAAGATTGTTTAAAAAAGATCATAAAAAAAACTAAAAGCTAAATGAAATAAATTAAGCTAAACAATACAGAAATAAGTCTAAAAAAACCAATATGGCGACACTGAGTGTAATGGCATGGGTATGAGTTTCATATTACAGGGTCCTGCAATTCATTGGACATGGAGAATTTATAGAACATGGTTCTGTCCTATTTCGATTATGATTGAAAGCATACTACTCACCTTTACCATACACAATATTGTATTATTAATGCCATAGAGTGTCATGTCTAATCACCAGTATTCAACTTACTAGAACCCTTTCTCTGCCGTTGAAGACATCATTTGTGTATTAAAGCCTGCTAAGAATGAATAATTGTGGGCTGGAGTTAGGAAGTAGTGGGAGTGGTTTAATTCCCGGCAGCCATTGCCAAACAGGGCATTCAATAAATTCTATTTTATTATTATTATTATTATTTCTTTCGTTAAAAATTTCTGTAATGGCCGCATTTTTGCTATAATTCAACAAATGAACCGAAATCGTGTATGTTCGCTTTATTTGTAGCATGAAAATTTCCATTATTAAACTGAAATAAAATGAAAGTAAAGACGGACGTTAATTTCTGTGCTATTTTTCCTACAGCTGCACATATATAAATGTGTGTGGGTTTGTTTGCATATGTATGAGTACGTGTTGAACTTAGCCTTACGTATTCAACTGGCTAACAAACGTATGCCCCCGTTTTTGAAACAATTTACGCATATTTAATTTGCTCCTGCCATTTCAACAATTATTAAATACGATCGACTCTTGATAAATTGAAACTCTTTAGTTTGATTTCCGCGATAATTTCCATGTCCCTTGAAAGACGTTCTATAGGTTAAAAAAATTTAAATATAATTTGGTTCCCTCGGTAATTTTAAACTATTTGAATGCCGACACGTTATAATTTGAATTTTTTCGAAGGGTGGTTAAATTTTACGGGCCGATGTTGATTTTGAATAAAACACAAATTATTTAGGAAATTATTGTCATTTCTTTTTTTTTATGATAATATTGGTATGGTTCAATTATGTATGCAACAAATAATCGGCCAAATGGCTTCCATCCGATGGTCCAAATTTTCGATGACGCTGAGGCCATTGAATTTGTCGCGCAAAAAAGCCATTGTTTCGTTAGCTGTGTGGCAAGTGGCACCGTCCTGTTGAAACCAAATATCGTCCACATCCATATCTTCCAATTCGGGCCATAAAAAGTTCGTTATCATGTCACGATAGCGAACACCATTCACAGTAACTGCCTGACCGGTCTCATTTTGGAAAAAATACGGCCCGATGATGCCGCCAGCCCATAAACCGCACCAAACAGTCACTCTTTGTGGGTGGATCGGTTTTTCGACAATCACTCTTGAATTATCATTCGCCCAAATGCGGCAATTCTGCTTATTGACGAATCCACTGAGGTGAAAATGTGCCGCATCACTGAAGATGATTTTCTTCGAAAAATGATCATCTACTGTTGCCATTTCTTGCCAACATTCTGACCATTGACGACGTTTGGAATGGTCAAGAGGCTTTAGTTCTTGAGTCAATTGCACCTTGTGAGCGTGTAAATGCAAGTCTTTATGCATAATGTTCATCAACGACGAGCGTAAGAGGTGCAATTGTTGGGCACGACGACGAGTTGAGGTGGACGGCTCTTCAGCCACACTATCGCGAACAGCAGCAATATTTTCTGCAGTACGAGCTGTACAAGCATGCACTGGTGTTTTCACATCTCCTACAGACCCGGTTTGCTCAAATTTTTCCACGATTTATCCGATTGTACGCACATTTGGACGATTAAATTTACCGAAAAAATCACGAAGTGCACGAGATGCATTTTGATTTGAACGCCCATTTTCTTAGTAAGCCTGAATAACTTTAACGCGTTGCTCGATTGTGTATCTTTCCAAAGTTCAAATTGAGTTAGTCTGAAATTGAGAAGTGTCAAATGAAATGCAGAAAAAAACTTGACGATTTGGTGTTGTTCACATTTAACATCGGCCCTTAAAATTTTACTACCCTTATAAATAATACAATACATATATTTTTTTTTCGCGAAAAAGCACAATTTTGAAATTAGAATTATATATGTATGTATACACATATAAAGATACTCCCAAAGTAAATTCATTTAATATATAAAAAAAAGTAAATACTGTGAAACCTCTTCTAACGCACATCCTGTCGTCTTCACCGAGATTTTTATCAGTTTTTCAATACAAAATATATTCTCATAACCGGACGCTGACTCTAGATTTTAAAAAATTGTCCTCAAGAAGCCTTTCATAAGATGACAGAGGCATTAATTTTAATTAATTCGCCTTGATTGAAGCTCACTAACACTAGTAGTATCTCTTCATTTTTCAACTCTGATTCATATTTGTCTTAATGTCATTGAAGTTTGTGATTTCCCTGTTAGCACGAATGTACATACCCATGTGTTGAGGATTTCATAGAAATTGCCGTTTATTTGAAGAAATTGTTTGCTTAGCACGTATTGTTATCTTTGGGAGTTACAAAATGGTGCAGAAAAACGGAATTTTGAAATTGAACCGATCTCAGTTAAAGCAATTTAAACTAAATAAAATTTTTTCAACCATAAATCACTAGTCTAGCATTAGAAAATAAAGAAAATATAGAAATGAGTATCTCTTATAAGCGGACACCTTTCATAATCGGACAAAAATACTGCAACAGTGAGTGTCCGGTTATGAGAGCTTTCACTGTATATTATACTTTACATCAATTTTTTTTTATCTTGGAGCAGCACTCAGGAGATGACACCTACACATGCAGTGCATTGTGCTGGAACTAGAGGAAAGGCATAATAGAAGAAATGATAGGAGATGAAGCGTAACTATCTTACAACTCTTCTTATGGCACGTTCTTTGTTTATGTAGCAGTGTTATAGCGTTTCTGATATCAAGGAGGCGTATTAGATTGTGAAGCTTCGTTTTTTAGTAGCCATTTTTAGTAATTATTTTACTTCGCCGGTGCTACACAATATCGACGAAGTAGGGCGTTCTGATGTGCCTTGGATTGGATACAGCTGAAGCCGTTACTGTTACTTTGCATTCATTGCTCTATACATAAGAAATTCATCTATTTCTATAATTTGAAGCTTGGCTTTTCTACACTTTATAATTTGAACTGAGAGTCGACTGTAAATGTGTGTTTCTTTCTTCCTGTGATTCACAATAAATAATGGGAGATGAGACTTTACAAGTTCCGTTATAGAATGTCATTAAGAAATTTCATTGGCTGTCATACACATTTATTTTGAAGTGAGGAAGGAAAATAGGAGAATAATGGTGTCATGAATTCAGTTGTTATAAATTGATGGCAATTACGATGCAAACGGTTACCAATAACGTTATTTAAGCTTAGGATCCAAAAGAGAAATCGAATTGCTCTTCTTTCTCTCTCTCTCTCCCTCTCTCTTTTTCAAGGAACTAAAAAAACGTTCTTTCTCTATATTCAAAGCGAGTAGAATATATAGATTAAATAGATTTAAATCGAATAAACAAATACTTGTTGTATAAAATAATTTTGCAAGGGCTACTTAGGTTTTTTAGTTTGTATTTTGTGTAATTCTCAAACATTTTTTGCGCGTTTTTATATAAACTTGTGAAATTTTTGGTATTTTGCAAAAATTTGGTTGTTGCGTTGGTAACCAGGCAGAAAAATTGTATTATTTAAGTGTATTTCTCTCCCATCCGTATTGGCGGTTCATGAAGCAAGTGGCACTCCCACCACCCATTGAGATCCGACCCAATACCAATACCAATCCAAACAAACCTTATCACTGACTCCCTTCCACCACGTACTGTGGCCCTTTAACCGTCATATGTCGAAGCTGGACATTCACACACAGTATGTGGCACCGTTTCAGCCTCCTTCAGGCATTACTATTATTATTGTGCCCGAAGCACTGCTATCAAAAAGATCTATTGGGCAATGCCCTTCATATTAGACCCCATCATAAGGCTTCTAAGGAATCCGCACTATTTGGGGTGTGGTGTTCCACAGATTGTGTGGAGGTGCCAGAGTTCCACTCTAGTGGAATGTGTCACTTTCATAAAATCGACAGAACTTGGTCTCGTATGATTTGTAGTTGTCGCTTCATAGCAGCCAAATGTTGAGGAAGCTTCCTTGCTTCTGCCATATCATGTATATCAGGAAGTATTTTAGCCTCCTCCTCTTCTTACGGACATCTCCTCGTAATTCCGTTTTTATTATCTTTCCGTTTAATGCCGCTGTACCTCCTGACCAACACTAGTGTCACTTCATTTACCGAGTCACATCTAATGAGTCCCCGGACAGTCTCCAGGTCCAGTCCAGAGTACACGTTCGCCTTCAGAGAGAACGTCGACAAAAAAAATCTGAATCGTATACACATTCTGTTAGACCTCTGAACGAAGTCTGACAGTCATGTCGAGGGAAATTCTGAGTTCTTTTGCCGACATTTCTGATAGAAATCTGATGGTATATGCTGTTAGCATATATTAAAATTGTTGAGGTTCGGAGTGAACGCGCTAATCGCTAAATTAACTCACCATTTTAGTAGAGCATTCGTATATGCGATATGACGTTTAACACTTGAACTACCACGAAAAAAATCATATTTTCCGACGAAATGCCGGATTTGTGACACAGAAAATGCACACTTTCCTGTAGCACAGACAAATTAGAAAAAATTTTTGATTTAACCGGGAATCGAACCCGGGTTCTTCTATTTGTTCGATTATACTCAGACCATGTGGCGGCTCAGGTACTAATTTTTTTTTGTATCTATCAAAACTTTCGTCCAGTATGCTGTTACAGCACATCCAACCGTGCGTGAAAATAGGACTCTGTCTATTTATATATGTATGTATTGCATCCCGCAGCATACCCTTGTTTAAGATCAACTTGCTAATTTAAATTCTTTAATTAAAATTCATCAAAAAGTAAACGCTTTCGTGATGAACCCAATGCTTTTCCAGATCTTTTAATTACGCAAATAACTCATTCCATACGTACTTGAAGGGATTTTAGTTAAATACTTCTCATTGGAATTCGCTTTCACATTGTGCATAAAAGGGTTGACTCTCATTTACTTGGCACTTGACCATATTCAAATAGAACTGCATTATAATTTAAATACTCTAATTAAATGGGAAAGAAGAAAGGCAACAAAAAACACACGATGCACATCAAATTTTCAATTCATCCGCAATACGACTGAAATACACACCAGTGCCACAGAAGGGAAATGCTTATTTCGAAAGTATAACGCATGCATAACGATACAAATTCTTATATACTTCAATCATTGATGAGTTTACTATTTCATTCGAAAGTCTCCAATTTATGACGCAAATATTAAAGCGATTCAAGTCAAGTCCATTGATAAGAAGCTGTTGCTTTCTAATCTCTTTAACATAAAAAAGTCAGATACAATGTTAAAAGTAGGATCTGGCAACTTTTGCCCTACAATAATATGACAACCGTGTGAACGGTCAATTATTATTGGCAGACAAATTTATTGTCGCAGAACTGTGTGCCAATGAAATTGTATGGTTTTCTTTCAATAGTGTGAACAGACAAATTACCAGATGGTAACAATTTTTCATTGTGAGTGCATCGCCATCATATTGCCGTATCATACAATATTGTACAATCTGACAATCGTGTGAACATAGCTTAAGAGAGTTTGAATAGAATATTTTTTTTTTTTTTTTTATCTAGGACCAGCACTCAGGAGATGACTCCTACACATGCGAAGCATTGTGCTGGGAACTATAGGAAAGGGATAGTAGGAGAAACGACAGCAGGTGAAGCTTAATTAATTATTTTGCAGCTCTGCTTTCGCACGTTCTTTAGTTTTTTTATACTCGTAGCAGTGCTGAAGAGCTTCGGTTTAGTAGCCATTTTTATTATTATTTTACTTCGCCGGTGCTACACAATACCGACGAAGGAGGACGTTCTGATGTGATTGTGGATTGCTATCAGCTGAAGCCGGTATTGTTCAGTGACCAGTGACTATGCCTTCGCCACTGAAACCTTCCGACAACAACTAACACACAAAGACACACTAATGCACATCAGAAAAATGCGAGATGTTTATTTTTATTTAAAAAATTTTTTTGTCTGAAACTGGGGTTGAACCCAGGTCTGTTTTTGGTTGTGTAGTCAACGTGCAGACTACCATCCATCGTGCCATCGCCACCCTCAAATATGAAAGTAATACAAAACAAAAAATTACATGTAATTAAAACTCAAAGCTAAAAATCACATTTTATATCACGTTTTTTTTGTTGGCATCAGCTCGGACTCATGATGTAATTGGCTCCCTCATCTCTGCACTTCAATTCATTTTTATTAGACATATAATGGTATTATAAAAAAAAATTATAATACAAATACATATATAGATAAAAATAAAAAACAAAAACACATCTATTTACGAATTTGGTGTATAGACAGGATGACAACAACAACAACAAAGCCACTAACTACTCGGCAATGCAACAACAACTTCCTCACATATTCAAGAGGCTGTGACTGAGGATGTCTCCGAATTATCAAAAATTTCTTCTCTAAAAAATACTTCACTAAAATAAAATTTAAAAAATGTTCCAAAGCCTAGTTGAGGAATAGTTTTGTTTTCTTTTCTTTATCGTTCGTGTTGTTGCATGCAAAAACAAAAAAAAAAAGAAAAATTGTGGAAGGAAAAACAAACAACCAATTCAATTCGACATTGAAAACATGGATGAAATGTACAAGACCAAGGATACATAAAATGAAAGAACTTTTTTTTTGTTTTCTTATTTTTTGGAAATGTTAGTGTATGAATGTACATCCATACGTATTTGGTATTATTTTATGCTACATGGATAAAAACGGAAGCGAAAGCATACAATAATACGTACAATAACACGTACAATAACAATATTCATATCAGGGTTGGCAAAATCGGTACATTTGTAATTTTTTTTTTTTTTGGTACAATGGTGCAGCAATTGATACAACTACACTGAATCAATAATTTAACTAAGTACAGTAAAATGGGTTGTAGAATTTAAGAAAAGTATGTTATTACATAATTTTACTAAAATAAATTTCGTTGATTGTAAGAATATTCGTTCTCCCAAATTAAGCGTTTTTAAAGGGTCTTCCATTAAAGCCCTTATGACACTAAATTAATTTATTGTAACATTTATTATAAAGAAAGTGAAATCATTAACAATTGATTTAAAATCGGCAGCCACTTAGCTGACCGCTTTCAGAACACAAAAGTTCAAAAAGTTTTGTGCGCAGAACACCTTTTTTGTGATTTCAAATCACTTTCGCAAAAACAGGCCTGCTAATAGCTATTGAATAAATAAATAAATAATAATAATAGTGCAATTAAGGTGAAAAAAATAAAATTCTTCAAGCTGCTTTGTACAATTTAAAAATTCTCAATGCCATCTCTGATTCACATGATTCACCAGTTTATAATCGTGTAAAATATCTATGCTCTCCAATTGACCATAACTTTCGATAATAAATGGCATTCGAAGATTTTCAATAACATTCGAAAACGAGGTATGGCCCATTGTATACGATATACGAATCTTGTGCTAAAAACTGCGGTGGTATGGTACACATAGGGCACCATGTGGTACAAAGCGCCCGACATGCTCTATATTAAAAATACTGATGCCTCCTATAATGTACAGGCCAAGCGAAATATGAATTGCACAGTTTATTCACAGAGCTCATTTTCTGGTATTTGAAATATTCGAGGGTGGCAATGGCTGAAGTACACAAAAAAGTCGTGGGTTCTAACCCAGTTTCAGAATAAAATAATTTTTTTTTTTAAAGACATCACAAACTCTACGATGCTCTTAAGCGTGTCTGAAGAAACACCCAGGGTCTAAGCGGGAATCGAACCCACACCTCCATATTGATAAGACTAATGCTCATGCACTAGACTACGGAGGCACATATTAAAACATCTCGCAATTTTTCTTTTGTGCATTAGTGGGTCTTTGTATCAGTTGTTGTCGGAAGGTTTCAGTGGTGAAGGCATAATAGTCTCTGATCACTGAACAGTACCGCCTTCAGCTGTTACTAATCCACAGGCACATCAGAGCGCCCTCCTTCGACGGTTTTGGCTACTAAAACAAAGCTTAAAATTTGAATATATTAGAGGGGCTGCAACAATGTTACAAATAAGAAACGTGCAAAAGAAGAGTTGTATGAGAGTGGCTCTTCGTCACCTGTCATCTCGCTCACTGTTCTTTTCCTCTAGTTCCAGCACGATGCACCGCATGTGTAGGAGTGCGGTCCAAGATAAAAAAAAATACAAATATTATCACGAGTTCACTGTATATGGAAAACTGCTCTGAATGCTTATCTGCTGGCAAATAAACAGCTGTTTATTTTTGAAGCTTTGGTTAAGTGGGTGCTCCAACCAACTACCACACACAGCCATTAACACAGATATTTTAACCTTTAATGCTTTAATACGTTATGCCGCTGCAGACTCGGCTGTATCAGACAATATAAATATGACTAAAGATGGATAAGTTAAGTTGACTGTAGATGAAATGGTTGGCTAGTTTGTCTGTGTCGAGCGAAACGGGTGGGGGGTGGGAAGGAGGTTGCTTAATGTGGGTATTTCGGCAGTATTTTGTTCCAGTGAAAGCTTAAATAATGTGTGTGTGTGGTTGTTTGCTTTACATTACCACTTTTGTTTATGTGTGTGTATGGATGTATGAAGAGAATGTCTGGCTGGTTAGTTGGCTGTCTGCCAAACCTAAGGACAGACTATGATGTCTCCCTTTTTTTTATTAGTGTAGTGCTCGTTTCGACTGCTGTACTAAAGCAAAACAAGGATACATGAGTGGGTATTTTTTGCAGATTTAAGTTTTTTACCGGCAAAATTTTTATTAAGTTTACAAAAACAATATTTTTGGTAGCAGCAAGGAAGACTTTTTATTTTGAGCTAAAATTGTTAAAACGATATTTAAAATCTAATTATAAGTTTTTTATGTACATATAGTCCTTCAACGAAATAGCAGATTCTTTCTGAATCAGGTTAAGAAAATCTAAGAGCTAGAATGCTCGGCTTGTGCTTGGTGGGAAAATGAAGAAAACCCACCCTGACGGAAGACTGGGGTGAAGTATCTCCTAGTCACCACTTTTGTCGCATAAATTGGTGACATTGTCGGCAAACCGTCAAAACTTTTTACTTTGCCGTTTGTGTATAGAGAAACTTTTGACAGCTTAAAATATTTACTTCTTCTTTTTGGTTTTTTTATTTGTTTCGTTTTGTTGGAAATAAATGTGGTACCCGTGAAATTAAATTAAATTATTAAAAAATGCCATAAACGATGAAATAAAATCTAGTTAAAATTAAAGCTTTAGATGGTGCCCCGGCGGTCTCGTGAGTAGTGTGCTACTTCATCAGTTGGCGGTTCTAGGTTTGATTCCTAGCAGAAGCTGTGGTCTGTACCACTGCACCACGTGAAAGTTTTTCACAACAGGTATCGCAATGGGACCATAATTAATTGGACTCAAGTGGGCTGAGGCCTTTCTTTACCTTTACATCCAGCAACCTGCCGACATAACCTTAAACTTTAGATATTTTGTGCAGTTTTTCGAAGATTTTCTATTCTACGAAATTGACTTTAAGGGAAAAATTTAAAAAACGGTACATTGAAACAGCTCCTTTCGAAACTTTCAGATTCAAATCGATCCTGTCTAGTACATGCTTGCCTAAAAAGCCGAGCACTTACAGAGCATATTGTGTTCAAGTTTAAAGTCGGCACCTGCCCGTAGGTGACGGCCAACACCGCCCCCTTGGTCACTTGGAAGAAAACTAGAGACTGACTAGGTACGCATAGGTTGCAATCCAAATGACATAGTTTTTCTTTATCTATGATATTACACCTTGCTGAGGTGCTTCGGCCTGTCTAACCACACATGTCACATCAGAGGATTTAGCTCCAAGATCTTGTAATGCAGGCTTCCATTCACCAATCTCCATCATACGCTAGAGCACAATGAACTTCCACCTGTATTGACCAAGACACCATCCGGTGACTACTTTTCAATGGCAACAGCGCCCAGATTAGTAAGTCATATCTGAACATATGTATGTGTAATTAAGCACGACTAATACGAGGTTTGTTCAAAAGAAAAAGTGAATTTTGTTTTCTTCGATTACAATGGCGTGGTGCATCATGAGTTCTTGCCAACAAGTCGTACGTTTAATAAGGAATACTACAAGGAAAAAGTCAAAATTGAAGAACGAGCTGATGGCCATACCGAAAAGCCCATTTCAGAAGTGTTTCGAGGATTGGAAGAAGCGCTGGCATAAGTGCATTACATCTGAAGGGGTTTACTTTGAAGGGGACAAAATCGATATTGACGAAGAAATAAATACTTAAAAAAAAAATTCAAAATTCAGCTTTTCTTTTGAACAGACCTCGTATGTTCCGAATAGATCAATAACTACTGTCCCCGCGTGATTTTAGGTATTAACCACAGCCACCAAGAATCCAAACCAATGCCAGCACACTAAGACCAACTTTTCAGGGTTGACACGAAGTACTCCCAGGAGCACAACTAAGCACTCAGAAAGAGCACACCAGTCGTTAAACCCTTACTTATTTTTAGAGCAATGCGGCTAGCCAGCGAGCCGCTGGTAATACAGTCTCACGGATCTGCATAAACAGTTCATGAAGAAATCTCTAGTTGGATATCGAAGTCTTCTCTTCCGTCATCTTCGAACTCAAAGAAAGTTCAAGGCCATGCATCACCTTCCCTATTCATATTTATTGACCTTAGGTCCACATCGTATTTCGTAAGTCAAACCACTATGGCATATATTAAACAATAGAAGTTAAGGAATGACAGGGTCATTCTTCAGCTTATTAAGAAGATACCGCGGGGTTGCTAATGATCCCATAAAACCCCTTGCGGTACACTCGCACAGCAGGTGATAAGCTGTATCTTCGCTATCGTGTTCTTGGGTAGTATTATGGGGTAGTTTCAGCCGACCATCATGTCTACCTACCGTGCAGGGGTCCGTCACTACTGTGACCAGCCGTGAGATGCTTCTCCGATTTTCATTTATTATTAGTGCTGAGTTTTTATCGCAATGTGGGTGCGCACCCACATTTCTTTTGCGATTCTTAAAGTGTTCGGCTCATTCCAGCTATTTTCTGTTTTACACCCGCTAATTGCCCACGAAGTTGCTATGTGACAGGGTGACGCCATAATCGCAATAGAACATCCTTGCATTAGTTTACACTTGACCATCGACTAAAATGCTAATTCTCCTAAGCGCATTTCTTTCGCTCAACATTTCTTCGCGCTTCCCTTCTAGACAGTATTTTAACCTGAAATACATCTGCCCCATCTAGAAGGCTGTATGATTGCAGTACGCCAAAGTCATTTGAGAAGATTCCAGATTCAATACCGCAAATCATTGTGATGTGCTGATGGATTGAGTAGTTAGCGTGTTGGCTGTGCACCCAGAAGGAGCTGGGTTCTGTTCCCAGCCCGGTCAACTCGAAAAAAGTTGCTTTCAGAGTTTTCTGTGCTTCAGTAGCCTGCTTCGTCGGCAAGAAAACATCGGCGAAGTAAAATAATAAATAAATGGCTCCCCTTGGCTTAAAAATAATGCGTCAGGGACGTCGCAACTTTGCTTCATAATTAAAACGCAACTGCAGAGTTGTGCACTTCCTACCACTTTCACCACCTGTCTATTCTCTACACTATCCATCTCTCTATCTAGTTCCAGTGCAATGTAGTGCATATGTAGGGATTTTCCTTTCGGCACTGGTCGAAGATAAAAAAAAATCTCTCTGTGCAGAGGATCTTTCCCATTTCGCCCCTTTCCCATTGCCTCCTGGATGGAAAGGGGCCTTTAGAAGCTCCAGCAATGTCGACCTCGTTAATTTACTTTTGCATTTCCTTTTATTTTTTTATTTTAAATAAAAAATTCAAGAAATCAATCAGGAATAACAAGAACTCGAATAATCCGGTGCTGTTTGGCGCAAAAACTGGCACAAAAAAAATCAACGTAACAAAACTGCATGCATTTTCAGTCGGAAAGTTGTTCGAAATGTAGAACAACACAGTTTTAATTATCAGTATCGTTCACGAAAAAGTGAACGAACTCATGACATGTTATTTTTGAAAAAAAAATATATAATTCCCGAATGTATAAATTGCAATAACCGCCAATATTTTCTATTTAAATAATCAAATCACTTGAACATACTTTTGTGAATCAATAAAAATTAATGAAAATGAAAACGTTTCTGTTTCGCTTATTATTATTTCTTATATTTAATTTTGGGTGAAAATTACCCAACTGACCAAAAACCCATACGTTTTTATAGGGCGACTTTAATCTTTGTGATGTCTACATTAGTGAATCGTGTATACTTGCTATGATATGTAGGGTGTAGATGCAAAGGAAATTTACACAAATGCCAACTTTTTTTTTCTGGAAAATAAAATTATCCAGAACATAATAAACGGAGTAGTAAAGCTTTTCATAAATAAATTATGTAGATCGTTTTGGTTATGTTAGTGGCTGCTAGAAAATGTTCTTCAGTTCATAAATATTAGATTTAAATTTGAAACTTTAAGTAATTGAATGACTGAATGAGTAATTGAACTAAACTCTTGCCTATTGATTACAGCTCAATTTATTTTCACTTTATGATTTTTAATCATTTCTACATGCAAAGTATTTAAAATAAAACGAAATCAGCAACAGTTCAACAGCCGCTTCAAAGACGTTTGAATAAATTTAATTTTAATTTTAAGTGTAAAAAATTTATAAAAAGTGTTAGAAAATTGTCGCGTTCAAGCAAAAAATTTTCAAAGAAACGTATTGGCAGGAAGACAAAGCGGCAGTGGCCCCGTTAAGATCTCGATCGTTGGCGGTGGTCAGAGAGGCTCTAAAGTTTGGCGACGTGAACGTATCGAAATGACAAATGATCCTGATTTGGATGACTGTGCTTTTTTATCAGGTAAAAATTAAATAGAAAATAACATCTACAAAGACCGAAAAATTATATATTTATATATATGATTCTAATTGTGCTTTTTCCCTTATAAACTATATGTGAAATTTATTATTACATACCTTATGATATTCTCATACAGTATGAAAAATATCATAAAGCATTTTATTACAAAAGCAACTCAATAATTGAGGAGGAAAGCATATCCATATAGTACTATTTCGCTAATGCTTACTTAGCTCATCAGTGGATTTTCCTAATTTCTGAATACAAACCCAAGATCTATATGTTTAAAATTCAATCAATCAAACGAGAATTGTTTGAATATTAAACATACAAACAAAAAAATCTATAAACAAAAACATAACAATCCATGAGTTTACTTTTATAACACACACACATTTCTATTTTTAGTTTTTTATTCTCATCTACACTAGGCTTGCCATCGGCCAGCATAACTAATGTATTTTGAATCAAATGAAAAAATTAAAAAATGAAACAAAACAAAAGAAATTGATGAGCTAAGTAAGCGTTAGCGAAATAGTACTATATGGATATGCTTTCCTCCTCAATTATTGAGTTGCTTTTGTAATAAAATGCTTTATGATATTTTTCATACTGTATGAGAATATCATAAGGTATGTAATAATAAATTTCACATATAGTTTATAAGGGAAAAAGCACAATTAGAATCATATATGTATATAAATGAATATTCCCAAAATAAATTCAGTTAATATAAATTATATATTTAGTTTGGCTAATGAGAATCGTGTATTAAATTTTAATAAATCACACATTAAATAATAGAATAATATTATATTTCCTCTATTAAAAAGACATCTAAAGCGGCCCATCCATTGCACAATGTTATTGCATATTATTCGTCACATATTGCAATAAGTGGCCAATGTTGCCAACACATTTCACAGTATGTGTATCTTAGTTATTTTCGATGTCCTCGTACAATAAAAATCAAAAGTGATTTTTGCCAACGGGCCTTATTATGGGTGTCGTTTGCGTAGTCGTATTTACGACAATCCACCATAAAACATATGACGTGTTGCTACATTTTATCGTTCTCCTCACGGCAACGACACTCATTATAAGGCGCAATATAGTGTACCACCTTCGAATATTACATAAACATTGTGCAATTATATTGAAAATGTGTGGGTCGCTATAACATCACTATTACATAACCTTCACGATAGTTAGTGTTACCTTTAGCTAAAGGGAACGATAAATTGTTGTATTTTTTTTTTGATTGTGGCACTATTGCATTTTTTCTTTATTATGAAAGAAAAAGTTTTTTCTTTATTGTGAAATTAAAAAAAAAAAAAAAAAATTTTTTTTTCATTAGAAACAAAAATCAATTTTTCTGAAGAAGCTACACAAAAGAGTAGCGAAATGTCGAATAAAAATTAATATTACATAAATCAAAAGGACCTGGAGCTTAAATAATTAGTGTAATTTTATTTAAAAAGAGGTCAAAAAACTAGAAGAATTATCAAAAAAAAAATTATCTAAACCCATTTACGTCAAGGGGCAGGCATAAAAAACTTTTGCAACAATTAAAAAGTTAACAAAATTAACATGACTGGAAGCTGTGACAAGCATTTTCTAAATTTGAACCATCGTAAATTTTTAATTAGAAATATTGCCGCAAATATCAAACAAATAAACAAACAAAACAATACTTTTGTTTCCTTTACAGGTGGTGAATCTAGTGGTGGTCGACAAACACGCAATGGCGTTGCTGTATGTTCACAAAAACGTGCCCTCCTAGTGGCTGGCATTGTATTGGGTTCACTCCTTCTAACAGCTTTAATAATCGCATATGCTGGTCCATCAAATGGTAAGAGATTTTTATTTCAATCTAAAATATACGATTGAAAAGTAAACGCAAACAAAAAAACATAAAATGACACCCACCCCCCCTTGTTATTTATTCATTCTTTTTCATGTTAAATTTTTATTTATTTTGTTTAATTTTTTATTGCATCAACACACTTTGAGACACTGACACTTTTATTTGATTTTTAAATAAAGTTATACAAATGTTATTTTTTTTGTTTGTTGGCGTTATTAAATATTTAATACAATTGACTACAAAATGTTGCGAGTGACAGTAAAAAAATGCAGTGTACATTGTGAAGAGCAGTAACAGTTTTGACATACGTAACATTGACATTGATTATTTTAGTCTCGACATACAAACATGTCTAACATTTGTTTATTTTAAATTATATTTTTATATGCAGTAATTAGGAGTGGACAGCTGTACGTATGTTTGTTATGTAGTCTCAAGCACGAAACACATTCGCCGCAGTAGGCTATCGACTTCAAGATGTCAAAAATAAAATACACACGTTTATATGAGCACGATTATTTTGACGACAACAAGGCAACACGGCTGCAGGCATGATGCTGCGGCCATAATTACATTATGGTTCAAGGCGAATTCATAACACGTGAACTCACGAGCTCAGCTGGCCGACTATTTATCACTGTTTAATGTCAAATTGTATGATTTATTTTGGTTGTTGTTGTACTACTGAGTTTACCTGGTTAGTTACATTTTTAACGATATTAGTTATCGTTAAGTTAGCTATTATCATTAAGTTTGCGACAATAATTCAGTGGCTTGAAAATAAAAGGGCGGGCCAAAGTCAAAATATTTACTTTGAAGAAAATTGCAATTGAAGTTAACTTTTATAGTCCGAGTTTATACAGGAAGACATTTGGATGCCTCCATAGTCTAGTGCATGAGCATTAGGCTTATCAGTATGGAGGTGCGGTTTCGATTCCCGCTTAGACCCTGGGTGTTTCTACAGACAAGCTTAAGAGCTTCGTAGAGTTTGTATTGTCCTAAAAAAAAAAAAAAAAAAAAAAAAAAAAAAAAAAAAAAAAAAAACATCTGGAATTCTCTTTTGAGACTATTGTCAAAAGCATATAAATGCTACTTTTTCCATAAATGTACTTTTAGTGGGTAAAAAGGGCAAAACAGTAAATTTTGGTGCCTCTCTTTGTAACCATTTATCTCCAAAAGTATTGCACACAGAGCAAAGCTTTCTTCCGCAATCTTTTCTTCTGGAGTATTCTCGAATGCGTTTTCTTATTTTTTCGAAATTCGAACATACATATATGGGGCAAAAATGTACCTTTGTTCTTTTCTGCCATTTAAATAGTGGTAATGATGTACATTTTTGCTCATGATATGGGTATCAAATTAAAGTAACTTTTGAAGGGAGATTAAAATACGGCGGACGCCTTGAAATGGCGGACAACTATTTTTTACGCTTCTTTGATATGGATATCAAACGAAAGGAATTTTTGAGAAGAAAACTAAATATAAATTGGATTGGGTACTTTTTGGAAAAACTGCGTTTTGGAAAAGGTACCTTTTTTATATTTTGTAAAAGGTACTGGTGAATAAAAGAAACCAAATTTGGTGCAGACAGCTTGGTTACCGTAACAATATCTAGTCATAAATAAATTAAGTATTGTCCCGAATAGGCGTAATACAACTATTTCGCTGGGCCTTTAGGTCCTAGCCACAGCCATTTCGTGACCATCTTTGTTCCTTTTATTATATTTTTTTATTTTGGACCAGTGCTAAGGGGGAATCCCCTGCATATGCAATGCATTACACTGGCACTGGATAGAGAGAAGGGTACTGTAGAGAATAGACAGGTGGTGAGAGTGGTAGCAGGATTGAGCTTAATTCTTGCACAACTTTGCAGTTGCGTGTTAATAATAGGGAAAAGTTGCGGCGTCTCTGATGTTCATTTTGACGCATTTACCATTGATCTGCGTTTCGATTACGTTCCCGCATTCAGTTACGCACGAATCGAAAAAAGGTATTCTGCAAAAAAACTTAATCGAAAGAAAAAGAAGAAGAGAAGAGTACGTTTAAATCAGCAGCTTTGCTATGAAACGTGTGAAATAGGAACAGAAAAAATAAGCAATTTTGTAAACATTTTAATTGTTAAATTCTAAAAAGTTAAATTTAGTGAAAACAAAACAATGATAAATATATAAAAACTAAATATTTTGCTTGCTATGTGTGTATAATTAAATAAAAACACATCAGTGAAGTGCAGTTAAGGTATTTGTACCTAAACTATTCCAGTGTGAGGAATCCTGTCACGGTCCAGGTGATAAATAAAATAAATAAAGCTTTATTACTTTGAAAAAGTTTATTAAATAAACACATAACTAAATTACATAAAGAGAAAGAAAAACCCATAACATAATTAAGAGCTATTTGTGTCCCAAATAGTTCCGTGTGAAGAATCCTGTAGCGCCGGAGATGATATTTTCAATTTCTATACATCAGAATAAATTTTATTTTAATTTCGAGAAGAAATAGAAGCGATAGCAGTGGCGTTGTTGTTGGAACAGGAAAATAACTTGCTCCAGAATGCAGAGTAAAGAATAGAAATTCATTGAAGATGAGTGATAAAGTGTAAGACATTTGTTTTCAACGTGTGTCAAATAGTTTATTTAGTTATAGATTTCAAAAAAACTTTCGCCTAAATAAGGACGCGTTTAATTATGTATTAGACACATTAAAATCGTCAGCTTTTCATATTGTTGAAGTGTATTGTTGTTCAACTAGCAATAAATTAATAATAAACCTTTAAAATTCGAAAAGAAATAAAAAAAAACTATTACAAAATGAGTTTATAGCATTTTTTTCCTTACATTTTATTTAATTGAACACTTTTTTAACTGCAAAAACAAAAATTCCGTTAGTAAATAAACAACGTGCAAAAACGCAGCTACGATCGTAATGCAGAATACATACAATCGAAATGACACGGGGAACGGAACACAGAATACCAAATTTGCAAAACGGAGTTAATTTCGATTCGAATCGAAATGCAGAATAGGGGTGCTAATTTTTAAGCCAAGGGCAATTTAATTTATTTATTGTTTTACTTCGCTGACGCTTCATTGCTCAAGTATTGACGAAGAAGGGTGCTGTAGCAGAGAAAACTCAGACAAACTTTTTTGACTTGACCGGGCTGTGAATCGAACGCAGGTCCTTCAGATTGCAGAGCCAACACGCTAACCACTCGCCCTGAGCACGCCCACATATGGTATACCATATAATGGTGCCGTAGTGCCAGTAGTGAGCCACTGCTCAGACCTCAGAAGCAATAAAAGTTGCTTTCGGTATATTGGAATTCAGTGCTAGACCTATTAGCTGGCTACCGCGGAAGTAACCGTAGATTCTTGAGGAAACCATTCGGTGCCATGCTGCTACCAAACAGATTGAGAGTTTTCGCAAATTGATATTGATTTGGCGTGTACTTCGTGGCTTTTGCCTCTCGAAGCATTACCCGCAATATTTTTGGTTTTGAATGTCTACTTTCTTTTTTTTTCCTTTTTGCTGCCACCAATTTCAGTGCAAAGTGCAATGGTCCACAAACATATTATTCACACTCGTTATGCGGAAATGCTTAAAAAAAACGTTTAAAATCATTTAAATTCGTGATAAATCCTGATAATTTAAATTTGTGTAATAACTTCATTCATATGTTACTTCTATAGCCTTTCTCGCGTCTTTATTATTTTTCAATTGTTTGATTTCTCTCTATCTATTTCTCTGTGTCTCTCTTTCTCTGTTTTTTCTTCTTAATTGTAATAAAAACATAACCTCAATTTTTGTTATATTGTTGCGGTTTATTGCAATTTAATTATTCAATATCCTGTGTACAGCAAAACAAATAACAGTTGATATGTTGGTGCTGTACTCCAGTATGATGTCGCTATCACATTGTGAACGTAACATTGCTGCCAGTCATATTCATTTCAATGTGGCTTTTCCATTATGTGGAAGAACATTATAACTCGCATTATTATTTGTATACTAATTGAATATCTGTGCGGTATAACTTCAATATTTGTATTTATGTATATAGAAGCAATTTTTGTTTTTTTTTTTTTAATTTCTATTAGTTGCTGTCACTGTTGTTGTTTTTATGATTTACTCTTTTAAGTGCAATTTTAATGCATTTTTCTATACGAGTATGCAGGTGCTCGTACCTTGTGGACCATTAGGTTGAAGAGAATGCCAACATGGATAAGTTTATAGACACTCTTTGTAGTTCTTGTTATTCTTTGCAATAAATTTTTAATGCACAATTGTGATGAAAAACAATAGCAACGAAGATAAAATAGCAGTGGCAGATACTCGTAAGTATCGTTTGTACTCCAAATTAATAATAAACAAAATGGATTTTGTTATATGGTCTTTGTGGTCAATAACAGCAACGCTACGCTGTTGGTTAGATTTTACTCTATCTACTACAGGACAAAGTTCTACAATAGAGTCCCGATTTGCGTCGCTTTTAAAATATTTGTCAATCCGCTTTGCGTCGTTTTGTTTTTCATTTGCGCATTTTGAATTTTTTAACTAAAGTCATAATTACAAGTGAAGAATTTGTCAATTGACTCAATACACAGTTTTAAAAAAAAAAATAAAAATTTTGCAAATAAAAGAAAATGCATATATTTTTCATTATTTCTTTATATCCACAGCAAAAAATTAACGAAATTTAGACGCACTGGGATGCCGCCGTAGGCTAATGTATGAGCGTTACCCCGATCAATCCGGAGGTGCGAGTTCAATGCCCTCCTAGACCCTGGGTATTTCTTTTGGTATCACAGTGGGCCTAAGCTCTGGCCTAAGTGGGGCGGTCTGCTTCGGGAAAGATCCACCACCTACCCTAAGGAAAAAGTTTCGGAATTTTTAACTTTATTGAGATAAAGTTTTGTATTCCACATGAATTCAACCCACTCTGAAATGTTATATTATTCTTGTTGCAAATAAAAAAGTATATTTCCGAAATTTAGAAGCACTATAAGGTGTTGGAAGCAATATTTGCATATTTAAGAACAAATGCTTGCGAAAATGCCACTAAAATGCACCAACGTAAGTGAATACTCGATTTATGGCAGTATAAATGCTTAAAAAAATGCATTCTTTTTTATCTTCGATAAACACTCAGGAGATAACCCCTACGTATGCGGTAAAGCTTCACTATCTTCAACTCTGCTTTTGCACGTTTTTTGTTTTTATAGCAGTGGTGTAGCGCCCCTGACGTCAAGGAGACGTATTAAATTATAAAGCTTCGTTTTAGTAGCCATTTTATTAGTTATTTTATTTCGCCGGTGCTACACAATACCGACGAAGGAGGACGTTCTGATGTTCCTGTGGATTGGATACAGCTCATGGCGTTACTGTTTAAAGACCAGTGATTATGCCTTCACCACTGAAACCTTGCGACAACAACTGGCACAAAGACACACAAATGCACATAAGAAAAAATGCGAGATGTTCTTTATGAGTCTAAAACTGGGGTTGAACCCAGGAAAATTTTTCGTTTTGTAGTCAACGTTCAGACTACTTCGACCATCGCCACCCTCTTCTTGGGCATTTGTCTCTTTGAATACATAAAATAATGCGGCTCTTTGCGAACACAAATCATGCATTACAAAAGCACTATTGCAAGTAATTTTATTATGTTGCATCCCTTACAAAAATGCTTCGAGAGAAGCACTAATTTTTTCTAATAATATTTTTATTATTTATTATTATGCTTTTTATATAGTTTAGTTGATCTATATGTACATTTCATTTGGTGCTAATACCCAAAATCTTCAGTAGATCTTTAACAAAAATCTTGAAAAAAGCTAAGAAATTTCACACTTCTACCTTAAATATAATTGAATTTAAATGCCCACGCTGCTCGTTGATGCAGGTGCGCTACTGCCCGCAAAGTTGCCGCTGGAATTTCAGCTATTTTTCATTATACAAGAACTTCCAAAGAGTGTTTGAGAATTACAAATATACAAACAAAATAAACTAAAGAGCTTTATCAAAAATGTTCTTATACTTTCTGTTTAATTTTGTGATACTCAAAATTATATTAATCGTGGGAGGTGACTTAATGATGGATATACAGTTGGGTCTTTGAGGAGGGGAGCAAAATTCCTACTATTACACAAAGGCGATTTTTTGATAAGTTAGGTTATTAAAAACTTCCACTAGAAGATTTCTTTATTTCCATTTAAATTTAATTTGTTTGTTTTCCTTCTGTGGATTAAATTTACCTATCTGGTGCTTGCGACAAATCATCAAGATACAAACTAAATTCACAATTATGTTTCGCAGAGGTGGAAGTACGTTTTACAAAATAACTTCGAAATAGAAAAAGTGATAATTAATTGTTTTACAGGTTTGGAAATAGTTTAAATTGGTTTCAACGCTTTCTTCATTTCTTGTTATTTATTTCTTTATAATAATTAAAACCCCTCAGTGCATTTTTATATAAAAAAAAAACCTAACCGATGTGCATCATTTCGCATTTCGCCGGTAACCATTCTCAATGCAAAGCGGTGCTCCAATGTGCACACACATGCACACAGGCTGTTTTCCGAGAGAATATCGATTACATTACATCACTGAGGAGCTATCAAAAGGAAAGCGTAGCAAATATATAAACTAAATTTGCTAATTGTGAACATTGCCATTTTTTTGCCTGTACTTTATGCTCTACTCCATGTAAAACAACAGTCTTTGAAGTTTTTTTATTCAATAGCATTAGAAAGATTTCTGTATTTTTTTTTTGCGGAAAACTAATATTTTACATGTTTCGAAAGTCGGGGAAAAGTGGTCATTTCCTATGCGTCTTCAACCCTTTTACTTTGTAAAACATTTTAAAACACACTCTAAATTAATTACACCTCGTATTGAGTAACACTGCTTATCCTTGATTTTAAACTCAATTATCAGACCATGTATAAATTCAAATGACCTTTTGTCTACTTTGCTTTTTATATTCTTGGAATACGGAGAAAAGTGCAAAAGTTGAAAGCAAGTACAAAGGCTGTTTGTTTTAGCCATTTCAATTAAAAGCTCAGCCATCCATTCTGTTTATACCGCGTTTGTTTTGTCTTTCCACAATGATGTTTATTAGATTAAGAGTTTTTTTTTTGCTTCATCACAGCATTAATACTTTTTGTAATAAATACTTGTAAGCAAAAAAGCATCATTAATTTAATACCTGAAGGAGGACTAATAGCAGGTACATACATATGTATATTACACGTTTAATATTTCTTTTATTTGCTTGTATTCCTTAAAGTCTTATAATTGTAGTACAGGATAAGCAGTTCGTTCCAATTACATATATATGAGGGATGGGCCAAAATTCACCGGGAGGTTTAAAAATTTAATAACTTTTTCGTTTATATATATTTTTTTTTTAGATTACAGTGAAACTTTGATATAACGAATTACAAGGGGATCCGCAAATACTTTGTTATAGATATAATATATATATAACCAGGTATGCCTTGATATAACGAAATTTTAAGAAATACGAAAAACAACATTGAAGCTGAGATCAGGGCAATAGAGACTGAAACTTTGCGTGCAGTTATGCAAAACGCCTGTTTAAGAGTCCAATTGTGCATCGATCAAAATGGTGGACAACTCTCTGATATTATTTTTCAAAATTAAAATTTAGATCGTACAAAGCTAATACTATTATATTTAAAAAAAAATATTAAATAATAATAAACAAAAAAGTTATTGAATTTTTACACGCATACGTGACTTTTGGCCTACCCTGTACATAGTATATCATGTGTAGATACATTCTGATAAAATAAAAGTAAGATTTAACACTTGAAAATTAAAACTTTTTAAAATTACCGTACAAATATAGAAATTAGCGGCCTAACGTTCGGAAATCTAATTTACCGCATAATACGATAATTACCGTACGGTTAACATCACTGGCTTGCCACCCATAATCGAGCCATAAATATCAAAAGTCTAATCTGCTATTGACTATGCGTTGAAGCCAATATTTTTGGGTTGTTTTTTTCTCTGATTAATCGCTTGTACAACTGCTGTGCGTTCTGATGAATTGAATTACAAATATTTAACACTTTTTTTTCGTTATTTTCAACTACATCTTTTATTACATTTGCCTTCCTCCCCACCATGCACTCGTACTTTGTAAATAAATAATTAAAAAATGCATATAAAATATTAAACTTATGCACTAATCAACCAGTATATTGTACAATATTTTTATGTTTATTAACAAGAATAACAAATTCGAATTTGAATTTATTATGAATAAAAGCAAAAATTAAACAGAACACAATTTCACTGCAATACTTAAAGTCGATAATGTTAACAAACTTTTCATAAATAAAAAATAAAAAACATCTTTCTTTCTGTGTCATTTTTTAAAATTGTGTAACTCTTTTTTTATTAAATTTATTTATTGCAAAATTATCTTAACTGAACAATAAATAAGTATGAATTTTAAATACATACTACTATTCTTTCTTTTTCATATTTTATTTATATTTTATGTATTTGATTGGACAAAAAAAAACACAAATATAATTAAAAATATCTCTATTATGCTTGTTTGATTGGTAAAAATGTGAGTAAAAGCCGTTCAATACCATTTTTTTTTATTTTTGAGTGAAAAACAAACCACGAGTTAATCGAATAATAATCGTGCATGACATTCATGACAATACAAATAAATAATTAAATAAATCTATTCTAATTTCATGTAATTACTTCCAAGTTTTCTCTATTATTGTTCTTCTTAATCTATTTTTATATCTTTTCTTTTTATTTTTACTCTTTAGAAAATATTTTGTACTTTAGTGTACGTACGCACTCGTGTATTTTGTACATGGTTGGCATGGTTGTTTTGTCAGACAAAAAAAAATGTCAATAATTTTCTTTTCTACTCATTTCCCTTCCCAATTTCAATTGAAACTTTTTTTTTAGCAACTATTGAAAAATTATTTGGAACACGATCCAATAAACAGGTCAGAGCGATTCTGCTGATGAGTTCTTGTAGGGTTCTTTTTTATAACGTCAGACATTTCGTACTTGTCAAATATTGTTTACTTTCCTTCTTTGGCTAAGGCTAAAAAAAACATGTTTGAAGAAATTCGTATAAAGTTTTTCCAATGCAAACCTTTTTTTTTTGTACTGGCGGTTGAGGTAGGCTTGAAAATGCCTTCGCACTTACAGGGACCATCGTCATCTGCGTCAAGGAGTGTTACCACTAAAAAATTCCCTCCTCCTCATCCAATGGGTAGATTCGTTTACAGGACCGATTTCCGCATTACTTCGGGAAGGCCCAGAGGGGCGTCCCAATCAGGACCACCCCTTACTCACCCCCGTCTAGATTCGTCAGGTTTGTAGCCGGCACCACGGCGCCGGGTCGTATTCCCTGGTCACCGTCAGAGGGAGCCTCGGTCTGCAGTAGCGCATCGAGGTCCCTTTTCCTTCTCCGCAGAATGTACCCTACGTATTGAACCACATCGTTCCAATTGCCCTTGCAATGCATACCTTTTGCATTAATCCCCTCCTTCGTAATTGCAATTAATTTTCCAAAATATATGGATTATATACGTATTATACGAATAATAAAATTTCCGAATTTTCTTTTTCCAAATTACATACATATACATATTTATTTTCTCAACAAACAAACTTGGCTGCCAGATGTGACGATTTATCGTCATTTTGACGATTTTTTATGGAAAGAAGTTTTTGTTAGCGCAGCCAGTGTTTGCTATACCATAGAGGAGAAAACTATGTTAATTTATTTTTTGACGGACTTTTCTCTGAAAAATATACTATACGAGGTTTGTTCGCAAGAAAAGGTGAATTTTGTTTTGTTCGATTACAATAGCGTGGTGCATCATAAGTTCTTGCCAACAGGTCGTACGATTAATAAGGAATACTACAATGAAGTTATGCAACGTTTGCGGGAAGCAATACGGATCAAAGGATCGGAATTGTGGAAAAAAATCATGGATTCTCATCGCAATAATGCAGCAGCTCACACATCAATGATTGTTCGTCATTTTTTGGCCAAATACAACATCCTAATCATGCCTGAAGAACCATATTCACCAGGTTTGGCTCGCTGCGACTTTTTCCTATTCCCAAAACTGAAGAAATCAATGAAAGGAAAGCATTTTGCCACTATTGATGAGATAAAGTCAAAATCGAAGAACGAGCTGATGGCGCATACCGAAAAGCGCATTTCAGAAGTGTTTGGAGAATTGAAAGAAGAAGCGCTGGCAAAATTCCATTATATTTGAGGGGCATTATTTTAAAGGGGACAAAATGGATAAATGATGAATAAATAATTACTTTTCAAAAAAATTCAAAATTCAGCTTTTCTTTTGAACAGGCCTCGTATATTTACGTAGTGCATTTCGGAAAAATTTCGCTGTACAATTACGTAAAAACTGTATTAACATTTGAAATATATATAGAAAGATATTTTAAAAATCTTTCAAATGATACCAATATTGATCATATAAATTCAGAAATTCAGTAGTGGAGAATGACACTTTTACATGGAAACTTCCGAGGTCCATAACTCGAAAACTAAGCGTTGCCGCCAACTTCTTCACTTTATAATTTCTTGAAATTTTCCACAATCCTATTCTATTTTCTATAATTTCATTTGGTAAATCGTCGGTAAACTAGTTTTAAGCCCAGCGATTTGATGTTTTTCTTAAAAAAATTGTGCACTGACCTAAATATGCCAAATTTATGCATGACATGTAGATATCGAAGAAAATAAGCATTTCGTAAATGAGTCAACTATTATTTTGTGAAATCAATTAATAGCAGCGGCAATTTAACTACGAATGCATTTTGCGAGCAGTTTCATGATGATATAAAATATTTAATATTGCCTGGACGACTTGAAACTTTTTTGTAAAGTTTACAGCTTCTTTACATTACATAATGTATATATATACATACGACTACATATGTACATAGATATTTGATAGATATATCGTACTCGTGAAATAATATAATACGTATATTGGCTCATTTCTTTTCGTTTTTATGAGAACCCAACATTTAGTATTCATAAAAATGTACCCATTGTGAAAATTTGGGGTACTTCTGCCAAGATTTTTTATTATGAAAATTTTTTATTTAAATTAATCCCATCATATATATAATTATAATTTAAAACGATAGTGTTTTTTTACTTTTATATTAATAACTTTTAAAATTTAAATTAATAAATTATGTGTATTATTAATTAATACCTTTTTTTTGTGTCTTGGACCAGCTTCAAAATTTAATACGTTTCCTTGACATCAGAGACGCTAGAACACTGCTGTAAAAACAAATAACGTGCAAAAGCAGAGTTGTAACATAGTGAAGTTTCACCTCCTATCATTTCTCCTACTATCTCTTTCCTATAGTTCCGGCAGCATGCATCGCATGTGTAGGAGTCATCTCCAAGATAAAAAAAAAACAAAAAATGTGTAGGGGTCATCTTCTGACTGCTGGTCTAAGATTAAAAAAAAATATGTGTATATATGTACATAAAAATCGAGCAAAGTGATAGCGGTGCTCATAGTTCTCTTATGTTCAATTGGCAAATGGGAAGTCAGAAAATAAAGAAAAAAAATGAAAATATTTATATATCATCAGTTTGGCAAAAGTAAAAAAAATATAGAAATTCGGCAACACCGTTTATAAATAACATGAGTTAAGTAGGAGGGAAATACATACGAGGTTTGTTCAAAAGAAAAGGTGAATTTTGTTTTCTTCGATTACAATGGCGTAGGGCATCATAAGTTCTTGCCAACAGGTCGTGCGGTTAATAAGGAATACTACAAGGAAGTTATGCATCATTTGCGTGAAGCAATACGGAACGATTGGAATTGTGGTGAAAAAATCATGGATTCTGCATCACGATAATGCACCAGCTCACCCATTAATGTTTGTTCGTGATTTTTTGGCGAAAACCAACACTCTAATCATGCCTCAACCAACTAATTCATCAGATTTGGTTCCCTGCAACTTTTTACTATTCTGAAGAGTTCAATGAAAGGAAAGCGTTTTGCCACAATTGATTAGATAATGTCAAAATCGAAGAACAAGCTGATGGCCATACCGAAAAGCGCATTTCAGAAGTGCTTCGAGGATTGGAAGAAGCACTGGCATAAGTGCATTATATCTGAGGGGAATTACTTTGAAAAGGACAAAATGGATATTGATGAATAAATAAATACTTAAAAAAAAAATTCAAAATTCAGTCTTCTCCTTTGAACAGACCTCGTATATAAATGACAAATAGCAAATTTGTCCCCTCATATCTTGTATAGAACCTCTTTGTTTACTCTTCTAGCTTCTCCTCGCTTCTCGCCTATAAATTCGTGAGGCAGAAACAAAGTCCTGCGTGTCAATTGGGTATTAGTTTACAAATATTTTGTTATTTAATGTCATATGTACTAGGTGTATATGCAAGTGGGTATGTATGTATGGTTGTAATAATTTATTAGTGAAAAACCGTCCGTAGCATGTTTATTTGGCATCTCCACTCATGTTTCCAATCAATCTCATTCTATGATGGCCGCATATAGTTTGACGATAACATTTTGATGTTAAAAAAATATATATGTATGTATATATGTATAATTTACACTGATATGCACACACATACTAATTTTCATTCTCGCCGTGAGCCATACATACATATTATGTACATAAATATTCACACATCGACCAACTTTATTTACACTCAATTAGTCAATTAGTCGTACTCTTGTTTTTCATTTACTTTTCGGTTTTTTTCTTCCTCTTTTATTTAATTCTTCTTTGAACTTTTACTGTAATAAATGTATCTACATTATGTATGTATGTATGTAATTATGCACATAGACTTGCAATTATTTTTTATAAAATGACCACCGGTAGCCCAACAAACAGTTTTAAATGGTGCCAATAACAACAAAACTATGTACCTCACGCTAGACTGTCAATACAAGCCCTGAAATCTTGAATATATTTTCTTTATAAACTCTTAATTAAAGATTTTTTGATTCTGTAATTGGATATGTGTGCGATATTGGCTACAATATCTGCCGATATGCATACAGCTGTGTGTAATGTTCAGTAGATTAAGTGAACAAGCGCTTTACATGTCATTTAACCAACAGGATATTTTTTTTCATTATTAATTTTTTTTTTATCTTGATCCAGCACTCGTGGCATAACCCCTACACATGCGATGCATTGTGCTGCAACTAGAGGAAAGGCATAGTTAGAGAGATGACTGGTGGTGAAGCTTTTTTTTGACAGTTTTGCAGCCCTCTGATAGTTAGGAGACGTATTCAATTTTGAAGCTTTGTTTTAGTAGTCATTTTTAGTAATTATTTTACTTCACCACTCATCTCATCTCTCTAACTATTCCTTTCCTTTAGTTCCAACACGATGCATCGCATGCGTAGGGGCCATCCCCTGAGTGCTGGTCCAGGAAAAAAAATTATTGTTATGCATACCTGTGATCATTAGTAGCCACGGGAAAGTTGCTGAAGTAGTTTTCCAACAATAATATCCGCCGAGTTCTTATGAGAAAGTAATATTTAGGACTTCTGAAAAACATTGTAAAATAATACATTGTAATTATTGAATAGTACTGTACATACACATATATGTACATATATAGAACTTTTAAATTTTTAAATGAGAAAAATTGTTTGTTGGGTTATGCATATCATAATCACTCTGCACACTGCAAAATGAACAAAATCGATAAATATTGACTTAATTAGTTTTTAATCATTTTATTTCTTAATTCATAGTTTACGCAATTCTATAAAATTTTGCAATATAATTTTTATACTGATACAATATTTTCTTTTAGTTTCATTTAAATTAAATTAAAAGTAAAGAAAGCCAAGTGTTTTTTGTTCATTTATTTTATAATCGTATGTCTGTATTTAAAATAAATTATATTAGTGTAACAAAGAAGAAATGATAAATGAGAAAAAGCTGAATTAAATAAAGTAAAACACCGTTATAACTTGTCTGAATGTCTAAACAGTCTTGAGGGAGGTGTAATTAATGAGTTTCTATTTCAATTTCCTCTTTTAGATTGTTCGTGTGCTCGCAAATTGTCATCTGGTTATCATGCGGATGAAGAGAATGCAACAGAGCCATTTAATCCGATTGCAACAAATGGTGAACCATTTCCATGGTTAAATTTAACTTTGCCAACATTTATAAAACCGTTGCGTTATATGGTGACAATACATCCGAATCTGACAACACTGGATGTCAAAGGTACGTAGTGGTTTTAAGCGAAAATTTATTTAAAACAAAATTCGAAAAATTAGGTAAAACCAATTATTTTAATTTTGTTCCGTGTTTCGTTAATTGGTACATTACAAAGACAAACAGAGGATAATAAATTTAAAGAAATCTTAAGAACTGAATTTGGACAGTCTTTTTTCGTTGAATAGCTTGGCCATCCTGTCGCCCTTCTCACGGGCTACTGGCTCATTGGAAGACATGCCGATATACTCGGCTTTCCCTCAGGGTATTCTGCAGGAGCTGTGGGTCTGTGGAGGAGGAGAAGACAGTTGCTCACCTCATGTAAGCTTTTGTCATGAAACGGTGGAGTTATGAATAGAGAGAACGATCGGAGTGGTCGAGACCTGTCAGCGACATTTCTTTATATCTGTCAATATTTTTTTGTGACATTTTTCATGTGTGGTGAATTGGAAAATTTTAAATATTCACCCCTATCGGGAGTAATTTTTCCCTAGAAATGTATTCTCTTTCCCCAAAATTATAACATGAATTACTTCCCGTGAATGCTAAACAAATTTCCGCTTATCGTGAATGAAGTTTTCTCTCGAAATTCCCCCTTTTCCCTTTGATTTATTCACTTGATTTTTGGTGGGGAATTGCACGAAAAATGTAAGTAGCCATTTTGTGAAGCTTCACTGTCTTACAACTCTGCTGTTGCACGTTCCTTGTTTTTTTTAGCAGTATTGAAGGGCCTCTGATGTTAAAGAGACGTATTGAAGCTTTGTTTTAGCAGCGATTTTTAGTAATTATTTTACTTCGCCAGTGCTATACAATACCGACGAAGGAGAACGTTCTGCTGTGGCTGTGGATTGGATACAGCTGAAGCCGTTACTGTTCATTGACCACTGACTATGCCTTCGCCACTGAAGGCGAATTACGAAAAGTCAGTTTAACGTTAAAACTAACTATTACTTGGAAACGAAAAGAAAATTATTCCAATTTGTATGTTATACACATTGGTAAACGATAACATTTTCTTTCGTATCGAATTACAGAGTTCTCCCTGGTTTGACCATATAAATATATTTTCTTAAAACCATCTTAAAACCTTTTTTGAATTGGTTTTTAAGTTGATTTAGTTAAATGCAACCTTGATATTCATGTACTAAAGGCAGTGCTACCAAGTTAAAAAATTTAAAACAGCTGGCAATATAAATGGCGCTCAATAAAATAAAGGAAAATTTATTTAATTTAAAACAATGGACGCAGCAAAAAAGTGTAAAAGAAAAATAATCTATTGGGTAGAGCATAATGAAAATGCTTTCATCGAGTTGTGGGAGGAGAAAATAAGTGAAATTTTATTACACAAACTGTACGTTAAACCCTGATGTAATTAAACTTATAGTGAGAACGCAAAATCAGCTGTTTGTGGTTTTAACGTTAAAATCACGTTTTAACTTTTGGCGCGAAAACTCTATAGGATTTTGGTGGGCGGGTACATTTTTCTAACAGTACTTATCGAAGCTAAAACTCAAAGTACCGAAATTATAAAATTGAAACTGTTAATTTTCAAGTAGAATGTGATGATAATCTTTGCAAACAAAGAACCAAAATATAAAATATGTATAATTATGGGAACATCCAATAAGAATTTTCCATATTAAAAAACTCAAACTGGCATAAAATAAAATTATTGGTATTCCAATCATTAAAAACTGCATATATAGGGTGGTCGAGCCAAAACGCCCGATGTTAATTGTGAGTCACACTTTGACGTCAAATTTTTTTCTCAACTTAATTTGACATTTCTTTGTTGCAAAGTTTGACAAATTCAACGATGGAGTGGTAACCAGTTGAACAGCGCGTGATTTTTTTAATCGGCATAATCGATCAAATGTGTCCACAATTGGGAGAATTGTGCTCAAATTTCAGCAAACCGTCTGTTTGGTGCGGTTTATAGGCTGGTGGCGTCATTGGGCCGCACTTCTTCGAAAACGACGTCGGCCAAACAGTTACCGTGAATGGTGTTCGATATCGCGAGATGATAACGGACTTCTTGCTGCCAGAAATTATAATATGGACCTGGACGATATGTGGTTCCAACAGCCAACGAAACATTGGATCTTTTGGGCGAGAACTTCAATGGCCGTGTTATCTCACGTCGTGGCTTGGTCCGCCAATAAACCAAGAACAATTCAAGAGCTAAAGGATACCATAATTCGACACATTGACGACATTGAACCTCAATTATAGCTCGAAATCATTGAAAATATCGACCATCGGATAGAGGTATGCCACCGAAGCAGTGGCGAGCATTTGCCCGATATTTTGCTTCACACATAATTGTCATAGATCTTTCTATCATAATAAAAAGTATTAAGATAATTCTCTGAAAACTTTTTGTTTTTATTTACAATTAAGTTCGTGCGTTTGGGTTGGACCACCCTTTAGATATATTTTAGCATCTTCAATCTCCATAGTCTGGTCGCTTGGCTTGGCAAGAAACTTTTATTATTTGTTTTATTAAGCACATACTTGTATATCTTGGGGAAGAAAAGCAGTTTGGTTTGAAAATAAAACAATTTTCTAAGAATATTTATAAAATTATCACAACTGCGGCATTCTTCTTGCTTTTAGTTTCATAATTATTTTTCTCTTCCCTCGATAAATAAATTCAATAAATTTTTTCTCTATTTCATGTTGAAGGTCAAGTGACTGTCGATCTGTTTATTGAAAAGGAAACCCATTTCATTGTATTACACATACAGGATCTGAATGTCACAGAAAAGGTAAGTATTGATTGCTTTGACATTTCTTTTATTTTCAATTTGTGATTTTCTATTTCGATATTTTAGTCATCATTGTTATGAAATCAACAGCACATGACACTGTGAAAGTTAAATGTTTTCATTTCCCTTTTTTTTGTCCTTTAAATTTTCTTTTATATGTTGCATTTTTATTAAGTTTTTTTCTTGAAAGTGTAAATAAGTCTGTATTTACGCGTTGCAATAAACGCCGTATTTGTTTCACTATTTTGTTTTAAAGTTGCCTCGAAAGTCTCGTCGCTTTTAAGGCCTGTGCACATACTCGTAGAATCCGTCATCCGTCATACTTTGACTTTTCAAATGACATTAACGAACCGACGGAAGAGATTGGCACAATGAGTACTTTGCTGACGGATATCAACTCATAGCCAGCGTTACCGCGATACCACGTCAAAAAGTTAAAAAATAAATACCAGAATATGTTTTACTTTATAAAAATAAGTCTTCAATTTCTTTTATACCAGCGACAAATTTAAAAAAAAAATTATATAAAAACATTATGTACATACAGCATTTCAATTTAAGACAAACAAACCCGTGCAAATAATTTTCTATCTATTTTGAATTTAAATATTGTGTTCTTTTATTTTTGTTTCTGCTGCAGCAGTCTTGAATTTTTTATTACAACATAAACGATTTTTAATAAAACAACAGGGTGTTAACAACGTTTCGCCTTATAAAACCTGATTTTAAAACTTTACAAGTAAAATTTACGTATTGAGTATTACCTTAGGCTGCAAAAAGTAAAAAAAATGCAAATTATATTCACATCTCCACCCTAAAAAAAATCAATCAATTTTGGTTGAAAATAACCTACAACGGCAACGCTGTTCACAGCTGTCAAATTACGCAACGTACGTTAAAAGTTGGCCAATTTTCGTACTTTGCTTTAACGGAGAAGTACTGAATGTGACAAAGCTCTTACAGCCATACCTAAACAAGAGCGGAAAGCGGAACGTTTTTTCCGCTTAGCTTTTACGCTGAAATGCCATACCTAAATAAAAGGGGCAACGCTATGTCAAAACGATAAAAAGAGGGTTATCAAAACAATAAATATAACAACCCTGATTATTTTAACAATAAAGTTTATTGGTGTTTGCGATTATTAAATAAGCATTTTATAAAAAAAAGTTTAAACGATTTAATTGATTTCCATTTTCTAAAAACAAATATTTTTTTATGTTTATTTCTTTCATCTTCTTTATTTGCAACTTACTTCACTATTAAACGCACTGTCAAAATCGGATTTTCCAATTGCAAAGCGTTGCCGTTGCGTTGACGCCGCGTATATTTCGGTATGCTACATACAAATTGTATGGGCATGAGAATTTTTGACAGCTAGAAACTCTTTCCGCTCTTGTTTAGGTATGGCTGTTAAGAAAACGTTTATTTCAACTTAGTTGTCAGTTGAAAAGAAGCAAAGTATGATGGATGACGGATTCTCTGTGCCCCCGCCCTTTACAATTGAACTTTTTTAAAGCATTTATTTTTATTCAACTTTTAAACATTTTAAAGGAACAATCAAATAATAAAATGGAATGTAAACAATAAGACGGTGGTTGTACCGCTATTAAATGATGAGTGTACGCTGCTGGAAAACTTTTGAGACTTTTTGAAAAAGATACTTTTAAAAATATTTGAGCAGTACTACAGGGATTAGAAGAAGCCTGAAATTTTATTTATTATAAACTGTGCGAAAATGGGGTTAATTTTTAGAGCTTGAGAGTGAAATTTTTAAGATATATAAAATATACAGTGGAATGCGGTTGTAACGAACTCCGCGGAACCGCGCAATTTTGTTCGTTATAGGCGTTGTTCGTTATAACCGGAGTAAATAATAAGTTCGTGATAGTCTTCATAATATTTTTTCAATATGTTCTTTATTTTTTTTCAATATTTTCTTTATTTTTTTTAAATTGTTGAAAATATACACTTTGGATTTTCATATATTTCACTTATTTTTCTTGAGTTTTTTATTCTTCGAAGCTCTATTTAGAGAATTTCTGATATATTTTTGTATCTTTGGCATTTTTAGTTGCTGTTAGTTTAAATTTATTAATTATTACAAATTAATGAAAATTTCCTGTCGTGTTCAAGTTCACAGTTAATTTATTACAATATGAATGTGAAGAAATTACATTTTAGATTAGAATAAGGGAAAAAGAACAATTAATCTCCAAAACCAGTTGAGTATGATACGTATTTTCTATGCCACTACACACGTCATCAGTACCCTTTGTGTCAACAGAGAGAGGTAGTTGTAAAGTCATTAATATCATCTATTTAACCCGCCACAGCTTAGGAAAATGCATACGAGAATAATAGTTACTCTTACTACATACTATTAACAAAGGTTGTCAGCTTTTTTTATGTTGACACAAAGGGTATTGATGACATCTGTAGTAGAAAATTTTCATTAATTTGTAATAACTGTAGTTCGATTAACTTTTAAATATTCTGAATATTTATTAATTATTTTTACCTAAGAGAAGAACAGCGCAGACATGAATTTAACGAAAACTGACTAGGCGGCGTCTTTTTCCCTTGAATTCTATTTTTTTCTTTCCTTGCTGAAATACTTTAAAGTAAAATCTCAAATATTGTCCCTAAGTATAACTTTTTAAATAGTGGGCCTTATTATGAGTGCCATTGTCGTATTTACAACAAGCCAATATAAAACACATGTTATGTGTTGCTACATTTTATCGATTAGCTGACGACAACAACAATCATAATAAGGCCTATTGTTAAAATGCTGTAATGATAGTTAAATAAATAAATAGAATAAAAAATGTCCAATATTTACATAAGTTTTTTTTCCATACATTTCTATTTGCAGGCCATTGTGCCGATGGGCAATAGGGCAAGTGCCATTAAAATCATAAAATTCTTGGAGTACCCACCTAGACAACAACTGTATATTGAAGTCAAAGACAAACTGAAAAAGAAATCCAATTATACACTCAACTTGCGTTGGTATTCGAAATTAAATCCAGAACCAGAAGGTTTCTATGTCGATCAATATGAAAGCTCTAATGGCATTGAAAGGTAAGTTATTCGTACTGTGTGTTTGCAGCTAGAGACGGGTACGTGAGTTAAAGTCACTCATAATAATACAAAGCTGAGGCGAAACAAAAACTTCCCGTCGTTCATGCACGACACGTTTTTAGTGGCAAATAGTTTTGGTCAGGACCATTCAATGAGTTAAAACAATCTCTTTAAATTTAATATTTATTTAGCAGTCGTTTTACTGCGCTGCTGTTATTTCACACTCATAGAAAAATGTGTGTCGCCGTGTCATCAGGATTCCGACATCAATGATATGACAAATGTCGTCAATAAATTAAATGCAGACAAAAATCTAAAGACAAATATCATCATAGAATTTCGTCATAATTTTAGTGTCATCTATCATGTGACTGGAATGACATCAATATGATGTCATTTATTGTATTGTCTTAAAGAAAATAGTAAATAATGTTATAATGTTTGTAATTTGTATTTTAATACAAATTTTATTGTGGCTATTTTGGGGGCTTAAAATGCGTTTAGAAAGTTAGAAAACATCTTTTAAAAACTAAGCCAATACAGCAAACATGGAGAGACAAAACATTGAAGCAAACGGCCGTATGACAACTTTTCATCATACTGATGACTCATCAACAACAAAAAGGAATGAGAGCGAAGAGAGTATAACTTCTTCAAAATACAAAAAGGTGGCGTGGCCTGAAGTATAGAACGTACTTAGAACGTTGACTGCAAAACCAAACCCAGAACTGTGATCAAGACCAGTATCCGAATGAGCAACAAAATAATTTGCATATTTTCTGATGTTTATTTGTGTTCCTAACAGCTGGTACTAAGCAATCAATTCTCTGATGTCGGTGTGTCATTGCCTTGATGACAGAATTATCATCATTGGCATTGATAACCAGCTGATGTAAAGGTTGATATCACTATAATGAAAAGTATCATGGGGTCAAAAACGAATACGCTTGACATAGCATTGATTACAAAATAACATCATCCTTATTACAGTTTTTCTACCAGTGTCATTATATTGATACATTGATCATTAAATTGATGATAACTTGTCATTTCGCTGGTATAGCTGTGTCATTGCATTGATATCAAATTTCTCATCATTGACATTAATGACCAGTTGATGTAAAGATTGACATCACTATGAGGAAAAGTGTCATACCATTAATGACAAATTACAGTATCCTTATGACCGTTTTTTCTATCAGTGTACAGCTACCAATAAATATAAAAATTGCTATAGTGACATTACTCAGTTTTCTTTTTCTTTTTTGCTAAAATTACCAAATAATTACGCAAGAGTTCCATTCAGGGATACCTTTCTGCTCGCATTCATTTTCGATAAAGTGTTTCAACCTGAAATGGCGCAGGCATGAAAGCTTAAAATATAAACATGCTGTTTGTATTCACAAGGGCGTTCTATAATAATTAGTGCGACATGCCTTATTGATTGCGTTAATTGAATTGGATGAATTCAAAGTTGATTATGTTTGATTTGTCTATCGATTAACCGATTAGTTGAAATAATGACAAATTTTATACTTATTGTAGTTTACATATCGTCGTTGCTCCCACAAAATCAGCTATGTGTTTTTTACTCGTACAATTGAAGCCCGGTATAACAAACATACTCTTTAATAAAAATCCGATATAACGAATGGGCATATTTTTCCATTAGCTACCATATATTACGTACGAGAAACTTACTTTTTTTTTCTTGGACCGGCACTCAGGGGATGACCCCTACACATGCGATGTATTGTGCTGGAACTAGGAAATTAGGTTATGGGAAGGAGGATAGAGGGAGTAGTGTTTATTGACATTTGGTTTAAATTTTGCCACGTTAAAAAGTGACAGGAAACGCCTCTGCGGGTAGTCCATTCCACGCATTCGACCAAAAAACGAATTTTCTCTGTAATGCGTAGTGCGCGTCGCCGCCAAATCGACCACAAATAGATGCGCTCTTAATGATGATCGCGTCGTGCGCGCGAATGACCGGGTTTCGGGAACAAGTTCCCTGATTTAATTAGAACACATCCCATTATAGTAACGATAGTATGACTCCGCAGCCGTCCAGACCTCCTGACATCAAACAGAGGTTAAAGTGTTCTCTCGATCGTGCAGAGCGGCTCATTGAGCAGCCTGCCCCATGCCTCCTCCAGGAAATGCTCATCCGACCTACTCCAGCACGACGAGAGAAACCAAACGACCGTAATCAGAATGGGGGTTACTATGGCCGTAAAAGCCCATAATCTCAACACCGGCCATACTCCGCAAGTTCTCCCCCCCATTCTGCTGCACCTGTAAAAAGCTGACGTAGCCCTCCTTCTGCGTTCCTCCACATTCACACATTTTAGTATTACTATACGTATTCCGGAAACTAAAGCTTGAATAATTGGACACGTAGTTGTTCGAAAACACACACGGGTTATTTTGTCGAAGCAAGGACGTTATGTGGGTTTAATTATGAGTCGGATAATGGCTTGACCAGGCAAGAAATTTCCGATGCAAATAGTGCAAACAGTGTTCTATTACAATTAAGCAGAACTATTAGATGTAGTGAGAATTTTAAGGACGAAAATGCAACTCTGATGTCGTAATAGCAGAGAGAAAAAAATCAATGGAGCGGTTAATCGGATATTTTTTTTTCGAATTATCCAACATCAACAATAAGAATAATTTCAGAATTCATGTGCTTGAACTTGTCTCAATGAGCTTTATTTAAAATTGATTTTCTAGACTGCTGGCTGCTACAGTTTTCCGGCCGAATGGAGCCCGTAAAGCATTCCCTTGTTTTGACGAGCCACATATACGAGCACCATTCCGCGTATCAGTATTTCGAGATCGTTTCCATATAGGCCTTTCCAATTCCATTGTTCATACCACAGAGGATGTAGGTTTTTATATGGGCACAGGCTTGGTAAGTAGCAGGTTAAATAGAATAAAATCATTCCGATAATTCTTCCTTTTTGTACTTATAGTTACGCGATGATTTTATTGAGACGCCACCCCTGCCAGCTGATGCTATCGCATGGGTTGTTAGCGACTTTCAACGTGAATCTTTACAACCTTCAGCTGCTTATATACCCACCACCCCAACACCGCTCTATGGAGCAGGTGCCAAAAAATTCGCACAATTAAATAATTATATACAGCAGAAGGAGAAAAAGCCACCGGTGCGTAATATAACCGCTCTAACACATTCGCTGAACTTCAACATTTTAGGTAGAAATATGTCTACTAGCACGACAACACTGTCCCCTTCCAAAGAATTCGATAGCAAAAATCTCACAGCCATGAGCCAATCTACCGGTTCGACAATAAAAAGAGCGCCTTCGTATACATTTTATGCACCCACTGATCTTTTGCCCAGATCGTCATTTATTTTACATACTTCCCGAGACGTTTTAGAATACATGCAGACATGGTTGGATGTGAGCTATCCACTAACAAAAGTTGATTTTGTAGCTCTGCCTTCTTTGGATCGTAGTATAATATCCTCTCTGGGATTGGTAACCTTAAAGACATCTTTTCTAACTGCACCCGAGTCCAAAACAACGGTACAATATCAAAAAAGTACTCTGTTGATTGCTGAAGCTATAGTGCGTCAGTTCTTCGGCGGCATAACATCAAGAAAAGTGCTCAAGGATGTATGGCTGTGGGAGGGTTTGATCAAATATTTAGGCATACACACTTTGTCCCCGCTACAGGAAAACTGGCCTTTAAGGGAATTGTATTTGTTGAATATGGTCACGGCTGCTTTGGACATCGATGCCATTCAGGGTTGGGATAGCATTATGAATGGCACTAGGCATGACGGTAACAATGAAGAATTCTTTATACAAAAAGTAAGTTGTGGCGATTTTTATGTGCTGCGGATTTGTTTCAATATTTTAATAAATTATTTTCGTTTTATGCCTTTAGACTGGAGCCATATTTTCCATGTTACATACTGCTATAGGAGAAGATCGTTTCAGAACTTGTTTGGGAGGTTTTCTAAAACTGAATCGTTTTAAAACAGCTGAGCCTTTGGATTTATGGAATGTATGCACGAAGAAAGCCAATGGTGCTAAAAATATTAAGGTAAATTACATTTTTCGTATTCTAAATCTGGGCTAGCTTTCGCATAAACCAGGGACAGCGTTGCTGTTTATTACACTCACTAAAGTAACACTTTCACTCTTTTTTTCATGGCACTTTCAATGACACTTTTTTTTCACCTGTGTGAAGAAAAATTTTGAAATTTAAACCCTAGACACAAACGAATTGCATTAACAGAGCTCTGTTAAACATGAAAAATCGAGAGGTAGCTATTCCAAATGGAACTGTGCTTATATTTTTGGACCAAATTGATACAAATCAATGGAGCAAGCTGTTCATCCAATGCTCTTCAGAAAATTATAAACTTGTATCCAAAATATGTAAAGGATACTTATTATTTGTACAAATGCAAAATTTACTTTTTTGTGGAAGATGGCAGTTATGGCTCGATATAATGGTTAATTTTTCTATAATTTATTTTATTGTGTGGCCTATTTAGTAGTTTTATTTTAGTATCTCGTAATCTTCTCACATGCATCTGTCCGCTTTTACCTATAAACTCAGAATTTCTGAAATAAAGATTTCATAGTGTTAACTGCGAGTGTCGTTCTTTCTTAGACAAACTGTTTTTTTTTCTCAATTACTTTTTTCTCATTTTAGGATATGATGTCACTGTGGACACATCAATCCGGCTTTCCTCTGCTGACCGTAACAAAGCTGGGCAATAAAATAACCATATCGCAAAGGCCCTTTAAACCAGCTGAATTTTTAGCCATTCACGATGAAACTTATGACGGCAACAATTACAATAAAACAAATAGCAATACCAGCGAAACATCCACGACAAGCACAACTACCGCTGCTCCAACTGCAGCCAGCAAACAAAAACCTCCCCATCAAATGAAATGGATTTTTCCCATAACTTATGTAACCGATTTAAATAATCAAACAGAAACATTGTGGATGCAAAATGTAGATGGTAAGAAATATTTACAATTATTATCACGCTAAATTTATTTTAGATATTTTAGAAAAGTTGCACTTGGTTTCAAATATTTAGAGGCGTTCTGCTTCGAATCACACCATGTTTCATTTACATTTATTTTACATTGAGTTGTGTCTAATTTTAGTTATGATTATTGTGGAATTTCTAAAATTATAAGTAATATTTATAGCAATATAAAGGGTTCTCACGATGGGTAGTGCAAACTGAGCAAACGGTATATGTATGGAAATGCATCGTTTTTACCAACACAACAACAAAATACATACATACGGCGTGCATGTAATAAATTTTTATACAGTGTCGTATATATGTCGTTTTTTAATTCTTCTAGTTTTTTTGACCTCTTTTTATATTAATTACACTAATTATTTAAGCTGCAGGTCCTTTTTATAAAGGGTGTCCCAACAAGAACGCAAGATTTAAATTTCAAATGCAGCAATTGAATTGTTTCTCTGACTGTATGACATGTGGCTCCGTCTTGTTGAAACCACATGCCCTCCGCATTCATTTCTTCAATTCTAGGCACGATAAAACTGGTTATCATTTCACGATACCGAACACCTTTGACTGTTTGCGCTTGACCTGCCTCATTTTCATAAAAAAAAAGGTCCAATGATTCCTCCAGCCCAAAATCCACACCACATTGCATTTGCTTCTCGTGAATCACTCGAGGATTTTCCTCACCCCAAATGCGACAATTCTGCCTATTGAGAAAGCCATCAAGATGGAAATGGGCCTCGCAAAATCAGCATTTTCAAGTTGTCTCTCCAATACCCAATTAACGAACTCCCTTCGCTCCATTTTTACTAACCTCGTACCTTCTACTAGCAAACAATAACAAATGTTCACATGTCAAACAATGACACTTGGAATGGCGCCAAATTTAAATCTTGCGTTCTTGTTGGGAGACCCTTTATATGTAATATTTATTTTTATTCGATATTTCGCTACTCCTTTGTGTAGCTTCTTCAGGAAAATTGGTTTTTGTTTATTATTTACAATTCAAAACTTTATCCGTTACAGTGAACTTTAATGTTGGCGAAAATGTTAAATGGATCAAAGTGAATGCTCGACAATCAGGCTATTATCGTGTTTTATACAATGACGACAATTGGGCCAATATCATTGAGGATTTAACGAATGATCCTGATAAGTTTTCGGGAGAAGTAAGTGTTGTGGAAATTTATTTAAAATACTAAAAATAATCATAATTGACGTATTTTTGGCAGGATCGCCTAGGACTGTTATCTGATGCTTTTACACTGTGTCATGCAAATTTGTTACCCTGTGAAATCACCATGAACATGATACAGTACTTGCCCAGCGAAACGAATTGGGGCCCGATGGCTTTGGCTTTGCGTCATTTAGAAAAATGGCGTCGCATTTTGAAATATTCTGAATGTTTTCTAATGCTTTCTGAATTTGTAAAGATGAAATTATCCACGATGATAGAGAAGATTGCTTGGAATGATGATGGCGATGAGGCGGCCAGGTGCGTTAGAAAATTCTTTAATTCTTTTTTTTTATATTTTGCGCTTTAATAATTTCTACTACGCCCATACTTGTCGGCGGCTATTTATTATTAAAAGAAGGCAAATAAAAGAAATTTATGTGGAGTTTCGAAGCAGCAGTAAAAAAGAAAATATTACATTTAAAGAGGAAACTTTTCTACAAAAAATTACATTTCAATCTCGTTCTTAGGCTTGTGAACAAACGAATGCATTAATTAAATTTGTGCAATATGTTTCAGAGCCCAGTTGATCTCGAGCAAATAACCTGATTTAATTTTTATTACAGACTAATGCGACCAGAAGTCCTTTTGGCCTCCGTCTTATGGGAAGATATTGACAGTATAACGAAATCAAAAAATATGCTAAATCAATTCCTGTATTACAATGGAACGGCTATACCACCAAATTTAAGAGAGGTAAAACTTGCAACTTACAAATATAATATGCGAATTCGTAACAGGTTGACTTGTCAGTTCAACTATTGCTTTCAGACACTATCTGAGGGTCCCTTTCACCAAACATATTTAAACACAATTTAATTGAATTAATGATCTTTATTTAAAGTATGTTTAAAAAAATTTTATTGTCACCAACTGAATTAATGTAGCACAAGAAAGTATGGTAACGCTGATGATGATATTTAATATGATAGCGTCAATTTACAGCTTTTTAAAAAGCTGTTTCATGCTGTTGCAAAATCAATATTTAAATGCAGAGTGCTGGCTACTTAAACAGTATTTAAATATTCAATGAGTATATCTAGATGAAAATGAAAATCGACATTTAAATATGAATTGATATTTAAATAGAATTGGTGAAATAGGCTCTCAGAGTGCTAAACTTTCATTTCGGCCAATTTATTTATTTTTCTTTTCTACACACATGTAACGTGTGTTCTAGAAGATTCAATGAACAAATGAGAGAAAAAGTGAATTTTCTTTTTGAACTCGACAAACAAATGAAAATAATCATAGAAGAAAAAACTTGAATTTCAAATATGCCCGGCTTTTACAACAGACTTTTTTTTCATATACAGATGTATTTCCATAATGCATATTGTATTGTTTTCACACAAAAAGTTAAAGCCTGATTTTAACGTTAAAACCACAAACAGCTGATTTTGCGTTTACAGTTAATTTTTTCCTCCCACAAACTAAATAATGCAAACAAAATCAAGAACAAGTAAATAAAAAATTTATTAAAATTTTCGTGTGAAAAATCAAAGGGCTCTATTTTGATTTTAGAAACATGGTTTCTTAGGAAAATGTTCTTAAGATTTTCCGCAGATTACGTATTTGCTATACTATTTGTTAAGTTTTTTCTTCCCAAACAAATTGACCCACTCCGATATGTATATAGAAAACTTTGTAAATATGAATTGACAATTTAATTGTTAAATACATACTCGTAAATATAAGACTGTGTTCCCTTATTTCGAAACCCAATTTATACGATTAGTTAAAATTTTTAAACAGGCTGATAATCGATAACATGCAGTTTTTTTTTTATCATGGACCAGTGCTCAGGGGCTTTCCCCTACATATGCAATGCATTGCACTGGAACTAGAGAGAAGGATAGGGAAGAAATACACAGGTGGTGAAAGTGGTAGAAAGATAGAGCTTAATTCTTGCACAACTTTGCAGTTGCGTGTAAATTATAAAGCAAAGTTGCAGCGTCTCTGATGTTTTTTTTTTTGACGCATTATTTTTTAAGCTAATTGAGCCATTTTATTTATTATTTTACTTCGCCGACGTTTTATTGCTCAAATACCGACGAAGGAGAGTGCTGTAGCACAGAAAACTCAGAAAAAAAAAACTTTTTTTCTGATTTGACCCGACTGGGAATCGAACCTGGGTCTTTCTGGTTGCAGACCCAACACGCTGACTACTCGCCATCAGCGATAGTTACTACGAAACAAACTAAATCAAAGACAAAATTGTAAATCATACTGACAAACACTGAGCAAGTAAGGGAAGAGCATGCTGTTTTCGAAGGTTGCTGCACCTTCATCTTCAGCGTTCTTCGTTTTTTGTCTAATGTGTGTGGTTATTAGTAAATGTAATTTTCACTTCCTGTATGTTATCGCTCACTGGCCTATTTAAAATTGAAAAATCTTAACTAATCGCATGAATTGGCAATTCTAAAGTCAGTTTTAATTGTAGAAGAATGAGTTTTATTTGAAAAGAACGAAGATTTTGATTTTGAGTTAATTTTGATTGCAATTACTGATTTGATTGCAATTAAACAAGATGAATTGATTTTACTGCAGTCGTATTTATCATATTGATTGCATGATTCAAAATTGAAATCATGACATCAATTTACAATTTTGAATGCCAGCAAAAAATTAACAATCATGTCATTGCAATTAAACCGATTGCAATCTTTTACAGCTCTGTATGAATATAACTGATATGAATTCGCCTTGAAAATATACTTATTTAACAATCGTATGTATGTAAATGTTCATAAAAAAAATTAAAAAAAAACCATTTTCATGCAATAGATCGTTTACACTGGCTCAATATTATCGGGGGAATATATTTATTGGCAACATTGTTGGGAGCGCTTTGTAACAATTCAGCGCACTTCTGAAAGCTTTGTGGAGCGTATGCAGTTGCTGAGAGCATTGGGGCGTACAAAAGACGCTTGGCTACAGAATCGTTTGCTGTCACATGTCACAATGTTACCCACCGCTGAAGTGGTGCAAGTGCTACAAGCGATAGCGGGAACGCCTACAGGTGGTGCTATGGCCTGCAGATTCTTGCAAGCAAAATGGTTTGAACTGGAGCTGCGCATGGGTCAGGGTACAATAGCTTTTGCCAAAGTTATATCAGCCATAACACAATATGGTGCAACAAAATTTGATTATGATGAAGTAAGTTGAAGTTTTTTTTTTCCTCAAATATGAATTTATATGGAGTATAAAAAATTTCCATTTTTTTTTAGTTAAAATCTTTAGTTCATCGGTTTGGGCGAGGTCCTGGTATGAGTGTTTTAAATATGACACTCAGTAGTGTTGCCTCAAATGTGGAGTGGGTGGCCAGATCACAAACATCACTGTATAAATGGGTAGAAAGTAATTTACATTCCCACTAGGAATCTTTTTTATTTTTTTTTTCTTTAAAAAAAATATTTTTTTTTTGTTTTATTAACATGCCCAGTCATACATTAACATTAGTTTCTAAAGAAAAAATTGTAAAATCTGTATAAAATTATTATCACCTTTTTAACAAAAAAGAAACAAACAAAATTAAGAGTAACAAAAACTTGAATAACTACACACTAAAGTGAATGCTACACGCATCAATATTCAGCTTCAATATTTGTCTTTGTTGCGTTTGTTTGCAAAAAATAGTCACACATATACGCTCTGTGTAATATTGACGGATATCAAAATGCTTTTGATATTCATCAAAGTATTGAAGCAATTCGATGTAGTGTGGCAGTGTTATTGTCAATATTAATTTTATTTCTGGTAATTTTGAGTTCACATCGTACTTGTGTCGCTTTAAAAATAGAGTAAAAAATTTTTTTAATAGAATTAACTGAAATGTATCACTCATTGATGGATTTTTGGCACGTTTAAAAATAAAAAATATCATTAGTCCTTTTTTTTTAAATTAAAATATAAATAGATATGTATTTTGCCGAGAGTAACTTCAAAAAATATTTTGCCTGCGGCAACTTCTATATGTTTACACTCGAAAAAACCCAGAAAAAATTAATATTGATGAGAAATATTGACGTAGTGTGTCAGAGGCTTCAATATATATACTAACGCAAAGACAAATATCGAAGCTTAATATTGATGCGTGTAGCATGCGCTTAAACACTACTACAAACTAAAAAATATATATATATATATATATATATACATATATATAAATTTAATTGTGAGAAAAAGATAAGAAAATTATTTTTTAATGTAATTTAGAATACAAGAATTAAATACTGTACATCCTCATTTGTAATTATGTTCCTTATTTTAAATTTACAGCAATTAGAAGAACTACAACAAAAAAAAACTACTTAATTATTTTTTTAATATGTTTCCAATTGTACTTCGATTGTAAAAATGATTATAAAACCTTTAATTTTAATATTATGGACGATATTAATTTTAGTACTTTTTTTATGTGGAACACGCTTGTTAAATGCAAACGAAAAATATATAAAATTCGAAAAACTAATTCTGAGGCCAAAGTGCGCCATTCAACAACTCAATTGGTATCGACACTTGGCACACCAATCAATGATAATGTCTGAAACAGCCAAACCTAACTAGCGGTCTCCAATAGCCATAAAGTTAGTATGAACATTTTGTCAAACACCGCATATGACGAATGTTGCCCACTTATGTCCTTGCTCTGACATCGATGGCCGAACATTCGACATCAAATGCCATTTTCAGTTTGATAGTTTCAATCTGAAAAAAAAAATGGGAACCAAGAAGTACACGACGATAAACGAAACAAAAACTTGAATAAAAAGTTGAGCTAAATTATTTAATTATGTAACTATCAGGCATGTTCTGAAAATCATAAGAGTTCAAAGCACTTTGTGATTTCATGGTGTTCTGAAAATCACAATAATTTTAACTTTTCGATGTGTTTTCTGATTTTCGAAAACACAAGAAAACAGCTGATGTTTATTTCGATGTGTCAGCATTTTTTTGTGCATTGAAAAATAATTAGTTTTAAAAAAAAAAAATATTTAATGAAAATATAACAAAATTTAATTTTTTTAAATAATTTGAAAGCATTAATATGCCTGGATAAATGACATTTGGCGGTTTAATGAATAGTAAACAAAAAACTGTGAGGACATTTTGTTGATATTTGTATGGTAATATATAGGAATATCTAAATGCCATATCTCCGGAATTACTGGGCCGATTTCGTGCAAAGTTCACATAAACCATCTACAGACCATGTCCAACGTAAAGGGTGTCTGGTAGCAGATTTATATTTTCAAACTTATATAAAAAACGTAATAATTGATACAACGTTTTATTAAGAGCATGGAACGATAGAATGGAAATGCGGAAAAGAGTCTGTCTTCCAGATCCTTCAGATCCTTTTTTAAAATTTCATAAATAATCGCTCTTGGTAGTCCCAGTGAGGCTGCTCTTTTCCTTATTGAAAGTCGCGGATTTTCACGTAAACTGCTTTCAACCAGTTCAATGTTTTCGGGAGTTATTGCAGATCGATTGGGCCCTGGTCGTGGGGCATTCATAGCCGAAGCAGTTGCGCGGAATCTCTGCACCCACGAACGAATTAAAATTATACTCGGTCCATCACTTATTCGCCGAATACCGAACTTTGAACAAAATTGTTGACGAGCAATTACGTAAGAATCGTTACTCTTAAAAAATGTCTCCACAGCGAACGCGCAATGCTAACTGGACCACTGCGACATCGTGACTAACAATACCGCACAATCGATAATTCCAACGGCGCCACCCTTCTTCCTTTCCGTTTATTACTTTTTGAAATAATCGTATTTAAAAGTATAAATTTGCCACCAGACACCCTTTACATAGTGACATCAAAGTGTACACTTCTTTTTATATACATATATATATATGTGATAGCGCATAGAGAAAGGGACCTAAGGGTAAAAAAAGCAATTTTCACTTTTTTTTTTTGATGTGGACAACATTTGAGCATCGAATGAGACCGATCCCATGCCCCAAAAGTGTTCCCTCCCAGAGATATGCGTGTTTTATGAAAGTGATGGTACACCAAAGAAACACGTATTTAAATCTTTAAAATGGCTCTCCTGAACAAAACCGGTTTTTACCCTTAGGTCCCTTTCTATTTTGCGCGTCACATATATAGATTATATATTTATAAAACGAACATAACAAGCACATCCAAAGCTTTCTGCGGTTTGCATTTCACAATGAATTTATAAATCTTTTGAATTAAAATTATTTGAAAAATTTTTATTTTTTTATACTTTTTTTTAACCATTGAATTACATTTGGAAACTATTCTAAAATATACACTTAATGAAACAACAATAAACATTTCATTTAATACATTGAAACACAGCCAACTAAAAAAAAAACAAATTTAAACTAAAATGCTGCAGTGCTGATTAGTAAGACAACTGAACTATTTCCTGTAGTTGAATTTAAATTTATCATATCATATAATTATTAATTGCACTATTTATTAGGACATTGCATTAAAATCAATCTACTTACATACATATATTTTATATGCATGCCAGGAAAAGGCAACAACTCAGTTTAAGTATTTTATTTTAGGAATATATGTTTGTATGTATGTAATGCAATTCGTGCACTTGTTTTCTTAACAAAAAGTCCAAAGAATAAAAAGAAACTAGAAACTTTTATTTTAGATAATTTTAGTGAAATTAAATTTTCTTTCGAAAAAAAAGAAGAAAATTCATCATTAAGCAAAGGAATTTGGTGATATAATTTGGTTATGCAAAAACGATTGTTAAAGTTAAAGTGCACTTTAAAACCGGTTTTCCCATGCAAAATTCTTACTTCAAGGAGCCATTAACTTTAACAATCATTTTTAAAATTTTTTTTTTTTTCATTTGCATTAAAATCTTATAAAACTTAAAAAAAAAATATGAGTTTAATTCATAAAACCATTTTTGTTCAATTAAGGGTTTATAAATTAATCTTCAAAATACATTCTTACTTTTATAAATCGCAAATGATTTTTTTTTTTAGTAAAGATGGCAGCATTTCTTTAGAGCATTTAGTTAAATATTTAAACATAAAAAATTTACCAACTAAATGAATTTTTATTACTGTAATTTTACATTTATATTAATAGTGTGAATAAAAACTTCATTGTATTTAAGTAAAACGAAATATTATAATAAAATTTTTACACTTGTTCATTAAATCAAATAAAAATTATTAATTTAACTAAATGTAAGTTAAAATAATTACTGCCGTAATTATAGATGAAATTTTTGATTTATAAAAATCCAAAAAATTTGTATGACAGCGGCAGTAAAAATCTTCGCCTTTAAAAAATTTCTTTATATTTTTCTAACGACCTGGCCCTACACTTACATACGGTACATTTAATAAAAATATAAAAAAAAAAAGAAAGTCAAAATTTTGAAATAGAATTACGTTTATAAGAAATATCTACACCACATGCCACATAAATATGACCTCAACATCTTCTAAACTGAACGATTACACTTCACATTTTATATTACCGATTTTTTTTGTTGTTTTAGCTTCATTTACCGTGCATTTACACAATGTAAGTGATTATGTGCGAGTAGCAAATACGTGTTATCATCGAATAAGTAAAAAATAAGTTCGAATGTATGGTAAGTTGTTTCAGCGTTTACACACTTGCGTGTAAGTCCATTTTAAAAATGCTGCCAACTAGTAAAGTTCTAACAAAATCGTCTAAATAACTATACGAGTTCAGTATCAAAGAACTTATTTTTTCACAAAACATTAAATTATTATGTAAAATTACCATTAGGATGTGTTTTTGTATAGTTGTGGTCCTTTTTATTTCTTATTTTTTTACAAATACAATCAACAATTCATTCATTTTAATACGTACTAGTAAATTAATAGAAAATTCGTACTTGGTAACACTGTTTCTTCATTTCGCATTTTACTTGCCGCAAGTGACAAAAACAATTTTCTTGTAAGTAGACTCGCAAGTTCGAAAAAAGTAAATGTATTGGTGAAAAAGTTTGTGTGTATTGGGTTTTTCGGACTTGCACTTGCATGTGTAAATGCCAGGTTAAAACCACAAAAAAACCAAATTAAATTAATTTGTTATAGCCTGCCACTTTTCCGATACAACATATTTCATGAAAGTGAAAAAAAAGAACATTTTCATCCCGAAAAAAAGTATTCGAATTTTAAAACAAAATATTTGCTGTTATTTAATGCATTCAATTAATTTCCGGCTTACATTTAATAATGAGTAGAGCCGCCATTTTCGAAGCAATATAAATCATTACACACATTTGGGGAATTCAAATGGTTGTCATAAAGTCATATGTTTTAGAACAATAATACGAAAAAATATGATGATTTAAAAAAATTATTTCAGCTGATAAGAAAAAAATCATTTATAAATATTTGATATCGAAATGCTAAAAACAAGTGGAAAAAGTAAAATAATTCGACTTTTTAATAGAGTAAATAAGAAATTAGCAGTAAATCTTGTCCAAGTCCATTTTCAATTATTTTGGCACACAAACTTGCTGAAATAAATACAATCCAAAACAGCTGTTGTCAGTGATGAGTTGAATATTTTTTATTTTTTTGGACAGCAGTTAGTAGCTAAATGTTGAGCGACTGCCAGCCAAATAAGTTTCACAAACTAAGTATTTAAATATGGCAACCATCAGTGGAAAGCCATATTAATCTATATTAATTAAAAAAAAGAAATTCCTTTCAATAACGGTGTTCTAATTAGAAAAAATTTTTTAATTTTTCTAAATGCTGTTAAAAGCGACTTCTAAATTTTGTGCCGTTCGTGATACCATGTTTATTGGTTATACCAGAGAAACAAAAAATCGATAAAAGCTACATTTTGCACTATTTATACTGCCATTAATGTGCTATAAAAGAACGTAGAAAAGAAAATTTAAGATTTCTATATTTTACCTCACTTCAAAGGCAAGCGAGTGTCCCGTGCTAGATCGTGGAAATGCCCATATATAAATAATCGTAATTCACCCTGATTTCCTTTCAATAAGTAAGGGATACGTTTAAACTGTTACTTTATTTAAATTTTTTTTGCACCTGTTATGAACACTTTTTTCCTTCCATTGACTACTCTACAATATGAACAACTTATGTTTGTATTTGTTAAAGGGTTTCATCTAGACAGTGTTGTTATCTAACTGAAGAGGGTAGTGGTTAAATTCTGATTCAACAGCATAATAATTTGGGCATTCCTATTTAAATTTCCTGCAACTGTTAATCAAACTTTTTTACAAGCACATAAAGACACAGCAGAAGCAAATCACTGAAATTGAAATTCTTTTTAAAAACTCAATTGTTCTTTTTTTAAATCAAAAAAACATAAGAAACTTTTATATTCATGGGAAAAACGTTTTTAAACAGAAATTAGACACCATTCGCCAATATGAACAATCTCATTTCATTTGAAAAATTCCTTTTCAAAAAGCCCTAGCCTAATAGGCCATAATCGGTCCCACTATTCTACTCATTCTACACACAAATCTCGCAAAAGTGAACTGGCTTAGTTTTAATTAGTTCATATTATCGATTATATATTTTCATAATCGGCGCAGTAGTACGGCTGTAAAAGTGATTACAAAAAATGTGTTTGTCTCGTATAGATTTAAAGGCTTTGCGCTTTTTTCCGTGCAAATTTTACCTTTTTTTTTATTTACATTTTCAAATGTTCATACTTTTCCTTTGAATTTTTACACTTTTTACGCGTCTTTACCATACACTTGGCGCTTTTGTTCATTTATAAAATGGCATCACTGTATTTCGTTGGCAATGAATGAAAGAGACAAGTAACCCACGGCGTATGAGTAATTCAGAAGATCACGGTGCAGAAAATTGCAGCATTTAAAGACTTGTTAAAGTATTTTATGTAAAACAAATTGATTACATTCTATTAAATTCCTTTCGCCCGAAAATATGAAAATTAACTCGGAAATTAGTTTTTCAAAATACTTCCCCTCATTTAAATATGTCTGCAAAAAACAAGAATTTAACATTTTACATTTAAGAAAAATACACTTTAATTTCATCTAAATTTAATTAATAACTAAACAAAACAGTGTAATAATTATAAAAAATAAACATTTAGCAAAAATGTACTGTGTAATATATAAATGGCTACAACAATAACAACAACAGAAGATGTAAAATAGAAAATTAAATTTAACTTAACAAATTATTGAATTCATGTAATGTATAAAATTAATCAAAGCTTAAGATATATTTAATTAAAATTCATAGATTCTGCCGTTTTTTTTATTTTAAAATTTTGTCAAACACAAAATACTCTGAAATGTATTCAGTTACACTGCGGGGAAAAATTGTAATGTTGCTTCAAAGACATTTGTTCAAAATGTGATAGTCCTACTTACAAAAATAGCAGAACTTAACGCCGTATTCATTAAAAAAAAGTAATTTCTTTACAAATGCTTTACTAAACCTTTTGTAAATCAAAAGCAATTTTCTCAATATAATAATTAGACTTTGATATTCTACTTGAATAATTGTTCAGGTAGTTTACTCAGTAGTGCGCTAAACTAATTTATATTTCCAGAAGAAACCCTGGTCTATTCCACTACAACGAGTGAAACTGCTATTTGCTAGCTTGTTAACCAGCGATACGCTACTATTTTAAGTGTATCTGTAACATTTAATAAATACCAAGCAAAAAAAGTGAATGCGTTCACTACGAATTGATATATTCATGACTTCTTAAGCATTTCTTTATCTGAATCAATTTTTAATGCCATCTTAAAAGTCAGCAAACTTATCACTTTTGAACTCATGGAAAACGCACTCAACTTTGCCGATTAATTCATATGCACAGCTGCGTAATTGTAATTTAATTTTTGTAGTTTGCGTTGTATTCGTGACCAGCTGTTTGTTAAATGTGAACACATGACAATACGGAACCAAATTATGGAACATTCATGGGTTCTAAGCATTTCTTTAAATGACTAGCTGTTCATTTCCAAAATCCATGCATTAACTATTACTTTTGCATTTCTTTTTTTGCTGGGTATGTATTTCATTAATTGTACATTAGCAGTTAACATACAACGTAACGATTTTTTAAAGTCGTACCATTGTGTGCATCATTGCTTTAAAGAGCAGCAAGCTTTGTTTATGTTACAGCTTTTGCCAGCTGATCGCCACGAACGATAACACCTGAGCACTGCTCCAACAAAAAAAATGTGCCTGCTATTAGGTTTTTAGTATTTCAAAATTTCTAAATTTCATTCTCGTCACGAACGTTGCCAGTACGTTTTCAATTAGCAGCTACATGTATTTTATAATACGTATTTGAGACAATTTTTGCCAGCTAATACGCAACGGAACGATACGATTTCACTAATTCCACCAAAAAAAGTTACATATTTCTAATTCTCTATTTCTTTGCCCAATTTTCTCATGCTGTACTCCCATTATAAAGAATAAAAAATAATTACAATTTTTTTAGAAATTAAACAACAAATGTCAATCGTAGCAAAAAAAAATCATAATAACCAACATAAAAAGGAATATAAAACAATATGAACAAAACCTATGAAAAAGAATATTATTAAAATAACAAACTTTTTGGATGCATTTTACTCTTTAAACAAACAAAACAAATTATTGAAAACAAATAACAATAAATTTATTAATATTAGAAAAGAAAAACAGCAACAAAACTTTATAAATGACATTTACAGATAAAAACAAGCAACAAAACTTAATAGATTAAACAGTAACACAGATTAAAGAAAAAGAGTATTTTTCATACTCTGTTTTTCTTTTTTGTCAAACAATTAAAATAAATATTGAAACAAATTTAATTTCTATTAGTTGACAGTGGAAATTGATATCGGGGTAAAAGGCTTCACTACTCTAACGTAAATATCTCGTATATGTAATGCTTAGTCTGCTTTTAGATTGGGAAATTTTTCTTCAAGCCTGTCTGATAGTAGGTGTAAAACTAAAAAACTAAAAAATTAATCAGAAAATATGCAAAGAAACGACAAAAGTTTTTATTTAAAAATTTCAAAAAGAAGAATATTTTTGAAATAAACTTGAAGTTGTAAGTACATAGATTTGTGCATATTTAGTACTATATTTAATAAAAAATTTCTTTTACTTTTTTTTCAGTTTATTTTTGTCCACATTTTACAGCCGTTGCCAACGATGCAAATGTTTTGCTTTTAAAATATTATGCATTTGAAGATCCTAAAATCACTAAAATAAACTTTATTTGGGCACTTTTGTTATGCACGTAGAACAGACCTATTTTGTGCTAACTTTTATGGTTTTTTGCGTTTTCTTACTTTTGTAAATTTTTGTCTCTTATTGAGATAAATTATAGTTTACTCTCATTTTACCGAACTTTACCAGAAAAGTAAAAAAAAAACGCCTACTATTTACATGCAAGGCGAATTGATACCAGGTAAACTCAGTAGTACAACAACAATGGAAAATCATTGTGTACTGTCAAACTAATTCATGCAATTTGACATTAAACAGTCGGCCAGTTGGGCTATTGAGTTCTCCTGCTATGAATTCGCATTGTTTACATGACAATAACTTAACGAAGACAACTAAAATGGGTTACTTGACAACTTAGTTGGCTTGTGAAATTAAATAGAATATATTAGGAATAGAATTATATTAGGGCCGTATGCAACGTAATGTCACGTAGACCTCCTCTAGCCTATGAAACTTTTTCTGCAAAAGTATTGAGTTTGGTGAGGCAAGAGAAAAGAAAAAAATATAAAACTCAATGAAATGGGACGATGTCTAAGAAAAACTAAACAATGCATTCATAACGTATACGTGGACGTAAGAGTAATTAAGCCTTAAATTGAACGGAACGTACGCAGATATTTATCACTGCTAAAACAAATTCTGACATTTTTTTTAACCCAATTTAAAAACTTGGTCCCTCGAGATATGTAATTCTAAATTTCTATAAACCTACCCATTCTTCTGTCATTAATTTTCATGTATATATGTCCGTCCATATTTCTTTTTACATTTTATAACTTTTATAACTTTTATAATTATTCTGTAACCACTTCGAAATACTCTTCGAATATTTTAATTTTAAAAAATATATAAAAGAAAACTTTATTCTAAGCTCTCCTTATGAACAACAAATATTAATGAAAAACTTTTTTCAACTTTTTGCCTTTTCGTATATATTGAAAAACAAAACCAAATTTAGTTAAATGATTTAGTAAATTTAATTTGAACTTAAAAAAAAATCAAATATATACATATTTAATTAATATCTAAGCACTGGTTAAGAGCAAAAGTATAAAATGAAATGGGAATTTTTGATTAATTGTGAATAAGAAATAACAAGTAAGTAAGCATAATGTGTATGTAAGCAAAATAAAAAAAAGAGTACATTTAAGTTAAACAATACAAAATAATGAAGGGAATAAAATTAAAATTTTAATTTCAGTAAATGTATATTGTAAAAAAATAAATTAAAAAGTATATAAAGAAAAAGGAAAACTAATAAAGAAAACCTATATAAAAATGCTAAATGCTAAATGGTCTATTAATAAGTATTTTTGAGCATTTAAAGCTGAGTAGGTACGCGGGAATTGTAAAAGTAAGTACACCCAGCGTTGCCAAGACAAAAATATTAATTACAACCAAAATTAAAACAAGAAAATTAAACGAAATGTGTTTTAGTTAAAATTCTTACATTTTTATATAAGCTGATGATCATTAACATACAGGTAGTCAAAATTACATGTGATAATGGCTAACGGCCCTTTCACACTATAATTCAAGTCTTACGACTTTCATAGAGAACGAAATCTAATCAGATTTGGTGTGACTGCCAAAAAAAAAAAAACTTCAGATTACATTTTGCTTTCACACTATCACACTTGAAATAAAATGAAAAGTATTAGTACTTTTGTTGTTTTGTTATTTTCTATGGTAGCTTACACAAAAACACATCCCTGAAAAATGAAAGTATAAGCTAATTGAAAATTCTGAAACAATGATGAGAGCATCCATATTTTGGTCGTGATTCATAACATATTGTTTTTACACTATTATGCTTTCTCATTTGATTTAAGTTATTGACATGTCGTATTACTCAGTATTACAATGTAAAATACCAAGTCTTACGACTTTGTGAGACCAAAATCTAATGAGATTTGGTGTGACTGCCAAAAAATCTAAAGTAATATTACATTTTGCCTTACAACTATCACACTAAAAATCAAAAGTATAAGTAGAAAGAAAAAAATCGGTTCAGGCCGAAGAAATTAAAAATCTTATCGTTTAAAAAAAATCTCTAAAAACGATGATGTCTTATGGGATGTCAAATGCATTACCGTATTATTTTTCTTTTTCACATTGCATCCCAGTTGCGCGTAATACTTAAATTCTTGACACGTCTTAATAATAAGTATTATAGTGTGAAACGGCCTTAAGAAACAAACTAAATCAAAGACAAAAAAATGGTGAATGGAGTAGTTGTACAACAATCCAACAACCACAACAATTTTTTTGTTCGCGTTATATTTAATACAACTGAGGCAAATATTACAAAAGAAGATGAGTTTTACTTATGAATATAAAGTGAATATACAAATTTACAAATAATTTTTTAAAATCATTTGATTTTAAATACAAAGTTTGTTCTCACCAAAAGCAGAATTTTTAAATTAACACCAGAAATAAATAAACATAAACAAGTTTTTGATGTTTGAAGCACAAACGTAGCTATAGCAAAAAAAAACACCCCCCTTTTAACAACCCCACATAGTTTGATACGCCTTGATTTGGATCCCCCGTCTGCCGTATTTAGAGTACAACCAGTGTTGCCATTTCTTTTTCAAAAATCTTCAAAACGCCAAAAAAATCTTTTTTCTATGTTAAAATTCTTTTTTTAGTGATTGTATTAATACGTTTTCAATTCAGTTAAAATTTAGTTTTTTTAAAATAGAACAATAAAATATTTTTTTTAATAAAAAAAAATAGCATAAAATATTAAGCGCCATTACGATCACCTTTTACAATATGTCCTTTGTTCTTAAAATACCACACAATGTTGGTACACGGTGGGCCAAAAGTAATCACCCGCGGCATAAGTAATAACCCGAAGTCTTTTTGCTGTAATTTTATTTAATAATAACCTTTGGATCTGCATGTATCTCTGGCGGCGGTCACTTAGCCCAATTTGTCTTAAAAAAAAAATTACAGCAATTTGTGTGTTGTTTTGTTCTTATTGCTGTTGCTTTGTAGAAACATTTTTCTGCGTGAGTTGTTGCTATTGGCTGTTTGACAACTTTTTGAACGCTGGGCAAAACAGTATAAACTAAAATGTAGAAACTGTCCGAAATATTAATTTGTTCTTATTACTGGATAGTCCGGACTAGCGAGTGTCCGGATTAGACGGGTTGTACTGTACTAAATTTATAATTTTTTTAAAGGCAAACAATAACGTAAACAATAAAATCAAATGTTTTTCGCGCTCCTGAAACTTTTTCAAATTTTACTTATGATGTTTTGTCAAAAATCCACAGATATAAACGCTAAGAAAATAAGTAAAGCAAGTGTTGACAAAAAGCTTTATTTAAAGTTCTTAAAATTAAAAATGAGATTAGATATAGAATTATTGTATCTGTTACCAATTACTGTATATTCGTACGTACGTACACACAATATTATTGTAAAATACTGTTATGACTGTACGGTTAACATCACTGTAGTAGACGATTATTTATTATTAAGTTTTTCTTTCTAAATCAGGTGCCGCATTATCTGGTTCTCAACACTTCTAGTGCTCTTTTGTTTCAACAAGAGATCATGTTCTCAGCGAAAGTCTGTCATTTATTATTTTCAAACTATGTATTTCGTCGGGCGTATAGTATTCCGGCAGCTCTTGTGTAGACCGAATATAACAATAAACCCGTGGCCAGAGTATTTAATATTCAAAGTAGAAATAAATCACAAAATAAAAAATTTAAATTTAATCAAATTTTCAATAAACTAATGTACATATTTGTATTAATAACATTAACGTGTTATAAAAAAAATACATAAGAGATATTTAAATAAAAACTACACAATATAAATCAATACAACAACAATTAAAAACGTATACACGTATTGAAATAAATTTATTTGCAAAAAAAAACAAAAACACCACACAATAAGAGATTTAAAAAAATTTATTAAAAAAAAAGCAAAACAAATTAAAAAGTGTTATCTACGAAATATAGTGCAAAGCAAAAACATTTACAATCTGAATTTTTTTTTTTTATTTTTTCATATTTACATTCATACACATACACATACATATTGGATATTCCAGTATATATTGTAACATAGATCCGTTAAAGAATTTGTTTACATACTTTCTTAGATACACAACAACAACACCAAAAAGCTCTTAAATAGTAAGTAATTAAGTGATATTTAAAATATTTTTTTCAAATCTAATCCAATTTCGAATTACAACAAACTGGTAGCAGTATATCGTTACCTTAATATAGAACGGCCCAAAGTAATAAGTTATGTTGGCAACACAATTGGGACGAAAGAAAAATTTTTTGTTGCCAATTTTCGTCATCAGAAATAAAACACGTTTGGACGTATGGAAATTAACTGCCTGCTCATAGAAGCCGAATGAAAATAATCGTTCGTGCTTTACATTGAAAACAACAATAAAAAATTTCAAATTGCTTTAGTTTTCAATATAAATGGCGAACGATTATTTTTACCTCGGCTTATATGAACAGGGCATAAACAGGGTACGGATAGTCCCCGTCCATATTGTGAAACATTTGCTGCAAAACTTTTTTGAATTCTCTTTTGAAGCTTCAGCAGGGTCCATACATGAAACTTTTGCTTCATGTTTAGTATTTTTTATTCCTCCCTTCTATCTTCTTTCTTTAATTTTTTTTGACATTTCTCAATACCGAATGTAAATATAAAATAACTACTCTGTGATAGAAGGTGTGAATATTTTTTTTTGGATACAGATTTGAAGCACAAGGTATAATTTAAAGCAAAATGGACGCTAAGAAGAAAAATTATATAATAATTTTTATATAATTTTATATTTTTTTTTTAAATTTTTGATTATATTTCACAAAAAATTAACAATAAAACAGGGTAGCTATTATTATGATAGAAGTGAACAGTATACCAAACGAAAAGAAATAAAATGAAACGTCAAATACACCTCATCTCAAAAGATGTAAATAAGAAATTCATACCCGTGAAGATAACAAACTTTATCAACAAACTATTTTATTTACATAGAGAGAGAGAAAAAATCCTCTCTTGTGCTGAATTCAATGCAGATTTCCGGCTTTACAGACAAGTACTGCCAAATTTTTTAGTATGTAAAATGTTAATTAGTATGGCACCACACTTATAATTTATTATATTTTTGGATTTCATCAAACTTTCTGTGGAAGGTAACAAACTTTTTGAGTCACTTGCAATAAATTTTTATATTTTAAAGAAATTATTTAATTAAGTAAGAACGTTATGATTAAAAATTAGAAAATTACGATTCGGAAAAAATTCAAAAATTATGTATAAGGAAAATAAAACACCAGTTCTTAATAAATACAATCACTCACTGTTTCGAAGCTATTTCAGTCACTACACTGTAAGGCCTATAGCTCCGAAACTAGGACTTGTGCCAAAAATCGGCCTATACCGGGTGATAGGTCTAAGTATTTACTACATTGTGCCATCATTCGTTTTTGGCCCAATGGTTGTGCCTTCGAACAAAATTTTTCAAATACTGTTTCAAGGCGATTTCGCGCACTACACTGTAAGGCCTATAGCTCCGAAACTAGGACTTGTGCCAAAAATCGCCCTATACCGGGTGATAGGTCTAAGTATTTACTACATTGTGCCATCATTCGTTTTTGGCCCAATGGTTGTGCCTTCGAACAAAATTTTTCAAATACTGTTTCAAGGCGATTTCGCGCACTACACTGTAAGGCCTATAGCTCCGAAACTAAGACTTGTGCCAAAAATCGCCTTATACCGGGTGATAGGTCTAAGTATTTACTACATTGTGCCATCATTCGTTTTTGGCCCAATGGTTGTGCCTTCGAACAAAATTTTTCAAATACTGTTTCAAGGCGATTTCGCGCACTACACTGTAAGGCCTATAGCTCCGAAACTAGGACTTGTGCCAAAAATCGCCCTATACCGGGTGATAGGTCTAAGTATTTACTACATTGTGCCATCATTCGTTTTTGGCCCAATGGTTGTGCCTTCGAACAAAATTTTTCAAATACTGTTTCAAGGCGATTTCGCGCACTACACTGTAAAGCCTATAGCTCCGAAACTAGGACTTGTGCCAAAAATCGCCCTATACCGGGTGATAGGTCTAAGTATTTACTACATTGTGCCATCATTCGTTTTTGGCCCAATGGTTGTGCCTTCGAACAAAATTTTTCAAATACTGTTTCAAGGCGATTTCGCGCACTACACTGTAAGGCCTATAGCTCCGAAACTAGGACTTGTGCCAAAAATCGCCCTATACCGGGTGATAGGTCTAAGTATTTACTACATTGTGCCATCATTCGTTTTTGGCCCAATGGTTGTGCCTTCGAACAAAATTTTTCAAATACTGTTTCAAGGCGATTTCGCGCACTACACTGTAAGGCCTATAGCTCCGAAACTAAGACTTGTGCCAAAAATCGCCTTATACCGGGTGATAGGTCTAAGTATTTACTACATTGTGCCATCATTCGTTTTTGGCCCAATGGTTGTGCCTTCGAACAAAATTTTTCAAATACTGTTTCAAGGCGATTTCGCGCACTACACTGTAAGGCCTATAGCTCCGAAACTAGGACTTGTGCCAAAAATCGCCCTATACCGGGTGATAGGTCTAAGTATTTACTACATTGTGCCATCATTCGTTTTTGGCCCAATGGTTGTGCCTTCGAACAAAATTTTTCAAATACTGTTTCAAGGCGATTTCGCGCACTACACTGTAAGGCCTATAGCTCCGAAACTAGGACTTGTGCCAAAAATCGCCCTATACCGGGTGATAGGTCTAAGTATTTACTACATTGTGCCATCATTCGTCTTCGCCCCAATGGTTGTGCCTTCGAACAAAATTTTTCAAATACTGTTTCAAGGCGATTTCGCGCACTACACTGTAAGGCCTATAGCTCCGAAACTAAGACTTGTGCCAAAAATCGCCTTATACCGGGTGATAGGTCTAAGTATTTACTACATTGTGCCATCATTCGTTTTTGGCCCAATGGTTGTGCCTTCGAACAAAATTTTTCAAATACTGTTTCAAGGCGATTTCGCGCACTACACTGTAAGGCCTATAGCTCCGAAACTAGGACTTGTGCCAAAAATCGCCCTATACCGGGTGATAGGTCTAAGTATTTACTACATTGTGCCATCATTCGTTTTTGGCCCAATGGTTGTGCCTTCGAACAAAATTTTTCAAATACTGTTTCAAGGCGATTTCGCGCACTACACTGTAAGGCCTATAGCTCCGAAACTAAGACTTGTGCCAAAAATCGCCTTATACCGGGTGATAGGTCTAAGTATTTACTACATTGTGCCATCATTCGTTTTTGGCCCAATGGTTGTGCCTTCGAACAAAATTTTTCAAATACTGTTTCAAGGCGATTTCGCGCACTACACTGTAAGGCCTATAGCTCCGAAACTAGGACTTGTGCCAAAAATCGCCCTATACCGGGTGATAGGTCTAAGTATTTACTACATTGTGCCATCATTCGTTTTTGGCCCAATGGTTGTGCCTTCGAACAAAATTTTTCAAATACTGTTTCAAGGCGATTTCGCGCACTACACTGTAAGGCCTATAGCTCCGAAACTAAGACTTGTGCCAAAAATCGCCTTATACCGGGTGATAGGTCTAAGTATTTACTACATTGTGCCATCATTCGTTTTTGGCCCAATGGTTGTGCCTTCGAACAAAATTTTTCAAATACTGTTTCAAGGCGATTTCGCGCACTACACTGTAAGGCCTATAGCTCCGAAACTAGGACTTGTGCCAAAAATCGCCCTATACCGGGTGATAGGTCTAAGTATTTACTACATTGTGCCATCATTCGTTTTTGGCCCAATGGTTGTGCCTTCGAACAAAATTTTTCAAATACTGTTTCAAGGCGATTTCGCGCACTACACTGTAAAGCCTATAGCTCCGAAACTAGGACTTGTGCCAAAAATCGCCCTATACCGGGTGATAGGTCTAAGTATTTACTACATTGTGCCATCATTCGTTTTTGGCCCAATGGTTGTGCCTTCGAACAAAATTTTTCAAATACTGTTTCAAGGCGATTTCGCGCACTACACTGTAAGGCCTATACCTCCGAAACTAGGACTTGTGCCAAAAATCGCCCTATACCGGGTGATAGGTCTAAGTATTTACTACATTGTGCCATCATTCGTTTTCGGCCCAATGGTTGTGCCTTCGAACAAAATTTTTCAAATACTGTTTCAAGGCGATTTCGCGCACTACACTGTAAGGCCTATAGCTCCGAAACTAGGACTTGTGCCAAAAATCGCCCTATACCGGGTGATAGGTCTAAGTATTTACTACATTGTGCCATCATTCGTTTTCGCCCCAATGGTTGTGCCTTCGAACAAAATTTTTCAAATACTGTTTCAAGGCGATTTCGCGCACTACACTGTAAGGCCTATAGCTCCGAAACTAGGACTTGTGCCAAAAATCGCCCTATACCGGGTGATAGGTCTAAGTATTTACTACATTGTGCCATCATTCGTTTTTGGCCCAATGGTTGTGCCTTCGAACAAAATTTTTCAAATACTGTTTCAAGGCGATTTCGCGCACTACACTGTAAGGCCTATAGCTCCGAAACTAGGACTTGTGCCAAAAATCGCCCTATACCGGGTGATAGGTCTAAGTATTTACTACATTGTGCCATCATTCGTTTTTGGCCCAATGGTTGTGCCTTCGAACAAAATTTTTAAAATACTGTTTCAAGGCGATTTCGCGCACTACACTGTAAGGCCTATAGCTCCGAAACTAGGACTTGTGCCAAAAATCGCCCTATACCGGGTGATAGGTCTAAGTATTTACTACATTGTGCCATCATTCGTTTTTGGCCCAATGGTTGTGCCTTCGAACAAAATTTTTCAAATACTGTTTCAAGGCGATTTCGCGCACTACACTGTAAGGCCTATAGCTCCGAAACTAGGACTTGTGCCAAAAATCGCCCTATACCGGGTGATAGGTCTAAGTATTTACTACATTGTGCCATCATTCGTTTTTGGCCCAATGGTTGTGCCTTCGAACAAAATTTTTCAAATACTGTTTCAAGGCGATTTCGCGCACTACACTGTAAGGCCTATAGCTCCGAAACTAGGACTTGTGCCAAAAATCGCCCTATACCGGGTGATAGGTCTAAGTATTTACTACATTGTGCCATCATTCGTTTTTGGCCCAATGGTTGTGCCTTCGAACAAAATTTTTAAAATACTGTTTCAAGGCGATTTCGCGCACTACACTGTAAGGCCTATAGCTCCGAAACTAGGACTTGTGCCAAAAATCGCCCTATACCGGGTGATAGGTCTAAGTATTTACTACATTGTGCCATCATTCGTTTTTGGCCCAATGGTTGTGCCTTCGAACAAAATTTTTCAAATACTGTTTCAAGGCGATTTCGCGCACTACACTGTAAGGCCTATAGCTCCGAAACTAGGACTTGTGCCAAAAATCGCCCTATACCGGGTGATAGGTCTAAGTATTTACTACATTGTGCCATCATTCGTTTTTGGCCCAATGGTTGTGCCTTCGAACAAAATTTTTCAAATACTGTTTCAAGGCGATTTCGCGCACTACACTGTAAGGCCTATAGCTCCGAAACTAGGACTTGTGCCAAAAATCGCCCTATACCGGGTGATAGGTCTAAGTATTTACTACATTGTGCCATCATTCGTTTTTGGCCCAATGGTTGTGCCTTCGAACAAAATTTTTCAAATACTGTTTCAAGGCGATTTCGCGCACTACACTGTAAGGCCTATAGCTCCGAAACTAGGACTTGTGCCAAAAATCGCCCTATACCGGGTGATAGGTCTAAGTATTTACTACATTGTGCCATCATTCGTTTTTGGCCCAATGGTTGTGCCTTCGAACAAAATTTTTCAAATACTGTTTCAAGGCGATTTCGCGCACTACACTGTAAAGCCTATAGCTCCGAAACTAGGACTTGTGCCAAAAATCGCCCTATACCGGGTGATAGGTCTAAGTATTTACTACATTGTGCCATCATTCGTTTTTGGCCCAATGGTTGTGCCTTCGAACAAAATTTTTCAAATACTGTTTCAAGGCGATTTCGCGCACTACACTGTAAGGCCTATACCTCCGAAACTAGGACTTGTGCCAAAAATCGCCCTATACCGGGTGATAGGTCTAAGTATTTACTACATTGTGCCATCATTCGTTTTCGCCCCAATGGTTGTGCCTTCGAACAAAATTTTTCAAATACTGTTTCAAGGCGATTTCGCGCACTACACTGTAAGGCCTATAGCTCCGAAACTAGGACTTGTGCCAAAAATCGCCCTATACCGGGTGATAGGTCTAAGTATTTACTACATTGTGCCATCATTCGTTTTCGCCCCAATGGTTGTGCCTTCGAACAAAATTTTTCAAATACTGTTTCAAGGCGATTTCGCGCACTACACTGTAAGGCCTATAGCTCCGAAACTAGGACTTGTGCCAAAAATCGCCCTATACCGGGTGATAGGTCTAAGTATTTACTACATTGTGCCATCATTCGTTTTTGGCCCAATGGTTGTGCCTTCGAACAAAATTTTTCAAATACAAAATTTACAGTGTAGTGAGTGAAATCGCCTTGAAACAGTATTTGAAAAATTTTGTTCGAAGGCACAACCATTGGGCCGAAAAAGAATGATGGCACAATGTAGTAAATACTTAGACCTATCACCCGTTATAGGGCGATTTTTGGTACAAGTCCTAGTTTCGGAGCTATAGGCCTTACAGTGTAGTGACTGAAATAGCTTCGAAACAGTGAGTGATTGTATTTATTAAGAACTGGTGTTTTATTTTCCTTATACATAATTTTTGAATTTTTTCCGAATCGTAATGTTCTAATTTTTAATCATAACGTTCTTACCTAATTAAATAATTTCTTTAAAATATAAAAATTTGTTGCAAGTGACTCAAAAAGTTTGTTACCTTCCACAGAAAGTTTGATGAAATCCAAAAATTTAATAAATTATAAGTGTGCTGCCATACTAATTAACATTTTGCATACTAAAAAATTTGGCAGTACTACACTGTAAGGCCTATAGGCTATTATAGGTCTGTTCGTTTACTCAAAATTGTTTCGTTTAATCAAAATCTAACCCAAAAGCGTTTTCTTACGCAAAAATTGGGTAAATGAGAGAGGGTTTGAGAGAGTAATGTTCTTGTTCTTCACGCACGAGAATGCCCGTACTTTTTCTTCGGGCTAGTTTTGGCATGAAGAACAAGCAATCAGTTTGTTTATAATAAACATTAATTACACTATTTATTAATTTATAACATTTTTACAATTAATAACATAATTACAAACATTTTTGTTATTTATACCATAAATTGTTAAAAACTTTTCATAAAAAATACCATTTTTTTAAATAAATATTTTTGTTAATACAAATTATTATTTCTTAACAATTTGGTAGCGAAATATTGAAAAAGAAATAATTGTTAAAAACTTTTCATAAAAAAGAGTATGGCTCAAAAATAAATATAATTAAATAAATACTTTCAATACTAGTTTTTTTAAATAAATTCTTTCACAAATAGTTTTTTTTTCGGTAAATTGTCATCCATCACATTAAACTTTCAACGAAAATCAGGGATAATCAAGCTCGTACAATTGTACTTTTTTCAGTACACTTTGCATTGCAAAAGTACTACTTTACTCCACTAAATATTAAGTACCAAGGTATATTCATATGATTATACGTTGTTCAGTAATTTAAATTAATTATAGCAAAAATATATTTTCGATTTTTCTTAATATAATATTTAATTATTAAATTATTCACAACCACTTTCCACAACTTTTTCACAAACTTTATCGTTTGGCCTGTTGAATGAACTGACCAGCGAAATAGCTAATAAGTTTAGCTTCCCGACAATAACAGTGACGGTCATTTGACCGGTGATACGACCGTCATTGTTGACAGAATTATGCTATGATGTACAACAAACTAGCAGTGGATTATACCCTCATACCATTTAAGTTTCTATAAAATGCATCGCATGTGTAGGGGTCATCCCGTGAGTGCCGGTCCAAGAAAAAAAATATTCTAAAGTGAATATGGAATTTAAGTTATATATGCCAAATTTCCCGAGTATGCAGCTCGGTTTCGGTTGTAAAAAAGGTTTAGGGCCGGTATTATTTTTTTAAGAGAGTACATTAATTAAAAATATAAAAAATAACTATTCACTTTCGGTTCCAGGAGAAAAGTCCTGCGGCCGGCCAAATGGTGGTCATGAAGTAATACTTTAGTTAGCAAAGACCGTAGAGGAGAAAATCTCTGCAACATTGTAGAAAGTGTAGCAAATATGCACAGTTTTCCACACAACCGAGGAGGTACTATGCTAAGTGCGTTGGCAGTTATTTTTTATGGTCAGCATCCATACCATTTTTTTTCAAATAAATCTCAATAAAACTAAAAAATTTACAAAAGTACGGGAATCACAAAATACAAGTCAATGTCCAACCATACATTATATTTAAATTTTTTAGGAGCCAACATTGCGTTTTATGGTGCACAGAATCATATAAGCTCCAAATGTTCCGGAAAAGTCTACACAGGTAGGTGATATACACTAGTGGCACAAACTAAAGCAACTGACCTACTATTATACCATTTTCAAAGTTATATTGTAAAATGGGAACTTACGAATTTTTAAGGATTGCTATTACGAGGTGTTAGGACTATATTAATTAAATAAATAACTTTAAAAAAAAAAACATTTTAAGTATAAAAAAAAAAAGAAAAAATAAAAATGACTCAGATTTGGATGGCAAAAACTAAAGCAACTGTTCTTAAAACTTTCATAAAAATTAATACTATTTTAATCATATCTAATTTTTCCCCGTTATTTTATGCAGTTATTTGTTTTTGCTTTAGAAGTTTGTGCAAATGTTAAAAAAAATATAAAATTTTTGAATTTTAAAGCTAAAAAAAACCAAAGAAGCTGCTGAAGAAATATTTTCAAAAATGGCGAGAAATAAATATAATTCGTATATTAAAAATGAAATAATAAAACAATATAATAGTGGAATTACACAAAAAAGTCTCTTAGAAAGATTCAACATAAATAAATCGGGTATTTGTCGTCTTATTAAAAAATTTGTATCAACTGGTTCAGTGAAGACCTCGTAAAACGTCAGCTCACGAGGACCAAATGATCATCCGAGAAATCAAAAAAGATCCGTTTGTCTCATCGCAAAATATTGCTAACAAATTAGATTTAAATCTTACAGCAAGAACAGTGCGAGACAGAGCTTTAAAAGCAGGAATGCGTTCTAGAAAAGTTGCAAAAAAGCCGTTCATTTCACCAAAGAATCGTAAGGCGAGAATCGAATTTGCTAAGACACATTTACACTGGAGTGTTGAAGAATGGCAAAAAATATTGTTTTCCGATGAATCTAAATTTAACCTGAAAGGATCTGATTCAAAAAAAATAAGTGTTCGAAGACCTGTAAATAAGCGGTTAGATCCGAGGTATTGTAAGGGAACTGTTAAGCATGGCGGTGGTAATGTAATGGTGTGGGGATGTTTTTCACTCAATGGAGTCGGACCTCGGTATGAAATAAGCGAAACTATGGACCGCTACCTCTACAAAAATATTTTGGAAACTGTCATGTTGCCATTTGCAATAAAGGAAATGCCTGCTGGATGGATCTTTCAGCACGTAATGATCCAAAACATACATCGAAACATGTTAAGTCCTGGATTCAAGATGAAAATATTAATTTACTTAAATGGCCCCCCCAGTCACCCGATTTAAAAACTTGTGGGACATGGTGGACAGAAAAATAAAACGTGATCAAGGGTCTAATAAACGAAATTTTTTCCTCCAAATAAAAGAAGCATGGGAAGCATTTCAGAAAACGAAATCGGTAAATTAATCACTTCAATGCCTCGCAGATGTGCCGCTGTTTTGCAAAACAATGGATATGCGATTAATTATTAACATATTTGGCAAAATTTAAAAAATTTTGTAAGAGTTGCTTTAGTTTTTGCCATCTAAATATGAAGTATTTTTATGTTTCTTTTACTTCTTTTTAACAAAATATTTTTTTTTCAAAAAAATTTTTTTAATAAATTAATATAACCCTAAAGATTTGTAGTAGTAATCCTTAAAAATCTTTAAGTTCGTTTTTTTCAATATTACAATGAAAATAGTATAACACCAGGTAAGTTGCTTTAGTTTGTGCCACTAGTGTATGTACATGTTATCAAATTGCAATTTTAGGCCCTAATAAAAAATGTGTGTTTCAGGCAATAAATGACATCGACGCCAAAGAATGGATGAATGTAATAAAAGCAGCTGTAAGAAGTAGCATAACTGGCTCAGTAGGAGTAGCAAGTTAAGTCATACATTTTCTATTGAGTGCTACTGTCCCAAGTTCTAAAACCCAGCCCCAAAAGTGTTCCTGTGTTTTAAAATACAAACGTCCACTAATTTTATTAAGCACAAAACGAATTGGAACAAAATTGTTTAGTGCTAAACAATTTGTTAACATAAGCAAAAGAAATTCCAATTGATTTTATGATTAACAAAAGCAACAGTGTGTTTGTGTTTTATAAAATAGCAATGATTGACAAAACCAAATAGAACAAACATCATGAAACAGATTGTTAAAATTTAATTTTTAATTATTTCGTTTTCCGTTTTTATAATAAAAAATTAAAAAAATTTATTTGTTTTTATTTTCTTTTATATATATGTTCACCGAGTGCTTGAATATGTGGTACTTTGTTTTGGATGGGATGAGAAATGGAAACAAATTCAGACAGAAGAAATGGAAAATAATTATTATTAATTAAAAATACTTTCTGTAGTAGAATTTAGTTTTTTTCTTTTTAAATAAAAACAATTAATTTACATTTAATTGTATCGGTGTAACATTTATTTATTCAGTTTCGGTTTCTATTTTTGAAATAAAAATCTATTAAGAAATAAATAAATAAATGTAATATTTCAAATGGCTCTTAGCACAAATTTAACATTATTAAACTTTTTCTTTGTCATTATTGAACTTATCAATTTTTCATATAATTTTTTTCATTTTATTCATTTAAAAATATTCAAATTTCATTAGAATATGGTTGGGCGGATAGTATTTTGAGAGAACCACTAGATTTTGTACATCGTCAAAGCCAGGCTCTTGAGCAGCAAAGCGAAAACTGGTGGCCTCTATGCTAGACAATTCTTCATAAGCTTTTAAGAAATCATAATGACCACAAAGCTGTATGTAAGCCAAAATTGTTGACAAAATATCGTTCAAAAGCACTGTCAGTTAGGTAAATGCGCAAATTTATAAGGGCTTAAATGTAATTTGTATCGAAACCAGATTCATCTACTCCAGCTATTAGCTATAAGCCCCAGAGTCTTAAAAAGAAAAAAACATTTGCAAATGTTAGCAGCCATTAGATAATCAGTAAAAACAAAATAAACTAACCTTTTCTTAAATAAGCAGACAAACTGCCTTAACCATAATAACCAATTAGATGAGAAAGTGATCAGGGTTACATTTATACAATTTTGCCATCGGTGGCAAAACCCAAGTTAATTCCAATGCACATACATTTTCTGTGGTTTTAACAAAGCGCACTTTATTGTGAAATTCCTTGTTAAAATACTGGGTTGATTATTGCTGGGTACATCCGTAAAATTTTTCATTAAACTCCACCACCACCACCATTTCGAAACTCTCTAATTCATCAATAGACAAACGTGTCGGCACACAAACATACATACCGTGGTTTGATAGTTAAAGTTGCTTTGCTGCATCATCGGTTTGGTGCAATTCCGATAGAACAACTTTATGTTGGGAACAAATCTAGTTTAAGGAAGCCACTCCAAATTTAAAAAAAATTATATTAGGTGATAGAAGATTTTTGCACTAAACTTTTTTTTCTTAGAATTAAATTTTCTATCAGAAGAGGTAACTTTTTTAAAATTCGGAGTGGCTTCCATAAACTAGATTTAAGCCTTATGTTGCTTTTAAAAGTAACCAACCAGCCAATAATATAAAATCTAAAGTATTACTTGCATTTGCACTCTTGCCGGAAATTTCAGTCAAAGTTTTAGAACTTATTACACATACTTTTTTTGTTGTGCGCATAGAATATTACACTTTCATTTGCACATTAACTTTTTATAATATTTTTTAAACCGCGGATTTCACATTTCATTCATAAAAAGGGAAATATTAATAAAAAGTCAAATTTTTCCCAAAAATTTTACACATTTTGCCAACCAAAGTGAAGTGTGCTGCCATATATAATTTGGCAGCACTAGTCTACAAAATGTTAACATACTCTTTGCAGTCTGCATAAAAAAGAAATTTTTCTCTCTTTCTCTGTTAATTTTTTGGAAAAGTTTGTTGAAAAAGTTTGTTATCTTCTCGCGCGTAAGAAATTCAACAAAAGCTGCATGTACATGAAACAGCGTACATACTTCCACTCCTCTTCCCCTTCTCGTCCACAAACTCAAAAGTTTTGCAGCAAATGTTTCACAATATGGACGGGGACATATGAGAGTGAGTGTGCAGCACATGTGTCAAAATTGTATATATCACACATGTGCATGTGCCAATTAAGGACTTATCATACTACGTTTACACGCATGCCTTATTGCAAATAAGAACGTAAAATATTGCCATATACTTTTTTTAATCGACTTATTAACTCACGAAAGCTATTTACGAATAATTTAACTATTGGCAAATGAAGCTGGATACACCCATTGTTTGGGAACAAAAAATACCTATTCTTTAGCAGAATAGGTAGAACTTCATATTTAAGCATGTGCAAACTTTAAAAAAATTTTTTTCCCCTCCCAAAAAAATTCAGGACTGAAAGGGTTAAAGTAATGATATGTACATTAGTGGGTCACAAAAAGAATTATTTTTGTTTTATTTTCATGGATGTTCAAGCATATAGGGTCAAGTATTTTTGAGATTTTTCTCAGATTTTTCGGAAAATGTTTAGAGGTCGCATAAGTCGAATATTTGTGCAAAAATCGGATTTGCCGGTCGTTTTTTTGTGATTTTTTCAAAAACCATGATTTTCTACACCTTTAAGTTAACAATTTAAAAGAAAAATATCCAAGCAAAGGAAAAATTATAATTTTAAACTTTCCGAAAATTTGTTTCAAGACAATTTCTTTTACACCGCAAATATTTATAATAAAAAAACAAAATGTCGGCGCCAGAAATTTCCTAAAAGTATCGAGTTAACAACTCAGTGGTATTTAACAACAACAAAAGTACTTTTTTAGTAAATACATACATATGTGCATACTTATAAAAGAAATTCTGCTTAAGTCTGAATATTGAATAATTTCTATAAATAATAGGCCGGCAAATTTCTTTTAACTTTGCTTAAGCTCTCGTATAAAAACAACAATTGAGATACAATATCTAATATTTAGGGATTTTCTCACTAATAGAATTCATACATACATTCATAGATTCTATACATATGGAAGTATTTTTGATTTCGGCTAGTGTTGCCACGACCAAAAAATTTTTTAACAGAAATTAAAAGTAATTTTTAAGGTCTAAAAATACTAAATACACAATTAACAAATAATTAGTATAAAAAAATAATTAGTAAAACAGTAATTAAAATGGACTTCGCCAATGACTATATAAAACGAATAAATAATACATATGTATGTATATTAATTTTTAGAAAAAGTTTTTCTTGAAATATGTACATATGTATGAATTTAGTTTAGAGATATCGCAGCCATATTTATAAAAATATTTTTAAAAATTAATTTTTGTAAGGAATTTCCTTTCAAAAACTTAAGTAAATCCAGTTTTCCCTATCAAGTTTCAATACACTCTCATTTTTTACGAATACGCTCATACTTTTTAAAACTTGATGCGAACTTGCTTTAAAATTCTCTACCCAGCTTTTTATAATTTATGGGCTAGAAAGCTCAAAACTTGTATGCAGCCTACGTCACAGCTATCAATTCACATAAATTTTTGAGAACTGTACGTGTAAAAAATTTTATAGAAAAACCTGGTCCTCTGGCTGCATGTTTTACAAAACAAGTTTTAAAACAAAAATAGTAGCAAAATTATGTGCATATAATAAAACGGCGAAGTCACGTTACAATTGTCGGCGGCGCCTTGTAGCCGGCTTAGAGCCGACTGTTTTCAAAATTCGTGGTTTTCGCAATGAGTTATTTGTTATTGAAATTTGCTGTTAAAACTACTTATTGAAAAATATATACTTAAGAATTCATTTCAGTCTTTGATGTTGCAAAAATAAATGAAGAATAAGGAAAAAACAATTAAAATTTATTAAAATTATTCTAGTATTTTTTTAGTCATATTTTTTACTTTTCACCACAAAACTTTTAATAAACACTTCAAAAACACAAAATTTCATCACCCGAAAACGTGATATTCTGTAAAGTTTTGAAGTATTAGTACCACTTAATTCAAATTATATTTAGAACACCTCTGTTGTCACAGTGATATAAGCTTCACATTCATATAAAAGACGGAAATTATATTCCGCCAACATAAGCCGCATGAATCGGCGGCGGCTCACATAAGTGAAAAACATTCGGCGAAGAGTGTAAGCCGGCTTGCAGCAGTTTGACTTCATACTCTGTGTATAATATAAGTGTATTATTTTTATAGCCCGAAAATTAAAAATTATACCAATTTTATGTTAAAAATTGCGAAATGGCAACGCTGATATTACTGCATGTTGCTATGTATCTCTCTTTTTCCCCCTATTTTTAACCATTGCTTAATGGCTACATTTTGTGTTTGCGTTATGCTGGGAACACAATTTAGACGAACGACGAATTTTTCGCTGCGAACATTCGTCCTCAGAAATAAAACACATTTGTTTATATGAAAATAAATAGATACCGCCGTCGACGAAATTCGACTTGCGTGACGATTTCTGAGATAGACTTATTTCTATTTCATACGCCGACGAACAAATTAATACAGAGTTACCGTTTTTAATTTAATTTTCCAAATATATTAGTAAATAAAGAAAACTTTTACTTTGTTTAATTTTTAAAATAAGTAATTTAAGTTAAATATACACAATTATTTACCATAAAATTGCTTTCTAATTGTTTTCTTTTAATGTTAAATTTTCTCAAGTAATTTCTTTTACATACGGTAACACAGACAGGAAACAACTCTGCTGATTATGACAGTTACAATTTTTCGTCTTAAAGGCCGGGGACATAGAATCCGTCTTACGTCATACTTTGCCTTTTGCAACTGACAAGTTGCCGTTGTAGGTTCTTTTTAAACAAAATTGGTTGACTTTTTTTAAGATGGAGATGTGAAAATTTTTTGCATTTTGTTTACTTTTTCAAAACGTAAATTTAACTTGTAAAGTTAAAGCGAATCAGGTTTTATATTGCGAAACGTTGTAACAAAAAATTCAACACTGCTACAGCAGAAACTAAAATGAAAAAACACAGTATTTAAATTCAAAATAAATAGGAAATTATTTGCACGGGTTTGATTGTCTTAAATTAAAATGCTGTATGTACATAATGTTTTTATATAATTTTTTTTTTAAATTTGTGACTAGTATAAAAGAAATTCAAGACTTATTTTTATAAAGTAAAACATATTCTAGAATTTTTTTTATTTATTTTTAACGTGGTAACGCTGGCTATGAGTTGATATCCGACAACAAAGTACTCATTGTGTCAATCTTTTTCATCGATACGTTAGTCCCTGTCCATATTGTGAAACATTTGCTGCAAAACTTTTGAGTTTGTTGACGAGAAGGGGAAGAGGAGTGGAAGTATGTACGCTGTTTCATGTACATGCAGTTTTTGTTGAATTTCTTATTTGCATCTTTTGAGATGAGGTGTATTTGACGTTTCATTTTATTTCTTTTCGTTTGGTATACTGTTAACTTCTATCATAATAATAGCTACCCTGTTTTATTGTTAATTTTTTGTGAAATATAATCAAAAATTTAAAATAAAAATATAAAATTATATAAAAATTATTATATAATTTTTCTTCTTAGCGTCCATTTTGCTTCAAATTATACCTTGTGCTTCAAATGTGTATCCAAAAAAAAATATTCACACCTTCTATCACAGGGTAGTTATTTTATATTTACATTCGGTATTGAAAAATGTCAAAAAAAAATTAAAGAAAGAAGATAGAAGGGAGGAATACAAAATACTAAACATGAAGCAAAAGTTTCATGTATGGACACTGCTGAAGCTTCAAAAGAGAATTCTAAAAAGTTTTGCAGCAAATGTTTCACAATATGGACGGGGACTTAATGTCATTTGAAAAAGTTAAAGTATGACGGATCCTATCTGCCCTGGCCTTTATTGTGTGCCACACTGCGATTTTACGCAACGTACTTTTACCGACGAATTCGTTGAGCACTACGAAGGTCGTCGTTCGTTTTGTCACTTGTGTTCCTAGCATTATTGTGAGATGTGATATCGTGAATATCTCGTGAGAAAAGAAAATTACATCCGAAGTATATTTACCAAGTAGTCGCATCTCTACAACAAAACAACAATACCAAAAACAACAGGCATTTAGTTAGTATAAAACTAGCCAAATATGTCAAACTTGTTTTTTTTTTATTGCTCCCCCAAAAGTAAACACTAACTTGTGTTTGCAAGAAAAACATTAATTTCTTAATTGCTTTTGCAATCCTCTCTCAAAATATAAAAATGAGTAAAACTGTTTATAGCGCGCTCTCACAAATTAAAAAGAAGAGTAAAAATGATATTGGCGCCCATAAATGTAAAACACAAACGAGCAAAAATGTCTCCTGATGAGTTGACTTTACTTGGTTTATATACTTTGTGTACATCGCTTATCATGTTCTATTGCTCATTGAGTTACTCACAAATAAAGATAACTCGTTTTATAATTTAATAATTTTTGTTTTGTTTTGATAATTAACTTTTTCAAACCTTTGTTGCTTTTCTACCTCAAACAATTTACAGATGCATTATTTCCATTTGTATTTTAAAGAGTCTTTCAACAGGGACTTCGGAACTTTGGCAGCTGATAATATCCATCTTGTTGAAGCTACATCTCTCAAATTAGTTATCGTTCTAGGCAAATTCATTACCAGGAACTCAGTAGCAAATTCGCCCGTCAGCTGATACAAGAATTTGTAGCCTTTGTTACAAAGTGCAAAATTTAAAATGTTGTTTTTGTTTTGCATGCAACTCGATGTTGTGTGACTTCGTGGTACAGCCAGAAAATTTCGTAGTATTTGGTAAATTGGAAAATGTTATGAACCCCTAATCTATAAAATTTTAAGTTACATATTTTATTGACGTAAACATTTTAATGGCTAAAACTATTGACTCTGTTTATATTTCTTCGAAATTTACGCACATACATATGTCAAAATTTGTTCGCATTTATGCACACCAATATCATTTTTACATGTGTAAGATAAATTTCGAAATTTAACCCCTAGACACAAACGGAGAAATTCCAAATTTGAAATTTCAGTAAAAATTAATTTAAAAAAAAACACCTATCGGTAGAGGTTTTGGCCATAGGATTTCATAAATGGCCACAGCAGCCATAAATTATAAAATTTTCCATCCGCCCATCTTTCTCCAGTTTCTAGCGCATCTTCTAAAGAAATTGACATTTTTTATTTGTAAAAGTAACAAGATTCCTTGACATATTGGTCACACAAGTTTATATTTTGGTAAAGAGGATTGGATAAATTGGATGAATTGAATTTGTATCCATTTGGTCCAAAAATGTAAGCACAGTTCCATTTGGAATAGGTACATCTCGATTTTTCATGTTTAACAGAGACCTGTTAAGACGTTAACAGAGCTCTGTTAAGGCAGTTGGTTTGTGTCTAGGGTTTAAATTTCGAAATTATCTTCACACAGGTATCATTTTTACTCCTCTCTTTCATTTGTGAGAGCACGCCATAAACAGTTTTACTCATTTCTTTATTTTGAGAGAGGATTGCAAAAGCAATTAAGGTCGACAGAAATGAAATTAATGTTTTTCTTGCTTTTGTAAACTGTGTGTGTTTACTTTTGGGAGTTTTGGATAGTTTTACGCAAACTAAATGCATGTTGTTTTGGTATTGTTGTTTTATTGTAGAGATGTGCCTATTTGATAAATATACTTTGACTGGTGCTACACATATACCGACGAAGGAGGGCGTTCTGATGTACCTATGGATTTGTTACAGCTGAAGACGGTACTGTTTCAGTGACCAGTGGATATGCCTTCACCACTAAAACCTTTCGACAACAACTGACACTAAGACACGCTAATGCACAACAGAAAAAATACGAAATGTTTTTATGATTTAGTCTGAAAAACTGGGGTCGAACGAAGAACTTTTTGATTTCATAGTCAACGTAGTCAAATAAGACCTTATGAAACATTCTATATTTTTTATGAATTTGAGGGTACAAATTTATTAGTATTTTTTGTATATTTTAAGATATGTAAGTACGTACTTGTTCGTAACCTTGTCTGGTCGGGCGGGTTAGCCCGCTACCGCAGCATCAAGATTTGAAAATGGCATCAAATCGATCAGTTTTTGAAACATCATATGATAGACATGTAACTCATTACACTCCAAATATCCAATATTTTCATACATAAAAGGTTAGATTACAGACAAACTTAGGATGCAGTTATGAGGCAAATTTTTGGATTCCTAACTTTTTGTCATTTCATAAATAAAATGACATTTTCTTAGCATTTTCTTTAGGTTGCTAATTTTTGCTACAACGAAAAATCGTTTAAAGATTACAATTTTAGGGCATGTAGGCCGACGAGAAAAGCCACATCTCCAAAAAAGAGAACATACAAAAAAATATTTATTCGCCGCATTAAATTAATTTTTGTAAAAATATACGATTCCCCAAAAAGTGCAATAGATTACAAATAATTGTCATTTCGCTTTAGTTAGAAGGTGTTTCATTAGGAATTAATATTCCAGTAACCTGATTTTTATCAAAAATTTTATTTTCTTATTCTTCTTTACATTTAGTCGGATTTAATTGATGATTATATAAGATGATTGACTTGGAAGATTTGCCTCGATTAGAATCCCTTTCGCCCATTAGCGACATTGAAGATAACTACCAAAGACATTCGATCACGCCTGTCATGACCAACATATCGACGAAGGCGATAAAGGAAGTGCTCGATGGAATTAACAAATCAAACGATAATTTGATTAGCAGCATTGGCGGCGCAATGACTGGAAAAATATTAATGGATCCTATGTTTAATGAGAAAGGTTTACGTTATATATCTCAGGTAAGGGAAAATGTTTAGAACCGTATGAACAAATATTAAAAAGGACCAAAGAGAATTGTAATTTGTGATTAAAATTTAACAGACTAATAATTTTTAGATATCTATAAAATATTAGAACATTCTGTAAATAGCAGGTGGCAAAAAGTAAAATAACTGTCACTTCTCTAATCTCTCAAAAAAAGAAAATCCATAAATATGATTTGTATATGATTCTAATTCCACAATTGTGCTTTTTCCCGAAAAAATATATGAAAAATATATATATGTATATGAGGAAAGCGTATTCATATAGTAATATTTCGTTAACGTTTACAAACTTAAAAGATTCTTGTATTCAAAATTCAACTAATCAATCGAGAATTCAAAATTGAATACCGAACACAAAAGTCAAAAATTTTTAAACAAAAAACATAACATGCACGCGATTGGGGCGGTGGGGACATGTAGCGATACTCGGGACGATTGGCCGTATTCCGGGTCTCGTGGACTACTGCATCTCAAGACCCTCCTTCGACGTGGGAGTTCAGTTCTCTCTGTTGGGGGATCCACCCACGACTCCGGGGAGCATCCTGATATGCTCCTTTTAGCAACTCTACGAAACTATGTTATTACTAATGTAGATATTTCGCTGACATTTTTGCTTTATTGCTAACATGTTTATTGCTAGTCTAGACGGAGACAAATCGTCTAATCTAATCGTCAGAAGTGGCGCAAACACAGAATTAGGTGTACTATAAATTTTATAGTCTTTGGTACTAGAGCTTACGCACATGTTTAATATTTTGTCAGCACCATTAAAGCGTTTTGATACAAGAAAGCAAAACAAATTAAAGCTTTTATGAAATAGTGTGTATGTTTGTAAACAATGTCTAGCAACATGTTGACATTATTCTTTTTGTTTTGTTCTCTTCTGCTTGATGCGTCAGTGTGGTGAATTTATATTAAAACAAAAGAAGGCAATTGATGAAATATGGACAAGTACGTAAAATCAGTCGAGCGAAATTTTTTGGAAATATAACACAAGTGTTCGTTTGAAAATGAGAAAAAACTTCATTAAAAATATGCAAAGAAAAACAAATCTGAGATAAAACGCGTGTGAATACAATAATAAAATACATTTTTTAAACTATTCGTTTTCTAATTCCAACAAATACGGATTAAAGTGCAAATAAATAAAGTAAAACCACAAGTCAAAAATCTGATGAAAAATAATTTAAAGTGAAGTAAATTGCTTTAGTGAATTTGATTAAAAGCAAAGTAAGAAAGGGGAAATAACATGCAAAGTACGAAAGAGCACAAATGAATCAAGAAAGCTTAATTGAAGAAGAAAATAAAAGTATGAGTGTGGAATTGAAAAATAAAACACGTTTATCTATAAAAACAAGCACTAGAAGTTGTTCGTTCAATTAATAAAAAATATACATACGTTTGTATAAATTTTTGTCAATTATGAGTGTTCGATTTCCTTTAAAGTACTAAGAAATAATATCAAATAAATAAATAATTCATTAATTATTATAATTAGACGAGTTTGTGTTCCATAAAATAAAAACAGTAATCTTTCATTTGCATACAAAGTTGTCAAGGTGTTGCTGTTTACATGAATTTTTATGGGGCGTTTGTTTGTTGGTTTCCACGAGTTTCTTATGTTTTTCTTTGTTCACATTCAATGCACATCCATGATTTATATTTCTTTATACGATTGCATGAATAACTAAGTGAGTTATTGAGTTATTTTACATACTACATTCAGTCAAAATTTGCAAAGAAAAAAGGCAACTTAATAAATAGTTAAATTAAAAAATTCTGTGTACCATATGCATATGTAAATAGGGATGCATATGGATTTAGTGGTGAGATTCGATATAAGTAAACCAGCGTTGCCGGAATGTGTGAATGGTAAGACAAACGAAACTTCGCGCGCTAGGGAGATTTTCACAATAATTATAGTAGAAATGTTGATAATATTCATTGTCTAATGACTAATCAGGTGGTGTTGATAACAGCTGAGCTACTTTTTTTTAAATAATAGGAGGGGATTGATATTGATAAATAAATACAATACAAACTTTGTGAATATTTACAAAGCATTAACACATGAAGATATTTTCTTGATATCCGGAAACAATAATCACTTTTTTCACTAACACAGTCACATTCTTCTAGTTTTTAATCACAATACGTATATAAATATATCATGATATATCACTTGTAATTTTTCAAAATTCTGCTCTGCTTCTGCTGACATTAGTGTCCAGATTATGCAAATCTAGTTTGCCAATTTGTCTATTTTTAACGCTTTTTTCACCTATAATACCACTACACCTCCATCAAACTTAAAGTTGAATAATGGGAATTGGAAAGCAAACGAGAATTGCAGGACACATGAAACAGCTCCACAATCTTCTCACTTCTCTCGTCAACAAACTCAAGACCGAGGCGAATTCATACCAGCTGATCTCGTCCCTACAACAACAGCATTTTTTCTTTACAAATACAACAATTTTATTCAAGTTGTGAAAACATTTTATGTACTAACATGCTTTGGGTTGAACACAACTTTCATAACAGAACAAAAATCAGCTGATGAGAATTTTAGCTAATGTAAACATTTGGTATGAATTCGCCTTGCGCCAGACTATTTTTGCTTTGTTTTTCTTTCCATTTCTTTTTTTTCCTGCAAATTTTTGGAATTTTTATTGATGTTACTTTTATGTTACACGTTCAAATTTTAAAATTCTCTCACTTTTTTACTAACACACTCATTAAAATTTGATGATACTTTGCCTTGAAATTCTCTGCGAAAGTTTTGTTTCAAATTATGGACAAGAAAACAGCTGATACATATTCTTATGAACAGCGAAGCCATCTTGATAAATGCATTTGCTTTTAAATTGCTAAAAACTTGAATGCAGCCTTCGTCACAGCTATCAATACTCATGAATTTGGAGAAACAGTATGTGTAAAAATTTGAAAGCAAAAATTTTATGTGTGGCTACAGTGTAACTTCTTTAATTCTCTTTGAAAATTACCGGAGTATTTAGAAACAGACAGTGGGGTCCGGCAATTTAAAAAAATGTATAGAGACAACAACAACACAAAGGAAGAGAATGAAATAATAAAAGATAATTAAAGTAACTTTTCGCTACAAGCAAATTTGTACACCTTTTCATGCCGCGCTATACAAACACATACTTGCTTCAAGAAAAATTTACCAATGTATAAGTTGTCTGAAAATATCACTGAAAAACAAATTGCTGTATCAGTTAAAACTCAATTAAAGTAAGTTTGATTTCCATTCTCAAAACGGCCCAAATGTGTTTTAAAGATTTTTAATTAGCTGATTTTCAATTTGAGAAATCGTCGCTTAGTTTAGAAAATGCTGGCAACACTGAATACAACGTAATTAAATGGCCATATAGTCACAAAGTATAATAGTTTTCCTCAGAACCTTTGAACCGAAATTAAAATACTTTGGACGAATATACGCATATTTTATAACTAAATATATCTACAAATAATAATCGTGCAAGGTATTTTAATATTCTTCAGTATAAAAATTTTGTGAATAAACACTTCTAAGAGAATAATGAAGTTTTAGCATTTTAACTTGCATATTCAAAACATATGGAGATTTATAGACACAAAAGAAAAATATTTTCAATTGTCAGTGCATCAGCGAAAGAAAGAGACAGGATTATTTGCTACAAGTTATTTTTGTGTATTTTAGTTGCAGCGTTCAGTAAAATCGAATACCAATCAGATTCCATAGCGTAACAAACGTTTTCCATAATATTAATATTTGGGGGAGTATATTGGCCTCTTGAGTATAATTGCGAAACTCCAAAACTCGATGAGATTTTAAATAACAGAATTGTTGAAAATACTGGTCAACGGAAGTACATATTTGTTGTAATCAGCGGTCATTGTTGTGGATAATCTTGACTCAAAAAGTCTTATAGTAAGATTCTACGCTCCATCTCTTACGATGGAAATAAAAAGCAATAAAATTCATCAGCACTGGTAGTTTTTTTAACCCACTTCAAAAGGGTCCCAATTCTATTGTATTTTTTTTATGTTAGGTCGGTAGGTTGCTGGATGTTTAGGTCCCAGCCCACTTAGGTTAAATTTATTATGGTGGCATTGTGATGGCGGTTGTGAAACAACTCTGTTAGGAATCGAAAGTAAAACCTCCAATTGATAAATTAGCACACTACTCACTAGACTATGTGTCAGAACTTTTTACCGAGTGGACCAATTCCGATGATTCTTTTTCCATCCGAAAGCTCGTGTTTAGAGTGTGATCCCTTTTTAATGATGGGTGTATTGGGGGAATAAAGTTCCCCGAGACGTAAATTTATTTTTTTAATAGGTTTTATTTTTAAAAGGCGAGTCAACAATAAAATAAAAATATATGATTAAAATTTTAAAATTGTGCTTTATACAGTTTGTAAAAAAAATGTTTTCAAAACTTAGAAAAATTAAAAAGTTTAAGAGAAACTCTTTTTGTTTCTTCATGTATTCAATTGAAGATGTTTATAAACACTTTGCACAAAAAAAGCAAAATTAATTTAAATAACAAAATAATAATCGTAACTTAAAAAATACTTCCAGTTTCTACGCTGTAAAATAAATGTTTTCAAAATTGTGTTAAATTTAATTAAATTTATTCTAAATGATAAAAAAAAAAGATTTCAGGGTGCTAATACTTGGTGTGCCCTCCTTTAGCTTTAATTACAACTTCTAAGCGTCTAGACATTGAATGGATAAGCTTTGGTATATCATAATTTTCAGGTATTTTTTCCCAGTCTTCTTTAATAAATGTTATTTGTTTTTTGGTGACCTTTTTCCGACTTCTTTCTTTGGGTGGACCCATGAATTTTCTATAGGGTTTAAGTCTGGGCTTTGTGCTGGGCTATCGATCATTTTTGTACAATTATATAACAACCAGGATCTACAAATATATGTCTTATGCTTCGGGTCATTATCCTGCTAAAATTTATACTTGAGCTTTTCTGGGTCAACAAAACCGTATTTCCGAGCACTTGCACTCAATTGCTTTTTTAAAATGTTTAGATAGACTTCCTTGGTCATTATATCCACTAATATTCTTATTTCGCCAACACCCTTGCTCGAAATACAACCCCACACAATAACGGATAGTTTACCGAACTTTACAGTGGGTATTATATTTTTATTTTCTAAAGCCGTCAGGGGTTTTCGCGAAACTTTTTGAGGTCCATCATTGTAGTAAAGCATCACTTTCGTTTCGTCACAAAAAATAACATCATCCCAGTGCTCCGGAGGAAAAAAAATGTGTTCAATGGCAAACTTATACCTTTTTTCAATGTTTACCGCGGATAGCAAAGGTTTTTTCCTCGCAACTCTTGAAGAGTATTTATGGTTTTGTAGCACATTTGTAACAGTCTAAGAGCGATACTTACTCCACATTCATTACTGATGTTAAGTGCAATTCCTCTAGTGGATTCTCATCAATCATTTTCAAAATTTTCTTTTCAATTCGCCGAGTTACTTTTTTTGGTCTGCCTGGTGTTTCTTTTGGTTCCAGTCTTCCTTGTTTTTCAGCACGGTTAATAACATTATATACCGTCCTTAGGTTAAGAGAGAACATTTTAGCAATTTCTCTGTGAGATTTTCCTTTATAGTAATTAAAATACACCAGTTGGGTAATGTCTTTTCAGTCGCTTTCCTGGCATAGTTTATATATAATTGGGTAATCATTTGTTTATTCTATGAGCTTAATTTAATGAATAAAAGACAACTGCTACTCTTAGCGTCCGTATAAAACTATTATACGCAATACATATGCAAAAAACGAACGGTTCTTTCTTGTCTTTGCATTTTTGAAAACATTTTTTTTACACTGTTTAAAGTATGCAAAATTATTTTGTAGCGTTGTTGTTGTAATATGTTCATAAATTTGTCAAAGTTTCGACGCCTGCTTGTCGACAACATACAAAACAACAGTTGTAAAAAAAAATTCACAAATATACTGATATTGTTGTTGTAAATATTTATTTAAAACTTAAATTCTTAAAAAATTTTTGTTTTGAAAACATTTTTTTTACAAACTGTATGTCAAATTTATTATTACATACTTCATGATATTCTCATTAATTATTTTTTACAAAAGTAAACTCAATAACTCAGGAGGAAAGCATATCCATATAGTACTATTTCGCTAATGCTATCTTAGCTCATCAGTGGATTTTTCCTAATTTTTGAATACAAACCCAAGATTTAAATGTTTAAAATTCAACTAATCAATCGAGAATTGAAGTTGAATACCAAACAGAAAACCAAAAATCTATAAACAAAAACATAACAATCCATGAGTTTACTTTTTTATAACACACACATATTTCTATTTTTAGATTTTTCTTTTTATCTACACTAGACTTGCCATCGGCCAGCATAACTGTATTTTCAATCAAAAGAAAAATTAAAAAATGAAACAAAAGAATATTAAAATCTTACACCGTGCACATGTAGTATTGTATATTAACTGAATTTATTTTGGGAATATCTCTTTATATATGATTCTAATTATAAAATTGTGCTTTTTCCCTTAAAAAAATATATGTCGAATTTATTATTACATACTTTATGATATTCTAAGTTATTGAGTTTACTTTTGTAAAAAATACTTTATGAGAATATCATATAGTACATATGTAATAATAAAAAAATAAATAAATAAAAAAAAAGAGGGTGGCGATGGCACGATGGATGGTAGTCTGCACGTTGACTACACAACCAAAAAACAGACCTGGGTTCAACCCCAGTTTCAGACAAAAAAATTTAAAATAAACATCTCGCATTTTTCTGATGTGCATTAGTGTGTCTTTGTGTGTCAGTTGTTGTCGGAAGGTTTCAGTGGCGAAGGCATAGTCACTGGTCACTGAACAATACCGGCTTCAGCTGATAGCAATCCACAATCACATCAGAACGCCCTCGTTCGTCGGTATTGTGTAGCACCGGCGAAGTAAAATAATAATAAAAATGGCTACTAAACCGAAGCTTCAGCACTGCTACGAGTATAAAAAACAAAAAGAACGTGCGAAAGCAGAGCTGCAAAATAATTAATTAAGCTTCACCTCCTGTCGTTTCTCCTACTATCCCTTTCCGATAGTTCCAGCACAATGCTTCGCATGTGTAGGAGTCATCTCCTGAGTGCTGGTCCTAGGTAAAAAAAAATTTGACATATATTTTTTAAGGAAAAAAAAAACAATTAGAATTCGAATCATATATAAAGAGATATTCTCAAAATAAATTCAGTTAATATATAAAATAAAAATTTTAAGAAGATCAAGGTGAGATACCAAAAAAAAATAAAATAAGAATTTTTTATAAAAAATTTAACCGATAGCGGATTACTTTTTGTCTGATATCTCAAAAATTACAATTCATAGAAAGGCGCTGATTAGTGTAAACAAAGATTCCTTTACTATTAAAATATTAAGAAACTTTCGATCTTTTGTGCCCCGTTAGTATATAGATTAGTGTGCTAGTTTTTCAGTTGGGGGTTCTAGGTTCGATTCCTAGCAGAGGCTCTGGTCTGCATCAGTATAATACGTGAAATTTTTTTCACAACAGGTGTCACAATTGGACCCAAGTGGGCTGGGACCTTTCATACTTTTACATCCAACAACCTACCCACCTAACCTAACCTACGATCTTTTGTCAAAAGTCCACAGATATGTATGTATGTATGTACATGTGTGTATGAACATGCATGAAACATATTACAAACATATGTACATATGCATGTACATATATATTATAAAACAAGTTACTAATACAGCATAGTAAAGGCCTAGTAAATAAATATCGACTATAACCTTTGTTCCTCCTACATAGCACCGACTTCAAGCAGTTCAAGAGCAACCCATACAAAACTAAAAGCTTATAATTTTTTATTTCCCTTTTTATATAGGTGAATTTCTTTATTTTTTTTAATAACAATATCACGTCCGAAAGCTGAAAACATACTTATAATACATTCCTTTATATTTATCACATACTTTGATTTAATTTTTAAGCTTTAATTTTTTTCCACTTTAGTTAAGCATTTGACCAGATTTTTATTAAATTTAATGTGTAATTCTTTGACCAATTTCTGCAAGGTATGGACAATAAAGTGCAGAGTTAGTTGCAAGTGTCCTATTCAAACGGCGTCTAACGACTAAAAAAAATATAAATCTAATAATTTTACACATTTTCACTGAACGCCTGCATTAATGCGAACAAAACAATTACGAATTAATAATTCAAAAATGTAGTACATAAGTAGTATTATTTACTTTGGTAGTACTAAAAATAAAGCTAAATGAAAAGCACAAACAATAGAAAATTGTGAAAATATTGAAAACATATCTCGCTTATCTTATAAAAAGATATTCGTTTTTGTTTTCAATTTCTAACAGAAATCAATGTAGACGTCAGTCACTTCGGGGGAAAAAAACAATAATAAACCAACTTTACGATAACAAACTTTTCTTTACGCTTTTTAACTTTTCTCGTAGCTTTAACTTAAGCTGTTAAATGAAATACTTTTATTCCACAAGTTCAAGGGCACTCGTCTAATAATAATCAAAACAACAAATGCAAATTTAATATAATAATAACAGAAATAATCAATAGAAAACAGTGTTAAATTCAAAAATTTGTTTTTCGCACTCTTCCCATTTTATTTTCAAACTCATTATATTCCAAACAATTTTTTTCTTTTTTAATTCAATATATTTTTAATTATTAGTAAAATAAATTTGAGAAAAAGTGCAAAAAAAATACGTAATTTCTGCTCACCATCGTTAGAAAGTAACGACATTTTAACAAAAGTTTTACTTTAAAAACAAAGAAATTAACGCCACGTAAAGACCTTGCTGTCTGTGTATAATATTGTTTCAGCTATAGCTGCCAACACCATCATCCTCACCATCTGCGGAGACAGCAACAACTACCGAAAAGGTAAGTGAACTTCTTTTACATCTAATTTCATCTCCATGTTTTCATTTTAAAACCAAAAGGCGAATAATAATGGATTTTTGTGGGAATTCATCATCAATATAATTTAAATTTTAAAAACATATGTTATATGTAGAAGTTTCACAAAGAGATAAAAAAAATGATCTTCCTCATTGCAACTCCAACTTTGTGAAATTGTGTGTTTCGTATATCATTAATATTGATGAACTGACTGCGCAGCACAAAGTATGTACAGGGTGTCTGGTAGCAGATTTAAATTTTTTGAACTTAAATAAAAAACGTAATAATTGACACAAAGTTTTATTAAGAGCATTGAACGATAGAATGGAAATGCGGATTTTTTTTAAAGAGTATGTCATCCAGATGTCTTCTGTCGAGTTGAATAGTAATGCACATGAATAATCGCTCTTTTAAGTCCCAGTGAGGCTGCTCTTTTCCGTATTGAAAGTCGCGGATTTTCACGAAAACTGCTTTCAACCAGTTCAATGTTTTCGGCAGCCTTGAAGATCGACTGGGTCCTGGCCGTGGGGCATCCTTAGCCGAAGCAGTTGCGCGGAATCTCTGCACCCACGAACGAATTATATTTACACTCGGTCCATCACTTATTCGCCGAATACCGAACTTTGAACAAAATTGTTGACGAGCAATTACGTAAGAATCATTACTCTTAAAAAATTTCTCCACAGCGAACGCGCGATGCTCACTGGACCACTGCGACATCGTGACTGACAAATTCGCACAATCGATAATTGGTTTTTTTTTTTTAGGACCGGCACTCAGGGAATGACACCTACACATGCGATGCATGTTGCTGGAACTAAATAGGAAATTAGGTTATGCGAAGGAGGATAGAGGGAGTAGTGTTTATTGACATTTGATTTAAATTTTCCCACGTCAAAAGCTACAGAAAAGACCTCTGCGTGTAGTCCATTCCACATACGTGCTGTTTGGCAAAAAAACGAATTCTCTCTGTAATGCGTAGTGCGGTTCGCTGCCAAGTTGACCACAAATGGATGCGCTCATAATATGGTAGAGCATATTGCGATTGTGCGATAATTTTCAGGGTATTTAAAAATATAAATTTCCAACCAGACACCCTGGCCATTGGGCTTCCTTTGTATTGATGTTGATGAATAAATAAATAAAATAAAATCATGGTATATCGCAACGACATTAACATTACGGTTGGCTAACGGAGGCTTCAGTCTCATATTCCAGTCTAAATATAACGCCCCAATCTGAATATAAGACCAACGTTTGAGTATAAGCTGCTGGTAGTCTGAGTATGAGCCTAGCGTCTCAGTATAAAATGCTAGTCTGAATATAAAATAGTAGTTTGAGAATAATTAATCATCAAATAATAAAAAAAAATGTAATAAATTTCGCCTTTTTACGCAGATATTGTCTCTTAAATGAAATAATTTTTTACAGTTACCTACAATTTAGATATTAATGATAAAAAGTTTATGTGGGTTGTAAAAAAAAAGCAAAAAAAAACAAAGACAAATTAATGAGTGGTTGATGCGATCATCAATATTATTATTAAAAGATTTGTACAACTGGTATGTATTAGTGATTGGTAAGTCGACTTCGATTGTAGTCGATAATCAATTTTCATTGCCAAAATGTCGATTATTCATCGCCAACTTTATACTAAAATCGGTTTTTGCCACCGATTAATCGAAATAAAAGCAAAGCGCACATTATGAAGTTTAAATAATAAGAGAATACGTTAGAGGTTTTAGCAGTTTTACAACAATTACAAAAACATTCAGTTTATTTTAGCGAGCAATACACAAGAAACATCAGTTAAATATGTTATTGTTGTAAAAATCTACCACCACTTTAAATTTAAACACGTAGTAATTTGATTGTGAAATAGAAATAATAGAAATTTTGCAAGTAGAATATTGCGCACATTATAAATTCAAATTTAGTAATAAAAAATTTGAAATATAAAAAATGCCACCGAGACATGATTGGTACTATTTAAAAAAAAAAGTGAAAATGGAAAAAAAATATTTAGGTGCTCCATGTGTAAAAAGAGTTCGATTTTTTTGAAAGCACAACACATACAAAAATGCCATAAAATTATTGGTTTCAAAAGGGTAGAAAGTTCAAACTTTGTATTTGAAGAAAGCTCGGATGAGGAGAGTCCATTTTTAAAGTGGACAAAAGCTTCACTGTAGAAAATAACTCTTCCGTTCTCAAGTAAAGCGTCGGTTCTTCGGGTGGAAGTAGGTCCAAAACTAAACAAAAAATATCAATCCAAATCAAAATAATCGATTTTTAACTACGATTAATCGATTAATTTATCAGCATGAACAATGGTTGATCGAAAATAGACTTACTGGTCTTTCTATATCTTTCAGTAGTATGTACAGTGTAACCTCGGTTAACGCAACCCTCAACAAGCGTTGGTATTGTGTAGCACCGGTGAAGTAAAATAATTCCGAAAAATAGCTACTAAAAACTAAGCTTCAAAATTTATTACGTCTCCTTGACATCAGAGACGTTATAACACAGCTACAAACACAAATAACGTGCAAAAGCAGTGTTGTAAGATAGTGAAGTTTCACCTCCTGTCACTTCTCCTACAATCCCTTTCTTATAGTTCCAGCACAATGCACCGCATGTGTAGGGATCATCTCCCGAGTGCTGGTCCAAGATAAAAAAAAACACCCAAGTTCTTAACATTGGCGCCTCTGTTCACGCAACTTTTATTTATTATTTATTAAATTTCTTTAAATTTATTAAATTTTTTTTCAAACAACAAAACCTCAATTAACGTAACATTGAAAACAAAGTTAAGTTTTATTTAAAAATTTTTTTTTATAAATAAAATACATATAACACAGTGGAAAATTGCACTCTTTTTCCCGTTAAAAACATGAATCTTCAACTTGATAACAACAATTTGTTATTTATTCTAAATGAAATTTTTTTTTATTAAATAAATGCATTTGTTTTAAAAGTTGACTTTTATTTCTTTATATACACCTTCTATTTGTTCTGCAATAATATTTTTAATCGAAAAACGGGCATAAAAATTTTTGACACGGTTTTCGCAACATGCAACAGCCCAAAATTTCTATTGATTGCGTTAACCGAGGTGACACTGTATATACATATGTATGTATGTATGATGTTGGGTGTATCTGTATTAAGCGCATGCTACACGATCAATATTCAGGTTTAATATTTGTCTTTCTGTGCGAATAATAGTCAAACATATACGCTCTGTGTAATATTGACGAATATCAAAATGGTTTTGATATTGATAAAAATATTTTAGTAGTTTGACGTAGTGTGGCATCGTTGGTGTGTCAATATTCGTTTTATTTCTGGTAACTTTCAGTGCACATCGTAGTTGTGACGCATTACAAATAGAGTAAAAAATTTTTGTAGTCGATTTAATTGAAGCATATCGCTCATTGATGGCTTTTTGCGACATTGAAAGCAAAAAATTAGTGGCAAAAAAAAAGTATCATCAGTGTTTTTTTTTTAATAAATAAAGAAATAAATAGGTAAGTATGTATTTGGCCGACGGTAACTTCTACATATTTACACTTGAAAAAACCCAAAAAAATTAATATTGATGAGAAATGTTGACGTAGTGTGTCAGAGGCTTCAATATATGTACAGTCGAACTTCTCTATAACGTAGCAGTTGGGGACCGTCAAATTTCTACGTTATAGAGAAAATTCGTTTAAGAGAAACTGCAGAAAATTTTGACTACATTTTTTTTATGTAGAAAATATATTTATTAAGACAAAAAAAATTGTTTTTACATGAACACATTAATTTTTTTTTTATTAATACATACATACATACGTATGTATGTATGTAGAAAAAAATTATATTAGGAGAACATTTTTTTTTACATGAACCCATTTAAATTTTTTTGTTTAAATGTAGAAAAAATATATATTAAGGCAAGTTTTTATGTGCCACTGTTTTCTTTTTTATGTGACAGTCGTAGCAAGCGTTGAAAATGTAACGTCGTTTACAGTTATATTTTCTGTGACTAAATTGATGCAAAAAATCGATTGCTAAAAACTTCTCAATAGAGAGATTATTTAGTGTGAAAAATTCTATTTAGGTCTTAAAAAATTGTACGTTTCAGAGAGAACTTCGCTATAGGGAAGTTCGTTATAGGGAGATCAAAATGTATGAAAATACTCACAAAAATGTTGTGTTCACTAATTTTATTTGTTATAGAGAAGATTTCGGTATAGAGAAGTTCGCTATAAAGAAGTTCGACTGTATATACTAACACAAAGTTAATATTGAAGCTGAATACTGATGCGTGCAGCATGCACTTTATACATTTAAATAAAAAAAATATTGCCTAACTTGCAATTCCAATAGAAATATAAATATGTGCTTACATACATATGTATGTATGTGGTATATTTCTATTTTTAGAGTATATTGAAGAATATAAACATTTCGTTGAGGTTCTTTAATCCATTGCAAAATTTTGGCCAAACATTTTTTTTCGCTTATCCTTGAAGTATTTTCAAATTTGTTTGTTAAATTTTACTTTGCTAAATGAGTGTGTCCGTAACTTTCACCTTGTTAAAGAATGTTTCAGTTTAATTTAAAAATTTTTTTCCCGTTAAAGTTTAGCAAACTCAGAAGAATTTGCATTAAATGGTCATGTTTTTTTAAATGTATTATTTATAAAATCGTTTTGCAATTTAGAAAAGCTTTTGAATTATTGAAAAATATTGTGCTAACAAATTATGTACGTACGTAAATACATATTGCACTTAAATCAGTCAATTCCATAATTAAACAGAAATTACCATTTTCATGCTAACAAAAATTTTAATTATATTTTATTAACTGATTTTTATGAGTTAAATTATCGTTATAATTTCACAGTGTTAAACTACAATTGAAATTGAAATTTTTTTCTATGACTTAGCAAGTTATTGCAATTTTTCATTTGCTTTAATTTGTCTATTTCTTTCAAGTTCTGCAAAAACTCTAGACGAAGCCTCACCTTCGCCAGGGGCAACTAAAGGCCCTAATATATTCGTACGAAATTATCCTAAGACCACAACGTACATCTTTATAAAAAAATTTAAAGAACAATAGAGAAATTTCCTCAACTAGTTAGCAAGGTAGTGCGGGAATGCTACATTTCCCGGAGGTTGTGAACAAGTCCACAACCCTCTTGCGGGAATCTTTGATGACAGTAGTTCTAATAGACATTTCTAAAATTACCAAGTTTTCTGAACGCACCGTATTAGGTTTAGAAGGTTTACGCCATCCATCAACTACATCGCATTTACAACATACATACATGTCTCTTCTTTGCAAATTACCAAATAGCGAAATATACTTACATATATTTATTATTTTCTGCATTTCTATATCGTTTCAGATTTTTATAAAATTTTAAAATAAAAATAACAGCGCAAACAAAAAAAATCAACTTTCTCAAAGCCACTTAATACAGGCAAAAACTCGGGGCCATTTATTGGCCAACGAGGTCGCTATTGTTTATAAAAAAGCGAATAAGTCCGCAGCAAGAAATATTAATAAAATTATTTGCAATCATAAAGAAATATAACAAAAGAAAAATAAAAAAAATTATAAATGATTCTTTAGGAAGTAAAAGCGCAAACAAACCGACAATATTATTAACAATTAATTTGCGTTCCAAAAACAGCAGCACACAAAGAATAAGATCGCAAAACGCATCAGAATTTGTAAATTAATTGCTGGGAAAAACAAAAGTGTATTAAGAAAACGAAATCTTTAGTAAAATAAAATCCCGAAGAAAACGTCATTGAACTGTTCTTGTGGACCAGTTCGGAAAATATTCTGTCACACATTATAAACATTAAGGGGTAGGAGGTCGGTCAGCATTTCCAAAACAATTTGGCTTTGTTTCCCCACGTAGGCGTAATTTAATTCTTCTGAACAGCAACAACAACTTTTCTTATTGTTGATTACAATTGCAAAAAAAAAAAAAAGAGAAATATTGCAACTGGCGTCTGCAAGGGAGAACGTCTGACCTACTCAGATATTTTTTCTTATCCCGCCCGCAATTTTTATCTAGCGGCGCTCATTTTTCAACCATGGTCTCGAATAAGAAATCACACGCAATGAAAATGTTGCAATTGGCTTTGGCCTTAAGCCTGCTGCATGTAGATCCTGACCAGAGACTGCGTAATTGGGATTCGCAACTTGAGCTGCGTGATGGCGATGGTTGGGAGTTGGAAATGTTGCGAGCAGTGCCCATGGTAGAGTATCCCTACGCCAATCGCAAGACTATGATGCCATTAATTGAAGATTTAATACGATACGATCGACAAATTAATGATCATCATGAGAATCAGTACAATGTCACTGCATATTTGCTGAATGTTTCCAATGAGAATGCCAATCAAACGGCAGCCATGCAAGAAATGCAATCGTTGCCCCCCCCATCTGCAAACACAGTTCCTGCTACTGTTAACACGGCAACATCTGCGACTACAACTTCACTGGATGCCAATTCGGCCGCAGTGAGTTCTGTTGTTACTGTGCCAGGACCAGGAAATTCAACGTTCTTAACAAATCTGCCTACATCGGAAATAGAATTATACCTGAATTCAGAAAACTTCCAAGATCAGCGCTCGGTTTGGGAACAAAATTTGGCCGATCTAAATGATTTTAACGATTTACCGATTATGAACACACACTATGGCAATTTGCCACTGAAGGATGGCCAACAGGAAAATAATTTCTTTGATCTACATCTGGATGCTTTTCTCCCCACTATTGGCAGTTCGGCATGTACATCAGATACAGAGGGAGCGGTTGCTCTAAATGATACGTTCCCTAATCCTGATGAAGCTACAGCTATTAAATTGGAGCAATTGGATGATGAAGATGATAAAGCATTGCTAATGGGCGTTCTCACCACCAGAGCCGTATCAACTCTATCCACAGATCAATCCATTATTTCAGAAGTTACTGTTAAAAAAGAAGCAGCCGAAGAAACTGCCGAAGAAACCAGTGACAATCGTTATAATGACAGTGCAGTGGACTTAAGTCCCTTTTTCAACTCGGTGGAATTAACCAAAGAGGTAAATATGGAACAACAATTTATAAACAAAATGATTTGGTAACTACGATAGATATTTGGGTTTATCGTATTGACGACTGTAACTAGTCATCACGAAATTCTCTGACTCATATTTATTTCTCTTGTTTTAATACAATAATAAAAATTTGCATTTGACATGTCGTCGTCCCGTAATTTTCTCCACGTATCTCCAGAAAGGAGATTTTTTTGCAAATTGCTTGTCAAGTTAAAAATTTTTATGCACAAGTGTGGTTCATACGGGATTACAACGCGTTACAAAGTATCCAAAACTATGAGAGATAGAAGTCTGGCGACTAGATAGATCGAGAAATCGAAAAATCGTTTCCCCGGAAATGCTCCTAGGGTGGGTCAGGTTAAGTGGTTCACCCTCCCCGAAGGAGAACGATCTACCTATTTTTGTTTTTTTTTTAACTGGGACCAGCACTCAGGATATGACCCCTACACATGCGATGCATTGTACTGTAACGATAGGAAAGGGATAGTTAGAGAAACGACAGGAGGTGAAGCTTCATTAATTATTTTACAGATCTGGTTTTGCACGTTCTTTGTTTATACTCGTAGCAGTGCTGAAACTTCGGTTTGGTAGCCATTTTTATTATTATTTTACTTCGCCGATGCTAGACAATACCGACGAAGGAGGGCGTTCTGTTGTGATTGTGTATTGCTATCAGCTGAAGCCGGTATTGTACAGTGACCAGTGACTATGCCTTCGCCACTGAAACCTTCCGACAACAACTGACACACAAAGACACATTAATGCACATCAGAAAAATGCGAGATGTTTTTTTTTTTTAATTTTAGTCTGAAACTGGCGTTGAACCCAGGTCTGTTTTGGTTTTGTACTCAACGTACAAACTACTACACCCATATTATATAATTGAAGTCCCTTATAGAATAGTCATCGCTGACTTTGTGTTGTTGTTGCCCTTTGGACTCTAAAATCCTCAGCATTTCATAGCGCATATGGTTGGAATTCCCTCACATACGTTATTTGTTCACACAGATGCATGCCCTTGCTTCAACTATTTTTTGAAAAATTATTGTTTTGAATTGTAGTCTTTGTTTAATAGTCATCGATTTCAATCTATTGATCATAAAGCCTATGTGAGTATATCGGTCACATTTCAGGGTAATTGTCATTGCTTTTTTTTTTGAAGTTTTTGCATTCTTTCAATTTGAGATTGATTGCAACAGGTGTGAATTACCGTTGATCCAAATTTAAAGTGAGGCTTTATTATTGTGTTATATATATTCGTTGCTGTGATTTTTGTGATTTTATTTCTTATTCTTTTAAAGAAACCAATTTTTTTACTTATTTTTTTACATACATATGTAGTCTACATGTTCATTAAATTTTAATCTCCTATCTAATAGGAACCCGAGATATTTTATGCACTCAACTTTTTCTAATTATTTAAGCTGTAGGTCTTTTTAATATATCGACCCCTGTGCGCGAAATTATCGTATGCTACACTTTTTTCGAAATGGACTTTTTTATGCAAAATAATGGTTCTAAATCCATTAATTCATCTGCAGATAAATAGCGATAATTGTTATAGTTATGGAGATAACACAATGTACATTTTATCGTATGTGACAGTTACTGCTGTCAGGCAAATAAAAAAAAAAAGAATAAAAACGCTCTCCTGTGAATATGTCGATATGTATGTAGTATTTATTTTTATTCGATATTTCGCTACTCCTTTGTGTAGCTTCTTCAAAAATATAGGGATATAAATTCTCAAAAAGCAGCATTATCTTCGCACTGTTCTAGATTAAATCACTATCCAAACTTTGAAAATGTATCAGTATTGGACACAGAAAATAATTATAAACGTATATGTTAGACTTGTTACATATAATTAATACACCAATTACCAACAGAATTAATTTTAAGGCAGAGACAGCAAATGTTGCTCAAAATTATGAGGCATTTAGTTAATAAGAGATTGAATATATTATAATTGTATTTGTAGTTTTTATTCTTATACATAGAATTACATTTAGCAGCGGAACAAAATTTGTTAGAACTATAAACATATAGTTAATTATTTAAAAAGATATAGAAAAAAGATTTTTATTATTATTATTATTATCATTATCATTATTGTAATTATTGTTTTTAAATATTTTATTATGTTGTAACATATTCGTAAAAATGTATTTTGGATTTGGTTCAAAAACAAATTTCAATACAATATCGAATATTTATACCTATTTCAAATCATATATTTTTATGAATATGGCTGTTAATATTTTTATTTTGAATTTTCATTGACAAGAACTTTTTCTGTATTGAGAATTTTAAAAAAATATTTTTTCATTATAAACAAAAACCAGTTTTCCTGAAGAAGCTACACAAAGGAGTAGCGAAATATCGAATAAAAATAAATATTACATATATTAAAAAGACCTACAGCTTAAATAATTAGTGTTATTAATATAAAAAGAGGTCAAAAAACTAGAAGAACTTTTTCTATTATTTTATTATTAATTATAAAATTATCGCCATTTTTCATGTTTATTTTTCCATAATTTTTGTCTTTTCTTCATTTTAATGTTAAGCTTATTCATTTTTAACCATACATTTATTTTATTTATGTATGTCATCATCGTCACCGACTGTGTATATAAGGCTATCATCAGCATACAATATCATTTCTGATTTCCCAAGTACTTTAGACATATCATCAATATATGTATATTATAAATAGAAGAGCTCCCTGCTGCACTCCAAATTCATTTTCCACTTCATTTGAAGTTACATTATTTATTTTTCTGAGTTCTATTCTTTAGATATGATTCAATAATCCTGTCATTTTCGAAAACTTTTTTCTTGCACTGGTAACTCAGCACCACAGTCTGTTACTATGACAAATTATTCTAAATACTAATCAATAATGAATACTACACGACCAATAAGTCAACTTCTACCTCAATTGAATGTGTGTAATACTTTGTATTTAAATGTAACCATCTATAAAACAAACTCTGTTGAATATATTGCATCAAATATATTGTCTAAACAGTGCGCGAATGTATTTGCACAGGTCGTAAAGGTCGCCATGCAATGTTTTTTTTTTAATTTATTTATTTTTATTGTTTTAATAACAAATAATTATACTTTCAAACTACCCCCTGAATAATGTGCATGTATGATTTCTTTTTTAGTTATTATTATCAATATTATTGCATGTTGAAATATAGAAATACATACATATATACTGCATTCATATGTATGTATGTATGTATGTGCGTATGGATTACTAGTAAATATTATACATACATAGTATGTATGTATTTATTATATGTATGTGGGGTGTGGGATTTATCGGGGTACTGCATACGAAACAATTTATTAGTTTGCAACTTCAGAGATTGCGGCTACATCAGAAAAATCATATTAAAACATTGTAAAAATATCAACAATTTTTTAAATTTCATTTGTTTTTTTTTTCAAGGAAATTTTTATAAAGCATTTCTTCTTTCCTTTGGCAGAGAATATTTTATATATTTAAATTATAAAGCAATGACGGCATTAAAATTGCACTAAAATTTGCACTATACTGATTAAAATTTTTGGTGTTAAGTAATTAGGCGTTACCATATATTTTTTTAAGAAAAACTTTTTTTTATTATTATACTCAACTGGTGTTGGAGATTAATTGTTCTGTTTCCCTTATTCTAATCAAAAATGTAATTTTTTCACAGTATTGTGATAAATTAACTGTGAACTTGAACACGACAGAAAATTTTCATTAATTTGAAAAACTTTTTATTAAAAAAAAAAAAAAAAAACTTAATTTTTCAACAAAAAACTTTTTTCCACAAAAGTGTCCAAATAATTAAAAAAAAGCATAAAAATATATATTTTGAATTCATTTTTATTCAAAATAAGATAAACAAAAAGAGTTAAACAACAACAACAAAGTTATTCTTCGCACGATTTTATGCAGATCCCCATTTTCTTAGCTTTTGTTGGACCCACCGATGTGTCTGTAGTGTATTCTAAGCTATTTTCTGCTTAAAACTAATAACACCAAAAACTAAAAATATTCCATTATGCTTACCGTTTTATTTATCCATAGTTTTTTGAAATATGTAGAAAACTTTAAAAAAAAAAACACAGGCATACAAAACCATAATATTATTAATACAGCACAGTTGTATTAAAAAGGGAACAGACATATTTTATACTCAAAAATTATAAAATCGTTTACATTACATGGCAACAACACATAATATTTTCGCCATATATACTGTAAATTAAAAGTTAATAAACAAATCTTGAAAATTTGAATGAATTTCAAGAAAAAAACATATTTTTGAAGCTAAAAACATAAAAATTGTTGGCATTTTAAATACCTTGAAAAATAAGGGAAAACTTGAGAAATGGTAACGCTGATCGCGGGATCCCAATCTTCCCAGTGAACTTTTGCTACATACATCTTCGATTTGAGACCAATTACAATGTAAGCAAGACCCATCCAATGTCTGTATACAATTTCTATTTACATTTACACAGCGATGGCCTAGGCTGTAAGATTTATCCAACACAATATACATTGTAAGCGAAGGTTGGATGGGTCCAACACAATATACATTGTAAGCGAATGTTGGATGGGTGCAACTATTATGGTGAATTCGGAGTGCAATAAGATGTATGTATGCATCTGAATGCCATTGATCTTGGAATGAATTTTAACTATTGCATAATTAAATTAGGAACTTCATTTTTTTTTCAATATTTTAATTTTTTATTGTTATATATATTATTAATATATATTAAATTAATTGTCATAATATGAGAAATAAAAAATAATTAATTAATTATAAAAGTTGAAGAAAATAATTGATAAAGTAATACATATGTATAAGTGTGAAATTTTGACAAAACTCTTTAATTCAAATTTTCAAACTTTTCAAGAGAGCAAAAATATGTAGAACAAAATGTTGAAAATTCAAATTATAATATAAATTATAACTATATTACCACAAAAAATGCCGCCAACACTTCACTTTTAAAAACACTTATGAAATTGATACAAATTTTACTTTGGAATAATAATAAAAATGAAAAAGAAAGAATAACGGAAAAATTACTTTAGAAAAAAGAACAAAATTCATAATTAAAACGAAATGACAATATGATACATTACAAAGCCATCCAAATCAGATGGTAATGCGATGCAAAATTTTTATTTGTGTTTGTTTTGATCTTCATTTCTAATAAACATTTAACTTTACAATTGGATGGGAAAAAGACAAATCCAAATCAGATGCGAGTTGTAAGGGCTTAACCTTTTTCGTTTTATTTTTCCTATTGACATAATATTATACAATCGGATGGCTTTCAATTTGTAATGAGTAACCGGACTGCTGGGTTGCTAAATTGGGTAAACGAGAGACGTTTTGAGAGAGTAATGATCTTGTTCTGCTCGCGCGAAACAGACCGAATTTTTTCTTCGGGCTAGTTTCAGCAAATATTTTTAGTTTTTAGTTATCAATTAATTGCCATATGGCAGATGGCAGAAGCAAGTACGCAAATTGCCAGGGTATCCCACACAATATAAATTTAAACGACATATGCCTTCACATAGAAAGTTTAATTATATATAAAATTCATGAGTATGATGGTCTCCACCAGTAACAGCAACGTAATAAATAACGAAAAGCCACAACAGCCGTAAATGATACAGTTAGCCGTGGCAAATCCATTAACCAGTGCGAGTGAGACGCAAAACTCTCGAAGGCCAAACAACAAAAACAGGCCTGACCGCACTTAAATAATAATTACGATGACGCGTGAGTTCCTCTTCAACCCAGAGCTGGTTTACGAAGGGTTTCGGCAAGTAAACGAGCAATCAGCTGTTTCATAAATAAACAATAACAAAGTAACCAAATTACAGTGCTCTCGCGATAACGTGAACAAATTAAAATCGTTTGCGAATTTTTCACTTTTTCGTTTACTAAAAAATAGAACAAAATTATATTTTAAATATAATAAGAATTCATATTTATGAAATTGGCTTTTATTAAAATAATTAATGAAAATTTTCTGTCGTGTTCAAGTTCACAGTTTTTTTATTTATTTTAAAAATTTCATTGCTGTTAATATTTATTTCCATAATTTTCATTTTACTTTCACTTAATTTAAGTTTATTCATGTTTAGCCAAGCATTTAAATTTTCCATATCCTGCGTAAAATTCTGATAGCATTCGCGACTCGATTCTCCTTTCGTAATTTTTGTGGTAATTAGCAATATATTCAATAACACTGATAGTGTGATAGTTCGTGTTCATATTTCATTAAAAACGAATGGTATTCTAAACAATTTGTTATTATTCTTATGTTACTCCGCTTGTACAAGTCTTTACTAGAAAACGAATGAACACAGCTAATGTGGAAATTACTTGCATATGTGTGTGAATATTTTTGTCTCATCACGTGTTCTTTAATCATTTATTTTGTGCAAAAAAAAAAACTGGATGGTCTTGAGCAAATTTCTATGATTTTAATTTTTATTTTTGATGTTTTTTTTTCTGAATTTAATTTTTTTTATGCAAAAATCTATAAGAACCATATTTTCGATGTAATAAATTGTTTGCTTTTAAAATTTATTGCGAATGACCTCAATTGTCATTGTTTAACTTTAAAAGTAATCGAAATAAACTGCAAAAAGCAAAAAGCATTCTATTTTAAATTTATTGCACATTTTTGTTATATTTTCGATCTCTCTTTTTTTTTTTAAATAAATTTGTCATATTAATTTTATGGAGAGTAAAAAATAAAAGAAATATTTATTTTAAAAGTTTCTTTGTTTGCAAATTCATTTTCGTATTATAAATTTCGTTTAAAATTTTAATTGTTATCGTTTGAATTTTCTGGTTAAATTAAGTTTGTTATAAATATAAATTCTGCGGTTTTCTTTTGCCTTTGCCTCTTTTGGGGGTCGCTGATTACGAATCTGGTGTTTTTTTTTTTGTAATTTTCAAAATCTAATACCAGATTCGTAATCGTCGGTCCCGAAAACCCCCGAAAGGCGAGTTTGAAGTAAATTAGATCAATTACAAACAATTTTGTTACATCGGGTTCTTTTTCTTTTCTTATCAAAGGTGTATTTTAAAGCTTACGTATGACAAAAGTAATGCAGTTAGAAAACTGCGGTTTGCTGCAGTAGAAAGGGCGTATTGTCTATTTTAAGAATCACCAAGAAAGTACAAATCGATTTTTTCATACATTGCTCCCTTTTAACTGAAACTGACACATATAGTTTTAAAAATTTTTTTTTGCACAGATGTGCACAATCTCAGTCAATTTCATTCAAATCGCTTCCGTAATTTAGAAGTAGATATGGCAAATAATCAAAAAGAATCAAAAGTAATGCTTGAAAGTAATCGTGATTATTTTTTTATTTTGATTGCTTTTGATTATTTTCAGTAATTTGAGGTAATTCCGATTTTTTTTTTTATATATTTTTATCTATTCATTTATTCAGAGTAAGTAATATGAAAGCCCACAGTCGCATTAAATATAATACAGAAAAAATAATATTCCTGAATCATTAATAGTAGAGAAAGACAACTAAGAATCTTAAACATCTAGACAATAATTATTTTAGATGAAAATTTATATATAAAAGTAGAAGTAGAAGATATTGGTTCCCTGCCAATGCAAAAAATATGTATAAAGTATAGCAGGAGAAACTGTAGGAGCATAGTGAACCCAAAAAAAAAAAATTACTTACAAAGAATACAAGAATAGAGCAACTAAAAAAAAGATGAAAAAACGAAGGGTAAGAAAGGAAAGTAATTTTAGGCGATCTTTTATAATCGTAATTTCTACTAGAGAATTATGTATATAATCATTACGATTAATTTTGAAAACTAATGCAATTGATTGGCCGAAGTAGGCTGCTCGATGAATACAAAACCTAAAAGTCCTTGGTTCGACTTTTAGATTAGACTTTAATCATATTACTTGTTATTTTATGGTAAAGTAATGATTATAATGTAATCGTAATCAATTATAAGTCGTGAGAAATTAAAAATAATAATAGTGTAATCATTACTTTACCTCAAATTAAAAAGTAATCTAATTAGTAATGATTATGATTACTAATCAATACTTCACAGCTGTGCTTGAAAGTCAACATAATTTAATGATGTAAATTGAATATAATTTATTTCTGTAAATTTTTTTTCATGTTTTTGGGCTGGTAAAGGCCATAAGTCACTTATCAGAATTACTAATACGATATGTGTGTGCTCGAAAAGTGAGATACTGTGGGTAAAAAAGTGAGAATGGGTAAGAAATTCATTTTTTCCTATTTTGAAATTTGATGAAATATTTCATATTTCTCATGCTTTCATATTCTTTCTGGAAAATTAATTCTGATTTTAAAAAAGTTTTTTAAAATGCTTAACAAAACCGTCTGTGAGCCTTGAAAATGTGCCTCTATAATAACAAATATGTCAATGGTACACACAAACTCGTCTATGTGATTAGAGTTGTTGATGACAAACATGTGTGACTGCGATACTGCCAGCAGACTATCGTTCGTTGTTTTTTTTTGCGAAGTGGGTCAGAATTTTAGCACATATCTTTGCGACATAATTGTACAATTTGGTTGGTTAATCAATCATAATCTTAAGAGTGAAGCGAATTTCATTTTCATCACAGTTTAAAGAGTGCACAAAATTTGTGGTCTGCGGATTACTACGCCATTTAAGTAGCATAGAGTGCATAAGTATTTAAACATGTATGCCCGTACATACATACATACATATATTGAAGTTTTTTTGTAACACAGTTTAGTTTAAAGCAACGTTTTGTTGCACAAGATCAACCAGGTAATTAACAATGAAAACATACATAATTCCATGTACGCTAATATCGATGTACACACACATATACATACATGTATGTATGTATTTTAATGCCAAAATTTTGTTAATGGTGAAAGCTGACAAAAACAGTTTCTAAATTATACATACTTTTACATGAGGGGGTTTTTTTTATTGTTTAAAGTGTTTACATTGTTTTTTTTATTATTATTATTCGTAGAAAAAATTTGAATCTTATTTAAAAACTTTAACTTTTGGACTTTAAGCTAGTACATCGTAGAAGATTGAAAACAAAATTGATTACTGTGTGAATATTTTTGTCCGGCTCTGTATGTATGTACACACGATTGTGATATTTTACAATATTGTAGGATATGGCGATATGGTGGCAATGCACTCGCAATGAAAAATTATCACCGAAGTGTAAATTGTCTGTTCAGACTATTGTAAGAAAACTGTCACACAATAAATTTATTTGTCAACAAAAATTGTCTGTTCACACGGTTGTCAGATTATTGTATGGCAAAAGTTGCCAGATCCGATGTTTAACATTGTATCTAAATATTTATGGGCAGCGTTGCCAACAGAAATATTTATCTGTCAAGGGTGTTATTGTACGGTGCACTAAATTAAGCAAATGTGACAATAACAAATGACTGTAAAATATGTGGCAATTACGTGTCAATAGAAATAAAGAGTGTTCTCACGATTATCAGAATTATGACAATATCTATTATTGTCTCACAATGCACGGGCAATACCTTTTGCGACACTATTGCCATACAAGAATTGTGAGTTCACGCTGTTGTTAAAAGTGTTCTGTCAATATTGTACTATAAGACAATCGTGGGTACATACCCACATTTTAATATTTAAAAATAAGAAAATGTGTGTGTATTTCTTTCTCTATCATGTAATTTTTGAAGAGAGCGCCAAAGAAATTATAAAAAAATTTCTTTTTAGTTTTGTAAAAAAACTGACATTAAATTCATAAATTAAATTCTGTGTCAATATGAAAGAGTAACTTAAATCTTATTAATTTCAAATAAATCATTTATTAAAAAATACTCCAAAGTAAATAAAAGCCTTCATAATAATAGTTGCATTTATAGAAATTATCTTTTTTGAGTTTAAAAATAGGCAATCAATCCATTGAATTCGACTTAAGCTACTCTTCCATATTGCCACAGCAATATATATATCGGTAATCATATCGACGCCTCGTAGCCCGCAAAAAATGCATATTAAAAGGTTACACTTTTCTCCCAGCATGTGAATATCCTTACCTTAATATAGAAAGGACGTAAACAGTAGAATCCGGTTAATTCGTTATAGAAGATACCAGTTATTTTTTTATGAATTACACGAGTTTTTGAAATAAAGGGAGGTTAAAATTGAAAGAAAAAAAAAACGATTTACAGGGGTTTGGACTGTCAAAACTTTGTAAACCATAAAATAAAGTACTTCTAAAGTTCTAGTTACACAGCTTCTAGTCGTTTTATTTTACTAACTAACTTTAATTTTCTTTTTTTCCCATTATCAATTTCTAAAAATGTTCTTTTTTACTAATCTAAAGCAAAATTTCGGTTATTGTTAAAAAGAAAGCTGTTGAAAAACATTGCTTTTATAATTTAATTTTTCTTTCATTGGATTTTCTTACGATTTATAAGACGTTTTTAAGAATTAAGCACGATTTATAACTTGAACTGCTAGAAAAAATACGAATTAACGAGAATACCAAAATGTATGGAATTTTTAGGAATTAAAAAGTTTTTGTAAAGAGACCAGACGTTTATTTCGAATTTTTATCGTTATCGAATTAACGGGCTGCGAATTATCGCGGCTTAAAAGTACAGTAGGATCTCAAAAAAAGTTAACCGAAATATTCCAAGGGCTATTAACTTTTTCGAACTTTTAACTTTTCTAAGCGTTTTTTTTAAATTAAAAATATCTTTCGCTGGATATAATATGTTAAGTTTTTATTTATTGACTTTGTTTTCAGCACTGGAAAAAAGAAACTTAGATTTAATTAGTACTGGTTGGTTAAAAAGTGTCCCTTACTATTTCCGAGGGCAAAAAATGCTGAATTCTACGGAGTAGCTCCAAGAAGCAGTCAAGGCTTGTTTGTTTATTTGTTTTTTTTTTTTTTTGTTATAGGTCTTTGGGTGCGCAAATTGAGAAAGTGTGCCACCTGATTTGCATCTTTATAGTTTGCAAACGATTTTATCACTGTATTGAGGTTTTCAACTGTTTTCGAAAAATTCACTTGCTTGCTCTATATATTCCATTTACCGTTTTAATTTTCGGAAACTTCGAACTCATCGTTATCTTCTGAAATTTGATCATTGCTCCAATTGTTGATTTCATCATTGCTGATGCCAACATTGTCCTCCACCTTTATTGAACTTCTTGAAGTTTCTCGTCCAATTGGTTTAATAAATTTAGTCAACGTAAATGCAGTCTTCATTATCTTCATTTATCATTATCCCACTTTTTTGCACAGTTTTATCAGTACAGCTCAGAAAAGTTAACTAAAAATTAAACTTTTTAGCGCAGCACGTGGACGCCGGTTAACTTACCCGAGTGATTAACTTTTTCAAGATTCTACTTTACATGGATTCACTTTTTGTAACAAAATTTATTTAAAAGGCGCTGGGTTCCAATAGAGAATTGCTTAGAGAATTGAATAAGAAATGACTGACTTAAAATAATAATCGCCACTACAATAGTTTAACTTTTATGAATTTTCTTTTCCTTCTCCTGTAAAATAATGAAAAAAAAAGAATTAAAATTCATTAAAATCAGTTACGAGGTGTCAACATATGACTATCGATATGTGTGTATATATCCGCAATATGTTGTTACTTTTAATTTTTAAAATTATGTAAGTACATTATTTTTTATCGAAGTATTATAATAGTTAGTTATCACTTTTTCTACGGCTTAAATTTAATAGGACCTAAATATTGTTAGCATTATAAATATTAAAAAATTTCCGATAAAAGAAGAGTTTTTGTAGGTCTTATTATCTGTATTTTTTATATTTTTGAAACAAAATCCAAGTTAAAATAAGAAAACAAAAAGGAAGAATTCCTAACTTTAAATGTAAATACTAACTCCCTAATAATTGCAGTTAATTTCCATAAAATTTGCTAACTTTCAAAAATAAGGAATAAATTAGTAGATAAAAAATGGTCTTAAAATGCAGATCAAACAGAATTTCGTACCTATTGAAAGGTGCTCTCAGCCCAACGTCCATATGTTGTTCATGTTTAGTACTTCCAACAGCCCGAAAATCACGTATAATTCCCTACACGAAATTCATATACATACATATTCGTATGTGTTTATATTTTACATCCATATGCAGCCAGCCATACATATTATTATATTTACTTGTTGTTTAACACAACTTGGTTGAGATACGAAAGATTTTCTATTCATATGCACTCACACAACACACAAACTTTGCAACTTCCTTTAACTTAACTTTAGGACTTAATTTTTCTGATGTGATTTGAAAAAATGATAAAAGATACTAATTGACTTTTCCTTATCAAAACTTGCTTACATATATAATGCATTTTTATATTTTCAAAGCACATAAATAGGTATTTACATACATACATAGTATGTATGCAATACGATTTCACTTTTCTTCGAGAACTTTAAAAGCAACTAGATTTCATTATTTTGATAAGCATTTCTGTTTAAATTTTCACTCAACTCGATATTTAGCGCACGGAATTTCTTTTTTATTACAACTAATTTGTTTGAGAAAATTTTAACCACAAATTTTACTTGTTTGATTGAATAAAAAAGGCGGGAAGTATACAGCAACCAAATTAATGTCAAAGGCAGCGTTGTCAATTCTGTGATTTACGCATCGTTTTTAGTGCTTTTTAAAATTTTCAATGCAAATTCATTGCCAGCTAAACTCATTAATTATTGCGCCCGTCAGCTGATTCTACAGAATTTAACATATTTTTAGGCCAAACGTCACAGTTTGTTTAGTTTTGTGAAAAAGTTAAGAAAAGTGGCTGTCAATTAGTTTAATAATTTATAATAATAATAAAAATATTAATAACACTAATTATTTTAAGCCTAAGGTCTTTTTATATATTTGATATTTATTTCAATATTTCGCTACTCCTTTGTGTAGCTTTTTCAGGAAAATTGGTTTATGTTTATAATAAAAAATTTTTTTAAAAATTCACAATATAGGAAAAGTTCTTGTCAATGAAAATTCAAAATAAAAATATTAACAGCCATATTCATAAAAATATTAAAAGTCATAAAATAAATAAATAATAAAAATAAAATAAATAAATAATAAAAATAATTGAAATTCGACATATATTAAGTATTAATTTTTAGGTTATGTTTATATTTAACAAAACACGCAAGATATAGTTATACAAGGTAGGCTCGTGTGAATTTGCCTTGAAAACATGTTTACAAAAAATTTGACGTTCGACCAGCAAAGCGAATTGATAAACTCACCCCTGCGTATTCGTAAAACTTCCTCGGTGCAGTAATTTTTAACTTTTAGTGCTTTTCTTTATTTTCGGATGCAACATGTGTAATTTTATTACAAATTGAAAAATGTTTGTACACAAAAATTTTATTTTAACAAATTGTATTGTTTTTTTTTTGTGGGGTTACAGATTTGAAGAAGCTTGTGTGCTAAATAACACTGGCGGTGAAACAGAAAGAGTGGTGTTAAAAAATTACTACCAATTTGCATGAAAATTATTCGAAGAGATATGGAGCAGATTGTCTTCCAATTTAGAAATTTTACGAAAATATATAATAGAAATGGTGTATTCCATTTTTGAAATCATATATGCCATTAGATACACAATTTCAGTCCAATACCGAAATTTTGTCTACAATTGAAAATCAGTGGCCTTGTTTTAAGAAAAGAATATTATAAAATAAAATTTTTATAAATTTTCAAAAAACAAAATTTTTTAAATTGAGTGTCTTTTTTACCAAAATACGCGTTTTTAAAACTTAAAAGTTAACAACGCTGGTCAAAGGTACGGTCATGATAGTGCCAGATGTGCTCAATATGGAACAATTTATAAGAAAATTGTGTTGTTGGGAATTCTAATAAATATCACATCTGCAAGGCGAATTCATACCAGGTGGCTGCATTGAATTAAATTCTCATGAGCTGATATGTGTTCAGATGTCAAAGATATGTTCAACAAAAAAACGCAAAGCATATTATTAATTAATGTTGTGACAGCTCGAATATTTGTAAGCAAAGAATGTTGTTTTTTTTCTTGGACCGGGACACAGGGGATGACCCCTACACATGCGCTTCATTATGTCGGAACTAGGAACCGATTTTCGGGAATAAGTTTCCTGATTTCATTAGAACACATCCCATTATAGTAACGATAGAACAACGATACGCACACCGACGAGATAATTGTTGTGAATTCGCCTTGACACGTCATTTACTCTTCGAACGACAAATTTTCTATGAATATATTTTGTTAAATATAACATAACCTAAAAAGAACGTGTTAAGGTAGCGTAATATAAGTTGAATTCCAATTAATTATTGCTAAAAGCATTTATTTTGCATTTTTATAATTATTAAATTATTCACAACCACTTTTCTTAACCTTTTCACAAAAGTTAACGTTTGGCGTAAAAATACGTTACAAATCGTGGAATCAACTGACGGGCGCTAATTCGCCCTGGTAATGAATTTGCCTTGGCTGCACCTTTTATCTGAAAATACAGTGACAAAAGACAATAACTTTAATCTGAATGAATTTAACAAATATTTCAATTTTTATAGAAGTTAGAATTTAAAGCAACAATTTAGAAAAATTAATATCATGAAATAATAAATTACTTAAAATGGAATGGGTAAAGTATTAGAAACGGAAAAACAAATATTAATCCATTTTTATGCAAACGCGGTATTAACTTTTATTTATAGTTGCACGGTGCAAATTTGTTGCCTCTTTACGTGCGTATTAAGATGATTCTCAAATGAAAGGTGAAACAACTTGTAAAGCATTTTTTATTTCGATAATTTTTCATTCTGTTAATGCTATTAATAATTGTGTAATTATTTTGTTGAGAAAAGAAGAAATCATCCATTCTTCTATCGTTAAGGGAATTTTTAAATACAAGTCTTTTAGGAATTTTCATTTCATATTGAATCGATCTGGCATCATTTTGTCACAACTTGCCCATATGCTTGACAGCTTGTGGTTGCAATTTAGTTTCCGCGCTTTTTCTTCATTTCAATAAGTCATAAATTTTTTCTGTAGAAAGTCGAAAGAAAATTAATATTGTAAGTTTTACTCGCTTTTGTTGGTAGTAATATTAGTTAAAATGATGAAATAATGTTTTTATTTACCGTATTTTCGTAATAAGAATAAAATCTTTTGCAAAGTTCTAGTGATAATAGAGATGTGTGGGCTTGTAAAAATAAAGCTATTCCGAATTTTTTCAAAGCAATTGTGTGTGCGAGTGTGTTTGTGTGTTTGAATCAACAACAAATTAACTAGGAGTCTCGGCGTGCTGCAATAAACTTTCAAACAATTATGTTCGCACCGACAAAATATATTGCGAACAGCGTATGTTCACGTGTCGATCGCAGGAGCATTTATTTCCACATACATACATATATTGGGTATTAAATGTTCAAAGGGAATTATGTTGAACATGAATTATCAAATATATGGATCACATCTCTGACATGTGCTTTTTCAGGAATTACATACATACATACATTCATGTAGTATATATAAAAGAGCTTGTGTTGTGAAACAATATAGAATTATTTAATTAAAAAAGGTATGTACGGCATAAATAAAAAGTGATTTAGACATAATAAACTAAACGCTATTTATATTTTCAAACCACTCAGAGTATTTTATTCGATTTATGTTCAGTATACAATACGTGTTCCCTGCTTCAAAACATAAGCTTTTGCACATATTTCCTCTGTTCCTAAATGTACTAAGTTTTTTAACCATTATCCCTCTTATGCAAAAACGATTTTTAAAGTTAAAGTTAAAGTGTAAATTAAAACCATACAAAATTTCTAGTTCAACCGGACATTAACCTTAATATAAGGTTGTTCATAGTTATTTTAATATGTACATAAGTAGGTATGTATGTAAAATATAAACACGTCTATGTACATACAAATGTATTCCGATAACTACATTTGATAAGAAATTAAAATTTTTATTTCATGAATCGCAAGACAACAGCATAGTTTGTAAAACTAAATTCCGACGAATTAAATATTTAAAATTTTAATTTGCTGATAGAAAATGTGCCATTGCATTGTATTTTTAGGCATGGTTCTCATTCTTACGTGAAAATAATTTTTTTTAAAATGAAGGAATAAAAATTACTTAATTGCGTTTTCACTTTTAAAAACGGCACACATAACATTAAAAATGAAAGAAGAAATTCGTTCGTGTATTATTTATTTTGAAAACAACAATAAAAGTCAAAAAATTGTTTTTATTTTCAATGTAAATACACGAACCAATTTTTTATTTCGTTTTCTAACAACAGGCAGTAAATTTGCATGGCCGTGACAACGACAACTGTCCTTGTATCAGTTACACTATGTTCACACGGACACCAAAATTCGATATTCGCTCTTCCATTCGTCGATCGTAAAACAATCATAACTGAAAGAGTATGATTCGTTTCTCGTATTCTATTAACAAAAAGATAATAAATATATAAAGTTAATTATTTACATCTATTGATAACCACAGACAGTGTACAAAACACGAAGAACGCTGAAAATAAAGCTGTAGCAGCCTTCGAAAACAGCATGTTGTTCCGTTCTGGGAGTGTTTGGCAGTGTGATTTACAATTTTGTCTTTGATTTAGTTTGTTTCTTATTAACTCTCACATGTAATTTTGACTGAATGTATGTTATCGATCAGCAGAATATTTAAAATTGAAAAAAAATTAACTAATTGCACTTGCATTTTATAGTTTCGCTATGAAGCCGTTTTACATCATTTAAAAATATCCTCCTTCCCATAACCTAATTTCCTAGTTCCAGCACAATGCATCGCATGTGTAGTGCCGGCCAAGAAAAAAAAAAGATATTTTTAATAAATATAGTAGAAAGTGAAATGTACTTTTTGAGAATCTGAATCGAATCCTACAAGTTTTGTAAGAAGTTTGAAATCTTATTGGAATGTCACTTCATTTACTCTGGATTCTGCAGGAAAACTCCAAACAATGAAATTTAAAACCATGTAGTTGAAGTTATAAAAAAAGTTACATAGCCCATTTGGTATAGTCTATGCCAAAATATATTTATCAAGTAGATGCAATATTTATTTTGTTTAAAATTCTAGCGGGATTGTGAAAAACAGTATACTACAATAGCAAAAAAAATTTAGTTTTTATTTATGTATGGCTTAATTGTTTTTAACACTCCTCTCTCAAAATCAAGAAATGAGCATAAAATTTAAGAATACATATTTTGACAATCACCGCACGTAAACATAAATGGGCAAAAAATTCACCAGATTAGTTAAACTAACCGTGAAATAGCCATGCAATACAGAACATGATGCAATAACTAGGTGACATCATGATGCAATACCATATTTGTGGCAATACAGAGAAAATTATTTTGCCCATCACTGTTATATATATATATATATACATGTATATAAATACATATTAAATATAAACAAACAACTTGCTAATTCACCATTAAATAAAATATGTAACAAAAAAACATTATGTATATATATATATATCACCACCACGAAAAACATCTGATTTTACCGGCCGTATGAAGAAAATTTGACGTTTGCTTTGTCAAAATTATAACACAAAAATAACAAAATAAAATGCAGGAAGAAGCAAAAACCAAGAGAGGTGAATTTAAAAATGTGAGCTTTTGCCCTAAATATGTTGAATTACTGTTGCCACCACAATGTCGCTATACATTGCATTCGGCATTTTTATGAGAAAAATGTTTATTTAGCAAATACCTAAACCACTCTCAAATGCTTAATATAGTTTAACGCTGGGCGGCGCTATTTTTTAATATTTCGTAATTTTTTTAAATTGCTAGTTTTTTTTTTTAACAAAAAAAAACAAATTGAAAATTTAATTAATTTAAACGTTAGCTTTTGCGAATTTTTAAACATTTCCGACAACTTAGCGAATCAATCGCGCTTTTTCTTTTCATAAATTTTCTTAATTTTTGGTGGATATCTAGCATGATATTGGTTTATCCAATGCATAAAATGCAAATTAATCGTTTTCTGGTTTGCATCAGCGTAAAATGGAGCAATTAATCCATTTTCTGTTTTGGATCAGTGTGCTTTAGAAATATTTACTTGGAAAAATTCCAGAAAATCATTGTGAAAGAGTAGTTACAAATAGTGGGAGAACATTTGTAAATTCTAGTTTGTTAAAATATCTAAATGAAATAACATTGAGAATTAATTAAAAAATCATTATTAAGTTGCAATCCAATCAGTCTATAAAGAGATATGCCAATTACATACTGATACCAGGCTAACTTTTCTACTTAAAAAAGTGCATATATTCTGCCGACATGTTTATTGAAGACGAATACCAACACAACTGCAAACAGCTTACGGTAATGTTGACTTAAGAAACCAATAGGTACCTACAAAACTGCTAAATATTTATGTAATTAAATGGGTAAATTTTTAATGCAGACAATATTACAGAACGCCTCTTCAAATATTAGAAATGACTTGAGAATACATACAAGATTTTTTTCACCTCAAATAATTAATTATAGAATTTGTGGGCAATCCAGTAGCCATGCGTGTATCACCGTTGTCATCATACCGTCATTATTTTCAACTTACAAATTCTTATACATATATGCTACATCCATATGTACTGCATTGAGCAAAACAAAGGCAACCAAATTCTCTTTTTTTTTAATCTTGAACCAGCATGCAGTGCTTTGTGCTGGAATTAGAAAATAAGGTTATGGGAACGAAGGAGTAGTATTTTTGGACATTTGATTTGAATTTGCGCACGTCAAAGGTGACATGAAAAGGAAAGACCTCTGCAGGGAGTTTATTCCATATACGCCCTGTTTGGCCGAAAAATTAGGTCTCTCTGTCATGCGTGGTGCAATTCGCTGCCAAATCGACCACAAATGGATGCGATATGATTGATGAACGCGTTGTGTGCAGGAATGAACGGGTTTTGGGAACAAGTTCCCTGCTTTCGTTAGCGCACATTCCATTGTAGTAGAGATAGAACAACGAAACACACCCCACATTGTGACGATGCTCAAGAGAGTCAATAGAATTGGCTACCCTACCGTCCCCAATGAGTTTCTTCGCCCTTTTCTGCACATGGTCGAGTATCTTCAAAATAGTGTTTGAAGCACCGGCCCATACATGACAGTTGTATTCCATTTTCGGTCGGATGTTAGCGGTATAAATAGTGAGGAGATTAGATGGAGTACAGTATGTCTTACAGCGTCTTAAAAAGCCGAGGCACTTGAATGCTTCTTTTGAGACCTAGACGATGTGCACAATCCATCCCATCGATCATCACATTGAATCTTCATGCCAAGAACAGCAAGCGCTTCTGATTCCTTAATATTTATACCTCCCATTCTTACAGGTGAAGCAGCATGATCGAGCATGCGTCGGTGTATAAGCATGTAACATGCGATTTTTTGGTAGTTTAAATCGACACTGTTTGCGTGGTCCTAATTCGATATTTCCGTGAGGCCTCAGTGCCGCGATCATACTCGATGTTGGCCTACGACCAAATGAATATGAGTGACAAATGCCGCAGTAATCTGCAAAATAGTGGATAGGGTTGGAAGTTGGACATAGGAGGTCATTTAGAAAGATAAGAATAGGGCATTTAGTTATTTATTAAGTCCATGGTACATATGTATATATTTATGTTCTCTCTATCGGCTTACTTCTGTTGAAATATACACTTATTGTTTAATTTATTAGATTTTCTGAATATTTATCAGGAGCCAGGCCATGAGTTCTTAATGTAATAAAGAATAATTATTGAATGATATTAACTAAATTACCTATAAATCATACAGACCCATAAATCTCAGTTAATTTTTCCTTAAGTCAATGGAGGAGATATTGGATCGATACATAAGGGAAAACAACCTGGTGAATTTCCCACTGCACCGGTTTCAATTTGCCCCTTCAACGGGGTAAATCGACTGTGACTGCGATACATAGTCTTCTTACTAATATTGAAAATGCTATCGAGTCCAAACAAATAGCTGTGTGTGTGTGTTATTATTGACATTTTGGTAGCTTTCCTTTCTTGCCCTTCTATTGAAAGAAGTGCCTGGTACTATCATCACATGGTCTAGGACGGTCACCATTGAATTGGTAGATACGACTATGTATATCAAGGCCACAAGAGGTTGCTCTCAGGAGGGGTTCTATTACCTATTCTGTGGACTGTCGTTACAGATGAACTGCTCCACTAGCTGAACGAATTAAGTTTTTCCACTTACGGCTATGGCGATAATCTTGTAGTGTATATGAGGGGCTGGGATGTCGGACCACATGCAACAAGCCCTAAATGTGAGAAACGACTGGTGTACGTATAAGGGGCTTTCCATTAACCCATCTAAGACGACTAGTGCCGTGTTCTGGATGGAAAAAAATTACAATTCTCCGGTGAGTCGAGCTTTTTGGGCACGCTAAAGGAAGGCATTCTCTTCTTCTGCGAGACTCTAGGACTTGGGCTCTGAATCACAAAATGACCTGTCGGACGTTCTATTCGGTGTTGTAACCCATACGTCTTTGGTGTGCTGGCCGAATGCCATGCAGAGCAGGGCTAGGAACGTGTTGGCATCTTATTGAAGTTGTTCAAAACTTCGTGCTACAAGTTTTTGAAATTAATTTACTTTCTATTCTTTGTTTGCAAAATTATTTTGTCCACACACACTCAGTATTCTACACATTTTTTTATTTATGGATTTTTTTTTCATTCCGCCATGAATTTGAAGGTGGTGCATACACTAATATTCCCACGCAATTATTTTTCATAACTCTACAAGAACATCAAAAGTTTCATTTAATAGCCAACCAATGATGCCACCTGTTGGTGTATGCTTGACTCTAGCAAACGAACAGGAAGGAACGAATTTCCCCAACATTTCAATCCAATTTAATAAATTTTAAAAACAATTCTGTAATTATAGAGGTTGAATTGGCATTCGATGAGTGCACAAGCAAGCCAAACACTATAATTATTTGTTCTAAATTGTAACATTCGTTTTAAATTGCTGAAACTTTTCGATTGCAAACGAAGGGAGAATATAAATTAAAAAAGGAAAAATTATTTAATATTTTCGATTTGTTTGGCATACGCTTGAAGGGATTGCCGCCATACTTACATATCAATACAGCAACATGGAAACAAGTATATCATACAATTTTAACTGAAATATAGACAATTTTGAACTGTAGCTTAGAAACAAAAGCTGCCGAAAATGTAAGGATTGTCAGATATTACGATATTGTAACATATGGCAATATACTACAATGAAAAATTGCCATCTAAATGTAAATTGTCAGTTTAGACTATTGTAAGAAAACCATACAATTTCATTGTCACACAGTTGTCCGACAATAACTTTATCTGCCTTTATTGCATTATTTACGTGCAGGAGGTCCTGCGACATAGACCTAAGGGTCTATATACTGATATATGGCGCACTGGTTTGATTTTGGTTCGTGAATTGCGGGTTTCTCTGGGCGAGATGGCGATACATTCGAACTTTGAGCTGGTCTGTGTGCCGGGGCACGGCGGTGTGCTCAGGAACCAGTTGGCGGATGGGCTGGCCAAGGAGGGGCTCGTCTGCCTGACGGACACATCAATGTATATGTTGGTATACTGCAGGATGCAGTTGGTGCGGTAGCTCTACCGGGACTGCGCAGGCTTGGTGGTGGAACGAGACCACAAGCTCCATTTCCAGGATGTCTTGGCATCGGTACGACTTCGGTCGGACCGCCGGACTCAGGGAACTGCCGAGGGACCGAATTCGGATGACGGTGGCTGTGCTGACGGGCCACTGTAAAGTTGGTCTGCACGCCAGGAGATTGGGTCTGCCGTATAACGATTTCTGCAGGAGCTGTCGTGTTGAAGAGGAGGACGAGAAGGTTGAGCACTTGCTATGTCACTGTCGCTCTCTCGCCGTTGGGCGTGCATCTGCGTAGGGGTTTCCCCTTCCTGCGGGCTCTTGCGGTGGCGTCGGAGCGCGAGGTGAGGGGTATAAGCTTTTTTATCCGGGACCCGGGACGGTTTGGGACCGGTGAAACGGGATGAGGACTGATTCCGCTCGGGCAACACAAGGCGACCCAGGAGGACCCAAGTGAGCTGATTCCCTTTGGAACTTGGCGGCCTGCTAACCTAACCTAACCTAATTTTATCTGCCAACAAAGATTGTCAGTTCACACGGTTGTCAGATTATTGTATGGCAAAAGTTGACAGATTCGATGTTAAACATTGTCTCTTAATAGTTATGTGAAGCGTTGCCAATAGAAATATTTATCTGACAATTGTGTTGTTTGACAATAACACATGACCGTACAATATCTGGCAATTAGCTGATAATGGAAATGGCGGGTGTTCTCAGGGTTGTCAGATACCTGACAATATTATTGTTGTACTGACCATGCTTTTTGTGACAATCTTGACTGATACAAATTGTCAGTTCACACGGTTGTTAAACATTTTATGACAATTTTTCTGACAATATTGTAATATCGTGTGTCCATAGAATTAACCACATAACGAATCACTATTTATTACAATATTGTTGAATGTTTAAATAATAAAATTCAATGTAGGTGGCTTTAACAAGATCAATTGAGAACAATTTGACTGTAATTGACCGAATGATTAATACTTACATTTTAATAAAAAAAAAAACAAAAAGATCTATTAACTTCACTAAACACTGTCTGTCACTTGAATAGTGCACGGACTTTTTTATATAGAAAAGATTATTCCGTCAAGTTGTTTTTGCTTTTAGTGTCATAGGGTTAGCAAAAATTACAGCACAAATGGCGACACATTTCTATCTTGCGGTTATATTACATTATAAATTCGAACGGATTGTATCGGGTAATTCTTTTGCTATTTGGTTTTTCACTATCTTCCAACTCTGCTTTGGCATGTCTTTGATTTATAGCAGTGTTGTAGCGTCTCTGATGTAAAGGAGACGTATTTAATTTTTAAGCTTCGGCTTCGTGCCCCGGCCTTAAGGCACACGTCTTCACAAATTTTTCGCTTTCTATTTTTAAAAATGGCGACTTTTATTAAAGAAATTCAAAAGGCTGATTTTACTAAGCTTTCAAAATTAATACATTTCGTGGTGTTGAGAAATAATAAAACAATGGAAAAATGCTAACAGCTTAATCTTTTTGAGACATAATTTTGAACTCAGCATTTTATTTGCAGGATATTGTGAAAAAAATTATTTTTGTAACCACAACACTTTTCATTTCATTAACACGTTCGCTGCCGCCGAATATTAAATAAAAATTTACAACAGTGTGCCAAAAAGTTTTTTTTGTTTAAAAGTGTATGTCAAGTCTTAGTGAACCCCAAGAAACACGGAGGCTTGATTTCAAATTGAGAGTGATTTGAAATGAATTGTTTACATTTATTTTTTCCTTAAGTGTTGCCACATTTATTTTAAACTTGAGAATGCCACTCAAAACCAAATTGATAAAACATTGGTTGTCAAGCGTTTATATTCAAATCAATCTCAATTTGAATTCAAATCTTAATATCAAACCTTTTAAAAAGGCTTCAATATAATGCTTGATTTCAATTGATAAAGTGATTTTATATCAAAGGTTTGACTACGTGTTTGTTGGGACCGTTCTGTGTCTTTAGTTTCACGCACTCAAGTGTTACAGAAGAACAATGGTGCCATGTGACTGACCCACCGGTGGTCACACTGATGTTTTCGAGGTTTTTATACATTTTGATCTCATCTCATCAGGTTTTGATTTCATAAAAAGAAGATAAAATGTACTCAAAATGGCGAACAACAATTCTGGAATATTTCCAATCCTTTTTATGGAAACCGATATGGAAGCAAAGGCTCCGACACTGATCAAGTCGATTCTTAGTAATTGCGAATGAAATCCTGCATTTTGTTTGAAATGTTCTACCACTCTCAAAAGTAAACACACACAGGCTACATGTATGCTTTATTGCTTTTGCAACGCTCTCTCAAAATAAAGGGAATGAGTAAAACTGTTAATTGCGCGCTCTCTCAAATTAAACAAATTAATAAAATGTAAACGAATTTTGACAGTCAAGTATGAAATACTTGTAAAACACATGACGAGTTGCACAGACCTAATAAATAGAGCTTGGTGCCAATGAAGAGAAGAAAAGCGTTTGGTTCGCAGGCCATGGTGAAAACAGTCATACAGATAATAGTATTTAGTGTGTGACCCACTGGTGGTGCATATGGCCTCACATGGCAGCGAACGTTTGAAATTTTTTTTTTTTTGTCTCCTGTAAAATTTTACATTTTAGGCGACGATATATATGTAACCAAAATTACGATAATCGTTAAAAATAATTTTTATTAGAATCCATAAATTTGAATGGTTAAATAAATAACCTTTTCGTCATTTCTCTTATAAATGTTACGTTAATTTAACATATGAAAGGCGTCCTATTTATGTGGCGTGTAGTGTATGGACAAGCTCTCTCTCTCTCTCTACCCACTGTCTGTCTCCTGACTCGAAAACTTCTCCTGTTGCGCAAATGCAAATGCAAAATAAATAAAATACAGTAAAACAAAAACAAACAACAAACAGTTGGTGGTGTCAACATCAATGTTTTGATGAATCGTTTTTTAAAAGATCTTCTAAAATATTTTATTAATGATCTTAGAACGAACCAACTGAGAGCATCTTCTGTGTTCTTTTAATCTGTTTGAGGCACTTGTGTCATAGAACGCATTATTGTCATGAATTGGCTTTTTTCCCTTAATTGCAAAAGGAATTTCTTGTGGTTTTATTACTCGTATTGGCGGCAGGCAGTACAACAAATTTACAAAAAATAAAAATTAGTGTTGTTAAAACTATTTGTCAAACAAGAAATAAAATTTAAATCCATCATCAGTGTCAGGTTTTTTAATCTTAAAACTGTTGGTTTATTTTATTTTTTTAATGTTTAAAATCGGAAAAAGGATCACTGTTACAATATACTCGTATTTGAAAAGATCAAAAAACAATTTATCTTCCAGTATTTAAAAGCGCTTCTTTTGATATTTTTTTTATTTTTTTTTAATTGGAATTGGTTTTTATGTTAAAATCGAATGTTTTGTAATTTTAATTTTAGATCATTTGATTGGCCATTAGATATGTTTTTAAAAGGGATCTTTGATCACACCTTGTAGTGTTGTTTAATTTTATTAATTATTTCTTCTTTTTTTTTCAAGGAAAACACTTGTTTCGTTGTGTGTTTAAACGTCAATGTTTATCGTTGCTGCTCTTAACGTCAGAATCTTAAGGATGTCATACTAATCCAAATTAATGATTGACAATTATTTGATAATGCCAAAATGCAGAGTGACCCAAAAAGAGCGAATATGTTGGAATTCTTTATAACTTTTCTATTATGAGTTATTTTTTTTGTAAGGAAGATTTGGGGAATTTAAAATGGAACAGTACACAATGGAACAACGTGAAAAAACCTTTAAACTTTATTTCTCAAAAAATCATGATTTTAATTATGAGCGACGAAGCCCATTTCCAATTGAATGGATTCGTCAATAGGCAAAAAGGGCTACGGAAAATCCAAATTACCCCGGTAGCCTTGTGAGTAGTGTGTTAGTTTATCAGGTTAGTTATCTAGGTTCGATTCCTAGCAAAAACTCTATTCTGTATCACTACAGCACGTGAAAGTTTTTTCACAACAGGTATTACAATGGGATCATAATAAATTGGACCCAAGTGCGCTGGGATCTTTCTTTACCTTTACATCCAGCAACCAGCCGACCCGGCCTAACCTAACCTACGGAATATCCAAGAGTAGTTCAACAGCGAGAATTACACTCACTTAAGTGTACCCTTTGGTGCGGTGTTTCGTCAGAAAGGATAAGTGGCCCATATTTTTTTGTTTTAAATGAACACGACGTCGCCGTTTCCATCACTGGTGTTATATTTCGGACAATGTTTGGAAAACTTTTTAAGGTCAGCGGTGGAAAACTATTCGCATGTATGGTTCCAACAGAATGGAGCCACAGCGCAAAATGCGAGGGACACAAATGCTCTTTGAACTCAAACCCCCTCGGTCATTTTGGGCCACCCTGTATTTGAATTTTATTTATTTGTTTTATGTTTGTGGAAAATTATTTAAATTTCGAGTCTTTACTTTTTCAAGATGATAGAAAATGGCATTGATTTCTGGACCAGCTAAAAAAATGTTTGCGGCACAGGGATTGCTAAAGTGCACTTCGATTGGGAAAGTATTTGAGGATATAATCGTTACTAATTTTATGGTCCAAGACTTAAGCTGTGTTCACATTACATGTATTTTTCATATAGAATGTCTCTTTTTTACATGGTAAATTTTTACATTCAGTCTAGACACCTTTAAACAATCGCATGGGTCTACTACGTCTCTACGTGCAGTACATACGACACTTTTGATTCCATTTTCAAGTGACAAAGCATCTGACATCAGCTGTTTTGCAAGGGAATTGTGTTTGTGGTTCGGCAAAAATATACAGATGTATGTTAAAACTAGGCATGTAGCTGAATCGATATATCGCACAGAAAAAAGTAAAATCAAGGTTCAATTAAAAATACGAAGATTCAATAAAATTAATAATTGAATTTCACGAACACGAAAAACGCAAAATGAATTAACATTTTTAATTGAAAAAAATTTAAAAATTTGCCCATTCTTGAGAGAACACCAAAATCAATTAAAACAAACGTCAATTCAATTAAATTATTAATTGAGAAAAAAAATTTTATGAGCGACGACTTAATTAGGAAGCATTTAATTATTATTTTTGCGTTTTTGCGGAGATACTTCCGGTTTGCCGATATTCAATATGCGTATCGGTATCGACTTAAAATCAGGAAAGATCACTGCGGTAGTCCATCCCGTATACGTGCTGTTCGGCCAAAAAACGAATTTTCTCTGTAATGCGCAGTGCGATTCACTGCCAAGTCCACCACAAATGGATGTGCTCCTATTGATGAACGCGTCGTGCGCGTGAATGACCGGGTTTCGGGAACGAGTTTCCTGATTTCATCAGAACACATCCCATTGTGGTAACGATAGAACAACGAAACGCCCCCCACGTTGCGACAATGCTCAAGAGAGTCAATAGAGTTGGCTACCCTACAGTCTGTCTTGGGCAATAATAGAACATTAACTAAAATTTTTTAATATGAAATTAAAAAACATTTTCTTCTTAAAGTCTTTGTGCATTTTTATGTGCGTTAAATAAATTGAAACCAAACAAAAAAAAATCATTTTCCTTACATTAATTTTATTTAGAACAACTTCTACACAGGATATTTTAGCAGGTAAATAGATATTTAATAAGACGATCAGTGACGTAACACCATCTGGGGTGTCATCATAAAAGCTTCACGTCGTATACGCCATCACACAAGACGCTCGAAAAATGCATTCGCAGTTAAATTGCTTTTGCACTTAATTGATTTTATAAAATTATAGTTGACACATTTACGTAACATGCATAAATATCACATATTTAGACTACTGCAAGAAATCATAATTTTTACGGAAAAAATCTTCAAATCGTCAAATGCAGATAAATCGTGAAATCTAGCAGCCATGCTGGGTACACAATTGCGACGATCGACGACTTTTTCGTTGCGAATTTTCGTTATCAGAAATAAAACATATTTGTGCATATGAAAATTGATGAAATTCGTCGTGCGTAACGAACTCTGCGATTGATTTATTTCGATTTCATACGTCGACCAACGACGAACAAATTAGTATAGCGTTACCGTTTTTAATTTTATTTTTCAAATATATCAGTAAATGAAGTTGATTTTATTTTATTAATAATTGTTTAGTTTTTACATTAAATAAATCACATATCGTCAGGGAATGAGTTCTCTGATTTCATCAGAACACATCCCTTTGTAGTAACGATAGAACAACGAAATGCAGCCAACGTTGCGACAATGCTCAAGAGAGTAAATAGAGTTGACTACACTACTGTCTCCTATTAGTTTTTGTTCGCTCTATCCTGCCAATGATGCTACACAATACAACCTCATAACGTATAGACGATAAAAAAAATAAGTATGATGCGTATTACATACATTAAAATAATAATTTTGTGATATTTTGCTCCATTGCTTTCAATCTGACAGGGTTTTAAAAATGATATAAAAGTAAATTATGCTTAAAAAATATTAAAGAGAATATTTAGAGCAAAAAATAGTGAAAAATCTTTTCGTTTCAATTTTGCCATTATTTTAATCTCCATTCAGCATTAAATTTCGTTAAAGTTACCAACACACTGCTGCCCGCCATTGATGTACTTATGTACTTGAATGACTCGAATAATTTATGAGTACTATGAGTATTTGCTTAAACCTTATAAGCCGTACGTGGGTGATTTATCAGTCATGCAGATGGAGAAATGGTATGAGTACGATGTCGATGTGTGATTCATACTTACTGCTACTTCTGCTCATAAATCAAAGTTTAGCAGTTACGTTTGAGGGTGCGCCGATAGTGTAGTGAGTAGTCTAGCTAGTTCGTTGGTTTGCGCGTTCTACGTTCGTTTCCTAGCAGAGACTCTGGTCTGTATCAATACAACAGTTGAAAGTTATTTCACAACAGGTATCACACTGCGGCCATAATAAATTGGATCCAATTGGACTGGGACCATTCTTTATCTTTACATTGAGCAACCTGCCGACCTAACCTAACTTATATTTGAATACGTACATATTTGGTTACTAACAGTAACAATTTCGGCAGAGGTTAAATATTTCCGCCAGCACACTGTTTATCTTCGCCGATGTTTCATTACATATTTGTGTTTTCTTTTCAATGAAAAGTGCATTGCATTTCTTGCACAATTTTGTCCAATACATTTAAAACACTTGCACTTTATTGTACCGCTTTAAAGATAATTGAAAGCACTTTAAACAGAACAATAAAGTGCAAATATTTTTTAAAAATAAAGTGAAAAATGCTATGCACTTTTCGAGAATCCAAATCACTATCATCATATTCGTACTCAGTTGTACAGTTGTACAGTTGCCCAATAAAGTCTACATACAGCGCCAATATTTACGTTTTCTTTTTATTTAAAAAGAATTATTTAAATTTAAGCTAAACAAATATTTTTCTTTTCCAAATAAAACATAAAAACAACAAAAATTCATTTAATTTTTTGCTTAAAATAAAGTAATAAAATAAAAACGTAATGCAGTCTTAAAATATGTCACAAAAAAGTGTACCTACAGCTTATATTAGACTTTGTGTTTGCTAGATTTTAATGAAAATAACTTTAAACTAATATTTTGTAGCAATGATTGTATGCGTCTAGGCATTGATGAAACCAATTTTTCTGTTATATCTGATCCAATTTTTTGTCACTCCTCCGTTAGTGCTTTTTTTTAGGTCATCTTTGTTAGATATTTTATTTTATTTGTCGCACTCGTCTGTCCAATTCATCCCATAAATTTTCAATTGGATTCATAGCCGGCGATTGAGGAGGAGAAGAATGTAACTGTTTGGGGACATTATAGAGAAGCCATTCCCTTACAACGAGACATGATCTCTGTTTAGGATCGATATCCTATTGGAAGATCTATTTGCCAGAAAGACCCATGTTGCTGGCGGACGTCTTCAAATTTGCCTTCAGAAGATTCAAATAAACATGACGTTCCATTGTAGTGTCAATAAATACGAAATTTCCTACACCAGCAAAGGACACACACCCCACAAACCATTACAGATCCTCATTTTTATTTTATTACTTTATTTTAAGCGAAAAAATAAAAGATTATTTGTTGTTTTTATATATGTTTTGTTTTGGAAAATAAAAATATTTGTTTAGTAATTCTTCTAGTTTTTTTTACCTCTTTTTATATTAATAACACTAATTATTTAAGCTGTAGGTCTTTTTTAATATATTTAATATTTATTTTGATTCGATATTTCGCTACTCCTTTGGTATAGCTTCTTCAGGAAAATTCGTTTTTGTTTGTAATGAAAAAATATTTTTTTAAAATTCACAATACAGAAAAAGTTCTTGTCAATAAAAATTCAAAATAAAAATATTAACAGCCATATTCATAAAAATATATTCTGGATTTGAAATTGGTATAAATATTCGATTTTGTATTGAAATTTGTTTTTGGAGTAGCGAAATATCGAATAAACATAAACATTACATATATTAAAAAAGACATAGCTTAAATAATTAGTGTTATTAATATTTGTTTAGCTTAAATTTAAATAATTCTTTTGAAATGAAAAGAAAACTTAAATATTGGCGCTGTATGTAACTTTATTGGGCAACTGTATGTGCGAGTATGTATACTAAAATTTTTTTTAGTCCAATAATTTTCTTGTCGCAACTGAAACAGTGAACTTTGAATACGAAATTAATAACAATTTTAGTTATTGGTTCACTAGACCAAGACGAAAGATAAATTAATGAAATTTACAGCCAGCTTCTCTAACTGCGAATGAAGATTTTTCATTCCAGCTTTGTAAAACAATAAAAAAAATGTGATTGTGTTTGTGTTTGTTTCCAATTACAATTATGTTATTCGAAAGCAATTACCGACCGAATTTCGAGGAAAACACAGTTTAATTAAAACTTTTACAGTATGGGGTACCCTCATTTTCGGAAAAATGATGGTTGTGTACACAATCATACATACATACATACATACATACATACATATGCATGCTCACATACCCATACAAATGTACATATGAAGGTATTATGTGCAGCTAAAGTATATAAGAAAAACCACCCTTCCACATGCGCACGACTGTAAGTGAGACTAAAACATGATATCAATTCACATTGTTATTCCCAAGTATTTGCCAAAAAAAAAAAAAAAAAAAGAGAAAAGAGAAATAATTGGGGTGACGTGTTCGATAAAAAATGTAATGCTGTGCAACAATTTTGCTGCTTTTTAAATTTTTTGTGTTTTCGTCCTTGTCTTACAACTAACGGTGGTGCATGTTCCATTAAGATGAGAAATATTCACCAGTATTGGGCATCTAATAAACAATCAATCGCACGTACTAACAACGGCGGCAGCAACAGCAGCTTCAAACATCAGTGGTGTGTAACACCAATGATGCCGCCGAGCCGCCTTTTTGTACCACAAACTTAACTGTTCGTCTAAGCAATATAATATTTAGCCATATTTTATTTTCTGCTGACTAATCGCCGGGTAGCATAGGCGTGGTTCTATTCCGAATGATTGATTACTTGACTTTTTGTATAATTTTCGTGTTGTTGTTGTTATTATTATTCTTCTTTGTTTTTTAATTTTCTTTTTGATGTGCAGCAAGCAGTACATGAAGTTGTTCGATTTTTCCTCATTTTAAAAGCCGCTTGTTTTTCTTTTTCGCTTTCTTTCTTCCTATAAAATGCCAAGGAATGTATGATTTTTCTCTACGCACGCACAAAAACTTTCATATGGTTTTAATGTAACTTTAATAACCTGCAAGTATGTAAAGGGTGTTTTTTTTTAGCTGTATGACAACTGTCGACATCGATAATTATGGTTTGACAGCTGAGAATGTCAAAATATGTTCTCATCATGAATTGTGGAAAATTTATTTGAAAAAAAAAATTTGTTCGCGAAGTTCATAGAGCACTTCGTCCATACGGTCCACATAATCGCTCTAGTAAGCAATGTTGGTCAAAATTTTCTTTTCTAAAAACCTTCATTTAGTTTGTTTAATTAAGTTTTAGCCTATTAACTAATTTCTTACAGTCTTAGGGCCTATTTCTGATTTAAGAAAGAACGCTTTCATTCGCATTCTATGAGAAAGAACATTGATTTCGATTTCTCTACACACTTTCTATGCGAACAGTGACTCGATCTAGAACTCGAATGAAAACGTAAGTGTTTTCATATAAAATCCGATTTCTCTGTTAAGAACGTGTGCGAATGAAATGTCAAAATCACTCACTTTTGGTTTTGCTTTCGTAAGAGAATTTACATACGAGTATACATACTTGTAAATAAAAAAAGAAGAATAAAAAATCTAAGTACAATAAAAAAGTATTTACAAATGGATAACAAGTGGTAAGTATAAACTATTCATATGATATACATATGAATGTATGTATTTAACAATTGTTTTTTCAGTTTAAAGAAGTCAACAATGCAGCAACTGAAACACTTTTATAAAATTAAAACAAAAAACACAAAATTTACAAATATTTTTTTAAATTTTCTCACCCTTTTATTTATTGATACTTTCCACCAGCTGATCACACTTACACGCAGTTGTATTAGCTTTAGAATAACTTCGTAGTATTTTTTAATACTTTTAACAGAAATATAATAATTTATGATCTGGCATTGCTTCTACTTATTAAAACGTAAGATACCAAAATTGACATACGTAACTTACTGCGAAAGAAAGTGAGTGCCAATGAGAAATCCAAATTGATTCGAATTCGAGCGAGTGCTTTTCGTTCGCTTAAGTTATCTTTCTTAGCTCAGAAATAGGCTGTTATATATACATTAAAAAAATATCATCAAAAATAATGATAAAAAAGCGTAATAATAAGTATTGAATTATAAATATAACAAGTATAACATTAAAATAAAGGATACCAATACACTCATTAATAAAATCAATTAAGTGCAGAAACAATTTAACTGCGAATGCATTTTTCGAGCGTCGTGTGTGATGGCGTATACGACGTGAAGATTTTATGATGACAACCCAAATGGTGTTACGTCACCGATCGTCTTATTAAAAATCGATTTACCTGCTAAAATATCCTCTGTAGGAGTTCTAAATAAAATTAAAGAAAGGAAAATTATTTTTTTTTGTTTGTTTTCAGTTTATTCAACGCACATAAAAGTGCACAAAGACTTTAAGAAGAACATTTTTTTAATTTCATATTAAAAACTTTTAGCTAATGCTCTATTATAGTCCAAGACAGACATTAGGGTGGCCAACACTATTGACTCTCTTGAGCATCGTCGCAACGTGGGGTGCATTTCGTTGTTCTATCGTTACTATAATGGGATGTGTTCTGATGTAATCAGGGAACTCGTTCCCGAAACCCGGTCATGCACGCGCACGACGCGTTCATCATTAAGAGCGCATCCATTTGTGGTCGACTTGGCAGCGAATCGCACTACGCATTACACAGAAAATTCATTTTTTGGCCGAACAGCACGTATGGGGTATAGACTGCCCGTAGAGGTCTTTCCTGTCACGTTTGACGTGGGAAGATTTAAATCAAATGTAAATAAACACTACTCCCTCTCTCCTCTCTCCCAAAACCTTATTTCCTAGTTCCGGCACAATGCAGCGCATGTATAGGCATCATCCCCTGAGTGCCAGTCCAAGAAAAAAAAAAGTACGATATGTGAACAAATGAGATCATAAATTGTGTTTTCCCTGGGCTTCGCGTAAATTAATACACAATGGATATGAATTGTGGTTTGTTATTTTCTTATTGCTTCTTCATAAATATAAAAAATTTCTTTAAAATAAACATTTTGCATTGTCCAAATTTTTTTGACGATTTTTTCAAAGCTGAAATGACGATTTTTTTTTATTTTATCGGCATTTTGACGATGCTTGAAGAAATTTATCTGGGAGCCCTGGTTCCCAGCATGATCCTTTCTATTCGGCAAACAATTACGTGGAATAGTACGAGTGGACATTGTGCTGAACACGGCATCAGCTGCGGTGGCGCACTGTTGATAGTATAGGGATGGTCAAGTGGTTCGTTTTTCATGGGAGCACACAAAATATCTTTTAGCTGGAGGTGTATGCCTTCGAATACCGAGTATAAACATACCGAGAAAATTGAAAGCCGGTAATGATGAATTGATTGAGTCGCCAAATTCAAAAAATCATTCCAAAACGCAGACATACGCACACATCTATACAAAATTTTTTTAGATATGAATTTTAAAATCAAATTCTTTTGCGAGATCTAGGTTTTGCTATTCCCAGCACAACGGTAAGCAATTATTGAGCCGCCCTCGTATATTGCGTTTAAAGCCAGTAATAGCCTACTTTTGGAAATATCCTTCATACTTTCCTTCTTTTTATTCATGTGATATTTTCATTAAAGATTTCTTTTCAAAATGAAAAATATCATTTGACAGTTAAACAAAATAAGAGAAAACAAAATGGTTCAAAATAACTTTTAACAAAAAAAAAGGCTCAATTGGCTTCTTTTGAAATAATAAAAAGCTGAAAAAAAAAATTCATTTAAAATTTCTTCTTAATTTTTTTTTTTTTTTACAATATTTTTCGATGATGGCTGGGCTTGAAAACATTTTAATTAAGTCATTTGTGTGCGCACTAATACATGGGAGAGACAAAGAAAAACATAAAACTACCAACTGTCATTGTGACATTGTGAGTTTGTTGTTGAAATTTTATGTAATGTCATGCTAAAGCTGTCAGCTATTTTAATTTTTTTTTTTAATTTTGTATTGTGTCTTTTTTGTAATTCTTTCAAAATAGTTTCGTTTTACATGTATTCAAATATTTAATTATGCTATTTGTTCTGTCTGCTGCTGTCTTTACCGTTGAATATTTAAGAAACGCTTCAGCTGTTTGAACACTTTTAATAGAATAAAATGTCACAAAAAACATTATACAAATCTAGTATCTCGAGTTATTAGAAAGACAAGTGTTTTACATAAAACATTACAAACAATTAAGGCGTGGTCCACGATATGCCATTTAACTGTTTTCATTAAAGAAATACGAAATGCAAAAACCTTGATTGTAACGAATACATTTTCTAATTTTTTTTTTATCTTGGACCAGTACTCAGGGAATGTCCCCCAACACATGAGATGCATTATGCTGGAACTAGGAAATGCGGCTATGCGAAAGAGGATAGAATGATTGGAATTTTCCCATGTCAAAAGTGACCGGAAAGACCTTTGCAGGGTTTTATGCCACATACGCGCTGTTCGGCCGAAAAATGAGTTCCCTCTCAAATGGATGTGCCCTTAATGATGAATGCGTTGTTCGCAGGAATGAACTGGTTTCAGGAACAAGTTCCCTGATTTCATTAGAGCACATTCCATTAAATTAAAGATGGAATAACGAACCACACCCCACATTGCGACGATGTTCGAGGGAGTCAATAGAGTTGGCTAGGGTTACCGCCCCCCAATGGGTTTCCTCGCTCTCTCCTGTACGCGGTGGAGTATCTTCAAAATAGTCTTTGAAGCACCGGTCCATGCATGAGAGTTGTATTCGGTCGGATTCAGGCGGTATAAATAGTAAGGAGATCAGATGGGGTGAAGTATGTCTTACACCGTCTTAAAAAGCCGAGGCAGTTGAATGCTTCTTTTGAGACCTGAAAGATGTTTTAGATGTTATAGTTTTTTGGGCCTGAAATCTATTTACGTACTAAATATTTTACATGCACTTGGCGCAAGAAGAATTTTTTTTTTTGTTTAGCAAAATTTCTCACCTTTACGAACTTCAGACACCATTTTGCGATTTGAAATTGTAATTTGCAGTTTCATTCAAATTGGTATTTTTGACCACAAGAGCAAAACTTTGTTTTTTTTTTCACTCGGAAAACTCGTTCTTTCGCGTACTGCCCCATTTTTATTAACCTAAAACTGTCAGCTGAATGTTGAATGTTGAACATCAGTCAAATGCAACATCCTGCAGCCGTCCTCAATGTTTGACATTGCAAACCTTTTAAAAAGAGTCTTTCAATAAAAAAAAAATTTACAACTTGAGTTAATTTTGTTTTTTTTATTGTTTTCATAAAATTTTAAATAACATTTTTGCCAAAATAATTTTCTGCCACATCATGCCACCATAAAGTAAGTCTCAAATTAAGCCATAAATTATGCATTATTAACACCGTTGGTACACAGAAGAAAACCTTCCGTCAAGGCATCGCAGACCAAAACTAAATTTTACAACAATTGTTTTCCAAACCGTTCTTACTTCTTGAACAAACAAAACAGAAATCGACATTTTAATCCTTTGACAAGTCAACAACTTAACAAAAGATCAAGACAACAAAATTCCTCTAAAAGAAAACAAGCAAAATTAAAGGGGAAGAGTAAGAAAAATACGAGATTATGACAAGATAAAAATGCGAGAGAACAATGGTTAGTGAGAGAGAAAAAAAAGGAAGTTTTATAGAAACAGGTACAGGATGAGTATTTTATGAGGAATTTTGCACAAAAGACGACAGATAATCGCAGCCATTAGTGGGATGAGCCATAAAAATGAATTTTAAGCGAGTAAATATGTTGCAGAGAAAAATTAAAAAAAAAAGAAACTATTTTTGGAAAATCCGAAACAAGTTGAAACAGCCCAAAGAAAAAAAAAAACAGCAGTAAGAACACATTTAAATGAATCATGTTTGATTATGAAATTTCTTGTCCGATGATAAGATTTAAATCAAGTGGAATAATTCTGTTCTGTTGAGTTTGACTTTAGTGTCCAATAACCATCAAAATGTAGTGCTCTACCAGAAGTAGATCAGCAAGCGGCTCTTTCAAGCCATCCAAAGTACAAGCACACAGAAAAATTTAATTTTCAAAAGCATCAAAAGTCATGTAAAAACAATAATTGTATTTGTATCATGCCTAAATACAAATATTCTGTTATATTTTTGAAAGAAACCAGCTGATACCTATTCTTATGAACAGCGAAGCCATCTTGACAAATGAACTTGCTTTTAAATTGCTCAAAACCTGCGGCCAGCCTACGTCACAGCTATCAATACCCATGAATTTTGAGAAGCTGTATGTGTAAAAAATTTGAAAGCAAAAGTTGAACGTGTGGCTGCAGTGTAAGTTCGGGCTAGAATTGAATTATCAGCTGTTTTTTTATTTACATATGAAACTGAGAAATTAATCAGAAAATTTGCAAAGAAACGAAAAAAGTTTTTAGTTAAAAAATTAAAAGAAAAATAAAAAATTGGAAGAATTTTCAAATAAATTTGAAGTTGTAAGTACATACGAGATCTGTTCAAAAGAAAAGGTGAAATTTAATTTTTTTTGAAAAGTATTTATTTATTCCTTATCTCCTTCAAAGTAATCCCCCTCAGATATAATGCACGTATGCCAGCGCTTCTTCCAATCCTCGAAAATCCGCTCTTCTGTATGGCCATCAGCTCGTTCTAATCAATTGTGGTAAATCGCCTTCCTTTCATTGGTCTCTTCAGTTTTGGGAATAGGAAAAAGTCGCAGGGAGCCAAATCTGGTGAATACGGTGTGTGCTTGAGGCATGATTAGGGTGTTGTTTATGGCCAAAAAATCACGAACAGGCATTGATGTGTTAGCTGGTAAATTATCGTGATGCAGAATCCATGATTTTTTTCACAATTCCGATCGTTTGAGCCGTAATGCTTCACGCAAACGATGCATAACTTCCTTGTACTATTCCTTATTAACCGTACGACCTGTTGGCAAGAACTCATGATGATCCACGCCATTGTAATCGAAGCAAACAAAATTCGCCTTTTTTTTTGAACAAACCTCGTATATTTGTGCATATTTATCACTTTCATTAATAAAAAATGGCTTTTACCTTTTTTCAGTTTATTTTCATTCACTTTTTACAGCTGTTGCCAGTGCTGCAAATGTTTTGCTTCTAAAATATTATGCATTTTAAGCGTCTAAAATCACTAAAATAAAACTTATTTAGGAAGGAAGTAGCACTAGTATTTCAATATGTGCAATTGTGCTTTTCTGCGTTCCAGAAATTTTCGCCAACTGTGTCACATTTAGAGAGCAATTTTCTTTTTATTCTCAAAAGTTCAGGCACTTTTGTTATGCACCTGGAACAGCCCTAATATTTACAGAACAAAAAAAAAAGCACAACGAAATACAAATAAAAGAAAATGTCAAAATTTATATGCAACCAACTTCAAGTATAAGAAAATTTTTCGACTTGCCGCGTATCTATTCCATTCCAACTCCACCTCCTCCTTCTACTATAAACTTAAGACTTGCGCAAGTAAACTTGCCTGGTGCAAATACAGTCTTTGTATAGCGGTGTTTTTTTTTAATTTATTGTTATTCTTGTTATAAAAATATTGTGTATTTAGTGCGTTTACAGTTGCCCTTAACAGACTCTGTTGTACTTTGTAATGCTTAATTCATTATAAAACGTAAATCATTCTAATTTCATCAACATTTTAACACTACGATGTGTTAAATACGAATACGTATATTTTATTTTTAGTTTTTTGGATTTGATTTATTTCTTTAAGCAAATTTTGCATATTTAAATGATAAGATATAATTATGAGTTTAATTTTAGGTAAAATTGTGTAGTTACGTACTCTCGTTTTTAGTGTAGTCCCAATGTAACTGATAAAAACTACTGCTCATAATTATTATGCCTACAGATATTTTCGAAATACATCGCTCATTTATTTAAACAACGCCATAATTCAATAAAGTAAATCCTATTGAAAACCAGTTTAAAATTTAAAATTTACATGCAATTTAATGACCTAAAAGAATTATATTTTTCTCCTAAAAGGTGATTAAACACATGATAAAAGCCGATATGACAACTTATTTTAACTGAAAAATTGCAAATACGTGTATCTCGAAATGTGCGGTTCTTAAATACTCGTATGAATGAATACCAAACTGTTTCGACATTTACAATTTAGCATTTATTAAAACGAAAATGTTTTCTTAGTTTTATAGATAAAATAAACTTCTTTACATCTCGAAACATTTGTGGTAAATATTCAGCGGGATGAACTATTGTGGATAGCACAACAGAATGAAATGTGTATAGATGAGTTTTCTAGAAGAAAGATCCGATCCCAAAGACCTAAAAATATATAAAGTAAATGCCAATAAGTCACTATTTCTATTAAAATCAGAAATACGGGTATTAGGCAGCCGTATACAAATACTAAAATATACACATGTCAAAAAGTTCTTTGTAGAGCCTCTAATTTCACAGCAAGATTTCTTTTTTTGTTTCAAAGTTTTAAAATTATAAACATTGAAAAAATATAAGTGTGGCTTTTCCATTTTTTAATTCTTTTTTCATGTGGAAATTTTTTCTATTAATCAACTAAAAACAAATCGTATTATCCCGTTCACCAAGAGCTGTAGAATATGGGCATTTCCCAAAGTTGTGCATGAGAAAACTTCAAAGCAATATAAAATCTGTGACATCAGCAAAGCGGTAGCGACCCTACAGCGAACGTGAAATGGCATATACATATTCTTGTTGTTTACAGAGCAAATCACATAAGCTTTGTCTTAGACCAATTTATTAAAAAATTGTGTGACCCCATCCAGACCTCAAGCTCACCTAATTTACTATTTATCGCTGTCTGCATGTCTCAGCAAGAGCATAAGCCATACACGACCGTGAATGAGTAGCATTGAAAAAATCATTAAGATACAATAAAAACAGAAATGGCCCAATTACAGACCCCTGTGCTACGCCCATGTTCACATCTCGTACCTGAGAGCTCCTTCCATCAAAAGAAACGAACTCATTACGACTACACAAATATGAAGATAAGAGTGCACATGCTCCGCACGATCGAATGCCTTAGAATGATCAAGCGCGAGCAGAAAACATGTTTTACCTTCATTCACTTTATCTCTAATTGACTCAGTACATCCCAAATCGTCGCATTCGTGATCGAATGGATTTTATCGAATTTTACTTTTTGTGATTGTCATGTTCGTTATCGAATAAGACGTATCGAAATTTCAGATCGTGGCATTCGATAACGAGCAGTCGAACAAGTACATTCTCTCGAAATGTCATTCGATAGACTAAAAACTGTCGTAAACTAGTTTTTGGTTTGCTATTTAAGAAAGAAAAATTTTATTTTATAATTCAGTCATATTTTTTTTTATTGAACATGTAAGTGCATGCATACTTCCATAAATAAATAAAAAAAAATTTATTAAACATCAACAATTTTCATGAAGACAAATTAGCCTAGCCTATCATAATCAATCAACAAATCGATTTTGAATTTTTCGTTTGTATAGGAGGTACCACGCCTACTTGTCTAATCCCTCCCAGTTTTTTACTGATGATTTGGTTTAACCACAAAATCATTTGGACCATATTCAGACACTTAGACTCCAACCGTTCGCAAGATATACAAAAATAAATATTTACTTTTTATGGCCGTAGCAACGCCCAGTTGGAATTTTTGAATTTTATATAGTTCATTCCACATACCAGGGATATTGTGAAAATTTCAAGAAACACACATACATATATACATACATATATGTCATTTTTATATATAAAGATTGTAATCATATGTTTTTATTCTGTGACAACGCACATAAATCTTTTACATTTTAAAACAAATTTCGATTCGAACGCTATCGAATGCCTCGATCTGGCTATTCGGTACGTCACGAAATATTATTCGATACGAAAGCTCATTCAATCGCGAGATCTAGATCGTGGTTACAAATTAAGTTCACACACCTTCGACAACAGCGGCAAATTCCTTATTGGTCTCAAATTATCCATATCGAGAGATATGGATAACTTAGTTCTTAACATTTCTTTAAATTAATTTTTGCCTTTTTGCCCAGCTGTTTGGGTCAAATATTCCTCTCTGGGCTGTTCGAGTGTGTAGTAATTCATATTAAATTCCCCATTCTTCTTCAGAAAGTACTGCGAAAAACAAACAAAAATAAAATAATAATTAAAAAAGTTATAAAGAATAAAGACTACACAGGTCATTCTACGCCGCCACCCTGTACCACTATGTGAAACACTTTCGCCTGGAGAAGCATCACATTGGACCTTCTTACCCTCTTACATTTCGTTCACTCTTATTAATGCGATGGCCGTTGAATAGTCGGCCCCATAAAGAGACCAAATTCTTAGCTTCCGCAATAGCGCGCTGAGATGTGTTTATAATTGGATATCCTTCCCATATATTGTGCAAGGCTATTCTCAGTGTAACTAAATGAGCTGATTGAAAGTTTACAACAAATGGTGGGTAATAAACTAACACATATTCACATTGTTTTTTAAAAGTTAGCGTCCTAGTCAAGTGGCAGGCAGTGTATGTAGATGTGTGTACACATAATCAGAGAACGACCAAGTGTGATTGGAGAAAAATTCGTGCGGAATCAACATACTAAAAATGTGCCTTTGTATTCAAACCACACAATTTCGCTGCTGCTTTTCAATCATTTCGGGTGTTTGCTCGTTTGGCTCACTGATGATTATTTCCATGAAGAATAAAATACAAAAGCAAATGCGTTCGTACGCATCAACGACGAGTATTTCGATGTTGTATAATCTACAAAAAGCAAAAAATTTGCGCGTATGAACGTAGCGTATGTAGTGATGATGAGGAAGAAAGATGTAACATATGAACGTACAAAGTGGGCCAAAAGTAGCCTCAGTGATGTTAACTTTTTTTTTATTGGATTTTCGTACAACCTTAAAAAATTACCGTTTTTAGGTAGAATTACCGTATAATAAAATAAAATATTAAAAATTTGTACTTTCAGTAAAATCATTGAAAGCATTTTTGTAATATTTAAGCTTACTAAGAGGTGTCATTCAGCCATTTCTGGCAGAAACATGTAGAATTTAACTATAATTGGCGTACTTTTTATGAGAAACGTGTACGAGTATATCATGTATATAGACACATTATGAAAAAGAAATTTTTGATATTTAACACTTTTTAAAATTACCGTACAAATGTAGAAATTACCTGCCTACCGTAATTACGTAATTACCGTACGGTTAACATCACTGCACCCGATTTTCTTTTGCTGATGCACATTGTAAGGGAACATCTTCAATTCTTTGACCAAAATTCCGCGTAGGGACCGTCGGCTAATGCCCAATTACGTGGCACGTTCTCTGGTCGATGTGACGGACCCCTCTTCGACACAACAACACAACCGACGAATTGTTGCGAAAAAAAATGGAAACATTTATTCCACCTTCTTGCGATGTAAACCCATTCGTGACTAGTCGATTTGTATTCTGCATTTGTTTACTTCACAAATTTCAAAACCGAATTGACATTTGGCGCCATTTGCAAAAATTATAGCGTTTTCCAATAAGGTGATTGCTTTTACCCACCTTCTACATGTTATTTAAACTATGAAAAATATCTTTAAAAAGTGATAGAAGAAATTTAGCCTCAAATTAAATTTTTATAGTTTTTTGTGGCTGTAGATTGTTATTTTAAAATCTGGTCACACACATCTAATCGTCGTTATGATTGTGATTTTATTCAACATTGAGTTTTGTTGCATAACACATGTTCGAACACTTAACTCACATTTACATAAATGAAGCGTTCCCGAGCAGCGTTGCCACGATCAAAAACTTTTTCTAACCAAAATGTAAAACAAGAGTAACCAAATGCGAAAAAAAGTAACCAAAAGTTTTATGTAACGATTGTTCGAATAAAAAGTTTCATTTTGAATAGACCGCCATTAATAAAAATAGAACGACGATATATGTTTCAACAATGCATTGAAATTACTAAAATTCACTAGAAAAATGGTGAAAATTTCGCAAAACTAAACCCTTTTTGAATCATATTGAAGCAGCTTTTCGGCCAGCAATTAAGAAACTGGCAGAGCAGTTGGTACAAGGTAGTGAGGTGAAGAATCAAACTAATATACGTCGCAAAATGACAACTGCGAACATTGTGTTGAACCCCATAATGTTTAACAAAATTCAAGATTGTCAATTTCACGCCTATCGTATGTCGGAGGCGACATTAATAATAATTATTATCGAAAAGCCTCTCCTTACCTAATGTGTAACCGTTTAGTGCGCTTTTTGAGCTGGCGGGGACATTGAATCTTATTTTTCGGAAATGAGGTTGGAGCATCTGTTAGTGAATGGATTTCCGTGAAAAAGTTTCTGACCAAGTGATTGGGCCAAGAGGTGATCACAATTGGCAACCAATATTTTGTGATTTAACATGTTTAGACTTTTTATTTTTGCAGCTTCGTGTAAAAATAAGGTCCATACCTATCGGCACAAATCGGTTAAAAAAACAACAAATAGAGAATAAAAAAATGTGCAAATTGGTGACCGAAATTTTCTTGAAACCAATGTAATATTGTATTTAGTAACCGTGATCATTATGTTACTCTTGTTTTAAAACAATAACCAAAATGGAAGCAAAGTACACATGTTAAAAGTTACCAAAACGGGAACGCTGTTCACGAGTAAGATGCTGATTTTATTCACCGTTGATTTTTGTTGCATAATTAAATATGAACAAACATTTTTATGTATGATGAAATCAAGAAAAAAAAATGTGACTTTTGTCGTTCTCTGATATACATACATATGTATGTATATATGCATAAACAAATATATCAAATGGCTGTATTATCTACAATTTAAATAGTGAAAAACAATATAACAAATAATGCCGCTTATCAGTTCTACAAGAATAAAAATATATAACGTAATTGAATAATAAAAATTAAAGCTTTAAACAAATTTTAAAAATAAAGAAAAATTATGCGCATAACGTTTGTCTAAAAAAATAGATTCTCTCAAAAGTTTCCATTTGTTATTTGTTACGAACGAACGCGAATTCGAAGACAACTGAAGATCAAAACATAAAAAAGATTTCAGCAAAAGTGCAAGAAAAAGATCGAATTAAATAAAATAAGTTTTAAAATATAAAAAATTTGTGAGATATTAAAATAAGTATTGGAAACACAAAAAAATCAAATATTACATAGATTGTTTATTAAAATAAGAATAATAATAATAAAAGCATAAATAATTAAAAATACTACAATAATAAATAAACAAAAGCAAAGTGTTTTTCGAGCAGATAAGAATGGATGATGTCCTTTAAAACAAAAATAACGATAAATTGAACTACAAATTTCAAGACAAAAAAAATAAAATAAACTCATTTACATAAAAATTATACTTCTATTATGGTATTTTGTGGCTAGGATAATATTTGACAAAATATGTGTAACCAATAAATTTTATAAAATTGCTTTTATTATAGAAAAATTAAAAAGATTAGAAAAAATCTCCAAATACTTGTACAGCTTAATTATTTTATGTAAAGTTTGGCAACCTCGAGAGAGAAAACAATTTGACAGTTGACACTTTAAAAAAACAGATTAAACTGTTCTGACAGACATACATACATACATACATACATATGTACATTACCGTGCCGTACTTAAAAAAAAAATCTCGTACGCCCCCTAATATAACGTATTTTCGGACAGTAATTAAGAAAAAAAAACAGCTACCCATGGCATTCACAAAACACCGAGCGTTTTGTTCATGTAGTATATGATTCTTCCAAGGCGGTCACTGATGACCAACGCAAGGGCCATAATTTTTCTAAGCTGGAGAGCTGCCAGAAATACAACCAACTTGAACCAGATCGAAATATTAGTGATTCCAATTTTCCATATTGTACGTTTTACCTGTTCAAAACGTGTATTATACTTGAATTCGTGATTTCAAAATAAAAGAACGAATTATACGTTTTACCTTCTAAAACGCGTATTCTTTTATATACTACAAATTACAATTTAGTTCGTTAAGGTTTTATTTATTTGCCCTTTTTCTTAATAATGTATTGACAATGCTAACCTTCGCACTACCAAAACCCACCCGGATGGCATTTTCGATTTTCAGTGATAACTTTTTGAATTATAATTTAAACTAAAAATGATTTCGACACAGCGACTAATTCTCTTAGTTTTAATGGAAAATGTTAAAACATTTATATATAAAAAACATGAAATGTTTTGAAAAATGCAACATTTTTGTGTAAAATATGTGCAATATCCCACCCGGGTGGGTTTCGGGTCAATATTTACATAAAGAGGTTTGGTAGTGCGAAGGTTAATGGAATAATGTTCACAATCTATAGTTTAGTTTCAGTCATTTAATTTAAACGTTCGTGAGTGAGAGTGTTTTTTACAACTGCAAAATGATTGCTCACAATCAGTCTTATTTATAATCCAGACATTTGGCACTAGAGCCTGTTCTATTTTTGTCTAGCAACATTCACATTTGTGTAGAATATTCCAGAGATCCGTTAATTTGAATTTACATCTGCGTTTGTACGATCTCTTATCTTTATCTTTTGCTTATCCCAACAAACACGCAGGCTTGATTTCAAATTGCAATTTGATTTGAAATCAAACCTTTTTTCAAACGATAAACGTTTGAAAGTGACTCGAATTCAAATTGAAAAACATAGTGTTCTCAACAAAAAGGGGAAATTATTTTCAAATAGAAAAATTGATTTATTCTCAACTTGCTTTGAAACGTTATTCTCAAATGTTTTTCAAATGAGGATTGTAATACAAAGTGGAACACAAATGAAAAGTAATCTTTGCTTTAAGAATTCATATTTCTTTTATTTTATTTTTTTTAATTTTAATTTTCTATTAACTAAAATAAACATTTATATATTAATGTAAAGCATAAAAATTTTGTTAATTCATATTTCTTTTAATTTAAATGCATTATAGAAAATACATTTATGCACATATGTCTGTATTATTAAATGAACGTGTAGGTGCATGTGTAAGTAATAGGAATATTTTAATTTTTAAATGGGATTTACCTTTTCTTTAACTTTTATTTAATTTACTTTCCCCGCCATATTAATTGTTTACATTTATTTTAAACTTGAGAATGCCACTCAAAACCAAATTGATAAAACATTGGTTGTCAAGCGTTTATATTCAAATCAATCTCAATTTGAATTCAAATGTTAATATCAAACCATTTGAAAAGGCTTGAATATCAAATGATAAAATCATTTTATATCAAAGGTTTGTTGGGATGTTATCTTACTATTGTTGGATTAGTGTGAATGTTTGTGTGTCAGTCTATGGAATTGTTTATTGTTTTGCTTTGCGTAAGTTTGGTATGTGAGTTGTGTGTTTGTTTATTGTGCTGTCAGTCGATGAAAATCCAGAACGTTCTAACGAAATACGTTTATACGAGTGTTATTTACAAATTGCTGTTAATAAAGGTATTTCCGTAACAATATTATTTTAGCTTAATTTTTTAATTTAATCTAATTAAATTTTAAAATGTTTCTGCTGGAATTTTCGAATTACTTCCTTGGCAAACGTCTATTGTTTTTTTGTGAACTTTAATTTTCAGACATTATGGGGTGGGGGGGTACATTAGCGCAGTAGAAACAGAGATCTGGAGGATAATTACTAGAAGCGGATACTGGAAGTCAATGGCCATTGAGGCTTCTCGAGACAAAAACATTGATATATCATTCCTTAAGATCAGACTGCAAATGCCAAATTTATATCTTGTACAGTTTAAAAAGGCGACCACCACCTTCGGCATAAAAACATTTTTTTTTTTTAAATTACTGTCCAAAAATATCTTTTATTAAGGGATGTACTGAGCACTTTTTTGTTGCCTGTAAGCTAGTACGGTCTAATATACATCTTCAACCCTATCGTGAATACTATTTCCCTCGAAATATTCCCCTTGCCATAAATTGGCAATCGTGAAAAAATTCACCGTGAATAATTTCATGTTAAAATAAAATTCCCCTTATGGTGAATGATTTTTTTCACTTGATTTTTGCTGGGGAATTGCATACAAAATATAAATAAAGTCTTCCTTTATTTATATATTTTGATAAATGTAATGTCAAGATCAGCTATTAGAGTGGGATCATACATAAATACATAATAAATAAAATGCAAACCAATTGAGTCTGTTTTGCTAAGAGTATACAAAGACATTGCTGCCGAATTTTGGAGTTCTCTTACGGATTAAACTTAAACTGCTATAGTACATCATAGTTCCAACGCTAAACAATTTATATAAATTGTTGGAGTACTCTATTTTTATTTATTTTACTTTTAAATTCTTTAATTTTCATACTTTTGGGTGCCTCTGTAGTCTAGTGCATGAGCATTAGTATTATCAATATGGTGGTGCGGGTTCGATTCTCGCCTACACCCTGGGTGTTTCTACAGACAAGCTTTATAAGCTTCGTAGAGTTTGTGTTGTTTAAAAAGAAAAAAATAAATTATTGCATTCATGTGCTTTTACTGTTCAAATACAATACTTTTTATGCGGGTGACAAATTAACTGGCCCCTGAATATTTAAAAACACGTGAATTTTTATTTCTGCATTAACAGTTAAATTGGTTTGTTTTTTAATTAATTAGTATGTTTTTGAAATCTTCTTCCATTTGCTACATTCACTGAGAATGATAACGTGAAAAATATTCCACGTAAAATTCATGATATGAATGAAAATTTTACGTGAATTTATTCGCGATAAGGGGTGATTATTACGTGAATAGTGAGATGCCCATTATATCAAATGAACTATTGAATAAGCCTTTGCCATTGTTAGTGTTTACATTTATTTCGTCAAATATTTCTCAATCTGAACCCGCATTGAAAAATATTATTAAATCTTTCTCATAACTTTGATTGACTGTGAATTAAAAAAAAAAAGCTTTTTAATTAAGCGCTGCTGTTACTAAATTTATTATAACAACATAATTTTCATTATTACTTCGCTTTACTTTGGAAGTTGTCTTGTGAAAAGAAAATATTTTCTACTAGCAACGTATTAAATGTATTTAGAAAGACGTAAAAAGACAAGATTTCTAACACCATAATCTATAGGTATTTATTTATTGTCTGATCACATACAGTGGTTTGCCAAATTATAGGGGACAATAGCAAAACAAATTTTGTGAAATTGATTGGTGCAAATTCTATTAACAAGACTATTGTAAGAAAACTTGACAATTTCATTGTCACACAGTTGTGCTCATATAAATTTTGCTGCCAACAAAAAATTGTCAGTTCACACGATTCTCAGATTATTGTAAGGCACTTCCGATGTTAAACTTTGTCTCTTAATATAAAAAATCTACCTATAATTTCATACCATACTTTTATCGTACAATGGGAATCTAAATTTATGACTGAAAAATCATACTGTATTTCAATACAACTTAAATTTAAATGAAATTTAACTAAATGCGAATTTAAATACGCAGTAAAAAACTGGACACGAACCTATATTGAGATTTTTTGCAATAACTGTCATTATTGAGCTCAATATTCCATACGAAATGTAAATTAAATTATTGCGCAATAAGTACGAAATTGTTATAAATATTGAGTAAAACTGGAAATGCAACCCTTGCCACAACTATTTTTACTGGGAAGTCTGTTCAGTGAAAAAAAAATTCTGTACAATCACAAGCTAAATATCAAAACAGTAATTAAAAAAAGCAAAAAGAAAAAAAGAGATGACCAGCGAATTACACCTCAAAACGTTGTTTTTTTTTCCGCTGTGAGATTGAGTAAGCTAAATAGACTAAATTAAATATGTGTGAATAGTATATTAAATTGCTCAAATTATTTCAATTAAGACTGCATGTCTGAACATAGTATAAGTCTAATTCGTTGGACTGGCAGATGTTTTACCGTTCAGATTTCGTTTCAAGTACACACATATGCACAGACTTGATAATTTATCTTGTTTGTCTCAGGAATATATCAATTACTAAAGCCCTTATGCCACTACATTTTTTCTGCATTGTTCAAATTTTGGAGAAGAGCGCAAATATAATGTAATGAGAAAATTAATCCGATGCAAAGAGTACAATCATAATAAGATAAATGCAAAAACGTCAAATCGTCCACTAGTGTTATCGATAAAAGAATTTCAATAAATACATAAACACAAACCATAACTTTAGTGCTGTTTTTTTTAACACAGCTGTATCTATTTCTATGTAGTTGTTTTATTTGTTGCCGCCAGCAATCTTAATGCCTGTTAAAAAAAATTAATTATTTTTATTTGATAAAATATTTCATTTAGTCCGATAAAACGATACACATTAACTTTCCTTTAAAAATGTGTATGTCGATCAGCATAGTAACATGGCGTGTTTTCTTACTAAGTGAGATTTTTGGTTGGTTTTGGTAGAGAACACAAATTCTCCGTTAAATTGCCAATGTTAAGTTATGTACACACGATTGTCAGATTTTAGAATATTGTAAGATATGGCAATGTACTGACAATGAAAAATTGTTAGCAAAAGATAAATTGTCAGTTCAGACTATTGTAAGAAAACCGTACAATTTCATTGTCACACAATTGTTCGACAATAAATTTATCTGTGAGCAAAAATTGTCAGTTCACACGGTTGTCAGATTAATGTATGGCAAAAGTTAAACTTTGTCCCGTAATATTTTTGGGCAGCGTTGCCCATAGAAATGTTTATCTGACAATGGTGTTATTGTATGGTGCACTAAATTAAGCACATCTGACAATAACAAATGAGCGTACAATATCCTGCAATTACCTGTTAATGGAAGTGGCGGATGTTCTTACAATTGTTAGATGCCTGACAATATTATTGTTCTACAATATCATGGCAATGTATTGCTAGATAGAGATTGTAAGTTTACACGTTTGTTAAACATTATGTGAAAATGTTTCTGACAATATTGTAATAATACCTGGCTATCGTGTGTCTATAGCTTTATGCATGAAACCCATTCAAGACAGCAGGCAACCCACTACAACCTCTCAAAAATAGAATACATGTCATTATATGAGAAGGATTATTTTAACGACGACACGGCTACATGGCTACCCGATCAGCCTTATATTCGTGACCAACTTAGGATAATTTCTATTTTCGTGAGTGACATAAATAAATAAATTTACTGGTTTTAAGTAATTTTATTTTTATTTATTTATTTATTTATTATGTAACTATTCTTTCAATTATTCAACGTTACTCAAAATTCATTACGATTATTTATCTATTTTTGTTATATGGTTTAGCTGGTCTATATGCGCATTACATTTGGTGCTAATACAAAAATCTTGAGTAGACCTTTAACCAAATTCGTGAAAAAAGCAAATTTCACATGTTTATACAACAACTTCCAAAAAATTTTTGAGAATTACGAAATATACCAAGAAAATAAACTAAATTGCTTTAACAATAATTTATCGATAGCACTGGCTGCTAAGAAATTTTATTTTTATAAAGGCGAAATATTTTAATGTGGCAATATTGAAAATGTATTTCTACAGCAAACATCTATTAGTTTTCAGCCGGTTACGTTGTAGATGCCGTTTTCAAAATTATTAAGTAGCCGACTAGGAGCCAAAGAATGCAGCCAAATACATTCGTGAGTGGTCTCTGTAGTTCGATGCCTGCTGCCTTGAATGTGTTTCATGATTTACATTTAAGCCTAATATTCTTAATTTGTGAAAAAATGGCCAGTAATAGTGTTTTCGCACCAAAATTTAAAACCTGATTTTAACATTAAAACCACAAACAGATGATTTTACGTTCTCACTACAAAATTAATTACATCAGGTTTTAACGCACAGTTTGAATAAAATTTCATTTATTTTTTGCTATCACAACTTTATGAAAGCATTTTCATTATGCTCTACCCAATAGCTTCTTTTTCTTTTGCACTTTTTTATTGTTGTTGCTGCTGCTTTGTTTTAATTTTTTACAAAATTTTTCTTTATTTTTCTTTTCATTGGGCGCCATTTAAATTGCAAGCTGTTTTCAATTTTTTAACTTGGTAGCACTGGCTTTAGTACATGAAAATCAAGGTTGTATTTCATTAAATCAATTTAAACCCAAATTTAAGATGGTTTTAAGAAACTACTTTTATATGGTTAAACCAGATATTAATAGTTGGTTTTAAAGTAAGCCGAATTTTGCTGTAAAACCAGTCAGTGTGAAAACACTGTAACATTTATTATTTCGTTAAAGGAAATTTTATTTTAGCAAAAAAGTCTATTTTGTGATTTAGTAGTTTTTTTTAGTTTCATTACTTGCAAGCACTTTCAAGTTTGCACCATTACCATTATGCAACCAAAGCAATTTATTCAAACTCGGTTTTCTTTTTGAGTCAATAAATTTGGGCTTGACGACGGCTGAAGTTGTCAGCACGTTGAGATGTGTCAGCGGATGAAAATAATTAATAAAATGGCTACCAAACACAGCTTTCAAAATTGAATTGAATCTCTTATCACTATCCCATTCCAATAGAAGTTCACACTTAGGAGTAGGCAATCATTGCTGTTTGTTACTGCTCTTTATAGAAAATTTAAAAAAAAAAAATATTTTTTATAAGAAAGAAGTGCCATAGCGATGAAGATTTTGTAAAATAATTGTAATCAGGTTGTTTCTTTATTGTCACGCACTGTACTCGCATATTTGATTTAAAATAAAACCCCTATAACAAATATTAAAAGTAACCGTTGTTGATTTATAAAAAAAATTCCACCAACATGCGGCATTACATTCGCAAAGTACGTTTCTTGTCATTTTCTTAACAAATATACAATTCTCTTTCAATTATGATACTCTAGATTGAAATAATTCTTTCTTCTTTGAAAATAAATTAATAATGCAAAACTTGTATGCTTTTACTCGTATATTCTATATCTCATCTTCTTTTCTTAATTTCTTTATTTTTGGGTGGCGTTTGTAAATTTTCTACTAAACGAATTGAACAAAAAAAAATTTAAAACAAAAAATAATCAAAAATTATAGGAAAGTGAAATTGTTGACGTTTTATGGAAACAGGATGTCGATTTGGGTTATAGTCTTACAGCGGCTCAACTGGCTGATGCTGGTACTTCAGCAAAAGCTTTGCAATCATCTACCGCCAACGATGACGACATTGAAAAGATAAAAGCTTTAGAAGCTCTCAAATTAGATAATGTAAGTGTTAAAATTAATTTCCAGCAACACCAATCAATTCAAAACAAAACAAAACAAATAAGTCACAAGTACATTGAAAATATTTTATTTAAATAAAATTTCATCACCTCATTACGGGAATCATTAATCATTCTCTTTTTGCATTCCACACACATTTAGCTTTTATCAAAATTCGTGATAAGACAACAAAAGGCTTGCTACTCAATCGTAGTTTTAGTACATTTTCGTTTCTACTGTCGACAGAGCAACATTGTTTACCCCTCGATAAACCGAAGAATTTTACAAAAACGCGTTATAGATAGATTGTAACTTAAATTAACTATTAGCCCTGGAATGACTTTGTCGTAGTAACGAAAGCTTTTTTTTTATTTCATAATAAAATTGCTGGGACATAACATATCCTTCAATAAGTGCACAGCTTAACTACTGAAGCAATAACTTTCAAACGAAGTTCGCTTTTATTCAACAGCATATTTTTCTTCTAGGATAATATACTGATAGGAGCCCTTTTTTTAATAATTTGTCTGTGGCATCAGATTGCACAATAATATTGTCATTTCATAGCAAACTTTTTTTGCTTGAAGCCTTGAAACAGCCATTAGTGCTGGATAAAACGGTAGAGTCAGGGGGTTTGAAATGACTTGCGACCTGAATTATTTTTTTTGCCTTAAAATGCACCAATAGTGCCAGCTGTTGACAACTCTTCTTTTCTCAAGGTAATCGAAGAACAAAATATCTTTGGCATTGCGAAATGCGGAATCCTAATTCTTGCCAACTGATGTTTGTACCCCAAAAACTGTTGTTGTTCACTTAGCTGACTGCCAATTTGTCATACAGCGACGCAAATAGCCCTGTTAATTGCCCTGAAACAATAAAATGTAAATAATATTTTTCTTTTATTTAATTTTCCGGTCTCTACTGCTTGTCAGTAAAAGTTTAGAAACGATAAACTTACAATATAATCTGTTAGGAAGGCTGGACAAGGGTTAAATATTAAAAAAAAAAAAAAAAAAAACCATGACAGAATCAGAAGTTGGTGTTGTTACTTTAGTATGTAATCACAGTTTTTGTTAAATGTATTTTCTTTTTATATTTTGTAAGAAAATTTCTTCATTCATAATACTCGTATCAACAATAATTGTCGTATTTCTTGTAAAAGTCTACCACATACAACAAGTGAATCTCATTTATTGCACTGCCTTGGCATGGTAGTCATAAGACACTCATTCACTCATATCAATTGTAAATTATTTTTAACAATATACTATTACAAAAATATTTATACATAAATACATACATATTGTACGTACAATATATTTATTCCATGTATTTTTTTTTTTTTTTTTTTTTTTGCTTTAAATCCAATCATAAACAAATATCATCAGTTGTATTTACCATCATTTTGATTACAAATCTGACTTTCATTGTGAACAGTTTATTGTATTATTAACATGTTTTTGTTTTACAAATTTCAATAGTCAAAATATGATCCGAAGGACATTGAGGACAGCAATAATGACGATGATTTGGGAGATGAATGGGCTGGCATACCCTTTACCATTGACAATGAAACTGGTAAGTGTGAAAAAAATTTTATCAAAGTTTACTACATATGTACATACTCGTATATACATGCATACATACATGTCGTCACCTGAAATGCAATAGGGCGTAAATGTATGTACCCATATACATATAGTACAATATTGACAGAAAAATTGTAATAAAATGTTCAACAACCGCGTGAATTCACAATTTCTGTGTGGCAACATTGTCAGAAAATGTATTGTCCATACATTGTATGACAATTCTGACAATTGTGAGAACACCCCTCATTTCGATTGACACGTAGGTTGCTGGATGTGACGATGGTCGAAGTAGTCTGCACGTTGACTACAAAACGAAAAATTTTTTTGGGTCCAACCCCAGTTTCAGACTCATAAAAAAAACATTTCGCATTTTTTCTGATGTGAATTTCCGTGTTAGATAGTGAAGCTTCACCTCCTATCATTCCTCCTACTATCCCTTTCCTCTAGTTCCAGCACAATGCACCTCATGTGTAGGGGTCATCTCCTGAGTGCTGGTCCAAGATAAAAAAAGGTCTCAGGCCACTTGGGTCCAATTTATTATGGTCCCATTGTGATACCTGTTGTGAAAAAAATTTCAAGTGTTGTAGTGATACGGACCAGAGTCTCTGCTAGGAATCGAACCTAGAACCCCCTACTGATAAACAAGCACACTACCCACTAGACTACCGGGGCATCCGATTGACACGTAATTGACACACACTTTACAGTAATTTTTTATTGTCACATGTGCTTAATTTAGTGCACCGCACAATAACATCATTGGCCGATAAATATTTCTGTTGGCAACGCTGCCCATAAATATTTAGATACAATGTTAAAAGTCGGATCTGGCAACATTTGCCATACAATAATCTGACAACCGTGTGAATAGACAATTATTGTTGACACATAAATTTATTGTGTGACAACGAAATTGCACAGTTTTCTTACAATAGTCTGAACAGACAGATTACACTTCGGTGACAATTTTTCATTGTGAGTGCATTGCCAGCATCCTACAATATTGTAAAATCTGACAATCTTGTTTACATAGCTTATGGCCCTTCCACACTATAATACTAGTCTTACTACTTTCATAATACTTTGTAAGAGAGAATTCTAATGAGATTTGGTGTGACTGGCAAAAAATCTAAAGTAATGTTACATTTTGCTTTCACACTATCACACTTGAAATAAAATGAAAAGTATTAGTAGTAAGAACAAAACCGGTTCAGAAGCAAATGACTTTTTGTTGTTTTGTTATTTTCTTTAGTTGCTTACACAAAAATACATCCCTGATGAAACGAAAAGTATAAGGTATTTGAAAATATTAAAAAAAATGATGAGAGCCATACGACTGTCAAATTCCCATCCGTATTTTGGTCAGATTCATTACATATTGTTTTTACATTATTATACTTTCCCATTTGATTTAAGTTATTGACATGTCGTATTACTCAGTATTACAATGTAAAAGGGCCTTAAACAAATTGAATTTTTAATGGATATTGATACATGTCTTTACAAATTTTTAGCTTTCAATTTTTAACAATGAAGACCTTATAAAAGAAATTCAAATGTCTGAATTTACTCAGCTTTCAAAATCAATGCATTTCATCATGTTATGAAATAATGAAACAATGTAAAAGTGCTACCAACTTACTCTTTTTGAGACATAATTTGCAACGTTGTAAATAAACTCAGCATTTTATTTGCATGATATTGTGAAAAACAATCTTTTCAACACTTCATTTTATTAAATTTTTTTGTCTCTCCTGTAAAATTTTCAAAACTGATGATAGGCCCTTTTTCATTTCAGTTGACGATATGTATGTATAATATTTTGATATATATGTATGTACTATGTGTATTTTATTTCTAATTAAAAGCTTTTTGTCTCTCGTTTGATATCTAATCGAATCTTAAATTTTAATTGCGAGAGATAAACATTCATATTTTTATGGCTTTTAGTAGCACTCTTTAGATAAGATGTTAATTTTATTAAACCGAATACATATTCTGTTGACTATTTACTAGCAGTATAAGGCCCAAATTCACAGTCATTAGTTAATTTAATTATTAGTAAACTAAAATGATAACTATTGTTTAACTAATACCTAATACTCACAGTGTATTGTTTAACTAACATTCTCAGTATAACCAAAGAATGGTAACCCTGACAATCCTTAATTTTCAATTTTGGTAGCACTGTTATAGCATTTGGTTTTTGTCTACATTTGTTATATTATTTCTACAAAATGGAACTGTACCGCGCAAGATATTGAATTGCTGCTGCAATTGGAAATATTATCGAAAATAAAAAACTGATAATGTTATAAAGGGTGGTTAAATTTCAAGGGCCGATGTTGATTTTGAATAAAACACAAACTATTTAGGAAATTATTGTAATTTTATTTTATTATGATATATTGGTATTACTCAATTATGTATGGAACAAAATATCGGCCAAATGGGCGCCACGACCACGGCGGCACACCTCCATCCGATGGTCCAAATTTTCGATGACCCTGAGGCATAATGGAGGTTCTATGCCGTTAATGTGCCGAATTATCTCATCCTTTAGCTCTTGAATTGTTGCTGGCTTATCGACGTACACCTTTTCTTTCAAATAACCCCAAAGAAAAAAGTCCAACGGTGTCAAATCACATGATCTTGGCGGCCAATTGACATCGCCATTACGTGAGATAACACGGCCATTGAATTTGTTGCGCAAAAGAGCCATTGTTTCGTAGCTGTGTGGCAAGTGGCACCGTCCTGCTGAAACCACATATCGTCCACATCCATATCTTCCAATTCGGGCCATAAAAAGTTCGTTATCATCTCACGATAGCGAACACCATTCACAGTAACTGCCTGACCGGCCTCATTTTGGAAAAAATACGGCCCGATGATGCCGCCAGCCCATAAACCGCACCAAACAGTCACTCTTTGTGGGTGCATTGGTTTTTCGACAATCACTCTTGGATTCTCATTCGCCCAAATGCGGCAATTCTGTTTATTGACGAATCCACTGAGGTGAAAATGTGCCTCATCACTGAAGATGATTTTCTTCGAAAATTGATCATCCACTGTTGCCGTCATAATAAAATAAAATTACAATAATTTCCTAAATAGTTTGTGTTTTATTCAAAATCAACATCGGCCCTTGAAATTTAACCACCCTTTATATATGTATTAATTATGATAGGTGATAACAAAACAAAAATACTAATAATAATTTACTAATCAGCTGTTGTCTAACTATTTGTTAACTAATGACATTTGGCGGTTTAACTAATAGTAAACAAAAACCTGTGAATCAAATATTATTGGCTAAACTATTGCTATTAGCAACTAATGGGTGGGAATTTGGGCATAAGAAGTGCTTCTTTTAACACTTGTTTCCGATTTGTTGTGACGTAAAGGGTGTTAAAATTTTAAATTTACAGGCATGTTCTGCAAATCACAAGATTTCAAATCATTTTGTGACTTCAAAATGATCATGGTGTTCTGAAAAACACATTATTTTTTACTTTTTGATATGTTTTTTAATTTTGGAAAACAAAAGAAAACAGCTGACTTTTGTCTTGATGTAGAGGCATTTTTTATGCATTGAAAAATAGTTAGTGTTTTTAACAACATATCAGGCATGTTCTGAAAATCACAAGATTTCAAATCACTTGTGATTTGATGGTGTTCCGAAAACCACAACAGTTTTAATTTTTCGCTGTGAATTTCTTTTTTTAAAACACAAGAAAACAGCAGAGTTTTTGTTTTGGTTTATTTTGATGAAATTTCTTTATACACGGTGGGCCAAAAGTAATCACCCGATGTTCTTTTGCTGGTTTTTTTTTCAAGACAAATTTTGGCTCTGCTTATGATATGGGCTAAGTGACCGTCGCCAGACTTGATGACCATACTTGCAGATGCAAAGGTTTTTATGTGTGTGTGTAAAATAATAATAAAAATGGCTACTAAACCGAAGCTTCAGCACTGCTACGAGTATAAACAAAGAACGTGCAAAAGCAGAGCTGTAAAATAATTAATTAAGCTTCACCTCCTGTCGTTTCTCCTACTATCCCTTTTCTATAGTTCCAGCACAATGCCTCGCATGTGTAGGAGTCATCTCCTGAGTGCTGGTCCCAGATAAAAAAAGGAGACTTATTAAATTTTTGAAGTTTCGTTTCATTAGCCGGTGCTTACAATACCGACGAAGAAGGGCGTTCTGAAGTGCCTGTGGATTGGTTACAGCTGAAGCCGTTACTGTTCAGTGACCATGTGTTTGTACAAGCCTGTTGTATAGACTATTCCACCATTTGCGTGTTTGTCAAACGGCTGATACATTTTGTAATAAACCGCTGGTGTGGTGCATTGCCAATTTTTTTCATTTATTCCAAAATTTTCTTGGAGTGTGGTCATTGTGGGAAATTGTGAAGAACAATAAGAAAATAATGAAAACTTTTTGGTTGCACAAATTAGTTGTGTGCAAATGAAAAAACTATGTTTGTTAAAATGCATGTGATGGCTATTTTGCTCTTAATGCAAATATGGCAAGGAGTTGAAAAATTAAGAAATACTACTAGTGTTGGTGAGTTTCAATCAAGGCGAATTAATTTTTAAAATTAAGGCTTCTGTCCGCTTATGAAAAACTCTTTGAGTACAATTTTCTTTTAAATTTAGTGTCCGGTTATGGGAGTACATATTGTACGAAAAAAACTGATGAAAATCTCTGTTGTACAGGGTGGCACAAAAGGAGCTATATGGTTTAAATTGTTTATAACTTTTTTATTTATGGGATTATTAGAAGTTTTTTTTTTAAATGCAGTAAATTATTGGGGAATTTTTTGCAATTTGAAAAATGATATCCTGCAAGTGATGTCCATTTTCTGCTTCGCATATACGTGCTCTTTTAACATATTTTCCTTAACTTTTCGCAAAATTTCGGCTGTAATGGCCACGATTTCATTTCGAATGTTTCATAGTTAATTCCCCAAGTCTTCTTCACAAATTGATGAAAAACAAAAACGAAGAAAAAATAATATTTAAAAAAGTTATAAAGAATTCAAACCATATAGCTCCTTTTGTGCCACCCTGTACAAAGTTTGTCCGGTTATGAGAGGTGTCCGGCTGTAGGAGGTGTTCGTTAGGAGAGGTTTCACTGCCGCCACGTGAAAGGAATTTTTTATATAAAATAAAAATTTTTTTTTACTTTGGCTTCAATTACCTGCAAAAAAAGAATAATCACATTAATTTTTTGAGTTAAGACATTATTTTACTAAATGAGCAATACAAATATATACATATATTACTTCTGACAACGACTAGTCGTTAAGATAAATTAGTCATTCGCTGCCGTTGTGTTAAACAAACAAATCACAGAACTTATTATACTCCTACGCTTTCACTCTTCCAAAAAAAAAGAAAATTTTCTATTTACAAGTCTCTCAATAAATTCGGACACAAACACACTTGTTTTATTAAATAAACAATAATGTAATGGATATCGTGTTATAACGAAAACGTTAACGATTAAGATACTAGATAAATATAAAAACACGCATTTCTATTTATTCATTTATTATATTAGAGCGATTATACTACAATGGATTTCGTAGTTGATTTCTCTATTCAAACAAGCCAAATGCAAAAGGAAGACAACATCAGCCATTCACAAACTTATCAAAGTGGCAAAATCTCAACGTTTACGAATACGAATAAAAGTAGTGTGTGTTTTTTGTGCGTATGTAGAGGAAAGGTGCTTTACTTGCGGCCACATTACTTACGAAGCCACCACCAACAGGCCTACTTCTTTAATATTCATTATTTGAAAGTTCCAACAACCACCACTATCATTTCCAAATGTTCATAATCAGCTTTGCATACATATTTTTCATTTCCCCCATTTTCTATACGCCTATAGGCAGGCAATAAGACGACTGACTATTTACTTTTCATATTCCCAAATGTACGTATGCACGTAAATACTACACATACTCTTGCATGTTTACGTTTCGTGAGAGTATGCGCGTATGTGTTTGGGTATCATTCTTTTACATGCCAAGTGATTTAGATTTAGCAAATCATGCTCTGATCATTTCTCAAATAAATAAAAAAAACATACTTTAATTCATATGGTGGTGAGTGGAAACAATATTATGAACTAAATACACCACGCGCGCTTTGAGTTGGAGAATTTTAAAAGGATTTCTTCAAAGTGAAATAAATATTGAATTATACAGGGTGGCTTAAAAAGGGGCGAAGGTGTTTGAATTCCTTATATCTTTTTCTATAAAAATTTTTTGTTTTCCAATTCTTGTAAAGAAGATTTGGGGAATTTAAAATGGATCAGTACACAATTGAACAACGTGCCAAAATCGTTGAACTTTATTTTTCAAAAAAAAAAATCATAATTTTATTCATAAATTAATTATGAGCGACGAAGCTCATTTCCAATTGAATGGGTTCTTCGTTAATAGGCAAAACTGCTACTGAAAATCCAAGAGTAGTTCAACTGCGATAATTACACCGACTTAAGTGTACCGTTTGGTGCGGTGTTTCGTAGGATAATTGGCCGTTATTTTTTTTAAAAATGAACACGATGTCGCCTTTACCATCACTGGTGTTAGATATCGGACAATGTTGTAAAATTTTTGAAGGTCAGCCGTGGAAAATAATCCGCAAGTATGCTTCAAACAGGATGAGCTATAGACTACAATGCGAGGGAAACACACAATGGCTCCTTTACGCGACGTCTTTGGTGAAGATTTTAATTGGCCTGCGCGTTGAGCGGATTTAACCGCTGCAGACTGTTTCCTTTGGGGTTATTTGAAAGCAAAAGTCTATATTAATAAGCCTAGAACCATAGAGCAGTTAAGAAATAATATACGCCACGAAATCAACAACATAACACCTGAAGTTTTGCGAAAGCTCATGAAAAATGTTTTGCAGAGAGCACGAATATGCGAAATTTTCATAATTAATTAAAAACATTCTCCATTAATATACTGTACTTAAATGAAAAAAAAATAATAATAATGTATTAAATAAGAAGTTAAATTAAACTCAAACCCCTTTCGGTCTGTTTGGGCCACCCTGTATATCTAATGAATATACACTTGTTCCAATTGTTAAGCATGTAATGCTACATTTGTGCGACTGCTCTCTACGAACCGAAATGTAGTGATGAAGTATTTGTCAATGCAATAAGAGCAGACATATGTTTTTTTTAAACTTGGACCAGCACTCAGGAATGATGCATTGTGCTGGAACTAGAGGAAAGGGATAGTGGTGCACCGCCTCTGATGTCAAGAAGACGTATTAAAATTTTGAAGCTTTGTTTTTGTAGCCATTGTTTGTAATTATTTTACTTCGCTGGTGCTACACAATACGAACTAAGGAGGGCGCTCTGATGTGCCTGTTGAAGCCGGTACTGTTCAGTGACCAGTGACTATGCTTTCGCCACTGAAACCTTCCGACAATCTTCAGAAAAAATGCGAGATATTCTTATGTCTGAAAGTGGGCTCGAACCCAAGACTTTTTGCTTTTTTTTTTGTAGTCAACATGCAGACTATTTCAGCCATCGCCGCCACTACGGTTAAGGAAAACGAAAACGAATTCTGTTCAATATTATAAAAGAAAAAAATAAAATACAAAATACTGGATAAACGGAAGCAATTATTGAAATTTCTTGGCGGAATTTCAATGACAATAACAGAAAAGAGAATGTCGATAGTGAATGGAACACAATTCCTTTTCCTTCAGACGGTTCAGTTGCTTACAATACAGATCCATACTTGTGTCATTACCAGTCACTACATATGTATGTATATCGACCTTACAGAAGCGTGAGCATTTATCATATCTTAACTGATTGGCGGTTACGCTATCATAAACACTATAGATTCAGAATCCTTGAGTCGCGTTTTAGCTTTTTCTGACACGAAATCAAATTATATCGAGTCACGCAATCACAAAACTGCCGTCGGTGTTCCTGATAGTTAAACTTAATTTTAGCTAAAGTAAACGATAAAGTGTGTTTTATATTTCTTCCATTATTGCAACTGTCCGATAAAATAAATATTAAAGTTCTTCATTGCGGTAACACTGCACTGTATACTGAAGAATAGATAGTGACAAAGATATACTTTTAGTAAAATTTTTTACTTCCTATTTAGCCTAGTGAAGGAGTATTAACTGGTGGTAGCGGGTTCGACTACTGGCTAGACTATGGGTGTTTCTGTGCAGACCAACTAAAGCGAATGCTACACGATCAATGTACAGCTTCTATATTGTTTCATTGTGTGCGTTATTTTATAAAAAATAGTTACACATACATATATGTATAAGTGTGAGTGCATTGCCAGCCACCATATTGTCATATCGTACAATATTGTAAAATCCGACAGTCGTGTGTACACAGCATTAGTGCTAAATCTTATCTTTTTAACGCCATCTGGCCTTAGAATATCGCACTAATACCAATGCAGTTAGAGAAAAATTTGATTTTTCTTTAGGCCACCTCATATCTATCTATCTTCTATCTATGTATATATATCAAACAGGATGTGTGTATGTATGTAACGTATGAACTCCAAAAGGGTTGGGCCGATTTTGATGAAATTTTCAGGGAATCTTCAGAATATTCAGGCGGGCGACACTGTGAAATGTGAAGTCGGTCTGCGGGCGGAGGGACGTGTCAAAATCCAATTTTCATATTGCACCACCAATGTACATATATTTATACATATATTTATTTTTTTTTTTGCTTTTTTTTATTTTAAATTATTAAATCGTGTGGTAATACAACACTAATGTTTACTTAGGGCCAGCAACGCGGACCGGGTCAGCTAGTACTTTATAAAATCAGCGATAAATTTCAATGAGCTTTGCATTTTCCGTACTCAAATACCACACAGTGTAACGTTTATGTAAACGCTATTGTACACGCACATGTAAAAATTTAACACACACAGTTGGCCTGCTGGGGTGTGTTACATTTAACAGCAACTGCTGCTGCTGATGCCGCTTCCTTTGCTTCTGCTAAAGTGGAAACTTTCAAGGCAACACGAACTTAACACAGCAACAAACAAACAAACAAACAAACAAACAAAAATTAAGAAAAATGAAGTTTGTATTTATTATGCCATTAAATAAAGCTCATACGGAGAGGAAAAGAATGGCACAATAACGAGAACGAGAATAAAAGAAAAATAAATTGAACTTTTTTCGTTTTCGTTTCAACATTATAATACGAATTATATTGATCCAGGGTATTAAACACGTTTATATACCCAAACTACAATATGAAGAATTTAATAAATGGATGGATAGAAGAGATTCGCAGTCAAGAGAAGGAAAATGTATTAAAAAAGTTAAAATGGTTTCTTTTTCTTAAACGGTTTTCTTATTTGCTATTGTATTTGTATACTATGCCCCCCCCCAAACACACACCTTAGAAATCCTTCCTGAAATAAATGTAGCTTAGGCAAAGGTGTTTGTTGTTTTCCTCTTTTGGTTTTATTTTTAATTCCATTTATTTGATAAAAATAATAAGCCTGTCAACTGAAAATGTAAAGTTCCTTGAGATTTTCAAAATAATGGAAAAAGCCAAAGTGAAAAATATTAATCATGTCGTGAAAAGAAGCACGAAATGTTGAACATTTCTTACAGAGCCATTAATCTAATATGTTTTTTCAGTGGGGAGGGCACATATGTACATACATACATACATACTTATATTAACTCCATTTTGAATTAACGCTAAGTGACAAAAGCAAAAAACGACAATGGAAATAGTTAAATTCCTTGATATTTGAACATTTTTCGAGCAACTTTAATTTTAAAAATGTTGAAACTTTTTGTTGAAGAAAGAAAGTTAATAAAGTTAACTTAAATTCTTAGGTCCGGTAGATAAGTTGATATTAAATGTTACAATGGTTACTACTACTTAACCTGAAGAACGTAGAGGCGACACCTGCATGAAAATGTATTAAAATATTTTCTTAAAACCATCTTAAAACCTTTTTTTGAATTGATTTTAAGTTGATTTATGGTGTTTTCTTTTCTGACAAAAATGTTACATATATGCTACATTTCGTTACTATTTCTGTTCCATTCTAAAAAATATGTAACATTAAAAAAAGCTATTTCGTTCCTTTCTAAATATGTTGCACAAATAACTGGCAAAATATGCAACATATTTGACCCTCTACTCTCAAGTCGGGGTGATATACGAACCTTTTTTACATCTTTGTTAAGTACCTTTTTATACAAATAAGAATTATGAAAATCAATATACTCTTCACTTTGACTAGAGTCCATCAGACTTTTGTTAGAGGAAGATTCTGTTTAATTTATTATTTATTTTAATGTAAACTTTTTTAAAAAATTTTTGGTTTAAAGTTTTTGCAGTTTGTTCTAGGTAATACCAGCTGATTAGAAAACAATGTTTCTGACGAGTTTTAGTGATAAAATGGTGCTAAAAACCGTAGAAACAGTGAAAAGCTAAGTATACATTAATGTTAAATCTCAAATATTTTGTACCATTGTGGCAGTAAAAAATGTATCATTTTTTAAAGGTATGGGCAAACTGTAGAAAATATTATCCATCGAAAGGACAACATTTTTGCTCAGAAAGGAAATCACCATTAATGAAATACAACCTTGATTTTCATGTACTAAAGCCAGTGCTACCAAGTTTATAAAATTTAAAGCAGCTGGCAATTCAAATAGCGCTCAATGAAATAAAAAAAAATATTAAGGAAAATTTGGTTATTTACCAAAGTTACTACAATAATTTAAAATAATGGACGGAGCAGCAACAACAATAAAAAAGTACAAAAGAAAAAGAAGCAATTGGGCTGAGAATAATGAAAATGCTTTCATCGGGTTGTGGGAGGAGAAAAATAAATGAAGTTTTTATTATACAAACTGTGCGTTAAAACCCGATTTAATTAAACTTATAGTGAGAACGCAAAATCAGCTGTTTGCGATTTCGACGTTAAAATCAGGTTTTAGCTTTTGATGTGAAAACACTATTGCGTATATTCCACACGTTTATCCGCAAAATACTGCGCATCCATGTGGCAGAAATAGTAAATCGCAAGAAATTGCCCTTGAACCTCATACGCCCTTTTTGAAACCGTAAGGTGAGAATGATTTGAAGTCACAACGTAGCAGCATGATATTTTTAACGCTTATGCGAGCTTTCATTTGCATGGCTAAAGCAGCGTGTGTGTTATGGGATGTTTTGAACCACGCCCGTTGTTCTGTTCAGTTAGAGATGTGCTATCAACATTTAAGTTCTACGCCTGCTCAAGCTGAGTTGTTAGTGCGATGGCTCTATAGGCCTTACAGAAGATCGACGTCCTCGACCCATCAAAAATGTTTCTGAATGTATGTCACATCCTTCGTTTAAATTTGTAAAGGGTATGAATCGACATAAAAAACGTTCTTGGGTTTACCCAAACTTACTATTCGTTAAGCCACCAACATCGCACAGCTGAGACCGTATTTGTAATTGAAAAATAATGGCTATGAAAAAATTGAAAATTTGAACCACTAAAAATAAAACTGTTCCAATACCTGTGTTTACTTCCTTGTTCCACAATGCTTTCGAAGAAATGTTAGATAGACAGTTAATAAACAAGTAATAAATATATAAAGCTAATAATTTACATCTACTGATAACCACAGACACACACTGGAGAAAACACGAAGAACGCTGAAGAAGAAGCTGTAGCAACCTTCGAAAACAGCATGTTGTTCCGTTCTGCTAGTGTTTGTCATTGTGATTTACAATTTTTGCCTTTGATTCAGTTTTTTTCTTAGTAACTATCACATGTAATTTTCACTGTCTGTATGTTATCGATCACTAGCCTATTGAAAATTGAAAAATTTTAACTAATTGCTTAAAATTTTTTTATTTTTTTTTTCGAAATTGCCGTCCAAATATATTTTATATCACAGCCATACCAAAATCAGCACGCTAAACGTAGTTTTGCTCTCAAACAAAAACAATTTGCATGCGCATGAGAATTTAATACCAACAATTTGTATGGGAATGAGAATTTTTGATGCGCATTGATTTAAGTACGGCTGTCAGGGGGTATACGCCACTTTTTTTCTGTCTTTAAGGTGGAACATTTTAGTCTCCATGTTACCGATGGACTTTTGGAACCCAATAGTTGTATGTGGTGTGTGAATTCCTCCATTATTGCAAAGTTACAGTATTTTTTTTTGTATAAAAACATGCTCTCTCTCACCCTCTCATCTGGCATGTGCAATTTAATGGGAACTTCTCGTAAATTTAGCAAAAAAAAAACAACAATAATTTTATTAACAACATTCCATTAAACTGATGTCATTTAAAGAAGACATCAAGATCATGTCATTGTCATGTGCGGAAATGAGTTGAAACAAATCGATTTTAGTTAAAACATGTCCTCGTCTTTAAATGACTTTGTATTTTAATTATTGAAAATGGAAAATCATTAAGTCTTAATAACAAGTTTTTGTCGCTCGTCTTATAATGACATGAAACAGAAAAAGATTAAAAATAAAAATAAAACAAGTACATGAAGCAAACGTCTTCATTTTATTTTATTTTATTTCGTTTTTTGTTTTATTTTGTTTCGCTTTTTAACTGAAATATGAAAAACTAATACTTTTAGTTAAACGAAAATCATAAAATTAGTAAATTAATGAATGTGCTCAAGAATATTGTGAACAAACAATTATAGAGATGCATGTACAAGAAAAGGTGTGAAGTTTTAAGGTTTATAAATGTTTCCATTTAACATTTCGATTTTGTTCGAAACGTGTCGCATAAAGATGCATAAAATTCCTTCTAAAAAGTCAATACGAGTAATAAATTGTCAGAGAAAAGTTTCTATTTCTAAACAAAATGACTTTCACATTTTGTTAGTCGTATATGTACGATTATGACCAGTTTCCAAATGAAATAAATAGTTTATTATTGAATCGAAAATTTACTAAATCCGCCGGCTGAATTTATGTGCAAACTCACTCTCTAGGGAATCGGACAAAAAAAAAAATTATAATTTCGTATGAAAAGAAACATTATTAAAGAAAGATTGGAGAGTATTAGGTGTTGGAATTAATTCGCAGCATTTTTTAAGAGCCAATGATTTATTTTAAATGATGCTGTTGCTGAAATGATTCTACCATTTTTTCTTTTTTTTTATTTGTATGCATCAGTTAATTAGATTGAGTTTATTTCTAAAAGAGACACATTATTTAAAAACATTTTCTGTATTTAGTATTAATAAAATTAATATTTTCAATTTACTAACTAAAGAGATGTGAGAAAAGTATTTATAGATGTTTGTTTCTGAGTGATTTGCAAACTTTTTTGAACCGCTTCTTCTTGTATTTCTGTTAGTAATAATGACTTCGAAAAAAAAATATTTTGTTTGCTCCATTGGATGCACTTTTGCAAACTTTTAATTACCTCTGCATGTTTAATTTAGGTTTCATTATTGGGCAACATGGTTCCAACTTCTACGGGCCTGTTTTTTTGAACAAACCTCGTACATACGACCAAATGTCATCTGTGCAAATCCATTTTTTCCTTTCCTAAAATTTACTCGCTGAAAAATGCTTTCAATATTTTACAATTATAAACAGTTATTAACAGAAAATTGTGCTTCAAGTTACTACTAAATGTTCATGCCTTCAAATAACACGCCATGTTTGCCGACGCCATTTTATGTTTGGCTTCTTTCTAATTTTCCATCTTTGCTTTGTTGTTGCTACGAGTATTAATTGAGAAACACACTTGCTGCTGCTGCTGCGGCTGATGATGGTTTATAATGCTGCAGCTGCTATTTTTTTCAGATTCATAATTCAATCAATATTTTATCAATAATAATCCTACGTATAATTTCCTAAATATTTCCTTATCTACTGTACACGCATACATGTATGTAGAATACCAACGTGGTGTCAGTTATACAAAAGAAAATTTCGAAATTAAATTCTCATGTATTTCATAATGAATGTTTCGAATTGTTGTATTACAAGCCATAAATAACTTGGACTTCCTTCAATTATTAAAAATGTTGGTCAATTTTATATATAAAAATAAATCATACATATAAAGGGTGTTCCAAATATATCGCAAGATTTTATTCAAATAGAACCCAAAGAATTAAGTTAATTAAAAATTTATTTCTTTTTCGAATGCAATTAGACAATTTTTTATAACTAGCTTGGAGAACCCACGACTTCTGCCCGTAGAGTGAAACTGCTAAACGCTTCAGCCAACAGCTTTTGCTGAAGTGGAATATTTTTCTTAGTAATTTACCAAAACTTACTGACAATAAATGTATAAAAAACAAATTACAGAAAGGTATTACTCGTTCCGTACGGTATACAAATTACAACTCAAAGAAATATTGAAATATATAAATTGCAAATTAAAATTAATTCCTGCGGTATAATATTTTTTTTCATCTTGGACCAGCAATCAGGTGATGACCCCTACGCATAAGGTGCATTGTACTGGAACTAGAGGAAAAGTAGTGTGAGAGAGATGACAGAGGGAAACTTCACTATCTTACAACTCTGCTTTTGCTCGTTTTTTGTTTAAGCAGTGTTGAAGCGCCTCTGCTGTCAAGGAGACGTATTAAACTTTGAAGCTTTGTTTTAGCTGCCATTTTTTAGTAATTATTTTACATCGCCGGTTATACACAATACCGACGTAGGAGGGCGTTCTGATGTGCTGTGAATTGGTACTGTACAGTGACCACTGATTATGCCTTTGCCACTGAAATCTTCCGACAACAACTGAGGCAAAGACAAACTAATTCACATCAGAAAAAATGCGAGATGTTTTTATGATTTAGTCTGTAGCTAGGGTTGAATCTAGGATATTTATGGTCTTGTAGTCAACGTGCAGACTACTTCAGCCATCGCCACCCTGAATTAAGAGTTCGTAATGTTTTTAGTAGAGTTGTGAATTCGGTGCTCTTCGCGCCGTTTTTAGTGCTTTTTAAAATTTCCGACTCAAAAACTTCTCGAGTCAGTGCTCAGTGCTTTTATTTCTAATTTTTCGAGCATTTTTTTTTGTTGTACCAGTGCTCGGGGAATTCCCCTACAAATGCTTTGCATTGCACTGGAACTAGATAGAGAAAGGGATAGTGTAGAGAATAGACAGAAGGTGAAACTGGTAGGAAAATAGAGCGTAATTCACAACTCTGCAGTTGCGTGTTAGTTATAAATCGAACTTGCGGCATCTCTGATATTATTTTTGACGCATAAATTTTAAGCTAAGGGGAACCATTTTGTTTACTATTTTACTTCGCCGACGTTTTATTGCTCAAATACCGCCGCAGAAGGGTGCTGTAGAAGGGAAACATAGAAAAAACTTTTTCTGATTTGACCGGGCTGGGGATCGGTCCAGGGTCCTTCTGATTGCAGAGCCAACACGCTAACTACTCAGCCATCTGCAACCCCGTGTAGTACTTATAATGCAACACACTTATGCACAAAATATAACTTTCCGGCGTCAGCACATGCAGTTTTTGGTGCGAAGAGTAGGAATCCATGTAATACTTGGTATATAAGAGGAACAGACTGCTACCCGCATGCATAGTATAGGAAGAGGATTTCCCAATTCTTCCACCAATGCAGCTGGTGAGGTTCCTTGATATACTGCAACAATCAACAACATTCAGGGGAGCACAATAGATCAAACTGGTCGCGGTGCAAAGAGCCGTGCCTTACTCAACTTACCATTACCAAGCTCCAAGGGAATAGCAACTTAACAAGTGCCAGCGGGCACCTCCATAATAGCCTTCGTACGCCATTACTTTAATTTTTTTCATAATTTAGTTAAAAACACTCCGATACAAGAATTTTAAATTATCTATTGTGCATCCTGTTACATTGAAATTTCCATCTTCGTAATACACCCACTTTTTTACTTGTATTTTATGCTTCATTAAATTCTTTACTGCACCTTCTCTATCTCTCCCTCCCTCTGTCTCTTTGTATGCACATACATGATATTGTTGGGTCAAACTGTCTGCAGGTAAGTTGTCTGTCTCTAAAAAGAAGCAGCCTGGCTCACAATCTTTCACTTGGTCATCGTTACTTTCAAAAAAAAAAATCAAACATTTTTTTAATAATTAAAAAAAAGAAATGTATTGCGCTTTGCAACCATCATAACTAATCAAAAAAGAAAAAAAAATGTTGATTTCAAAATAACGAAATATTGCACCATAACGTTTGGTGTTGTCTTCCGTATCATTTACAGTAGTTTGCCGACATGATGTTATAAAGGCAACCATTTCCATTTGCACTTATTAACTGTCTAGATATTGTATCCAGTTTTCTTTTTCAGGGATTTATTAAACAATAAGAAATCAAGTTAAAAGCAAGAATTCATAATAGTAACAATCATAGGCAATATGTTATCTCTTCTCAGTTACACTGCGCTTTAATTGGTTAAGACCATATTTTTTCATTTTGGTAATTTTCTGTGCATTTGTGATTTTAAACACAAACTCTGCGAAGCTCTTATAGCTTGTTTATAGAAACAACCAGTCTATACGCGGGAACCGAACCAGCACCTCTAATGCTCATGCAAGTACGTAGCCATCATAATTTTTATCAGTTAGAAACACATATATTGTATTTCGAAGTTTTGGGTGAAACGAAAAAATGTTGCCTTGAACTTAATGGTCTATTAATTGCCAGTTCATAGAAGCCGAATGAAAATAATCGTTCGGCACTTATATTGACAACAACAATAAAAAAATCAAATTGTTTTTGTTTTCCATATGTATAGCGAACGATTATTACACCTCGCCTTCTATAAACTGGCAATTAATAAAAATGTATTGTCCAACGTTAAATTTTCCGTATAATTCAACTTTTGGCATCAGTTATTGAAAAGAAAATAAAAATGCAAACAATTCTGGCAGCTGTTGATGTTTTAAAGAATTTTATAAATCCAAACAGGAAGTTAAAATGGTGAAAGAAATCAATTTACTCAATTCAATGTTTCGTTTCGTTGGGCGACATTTTTTGTAAGTAATGCCAAGTTTACCACGTTTGCCACGTAAAAGTCAAGTTTCTGTAGATATTTTACGTGAGAAGTCAGCAATACATTTTTAGTAAACAGCAACGAGCTGTATGTATGTATGCAGTAGTGTTTTCGCACGAAAAGTAAAAGCCTGATTTTAACGTTAAAACCACAAATAGCTCATTTTATATTCTCACTATATGTTTAATTAAATCAGGTTTTAACGTACAGTTTGTGTAATAAAATTACATTGATTTTCTCCTCCCACAACTCGATGAAAGCATTTTCATTATGCTCTACCCAATAGCTTTTTTTTCTTTTGCACTTTTTTATTATTGTTGGTGGTGCGTCCATTGTTTTAAATTTTTGTAGTGACTTTATTTACCAAAGTTTCCTCTATTAATTTTTATTTCATTGAGCGCTACTTAAATTGGCACCTGTTTTAAATTTTTAAACTTGGTATCACTGCCAGTACATGAAAATCAAGGTTGTATTTCATTGAATCAACTTAAAACTAATTCGAAAAAAGGTTTAAAAATGGTTTCAAGAAAATATTGTTCTGTAGTAAAACCAGATTTTAATAGTTGGTTTTAACGTAAAGCTAACTTTTGCTTTAAAACCAGTCAGTTTGAAAACACTATTTTACAGTTTTTGCCAGCTAAAAAGAAAAAATTCTATACATAATTTAGAGTTCACATGAACGCGTATTGACATAAGCGAGTCAATAACCAAAGTATAATAATAACTGTTTTTCTGCCGGCGTTATTCATTTCTTGCTGACCGGGCGATTAACTGCCGTATTCATAAAAAATAATTTTTTATAAAAAAAAAAGGTATATTCGGGGGTGTCACAGAAAATTTTCGGAAGTGAAAATTTTCACATTTTTGAAAACGTGACGTTTTTGTTTTGGTGCTTCAGCTTTCATACGTTTTCATAAATACGAAAAAAATCAAAACATTGTTTTTTTGTGAATAAATATGGTATCTCTATTAATAAGTTCTTATGTTAACCCCTTGAAATATGCAATACATACATTTGTATGTATGTATGTATGCGAATTAGAGTCAATACAGACATTTTTATTTTATTTAACAAAATTTACTTACATTTTCTGTGTCAAATTGATTTACTTGTTCAAAATATAAATGGCAGGTAGTAAAAATATTTATATTTAAATAAGAAACCAATTCTCCTTAATTCTTTTCTAATTTCTTTTATGCTACTTGGGATGCCAAGCTGCATATCTGGCAATTTACTTTAAAAATGATATGGTAACTTTACAGAAAAATATGGCAAAGAATATTTTTGTTCATTTCCACATTTTTTTTTTCTTGATTTCATAATTTTTATAAAATTCGTAAAATTTGTTAACTAAATTAATTTTACTTGTATTTTAAGTCACAACTTAAGTAAAATTGATATTCTCTATAATTGAAAATCTGTTTTGAACTTTTTTTTTTATGTGAATACTCTCAAATTATCACTTTCACTTGTAAATTTTTAAGGAGATTTAAAACGAAAAATTTTGTCGTTTTTCGTTTTCTGGAGAAGCCAAAAAAGGTTTCCATTTTCACTTTCGTGTGAATTTTGTTTCTGTGACACCCACGATTGATTGAATTTTGTATGGAAGTTTTGTGTATTAAGCTTTTTATAAAAAAAAAATTTTATAAATACGACAGTAAAGCTGCGACAGTAATTTGTGCCGAGTTCCATCCGATATTTTATTTATAATCTTTTTCTTACATCTTCACAAATACACATCTTAATTATACGGCAAAATAAATAGTATAAGTTAAGTAAATTAATAGCTATTACGGATATATTGTATATTGGAAAGGGTTATCCGTTTAGACATCTTTTTTATAGGAAAAAGAAACCATATAAAATAATTGGCACTGAGTCTGGCGTCGAATAGAATTTTGACGGTGTAGCGCACCACTCTCCGCTACAAACGCAATATGCTCCTCCTCCTACAGGCTGGACAATTCTGTCGAATCGTCGTTTACCGGCGCTAACGATGGACAAACCACAATTAACGGTAATTTGCATTAAATTTGGCAACTATTTGAAATCAATTATATCACTCTCGACAAAAATATGAAAATAAATAACAATATAATGATTATTTAAATATTTCGCAGGATGACAGGCATTTATGATCTTGTCTGTCTACCAGTATAATAATTTAATAGTCATCCTTACAAAAACCGACTACTGTCTATTAAAATTAATAAAATTTATTATTTCAACAACAGTACAAACTGTTAACAATAACATGTGTTTTAAAAATTATTCGAATTCTGTACACTGAGACTTTCTTACATTGTATTTTTTTTTTGTTTGTTTTTAGTTTTTTTTTGTCAAAATAGAAATTTTTCTAAACGAGCTTGTAATAGTAACCGTCCGTCATAAACAAATCGACATTTCACAAAAATAGTTTTGACTGTATCTTTCCAACATATTTCTTTTGTCATCATGGTCTGGTCATAGTCATCCAACGTCATCATAATATGCTGAATTATTAAAAATTCATCATCATCGCCGCCACCTTCAGCACTCTTTAGGTCAAGAACACTTTTTTTTTTTTTTATTTTTATTTTATATTTAATAGAAACAAAACATAGAAATACAAAAGCGCACCAAAAAAATTGTGATGATTTGTGAAATGACTTTTTTTTTGCTTAATAAAAAAAGAAATTCAAAATGTAATCGATATTTTTGAATTAAAATAAAGTTTAACACATATCAAGTGTTTTTTTAACACTTTTATTCTTAAATGGATATTTGTGAATGAAGTTAATTTGTGATTGCTGAAATGACGTTTGAAAGATATTTTTTCTATAGGAATATGAATATATGTATATATTGATGATTATATCCTTTATTTTCATTGTCACCTAAAACGCAAACTAATAATGTTTTCACACTGACTGGTTTTAAAGCAAAAGTTGGATTTACATTAAAACCTGATTTTACCATATAAAAATATTTCCTTTAAACCATCTAAAAACATTTTTTGAGTTGGTTTTAGGTTGATTTATTGAAAGACAACCTCGATTTTTATGTACTGGCAGTGCTACCAAGTTAAAAAATTTAAAACAGCTCGCAATTTAAATGAAATTTTATTACACAAACTGTGCGCTAACACCTGATTTAATTAAACTTAGTTTATCTGAACTAACTGAAAAAGAGAAAAAACAAAAAATAATGTATACAATAAAATAAATAAAATCATTTGCTAAAATGAATCAAGGACAGTCGTGTGAACCCCATGGTTATTGCCAACCTTATTCAAAGAGCGAACCAAGTAGTTCATATTGGCGTGTGCACATCGTATAAGAATTAATGCTAGAAATACAATTTTTTTTTTTTTTTTTTGGCGTGTGAGGTAGGGTTGAAAATGCCTTCGCACTTACAGAGACCGTCGTCTTCTGCGTCGAGTGGTGTTGCCACTAAAAAATTCCCTCCTCTTCCTCTGGGTAGATTCCTCCCCGGAACCGCTTTCCGCATTACTTCGGGAAGGCCCAGAGCCACGTCCCAATCAGGACCACTCTCAATCACCCACGTCTGGGTCCGCCAAGTTTGCAGCCGGCGCCATGGCCCCGGCCCGTATCGCCTGGTCCCCGTCAGAGGGGGCCCCGCTATGCAGCAGCGCATCGAGGTCCCTCTTCTTCCTCCGCAGAACGTATCCCACGTACTGTGCCACAGCGTCCCAATTGTCTTCACAATCGAGCATCCTAGCATGCTAGAAATACAATAGGGGCTAACTATTAAAATACAAATTAACTTTGATTACTAATATATGTATTTGAAAACTAAAATGAAAAAACGGCGTTCGTCGGCGTATGAAATAGAAATATCTCTATCTCAGAATTCTTCACGCACTACTAATTTCGTCGACATCGGTATTGTATTAATTTTCATATGCACAAATGTGTTTTGTTTCTGAGGACGAAAGTTCGCAACGAATAATTCGTCGTTCCCCCAATTGTGTAACATAATACCTTTGTTCAACGTTACTTTAACCAAAATTGGTTACTCTTTTCCCCAATGTGTACATGCATACTTTTCTTCCGTTTTGGTTACTTTTTCAAAAGAAAAGTAACACAACGACAACGATACTATTCCAGTGTTCTATTCTTTTCATTAAATTTTCCATCACCAATTCGCACATTTGCGATAGTTTCACGAATTTCATCTTAGTCTTGTCTTGAACCGGTTGTGTGCCATTGGTATAGACCTTATTTTTCACGTAGCTTCAAAGGAAAAAAAATTTAAACATGTTAAATCACAAAATCTTGGTGGCCAATTGTGATCGGCACTTCGCTCAATCACACGGCGAGGAAACTTTTCACGTCAATACACTCAGCGTAACAGATGCTGCAGCCTCATTTACGAAAAGCAAGGTCCAATGACTCCGGCAGTACGCAAAGTGCACCAAACGGTCACACATTAGGTATGGAGAAGTTTTTCGACAAAAATTCTTGTTAACGTCGCCTCCGAGATACAACTATGATGGTCGGTAGGCGTGAGTTCGTGATTCGTTTAATTAGAACACCCGTTACATAAAACTTTTGTTCACTTTTTTCGCATTCGGTTACTCTTATTTTTTACATTTTGGTTACAAAAATTTTTGTGTCGTGGCAACGCTGAGTATTTCGGCCTTATTACGGTTGTCGAATCGACCTGACGGTTTGTAATAGATTAAAGAAACATGCACAATTTTCCTTTAATTTATTACATACTGTCGAGTCGATTCGAAATTTCATTTGAAAGACTAATTGTAGCTCGGGCCGTGTGCGCTGTTGCTACATGCTGCTGGAACCACTTGTTGGCTGCCACAGGGCGTACAAAATTATTGATCATAGTACGATACCTGTCCCCATTCACCGTCACTGCATTACCAACTTAATTCTCGAAGAAGTAGGGCCCTATAACTCTTTCGATGTCACTCCACATCATACCGTACACGAGTGCAATTGGCGCTGGTGAACAACTCTGGGGTTTGCAGTACCCCAAAATCGCATATTCTGTTTATTTACACATCCATTAAAATTAAAATGAGTTTCTCAACGATAATTTCGATATGCTCGTTGTGTCAGTGAAATTGAATGCCCATTGGAAAAGTAAAATTCTACCACTTTGGTTCGTTGCTCAGTCGTTAAATTTTGCAAGGTGGTGTAACACGGTTCGAAGAATAAAATCTAAAAAAACAATAAAAAATAATTATTCAATTTTTACACGCAGGCGTGACTTTTGGCCCAGCCTGTATATGTATATATGTATTAACAGAAAGGCTAGTATTTATGACATGAAATAAAATTGCAGACTTTTCTTTCCAATACCCTTTTACACTTTGGACGACCATAAACGATAATGCAATAGTTAATTGCACCTGTTGTCTCTTTTTCACTGAACTGAAGTAGAGTTTATTAAATGTAGACAGCTAGTAGAATGAAGTGCATATTCCATGGCAATCTATTGTGGGATATGTTCCAACTTAAATATACGTAAGTTTTATTTAATGAATTTTTATACGATTTTTTACTATAAAAATTCATTCACTGACAACAATGACTATGAGAATGATTATAATGACGGATCATCTTCTGCTGGTCTACTTTATAGTTTAAAATCATTTTGAATAGTCATTCAAAATCGAATGTATTCAGTTTCACCATGCGAATATTATTCTATGACGTACATATAAGTAAATAATAAAGAATTCGGCAAGCAATGTACATATGTATGTATGTATGTATGTACGAGGTTTGTTCAAAAGAAAAGGTGAATGTTGTTTTCTTCGAATACAATGGTTTGGAGTGTGCATCATGAGTTCTTGCCAACAGGTCGCACGGTTAATAAGGAATACTACAAGGAAGTTATGCAACATTTACGTGGAAAAAATCATGGATTCTGCATCACGATAATGCACCAGCTGTTCGTGATTTTTTGACCAAAAACCCTAATCATGCCTCAACCAACTTATTCATCAGATTTGGCTCCCTGCGACATTTTCCTATTCCCAAAATTGAAGAGACCAATGAAAGGAGATAAACTCAAAATCGAAGAACCCCCATCAGGGCCATACCGAAAATCATATTTCAGAAGTGCCTCGAGGATTGGAAGTAGCGCTGGCATAAGTGCATTATATCTGGGGGGATTACTTTGAAGAGGACAAAATGGATATTGATGAATTAATAAATACTTTTCGAAAAATTCAAAATTCACCTTTTTTTTTTGAACAAACCTCGTATAGTACATACATCCATACACAAATAAAAAAATTGCCAATTTTTATTTATGAAAAAATATACTAAATTAGTTTATTAAAGAAAAATTAACAAAAATAAATAGCAGAGAAAGGAAATCAGACAGACGAATTTTTTTTTTTTTTTTTTAATGCGCAGTTTTCATCAGAAATACATTTTTAAGCATTTCATAGCTTTTAAAATAAAAACAAAAACCGTTAAGTTAGCGGAAATTATAATGTAACAACAGACATCATCATACCAGCGCCATGATCATCATCACATTCTTCATCGAATCGCCATTGTAGTTTTTTTCTGCTTCTTGCAGACAAACCAGACCCTGTTAATAATGGCCACCAAGTAATTGACTTGTTAAATCTAAAACTTGTGAAATTAAAAAAAGTAAAAAAAAAAATTGGCGGTGTTGTTTGTTTCATAATCGTTAAAATTAATATAGGGTGTTTTCTTTAAGACCGATAGAACTTACAAAAGGAGTTCACTGTAAAAAAAACGGTAATTCTGCGTTAACGTTCTGACATTTAGTACTCTCTTACAAATCATCATGCATAGATTGGGGCTTAAACAACTCCAAATGGGGATTGTGATGGCTGAGCTAGTTAGCACAGCACGTTGACTAAAAAACCAAAAAGTTTTGACTTCGCGCCCAATATCCGACTAAGTCATAAAAATACTTCGCGTAGTTCTGATGTTCATTAGAGGGCCTTTGTGTCAGTTGTTTGCGGAATGTTTTCTTTGGCGAAGGCAAAGTTACTGCTGGTCATTGTAGAGTACCAGCTTCAGCTGATACTAATATACAAGTGACATCAGAGCGCCTTCCTACGTCGGTAGTGAGCAGCATCAAGAAATATAGAAATAAAAATTACGCCTTGGGCATGATTGCTGTCTCGATGACGGATTAGTTCCCTCCTAAGTGTTACCAAGTCTATTTCATATGTGAAATTTATAATTTCATAGGACAAATGTAGGTGTTCTGTGATAGTTGACAACGCTGCAATAAATTTACTGAAAGAATTCTCAAACAATTTCAATTTTAATAAACAATTTATTAATTATGAAAAAATAATTTATTATATACATTTTATTATAAATGCGGTTGTAAATGCTTTTCGATTTCCATAAATAAAACAAGATTTTTCAAAAATTAATTTTATATATTGGCCTGATACAGCTTGTAGGGATTTTACAGCGAACAACCAAAGACTACTGGCCGATGAGATGAACTGATTGTCATCTTAAAGGGATAACGTGGTTGGGAATTATAACGGTATTGCTGCGTCAGTTCCCAACTTACTTTTTTCGTTACATCCCAGGTGAGGAACCCAATGGAGTACCATTCAGGTGCAAATGAAAATTTCTAGTCGGAAGACTAATTCCTGTGGAGCCACGTACAGTAACGGGTCACGGCAAATATTGACGCCTTGGATGCCAAAAATTTCTCTTCTTTAACGTGACATACGGACAGTAATTTTCGAAAAACTGGCTCGCCGCGCTCATATGCCCGATATCATTTTCAAATGTTGATTAATGTCATTTCAAATGCAACTTTTTGTGAAATTTTATTTATTTAGACGTTCGGATTTAAAAAAAAAATCACATTCTATTTTACTGACCGTTTCTTCAATTTCTCTTGCTATGATTTATTTATAATTTTAACTAATTTACTTAATTTATACTAATTAAAAAACTTTATTGTTATGTTTGTTTGCCATGATTCAACAAAAAAAACCTTTTTAAAATTGTATTTAATATTAAGTAGGTTAATTGACAAGAGGTAGAGGAAATTGTAGTTGTTGGTAAAACGTTGACTTTTGTGATGAAGATTATTTTACATGCTGAGGAGGGAGTACGTGTTTTCTTGTCAAAAATCGATTTCTTTATTTTTGATAAAACTGATTGCATATTTCTTCACTCCCAACCAAGTATGGTATATTAATACAAGCATTTCTCTATTTTTTTTTAACATTTTTAGTTTTAATTGATTGTATGCAATTTTACAGATTTAATTTTTATTATTATTCACATGTGGCTTTTCTGACTCCGAAAAAGCCAAATAAATACAGCGAAAACTTTATACGCAGAAGCTGCTATAACGAACATCTCGCAATGGAGGACACATTTGCTCACAATATTTTGCATTATCATAGAAAATTATTTCGTTTGTTGTTGTTATTGGTGACACCTATCTAGCGGGCAAAAATGTTGTCGATGGTTATTGCCCGCTTATGGGAGCTTTCACCCAATAAATATACAGTGTCAGCTCGGTTAACGCAACCAATAGAAATTTCGGGCTGTTGCGAAAACCGAGTCAGAAATTTCTACGTCTATTTTTCGATTAAAGGTATTATTTTAAAGCAAATAAAAGGTTTATTTAAAAAACCAAAGGATAACTTTTGAAATAAATAAAATTTTGAATATTCGGAATATTTAGAATTTAAGCGAACTGAAGTTATTACAAATTAATGAAAATTTTCTGTCGTGTTCAAGTTCACAATTAATTTATCACAATATGAATGTGATTGGTGTCACCAAAGTATTTTTTTTTTTCGGTTTCAAATCCAATTCCGATAAGATTGTTTTCTATGACACCCCGGAATAAACATATAGTGTAGGGTGTAATCGAAGCAGACCACTGCTAAATCTGTTCCCGTTTTGACAACCGTATGTCCCAATGATTGCCGGTCCATTCAGCAAGCGCTCTATTATTTTGTGCTTTTTTTAATTGACCAATGATTTTATACTTCTTTCATGTGCGCTTTATAGCATATGAGTGACAAAGTAAAGCATCTTCTAACAATATTTTCCTTATATTTTATTAAAAACTTTTGTATTGTGGTCACGTCTCTTCCTAAATTAGCCTGTTTAAATTTGCATATGTTTTTACCATATTTGCAAATACATTTCAATACAACTGTATATTTACCTAAAACTGTTGACTTTGAATCATCACATCATGAAGCAAACTATAAACAACTCATCGTTCTCAAAGATTAAATTCAGAAAAGAGTACGCATCAGATTCCATTATTAATTTTTACATTTCTTACTTGTATTCCTGATGCCACGAAGTTTTTAATTTTTCTATTTTCATATATATGTAGCTCGATTTTGCTTAAAGTTTGCTTTTAATCTGACCACAAATACTCATGAAATTCTTATAGTAACAGGCAACTAATTTGAAAGTGGCGCAAGTCCCTTCATAAAAAGAAATAAGGTCGGAGCCAATTAGATGGATAAATTTTTAAGCCTCGTAGTACATACTTCAAAATAAATAACATTTAAGCTGCTTTGACGCATATTATCTAGACCAGTCACACTCAAACTTTTTTTTGTATGGGCCACAAAGACGTGCTTTGGGCTGCATGGTTTCATGTGCTTACAAAGAATGTAACAAGTTTCATTAGATGCTTTAGTTACAGCGAAAGCACGGACATAACAATTTGTTGTTGTTGCAATGATATTTTAAAAGAATTAAGTCAATTTCACACATCCTAAGAGTGAGTGAGGAGGAATCGTTTTATAGTAAAATGGGGAGATATATTATATTTTTATTTAATATAACACTTTCACGGCATATTAAACAAGTTGCTGCATTGTTTTTTTAGGCACAACAAAATATTCTCTTTCCCAGGTCTCTTGAAACAATCGATTTCCATCATATATTTTTCTTTTAAGACTTGAAGACACTCCTGGCATTATTTAAAAATTACATAATCAACCACGAAATTAAAATAACAACCGAGCCGTTACCGTCGATTTTTATCCAATGTTAAATGAACACATAAATTGAAAACATTTTAATGTTAAACTTTCCGCAAAAATTAATCTTAAAAATCGTCAAAATCGCTTAAAGAAATACTTTTTTTTTAGTTTTTGTTAATGATAGTGGCAGTTTAACTTTTTTTGGAAATAGAATATATATTTTAATGTTGCTATTTAACTGAGTGTTCCCACTGTTCTCTTGATCTGCCCGAAATTTAAAGTAGTTCACAGTTTGGTTACTATGAGAGGAGGGCCTCTAACAAAAGACTTGAGGGCCGTAGGTTGAGTATTACTGATCTTGGTGAAACTTGGTGATTTTATATAGCGTGTAATTACACTATATGCTGCTTACTTACATACTCGTAAATACATACTATGTACATACATACATATCTACATAGTAAATATTATTAATTTCGAAATTTAAAAAAAAAAATGCTCTTTTTTTAAGTTTACTTTTCGATGAATAACAAATTTATAATTAAGAAAATAATCATGTTCAAACTTTTTGGAATAGACAGAATTAATTCTATAATGATTATTAAGTTTTATTTAATTGCCATACCGTTGGTCCTCATAGAAAATAACGAACGAAATCAAATTAATTCACCATGAAAAATATATTTTTCTTAACACAGTTTTAAGAAAATTGGATTAAAAGAAAGAAGAATAATAAACGAAGAAACCTGTTTTAAAAGAAAAACTTCAACCATGTTGAAAAGTTTGTTAAAAAGATAATAACAAAAAGTGTAGTGGAAACAGTACAGATAGCGCATTATACATACATACGTCACATATATACTATATAGAATATATATGTATGTGGCTGTGTATGCATATAAAACTTCCACACAGATGCATATGTAGATGGTAACAAACAACCATTAAGAGCGGTGGCATGAAACCAGAAATCGTCAAGTAAATGGTGCGATGAACCCAACAAACAAAATCCAAGTTGAACCTAAAAGTGCAATAAAAGCAAACACCGTATACCCAGCAGGCTAAAAAAAATTAAATAAAAAAAAGAGTGTATGTGTTGTGTGTGTAGAAACATTAAATTTGATAGAACAAAAAACAGGCAGAAATATTTTAGCTCCGCCTTTATTTCGTACCCTCAACCAGAGATGGAACTTTCCATGCTCCCTTACTTGTTTTCAATATAAAAATGGGCAATAATTATAGTTTCGTTAATTAAATTTTGAATCATATTATATTGGAAATACAATTAATTTGGTCCATTACTGATGGCAACTGAACCTCAATAAAGATTCCAATTCAGTTTCAGAATTTAAAGTAGAGAGTTTCAATGGTTTTTAATGCTTTTCTGGCAACACAACTGAAGTTCTTCTTCTAGCCGTCATAAGAAGTCCTTACTTCACCAATAGCTTTTATAAATAAAATATTATATAGATTTTAACAATCTATTTTTTTTAAGCTTTAAGGTTTTTTCTCTTTTTATTTATTATTTTTATATTTATTTTCGATATTTCGTTAACCTTCGGTTAACATCTTCAGAAAGAAACAAATATAAAGTCTATGGTTAAAATATTTAAATTTTTTTAATTGCTGCCTCTTGAAAATTTCATTTAAAAAAACGCTAAAGAAAAATATACGATTAAAAACCATGCTCAAAATCGCAGACATTTTGAATAAATCGCTAAGTTGTCAACATGAAAAAGCTTTTAAGTTCGAAACCTCAATTATAAGTTGAAACTTTTCACCTCTTTTTTGACAGTTACTCATTTTTTATCGATAGCACTAGTGGGCGATTTGACGTTTTTGCATTTATTTTAATATGGTTGTACTCTTTGCATCTGATTAATTTCCCCATTACAATATATTTGCGCTCTTCTCCAATATTTGAACAATGCAGAGAAAATATAGTGCTTTACCTTTAAACTTCAAATAGTACTGTGTATTAAAAACTAGTACAATTTTAAATTCAAAATTTTCCATACCTGGTTGAATTGAATGGAGAAGATAAAGTTGTGCGTCTGAGCACATACTCTATAAATGCCATATATACCATGAATAAAATGTTGATTTATGTGCTTATATACAAAAACATCATTACTTGTGGTTGGATTATAGTTTTTCTCCCTTTTTTATATACATATGCATGTATGTGCATATATTTTCTTTCCATAAATCGTTGGATACCACTGTTGGCAGTTTGCTTTGTATGTATGCTGGAGTGTGCGGTGGCATGTGTGCATAAGAGAGAGTTAATACCCATAAGATTGATTTTTTACTATTGGCTTCTTTGTTTAACTCACGCTTTCAGGGGAATTTAAAACGTCGGCCATTTATTGTAAATGGCCCAATAATTTAGAATCGAATTTGAATTTTTATACTTAAACACACATTGAACGATTATAGACGCGCTTTTTTCCTATACGAAAATTATGTATACAAAATGACGTCGGATTTTATAAACTAAAATTTTGAATTATCAAGTTAAAATATGTTTTTTTTTCCAAATTTTCCAAAAATGTTATTATAGAAAGACAATATAATTTATTAAAAAGGAATTATGTATGTACTTTTAAAGAAATAATTAATATTCAGAAAAGCTACTCAAACTACGGTTCAAATATCTCCGGAATAAGTATACATATGTATGTATGTATCTAAATAAGCCTGTGGAATTTTATGAAATGAAAATACCTATAAAAATTATATACAAAATATAATAGATATTGTGTCGTAAAAAAGTTTAAACATTATAATACTAAAAAGCATTTGTAAAAAGTTATAAACAAATTAAGTGAAAGTGCAATAAAATTGTGCCGAAATTTCTACCACTAAATAAAATCATTAATATTTTAAATGCATAAGTATGAATATGTAATTGTTTAACAAGCCACTAAAAGAAAAAAAACCGCTGATTTTAGGCATTCCTGCATATTTTATTTAACAAAAAAAAAAACACTTCTCAGTGATTAACTAAATATCGGACCAGCAACTCTGCTTCAATTGGAATTATTTGAAAAAATTAGGTTTGTAATAATTAAATTTTTTTTATAAATCAAATGGAATTTTATCATGGAGAATTGCATAGTTATTGAACTAATTGCATGTCTATTCTAAAAAAAAAAATGTCTGTTCTAAAAAAAAAATTTTTTTTTTAATTGAACTGAATAAGTTGAACATTGGTGAGACTGGTGTATTGGTGTCTATTGATTTAAAGATGGCCTTGATAGGGTTAAAAACAGTCTTTTAATTGATAAACTGAGGAACAACTTGGATTTTTCAATAGCAGCGGTCGAACCGGACTATAAAACACAATTTGTGGCTTTAGGGGGTGTTGTTTCTGATTTGGAATATGTAAGGTCCGGTTTACCACAGAGCTCAGTTCTAGGTCCAACTTTATGCACACTGTTTATTAATCTCCCCTCAGATATTAAGGAAAAAATACTCTATACTCAACGATTGAGCCATGTTTTAACGCTTTAAAATAATTATATACATAATTTGTGATATATTATCTGAGTAGAGTTTAAATGAACCTTAAATAGGGTTCAGTTATGAACCTGGCGATTGCCATTAGAAAACATTTTCAGCGGAAAAGTGTTTTGTGCTTTGTGATATTAGCCTTAAGCTTTGGATCGGTGTCCCGTTAGAACTTTCAAATTCTTCCGCGCACGCTAATCCATGACAATTTTTAGAATGTCAACATATTGACATTCGAAAATTATTGTTTTCTATACCTGTGGCGTGCAAAACCGATACACTTTTTAAAGTATGTATTATAACAAATTAAAAAAAATACTATTATTTATCTAGGTTTGTTATATGGTTTAATTGGTCTATATGCATGTACTTTGGATTTTATGCTAATTGGTTCTCTTCTCTTCAAGCGCACATGACCACTATAATTCATAATGCTTCGGGCTAATGGGTTTGGCTGGCTGCCGAGTAAATAAAACAGAATTTTTTTACGTGAAATAAATAATTAATTTTATATTAATAACACTAATTATTTTAAGCCTAAGGTCTTTTTATATATTTTATATTTATTTCAATATTTCGCTACTCCTTTGTGTAGCTTCTTCAGGAAAATTTGTTTTATTATTAATAATTAGTGTTATTAATATAAAAAAAAAAAAAGGTCAAAAAACTAGAAAAATTATAATTAATTTTATTTATCGCAAGGTTATTTTCATTATTAAGTACATATAGCAAAATTAATACAATGAACCAAGTTGTAACTTAAATTATACTTTTTTTTAACGTAACTGCATGTACTCTTGGGTTTTGTTTGGCCAACTTCGACTGACTGATTTCAAATGCCTATAACATTTATGAATGTTATTTCTAGAGATTGCCAATTGACGAACTTGTCGGCGAGTAGACACAGATATTGTAGATGTGTGCATGATGCACCCTGCAAATAATGTGACTAGTCAACACATGCATGTATAGTGTAGTCCACAGAGGAGTAGGACTAGTCCAAGACTAACCCAAATGTATGGAGAAAACATGGTTTATTTAACATTACGATGTCCTGGATCGGACTAACCCAAAAACTACTTCATGTAACCACTTCATTGATCACCTCTGAGAGTAATTTTAATGAGACGGAGTAATCGTAAATACGCAGAAAAGGACGAACACTTGTCGTATAACAATAAGCTGTTGTTTTCAATGACAATGGTCCACGGTTGCATTACATAGATTGCTGTGTTGGCAACACCTGAAAAAAATATCATAAAATTTATTTTTTCAAAAACCATTAAATTATTGTTTAAAATTACCTTTAGGAAGTGTTTTTATATAGTTGTGTTCCTTTTTATTTCTTATTTTTTTTACAAATAAAGGGTGGAGGATTTAAATGACTGATGCAGCAATTGAATTATTTCTCTGGCTGTATGACATGTGCCGCCGTCTTGTTGAAACCACATGCCCTGCACATTCATTTCTTCAATTCTAGGCACGAAAAAACTGGTTATCATTTCACGATACCAAACACCATTGACTGTTTGCGCTTGACCTGCCTCATTTTCATAAAAAAAAGGTCCAATGATTCCTCCAGCCCAAAATCCACACCACACAGTGAAACGTTGAGGATGCATTTGCTTCTCGTGAATCTCTCGAGGATTTTCCTCACCCCAAATGCGACAATTCTGCCTATTGACGAAGCCATCAAGATGGAAATGGGCCTCGTAACTGAAGATGATTTTATCGGCAAAATCAGCATTTTTATGTTGTCTCTCCAATACCCAATTAACGAACTCCCTTCGCTGTCCATGGTCAGCTGGCTTCAGTTCCTGAGTCAATTGAACTTTGTATGCATGAAGATGCAAATCTTTCTTCAAAATTTGGAGACACCAATTTGCTGAGCTCGGTGTCGAATTGAGGTGGATGGAGTTTGAGCGACATTTTCGGTCGATCGACCTGGTCGAAGGCGCGTTGTTGTCTTTACATCACTAACAGATCCAGTTTCGGCAACTTTATTCATTAATCTCTTTACAGTGTGACCCCAAATTGATCGCAATTTGCGAACTGTAGCCGCAAAACTTTCACCATTTTGGTAAAACAATTTCACAATGAGAATGCGTTGTTCATTCGTGTAGCGCTCCATTTTTACTAACCTCGTACCTTCTACTAGCAAACAATAACAATTGTTCACATGTCAAACAATGACACTTCGAATGGCGCCAAATTAAAATCTTGCGTTCTTTTTGGGACACCCTTTATAATCAAATTCAATCAATCAACACTTCATTTTAATACGTACTAGTAAATTAATAGAAAACATGAACTTGGTAACACTGTTTCTTCATTTGGAATTTTACTTGCGGCAAGTGCCAAAAAGTTACTTGCAAATGAATTTTCTAGTAAGTAGACTCGCAAGTTCGAAAAATTGTCTGGATTGGAGAAAAAGTTTGACTGTATTGAGTTTTTCGGACTTGCACTTGCATGTGTAAATGCCAGGTTAGGCACACAATGCTGGAGTAAAAAATCGTCATCTGCCGTATTAATGCCACCTAGTTATTGCATCATGGATATCTGTGTGGACACTTTCACATACTTTACCCAGTTCTGTGCGAAGAGGTTGGGTTGTTGTCTACGATTCTCAAAATGTGTCATCAAGTTGTGTATTGTGTTCAAACTGGCAAGCATTGCAGTACATGCTCGTATGTTGACGGATAATATGTTCGTTGTGTTAGAAGAATTCAGCGTCCTGTAAAGTAATACAATTTTATATGATTTACTGCCCGTTTACTTTCAATATAAATACACGAACGAATTTTTCCTTTAGTTTGCTAAAAACAGACAGCTATTCGTAACAGATCTTGTAACATTGTAAAGTTTAACAAGACTGCAAAAAAAAAGTCATAAAAAATTTTAAAAATAAAATAAGCATTTCAAATCAGTCAAGCGAAATTGGCCTACCCTGTATTTTACAAATTCTATATAATTTTCCTAAATTTCTGTATAATTTTCTCAGACATTTTCAATGTAGTGACCCCTCGACAATCATTTAACCCCCCCCCCCAACTACTTGCGACATGTCTCCAAAACAATTGAAATCATATGCCATGTATGGTTAATAATAAAAAGAAGGAGGGCAAAAGACCAAATAAATATGTAAATTTATTTGTATGTAAAAGTAAAATACTTGATAATTTGTCAACAACCCTAAATGTTTCATTTTCAAAACACAATCACCAAACCACATTGTAAATCAATGGATTTTCATTACTTCACCTTTCAGTTCTTCTCCCAATATTTTCCCTTCTCGACAAAACGATAAACTTTGGAAATTGAAAACCAAAAATTTGTTAACTGTCCATCAACATTTAAACTTTGTGAACGTTATTAAACAAAAAACAAAAAACAAAAAAATAACGCCCTCACTTGCGTTGAAAGAAATAAAGTGGCAAATGTTCAGTGGCCATAATGAACATACATTTATTAGCAAACGGAGAGAAAAAAATTATTTACAGAAATAACTTACAATAAACAAATGAAGTGAATTGTAAATAATGTTTTTTTTTACTTCAGGCAAACTTCAAAAAAACAATTTCCTTCTTTCTACAGTGAGTGTAAAAAATTTTAACTCTTGTGCAATATACAGTAGCGTATAATTTTGAGGTACTCAAAATTATATAAACCTAAGCGGTGGTGCCTTAAAACTCGCGTAAATTATTACAAACTTTCACTAAAAGATTTCTTTATTTCCATTTAAATTCAATTTGTTTGTTTTACTCATGTGGTTAGCCCGGTGCGTAGAAGGACGTCGTTTTTTGTTTGTGATTGAAGGAATTATGTAAAAAATAAAGGATTAAATTTACCGATCTGGTGTTTGCGACAAATCGTCAAAATACAAATTAAATTCACTATAATGTATCACAGAAATGGAAGTATGTTTTACAAAATACGTTCAAAATAGAAAAGAAACTATTACTTGTTTGAGAGATTTAGAAATAGTTTAAATTGATCTAAAGATGTTTTTAAAATTGAATTTTAATTTTAATTCAACAGTAACGAAATGATTCTATTAAAATGTTCAATATAATTACGTAACTATTCTTTCAATTGTTCAACGTTAGTCAAAATTCATTTGTTTATTTCGTAATCCCCAAATATTTTTTGAAAGTTCTTGTGCTGGGTCCCCCAAAATGACCGAAAGGGTTTGAGTTCAAAGAGCTATTGTGTCGCTCGCAGTGTGCGCTGTGGTTCCATCCTGTTGCAATCATACTTGCTGATGGTTTTCCACGGCTGGCCTTAAAAAGTTTTCCAACAATGTACAATATCTAACACCGTGTTCATTTTCAAAAACAATTATCCTTTCCGACGAAACAGCGCACCAAACGTTACACTTAAGTGGGTGTAATTCTCGCTGTTAAACTACTCTTGGATTTTCGGTAGCCCTTTTTGCCTATTAACGAACCCATTCAATTGGAAATTGGCTACGTCGCCCATAATTAAATTTTAAATAAAATCATGATTTTTTTGAGGAATAAAGTTCAACGATTTTGGCAAGTTGTTCAATTGGGTACTGTTCCATTTTAAATTTCCCAAGTGTTCTTTGCGAAATATTGAAAACAAAAAATTATAATAAAAAAGTTATAAGGAATTCAAACACTCTGCCACCCTGCATAAACATGTGAAATTTCTTAGCTTTTTTTCAGAATTTGGTTAAAGGTGTACTGAAGATTTTGGTATTAGCAGCAAATGAAATGCGCATATATATAGAATAACCCATATAACGAACATTGATCAATAATCGTACATTATAATTTTGAAAACAGCTCAGACAGCTCTAAATTGAAAAATTAGCGACCGAAGCCACAAGGAACTTTAATTTGAAATAAAATAAATAACAAACACATTAGAGAAATGAATGAAATTTTTATTCTGTTTTTAAGTAAAAACCATACGATTTACATTATAAAAATCATATCTAATAAATAAATAAATAAACAAGAGTGGCCATATTACGACGGCATTTGATTCGAGGCGAAATTTCAAAGAAATTTTCATTAAAAAGTATGGGAATTTTTTCCATATCGAATGCCGTAATGTGGGCCCAGGATATTTTCAAGAATTTAATTCATTAACAGCATTAGTTAGACAGGGTGTCTGGTGGCAAATTTATATTTTCAAATACGATTATTTCAAAAAGTAATAAACGGTGCGGTACGGTGGGAGGTTGGCGCCGTTGGAATTATCGATTGTGCGGATTTGTCGGTCACGATGTCGCAGTGGTCGAGTGAGCATCGCGTGTTCGCTGTGGAGACATTTTTTAAGAGTAATGATTCTTACGTAAATGCTTGTCGACAATTTTGTTCAAAGTTCGGTATTCGGCGAATAAGTGATGGACCGAGTGTAAATTTAATTCGTTCGTGGGTGCAGAGATTCCGCGCAACTGCTTCGGCTATGAATGCCCCATGGCCAGGGCCCAGTCGATCCGAAAACATTGAACTGGTTGAAAGCAGTTTACGTGAAAATCCGCGACTTTCAATACCGAAAAGAGCAGCCTCACTGGGATTTCCTAGACCATTGGACCATTTTTTTTCGAAAATTCTCGACGTCAGGCGACGAATGTCAACGGTGAAAATTATCTACGCATGATTACGGAATTAGTTTTGCCAAACCTACGAGCTCATCCATCGTACACGTCACACACGTGGTTTCAACAGGATGGGGCGACTGCACACACAGCCAGAGCTTCGATGAATTTGCTTCGGGAAAATGTCCCCCAAAAACTGATCAATCGCTTTGGGTATATCCCATGGCCATCGAGTTCGTCCGATCTAACCCCCATGGATTTTTTTTTATGATGCTACCTCAAAGAGACGATTTATAATGACAGTCCCCAATCTCTTGTGGCTTTAAAAGAAAATATTCGCTGAGAGGTCAGCTCAATTGGACCATGTTTACTGCAGCGTGTGGCGTAGAATACAAGGCTCCGTTTTAAACAGTGTGTTCAACTCGACGGAAGACATTTAGATGACATACTCTTTAAAAAAGAAAATCCGCATTTCCATTCTATCGTTCAATGCTCTTAATAAAACTTTGAGTCAATTATTACGTTTTTTATTTCAGTTTGAATTTAATAAATCTGCTACCAGACACCCTGTATTAACATTATGTTGTTCTAAGTGTTCGGTTGTCAGCATAACATCGTTAGATCATTCCTAGCGGAAAAAATGGAAGTCATTCTTGGAGAATGACATATTCATATCTTCTAATGTATTCATATGTAGGAATATTTTCACACTGCTTAAGATCCATATTAAAAAATTCTGATTCTCGACGGAGAAAAGATTAACAATTTATATTTTAAAGGAGAATTAAGTTTTATTTCAAATCGAGTTTAAAAAAGAACGCTAGAAATGTGGAAAGCAAGAAGAAAAAAATTAATTAAATTAAAAATTTTGCAGCCACCCGGAGTTTCCGAGTTATGGGCCTCTGAACAAAACAAAAAACGAAATTTTATTAAAAAATAATTAATTTTATTTTACTATTTTCATACCTCTATGGAAGCAGAGAAACTCAGTAAAGGGAGCTTCATCATTTTTAACATATTGAACACTGTTTCCGATTCTCAGAATGCGCGTTTAAAAACAGTACATTCTGCAAGGACGAAAATGATTCATATTTCCACTACTTTCGGTTCACAATATTAAGATCTTCTTCACTTCTTTGGAAGTTATTTTTTCGCTGGGATTAACACCCAATGACGCTTCAAGAACTCGATGGTTTTGTGGGAACGACATATTCCCCCCTGTTCTGTAAACTGAGTCGATTTTAAAACGAGTGATTTCTCAATACCGAATTATATGTATTTGATGTGTAAAAACGAAAAATTTTTGCGGATTCGGTTTACAAAACATACCCGATTATGTATTTCCAATGGTTTTTTTGAAAGCAAAATTCTTTGAACAAACGACCATGACGTTCACAGTAACGGCAGCTCTAATGAAATATGAAGCGATGTTGCCGCTGCTGGACAATCCATACTAACTCAACAATTTAATACTGCGGCATTAAATGTCTTTGGTTGTTTTAACTCTATATTTTTTCTTTTTTTATCTTGAACCAGCACTCAGGAGATGACTCCTACACATGCGATGCATTGTGCTGGAACTAGAGGAAAAGGATAGTAGGAGAAATAAATGATAGGAGGTGGAGCTTCACTATCTTACAACACTACTTTTCGCACCTTATTTCTTTTTATAGCAGTTTTGTAACGTCTCTGATGTCAAGGAGACGTATTAAATTTTGAAACTTCGTTTTTAGTAATTATTTTACCTCACCGATGATACACAATACCGACGAAGGAGGGCGTTCTGATGTGCCTGTGGACTGGATACAGCTGAAGCCGTTACTGTTCAGTGACCAGTGACTGTGCCTTCGCCACTGCAGTCTTCCGATAACAACTGACACAAAGACGCACAAATGCACATCAGAACAATGCGAGATGTTTTTATGAGTCTGAAACTGGGGTTGAACACAGGAAAATTCTTTCGTTTTTTAGCCAACGTGCAAATTATTTAGACCATCACCGTTTGATACATAACAAAGTTCAGTTCTATTCACATTAATAATGGAATATAATGTTCTGTTAATGTACAGCTTTTGCATGTCTCTCTCTAAACTTCGACTTTCTTCATAAAATTTGTTCACAAAATCATATTTTGCAAAAACGTTTCACTTATCTCATCTTTGAGAGCATATTAACATCACATAACGAGGAAAAGTTGGTCAAATTTAACGAAGTGCTACGACAAAAATTTTCAACAGTCTGTGAAATGGTGTCTGTCGGCCAACTACCTAAATCTTTAACCAGTATATAGTTGTGGTAACAGCGCTCTCCTTCGTCGGTATTTGATCACTAAAACGTCGGCGCAGTCAAATAAATAATAAATGAAGTGACTCTCCTTTAGGTTAAATATTAATGCGTCAACATAATACCAGAGACTGGAGCAACGCTGCTTCATTTTATTTCGCTGGTGCTACGCAATACCAGGCACTCTGATGTGACTGTAAATTGGTATCAGCTAAAGGCGCTGATGGCTCTGGACACCAATAACCGCCATGTTAGGTTTGCTATCGAAAGAATATTAATGGAAAATGCTACTGTCATGATGGAAAAGAATTCCTTCCCGCATCATCGAGTACTACCTGTATATATGTACTTTATGAACAGCTACCAGAAAGGTGCTATTCTGCTGCATTTTTTAGCCTTTAAAATGATATACAAATGAAAAACAAACAACTAAACAAATTATTGTACAACATACTGACGGCTTGGAAGCCACTGACTGATACTTTACGGGTTTGTTCATGTGCTGTGAACTATGTGACCAAGAATATGCATGAAAATAAAAAAGAATATGAAAAAATAACAGTTAGTTTAGGCCTAAAAAAACACACACATACCAACTTGCCTATTAAAAATATACTCCAAACAAAAAACGGAAAATTCAAAATAAAATAAACAACAATTTGGTCTTAAACACCAAAAATAATAAAAATAAATTTGTGTTTTTCATATTTTCCAAAAAATATTTGAAGCATAAAATAACAACACAAATACAACGAAAAGGAATTCTTAAAAAAAAAAACTTAACAATATGGCCAAAATGAAGAAAAGGCCATGTTGTTTTTTCTAACATTTTTTTCTTCTTCTCCTTAATTCTTCTGTGTTCAGCTGATGCCAGAAACTGTTGTAGCTGCCGGTTTGGTAACCCACGGTTTAGATAAACATTCAAGTGCCACCTTTCATTGCAGCCCAACCATGCCTTTCATACTTTAAATAAGTTTTTGTTTATTTTTATTGTAAATTTTCTTATAGACGTTTTTCAAGTGCCTCATGTTTGTTCCAGAGCAGTTGAACCAAAAAAAGTTACTAAACTCGTTCTACATGTAAGAAAACAGTTGATTTTATTTTTTTAAACACACATTTATTTTAAAATTTTGAGTCTCTTAATTGTGTTTACGATAAAAAAAATAGTAATAATTTCATCAAAATTCTCGGGTGAGTTCATTTTCACTTCAACAAAGTCATTCATATGTACACAAACAAAAGTAGAATCCAAAAGAATAAGGTTCTCTTGCTGCACTATTTTTGTTTAGCATATGTAGTTTGATAGTGTGTATGGACGTTATACATAGAGGGGAATCTTTTTAGTTGATTTATATTGACCAAGGATTTAAAGATAAATTATCTGTCATAACCATAACCCTACAAAACAGCTGTTCGAACTAAACGTAAGGAAAACACTGTATTCGCCGTCTTGCCATAACGCCATAACCATAAATATAGAAACCAATTGAATTTTGGTTTTTTGTCATATTCAAAAGCAGCTGTTGGGTGATTATAGTGTTTTCACACTGACTGGTTTTATAGCAAAAGCGGGTTTTACATTAAAACCAACAATTAAAGCCTAGTTTTACCAACCGAAAATATTTTCTTAAAAACTTTTTTGTATTGTTTTTTAAGTTGATTTATTGATATACAACCTTGATTTTTATGTACTAAAGGCAGAGCTACCAAGTTAAAAAATTGAGAATAGCCTGACACTTTAAATGGCGCTCAATGAATTAAAAAATAAAGGAAAATTTCGTAAATAAAGTCACTACAATAATTTAAAATAATGGACGCAGCAGCAGCAACAATAATAAAAATGCAAAAGAAAAAGAAGCTATTGGGTAGAGCGTAATGAAAATGCTTTCATTGAGTCGTGGGAGGAGAAAATAAATGAAATTTTATTACACAAACTGTGCGTTAAAACCTGATTTAATTATAGTGCGAACGCAAAATCAGCTGTTTGTAGTTTTAAAGTTAATTAAAATCAGGTTTTAACTTTTGGTGTGACAGCACTATTAAACATATTTGTGTTTTACTAATTTTTTTTAATGATTTTATTTATATGTACATATATATTAAACAAACAGCTGTTTATGGTTATGACAGCACTAATAAGTAAAGCAAATATGTGTACCTAGTTATTGTCATGGTAATGACTATGGCTATGGGTGGCGGTGGCTAAGGTAGTCTGCACGTTGACTGCAAAACCAAAACAGACCTGGGTTCAGCCCCACTTTCAGAATAAAATTATAAAAAAAACATCTCGCAGTTTTCTGATGTACATTAGTATGTCCTTGTGTGTCAGTTGTTGTCGGAAGGTTTTAGTAGCGAAGGCATAGTCACTCGTCACTAATGGTGTTTTCTTTTCTGACAAAAATGTTACATATATGCTACATTTCGTTACTATTTCTGTTCCGTTCTAAAAAATATGTAACATTAAAAAAAGCTATTTCGTTCCTTTCTAAATATGTTGCACAAATAACTGGCAAAATATGCAACATATTTGACCCTCTACTCTCAAGTCGGGGTGATATACGAACCTTTTTTACATCTTTGTTAAGTACTTTTTTATACAAATAAGAATTATGAAAATTAATATACCCTTCACTTTGACTAGAGTCTATCAGACTTTTGTTAGAGGAAGATTCGGTTTAATTTATTATTTATTTTAATGTAAACTTTTTTGATACATTTTTGGTTTAGACTTTTCGCAGTTTGTTCTAGGTAATAGCAGCTGATTAGAAAACAATGTTCCTGACGAGTTTTATTGATAAAATGGTGCTAAAAACCGTAGAAACAGTGAAACGCTAAGTATACATTAAAGTCAAATCTCAAATATTTTGTACCATTGTGGCAGTAAAAAATGTATCACTTTTTTTTTTTTTTTTTTTTTTTTATCTAGGACCAGCACTCAGGAGATACTCCTTCCTACACATGCGAAGCATTGTGCTGGGAACTATAGGAAAGGGATAGTAGAAGAAACGACAGGAGGTGAAGCTTAATTAATTATTTTGCAGCTCTGCTTTCGCACGTTCTTTTGTTTTTATACTCGTAGCAGTGCTGAAGCTTCGGTTTAGTAGCTATTTTTATTATTATTTTACTTCGCCGGTGCTACACAATAGCGACGAAGGAGGGCGTTCTGATGTGATTGTGGATTGCTATCAGCTGAAGCCGGTATTGTTTATGGTGATTTCCTTTCTGAACAAAAATTTTGCCCTTTCGCTGCATCAGTATTGTGTAGCACCGGCAAAGTAAAATAATAATAAAAAAATGGCTACTAAACCGAAGCTTCAACACTGCTATAAACAAAAAACGTGCAAAAACCGGAGCACAAAGCATCGCATGTGTAGGGATCATCTCCTGAGTGCTGGTCCAAGATAAAAAAAATATGTGACAGCTGCCAAATTTCAAAGTTGCCACTTGCATAAAAAAATTCTGCTAAATGTAAAAAGTGTATTCTTACCGAGACACCCTTTATATATTAAAAAAGTATTTTGATTCTTTTACTGAGTATATTTTATACCGCTGGGTACAATTTTCAAAATCACACTATAAGTATGGGAAATCTATTTCTAAAATTGTACAATACATAAATTGGTAAAAGTTGCAATAAATATTTATTTCTGCCTCTGATCACGACTTTTTAATTTACGTACATATGTAAGTTTGTATGTACTTTTACATACTAATATTTAATATTTCATAATAATTCTACAGCTGCCCTTTCTGCATTAAACTATACCTAATATTTTGCTCATGAAAATACAATTTTATGATTAATGATTATTTGCTCGTACGGTTTATTAAATATGTTTATTTCAGTTATTGTTAGAAATGATTTTTAACTATTCATAATGTTTGAAATCAATTTTTAATTATCAAGAGATTTTCATACTTCGGCAAGGTGTTTGTATATACATACATACACACATATTATATTTTTCCAATCCAATCTTACTGCAATAACAACAGCAACTGCTATTACGCTTTCAATTTAATGGAATTGCTCTGGGGAATTTACTCACGAATTCTATAAAAATTATTTTGTAAAATGCAATACAAACATTAATGCTTTAATTTAAAATGTTTGCAAAGAATTTCAAATAATTCATATTTTGTAAATATTAAGAAACCGTCTTGTGTGTTTAAATTTTAACATAATTGATTGTTCTCTTGGGTTGAAATAACAAAAAATTTTGGAAATTATTTAATAAACAAATGCTTTAAAATATTTTGTTTTTTTTTTTCTTTTAATTCATAAAAAGGCTGTCAATCAAAAAAAATATTTATGCAGTTTTAATATCTAAAAGGATTTTTTTTTAATTTTTAGTTCAAGTGTAGCCTGGTCATTATAACTTTTTTTTTTTTTGTTCTCTTAACTCTTTCCGTCAATCTTTTGTTGCAACAAAAGTCGAAATTATTTCCATTTGAGTTTCTTATTATTATTTCTTAGAATTTTTGTCGGTTGTGTTCAAAAAGGATGCTGAATTTTTTTTTCTTCTGTAATATTTTAAACGTTTTTTGTAGATTTTTATCTAAAAATAGTTTTCTTGTACTTTTCTAATTTTAGGCGAATACATTCGTTTACCTTTGGACGAGATACTTAACGACGTTATACAATTTGCTGAATTGGCTGGTGAAGAAGAGGTATTTCATAACTGTTGGAAATAAAAAAAATTCTGTCGCTATTGCTATTTTGAATGGAACGGTTTCAGAGAAAATTTTCTGTCCGCAGCAATTTGTCAATAGTGAAGTGGCCTATGAAGCAGCAGAAAAATTTTCTCTAAAATATTCCCTGGCAGAAAAGTGGCAGGTGCCAATTTTATACACAAAGTACCTTAAAAGTTTTTACTTTCATTTTCAGGAGCACGATAGTGGTGCCAGCACTTCTCAGTCCGCCGTAAAAAATAATACAAATTTAAAGTCCAAAGGAGAAGAAGAAAACAATGACAAAAATTCCGCTTTAATAAAAACAGTTAATACTACCAAGAAAAAAACAAATTCTGAAACTGATTTTGCTAAAGAATATGATGAGAGTGAAAGTGATGTCAATGACGATCTAGATAGTTTCGATAACAACAAAAACAAAAAGAGTAGTAAAGACGATAATAATAATAGTGGTGTTGGACGCAAAGGCAAGGACGATAAAGAAGACACCGACGACGACAGCGACAGCGATCTTCCACAATCGGAGATCGAAGTCAGTTCCTTGCCATCGCCGTTGTTTGATTTAGATGACGAAGCAAAAGAAGAACTTGCTGATTTAAGTATGATGTTACATTCCTCAACTCCCTTTGCACCTCATCATCATCATCATCATCATCATCATGCACATCCCCATTCACGTGCTGGTGGTACGGCTGGTGGCGTGGGGAGTGTACAAAATTATGGTGGTGTTAATAGTGCTTTTCATCGCCAACCCAGTTCGGGTGGTTTCCATCATGGCCATCATCAGGTGAGATTTTTATTTGTTTATTTTTTTTCCTAATTTTATTGAAATCATTGTTGGTGTTTGTATTTGTACAATTTTAATAACTTTTAGTCCAGAATGTTGATGAATGTAAAAACACGTTTTCTGGCAATTTTCAATTAAACTTGTGATTAAATAGGATTATTCAATTTGCGATAATTTTTATTATAAAAATTTTAACCCTGTTAAGCGACCATTTTTAAATTCCTAAAAACCATTTGTAAAGTGTAAGCAAAAGCACTTTTTTGTATAAATTCAGTTTTATTGGTATCAATATGAAATACAAAAATTTCGTACTATTGTGAAGTACTTTTTTGTGAAAACGCTAGTTTTTTAAAAAAATTATTTTCTGAAGAAAACAGGTTTTTTGTAAAAGATACTCTCTAAATACTCTTTAAATACTATTTTTGGGAACAAATTCTTTACAAAAAAATAAAAACTTTTTGGAAGACATTTATGAAATACATACAGGCAAATCATGGTATAACGAACGATTTAATGTCAGGCCCATTCGTAATACCGTTATATCGCAAAGTTTTTTTTTAAAGATTGATAAGACTGATTGCTCATGCACTAGGCCTCGGAGGCACATATTTAGAAGATAATTTTGTTGAAAATAATCGCTGATTGATGTTAGTTTTCTGGTATTTTTTTATCGCTTCCTAAATTTCTCTCCAGACCAACGATTTGAAAATGACATCACGAGTTAAATTATGCTCCTCTATAATTTTTTCTTAACCCTAGACCGTCATCGTTATTTTTTGTACAGTAACGTCGTTCTTCGTCATTTTGACTACGACATAATTTAACTGACTATAAAACACGCCACGAGGAAAAATATGTAGCAAAATAGTTTTTTTTATTAAATTTAGTTATTTTTTTTAATAACATTTAAAAAGAAAATCTTTTATATATTTTTTAATCTTTAACGAAAAATTAACATTTCATAGATTTCCTGTAATAGGCATGGTTTTGTAAACAGTTAATAAGTTACTTATAACATATGTAGATATTAAATTAAAAAAAGAACATGAGTTTCGTGGTAAATTATTTCGTATAAAGAACGAGGCATAAACTTGAATTTAATGCTCGCCACTCAGCCTTTTTTGGCACTTTCCACAAAAAATATTTGTCATTCTTCGCTTCGAAGAGGGACTAACTGCACATATCTTTCTTTTTCTATTTTGATTTTGTGAAGATACATTCTGGGAAACTGCAGTTGTTGATCTTCAGCGATGATCAATTGAGCGATGTTAAAACAAAAAAAAAGAATTTACAGCGGTTTGGACATTCATGTGATGCACTCTCACTCGCAAATCTGTACCCTGGTTTGGATTGTCGACACTACGAAAACTATAAAATAGGCACTTCTATTGTTTTGCGTTATTCAGTTTCTGTTTGTCGTTTCTCTTTACTACCTTAAAACGATTCCACGTTGGATTGTCTTTTTTTCCAAAATTGAAGGAGCAACCAAATTTTTTAGCAACTTAAATTTTTTAGCAACTTAAATTTTTTTGCTATAATTATGTTCTTTTCTACCATTAATGGTAATGTTCTATGTTTGTTATTTTCTTAGCATTTTTACGTCATACTCTGCAGTAAAACTGCAAATAAATTAAGCTAAAGAAACACAAAAAAACTTCGGTTATTGAGGGTGGCGATGGCTGAAGTCTTCTGCACGTTGACTACAAAGCCAAATAAGGCCTGTGTTCGACCCCAGTTTTAGACTAAATTATAAAAACATTTCGCATTATTTCTAAAGTGCGTTAGTGTGTCTTTGTGTCAATTGTTGTCGGAAGGTTTCAGTGGCGAAGGCATAGTCACCGGTTACTGAACAGTACCAGCTTCAGCTGATAGCAATCCACAGATATATCAGAACGCTCTCCTTTGTCTTCGTATTGTGTAGCACCGGCGAAGTAAAATAATTACTAAAAATGGCTACTAAAATGAAGCTTCAAAATTGAATACGTCTCCTTGACATCAGAGGCGCTTCAGCACTGCTACAAACACAAAGAACGTGCGAAAGCAATGTTGTAAGATAGTGAAGCTTCACATTATGTTATTTCTCTAATTATCACTCTCTTCAAGTTCCAGCACAATGCATCGCATGTGTAGGAGTTCATCCCCTGAGTGCCGCTCTAAAACAAAAAAATTTAGTACGATTTATAGGGGTTTCCTTAGACTTTGAACTGAAAAAAAAAAACCAATTAAAGAGTAGACCAAAATTTATGGAATTTTTATGAATTAAAAAGTTTTTCTCAAGGGAATTGTTGAGGTTTTCGAATTAACGGAGTACGAATTATCGCAGTTTGAATGTAACTGTGGGAATTTTTAAATTCTTTAAATATTGTAACTTGTGTAATAATTTCTTGAAAATTCTCATAATGTACGGCCCAAGTTTAATTTTACTTATTTTATACATAAAGCTAAAATATTTATTTTCTGTTGTCAATTTATAAATCTGCACACGAACATTCATACATAATGTATGTATACATACATAAGTATGTATGTATGCAAAAATCATTAGTGCTGAAACACACATTAATTGAATTACTTTCATTAAGTGTTTTGTACCAGCAAATTAAACAAAACAGATAAACTGACTGCTTAAAAAAAATTATTAATTATTTTAAAACCAACAAAAAGTTCCTTTCATTCAGAAACAACTAAAAAAAAGTCCCCTCTTTCAACACCACAATAAATAATAAAAAAATGAATATAAAAAAATCAAATTGAATAAACGAACGAGCACATTAACTATGCGAAGAAGAAGGAAAGAAAGAATAAAAGCGTTAAATTGAATGAAATTAAAATCAACAGCAGCAGTTGGAAAAAAACGATACGACAAACTTGGCTTAAAAGCTAAGCTCAAAAAAGTTAAAAACTGTTGTACGAGTATATTATTTTACAGAGGAAAAAACGTCTAAATGGAGATTTAATTACAAGTAACGAAACGGCAATAACTAGCGGTAGAGAGAATACAAAGACGGACGGACACGCAGCAGTTGCACAGTCAATGAATAATCAAGAGACATTATTATTGATGTTATTGTAGTTGTAATCCTAGCAGTTTATTATTATTATTGTTGTTGCATTTGCTCTATTGAAAAGATTCGTGATGATTGCAACAACAACATTTACAACAAAACGGTTGGCAACTGTAATTAAAGGAAAATGCCACTGCAAAATATTGTTCCCAAAGTACTTTCACATCTATACGACTGATTAGTGATGCTGTAGGTACTTTGGAAACAAAAATTATTAGAAAAAAATAAATGCAAATAAACGTTCGAAAACTGTTATTAAATTAAAAAATATATATGTACAGGGTGGGCCAAAAGTAATCACCCGGGGCATAATAATCACCGGATGTTCTTTTGCTGTAATTTTATTTTAAGACAAATTGTGGCACTGCTTATGATATGGGCTAAGTGTTCGCCGCCAGAGTTCATGACCATACATGCAGATCCAAAGGTTTTTATTAAATAAAATTACAGCAAAAAGACATCGGGTGATTACTTATGCCGTGGGTGATTACTTTTGGCCCACCGTGTATTTGTATGTACATATTTTTCAATTCAATACAATTAACTAAAAGAAACACTTAAAATTTAATACCAACTCTTAATTCCAAATAAGTTAAGTTTCAAATAAATAAAAATAGAAAGATACATATATCGCACCCTAAATACAAAAGTGACACAACTCAAAATTTTCCAAAATGTACTTTTTTCCGTAAAATAATTCACAGTACACATCTCTAACTACTTCAAAAATTTCTTTCTCATCACTGTTTTCTTTAACTGGAAAAATACCGTTATGTCTGTTTTTATGTTAATTGCATTGCTTACGCACGATCGACTAAAAAGACCTATTTTTAGTTGCGTCAATGTTCTCAAGAAGTGCTGATTACTTTTGTTACACATAATATTATATTATAATATAAAATTAAAAAAATTTTAGCAAAACCTTCTTCGAAATAGACTTCTTTCATAATGGAACCAATTTTATTTTAAATATTACAATCATTTTTGCATAAACAGTTTTTTGCCTCTCCTGAAAATTTGAGAATTTTGAGTTGTGCCGCTTTTGTATTTAGGGTGCGATATGGGCTTGATTATTTATATTATTTCTATATATAATTTAAAGTACACCGCACTCGCGATAATATGGACACCCAAAAATATTTTTTTTTATAATGGACCAGCACTCAGGAGATGACCCCTACACTTGCGGTGCAAAGTGCTAGAACTAGAGGAAAGATATACTAGGAGAAATGAAGGGATGTGAAGCTTCACTATCCTAGAACACTAGTGCTTTTTGCACGTTATTTGTTTTTATAGCAGTGTTGTAGTGTCTCTGATATCAAGGAGACGTATTAAATTTTGAAACTTCGTTTTAGTAGCCATTTTTAGTAACTATTTTACTTCACCGATGCTACAAAATACCGACGAAGGAGGGCTTTCTGATGTGCCTGTGAATTGGATACAGCTGAGGCTGTTAATGTTCAGTGAATATGCCTTTGCCACTGAAACCTTGCGACAACAACTGCCACAAAGACACACAAATACACATCAGAAAAAATACGAGATGTTTTTATGAGTCTGAAACTGGGGTTGAACCCAGGAGATATTTTTCGTTTTGTAGTCAACGTGCAGACTACATCGACCTTCAATTCACACTTTGCCTTCCATTCTAAAATACAATGTAGACCAACTTCCCCTATAAACTTTTGATTTTTACAGTTCTTTTTATTTTCTTTATAAATGAAACTACTATTTATGAAATTTTTTTAACTATTTAAGTTAAAAAATTACATCCATTAAATTGGCCTCCATTTCCCTGTTGACAGTTAATGGGTCTTTTCAATGCATTTCGCAACAATTCTGGCTCTAATTATTAAATTTCTGTGCGAATAATCTATTCATACAATCTATGGGTACAATGTCGAAATTTTATCCAGCATTGCAAATGAAAGACCTTGTGCATTATATTACTTCTAAAGGGTGTCTCAGTAAGAATGTCATTTGTTTTTGTTGAAGCGGCAACTCTGAAATTTGACAGCTGTCACATAGTATGTATGTTTATTCCGATTATTAAAAATGGAGCGCTTTACGAAAGAGAACGCGTTATAAAACTCGTTCTAAAAATTTGGAAAGTTATGCTGAACCGCTTGCAACCTTTGAATGATTTTCAGTCGATAAAGTGCCCCTAATTGGTCAAACATTCGACAAGGCTCAAAAAATATTAAGAAACTGCCTCGGTAATGGATAGTAAGGCTCCTGTGCGTTACCTGTCCGTTTCTTGTAAACATTGCTGCTGTAAACGAGAGTGTTACGGAAAGGAATAAATTGTAATAACTGTGAACAGCATTCGATACAGGAACATGAGAAGAGAGTTCTTTTGGCCTCATCTGCACAGCATGGATCTGAACGATATGTAGTTACAGTAACATGGCACCACCTGCCACACCGCCCATGAAACATTCGATTTATTGCAGCAACGATTTCTACAACAAATTATCTCAAGAAATGCTGATGTCAACTGAACACTAAGATCATGCGATTTAACTACGTGTGATTTTTTCTTTGGGGTTTTGTTAAATCTCGGGTTTATGCGAATAAACCAGAGACAATTTCTGAATATTCAAATCCGAGATCCAACGCGTTATCGGGAATGGAAAATTTCATGAAAAAAGTAACGGCGTGTCATCAGAGCCGTTACGTCCATCGTTCATTTAACAGATATTTTATTCCGTATTTAACCGGAGTATGTCTTCTTTACAATGCAATAAATAAACACAACTATCTTGAAAAATACGTGTTTTTATTTGAAGAAGTGCATTCTTACTGAGACACCGTTTAAGCGGCAATGGGTCGATTTTTAAGAGAAAAGAAAGTTGTGTTTTCTCGTTTGATTCGGTACAATATTTCTAAAATCTTTTCTGTATCCATAGAGATTTCTACTTAAATCTAAATGCGGCAACTTAAAAAATCCGTTTTATCATTTCTTGAGTTAATTTGCAAAGCAACGTCTATTCACAATTTACCGTTTTCCTACGATAAAAAAGGTATTTGAAAGGATTGACTTACCCAAACAAAAAGAGATTTGCAGCAGGAAAATTCTGTATAAACAATCATTAAAATATGTGTGCCAAAATGAGTAAAGCAATTGCTTATATACTTATACATATTATAGATATACATACATATCTATGTAGATGTGTGTCTGACCGACAGGTATATATTCAAATACATACAATGAAATTCTTCGTTTTAATCTGTTGCAAAAATTTGTAAAAGTATAGCCACGACAATTGTATTTCTTATTTAATCCCTCGCTGAATTTAAAGGGTGTTGCTGTAAGGGTGAGTCAATTATATACATAAGTATGTGACGCATATCAAGACGATTGCTTATTATTAAGTTTTACCATCAGTAGTAAATAACCATCAGCCGGCCCCAATTGCAAAAATATGCTTTGCGCACGTTTTACAGCAGTTACAGTTACTTTTTCAGCTGATGTTTGCTGCCTTAATGAGAAATTATATTGGTTCTGTAAATCACTGAGAAACATACCTGTCCGCAAGAATATTATACTTCAATCATGAAAGTGTGAATTTTTTTAGCAACACACAATTTGCGAAGCTCTTACTGTTTTCACACAAGTTACGTAACATGTGTAATCGTGTTTTCAGACCAAAAGTTAAAACCTGATTTGAAACATTAAAACCACAAATAGTCAATTTTACATTCTCACTATTATAAGTTTAATGAAATCAGGTTTTTAACGCACAGTTTGTACAATAAAATTTCATTTATTTTCTCCTCCCGCAACTCGGTGAAAACAGTTTCATTATGCTCTACCCAATAGCTTCTTTTTCTTTTACATTTTTTTTTATTGTTGCTGCTGCTGCGTCCATTATTGTAGTGACTTTGGTAAATAACGAAATTTTTTTTTGCCAGGTGTTTTAAATTTTTTAACTTGGCAGCACTGGCTTTAGTAGATGAAAATCAAGGTTGTATTTCATTAAAAGAACTTAAAACCAATTCAAAAAAGGTTTTAAGATGGTTTTAAGACAATATTTCGGTTTTTTTTTATCTGGGACCAGCACTCAGGAGATGACTCCTATACATGCGAAGCATTGTGCTGAAACTATAGGAAAGGGATAGTAGGAGAAAAGACAGGAGGTGAAGCTTAATTAATTATTTTACAGCTCTGCTTTCGCACGTTCATTGTTTATTCTTTTAGCAGCTTCGGTTCAGTAGCCATTTTTATTATTGTTTTACTTCGCCGGTGCTACACAATACCGATGAAGGAGGGGGTTCTGATGCGATTGTGGATTGCTATCAGCTGAAGTCGGTATTGTTCAGTGACCAGTGACTATGCCTTCGCCACTGAAACCTTCCGACAACAACTGACACACTAATGCACATCAGAAAAATGCTAGGTGTTTCTTTTTTTTATAATTTTTTTATAATTGAATTGGTCAAACGTTTTTAATCTGTGAGCTAGCGAGACAATTTCATTGCACAACTTATTATTGCTTTCTAGTTTGTATGCAATTTTAAGAAGAAACTTTAATTACAAATTTTATTTGAATATGTAATCTTGTAAAATTCGAGTACGAATATTTAAATGAAAGTTCGCATTAAAAGTGTTGTAATTAACATATACTGTAGAGATATCCTGTAGCCTTTCAATGCACACATTTATTTTATATGCAAAATTTTTAGATGCTGCACGAAATCTTTTTTTCATATCCTTCTTCCTTTTGTGTGGTAATTGCTTTGCTACTGTGACTTTATGATTGTTTTTTTTTCTTTAATTTGCTCCTTGTATATCTAAATTCCTTCCGTGGTCACATTCTGCACTGCTGCACCACATGGATTTTTCGGTACACACCGCAACAAATCATTATGCGGCTACATGACTTTGACAGGTATTTAATGACAACCATTTATATGACGTTTTTTTTGTTTCGATTTGGTTTGGTCTGTGCGTTTGTATGTGCAGTCAGCTTAATATTGACGGACGGAGGAATTGAAAAAGGCATGGGATTGCAACAGATAAAAACAAACAAAAGAAGAAAAGAAGACAATCAGCAGTAGCATTTAGTGACAATTAAACAGGAGATTTTCCTGCCAGTGTATTCACACTTATAGTCATTAAAGACATTTTTTTGTTGTTGTTATGCGTTCCACCACAGTGGTGTGACATTATTGTGTGACGATTTTTGAATTTCTTTTTGTAATCCGTTTATAGTATGTTTGTCATTTTATTTTGTTTTGTAACACAAGGTGTTGTTGTTGAAAGTCAAAAAAACTATTTGTAAATATTGAAATTTTTGAAACTGAAGAAATAAATACTTGTGGAATAGGCAACATCAATTAAAAGATTTAATACCGTTACAATCTACAATACATGAGGTAATTAAAGCAGGTGGCATCACTACGCCAGGTGATTATAATTTTTTTTTTCTGTTAAAGTTTTTTTTTTATCTTGGACCAGCACTCAGGAGATGATCCCTACACATGCGATGCATTGTGCTAGAACTATAGGAAAGGGAGAGTAGGAGAAAATGATAGGAGGTGTAGCTTCGCTATCTTAAGTTTGAGATATAAAATGGCAAAATTCTATACAAACACATTTGTTTAACTGTTTTTTTTATTAACAAAAAGTGATAAGCCGTTTAATTTTATTACAATACGTATTTCAGTTAAAAATAATATAATTTGTTCTTAAATATTGTGAGTGAAAACGTTTTTCTAATATTTTATGTTAGAAACACACGAACGCCAGCTAAAGCTTTAGTGCTGCCACCGCAGTAATTGCATCATGCTGCAATATTTAATAATGAATTACATCATAAAATTATACTAATTTCTTTGTGCATATGTATAGTAAATACTTTAAATTATTATTATTAATTTTTTTAATTGTATTAACCAAATTGCAACAAAAAAAAAATACTTGAATGATGGGCATGTACAAAATAACTTTAGGAAAGAGAGTACGAAAAATAATGCAAAACTTATAATTGGGGTATTCACAAGTTAGACATAATGCTATATGTTTTAAAATAATAACACGATTAAATATGACTGTTATGAATAACCCGTCATAATTTAGTGTGCTATTTCAAAAAATTCATTCAGCTGTTAAGAAAAAAAAACACTAATTAATGTTTGATGTCAAAGTGCTAAAAACAAGTGAAGAAACTAAAAAAAATTCGACTTTTTAATATAGTATATAAGATTTATCATGTAAATCTCGTAATAATTCCATTTTTAATTAATATTATAATTGAAATAAATATAATCACAAACAGCTGTTCCAGTGATAGGAGTTGAATATTTATTTTTGGACGGCGGTGAGTAGCTAAACGTGAAAAGGTTGCCAGCCAGATAAATTTCACAAACTAAATTTGCTCACTTGTACGCGTATATTGTTAGATGCTGTGATTTCTAGTTTCTTACTTACTTTTGCGTTATAAAAATTTATTTTAATGTAAAGGTATAAATATGTGAAAAATTTTTAAACAATTTTTTATTTCTATATCATTTATAAGTAGCGGCGGCTTGTAAATATTATCGCCTGCTCGACTAAAGATTGCAACATACGAGTAAGATTTTTTCTGTTATAGTAGGAGCAAACAATAAACATACCTCGAAAAGTTTTATTATTTTATGACTTTTCTCTTTGAAGCACAAGAACAATTTCATTAAACTATTTTAAATTATTAAGACATTATGACAATATGACTTAATAACAGACATTGTGAATCCCCCAATTGTATATAAAAAAAATCACTTAATCCTATTGGAAACCAGAGGGGGAGGGCCGGGTAATAGCCGCCGCCGATCATTTACGTGTGCATCTGTGATCGGCTCGTGACTACGCAAATTTTAAAATTTATTTGGTAGCAATTGTTTCTATTTTGTAATTTGGCATTATTTCACTACTTAATAAACATAAATGCTGCCAGTTGCAACAATACAATGTGTTAGCCGACAGATTTTGCTTAAACTGCCGCCGCTGATAATAATTACTCGGCTTCAGCAAATTTTTTTTTTTATCTTGGACCAGCACTCAGAAAATGACCTCTACACATGCGGTGCATTGTGCTGGAATTAGAGGAAAGGGGTAGTATGAGAAATGATAGGAGGTGAAGCTTCACTATCCTAGAACACTGTTTTTCGCACGTTGTTTGTTTTTATAGCAGTTTTGTCTCTGATGTGAACAAGACTTATTAAATTTTAAAGCGATTTTTAGTAATTATTTTACTTCGCCGGTGCTACACAATACCGACGACGGAGGGCGTTCTGATGTGCCTGTGGATTGGATACAGCTGATACCGAGTATATTCGATGATGGCAGTTGTGGACTGGCGGATTCGCCCTCTGTTGGAAACTTCACTAGATTTATATTTTATCTCCCATTATTATTACGAACTTAAGAAAATGTAACATCTATTGCTGATGTGGCAACTAGATTAGATTGCAGTCAATTACGATGGGCAATTGAGCAGTGGTACAAGAAAAAAAAACACCAGTGTAAACAACATAGCTTATGAAACTTGTCTATGATTGTAAAGTAGTTTAGGATTCGCTAATGTATGTGCACGGCTTTAACGGCTTCGTATTACATGCGATAAAAAAAAGTATTGAACTATTTTTTTTTATCATTTTCAATTGTATTTAAAGTTCAAGTATGTTGAAGTTTCAGCACAACCCTCTCATTACATTCTGTAAATGCTGTTAAACTATAATTTCATTTCATTGTTTGATAATGAAAAATGCACGCAAATATAGTTAAATTTGTAAGGGCTAATACTTAATTTTTGTTGCAATAAAATATAGTAATTAAAAGAGACAATGAATGTATACTCGTATTTACTGGGTGGAGTGGGAGTGTGACTTTAAAAACAAATGTAGAAAAGTTCAATTTATTTTTGAACTTGAGTACAATTCTTTCAGAAATTTAAATCGTCAGTACATGTTTTTTTTATATTAAATACCAATTAGAATTTTCTGTTTCGGATTAATATTTTGCGTTAGACGTGGCAAACGTCGACAAAAAAACTTAAATATTGTCTTTATGCGAGGGTGGCGATGGCTAAAGTAGACTGCACGTTGACTACAAAATCAAAAAAGTCCTGGGTTCGACCACAGTTTCAGACTATCGCTGAACTGTACCGGCTTCAGCTGATAGCATATTGGTACTGTAGAGTGACCAGTGACTATGGCTTCGCAACTGAAACCTTCCGACAACAACTGACACAAATACACTCTAATGGACATCAGTAAAAATCGCGAAATATTTTTCTGACTAATGCCGAAACTGGGCGCGAACCCAGGGTTTTTTGGCTTTGTAGTCAACGTGCGGACTGCTACAGCCATCGCATGTGCATGTGCAAAATAACATGAGCAGTCTTTGTTTGAATTTGTTATGTTATGAACATAAATAAATATTACGGGACATCATGTGTCCGACAAAAGCCGACCAGATCCAAAGCCTGCTCTATTTAAATACTACCTAAAAAGTATTTACGTAATTAAATAATAAATTTATTGATTTTCTTTTAAATCAATGGTTATTATTGAAGCATACACTTTGCTTTTATTTTTACTTAAATGATGTAATTGAAGAAACTGTTTATTGAAGCAATGGTGCATACTTTCAAGCAATAAAAGCGAGAAATTTAGCTAAATCGCGAGACGGCCTACCTTTGGCACATATAATATTTTTTATGCTTGGAAAATTCAAGCTGCTCAAATATTCGGACTCGTTCGGTCGGACCAGCGTTACCATTTGGCAAGTTTTCCCTTTTTTCCAAGTTTTTATAAATGCCTAAAAGTTTTCAAGTTTTTAGCTTCAAAAATTTTTTTCTTTAAATTCATTAAAATTTTCAAGTTCTGTTTATTAATTTTTAATTTACAGTATATAGGATGAAAATATTATTTTAACAGTTTTAAATGTGTCTATTCCCTCTGTAATACAACTGTGCCGTATTAATAATATTATAGTTTTTTTATTCCTGTGTTTTTTTTTTTCTAAAAAGTTTTCTATTTCAAAGAAGCATGGATAAATATTTAAAAAGAAACAAACGGTCATAGTAATGGACTATTTGTAGTTTTAAATTATTCTTTAAGAGTTATTAGTCTTAAACAGCAAGGCAAGTAGAATATGATACAAACGCGTCGGAGGCTCCAAGAAAAGCTAAACAATGGGGAACTTGGGTTTGTTGCTGTTGTGTAACTTTTTTGTTTGTTTTGTTTAACTTACATATTTTCAATAAAAATGAATGCAAAATATATATTTTTGTGTTCTTTTCTTTTTTTGGGCACTTTTGTGGGAAAAATTTTTTTCTTGAAAAATTAAGTTTTTTTTTTTTTTTGAAATAAAAAGTTTTTCTTATAAAATATATGGTAACGCTGGGTCGGACACTATTAATTGTGTTGTAAACTCTCAAGTTATGTAATTATAATCAAATGGTTTCAAAAATAAACTTTCTCAGTATTATTTTTAAATTAATTAAACTAAATGTGTTTCAATGTATTTAATGTTTTTATTGTTAAATTATTTAAATTTAAATTTTTTATGACACCGAATTATTCGCCGAATTATTTTATTTTTGAATTTATTAATATCAATTTTGTACTTAAGATTTTTTCTTATAAATTATTCCTTAATTCACTTGCTTGCAGACAGTAGATTTGCTTTTCATAATTAAATCACAAAACGTAAAGGATCATATTGACATAACGACGCAGACATTATAATACAAAAAAGGAAAGACAAAGTACTAATAAGCAGGATTTGTTAAAGAAATTTGTCAAATACATAGTGACAAAATTCGTGCGAATGAGTTTAACCTCAAATAAATGAAATACCAGTAGCACAAATTTTTATATTTCATAGATGAGTAAATACACACACTTACTGTATGTATGTAAACATGGCTTAAATGCTCTTACCATACACACATAAAATACATGCTATGCATATATGAATATACTCGTATGGATGTATGAAAATAAATCTTTGTTTATTTATTTAGTTTAATGAATTCCAATAATTTCGTAACTGAATTCAAAGGACACAGCCAACCATTGATCCCCAATAAAAACACCAGAATTTCAAATCGTTTACTTTACCTGTCGTCTATGAAATGTTTATTTACTTTAAAAAAATACTCGTACCAATACCAACTCAAAACTCAAACTCAAGTTCCAGACGAATATGAAACAAATATCAATCACAGTACAAAACAAAACAACTACAAAAAAAATAACAGTGAAAATATGAGTGAATTGTTTAAACCCTGTTTGTGTTGTATGTAAGTCGGTGTGCAACACCAGTCAAGACATCTTGACCAAAAATTTTATAGAAAAAAAGACACTTAACAACTACAGACAGACACTGATATTCATCTTCGACATTCTACATCCCAGCAAACATTTTCAATTGTGGAAGAGTCTTCTGGGAATATCATGAAATGTGCTTTTGATCAGCGACGAGCGCGTTTTTTAAATGTATAAGATTCCGCGCACGGGAGAAACAGTTACACGTAGTGTTGCCAGTTGCTTTTTTAGTTTTCTCGCCGAATGGCTTGATGAATATCGCCGAAAGGTCCCGGGATTTTAGTGGTAAAGGCATTTTTATTTCACTATTGCAAATACTGTAGTGGTAACAATTTAATTAATTTACTTGTTTTTATCATAAAATCAAAGGCCATAAATTTTGTTGTGCTGGAATAAAACAGCGATATCTTTTATTTTCAGCTTTATTTTTTTAGATCAACCTTGTGCGAGCTGAACTTAGTTTGCATGCGAAACACCATGATGCATTTATATCATTATTTGTGCATTTGTAATATCGACCCCTGTGCGCGAAATTATCGTATGTTGCAAAAACTAAATTTCACAGGAGAGCGTTTTTATTTATCTTTTTTTTATTTGCCTGACAGCAGTAACTGTCACATACGATAAAATGTACATAGTGTTATATCCATAACTATAAGAATTATCGCTATAATACTTTATCTGCAGATGAATTAATGGATTTAGAACCATTTTGCATAAAAAAGTCGATTTCGAAAAAAGTGTAACATACGATAATTTCGCGCACAGGGGTCGATATAATGGCGCTTTTTTATGTCCGCGATTGGCGAGAAAACGCCATAACTGAAAACACGTCTTATCGAGGATGTTATCTGAGAAAAATGTTTTAAAAAAAAAATAATTAATGCTGGGAACACTATTGGGGCGAACGACGAATTTTTCGTTGCAAGTTTTCGTCATCAGAAATTAAACAAACAAAAGGAAAATATTGAAAGAAAGACAGAAATATGGAACGAATTTTTAGCGAAGATTTCGTTGTGCTAGACGAAATTGTTCCCAGCATAAAAAAACAAAGTAGATGATTTTGTTATTGTTACTCGTCAGATGATCGTGAGAAGATTCGTTTAAGAATTGTATATTAAACACAATTGCATTTTTAATTATGGAAGAGTCTCCTAGGAATCTCATGAGGAGTGTTTTTAATCAACTACAAGCGCATTTTTCAATCGCAGAAAATTCCTCGCACGGGAGAAACTATTACAAGAGCTGATTGTTCTCTGAGAAAATGTGTATATGTGTAAACAATTATAATTAAGAAAAAAGCACATGCTTTTGCTATTGTCAATCGCCAGATCTCGGAGTCTAGGAGTTGTATATTAAACACAAACGTCATACAAAGAGCCAATGCCAGCTAGGTAACGCTAGCTGGGATATGAAATATTTGTAAAGGTTTGAGTGCGTGCTTTGTTGTGTGTGTTTACGCCGTTGTGTGTATGAGTTTTTAGTGTTTAGCATTTGCGTGTTTTAATCTTTTCATAAACACCAAAACATCCCATCAATCCATGTCGTCGTATTCGCTTTAGTCCGTCATCTCCTCTCGCAAACTCAAACTTATCACACAAATTGATGAACGGCACAGTGCTTAACAATTTGTCAGTCGCGTCGTTACGTTTCGTATGTACATATTTACTTGTTTTTTTTTTTTGTTTTTCTCTGCGCCTTTAATTGAACAAATTTTATATTTTATTTATTTTGTTCTAAGCTGATCTTGGCTGCATTGCCAAACAAAATGAAATTTTTAAATGAAACTGCAATTCAAATAACCGACGGCTTTTCAAAATGTTTAAGTTTAAAAAAAGAAGACAAATCATCCGGTAGCATTGAAGTGTAACGAATGAATTTACTCATTCCGTGAAATTAATTAGAATTTAATAAAACAAAAATTGAAATTGTATTAAAACAAAAATAAAAATTGCTTGGGTTTCTCAAACGGTAAAATACTATTATTATTATAAAATTAAAAAAATTTAAATTAATACAGAAATTGGTATTGAATTAACAAAATTTATTTTAAAAAAAAACACACACATAATTTTAAAGTATTTAAAATCAAAGTTGCAATGAAGTTAACATTTGAAAAAGTTTCTAAAATATTGCCAAGTGTGGGGAAATATAATGCATACGGATATAAAATTAGTTTTTGTAATTTAATAAAATTCTACAATTTTGAAATAAATACCTTGAAATAGTCACGGAATGTGATTTCGGACCTGCACTTCTGTCAAAAAATAAGACGAGGTTTTTCGCACATCTCTATGGTCTTAATTCGCAATAATCGAATGTAAATTCTTTGATGAAATATGCTATGCGAAGAATTTGTAGAAAAAAAGTGTAAGATGGAAACGCTGTGAGTGAACATCAGATTTCAAACCGATGGACCAAAACCGGCACGACATCCTCATAACCTATTTTCCTACTTACGATGCAATTTATTGTATACGAAGCGGCATCTCCCGATAACAACAAGGCTGTTCTCAAGAGCGCGTTCATTTGCGTTCGATGTTCTAGCGTATCGCTCTTTGCACTACAGACAACATTATGTTTTTAGTCCATATTCAAGCCGAATGTCCACAAACACTATACACGTCTATACACCTACCCAAAACCAATTTTCCCAGAGAAAAGAAGAATATCTTTTTAATATGGAAAGTAAAACTCACTCGAATTGGATTAAAAGAAACACTCTTCGTAGCCTGGTGGAATTTGTTAACTCTAAAACCACAAGATTCTCTGTTCAAGACCCGAGCAATAGAACGTGCGCGTTGTAAAATAATAATTTAGATTAAAATAAAAATTAATGCGTCAACATAATTTTAAATAATATTTTCCAAAATTTTCACTCAACTTGCTTTACCTATTTTTCCATAAAAATGTATTGAGTGCATGCACAGAAAAAATGTTTTTGATATTTAAATACGAACATCATTGATTCAATAAAAAATTTTCTTGAATTTTCTGTGATGACGATTTTTGCATATTTCATAAGCAAAATTGTAGGGTCGTTTATTGAAAATATTTCCTTTTAATTCAATAAACAAATAATTAAAACCAAAGAAAAAAATTGTTGATTTATATTTTAATTTTCAACAACGATGTTTGTTGTTTTGTAAACTTTATTTAATTAAAAGTTGTGTGGAAATCAAACAAAACTTTTATTGATTCAACGAGGAATGAATTCCATGTTCTGCCGTGTTAAGTTGCAATTTTTATAAACATTGTCTGTGAATGAAATACGAAGTGTTGTTGACTTTTTGTGTCATATTCAACAACACAGATCTTTGAAAAAAATGTTGGTATATTTTTTTCTGTGTAAATTTTCTGCTGGATAATTTCACATTCGCTAAGACTTGATTAAAATCAGTGATGCCAGTTTAGGTTTTCCGAGGCTTTTTTTTTTGGTGTTTTACCCTCGAAATTTACGTTTTAGCTTCATGGCCGTTTTTTAGCCTTTTTTACTTAAAATTTTTTCTCAAAAAGGCTAAACACATATAATCTTTTTGAAGCATATTAAAAAATTAATCTGGCAGCGCATTAACAGCATTAGCATGCGCTTTCATAATGTACATATGTAAGTGTTTTCCTTTGAGTTCGACAGCAAGGCAAAAATTATACCCTATGTTGCTTTATATATTTAAAGTATAGCGTACCACGCTGAATAATTTGCTTATTTATTAAAATAATACTACTTTTCAACGTACGCGTGATACTCGCAGCTCTTATTTACATTTTGTGTGCTGGACGCCAGTTTCAGACTAAAAATCATAAAAACATCTGGCATTTTTCTGATGTGCATTATTAGTGTGTCTTTGTGTCAGTTATTAACGGACGTTTACAGTGGCGAAAGCATTGTCACTGGTTACTCTGAAAAGTACCAGCTTCAGCTGATAGCAACCCACAGACTAATCAGAACGCCCTCCTTCGTCTTTGTATTGTGTAGCACCGGCGAAGTAAAATAATTACTAAAAAAGGCTACTAAAACGAAGCTTAAAATTTTAATACGTCTCCTTGACATCAGAGGCACCTCAACACTGCTATAAAAAAAAAACAAAGAGCAGTGTTGTAAGATAGTCCTACTATCCCTTTCCTCTAGTTCCAGCACCATGCATTGCTTGTGTAGGGGACCTCTCCTGAGTGCTGGTCCCAGAATAAAAAACTGAACTTGTATATTAACTTTTAACATATTTTATGCATTTTTTATTAATAGTAAATAAAACGTTGAATTATGAATAAAAAATTGTTAGCTTTTTTTAGCTTTTAGCTGACAACACTGGTTATATTCATTGCGTAGGTCTCTACAGTATCGATTCAGCCAGATATCCTCTGCAATGTTAGCTTTGCATGGGGCAGTTCTTCGCTTTGTCGTCTTTTGTTACAGGTCTTACAAAAGCCGTTGGCGTGGTTTTCAATGCTCCGTCAACACTGCCACCCTTAGTCCTACTCAACCCCTGCAAATTTTGTGACTAGTCAACACATGCATGCATAGTGTAGTCTAAGACTAACCCAAATGTATGGAGAAAACATGGTTTATTTAACATTACGATGTCGTAGGAGTGGACCATCGGACTAACCCAAAAACTACTCCAAGTAACCAATCCATGGAGCACCTCAGAGAGTAATTTTAATGAGACGGAGTAATCGTAAATACGAAGGAAAGCATGAACACTAGTCGCATAACAATAAGCTGTTGTTTTCAATGACAATGGTCCACGGCTGCATTACATAGGACCATGTTTGTGACCAATCCATTTCAGCTAAAATGAAGCACGCAGTCCAATATTATTTGCAGGGACCGCATCTCAACTCTGCTAGATGTACGTTGAACAAGGCCCTACAATAATAATAATAATAATTTCTATCATTCTTGGGACGCACTATTTAGAGCCGAACATACAAATGTATTGGAAATTGTACTGTTAACAAATTACGCTTTTTTTCTTACGAGTTACCAATATTTTTTTTTTTTTTTATCTAGAACCAGCACTCAGGAGATGACTCCTACACATGCGAAGCATTGTGCTGGGAACTATAGGAAAGGGATAGTAGGAGAAACGACAGGAGGTGAAGCTTAATTAATTATTTTGCAGCTCTGCTTTCGCACGTTCTTTTGTTTTTATACTCGTAGCAGTGCTGAAGCTTCGGTTTAGTAGCTATTTTTATTATTATTTTACTTCGCCGGTGCTACACAATACCGACGAAGGAGGGCGTTCTGATGTGATTGTGGATTGCTATCAGCTGAAGCCGGTATTGTTCAGTGACCAGTGACTATGCCTTCGCCACTGAAACCTTCCGACAACAACTCACACACAAAGACACACTAATGCACATCAGAAAAATGCGAGATGTTTATTTTTATTTAAATTTTTTTTTTTTTTTGTCTGAAACTGGGGTTGAACCCAGGTCTGTTTTTTGGTTGTGTAGTCAACGTGCAGACTACCATCCATCGTGCCATCGCCACCCTCACCCAATTTTAAAGTTATTTAGTTAGTTTCAAATATTAATTGGAATATCTCTCTTCATTAAACATGTACATTTCCCACCAACAAAATTTTTGGGTACGAGACGAAAAATTTTAACCTCAGTTGAACCTTTTTATGCAAAATCAAACATTTATTTAAAATTTCAACAATTAAACTACCAAAAATAGAATAAATACTTGAAAAGCTAACAAATAACATAAAACATAACAATTGAAACGTTTTAACAACAATAAAAAAAAAAAGCTGTCCATCATATCGACACGATTTTTGGTTAAAATGTAAAGACACACAAACACACACATCGTATATACATATATACTCGTATTTGTTTCGTCAAGCACTCTTAGACCGGCAACTTCACTAAATCAAATATTGCATTTGCAGCAACACCGAAATGCTGGTTTAATACCCAGTTGGAGCCAACATTTGGTTTCAAATAATAATGAAAATAAAAATTATACGCCAAGCTGTGAGCACTTGTCAATATTTTTTTGAAGGAAAGGAATTTATTTCAATTTAATTTCGATCGATCTTTTCGTTTGCTAACAGAAAAGAAGAAAAAAAGTGGAGTTGAGTAGTTCTCGTATTTTGAATATTTATTTATGAAATACAAGTATGAAAAAAAAAAATGATTAAAACCACGTTTGAATATCGTCAGATTGATGTATTGTTCACGTTTGCTTGTTTTTCTTAGGCAAGTAATCGTTATTGTACTTGTCGGTTTTTGCCCACAATATCTCACAGTTGCTTTAAAATCACCTCAAATTCGCTGTGGTAATATAAAATATGTATATATATATACAGTAATGATGAATAGAATAGCACTCGGAATAGGATTTTACTTGCTATTCGTATATGCATACGATTTAATTAAAAAATTGTTTGTTGTTGCTCCGACAAAATGAGCTATGCGTTTTTTCCAACAATTCTGTCTGTTATTTCAGTTTTATTTTGTGAAATACTTATAGGTCATACTAACATGGTTCTAACAAAGCGATTGGGTTTAAAAAAAACTACGACGAAGTTGCGATATAAAATGGTTATAGGCTATATAAAATTCAAAAATTTCAACTAGGCGTTGCCACGCCCATCAAAGAAAATATTTATTTTTGTACATCTTGCGAACGGTTGGAGTCTAAGTGTCTGAATATGGTCCAAATGATTTTGTGGTTAAACCAAATCATCAGTAAAAAACTGGGAGGGATTGAACAAGTGGGCGTGGTACCTCCTATTCAAACAAAAAATTCAAAATCTACTTTTTGATTGATTATGATATAGTTTGATGTTAGTAAAATTTTTTTTATTTATATAAGTATGTATGTACTTACATGTTTAATAAAATAATATGACTGAATAATAAAATGAAATTTTTCTCTGTTAAACAAAAACTAGTTTACGACAGCTTTTAGTCTATCGAATGACATTTCGAGAGAATGTACTCGTTCTACTGCTCGTTATCGAATGCCACGATTCGAAATTTCGATACGTCTTATTCGATAACGAATATGACGATCACAAAAAGTAAAATTTCGATAAAATTCATTCGATCACGAATGCGACGATTTGGGCTCTGGGTTCGACCCCAGCTTCAGACTAATTCATAAACACATTACGCATTTTTTCTCATGTGCGTTTGTGTGGCTTTGTGTCAGCTGTTGTTGGGAGGTTTCAGTGGCGAAGGCAGAGTCCACTGGACACTGAACAGTACTGGCTTCAGCTGTATCCAATCCACAGGCACATCAGAAGTAAAATAATTACTAGAAATGGTAACTAAAAACAAAGCTTCAAAATTTAATACGTCTGAAACCTTCCGACAACAACTAACACACTAATGCAGATCAGAAAAACTGCGAGATGTTTTTATGATTTAGTCTGAACAAAATATTTTAAAATAATAATTTGTATAAACTGTTCAACCTGTTCCAGCTCTTGTATCTGTTATACTTCCTAATAAAAGTAAAGTTCATGCAGGTACTAATAATCAAAAACTTATATTATTTATTCGAGGAAATGCTATATCTGGAGCTCCTAATATTAATGGAATTAATCAATTACCAAATCCTCCAAATCCTGGGTCGAACCCAAGACTGTTTTTGTTTTGTAGTCAACAGACTACTTCAGCTATCGCTACCCTTAATATTGGCAAATGTTCCATTCACCTCAATGCAGACTCTTACAAACTAATTTTTGTTATTGTTATTTATAAAAGAAAAAAAAATTACAAATTGTATATTTTGAAGAAATAAGTCACTTCCAATTGCTTGCTCCACAGCTGTAAATGAATAAACGAAAGTTACGTACATATGCGGAGGGGATTTTGAATGTCATATTTTCTGTGGTAAAAAGATTTGGGGTTTTTGTTAATTCTGCTTTCAATGATGTTATTGTTTTCTTAAAAAACCAATGAAAAAAGTACCCAGAATATGATTGATTATATATGTATTTATTGATTTCAAAGTTTATACATTTATTCATATGAAATTAATCATCTACACCACACACCCCACCCCCTCCTCCATTTCATTTCTTTTTGCTGTTTCCTTAAATATGTCGATAATTAACTTTACTTTATGTGTTTTTTTTTTTGTCAAAATATGTTGTGATAGATATGGAAAACGGTGCAAAACTCTATTATTCTCGTATAGTTATCGCTTTATTCTATCGTTTTATATTCTGTTTTTTACTAACCTTAAACTATGTAACGTATGTCAAATGATTTTCTTTTTACAAGCACGGTACTGTTTTCGATTTTTCTCTTTCTAAATCCGTTTATAAATTTTAAATCGGTCGATATACAACTAAGTTATATACTAATAAGTGCATGTGGGTGGGTACGAAAAATCGGTTTTTTATCCCATAACTCAAGATTTTCGTGATGTTTAGCAAAATTCATTACCATTAGTCCATATCGAACCAAATTCCTGTCAATTTTAATGAAAAATATTTCTATATTTTCCTAGCCTGAAGGTTTGTTCATATTTTCTCTTTTGTCTCTTTTTTTCAATATTTCGTTAACCATCGGTTAACATCAGAAAAAAAAAATAGAAAATATAAACAAACCTTTAAGCTTAAAAGAGAATATAGAAATATTTATTATGAAAATAAGGTTTAAAAACAGTTTAATAAAATTCGATTCGAATCGAAGGGCCCCAGAATGTTGTTGTACTCGATAAAACCTACCAGAAAAGTTGTATCACATCCCAGGTATTTCTTTTTATCACACAGTGTCATATTTTTGTGAAACTTTTATTTTACTACAACATTTAATAACTTTGTCAATTGCCAACGAATTTTTAAACACGAACCCGCGTTTTACTCGTAATGAATTCTATTTTGTAAATGAAGTCAAAAATAATATGGTTTTTGTATAAAAATGCCGTGGAAGAACGTCTCCAAAGTAGAAAAATTGCAAAAAACAGAAAAAATAAATAACCGGACACTCTATTAACCGAACGCAAACACTAAATTTTAAAAAATTGTGCGCATAAAGCCTCTCATAAGCGGACAGAAGCGTTAATTTTAATTAATTCACCAACCCTAGTAATATTTCTTAATTTTTCAATTCTTTTCTGATTTCATATTTGTGTTAATGCCATTGAAAATTGTAATTGCCGTGTTAACACGAATGTACGTACTCATGTGTTGCGAATTGCATAGAAATTGCAGTTTATTTGAAGAAATTGTTTAACTAGTTCGTCTTGTCACCTCGAGAGTCACAAAATGACACAGAAGAAATATTTTAGCAATTAAAGAAGAAATGGATATTACATGTACTTGATTCCTTAAATACTTGAGATGAAGCATTAAACGAAATTGCCGGTTTGAAGTATATTACTAGAAACGATTTCGACGCAAATTGAACCGATCTAAGTTAAAGTACTCTATTCTGAATAAGTTTTTTTCAACCACAAATCATAAATAAAATATTTAAAATAATAAATGTGTACCCCTTATAAGCGGACACCTCTCATAACCGGAAAATAATAGTACGACAGTAAGTGTCCGGTTATTAGAGGTTTCACTGTATATTGACGATGGGGTGGCAATAGCACGATGGATGGTAGTGTGCACGTTGACTACAAAACCAAAAACATACCTGGGTTCAACTCCAGTTTCAGACTAAAATTATAAAAAAAAAATCTTGCATTTTTCTGATGTGCATTAGTGTGTCTTTGTGTGTCAGTTGTTGTCGGAAGGTTTCAGTGGCGTAGGCATAGTCACTGGTCACTGAACAATACCGGCTTCAGCTGATAGCAATCCACAATCACATCAAAACGCACTGCTTCGTCGGTATTGTGTAGCAGCGCGAAGTAAAATAATAATAAAAATGGCTACTAAGCCGAAGCTTCAGCAATGCTACGAGTATAAACAAAAAAAAACAAAGAACGTGCGAAAGCAGAAGTGTAAAATAATTAATTAAGCTTCACCTCCTGTCGTATCTCTTACTATCCCTTTCCTATAGTTCCAGCACAATGCTTCGCATGTGTAGGAGTCATCTCCTGAGTGCTGGTCCCAGATAAAAAAAATATTGACGAAAAGTCTAAAGCGAATGCTACACGACAATGTTCAATTTCAATATTTGTCATTGTGTGCGTTATTTTATAAAAAATAGTCACACATATACGTGGAGGCACCGCAATTCCTCCCAGATGGTGAAGCCTCTGTCTGCCGAGTGCAGGATAGTGGCAAAGAACGTGTTCAGAGCTTTCAGTGTCACTTTCACAAAATCGACAGACATTGGTCTGTGAGGTGGTACCTCAGGCCACAATGGCCTGTATATCAGGTCAGATGAGTGACTATAAATAATTTAATTATAATATAATTAAACTATAATATTAGGTATAGCATACATATGTATGTTTAGCGACGCCAATGCATTTTACAAATATCAACAGTTTATTAATAAAATTTATTACCATTTCGTGAATTAAGAAAGAAGTAACTGAAAGCATTTATTGTTTTATTTCAAAATTATAGGGTCGGATGCCAACTTTAAGCCGTGCAGTCTCAATGGAACATCGTTTTCAAGATATTGCAAGTCTTTTTAATCCCATGGGTGTTGTAGGTGGTGTTTCCGATATGTCGCCCTATCCGATCTAAGTTAAAGTACTCTATTCTGAATAAGTTTTTTTCAACCACAAATCATAAATAAAATATTTAAAATAATAAATGTGTACCCCTTATAAGCGGACACCTCTCATAACCGGAAAATAATAGTACGACAGTAAGTGTCCGGTTATTAGAGGTTTCACTGTATATTGACGATGGGGTGGCAATAGCACGATGGATGGTAGTGTGCACGTTGACTACAAAACCAAAAACATACCTGGGTTCAACTCCAGTTTCAGACTAAAATTATAAAAAAAAATCTTGCATTTTTCTGATGTGCATTAGTGTGTCTTTGTGTGTCAGTTGTTGTCGGAAGGTTTCAGTGGCGTAGGCATAGTCACTGGTCACTGAACAATACCGGCTTCAGCTGATAGCAATCCACAATCACATCAAAACGCACTGCTTCGTCGGTATTGTGTAGCAGCGCGAAGTAAAATAATAATAAAAATGGCTACTAAGCCGAAGCTTCAGCAATGCTACGAGTATAAACAAAAAAAAAACAAAGAACGTGCGAAAGCAGAAGTGTAAAATAATTAATTAAGCTTCACCTCCTGTCGTATCTCTTACTATCCCTTTCCTATAGTTCCAGCACAATGCTTCGCATGTGTAGGAGTCATCTCCTGAGTGCTGGTCCCAGATAAAAAAAATATTGACGAAAAGTCTAAAGCGAATGCTACACGACAATGTTCAATTTCAATATTTGTCATTGTGTGCGTTATTTTATAAAAAATAGTCACACATATACGTGGAGGCACCGCAATTCCTCCCAGATGGTGAAGCCTCTGTCTGCCGAGTGCAGGATAGTGGCAAAGAACGTGTTCAGAGCTTTCAGTGTCACTTTCACAAAATCGACAGACATTGGTCTGTGAGGTGGTACCTCAGGCCACAATGGCCTGTATATCAGGTCAGATGAGTGACTATAAATAATTTAATTATAATATAATTAAACTATAATATTAGGTATAGCATACATATGTATGTTTAGCGACGCCAATGCATTTTACAAATATCAACAGTTTATTAATAAAATTTATTACCATTTCGTGAATTAAGAAAGAAGTAACTGAAAGCATTTATTGTTTTATTTCAAAATTATAGGGTCGGATGCCAACTTTAAGCCGTGCAGTCTCAATGGAACATCGTTTTCAAGATATTGCAAGTCTTTTTAATCCCATGGGTGTTGTAGGTGGTGTTTCCGATATGTCGCCCTATCCTCATTATCCTACTCATCCCTACTCTTATCAAAGTGGACCACAGCATGCACAATACCCACCTCCACCACCTCATCCCCACCATCACCATCATCATGCTGCCATGCTACATCCGAATGCGTCATTGGGTGATCTATGTTCGACCCAGCCCCATTATGGGCATAATTTGGGTTCAGCTGTTACGTCTAGTATGCATTTGACTAATTCTTCACATGATACTGATGTTTCGGGTGTAGGTGCGGGTGCTGCTGGTGGAGCTTATAAAATGGAACATGATATGATGTACTATTCGGTAAATTTAAAAATTCTGCATATTCTCAAGATAATTTCTTTCGAATAATTTATTTTGTTATTTTTATGGTTTCAGAATGCTTCGTCGGATATGAATCATACTACGGATGGTTTTATCAATTCAATTTTAAATGATGAAGATTTACATTTGATGGATATGAATGTTAATGACGGTAAGTACAGAATCGTTTAAAATATAAAATGAAAACTTAAATGTAAAATAAATATAATAAGTTGGCGTTTCTTAATTTCTAGTATATCCTACTAATCAGCAAATTTTCAACTTCTCATTTTATCTGAATTAGCATTGTTATGTGATTATTATATCTTGCCATTGATATAATAAAAATACGAGAATAAACATTTTCTATCACATCTCAATTTTCCGATACATCTTAAAATCCAATTTGTCGCACATATGTTTAGATGAGCAGGCTCCCATCTACCTTGTAAGCACCATTCACATAGATTTCATGGCTACAGGGTTGAATTCTGCTTTATCAGTGGGTAAATTCGATTCTCTTATCAAGTCATTAAGCCTAGGTTGCTTCGCTAACCCTAAGTGGCTTCAATGTATCTTCCGTGCAGTAGAGTTAAACAATTTTTTTTATTTCCCTAACAGGGTTCCCATTTTTCCCTACACCCACCAAAAATTTTCCATAAAAATTCTCTTTTTTTTTCTTATATTTCACTGTTATGAGGCAGTTAAGTGCTTATGACACTTTTTTTTTTATCTGGGACCAGCACTCAGGAGATGACCCCTATACATGCGATGCATTGTGCTGGAACTATAGGAAAGGGATAGTTAGAGAAACGACAGGAAGTGAAGCTTAATTACTTATTTTACAGCTGTGCTTTTGCATGTTCTTTGTTCATAGCAGTGCTTAAGCTTCGGTTTAGTAGCCATTTTTATTATTATTTTATTTCGCCGGTGCTACACAATACCGACGAAGGAAGGCGTTCTGATGTGATTGTGAATGACATATCAGCTGAAGCTGGTATTGTTCAGTAACCAGTGGATATGCCTTCGCCACTGAATCCTTCCGACAACAACTGACACACTAATGCACATCAGAAAAATGCTAGGTGTTTCTTTGTTTTTTATAATTTTTAGTCTGAAACTGGGGTTGAACCCAGGTCTGTTTTTGGTTTTGTAGTCAACGTGCAGACTACCATCCATCGTGCCATCGCCACCCTCATGACACTCATTTTTCTGCATTGTTAAAATTTTGGAGAAGAGCACAAATATATTGTCATGGGAAAATTAATCAGGTGCAAAGAGTACAACCATATTAAGGTAAATACAAAAACGGCAAATCGTCCACTAGTATTATCGATAAAAAATGAGTAACTGTCAAAAAAAATTTTACAATGTATGATTCCAATTTTAAATTGTGCTTCTTCCTGAAAAAATAAGGGAAATGTATTATTATATACTTTATGATATTCTCATAAAGTATTTTCTATAAAAGTACTTCTCTATAAATTTTATATCAATTAATGAAAAATAAATGCAGTGTCATAAAATTTATAAACGCTAAAATACAGTATACTTTTCTATCGATTTTCATTAAAAAATATATTTAAAGATTTTGTTCGGTGTGGCTGCTCGGTATATATGTACAATGAAAGTTTATGTACCTATGTATTTTAATGTAAAATTTTACAATTCAGTAGTACATGTTAGTGCGCTTTTATATAAATTTATTAAGTCCACGCAATTTTTACCACAAAATCTTCGAGAAATTGTAAAGAAAACTATACAAAATAATGCATTTTTCGCCCATCCCGAAAATATATTGTTAACAATGCTTTTCGACGAAAGGAAACCTGTTCGTGAAAGAGCCATTAACTAAATTTTGTATTGTCGTGAACAATTGTATGAGTCATCTAAACTCAGGGCTTATAAAAAGAATCCCATTAATTTCAATTGCAATAGTCGACTTAGATAATGACAATATATTATCTGAGCCTCCATTTACTGCAAGTATCCCACACGAGCACCTGTTGGAGTATATTAAATCTGATGATGCACCGCTGCCAGATCCAGGAATTCCGTCGCACATCCAGCAAACCGAGCGGTGTGTACAGTTGCTAACGCACGTCTCACGACGAGTGATTGCAAAAAATCGTGATGGTGTTATGGAAGACTTGAGTTCTGTTGTTTAAATTACGAAATTAATTAAAAAAATTCATTTAAAAAAAATTGTGTTCTTACTGTCTCTCGGCGGGATCTAGGTTTTGATTTTAGACCCATAGTTTCTTAGTCAAGTTTTCTTAGAAGTTATTGTAGATTACGTTTTTGCTATACGCCTACTTACAAAAAAATTTTACCCACCCTAATGTACAATTGTTTCTATAAAATTTAATAGAAATTGTATTTATTGTAATACATAAATATTTATTCATTTGTATTTATAATAAAACCAATAACAGAATATTCAGTAAAAAGGCCAGAAACTATCGTTGTGAATTGCATTTTGTTTCTCTTGAAAATTCCCTACATTTAGAGAATGTAAAAAAGCTATTCTTATGTTCCCTACAGCCATTTTTAAACAAAAATTAGTAACAGAAGGGAAATATTGCCTACAGTTAGCAACACTGCTGCCAGAATATATAGGGCAAATATTTAATAAAATAAGTACTTTTAAAGTTAATCTGTAAGAAGGATGCAAAACTCGGCCACCACGTCTTTGACTACTTTCACAAAGCCCAATACAATTACTCTACTAGTTCGAGGGAAAAAAAAGGTGCTGAATTTTCATTCGGGAATAATTAGCCTTATGCCAGTTGTCGACATCGACACCAAATCTGAGCCCCTATTACGTCGAATTGCTGCGGCTTTTGTACTAAATTTAAATTGGCATTTAAAAAATTCTATATTTTCAATAAATGTCAGTTAAGCGTTTAACTGAAAGATATCGTTGCAAAAGCTACTCAAGATTAAATTTTTTAAAATTAGGTTTGCCAGATCTCCACGAGATAAAAGGATCATAGTTTCTGTAGACCGCTTTCTTGTTTCAGAATGGCATTTTTTTTATACACGATTTTGGAATTGTTTTCCTCAAACTAAGAAAATTAATAGCATCGCAAGTAGGGCTGACTTCCTAAACGTATATTTACATATATTATTTAATACAGTATTGTTTATTTTATACGTTTTTTAATTCGTTTCGTACTAAGAGTGTGTGTCCATTTTTTATTGTAATAAAAAGGTAAATAAGTGAATACAGAAATATATTAAATTATAAGACAAACCCCTTATTTATCTTCCTGCATCGCCATTCTGCTGCGCGTTGTACTTATTTTGCATCTAAATTTATTTGGATGACTATCTTGCTTTTTTCTTGCGCATTAACTGCAAATGTTGCAAATGGGAACAAACTACATTGACAAAATTTTCAAGGTGCATTTACAAACACACTGCAACGTATTACTACAACACAACATGCGTATTTATAGTTTAATTTACTTATATCTATGCAAATGTTGTGATCTCTTAATTTGTGAATTCAAGTGTTGCATATTTTACGTTTACCAAAGAACACATGTTTCGGCATAAAACAATAAAGTATAATTTTCCATAACAACAAATATACAATTCAAATACTATATAAGTATATAGAATAACAAAACCAGTGCTGCACTCATGTCCTTTAGTTAAAATTAGTATTGAATATTTAATTTTTTTTTTTGCTTTTTAATTGGAACATCATGAGAAAATAACGCATTGCACTTTGCACACATGTTTTTCAGAAAAGAACGTAAAGAAATATAAAAGGCAGAATAAATGGAGAATATTAGTCAGAAAAGAAGACGCCATAAGATTTAAAGAAAACTTCCTTGATATTTTATATCAGCCAAGAAAAAGTTACAATTAATAAAATATTCATAACCACCGGAAATTTTATGCAAGAAAATTTTGGCTTCCCACATGACTAACAGCCAAACTTAAATCAGCTAACAAAAACAATTTGTATGGGCATGAGAGCAAAAATACAAAATAATTTTTGATTATATTTCACAAAAAATTAACAATAAAACAGGGTAGCTATTATTATGATAGAAGTTAACAGTATACCAAATGAAAAGAAATAAAATGAAACGTCAAATACACCTCATCTCAAAAGATGCAAATAAGAAATTCAACAAAAACTGCATGTACATGAAACAGCGTACATACTTCCACTCCTCTTCCCCTTCTCATCAGCAAACTCAAAAGTTTTGCAGCATATGCTTCACAGTATGGACGGGGACTAAGAAAACTTTTGACAGAACAATAAGGTGTGCCGCTTTCTTTTAGTTTTGAGTGCAAAGAGCACAACATAAGATAATCAGCGTTGTCAACGAAGTACTTTTATCGATGTTTTCAGTGCTTTTTAAAATTGTCAACGCGAAAATTTTACGATTCACTGATTAGCGAAAAAAATATTTAGTTGGTCGTTTTTGTATCGTATTTTTTCTAACTAACTTTTCCGTAATTTTACTTTCTACTCTAAAATCTCTGTTAAAATCAAGCTTACAAATTAAATCAGAAAAAGTCTAGAAAACTTGATTACTTTTTGTGTAATATCTCAAAAACTAAAACAAATAGAAAGCCGCTGATTAATATACCAAAAAATTTTATTATCTAGATTTCATGATGTTTGGTCAAAAGTCCACAGATGTGTAACTGATATCATCTACCATAATATAATATATATACATATAATACTATCAGTTTTTTTATTTTCGATAAATTTGGTTTTCCCGAACCAATTTCGGCAGCAATTCACTATCTTGCGTGTAAAGTTCGATCAACGCGTGCTTGTTTTATCCATTTTTAAGAAATAATACAACAAATGTAAACAAAAACCATATGCTTAATAGTGCTCCCAATATTGAAAATTAAAAGATTGTTAGGGTTACCATTCTTTGGTTATACTGAGAATGTTAGTTAAACAATACACTGTGAATATGAAGTATTAGTTAAACAATAGTTATCATTTAAGTTTACTAATAATTAACTAATGACTGTGAATTTGGGCCTTACTCAATCATAAAATTATTTCGCTACATTAACTCAACATGTTGTGCTCAGCCTAAACAGCTGATCGAATAAAAATTAAAAGTGAAATAATTTCATAAAATAGTTTTTACACAGAATATTTATTGTCCATGGTTTTTATTTTGATTTTTACTTTATTATATTTATTCATCATCATGCAGTTTCTAAGACATAACCGTCTTATGAACGTGCCCAATGTACGTTTTATTTTCATTCTTAATCTTATTTTTTGTTATTTATTAGTGTGAATAAAACATAAATTTTTTACAACCAATTTAATTAAATAAACGAATGTTTTCTTTTTAATTACTCAGTTTTTTTTCATGGTTTCAGTGCTTTTAAAAATTTAAAAGTTGACAACGCTGATGAGAATTTACCAGTGCCGTCAATATACATACATACATTCGTGAGTAATTATGCAAATTGTTCGTAATATTTATTATCGTGTGCAGATTGCTGTAATATTTTTCATTATTTTTTTTTAAGTTTCTATAAAAAAAATATCAATTTAAATCACTTGTAGATGTTATCAATGAATGTAACATAAAAATAATAAAAATTCTACATTTAAAAGTTGTGCAGAAAAGCTTTTAGCTGATTTTTGAGTGAAAATAAAAACGTTACGCTAGCACATCACATACAGTGATGAGATTTTGAAGTTATGCTTTCGTACCGAATTTGCATCGAAAACGTGGCAAAATGTTTTAAAGAGTTCCACAACTTTATTTCACACAAGAAAGTTATCAGTTTCATATTTACGCAACTTATTTATTAAATTATACATCGAGATATTAAAATGCTTGATGACGAGGCTGACATGGCCATGATAATTGCTGGAGGTCTCCTGTTTTGGCGGTGATGCCTAGAGGGCGGCTACACAACTTGGTGGCGATGCTCACTAGGTGTAGACGCTAGGAAATTAAGTCTGTCTTTCAATGCCTTCTGTAGGAGTTGTAGGGAAGAGGAGGAGGACACGGTGGAACACCTCCTCTGCATTTGTCCGTCTCTTTCCAAGTCGAGTGCGGCTCATTGTGGTGTTTCGACACTCCATGGGGTCGCGGGTTTGTCGGACTACAACGTCGATGGGATAGACTCGTTTATCCGGGCAACGGGAACACCAGGGATGATGGCGAAGGTCGGACTACGGGACCTGGTTTTATACCCAAGTACATAGGATATCTGACGGCCCGTGATACCTACCTACCTACCTATTATAATACTTAAAGAACATAAAAAGTGTAATTTTTATTTTTCATACATTTTTTTATTATCAAGTATATAAATACATATACATATGTATACCACCGTATTCATAATTATATTTTTTTATTTGTAAAAGGTTTAAAAGACAAATTTCCATACAAAATTCAATTACTATACCTTTTACAAAACCAATAATATTTATGAATGCAACATATAATATTTAACACGTTATAAAACTAATATAAGCGAATTGCACATTTTTAAAGTAGAATAAATACTACAAAGATGTAATGTATTAATTGAAATGTAATAAAATGAAAATTAAATATGCAGCGGCATTAAAAATAGAATCTCAGTAGCTTTTGTTAAAGCTAAGAAATGATAAAAAAAACTCGCAAAATTAATGCTAAATGTTTCAGGCCGTACTTTCATTAAAGATAATGGAAAAGTATTGTTTTGCATAAGTCATCAATTTGTTGTGTATTTGAAGGACCAACACAATCTTTAATATTTTTTTTTACGTTTTTGCGGTTATAAAAATTTTATGTATGTTGTTGCGTCAGTAATTCCAGCAACAAAATAATACTGAGCAACATACATACTAAGATGGGCGTCTATTATTGAAAATGGCACATCATATACGTACAATCTATGTACATATTAAACAAATATAAAAAGATAAAAATGTTAGTAAAAAAAATTAAAAATGCTAAAAAAGGGCCAAAAAATGGAAGTCACATAACATGAAATAGTGCTAAAAATTGCACAATTGTGCCAGATTTTCCAACACCAATCACAAACCAACACTATAACACAATTTGATTGCTATACGCTCACTTAAAATACTAAAATTAATAAACTAACAAAAAATTGAACAAAACACGATTGAATACCGTCATCATTATCATAATTTTAGCTGAATAGATTGGACTACGTGCTGCCGAGAAAAAAAGATCGCAACACCCACGCTCAGGAAAAGCAGCGAAAAAAAAATTTGTTTTTCCTATTAGAATTAAGAAAAAAAAAATTTAAATTTTACAATTGTCAATGTGGGTACTTGGTAAAAAAATATATTGTTTTCGTATGCAGTTTGATAAGTGAAAAGTGTGCTTCTGTTAATTAAAAGAGAGGTGATCAATTCTCAACAAATTTATCATTCCACGACTGCTAAACACTATACAAAAAATAAAAATGAATTTGACAACGATAAGCCTGCATGAATGGATTATAAAAAAAAATATTTTTTCATACATAAATAAGAATTTACCTTGAAACAAAATTCTTACTAAAACAATGCATACACACACACGAAATGGAATAGATAAACGAAACGGAAAAAATTCAACAGGTGAGCTTTGATATTCAATGGGCATTTACTTTGTTTACATTGTGATAAGTTGTCATATGTTGCATTTGTTTAGATTTACTTTCTTTAATCTTGTCCAGTGATGTTAATTTTTTTAAAATTTTAAGGAGCGATTGAAAAATTACTCTACATTTCCACATGGAACTACTGTCATGAAATTCGCACTACAATCACACGTCTTCACTAACACAGTCACATTTTTTCAACTTCTCACTCAGCTTTTAACAACATTTTCCTGAAATAGATATTTGACACTTTCTGAAAGTAAAATGAGAAATAGGTGAACAGTGTTACCCATTCACATCGTAATTTCAGAATTATTTTCAATTATTCTTCTATAAATTTTTGCGTATGACATTATTTGTAACTTTTATTGGGTGTAAACGAAACAGCAAAAATGTGGGACTATAGTTTTTTTTTATTTTACCTAAATACGTACATGCGTACGCTTCGGAGCCATTTTTAAAATGAAATTTTACTTTCCTGTGTAATCGAACAAGAAAATTTCAAGAAAGTCATCATTTATTTAGCCTGTTTGGCAAAATAAAAATTGACGGATATAGCATTCAACTAAAAGGTGCAAATAATGGAATTGCTTTTATCAAAAAGGGCGTTCTGTTCGTTCAACGTATTTTTCATCGAAAAATCATCTTCAGCGGTGCTTAAAGGCAACATAATCTATGTCATCGGTCAAATTCAGCTTGATTTATGCGCCAGTGTCATAGAAAATTTAACATTTCGGATGCGCTCCACCCAAAGAACCCGTGAGGAACATTTGAACGATGTTATATTCCACACATAATGGTATCAATAGGTCTTTCAAACGATTAAAAAATTTCGATGATATCTCACACACACTATGTGTGTTTTATTTAAATTTAAAGAGAGGAAGCGATCAATGAAAGACCCTGAACTTTCATGTGTAAATGCTTTGCAAATATTAAACACAAATTTGTTTTTTTTTCAATCCCTAAAAGTTTAAGATTAGGAGTTTATGGATGTATTATCAGGTTTTTTCGAAAGATATTCAGTAGGCATTAGCTGATTATTTGTAATTAATTAAAATGGGCAAAGAGTTTTCTTGGTTTCGTCAAGTATTTTTTTTTATGTATATAATGAATTATACTGCCACGGTCCCCTAGCCGTTATTATATATTGTTACATAATTCTCTAATTCGAACGTCATTTTTACATATGTAATTAATTAAAATAGCCTAATGATCGAAAACATGCAGTCAAAAATTACTTGTGATAATTAATAAAAAACAAACTAAGTTAAAGACAACAATTTTAAGTCACACTGACGAACACTAGCAGAACGAAACAACATCCTAATTAATTAATTAATTATACTTTTAAAATTATAACAAAAAATTAAATACTTCGTATATCGGTACAAAAAATTTGTTAATTTTGCTGACAGATGTCTAAAAATTAACTAAAAGTAAACAAACTTTGACAGTTTGGCACAAACTATCTAAAGCAATTGAGCAGGCACGCGAGCACGTTTTAAAAGACAATGTTGTCCAGTCATGGATACAGTCAAATAGTCTTAATTTTAATGAAAAAATTAAGCAAAGAAAAAATAATAATTTCTTATCAGCATGTGTCATGGTGATCATTAGGCGTATTTGCAAAGCTTTGTGTTTTCATAGAACTAAAAAAAAATTTAATATGAAAACAAAATTCTCGTATACTTGCATAAATGCAAGCAAGCACTGAATGACAGCTAATTAGAAACGCTCTTTTTACATTAATGTTAAGTGAGAAATATAGTAGAACTTCGACCATCGGGAATTCAACATAATTTATTCGGACATGTTGAAGCTAATGTAATTAAAGGCAATAGGAAAAGCATTTCTGATTTGGTTTATTTTGTTTCGAATGTCGTGGGCATAGATCATATTCAAGACATTGATAATGAATGGTGTGAATTATTGAAATGTAATTTTAATGATTACAATTTATTAGAAGAAAAGAGTATTTGACAGTTTTGTCAAAGTCATATTAATACAAAATGTTGTGATGGTTCAGAACCATTTTCGAATCTACAGAATTTAGCTTATGCAATGCTGTAATACCAATGTCAATAGCCAATGTTGAGAGATTATTTTCACAAATAAAATTCAATAAAACAAAAACTAGAAATTCCAACTCTATGCGGAATTCTGCGTACCAAAGATTTCTTAAAAAAATAATTTTAATTCCACAAATTTTGTACAAACAAAAGAAATGCAAAAATAATTTAATTAGAACATAAGTTGTAAAGTGTGTCTGGTAGCAGATTTATATTTTCAGACTTAAATAAAAAACGAGCATTAAACGATGGAATAGAATTGCGGATTATATTTTTTAAAGAGTATGTCATGCAAATCTTTTTATAAAATTGCATGAATAATCGCTCTTGGAAGTCCAGTGGGGCTACTCTTTTCCGTATTGAAAGTCGCGGATTTTCACGTAAACTGCTTTCAACCAGTTCAATGTTTTCGGGAGTCCTTCAAGATCGACTGGGCCCTGGCCGTGGGGCTTTCATAGCCAAAGCAGTTGCGCGGAATCTCAGCACCCACGAACGAATTAAATTTACACTCGGTCCATCACTTATTCTCCGAATACCGAACTTTGAACAAAATTGTCGACGATCAATTACGTAAGAATCATTACTCTTAAAAAATGTCTCCACAGCAAACGTGCGATGCTCACTCGACCACTGCGACATCGTGTCTGACAAATCCGCACTATCGATAATTCCGCACCGTTTATTACTTTTTGAAATAATCTTATTTAAATATATAAATTTGCCACCAGACACCCTGTACATATACGATTGAGTATATAATTAAATACGATATTTATGTGTGAAGAACTAAGTGTTATATTTTAGGATATGTTTCACTTATAATTTTATATATTAAATGTGAGAGAAAAGTTATTTTGTTATTTTCTTCAAAAAAAATTAATTAAAAATACGGAAATATTATATTTTTTTAACTTATTTTAAACGAGCTGTTTTGTTTGAAAATTGCCAGTTTTTGTAAAAAAAAAATATGGTAGCGCTGTGCGTAGCTTTCTTTCACTGAATATTAACTATAGTAGAAAATAGTCCTCTCTCTTTGTGTCTATTGAGTAATAATTTTATATCAAAATAAAAACAAAAACAAAAACAAAAACAAACAAAAAAAACGTGCTGTGATACGGAACAGTGTTGCTAATAGAAATAGTTTCATATAATGATAGTGGATAAGAAAGCAGACTGAAAATATGTGAAGGTAGTAGAGAGATCGCACAATTTTTATTTGACCGTTTTAACCAGTTGATGCCGGTTTTTTTTAAATGTCCGTTTTTCGAATATCGTATAAACCGGTTATTCCATATCGATAATTTTCTAATTATAAATAATATAACGTTCAATATCTAATTAAACAAATATGAAAACAATTGAAATTAGTAGGAAAAAGTGTTCAGTAAAAGGGTAAATATTACTTTGTGTGAGAGTTTTCTAAAAATCTTATCTATATATACAAGGGGGACCAAAAGAAATCATCCGGGGCAAAAGTCATCACACGATTATCTTTTGCTGTAATTTATTTATTAAATTTTTGTGTATCTTGAGAACGGTTGACGTGAAAGTTTCTGAATGTGGCCCAAATAACTCTGTACTTAAAACAAATCTCAGTAAAAAACTGGCAGGGATTGGTCAAGTGGGCATGGTACCTCCAATACAAACTAAATATTGATATCATTATATCGTGAGAACGGTTAAAAATAAAGTTTGTGTATTTAGTTCGAGTAACTTAATGGTCAGTACAAATCATCAATAAAAAGGGGCCGGAATTGAATAAGTGGGCGTGGTACCTCCAATACAGAGTAAATAATGATTTTTGTTTATCTTGAGAACTGTTAAAGCTAAAGTTTCTCATTTTGGTCTGAATGACTTGAGAGTAATTTTTTTTTTGCTTCGGGCACTTTCAAGCTACAGAGCTAAAATTCGGTATACTGGAATATCCAGAAATACTGTGAAATATGTTGACAACATTGTACAATAGTTATGTTTACTTTTTATTATATTATATTTTATTTGAAAATAGTGTGTTACTTATTACATAATACAGGGCAAATTGAAAATAATATGGTGAACAACATATGCAATGACAGAGACTGGTTGTCTTCCTAAAACTTTTTATTCAACTACAAAGCCACTGTTGCCAGAAATTTTGAGAAGAAAATCATCATATGCAGAAAAAAAAATCATATTTTATGGAAAAAAGTCATCATTTTCACGGCATTTGTTATTTCCATCTAAAAGTAAAAATAAATAAATGGATTATATATATACAAGTAAATTGTTATTAGAAATATTATCAGCGTAAAAGCTAAGCGCTAAATTACGATGTGCTTTGCGTCGTTACAACGTAGTAAGTGTAAAGTAAATAAAAGCAACCAATAACAAAATGACACAAAATTTAAAATTCACAATGAAAGTTGTACACAAATGTTTTTGATCTTATAAACCACCATAGGAGCCACATAGTTTTGTTTTAAAACGAAAGTGTTTACCATTTAATAACTCAAAGCTTTCATAACACAAAAATCTGAAAGAAATTTATAATCTTGCAGTCTTGAAGCAAAATACTTACTACCTATAATTTTGAACCAATCTGTTCCATTACTCATATGAATTTTGCATTCTCGCATACATACTTATATGCATATGTATTTACAACATGTTATTTTTTTTAATACTTTTTGGGCCGTTTACTTATTTTTAAAATGCTGAGTCATTTCTTTTATTGTTCGTGCAAAAAAGCTTTAAGTTGTAGCTTCAATTGTATTCCTTTAAACATTTTGTGGTGAATAAAAGTGATTTTAAATTAAAAATATACATCCATATGTATGTAAATTTTAAAACTTCACTTTTTGCAAGAAATCAACTAACAACATCTATATCTATCTTCTGTAAAACTTTCATCTTATTTACTTTTTCATCTCAAAAAACCGTGAAGTATTTGGATTTACAAATACATTTCCAATGTAAAAAAAGATAGTTTTTGTACTGAAAATTTAAAAATTTCGAGATAATACCTTCTTGTTGATGAAGTGCGATATGTACATACTTACATACATACATATGAATATGTATATATCAACAAATTGCTGTGAGTGAAAATTAAGCATATAAAAAGTGAACATAACAGCTATCAACGTTTCAAAATTTAAAACTCACCATAACCAACGAAAAAAACGCGTATTTTTAGAAAAAACACTAAATTTATAATAATTAGTTTTACTAGAAATTTATTTTATACATATGTATGTATGTATGTATGTACAAGTATTGTTAAAAAAGACAAAACTACTTTAAGTTTCTTAAAGTGCTATGAGAAGTTGCTAATCGTGAATATAAGATAATGTTAATTTCGTACAATAAAATTACTTTCGTGTTAATTATCTGGATGTTGTTCTTAATAACTTCCTGACAAGTTGAAAATATACAGTTACTGATACTTTGGAAGCAGTATACAGCTATGAACACAACACACGATTCTTTGGGGAAATATAGTATATCTAAATGAAAAAAGATTATGGTTCTATCTCTAACTGTTCAAATGTCTTTATTGCCTCCAGCTATTTCCAACAATATTTATTTGCAATAATGAAATATTTCCTTTATGACAAGAAATTTACAAACAGAAAACATTACAAAACATTCCTCTTTATTTAAAAACTTGTAAAAAAAATAACTTTAGTAAACGAAAATACTATCAAAAAGATGGCTCAAAACTTCAAATGCATGTTTCTCAGTTCACGATTTTTTGAATTACTACGGTATTGCACCAAAGGCTCGATATGTACATAGAACATGGTGATAACCAATCTAATTGGATTGTGGTTGACAGTTCCCATTTTACCTTTGACTTTTTTCCCGGCATTTAAAATTACTATTTTCTTTAGCTACATATATACATACATATACAGCGCTGTTCTGAATTTTACGTGAGAGCAATCCACTGAGAAAAATATGGAGAATATTGTTGTAAATATTTATTTGCAACAATGATGCTGATAAGTTAACAACAGTAAGTTACGTTACAGAAAATCACTGAGTGTATTCACGTTATTAAATTTGTAGCTTTTATTAACAAATAATGGCGGGACTAGTTTTCACGAAAATTTCAGGTATTTTTCTTATTTTCCTACACTTCTTAATAAGGCGTAATAAAGGAAACATTTTTTAATATAAAAAAACATTAATAAATAAATCATCTAATTATGTACATATAAGCAACCTTTATTAAAGGTTTTAAAATATTTTCAATCACAAAAATAATGTATATAAATAAAATAAAAATATAAAATATAAAATGTATGATTCTAATTTTAAAATTGTACTTTTTCCCTTAAAAATAGAGGTCAAATTTATTATTACATACTTTATAATATTCTCATAAAGTATTTTTTTTATAAAAGTAAACTCAATAACTGAGGAGGAAAGCATATCCATATAGTACTATTTCGCTAATGCTTCCTTAGCTCATCAGTGGATTTTTCTTAATTTTTGAATACAAACCCAAGATATATGTTTAAAATTCAACTAATAAATCGGGAATTGAGTTGAATACCAATAAAAAAAAAGTATGTCATAATAAATTTGACAGCCTGCTGTAACGTACACAAAATTATCATATTCAGTGTGTACACATTTTTTTTATCAAGGAACTGTGCGTACGGAGTTATAATAAGCGAAGTGCAAAAATTGTAGCAATAATTATAAATTTATTATTATTTTTTCATTATGTGTATACACTCAGGTCTTTTTTTATGCGAATTTGAATTTATGCGTTTTTTTAATATTCTAATTTTTTTTTGTGTTTTGCGAATTTTTTAAATATTAAAATTTTTTTTTATGTTTTTTTATATAAAAGTATGTATGTAGTATGTACTATGTAAAGGGTGGTTAAATTTCAAGGGCCGATGTTGATTTTGAATAAAACACAAACTATTTAGGAAATTATTGTAATTTTATTTTATTATGATATATTGGTATTACTCAATTATGTATGGAACAAAATATCGGCCAAATGGGCGCCGCGACCACGGCAACAGTGGATGATCAATTTTCGAAGAAAATCATCTTCAGTGATGAGGCACATTTTCACCTCAGTGGATTCGTCAATAAACAGAATTGCCGCATTTGGGCGAATGAGAATCCAAGAGTGATTGTCGAAAAACCAATGCACCCACAAAGAGTGACTGTTTGGTGCGGTTTATGGGCTGGCGGCATCATCGGGCCGTATTTTTTCCAAAATGAGGCCGGTCAGGCAGTTACTGTGAATGGTGTTCGCTATCGTGAGATGATAACAAACTATTTATGGCCCGAATTGGAAGATATGGATGTGGAAGATATGTGGTTTCAGCAGGACGGTGCCACTTGCCACACAGATAACGAAACAATGGCTCTTTTGCGCAACAAATTCAATGGCCGTGTTATCTCACGTAATGGCGATGTCAATTGGCCGCCAAGATCATGTGATTTGACACCGTTGGACTTTTTTCTTTGGGGTTATTTGAAAGAAAAGGTGTACGTCGATAAGCCAGCAACAATTCAAGAGCTAAAGGATGAGATAATTCGGCACATTAACGGCATAGAACCTCCATTATGCCTCGAAAATTTGGACCATCGGATGGAGGTGTGCCGCCGTGGTCGCGGCGCCCATTTGGCCGATATTTTGTTCCATACATAATTGAGTAATACCAATATATCATAATAAAATAAAATTACAATAATTTCCTAAATAGTTTGTGTTTTATTCAAAATCAACATCGGCCCTTGAAATTTAACCACCCTTTAATATTTAGATAATTGATAACACTGGTATGTATGTACACAGTTAATAAATTAGAGAACCAAATTCTTAATTTGGACCCAGATACGGAACGAGCATTAAAACTTCAATCTGGATTAAAAAGTCTTTTCTCGGGATATCGCGAACTGCAGAAACACTCAACATATTCGGCATCGCAAAGTTTAATGACAAAATTTTTTCAAAGAACATACCAATAACGCATATTGTCTCCTCTAGTGATGAAAGCAACATCGAACCGGTAAATAAAAGATGCAGACAATTGCTAAGTGATTCTGAATAATCTTATTTTTCATGAGAACTGTATTACATATGTAATTATATTTTTATCCTTTTTTATACCAGGATGTATATGAACTAATATTTTATTTTTATTTACTTTATATACCTTAATATGAATTATTTATTTTTTAGTTTAGTTTTACTTAAATAAAATATTTTTACACATATATGTAATTGCATTTATGAATATGTTTTTTAAATTAAATTGAAAAAAAAAACTTTATGCGAATTTGGTTCATTTTTAATACTTTGATTTCAATTTATGCAATTTTTTTAAATTCCGGAACGTAGCCCTAGTTTTTGTATGGAGCTAGAGTCTTTTTTTATGCGTTTTTTTTATGCGATTTTCTACGGAACGCATCTCCCGCATAAAAAAAGACCTGAGTGTATATGTATGTATCTCCATTATGTGACATTTAGCGTAATAAACTCTAGTTTAGCATTTCAATATGTTACATGTGAGTAGTGGAAAAACGGTACAAACGGCGTATTTTTGTTTCGTTTGAAAATGTTGAAGTGAAGTACTTAATTTTTTTCTAAAGACTGAAGTAAAATGCAGTGTTTGATACTACTGCATATTAGTGTAATGTGTATTTTAGAACATCCCAAGCATCCCTTTAATACATACATATGTATGTACGTATTATATTAATTTTTATGTGGGAGTGCATAATAAAAGTGTTAAAAATGTATAGTAAAATTGAAATGATTTTTCTTAAAGAATTTTTTGATTGATTTTCCATAATTACTTCAAGGGTTAAGGACAGCTAAGCACACTAATTTAATCAAGTATTAATAAAAATGTCAGTATTTACGCAAAAAAAAACTGGCCAAACTTTGGATAAAATAATGAAATACGTAAAAAAAGTTTTTTTTTCCATTTCAATCCTTGATAGAACGACATATTTCAATCGATGATAAAGGGTGTCTGGTAGCAGATTTATATTTTCAAACTTAAATAAAAAACGTAATAAAATAGAAAGGAAATACGGATTTTTTTAAAGAGTTTGTCATCCAGATCCTTCAGATCCTTTTTTAAAATTTCACGAATACTCGCTCTTGGAAATCGCGGATTTTCACGTAAACTGCTTTCAACTAGTTCAATGTTTTCGGATCGACTGGGCCCTGGCCGTGGGGCATTCATAGCCGAAGCAGTTCCGCGGAATCTCTGCACCCACGAGCGAATTAAATTTACACTCGGTCCATCACTTATTCGCCGAATACCGAACTTTGAACAAAATTGTCGATGAGAAATTAAGTAAAAATCATTACTCTTAAAAAATGTCTCCACAGCGAACGCGCGATGCTCATTCGACCACTGCGACATCGTGACTGAAAAATCCGCGCAATCGATAATTCCAACGGTGCCACCCTCCCAACGCTCCGTTTATTACTTTTTGAAATAATCGTATTTAAAAATATAAATTTCCCTGTATAACCACAGTAAACGAAAAAGTACGACGAGATTGGGCAAATATTTCACGAAATAATCGTAACCAATAAATATTTGAAACTTTCGGATATTATAAAAAAATATTAATGAATGAAAATAGGGTCCTATATAAAAAAAAATTGCCAATCAGTAATTCATACCTTTCATGATATCACTTAGTTTTATTTTTTTATAGGTATCTTGTTTTCCCACCTTTTTTAACACAAAATTTTTCTAAAAACAAAATGTTTTAGCATTAAAATCAATCAATAACACCTGGTTTTGGAACACAAAATAATTTCGTTAAAAGCATCCTAAAACTTATTTAGAATTGGTTTTAAAGATAATTAATAAAATAGACCATGTTTTCTGTGCTTAATTCAGTACCAAGTACAAAGTTAAAAATAGTAATAAATGACGCTCAATAAAAACCGTTGTGATATACTTTGTGCCAAATAAATTTTATATATTCATTAATTAGAAAACAGAATTATTTCATCAAATATTTGCCCAATGTAAACATAAAGAAAATATATAAAAAATTAATTGAAACTTTTGAGTGCTGAGTGATATAATTACATGTACAACTTTTTTGGTCATGTAAATCGTTTATTACAGCGGTTACCCTAGTTTAACGAACTGGCGTTTTGAGAAACATCCCATTTAACGCAGAAGACATATTTTCTTATTAAGGTCATGGACCATTGCCATCGGTAACATAATGTAAAGGTCACCTTCAGCCGACCTCAATAAATATTGTTGAAATCGTTTGGTGGCATTAAGTGTTACCTTCTTTTGGGAAGGGATAGTGTAGAGCAGAAACAAGTGGTGAAGTGATAGAGTAGGCGTTAATGCTTAACTACTCAAAGCCGTTGTATTTCTTCCCAATAGAATCCATAAGTTCATTATATATTATAATAAAAAAAAATCCTTAATTAAGAAGATCAATCATACAAACTTTTATTAATTGTCATTAATCTTTGGTTTTTTTTTCATGTTTTAGGTTTCTGTCGTATGGTGGATGTTAATAATAGTACCAGCAATAATTCTTCGGTTTTGGGCATTTCAAGCGGTCATGCTAATACTGCCAGTGCGTCAGCAACAGCTTCGAACGGTGGTATAGGTATGAGTGCTTCTACTGTAGCAGCCGCTGGTAGTGCAGCTGGTATGACTAGCGAGTTAATGAATACAGCAGGTGCTCAAGGTGGTACAGATCGATTAGATGCCTCCAGTGATAGCGCTGTTAGTTCAATGGGTTCAGAACGTGTTCCCTCATTATCGGATGGTGAGTGGGGTGAGGGCAGTGATTCCGCTCAAGATTACCATCAGGGAAAATATGGTGGTCCATATGATTACAGCTACAACAACACCAATGGAAGCAATCGTTTGCATGATGGCTCACGTCAACCACCCGTGGCCCAAAAGAAACACCATATGTTTGGCAAACGTTTCCTTAATGAACAACCAGCTATAAATGTAACAAATACTGTCAATCCCACAAACGCAGCTAATGGTGTGCTAAGTGGTCCTGCTCATTCTATAAAATATGAATATGAACCTTATCCACCGGTAGTTGGTCTACATGAAAGCATGGGCAATAGTTTAGAAGGTGGAGCGATGGGTGGTCCAATATTGAGCAAAGAACATCATGCTTACGGTAGTGCGTACTCAATAGATTTTTCAGTGCGCACACCGCGTACAACTCATGAAATTGTGCAGCATAATCATACGTATACTTTGCCTCAAGGAACGGGTTCTTTACCCCGTCCCCAGCAGCGTGATAAGAAAGTCTCGACATCATCCTCATCCACTAAATCGTCAAAATCTGCTCATAATAGTAGCGGTAGTGGCAGTGAGGAAGACAACTACATGACACGCGATGAAAAACGGGCACGCGCTATGAACATTCCCATACCTGTAACAGATATTATCAATCTGCCTATGGATGAGTTCAATGAACGCTTATCGAAATATGATCTAAGTGAAAATCAATTGTCATTGATACGCGACATCCGCCGTCGAGGCAAAAATAAAGTTGCCGCTCAAAATTGTCGCAAGCGTAAATTGGATCAAATACTGTCCCTGGAAGATGAAGTGAAACAAGTACGTCGGCGAAAGGACGACTTACAAGCTCAGCACGAACGTTTGTTCACTGAACGCAAGAGGGTATCAAACAAATTTGGTGCTTTACATAGGCACATTTTCCAAGTAAGTTTTTTTTTTTTTGAGTCACAATAATATTTGAAAAATTTGCCAATGTAGTGGAAAAATAGTGGAAACATTACATGACAAGCCAATGTTTTAAAATGACGAGAACGATCGTCAATGCACGAACACATATCGTATAGGAAACGCGACAACTTTGTTCCAAAATAACATGATGCACATGTATGTACTCCAACAGTTTTTGAGTTAGACTATAAACGAGAAACCTGGGGGCAAATCATCGCATTCGAAATCGAGTACTTTGTAGTTAATGTCGATAACAGCAATCGTTATTGAAACGTATCTACTGGAAGTTGGACTCGATTTGTAATCTATTATAGAAAACAAATAAACAATATCCTTTTGCTGCGAAACAAAACAAATGAAGAAAAAGAAAGAAGTAGTTAAAAATTTAACTATTTTCCAGATATTTTTGCAAAATTAACTTAAAAAATATAATTTTAATTGTTTTTACGGATAGTGAATGTCAAGACAAAGATTGTCCAATAACTTCTGCAAAAAATAAAGGGCAAAAAAATAAACAATGACAAAATCTTCAGATCTATTTGGCGCAAATTGTATAATTTCGGAACACAATTTATTTTTTTATTTCGTTTATGTTTTTCACAACTTTGCACATAGTACTTTGTGCTAATCCAAGTAAAAAATCATTCCCGGCATTATGCTGAAAACTGCCACTGGCGAAAAGGGTCCATGTAGCGGCAAGCTGCAATGTAAGTAGTATTTATTTCCGATAAAACATATTTTAAATCTTCTTTAGACACCTGAAAACGTCTTTTAAATCCTATGGATGTTCAAACATTTAGTTTAAATCATTCTGAAGTGAAGACACAACTTAATCAACTTCAGGTAATGAAAAAGAATTACATTTTTCACGAATATTTCTTCTTATTATGATTCCAATTCTGAAGATGATAAATACAAAAAAAAATTTGGATCCATTTTAATTCAAATGTTCAAATGAAATTCAAAACATCCATCAAAAATTTGTTACTTCATGTCGCTATTTTTCTGCTTCGCAAAATAAATATGTATCTGCATTCAATATCAAATTTAACTGTGATATTTGTAAAAAATATTTCTGATTTATAAACAGTTGATGGAAAAACTTTCCATGCAAAATATAATTTTTAAAAACCTTTTGATACATATGCATTGTATATATTTTCCCAAACTTTATATATTTCAGTATTTGCGTGATTCGGACGGAAATCCTTGTTCACCATCAGAATATAGTTTACAACAAGCAGCTGATGGTTCAATATTTTTACTGCCACGCGATGCCACAAATAAAAATGAGACCACAAATTGTGTGTTGCAACACAGCAGCACAGCACATGGTAGTACCCAAACAACACATCATCAACAAATGTCGCAACCTCATTCGAACTCCCATATAGCTGGCCGCCATCACCATCTGCAGCAACAGGCAACAACAGCTGTCACCGTTGCCGCCGGTTCTTTATCTCATAGTCATGTACCATCCATACATCATCCACAACAGTCACAACATATACATCAGGCAGGGCAAAACAGTCATTCTCACCATACGCAAACACAACATGGTAGTGCTTCGGCACATCAGCAAAAAGATTGAAATTTATTGTGGCAACACTATGCTGCGCATTGGTTTCAAACTCAAAATCATCATCATCATCGTCATAATCATCTACGACATTCGCCGCATCCTGCTTCTCATCCTTATCAGTGTCAGTGTTCACCTACAACACAACGGCTCTATTCACATGGGCATTACGACTCTACTTATTATTGAACATATTCTATTCAGGGGTTTTTGAATCTAACACGTTCTTCTTTATTTGTAAGTAATTGTTAATTATTAAATTAAGTCTGTTTTAAGTGGGAGGGTTAATGTAGTCACACATTTTTAGTCCGCAGCATAATAAATATTTTATAAATAAATATTAAATTTTAAATATTTCGATATTCGCTGTTGGATTTTTTTGTCTTTAAAGTACATAATTAAATACTTTTTTATCTTAATTCTTTCTACTTTTTACACATTGTGATTTTCTATACAATTACTCGCATTAAAATTGAGTAAATAGAAAAAAAAGAAAAAATTTTTAAAAAATTTTAAAATTGTTCTTTTTCCCAATTTTTTTTTTTTTTTAAATTAGAATCATATATAAAGAGATATTCCCAAAATAAATTCAGGTAATATTTAAAAAAAAAAAATTATTTTCAATTCCTATGAAGAAAAAAAATAACTTTTTGGGTTTTAAAGGCATCATAAAAAATTTATATTTTACAAACATATTTTAGAATTTCTCTCAATTGCAATTTTACTTTTCCAAAAAAATAAAATATGCCCTATTGCGTTTTACAACTCAACTCTGTTAAATTGTAATTGAACTCAACTTTTTTTTGGTATTACGAATTACCACTAATTCCATTTAAAATTATTTAGAGGTTGCCAGCCTAAAAAGTATAGATATAGATTTGATTTTTAAAAAAAAGACGGGTGTTATGTTATTGTGATAAAATAAAAACAATAAAATTTGTTAGCGCTGTATGAAAACTTGTTTCTTTCAAACAAATAAAAAAATTATGTTCTTTATATCTCTTTTTAAAGTTTCCACTAGAAAACGTAACCATCTGCTTTATAGCTTTCTTCCTTTTTTTTGTATAATATTTGGGTACCGTCTTTGATGACGATTCGAAGCACTTTAATTATATTGGAAGTTCTTCCCACATTTATTTATGGTGCATCGAAATTGCTGCTTGGCTAGTCAATTTTGGGAATGGCCAATAAGCTCAGCAAGTTTTTTAAATTGCTCACTGTTGTAACTTTATTCTGACCTAAATAGTTCGAAATACCTGATTAATAAATTAGTGTAAGACATTAAAAATATTTATTGCAGCCGCACCCATAATTGATTCGATGAGAATTGGCAGGGATAAGTTTTCATCTTTGTCAACTGCATCAACAGAGGGTTGTAATCGATAGACCTCAAAATAGTAGCAGTAGAATTCAGTTGTAAACTGTAATAGGGGCCATAAAAACTTGCTATAAAAAGGTGGATCCAAATATAATTTTTTAATATTTAAAAATACAGAGAGTCTTCATTTTCCATTTCTCTCAACATAAGTTTGTAATACAATTTTTCTTTTTTACATTCATTATATAAATTTTCTTAGATTTTGCTCGATGGAAGAACCGAATTAATGTAACTAAAGGTGCGGTCAGGCGGAGTTCTTATTCTCCAAAATAACCTTTTCATTTCCAAAGAAATTTAATTGGTTTAGTTAACGATTATTTGGCTCAAACAAAACCCAATAGACATACAGTTATTTCGAAGTGTGTTTCCCGTCTAACCGTACTTTAATAAAAATTACTAATACGAAGCACAATGATAGTGTAATACTTATTGTCACCCCTTAAACTCTAAAGTTACATTCTTAGAAGTTATATTTGAGAGATTTATTAAAAATTTAACTATTTATAAAACAGAAAGAGAAAATCATCCAACAAATTTGTCAACTAAAGAACATTTGCGTAGGATATTATATAAGTTACATAACTGTTAATATTTCAATATCACATATTGCTTTTTTTAACTGAGAGTGTTTACTTTTAAAATGGAAGAAACAAAACAAATTTTTATTTATTTATGATTATTTTCAATATATGTAACTGTTGGAATGAAATATTCGTAAAATAAATAATTGCCTGTTGGTTTTCTGTTTGTTGTATTTTTATATTAATTGCTAGTACATAATTAAACTATTATAGACCTTAGAAAAGGTTTCTAAATGTTTAATAATTTGTTTCCCAACTGACATTTAGTTTAGAAAACTTTTTATAAACCTTCAATATATTATTATGAATATATTATACATAGATACATACATAGTTTATTATTAGCATTAGTTTTGCTTGTAAAATTTAATCGCTTCTTTTGAAAAATATCGGCAAATTAAGAGAAAAAAAATTGCAATAATTTTAAGGATTTACTTTTATAAAAATAAACATTAACCGAAATAAAAAAAAAACTAATTGTAAATGTATTTACCATATTAAAAACTTCTAAACAGCAATGAAATGTTCTTAATTCAATAGAAATTAATACATTTTCTTTAATTTAAGGTATTACTTGAATAGCTTATACTTATGTATTGAGGGTTATTTTATTAACTTTGTAAATATTAATTTTAGATCGTACAAAGCAAACATAAAAATTAATTTAAACACTATTTGTTTTAATATTTAAGACGTAAAATTAAACTTACTATTACGTACTTTACATCAATGTAATAAAAAATACACAAAAAACTAAAAAATAAACAAAATGTGTTTTAAAAAAATTTGGAAAATTTGGTAGTAAAGTTTTTATTATACGATGGTATATTTTTATTCCAAAAAATCTTTTGCATTTTTTACATATTGCCGTTGGAATTCTTGAAACCGCTACTATAGTCACTGAGATATATCGTCAGGGTTGCCAGTAGAAGACAAAAGAAAAAAAACAAGTGCTAAAATGTTATACATTGATTTTTATTAATATAATTGAAAGACACAATTTACATTTCAAATATCTGTACATATATGAAAAATGTTTATCATTTTGGGAATTTAACCCAGTTTAACTCATAGTTTACACACATATATAATCAAAAATTACTTTTGTTCTAAAAATTTTTGTATATACATATATAACACCTATTTCGTTTAATATAAACACTAATTTTAGTAAGAAATCCCACTCTACTATCTTGAAAAATTTCGGAGCTGTTGACATATTTTTAAAGGGTATATTGGTCGAAAGTGCACGTTCGTATCTCGAAAACGGTACCATGTATTTGGATAAATTTTTTTTCATATGAAAGATCTTGAATTCTACTTTTATACGAATCGGACTTTGCAAGTCAAAAGCAACAGAGACATTAGCAAAAGAGCAAGTTTATATAACGCCCACGTTCGCCTAACAACAAGTGGGCGCGGAAAAATTTTATTATCGGATGCTTCTCCATCATGTACTCTATTAGCCTGCTAAGTTTCGTGCAATTATCTGAAAAACCACTCGAGTTTTGCAGAAAAACAAAAATATTTGAAAATAAAATGGAATTTTTTATGACACACCGGGTTAACAGCAAGTAGATTTGGTGAGCAAATTTTCTTTGAAACGTTATAAATCCCTAACCGTAGAATCGATTTGAATAAAACATTCACCATATGATAGACTGAAGTTCAAGTTACCTTTGGCCCCCTGGTGGACCTCCCTGCTAATTAAGAAATTGAATAATAAATGGAAAATTGTAATAAAGTGTAAAAGACGAGACAACTCCCACTCTACTAACGTACAAAAATTCATTTCCCTATCTTGCAAATTTTCGGAATTTTGACCTATTTTTAAGGGGTATATATGTAGTTCTAAAGTGCACGTTCACATCTCGAAAACCGTACCATGTATTTGGATAAATTTTTTTTCATATGAAATATCTTGAATTCTACCTTTATACGAATCGGACTTAGCAACTGCAACGTTAGAAAAATTATATAACGCCTACTTTCGCCTAACAAATAATGGACGTGGCAAAATTTTATTATCGGATGCTTCTTCATTATGAGCCTACGAAGTTTCGTACAATTATCTGAAAAAACAGGCGAGTTTTTTTAGAAAAACACAAAAAGATCTTTCGACTGAAAAAATTTGAAAAATAAAAACGTATTTTTTGTGAAATACCAAAACTAGCATTTAGTACTTTTTTGGGAATTCTTAATGCCAGCTCTAAAAGTGCTAAACTGACAACCCTGGTTCAGAGTGATATGTTCGTAATAGAAGTATGTAACTTTGAAAGTTCAACTGTTTTCGAAATTTTTATCGAATTTTGTATAAAAAAAGCACACGACATGAAATGTAGGAAGGGCGTATCAAAGAAGGTCGGGTTGTTAAAACAGGCGATAATATTTTTTTGTTCCTAAGTTTGTACAACAGACGTTAAAAACACATTGTTTTTGTAATAATTACAAAAGTTTTTTTTGTCATATCTCGAACAAACAACGAGCCAAGGTTTATTAATACAAGGTTGTCGCAACGCGAATTCGTCAGTTCGGATTTTGTCCAAATGTCAAATTTTTTGCATACATGTGTTTTGTTAAATATAACATGACCTAAAAAGAACGTGTTAAATTAGTGTAATAAGAGTTCAAATTAAATTAATTATAACAAAAATTATAACAGTGATAGTTTTCGATATTTCGCTAACCCTTCAGGAAAATTAAATTTTTTTTTTTCGAATAAAATTTTTTAACAAACATAAAATGAAAATATTTTATATTATAATTAATTGTATATAAATAAATAATATAAAATCAATTATAATTTCCTATTATTCCTGATGATGTTAAAAAGCTGTTAACGAAATATCGAGTAATAAAACAAAATAAAACAAAAAAAGACCTCATGCTTAATAAAATACTTCAAAAAATATAATAAAAAAGGTCAATTAATAATATAATTAAAATTATTTTATTTAATTTATTTTATATTAATATAAAATATTTTGATTTTATGTTTGTTAAATGATTTTATTCGAAAAAAAAAAATTTAATTTTCCTGAAGATGCTAACCAAGTGTTAGCGAAATATCGAAAAATAAATTATTTAAAAAACTTTTTTATAAAAAAGACCTACAGTGCTAAGTAATATTATTACATACAGTATCATATAAAATTAATTCGGGATTTCTTACAGGTGGCTGCGATAGCAGAATTCTCATCATCTGATTTCTGTTCAGTTGTCAAAGTTGCGTTCAACTCTAAGCATGTTAATATGTAAACTGTTTTGACAACTTGAATAAAATTGTTGGATATTAAACAAAAACTGCCTGACCATTGTGTATTATTCTGTTATCATTTGTGTTGTTTTTAATGCATATTTAGTTTTTCTATATTGCCATATTATTTTGATTATTGATAGTGTTGTCTAATTTTGAAATGTCATTACGGAAATAAACAATCTCAAAGAACGAATAACCAAGGATCAAAAGAGTGTTTTCCTCATTCTAAAGTTTCTAAATATTCTATAAAAAAAACCAAAGAATTGTATCGAATTATTGAAAATCTGGTACTAGAATGGATCAAATGGATATAGATTTAGAAGTTAAGCCGGGGTCATCCAGTGAAATTATTACCACCGATGGTTGTTTAGCCAAATCTAATGCAGCCTCTTACTTCAGTTGTCCAAATGTTATGGCTGATGCGAGCACCGTACCATCGGTGACCATTTCCTTACATCCATTAGTTATTATGAATATATCTGAGCATTGGACTCGTATACGAGCGCAAGCTGGAGAAGCATGCCAAGTGTATGGTGCATTGATAGGAAAACAAAAAGGCCGGAATATAGAAGTAATGAACTCATTCGAATTAAAAACGGATATAGTTGGGGATGAGGTTTTTATCAATCGTGATTATTATTTAACAAAAGAGCATCAGTATAAACAGGTACTATTTGAAGTTAATAATGTATTTCGTATGTGTAATTTTTTATTTAGGTTTTTAGTGAATTGGACTTCATTGGTTGGTACACCACTGGAGAAACGCCCACCGACAAAGATTTAGCCATACATAAGCAGATAGCTGAAATCAATGAATGCCCCATTATGTTACAACTGAATCCGTTATCACGCAGTGTAGATCAACTTCCTTTAAGCCTTTTTGAATCAGTCATCGATATTGTGCGTAGTGAAGCCACCATGTTGTTTGTACCCCTAGCTTATACCCTGGCTACAGAAGAAGCAGAACGCATTGGTGTTGATCATGTTGCCCGTATGTCAACTAATGACACCGGTGAAAAGTCCTATGTTGCCGAACATTTAGTAGCTCAAGAGAGTGCTATAAAAATGTTAAACACGCGTATAAAAATCGTTTTGAAATACATCAAAGATGTTGAAGCTGGAAAATTAGCTGCCAATCAAGAGATATTACGCGAAATATATGCTTTAAGTCACCGTCTACCCGTAATGCAAGGCGGTGTGTTTCAGGAGGAATTCTATACACAATGTAATGATGTTGGTTTGATTAGTTATTTAGGTTCTATGACAAAAGGATGTAATGATATGAATCATTTTGTCAATAAATTTAATATATTATATGACCGCCAAGGCTCTGGAAGACGCATGAGGGGTTTATATTTCTAAAAACATTTAAAAAATGAAACATGTTTTAAAATGTATAGAAATTTATTGCTTCAATAAAATAAAACAATAAAGGCACAGAAATTACAATGTATATACCACATTCTCAATTTTTGGTCAAATAAACCAAGTTTCTGTACTCCACTAGCACCAACAATATGCAGGATATAGGATAAGTTAGTCAAACAACAAACAAATAAATTATGAAAATTTGTGTTTGATGATTCTAAAATGTAATGTCAGTTCACCGTTTATTTAATTTTTTTGTCAATCCTTCACTCTAACAATAACTTAAAAAAAAACTTTGTTGAGAGCAAAAATTGTTCAATAATTTAGAGAAACCAACTATTTAATAAATATATGTATGTACTAAAAGCGGGGCCGGATTGGCAATGCATAAATGTGTTGGATCTGTGTAAGCCAACAATTTGAAAGAAAGTTATTTTGAAAAAGGTAACATCCCAAAATTTGGTAAAGAATATAAATTAATAACACTAATTATTTAAGCTGTAGGTCTTTTTAATATATGTAATATTTATTTTAATTCGATATTTCGCTATTCCTTTGTGTAGCTTCTTCAGGAAAATTGGATAAAAAGAGGTCAAAAAACTAGAAGAATTAATATACAAATTTTATTCTCATTTTAAGTTACTCGTACTCTTAAAAACCAAGTAACTATGGCATTCAAAATTAAAATTTTTCGCTGATGAAATAATAATTGCTTAAAATGTTTAATAGCAAGTTCCGCTTACAATGCAATTCTAAATCATAATTTGTCACCAAAATCAAAAATTAGATACGTGTCAATGCGAACATATCTAATCAAATCAAGTAATTATGCATTTCCGAAATGTCCATACTAAACATCTATACATACATACTTCCATATGTATATGTATGAGCGCATACATATTATGTGTACGTCTTGCAGATCTTCGTTAACCATTAAGCTATATTCCGATTACAACTGAATATTATGTATGACAGGTAGCAATATATGCTACATTTACTGATATATTGAAAGTGGTTGCGCGGCTAGCTTAAAACTAAAATAATTCAAAATCCACTTAATTATCTCACATTAAGTATTATTTTAATATATCGTATATTTGTTTTCTTAAAATTCAATCACATTTGGTTTTTTTTTTAATTTTTTAAGTGAAGTACATGTATTCAAAATGTATTAGATTTCAATTATATCATTGTTTTACTACTAAAAAAAACCATCAAAATCATAACATTTCATCTACATTTAAATGTTACATTCGATTCTGCTTAGTTTCAAAATAATTTCACAAAAGTAAATTTAGATTAGTACGAGTACAACATAGCAGTTCTAAATGTTTAAAATTTGTATGTATATTGAAAATTGTTGCAATATTTAATTTGTTTGTGTAATTCATGTTATATATTCAAAAGAAACCAAAAAAGAAATGGAATAAACAAATAATAAAATACAATTTGAAGAGTACTAACACCCGACAAAAGTTAAACAAATAATATTCCCATATTTCATAAAAAAGTTTTCGGTTTAAGGTTTTATAATACTATTAACGTACAAATTATACAATTTACATTTTTTTTTTGTCTTGGACCGGCACTCAGGGGATGACCCCTACACATGCGATGCATTGTGCTGGAACTAGGAAAATTAGGTTATGGGAAGGAGGATTTGTGAACCAACAGAATTTTTATGAATAAGGCCGTAAAATCACGAACCCTTTTAAAAGGTTTATAGATTATGAAAAATGTGTAATAATGGTTTCTAGAGATTAACAAAAATTGCTATAAATTCTTTGCATCTATAATTTTTAACAATCAACCCATTTAAAATCTAATGATTGTAATCTAATATTTTCATATTAGCAAAGTGTTGCAGAAATTCCACTTCTAATGGATGCATTTCTTTGGCAGGTATAACAATCGAATGAAGCGGACCACCTATATCCGCATAGGCCATGTCTCGTAGCGTACTTACCACAATACGTTGATTATCATGCCCTACACGAGCTAGGCCCACACACAACGATTGTTCATTTAAAATAGTGTTGTGTTCCAAAGTATCTTTTTTCTCAACTATTGCTAACAATTGTTGAGAAGCTTCAGCTACGGTCATAAAACGTGGGGGCATATATTCGTTTCTCCCCCGCATTAATGATTCTAAAGTGTGTTCTTTCACCTTTATATCAAGTAAACATAGAGTGTGCATATTGTGCAGTCGATTAAGTTTAATTTTATCATAAAAACTATCGGGCTTCCAGGTCTCATCCCAATATGGGATGGATACGGTTTCTCCAAATTTGTACAATTGAAGGCCACAACATCCGATGGCATTCATAATAGAGGCATTGTGTATCACTTTATAGGGAATTTTTTTTTTATTGGCTCTTAAAATAAAATCAGTATGAGTAGTGGCGCCGAATGGGTCGCCTACCACCAATAAAGCGACATCCTCACCAGACGAACCTGCCAATATCGCATCGGCACCTTCTTCCACAAGGGTACGATCCGCCAGCAGTATAGGACGACCATAAAACGCTTCCTGTTAAAAAATATTTTATCAATTTTATACCTTAAAATCAATGACTGAAACCCTTGTCATACTTACCAAGTCTTCTTTTGGACAACCCAACATTGATGTATACATTTCTAAATATACTCTAACACATTGTTTTACAATTTCAAGGCCCTTTACTGTAATGTCCTTGGGATCTGCTAAACCCAAACCAATCAAATAAAACATGATGAGAGGATATGTGCTGTGCGTGTGCTTATTTTTTATTCAGTTTGTTTTTCAATAAATAAAAACTAAACTTGTATGTATTCTAAATAGGAAATATGTTTCCTTTGCAAACAAATATTTCAATAATTTAAATTTTATCCTCGTTTCCTGTGACGATTAAACTTTTGGACAGACACGTGCTGTTTGCTTGTTGCTTTTTTTACTGTAATTTGCCTTTACTATTTTAAATTAATATGCCAAAAAGATGGTAGCTAAAACGAAATTGAAAGAAAGCAAAATGTCAAAAACCATATTCAAGGTCAATATAAATATTGTGTCAGAGGTGGCATACTGATAGCTACAGACGATGCGATTTGTATTTTCAACTACGAGAATAGAGTATTGGTTGTTTATTCTGTTTCAAGACTATTGGTCAATGCTTGTTGAATTCGACGTTCAAAAACATTTAAATATATATATTTGTTTTTAATCCTTATTTTTAACTTTGTTTCTTTAAATAAATATTTTTATATTATCTTTTACGCTTAAAGATTTGCTTTTATTTTTCTATTTCGACGATTGTTGTACAAACGTAAGTACAACAAAAAATTACGGTATGTTTCAATAACGCCACTTTGTTTGATACGCCTTGATGTTTTGTATTGAACATAACTTTGACACTTGAATACAAATCAGCCGATGAGAAATTTAGCTAATGCGGCCAGCTGGTATGAATTCGCCTTGATGGTAATGAACTTTCCTATCGTACTTGGTCAAGGTTTATTAATACAAGTTTGTCTCAAGGCGAATTCGTCAATTCTCTTTTCGTCCAAACATCAAATTTTTTGTATACATGTGTTCTGTTGAGTATAGCATAACCAAAAAGAATGTGTTAAATTGTGGATTGTAGGAGAAATGATAGGAGGCGAAGCTTCACTATCTTACAACAATGCTTTTTGCACGTTATTTATTTTTGAAGCACTGTTGTAACGTCTCTGATGTCAAGGAGACGTATTTAAAATTGAAGCTTCCTTTTTAGTAGCTATTTTTAGTAATTATTTTACTTCGCCGATGCTCCGACGAATTAGTGTAATATGTATTAAAATTAAATTAATTATTACAAAAAGTAATATATTTTGCATTCTAATTATTATAATATTATATTATTATAATTATTAAATTATATACAACCACTTTTCTTAACTTTCTCATAAAAGTAAACAAACTTTGACATTCGGCTTAAAAATACGTTACAAATTCTTGTATCAGCTGACGGGCGAATTTGCTAGTGAGTTTACCTGGTAATGCATATGCCTTGTACTTGGTTTTGTAAAAAAAACAGCTGGCTTATTTTTTTGTTTGTCAAAAGCCTTATTTACAAACATAATTGTTTTATTTATAGAAACCTGTATTGTTTTTGCATTTTGTATATCACTAGCATAGGCTAACCTAGACCTCTGTGTCACTAGTCTAAGGAAAACAAATTAAATAAATAAATAAAAATATAATATAAGGACAATATAATACTAAATACTAACACTCCTATTACCCACCATTATGCAATTTTTTTGTTAATGTAAGACAAATTTAGTTTAAATGAATCCAATACAAGTTAAATTGTTTTTGCTATTACTTATTCAGGAATTTTTGCTCTGTAATATAAATTAATTGACCTTGAAGGAGCTCATAGTACTATGAATTATTAAACAAATAAACCTTACATATAGATTTAAATTAAAAGTTAATAACCCCAAATTAGACATTACATACATATAACAACCAAGAATCATTAGCGCCATCTAGTGTAAGGTCTAATGCGTTTGTGTATATTATATCATGAAACTTAAATTAACGTGTTTTATTATTCTCTCCATGTATATGATATTCATCCCATTTAATATAAAATGCATTCATATCTACTAACAATATTTTCTATCATGCGCATACAGATTTGTGAATACCATTAAAAGCACGGATAGATATTATGTAACATGTTATTGTGAATACAAATCAATTTATGTGTATACGCCAACAGTTTTTTTTGTTTTCTGTCAGATGATATGCGTTATACATATGCTTCCCAAACATATTTTCCCCATGCGCCATGCATGAAATCGATTTTATTACATAGCCATCATTTGAGTATACAAACAATAAAACCGTAATATAATTTTCCAAGTAATTGCTTTACCACTAAAAGTCCAAGAGAACGTATTAAATTCACGGGGCGACTCACATAAAATTATTTCGTATCGCTCCTGCAGAGTTGTAATTATAGATTAAAGAGTGCAATAATATATTTTCACACAATTGGATATTAATAATTTCTTTTTAACCAAAACTGCTTGAGAATTTTTTCCGAATTATGCGAAATTAAGGCACATGCCTTATGTGCCTTTGCAAGGCCTTGATATTTATTTTAATATAACTTTTGCTTTTCACGTTTTCCAAACAAAGAATAAAGCAAGACAAATTCAACTAGTAGCGTTTGGTGTTGTTGTACTACAATACAACAAACACACACATTTTTGCTTGCAAAGAAATAAAAACAAAAGTAGGTTTTGACACTCTCAACAAACAACAAATATCAAAACATAACTAAACATCGATACGAGCGAAAAAGAGTCACCTGGCGTAACGATGTCACCTAGTTGAAGACGCCTTGGATTAAAGTATATTTGCTGAAACTTATAGAGCAAATTGATAAAAAAGTATCAGTTTGTCATTTGCCAGTTTTAAAACAAGGCTAATTCGAAGTAAATTACAATTACAATTCTAATGTTTAGTATTCCATATACTCTTTTCAAAGTCTGCACAATATCGTACCGAATCGATATTCCATTTGGATGTAAAGCTTCTCTTCATTCTAACGCATAGCATTTCTTTCCGCTTTTCCCTCGTCCTTTAATCCTAGAAAGATAATCATATTTTGTCATACGGTAAAGATAATCATGCTTAAAATTTACATGATTTTGACTCTCTCAGCCATTATGTTCATTATATTTCAAAAACAGTAATACCATAGAATATTTTGTGGTAACACTTGTCATAGCGGCATGTTTGCCTCGTGAAATGTCTACGCCACGGCGCAGATGTCCGAGACGTGTTCATGATAGTTTGAAAGAAATATTTATTCTTTTAAAAAGTAAAAAAATTTGAATTTTATTGTTCCGCTATGACCATACGTCAGTTTTTACGACAATTATCCATTTCAACTAGCTATCTATATAATGTCTGTTCTTTCTGTCATCTCTTTTATTATCTGTTATTTTCATTTTAAAAAATGATCAATATTTGTTTTTATTGAGCTAGTTAAAAAAAAGTTCTCAAATCTGAAAAGTAAATAAGCTTTTTATAGGTATTAGATATCGCATTAAGAAATTTTGCATAAGTTAGTGCGATCAATATGCAATAATATAGGTGGCATTACTAGGGCAACAAATACAACATTACAACAAAAATAATTTTATTTTACGTACTCGTGAAATATGTATGACAAGATTGAATTACTCAAAATACGCTGCTTTTTGCACACACTACCCAAAATAGGCTGCTTTTTCCACACACACAAAAAACCACATAAAACGAGTGGACTTATATAATCATAAGTATGTACCGCTGAAGCACAAAATTGTCATCTGGCGTAATAATGCCACCTATATTATTGTATCATGAGTGCGATGAATTTTTAATTTTTTTTTATCTTGGACCAGCACTCAGGAGATGATACCTACACATGCGATGCATTGTGTTAGAACTATAGGAAAAGGATAGTAGAAGAAATGATAAGAGTTGAAGCTTCACTATCTTACACACTGCTTTTGCAAGTTCTTTGTTTTACAACAGTGTTTCAGCGTTTCTGATGTCAAGGAGACGTATTAAATTCTAAAGCTTCTTTTTAGTAGCCATTATGGCGTTCTGATATGCCTATGGATTGGCTACAGCTGAAGCCGTCACTATTCAGTAACCAGTGACTATGCCTTCTCCACTGAAACCTTCCGACAACAACAGCAAACAACAAATTTTATATACATATTTATAAGCGAATGAAAGTTTTTTCTATTTCTTATTTTTTTACTCATTTTATGCCTGCGTAACGCGTTTTCACGCAAAAAGTAACTTTTTTGGAAAGAATACCACGTTGTAGAAGTGTTGCCTGTACTGCGATGAATAATAAACATTTTACTTTTATGTACTTAGTTAATTTTATTTCTTACTAAATAAAACCGCTGCCCCTGGGTGTCTCCATAGCTTACTGCGTGAACTAGTCTTATAGATGTAGAGGTGCAGGTTGTTTTCCCGCCTAGACCCTGCGTGTTTCTACTTGTGGTATCACAATGGGCCTAAGTGGGGTGTTCTCCTTCGGGTAGCATCCGCCATCTAACCTATTAGAACTTCTTACTTACGTAATTTTTATTACATTCTTATCTTTCATTTGTACGATTTCTGTTATAACTCGGGAGCACAATTCTTAATTATAATTATTATGCAATAACTAGGTGGCATTACTACGCTAGAGACGATTTCTTGCTCTCGCTTGTGTCCCTAAGCTTATGTCAAATGTCCAGACGTTTCATATTCTTTGTTGTTGTGTGTGTATGAAAAAATCAGCGTGTTTTATGTTGTGTGTGTCCTTTGGGTAATGCAATCATACCTTTTGACATCGTGTTTTTGCACAAAGAAAACATCATAATATATTCTTTCAACATTCAACATTAGCCAAAATTCATTATGATTATATATCTATGTTGGTTATATAACCAAATAGCTTCTTTAAAAATTTTCTTTATACAACAAACAATTTATTATTTGGTTTAAATCTATTTAATTTTTCTTGTATAAACATGTAAAATTTCTTAGGTTTTTTCAAGAATTTAGTTAAAGATGTACTAAGGATTTTGGTATTATGTAGCACCAAATTAAATGTGCATATAGACCAGCTAAACAATATAACAAACATAGATAAAAAAAATCATAATATATTTCTCAAGTAATTGCAAGTCTACAACAAAACAACAGGCATTTTGTTTGTGGAAATTGTGAATAACAGATGACTACAAAGCAAAAAAACAAAAATTTTGTTTATGTATGTTTTAATTGGTTTAGCAAGCTCTCTAAATAAACTAATGAGGAAAAATGTTATTTGAGGATATATCAAAATTAAGAAATAAGTAAACAAATGTTTTAAAATAGCAATGGCGCGCTTAAAATGTAAACAAATTTTGACAGTCATACTGTGTAAAACATAAGAAATAGAAAAAGTTACCTGATTAGTTGAATCTACTTGATAAATATACAATGATTATAAGAAAATATAACAATTCTTTCTTCTACTAACTACCCTATGAATAAAGTAATATCTTAGATACAGCCTGTTTATGTAAGATACGTACGTGTTTTGAGGTATATTATTATTTGCAATTATCATATTTACGAATAGTGTTAGAGTCACATAGCTGTATGGTACATGCTGTGTCATTCATGGCCTTGCCACTCATACATAGTAGTACTGTAGTCGGATGGTAGCATCAATAGTTCGACCGACGCGAAAATTTACAAGAAGCAGAGAAAATAATTATCAAAGTCGAACAATACTAACGTCGTCGACCACTTAATTCGTTCTTTTACATCTATATATTATAACCGGCAAATTGTTATATTAAAGTTATGAATTAAAGTGTAAAATATAAGACACAAGTTTATCACAAAAATATACAAATTCCACAATTTTTTCGATATAGAAAATTAATTATCGATCAATAGGCAGTGAAACAAAAATTAATATGTGATTACACTATATTTGTTTTTAACGTAAATTCTGTAAACAAAAGCTTATAAAACATTTGTATATGGCTGTCATCCGAAAATCTGACAAAATTGCCCAATAACAAATATTTGTATTAATGTGTAATCGGCTGTCAGCTTTCAAAATAGAAGCGGCTTGGAAAACTATGTATCGGCGTCATTTTCTACAACTCTGCTTTATTTTCTCCCAATTTGTTAGAAGTTGAATTGGAAAGCATAAAAATCGTAGGGAAGACGTAAAAATTAAAACTGTATTAAGCACTTTTAGTGAAAATTTTTTTTGCGATCAACACTTTGCAATATGATGTTCGTTTTTATATTTGGTCTAATAAAAAAGTGTAATATATAAAGTATTTTTTTTCCTATACAAATGCTGCCATTCAGCGTTATAAATTTTGCATAGCCAGAAAAAGACAATATTAGTGCTTTTTTAACGCACACAAACTTATAAAAAGATACAAGTTTTTGCAACAAAATAGAAAGAAGAAACGAAAAACTTGCACAGTAGAATCAACAACAACATTAACATGGGTATCAACACAGAGAATTCTAATAATAATGAATGCAGTAAAGATAGTGAATTAACAACGACAAATTGTGTACTGCAGCCGGGACTAACTAAACAACCTTCAAACAACGATCCAGTTTCAGGTACAACAAATATACCAAGCGAAGTTTCAGAAATGCAATGCAGTACTACAGAAGGCGCGCTCGACACAGATACCCCAATCTCAGATAAATGTCAACAAAAGTTTCGATGGAGGAGAGTTTTTAACACAACAGGACCTCAACCACGTCCTCGACATGGTCATAGAGCCATAAATATAAAAGAGCTAATGGTTGTTTTTGGTGGTGGGAACGAAGGTATCGTTGATGAGTTGCAAGTCTATAACACCATAACAAATCAATGGTTTGTACCAGCCATGAAAGGTGATGTTCCACCCGGTTGTGCAGCTTATGGTTTTGTTTGCGAAGGTACTCGTATGTTCATATTTGGAGGCATGATTGAATATGGCAAATATTCCAACGAATTGTACGAATTACAAGCTACCAAATGGGAGTGGCGTAAAATGCAACCGGAGGCACCCGATAATGACGCCACTCCTTGTCCTCGTTTGGGACACAGCTTCACTTTAGTTGGAGAACGTATATTTTTGTTTGGGGGCTTAGCAAATGAATCTGATGATCCTAAGAATAATATACCAAAATATTTGAATGATTTGTTTATTTTAGAAACACGCGGAGCTCACAGTCACAATGGAAAATGGATAGTACCAAAAACTTATGGTGAGAGTCCGCCGCCTAGAGAGTCTCATACAGGTGTTAGTTTTACTTGTAAAACGAGCGGTAAGTTGTACCTTTTGATATATGGTGGAATGAGTGGTTGTCGCTTGGGAGATTTGTGGTTGTTAGACATTGACACAATGAGTTGGTCGAAGCCCTGTACTAGAGGAAGAGCACCGCTGCCCCGTTCTTTGCATAGCGCCACTATGATCAACAATAAAATGTATGTGTTCGGCGGCTGGGTTCCTTTAGTGGTCAACGATTCTAAGGCGACCACCGAGAGGGAGTGGAAATGTACCAACACACTGGCGGTTTTGAATTTAGACACCATGACATGGGAAAATGTTACGATGGACACCGTAGATGAGAATGTGCCACGTTCAAGAGCCGGTCACTGTGCCATCGGTATCCACAGCCGTTTATATGTTTGGTCAGGACGCGATGGGTACCGAAAAGCTTGGAATAACCAAGTATGTTGTAAAGATCTTTGGTATCTGGAAGTTGACCGTCCTCTATATGCTGTAAAAGTAGCATTAGTTAGAGCTTCCACACATGCTTTGGAAATTTGCTGGCCAGCCACAACTTTTGCTTCTGCTTATGAACTGCAAATACAAAAAATTGAAACACCTAGCATTGTTAAAGTAAATCCAACCCCAACACCAACGACTTCTCTTAATGCATCTGGCCAAATTTCCAACGGTAATCAGAATGCACCGTCTCTAAACTCTGCTACCGCTACGAAATATCATCGCCTGCAAACTTCTGCTGGGCCAATAGTGTCGTCAGCGGCTGCAGCAAGCGTTACACCCATAACTGCTACGGCCACAGTTGACCAAAAACCCGTAGTAGCTGCTCAGATACGCGCCGCCAATAATATTGGCAACAACGCACCCGCAATAGTAAATAAGCTGCAGTCATCACCAATAACTCAGCAAAAAGCTGTCAATGTTGCTGTTCAACCTGTAAGTACAGGAATTTACATTGCACAACCTCAGCAGCAAGCGGTGGTAACAGCTGCTGCGGGAGTAACAGCCAGTTCACACGTCATAACCTCTGTTGCCGGGGCCAGCTCAAATCCCACGTCAGCTCAGCCAACAATTGTAAATAGTGGCTCTAATATAACCACCATACTGCAAAAATTTCGGCCAACAGTGGTTTCAAGACCGCCCACTACAATTAGCAGTACGGCCAGTTCAATGGTGTCGCCTATAACTTCTCAACAAATGATTATATCGTCTGGCTCAACTACAGGCAGTAGTGGTTTGCGAGTAGTCAATACCGTTTCGCAGCCAGCTACAAGCTCAGTCAACAGCGCAGTGCGAATTGTTTCAGCCACAGGGTCACCAGCATTACGTTTAAGTACTGCTACCGCTACTGGCAACACTACAGCTGTTTTAAAAACTACCACTGGCACTCCAGGGCAAGTTGCAACTGTTAGTCAATTAGCCGGAAACCAAACAATACAGCAAACAAACACTGGGGGAACATCATCGACTACAATCGGAGGTAAACAGTACATCATTCAGAAACCCTTAACACTTGGTTCCAATGTACAATTTCAATTAGTGAAGACAAGCAGTGGTGGAGTAGCTGTGCAAACATTTCCTAAAATTAATATAAACATGGCCAAAGCTGCAACAGCAGGCTCAGCTGCTGGGCAGACTGCTTCCCAATCTGGAATAGTTGCACAAAATAAACAAACACAATTTATAGTAAGCGGTAGTGTTTCTAATGCTACCGGTCAACAAAAACAAATTGTACCCGGCAACTTAGTTAAGTTGGTCTCTCCGCACACCCTTAGTGGTGGTAAGGTGATAATGAAAAACTCTAACATTTTACAAGTGGGTAAAATGGCTTCAAACGTCTCTGGAAAGCCAGCTTTTGTAATAACCAATAAACAAGGACAACAGCTAACGAATCAACAAATAATTATAGTCACCACTGGAGCAGGAATCCGTACCATACCATCGGCAGGCGTTGTAACAAATGCATCCTCTTCCAATATTGTGTCAATAGTGGGTTCAACATCTACCACAGCATCCAGTACCACAAGAAATGTTGTCACTACTCAATCTGGCATGAAAATGTTACGTAACGTACCAACTGGTGCAGTACGTCCCATTACCATTACTACATCGACTGCGGGTAGTAACAGTGCAACTCAACAATTAACTGCGCACCAGACTCAACAATTCGCTACAAGTGGCACTGGACTTCATCAGAAAACAATAACGTTAGGTGGTAAGGCCGTGACGGTACAAATGTCTTCGAATCCAAGTTCTCTATCAGCTGTTCCGAAAACCGTTACCATTGTTGCATCTAATAGCGGTCAATCACAAACACAAAATCAAATAATAACAGCAGGCGCAACGAGTGGCAGCACTGCCGGAAAGTTAGTTATGGTTCCCACCAATTCTTCAGCAGCTGGTAAAAAGGGATTTGTTAACATATTCAATACCAGTAATGCACTACAACGTACCATTACATTGTCATCTAAAGGTACAGTCGTGCAACAGCCTACACAACAACAAAATTTAACTGCAATTTGCGCAGCTGGTTCTAGTGAAAATGTTAATGATTCAATTGCTATAGCTCTAGGTGAACAGACATGTAATGAAGGTGACACAATGGACGACATAATTGAACAGCTGGATGGTATTTCAGAGATTCTATACGAAGGTGTCGAAGAAGATATTGATACGCAAATATCACATGTGCACGACACTGGAAAGAAAACTAGTTTCTTTTGCACTGACTATTTGGTTTCAAGTAAAAATTCAGCAAATAATTTTGATATAACTTCCTTAGATGGTACTGAAAAAGAAGCATTAACAACAACAGCTGCGCAAACACCAACAATAGGAAATTACTTATGCACATCAATATAAATTTTTTTTTAAATTGTTAATATATTAATTTTTAAGGTAGAATATACATTTACAAACAAATACTATGGATGAAATTGTTAGCTAAATGACTTCGAATCATTTACTATACATAATCGGCCTTATTGCGGTTGTCGAATCGACTCGACAGTTTGTAATGGATTAAAGAAACACTATTTTTCTGTAATATATTGCAAATTCCCGAATCAATTCGGCAGCCGTAATAACGCTGAATATTAAAACAAAGTTCTTAAATATAAAAGACTCACACTTAATTCTTAATGTATGCTATTTTTTAATAATTAATTTTTTGTTCTGTGTGATGCTTTACAATCTTTTCATTTTAAATATGATTGTGTTTTACATTTTCAATTAAGACTTTTTCGATTTGGCGAATCATAAAAGAATAAATAAAAAAATGTATATAAAATATTATTCGACCCTTCATTAGTTGAGAATGGTTTTATTTTTTAGCTCTAATTCAACGAAGAATAAAATATTATAATGAATAGTGTCGACAAAAGGCCTAAATTAAATATTAAAGTTAAATGGTCTTAATTTTATGTACATGCATACACATCTACATGCATACATAACACAGAAGTAGCTGGGTGAAAAATAAAAAAGTATGTGTATTGTTGGACATCAAGAATACGTATGGGAATTTGACGCAAACAATTTTTATTGTATTCACCTATTGATAACTAATTAAAAGCGCCTTTTTATATTAAGACCAAATCACGAATATTAGATAATAATTTGTGAATTCTACAGTTACGTTTTTTATTAGTATAATTTTATAAGCTGTGCTTCTTCACTTTTTGAGTAAACTATAATTTATCTCAATAAAAGAAAAAGAGGTACAAAACTACGGGAACGCAAAAACAACAGATTTTTTTTACCACAAAATTGAAATGACAATGTATACAGTGCACTTGTGATAACGTGAACACCGCTTAATTTTTTTTTAAATTAACTATTCTAAAAGATGAACAAAGTTTGAAAACTCTTTAATTTGAACAATGAAAATGCATTTAAGTTTACAATTCAACTGGAGTTGATTTGTATTTTAACAATTTGGTATTATCGATTACAACACAACCTGCCAAAAATTTTAAAGTGGAAATTCCATTCTATTACAACTTTTTTGTGGTATTACCGATTACAACCATTTGTTGGTAAAGTTGACAAAATGATGATCAAAATTATAAAGAACGTGCAATATTAGTAAATAGCTTTGAATCGTCATCAAAAACTGCACAAATGCGGACTGATTAATGGAACCAAGAACAGACTCAATTTGTGCATCTTATTAAAAATAAAGCTACAACTGGTGGTTGTATTTTTAAGTTGAAATTTTAAAAGATTCTTTCGTCGTTGTACAATTATTCACTCTTATGTAATACATACGTATGTATATGCATTTTTTATTTGTTTAAAAGAAACAAGTTTTCATACAGCTTAAAAAAATTCATCGTTTTACATTTTTGCCACAATAACAAGTTTTAACCCTAAAATCGAACCTTTTTAGGTTGGCAATGTTAATATAATTTCGACTGGAATTAGTTGTAATTCGTAATACCAAAAAAAAGGGAGTTGTTCCAATTTGTACAACTAAACTGAGTTGAGTTGTAAGCCGCAATAGGGTCATTAAATTATTTACAATTTATGGGTCGATTATGGATTACACCCTGATTATAAAAAATTAAAAGGATGTCTTTGAGGGAAGAGGGAAATTGCCTGGCACTTGTTCAATCATATTAAGAGAGGGTTCTGTTCCGGTATTACACTATAAGAAACAAATACCCATGGCGTTACATGATAAGTTAAGGTTGGAATTGGTTAAGTTGGAAAAAGGGGGATTGTGAGCCCTGTTGACTACCCTACGAATTGGGTCAATAATATTCAGATTGTCGAAAAGTCAAATGGTTCACTACGTGTTTGTCTTGACCCAAAACCCCTTAATAAATGTATTCAGAGATAAAATTTTTTTAATACCGTGATGTGAGGATATTATGAGTCATTTGGCGGGCAAGCGTGTGTTTACTGTACTTGATTTGATTAGGGTTTTGGCAAGTTGAACTTGACAGGGAAAGCTCTGATTTAACTACATTTATGGCTCTATTTGGGCGGTATAGATGGAATAGGTTGCCTTTTGGTATAAATAGTGGTCCAGAAATGTTCCAGCGTCGTATGGTTCAGATATTTGGTGATATTCCAGGTGTTGAAATTTATTTCGATATGATAGTGGCGGGTCAGAACTACGAGGATCATGATATGACTCTTGCGCATATTTTAGAACGGGCTAGGAAAAAAAATATCCGTGTAAATCCAGATAAAATGCAGTATAGGACAGCTGAGGTAAAATTCACGGGTAACGCTATTTCCAATAATTGCGTTAAACCAGCTAGATGTTATATAGATGTGGCGCCCCGTTGTTAAGTACCAATTACTAAGTACCGTATAACGGCTGGTTTTTATTTTTGTACAACACAAGATAACTACCTTTTTTTGAAAGGAATTATTATTCTCATCTAAAACTGAAACACGCGTTTTAAAACGAAACCTTTATTTAATTAGAATAAATAAAACATTAAAATTGAATTAAATTTTAGGGCGTTTTATTTAATAAAAATATTTTGCGAAACCTCTAAAACTGGTGACCCCAGGTGTTCTTTATATAAGTGTTTTTTTGTAAAAAAAAACTTTAAATTGTTCAACGTGACCGGCCAGCAGTACTTAAGTTCGCCATCTTCTTTTTCTTAAACCTTCTGGAAATTTCTCGGCGGCGATGTCAAATCCCGACGATAGCGGCAACGTAAATGGCTCTCCCACACATCAATTGCCGGCACATAACGTTAGCGTTGTATACGCCCTTTTGCCTGTGCCCCAAATGTGCAGCACCAACATCGAGGCTTGGTTCACCACAATGGACTTTTGGTTTACCGCATCGGGAATAGTCGGAGACAAGCAAAATATGGCCACTGTCTTAGCAGCTCTTTATCCCAACGTTATTGGGCAACTGGCCGACGTCATTGCCTCCATGCCATCCACCGAAAGGTACGACTACATTAAAGCTAAAATAATTGAACCTGATAAGATTAATGAGCTACGTGCAGCCATCGTCGAACTTGGCAAACAGGTTGAAAATTTTTCTATTCGCTCCCGCTCTCGGTCACGAATGGCTACGCCACGTTACCGATCACATAATCGACCAGCTTACGACAACAACAATACAGCTGGAGACGAGTGCTGGTACCATAAAAAATATGGACGCAATGCTCAAAAGTGCCGCAGTCCTTGTCGACACAAGCAACGTCACGTGAACGTCACATCTACGACTTCGTCTAATTGACTTCGCCCGCCGGTGGAGGATTCAGACGAAAGATCCCCCACCAGGTGCAAAATATTTCGTCTCCAAATCAAAGACAAGCTCTCCCAAAAATTGTTTTTGGTCGACAGTGGTGCCGATGTTTCCGTACTGCCGCTGACCACAAAGTCGTTTGATATCCGCCCAACTTCCGTTTTGTTATTTGCCGCCAACGGTACTCCGATTAAAGTAATCGGAGAAAAGCGTGTAAAATTAAACCTTGGCCTACGCCGTGAATTCTTTTGGTCATTTGTAATCGCTGACGTGACATCACCTATAATCGGCTCCGATTTCATAAAATTTTACGACTTATTGATTTACGACGCAACCGACTCATCGACAATGTCACTGGTCTTATTTCCCAGCTTACATCATCTGCACTACATGAAGCAGCTGCCATCAAAACCTTCGACGCAACAGAACCTTTCGCCGATATTTTGGAAAACTTTTCTGACATCACCAAACTTTCACCCTATGGTTCATCGACGAAATCTACGATTACACATAAAATCGAAACGACGGGCCAACCTGTCTTTTGCCGCCCACGACGTCTATCGCAGGAGAAACTTGCCGCTGCGAAAAAAGAATTTGATTTTTTAATGAAAGCTGGGATTTGCGAGCCGTCTAATAGCAATTGGTCCAGTCCTTTGCACTTAGTCAAGAAAAGTGACGGAACTTGGAGGCCATGCGGTGACTATCGTGCTCTTAACGCTCAGACGCTACCAGATCGTTATCCTTTGCCGTTTTTAACCGATTTTACAACAAACCTTCGAGGCAAGACAATTTTTTCTAAGATTGACCTACAAAAAGCTTTTTACCAGGTTCCAATCCATCCGGATGACATTCCCAAAACAGCGATTAGTACCCCATTCGGACTTTACCAGTTTAAATTCATGACGTTCGGCGTCTGTAATGCCGCTCAAACCTTTCAAAGACTTATCAATGAGGTGTTGCGCGATCTGGATTTCGTTTTCCCTTACATCGACGACATTTGTGTCGCCTCTTCTTCAATTGAACAGCATCGTCGTGATTTGTCCGAAGTCTTCCGACGCCTTCAGGAAAATCATCTTGCCATCAACGTACAGAAATGTGAATTTGGAAGAAACAAAATTAAATTTCTGGGTCATCTAGTGAACGCCGACGGTATCCGCCCATTGCCTGAAAAAGTAGAAGCTTTACAAGATTTTCCGAAACCGCAAGTAGCACAGGAGCTCAAGAGATTCATCGCAATGTTGAACTTTTATCGAAAGTTCTTACCACATGCGATTTCATACCAAAGCGAATTACAAAAACTTATCATAGGCAACAAAAAGAATGACCGTACGCCCATTACGTGGAATCCGACCGCTGTAAAAATGAACTAGCCAACGCCACTCTACTAGCGCATCCTGCTACCGATGCCGTATTAGCACTGTACGTCGATGCTTCCGACACTGCAGCTGGTGCAGCCCTTCATCAAGAAGTAGATGGCAGTCTTCAGCCCTTAGCATTTTTTTCCAAAAAATTCACTAGGACCCAAGAAAGATACTCTACGTATGATCGTGAGTTATCAGCAATTTACCAAGCCGTTTGTCATTTTCGCTATATGATCGAGGGTCGCATGTGCTACATCATCACAGACCATCGTCCGCTGATTTTCGCTTTTCAACAAAAACTAGAAAAGGCTTCGCCTCGTAGAATTCGCCAACTCGACTTCGTCAGCCAGTTTACTACCGATATTCGTCATACGCCTGGCCCGGAAAACGTAACCGCTGATGCATTCTCTCGCATCGGATCAATTGACCAAATTGTCGACTATTCCCGAATTGCAGTATCTCAACAAAATGATGAAGAGCTTCAAAGAATGCTTCAAAACTCAGGTACGCAAATGAATTCCGTGAAACTAAAATTTTTTTCAATCCCAGGTTGCAACGACCAACTAATCTGTGACACGACGACATCTCGGGTGCGCCCGTATATCACAAAGGATTTCCGTACATAAATTTTGGCAACGGTTCACAATCTGTCACATCCAGGCGTCCGGGCAACCACCAAACTGGTCACTGAAAGATTTTGTTGGCCTGGGATTCGTAAAGATTCTGCTGCCTTTGTAAAAAACTGTTTGCAATGTCAGCGCTCAAAGATACAGCGACACACACGATCGTCTCCTGCTAAGTACGAACCACCAACAGAGCGCTTCGCACATATCAACATTGATATTGTTGGTCCGTTTCCATTGTGTGAAGGACAACGATATTGCCTCACCGTAATGGACCGTTTTACTCGCTGGCCAGAAGCGGTCCCTATCCCCGATATGTCTGCCGAGACTGTTGTAAAAGCTCTAGTAGCTCAGTGGATATCCAGGTTTGGCGTTCCAGTAAGAATTACTTCCGACCGTGGTCGTCAATTTGACTCGTCAATTTTTGTCGAATTGATAAACGTAATTGGAGCAACACATCTACGTACAACACCGTACCACCCTCAAGCGAACGGAATAATCGAGAGGTGGCACCGATGATTCAAGGCTGCAATCTTATGCCACAATCCAGCAAAATGGGTGCATCATTTGCCAATCATATTGCTTGGACTTCGAGTTGCCTTTAAGCCCGATCTGAGAGCGTCACCAGCGGAGTTAGTTTACGGCTCAACCTTAACTATACCTGGAGAATTTTTTCAGGAGAAGAGAATTTCTGAAAATACAAGTAATTTCGTTTCCGAGTTTAGAACCACCATGCAAAAACTCAGGCCGACTGACACATTTCATCACTCTACACCTCAAACATTCGTTTCCAAGAATCTCCAAAATTCGACACACGTCTTTGTCCGTAACGACTCCATCAGACCTTCTCTCACTCACCCATACAATGGTCCATTTCTAGTATTAAAACGCCATGAAAAATTTTACACCGTACTGACTAGAGGTCTTAAAATATTAGCGTCGATCGACTAAAACCTGCCTTTGTCTCCAACTGTGATCTCAACTCTACAATACCAAGTGTACCTGCTTCGTCTTCAGAAAATGAACAAGTTCCTAATGAACAAGTTCCTGTTGACACCACACCAACCGATTCCAGCCCAGCTGTCAGTTTTTCACCAGAAGTGCTGCAACCAAGAACTACTTCAAGTGGTAGACCGGTAACAGTCCCTTTAAGGTTCCGCTGAACCTCCTCCAGCGGGGGGAATGATGTGGCGCCCTGTTGTTAAGTACCAATTACTAAGTACCGTATAACGGCTGGTTTTTATTTTTGTACAACACAAGATAACTACCTTTTTTTGAGAGGAATTATTCTCATCTAAAACTGAAACACGCGTTTTAAAACGAAACCTTTATTTAATTAGAATAAATAAAACATTAAAATTGAATTAAATTTTAGGGCGTTTTATTTAATAAAAATATTTTGCGAAACCTCTAAATAGATGCAATTGCTAATATGCCAACTCCAAGAAATAAAGGAGATGTTTTGAGAATACTTACTTTGTATAAGTTCTTAAGTAAGTTTAATACCAAATTATCGCAACGTACGGATGGGTGGCGATGGCACGATGGATGCTAGTCTGCACGTTGACTACGAATCCAAAAACCGACCTAGGTTCAACTCCAGTTTCAGACTAAAATTTTAAAATAAAAATAAACATGCCGCATTTTTCTGTCTTTGTGTGTCAGTTGTTGTCGGAAGGTTTCTGTGGCGAAGGCATAGTCACTGGTCACTGAACAATACCGGCTTCAGCTGATAGCAATCCACAATCGCATCAGAACGCCCTCCTTCGTCGGTATTGTGTAGCACCGGCGAAGTAAAACAATAATAAAAATGGCTACTGAACCGAAGCTTCAGCACTGCTACGAGTATAAACAAAGAACGTGCGAAAGCAGAGCTGCAAAAATAAATAATTAAGCTTTCACTTCCTGCCATTTGTCCTACTATCCCTTTCCTATAGTTCCAGCACAATGCTTTGCATGTGTAGGAGTCATCTCCTGAGTGCTGGTCCCAGATAAAAAAAAAAAACTTGCGAGAACTCTCTCGAAATGACGTTCAATGGAGTTGGTCAGATAAACACAATATGGAAGTGAAAGAGTTATCTAAATTTATAACGTGTACACCTGTTTCAGAATTATACGACCCTGATGAACCTATAGTTATTCAGACTGATGCGTCAAAAGACGGCATTGGTAGTGTTTTATTGCAGGACGATAAGCCTGTGGCATATGCTTCTCGTACATTGTCGAAAAATGAACAGAAATGGGCCGAAATTTAAAAGGAGTTATTAGCAATACTGTTTGCGTGTGAACGATTTCACTATTTTTTATATGGTCGTGAGTTTATTGTACACACAGATCATAAACCGCTTGAGCCGCTGGTAAAACGTGACATAGATGATGTTACTCCCCGTCTACGTAGGATGTTTATGTATTTACTTAAGTATCCAGGTATGACTATTGTATACACGCCAGGAAAACAAATGTTGCTTGTCGCGAGCCCCTCTATCAGAAAGTGTAGATATGTACGAGGAGTTGTCCGGAATGATTCATTCATTATCGGGAAATATTTGCATGTCGTCAGATAGCAGAGCTACATTACGAGGGTGGTCTCTTATTAAAAAGTCATCGTCTTGTTATTCCAACAAAAATGCAAAGGATCATTTATAAAATGTTGCATGATTCACACTTAGGAATTAAAAAAAACATTGGCGCGAGCGCGGACACAATTCTTCTGGCCAGGTATGACAAATGATTTAACTGAATGGTTTAAGAGTTGTGAGATATGCGAGAATTTTACAACAAATAATCAAAAGGATATTTTGGTACAGTATAATGTGCCAGAGTATCCGTTATATAGGGTGAGTACCGACATTTACGAATATTCAGGTTACTCATATATAGTATTGATAGACGCATATTCTGGTTTTGTTTGTTCGAAGCGATTAGTAGATAAATCGGCTATTCAATGTGTTGATGCGCTTGACGAAATTTTTTGCAGATACGGATACCCAACTCAGATGAGGAGTGATAATAACCCATTTAATTCCAGGGAGTTAGATAATTACGCAAACGATAACAATATAGTACTCGTGTAATCGAGCCCGCGACATCCACAAAGTAAAGGATTAGCAGAGAAAGAGGTGGCAATTGCTAAGGGTATTTTAAAGCGTTCTTTTGCTGCAGGGGAAATAGAAAAGTTTCAATGCCGTTTGTTAGAGTACATCACGTCTCCAGCTACAAACATGTCTACCCATCTCAGGGAAACTTCTGATGCGTAACGGTGTGCAAGAACAGATAGTTACATAGAAGAAAATTAGAAAATAAAAAGAGCATGCAAATGAAATATTTCGATCGTACTGCCAAGCAATTGCCTCTTTTGAGTCCAGGAGATCGCATAATGTTCAAAAAGAACTCTGGTAAATGGCAGTATGGAAAAAAATTTAATTGCAAATGTTTTGCTTCTAAAATATTATGCATTTTAAGCATCAAAAATCACTAAAATAAAATTTATTTGAGAAAGTAAGCAGCACTAGTATTTCCAGATGTTTAATTTGCATGATCTAAATATATAAGGTCTGCTTGACAGTTCAAATTATTTTTACTGTGACGTCACCGTCGAGATTTGTTTTTAATATGTATGGGGTTTGTTTTTTTTTTTAATATTTTGCAATTTTAAAGGTAAAATAAATAAAACAAATTAAATTGTTATGTTATAGTCTTTTTTAATTTTTTTCTTGTATTAATATTTTGTTTAAATTTCTTATTCTAAAATATAAACGACTTTTAAAAAATAACGATTTTACATTTTCAGGCACATCTATGTTATCACATTTAATGTTATGGTATTTTAAATAATTATTTCGAAGACTTAAAGTATTATTATTAATTTCCTTAAATATATTTTCTAATTTTAATATGTTTCCCATAAATTCTTGGCAGGGTTTATAGAGCCCTCTGTTTGAACTGCAACTGACTTATTTGGATTTTCATTTTCAATATTTTCAATACTTTCTTCTTGTAATTTCTGCAGACTATAAATAATTGTAAATATTATTTCATTAAAAAAAGTGGATTTTAAAAAAATTGTATTTACTTTAAATCAAATTCACCAATTGCTTCCTTTACAATTTGTTTGTTTGCTCTTTTTACGTATCGTTTCGATCTTTCGACTGGTAAAATGCTGTTTACATGGATATTTAAAGATGGGACAGCCTTCGCATCTAACAATCTTTTTCTTATTGGCGTGTTCAATAATATATCCTTTAAACGCCAATCATTATTCGTAAAATGTCTAGAACAAATTGTTCCAGATTTCCAGTTAACATTTTTTTTACCGCATGCATTAATCCACACTTTCTTTATTTCTGGATCTTTTGGAAACGTAAAATATTTTAGATTTTTATCATCCTGCTTCGAGCTTTTACAATCTTTTACCACACAGTATTTCATTGTCCAAATACATTTTATCACTTTCTACACAAATTGTTTATTAAAAACTCTTTTTTTGCTCTAACTCAGTTCACATTTATTTTTAATTAATTGTCAATAAAATAATCCTTTAATTTTCTTAATAAATATGTAATAATAATAATTTTAATCACTAGCTTTTAAATTTCAATTTAACCACAACAAAACATTTCCCGACGATGACGTCAAATTAAAAAAAAAATGGCAGCTGTCATTCAATATCAAGCAGACCTTATATATTTAGATCATGGTTCAATTGTATTTTTTTTGCGTTCTAGCAGTTTTGGGCAAATTTGTCACATTCAGAGAGTAATTTTCTTTTTACTCTCAAAAGTTCGGCCATTTTTGTTATGCACCTGGAACAGACCTTATATTATTAATTAAATGCTTAATTAATGCTTCAAATTAAAATTAGAAATTTGTTATATTAGTATACTAATATATTTATAACTTTTTGCGGTATGCGTTAACTACATTAATATTTTATTCAAGTTTAATAAAATATTAAATTAGTATAATAATATAATTATATATATGTACTATATAAGTATATTTACCTCTTTTTTGCTGAATTTTCAATTTGAAATAAATAATTTATATATTTTTTTCACAGGCTATATTGTTTGTATGTTATCACAAGTTCACTGCTAACGATTAGAAATTTTTAATTGCTTTGATATGACGTTTTGGCGATAGCTATCGTGTTATACAAACCAAAAAATATTGAAAGGTGTTACGTTTTTTTACATAAACGTCCATAATAGCGATCTATAAACCAAAAAAGGAAAAACTTTCAAATTTTATCGTTTATTTTTTTTATTTTGGACGAGCACTCAGGGATGACCCCTACACATGCGATGCATTGTGCTGGAACTATAGGAAAGGGATAGTAGGAGAAATGATAGGAGGTGAAGCTTCACTATCTTACAACACACCTTTTTGCACGTTATTTGTTTTTACAGCAGTGTTGTTGCGTCTCTGAAGCTTCGTTTTTAGTAATTATTTTATTTCGCCGGTGCTACACAATACCAACGAAGGAGGGCGTTGTGACGTGCCTGTGGATTGGATACAGCTGAAGCCGTCACTGTTCAGTGACCAGTGACTATGCCTTCGCCACTGAAACAACTGGCACAAAGACACCGAAATGCACTTAATAAAAAAATGCGAGATTATGAGTCTGAAACTGGGGTTAAACCCAGGAAAATTTTTCGTTTTGTAGTCAACGTACAGACTACTTCGACCAACGTCACCCTCGGCGAGTCGTGTTCTATAAATGTTTCCCACCCAAATGTTCCCCCGACTAAACTCAGACATATAGTATACCTTTCCAACGCATGTATTGATTTGCAAATCGGTTGATTGGTTCTAGAGTTATATAAGGTCTGTGTTTTTACTCTCAATTGGGCACGGCATAAGCCAAGGTACATTTATTATTATTATAGACCTTGCTATGTACATTGACGTTTCCATTTTGTGGTTTTTTACGTTTTCTTACTTTTGTACATATTTATTGAAATAAATTAAAAATTAGGCAGGTTTATATTTTCAAACTTAAATAAAGAACGTAATAATTGACAGAAAGTTTTATTAAGAGCGATATAATGGAAATGCGGATTTTATTTTTTAAAGAGTACGTCATCCTGATCTTTCAGATCCTTTTTTAAAATTTCATGAATAATCGCTCTTGGAAGTCCCAGTGAGGCTGCTCTAAAATGGCTAAAAAAATGTCTCCACAGCGAACGCGCGATGCTCACTCGACCACTCGTGACTGACAAATCCGCACAATCGATAATTACACCCTCCCTCCGTACCAAGTATTACTTTTTGAAATAATCGTATTTAAAAATATAAATTTCCCACCAGAAACCCTGTAGATTACTCTCATTTTACCGAACTTTACCAGGAAATTAAAAAACCACCTAAAATGACGAACATAGGACAACTTACTTTTCTAGATTTTTATATTTTATGCAGATTTTCTATAATGATGCGTTATTTTGTCTTAGAAAAGAACAATTTTGCTTTAGAAATTAGATTTTTGTATCCAAAATATACATATTTCTTGTTGGGTGTTAATCCAGATTTGAAAGTTTTGTTTCAATGTTTCAAGGAGTTCTAAAATTATTTTGCATTTTAGGTGACGATATGTATGTATATTAATTATAGTCAAGACAAAAACGTATGTACATAAGTTAATTTGCACCTGTTTTGTTTTAATAAATAAAATAATTTTGTAGGTTATTTCCGTGAATGTTTCTTCATTTTTTAATGGCGCCGGTTAAACTTGTTAAAATATAATAAAGTTAGCGATTTTATTATTATTTCTTTACCGTTATTACGGTTATTGTTATTATTATTGGAGTACATTCAACTATATTTTGCAATACTGCTTCTAGAGGTGGCAACGAAGTATAAAAAATTGTTAAACACCTCTAAACCGAAACAGATAATCCAAACAGTCCCAAAGTGGCTGTGCCACTGCCATGGTTTTATTTCACTTTGGACATACATAATGTACATAAGTATGTACATACATACTCACATACAAAAAAGTATGTTTTATACTCGTACAACTACTACTGCCTCTTTTATTGAATGGTCTTCTTAATGTGGCAGTGTGATTAGTTATACGTCTTACAATTTTTCAAGTTAATATTTCTTAATTTTCCTTGTATTTAGTAAGCAAAATTCTCAAGGCACACTCTTTTTGATACAATTACAACCGTAACAGATAAATTTTTCTTAAAAATGATTTAATTTTTTTTTGCCTATTTTGTGAGTGTAAGATAAAAAGTTTTTATTTATAGATTAAGATTAATCTTGATAGTTTTTTTTATCTTGGACCAGCAGTCAGGAGATGACCCCTACACATGCGACGATTTTTTTTTGGCGTGTGAGGTAGGGTTGAAAATGCCTTCGCACTTACAGAGACCGTCGTCTTCTGCGTCGAGTGGTGTTGCCACTAAAAAATTCCCTCCTCCTCCTCTGGGTAGATTCCTCCCCGGGACCGCTTTCCGCATTAATTCGGGAAGGCCCAGACCCACGTCCCAATCAGGACCACTCTCACTCACCCACGTCTGGGTCCGCCAAGTCCGCAGCCGGCGCCATGGCCCCGGCCCGTATCGCCTGGTCCCCCGCTATGCAGCAGCGGTACAGGTACTTTTGGAAGTATCCGTGGCCCGAGAGGAATTGTGTCAGGAAGTAGTTAACTTCCCCAAATTTCCTCCGAATCCATACTTCCACGCAGGGAATGAGCCTCGCCGTCCACCTGCCGACCGTGTCCGCGGTCCACCTGTCCTGCCATCGCCGGACAGTTTGGGGTCTCAGACCAATAGCACCAACACCAGGGCCCTCCCCCTCGAGTTCCAAGCCTCCCACCGCTCGCGCGCCAAGAGGTCTATGGGTATTTCCCCACATATCACCAGGACCGCAGCGCCCGAGACCGTGCGGTAAGCCGAAGCAACCCTAAGGGCCGCCGTCCGCTGTACCGCCTCGAGTACCCTGCGTTTGGTTCTCTCACCCAGTACATTTCCCCAAACCTCGCTCCCATGCAGCAAGATCGACTTCGTGACCGCCATAATCAGCCTCCTCTTGCTCTGTGTCGGGCCTCCGACATTCGCCATGAGTCTGCTCAACATGCCAGTCATCTTCGCCGCCCTAGTCGCCACATGCCGTATTTGGGCCCAGTAAGTCAGCCTACAGTCGAGTCTGACGCCCAAATACCTTATGGCACTCTGGGTAACCAGACACATCCCCTATCCGCATGCCGACGCCGAGTGGTATGTGTGTCCGCGTCATCAACATCACCTCGGTCTTCTCCCCGGCCAATTCCAAGCCGTGGTCCTCAAGCCACATCCGGGTCCTAATCATGACCCGGTTCAGCTTCCCCCTGGCGTCATCCACATCCCGCGCCAAGATCACCGCCGCTATATTATCCGCGTATCCCACGAGCTGAGCATCCTCGGGCATTTCCACCCCAAAGATCCCATCGTAGGTCAGATTCCATAGGTCCGGGCCCAGCACAGATCCCTGGGCCGCGCCGGACGTGATCGTCCTGCTCCTCCGCCCCGTCGGCGTATCGTACAACAGTACCCGATCGTCCAGATAACTACGGAGAATTCTATACAAGTATTCGGGAATACGAAACCTCCCCCGTAGCGCCTCTAGAACATCAGCCCATCGTAGGCTGTTGAAGGCATTCCGAACGTCGAGTGTTGCCAGGACAACTATGCGCTTCGGATAATAGCGCCTCTCGCTCTGAGCGCGCTCGAAGCACTCAACCACATCAGCAATCGCCCCGAGCGTTGACCTGCCAGGTCTGAAGCCATGCTGTCTATCCGACAGCCCCCAGCCATCCTCACGGCCTCCGCCAACCTTCTTTGCAGTAGCTTCTCCAGCAGCTTGCCGGCACCATCCAACATGCAAAGTGGCCGATAAGCCGATGGCTTGGTCGGATCGCCCCTGCCCTTGCTAACAAGCACGAGCCGCTTTGTTTTCCAGCGTCTTGGGAAGACGCCCTGGACTAAACAAGCATCGTATACCGGAAGCAATGCTTCCGGCCTGCTCTCAGCCAAGATCTTCAGCACCTCCGACGGTACCCCATCCGGGCCAGGGGTTTCCCCGTCATAAGAGCCCCGGCGGCGATCCTCAGCTCCTCCCCGGTAAAGGGCGGTGAAACCTCATCATCGTAGGACCCACGTTCGCCGCCCAGCGGAGGGTGTGTGGGGAACAGGCCCCCCACAATCGCATCGATCCGCGCGCCGTCCGATTGCACCCCAGCGCGGCTCGCGCCCAATTTTCCCGCCACGATCCTATAGCCGAGTCCCCATGGATCACGGTTCAGGTCGCTCCGAAGTTCCTCCCATTTCGCCCTCTTGCTCGCCATAATCTCGCGACGCAACGCCCCGCGGGACCGCTTGTACTCTCGGGCCTCCAGTAGAGCCTCGCCGGCCCGCCTAGCCCTAGTATAGACCCTCCTATTGCGGAGGAAGTCACGCCTGCCTGAGTCCAGCAATCTCCGGCGTCCACCGGACACAGGTCGCCAACCACGTCCGCGCCCCTCTCGGCAACCATCTGCCATAGCAAAGCATCTGCCGTCCTGCTCCTGTGCATATTCGCCTGAAGCACCCTCATCTGCAAGATAGCGGGCAGCCCTTCGAGCCCGGCAGGTGGTCAGTCCTACCGCGCCACACATGCGACGATGCTTTGTGCTGGAACTAGAGGAAAGGAATAGTTAGAGAAATGGCAGAAGGTGAAGCTTCACTATCTTACAACTCTGCCTTTGCAGGTTTTTTTTTATAGCAGTGTTGGAGCGCCTCTGATGTCAAGGACGTATTAAATTTTTAAGCTTCGTTTTTTAGTAGCCATTATTTTAGTATTTATTTTGCTTCGTTGGTGCTAGACAATACCAACGAAGGAGGGCGTTCTGATGTGCCTGTGGATTGTTTACAGCTGAAGCCGATACTGTTCAGTGACCAGTGACTGACTATGCCTTCGTCAACAACTCACGCAAAGACACACTATTTCACATCAGAAAAAACGCGAGATGTTTATACTTTACGAGAATATCATAAAGTATGTAATAATAAATTTGACATATATTTTTCAAGGGAAAAAGCACAATTTTAAAATTAGAATCATATATAACGAGATATTCCCAAAATAAATTCAGTTAATATATATATTTTTTTTTGTAATCTCCAAAACAAAGATTAAAGTAAATGTACATAAGTTAAAAATAATACACAAAATTTTTGCATTTTTGTAATAATAATTTATTTCCACAATGTGCTGCAAATTAAACTTTCAGCTATGTTTCCCCTCGTCGGCCATGCGCGCATTTTTATCGACAAGTACAATTATTTACGAAAGAGACTGCAGCAAATTTCATTTTTACTACTATTGTTATTCACTTATTACCAAATAATAGTTTAATAATTTAAAATGCCTGAAATAACAGTAACATAATAACCAAATTTGCTTTGAATATTATTTAATCTTGAACAAACGGTCGGCTAAGCCAGACACCAATAACGGTTAAATATAAATGCGATACATCGAAGTAAAGAAAAATGTTTTATTTTAATTTAAAAGGATGTGTGTTCCTATATTGCGCTTTTTATGCAAGCTTTCGCGTGCAAAGTGAATATACATATAAACAAACTATTCAGCCCAATACACCATCGATGATACAAACAATAGTGGAAGACATGCAACAAGCATTTAGTTCGATAACAAATGATACACAAGTGTTTAGACAAATGTATGACTTTGAGTCATCGAATACAGATATTTCAACATTACTATTTAAATTACCTAATACTGAGGATTGTCCTGAAACAGAGACGTTGATGTTAATGAATCGTCGTGAATTTATGGCGCCAACTTTTCCGAATCTCACTCAATCGTATATGACATTAAGGCGTTTTAAAATTTTTAAAACTCCGCTCAATGAGAATATCACGGAGCTCTTGAAACTAGAAATGGAAAATATATTAAAGAACTATATAAACGACGCATGGACTCAGATGGGTTTGGATGGTTGGAAAGGCGCCATAGCAGATCCAAAGATTCCTGCTAATCATAGGTAATAGTAAATTTTTTTTTGTAAAAAAAATGTATTTATAAATATTTTCAAACTTAATTCTGATACATTGCAGTAATACATACGATTTTACTACCGATGCCATTTAGAATCAAAGCTTCAAAATTCAATAATATTTTTAATGGTTGTTTCCGCAAAAATCCGTTATTGGAACATTTAAAAATAATACTCGTAATTCTTTCCGTATTAAAATGGTAAAGCCATTGCGAAATTAATGTTCATATCTCAAACCTAGATTGAGGGCACTGAGTAGTTAGCGTGTTGATAAATAAAATAGCACTCAGGCGTTGGCCCCTACACATGCGATGTATTGTGCTGAAACTATACAACACTGGTTTTTTGCACGTTATTTATTTTTGTAGCAGTGTTGTAACGTCTCTGATGTCAAGGAGACGTACTAAATTTTGAAGCTTCCTTTTTAGTAGCTATTTTACTTTGCCTACTACTTACAATACTGACGTTGCACGTTTTTTGTTTATAGCATTGTTGCAGCGCCTCTGCTGTCAATGACACATATTCAATAAAATCAACTGAATTCCATTAGGTTTTAGAAGTGATTTATACAGTAGTTAGTAGTCAGGCCTCGAAGTATTTTACGTCCGAACTACTTGTAAAGTAAAACGCTAAAATCCAGCGGCTTGAATTTGCGACAAGTTGCCGAAAGAAAATTATGATTTAATCCGAAAATGTTGCAGAATATGCTCAACTGATAACCCACAATAATTCAACAGCGGCACAGTTTTCAATAGAATATCCTCTAAAAAACTTATTGGTTCATATTACTTTGAAGGTGAAATTTAAAGATATAATTTTCACAAACTGCCTTCAGTTATGGATTTCGGTTTTATTTTTTTAAGTGTTCCACATATTAGTTCGCCGTGAAATTTAACAGTTGACGATTTTTTCTTATTTGAAAGACTGTGTGAAGGTGAACACCTACTACCTACTGCTATCTCATCTACAAGATAATACACTTCTTAAAAGTAACATGACCTAATTTTTCTCGTTGCAATTAACTAAATTATAAATTAATAACGTATGGTAACACTATGCAAGAAACAAAGAAAATTTTGGATAACCACTATATTTTTTTGATACGCTATGATCGTCTAACTACAAAAATCATCACTATTTCAGAATATATTATGATTAGTTGTTGTTTTAGGTTTCTTTCTAAAATATGAGATATTTGGAGAGGTTGCTTCACACAACCTATAATAATTTTGAAGCGACGTATTCGATTTTGTTACGCGATATGGCAAAAAATTACAAATTATGTCAGCTAAATTTTTTTGTGAAAAGTGCTACGGTGCTACTTGAGTCAACCCGTCTTTCAGTTTATCGGGAAAAAATTAGTATTTACCCATCGATTTTCATAAATTGTGATTCAGTTTATTTCTATTATATGCAGCTTTATGAATAAATAATAAAAGTGGTACGTATTTGCGGCTTTCTATTTTTTTGTAAAGTTTTAGAAATCAAATATTTCATAATTAAAAGAAATTTTTTTTTTCACAATAATTCCAAAAATAATGGTTATAATAAAAAAATTACATATGATTCTAATTTTAAAATTGTGCTTTTTCCCGAAAAAATATGTCAAATGTATTATTACATACTTTATGATATTCTCATAAAGTATTTTTTACAAAAGTGAACTCAATAACTGAGGAAAGCATATCCATATAGTACTATTTTGCTAATGCTTACTTAGCTCATCAGTGGATTTTTCCTAATTTCTGAATACAAACCCAAGATTTAAATGTTTAAAATTCAACTAATCAATCGAGAATTGATGTTGAATACCAAACACAAAACCAAAAATCTATAAACAAAAACATAACAATCCATGAGTTTACGTTTTTTTATAATACATATGTACATATTTCTATTTTTAGATTTTTCTTTTCATCTACACTACGATTGCCATCGGCCAGCATAACTAATTTATTTTCTAAAAAACGAATCGAGTATATACAAATTATAGTTCCTATTATTTTAAAATAAGAAATAAAATGAGTTTGATGAAAGCAAAGCTTCGAACCGCAATTTCTTTTGTTCCGGTTTTTGGTTTTGTTCTTAAACTTTTATCTTTTCGGGTTACGTTTCGGTTTTAAATTTTTTTTCGGTGCGAAAGTGTTTTTTTTGGTTCAAAGTTTTTTCTTAGTAGCATTTCATTTCTATATGTTTATACAAGAACTCCAAAGAAATTATTTTGTTTGCATATTTCGTTGTTCTCAGGTATTTTTTGGTACTTCTTGTATAAACATATGGAATTTCATAGGTTTTTCCAAGAATTTGATTAAACGTCTACTGACGAGTTTTATATTAGCACATACACTAGCTAAACCATTAAAAATTTGAATTTTTTTCTTGTTTAAGCAACGAAAAAAACCGAAATGAAACTTCGTTTCGGTTAAGGTTAAGGTTTTTTGTATATAAAATATTTGAATTCGGCTACGGTTTGGTTATAAATTCCGGTTTTTTCCTGTTTTCGGTACGGTTCCCGTTCGAAGATCTGGATGAAACATAGAACGCTTTGATTTTTTAAGATGCTATTTAAAGAAATAACTGTTACTATATATTCAGTAAAAGTACAACAAATTTATAATTTTACATTGTACAATATACGAGGTTTGTTCGGAATTGTGGAAAAAAGTCATGGATTCTGCATCACCATAAGTGCTTCGAGAATTGGAAGAAGCGCTGGCATACGTGCATTATATCTGAGGGGGATTATTTTGAAGAGGGCAAAATTTATGAATAAATATGTAAATAGTTTTCAAAAAAATTCAAAATTCACATTTTCTTTTGAACAGACCTCGTATGTACTTCCATTAAATTTTCGTGATAAATTTGTTTAATAAATATGTTTTTATTTCTTGATGGGCAAGAACAACTAAAATTTTATGTTGTAACACTTTTTCTACTTTTATTATTGTGGTTTGGATTTATTCTTTTGGTTTTTTTTCGACCGGCACTCAGGGGATGACCCCTATACATGCGCTGCATTGTGCCGGAACTAGGAAACAAGGTTTTTTTTGAGAAAGGATAGAGAAAGTAGTGTTTATTGACATTTGATTAAAATTTTCCCACGTCAAAAGTGACAGAAAAGACTTCTGCGGGTAGTCCATTCCACAAACAACGGTTATTTTAATTCTTTTTTCTGCTTAATATAGCCCGATTATTTCTAGATATTTATATTATATTAATAATAACCATTATTTTAAACTTCCATTTTTAAATTTGCATTTTCGCATTTTAATCCTTTATTATAATAAAATTTAGCAAATGAAGCTTTGGCTTAAGATATAATACCAAAATAAGTGTTTCATAAAAATTTTTTTATGTATAAAAGTTTTAATAGGCAAATTTCCATACAAAATTCAATCAATATACTTTCTATAAATTCAAAAAATTTTTATGAATGCGGCAGATATTCTTTCATTGGAAGTATAAAACATTTTAAAAAGAATATGAATAACATTGTCATGTTTTGTTAACTCATTATATATTTGTTTTTCGAAAATATATGTTTGGCATCTGTAGTACATATCTCTCATTTAGTTCAACAACGTAATAATTAAAAAAAACTAGTTTTGTAAAAAACGTATTTAAAGTTTTCATATTCCATACACAACCTCAATGGGGAAAAAATTCAAACGTACGAGTAATTGTGAAGGCGAAAAATATTCTTTTTTGTATATTCTGAATATTTTGAAATGTTGATTAAGTTCTCCTATATTGTTTGCATTTCATTATATTATAAGAATTCGATACGGCTTCTGGAATTATTTTCGAAATCATACGAAATTTACTACAACTTTTGAAAACGTTTTTTTTTAAATCGCATGTACATATGTATATACTTTTTCTTAATACTTGTTTGTTTAACCTTTTTGATTATTTGAACAATCTATTTAATTAAGCTTTAAGGTTTTTTATTTCTTATTTTTATATAATCTCGATATTTGTTAACCTTCGGTTAACATCTTCAGGAAATTTTAAAAAATTATAGCTTAACTAAATAGATTGTTCAAACATATGTACATATATACTTACATACATACACAGTATGTTTACATATACATATATTATTTAATTTATAATTTACTTTATTACTTACTATTGTTTTCAAGTACAATTTATAAATAAATATATGTGTATGTATATATATGTATATATGATTCTAATTGTGCTTTTTCCCTTATAAACTATATGTTAAATTTATTATTACATACCTTATGATATTATCATACAGTATGAAAAATATCATAAAGCATTTTATTACAAAAGCAACTCAATAATTGAGGAGGAAAGCATATCCATATAGTACTATTTCGCTAATGCTTATTTAGCTAATCAGTGGATTTTTCCTAATTTTTGAATACAAACCCAAGATCTATATGTTTAAAATTCAATTAATCAAACGAGAATTGAATTGAATATCAAACATACAAACCAAAAAATCTATAAACAAAAACATAACAATCCATGAGTTTACTTTTATAACACACACATATTTCTATTTTTAGTTTTTTATCCTCAATTATTGAGTTGCTTTTGTAATAAAATGCTTTATGATATTTTTCATACTGTATGAGAATATCATAAGGTATGTAATAATAAATTTAACATATAGTTTATAAGGGAAAAAGCACAATTAGAATCATATATACATATAAATAGATATTCCCAAAATAAATTCAGTTAATGTGTATATATATATTTTTTAATATTTATATACATATACATATGTAGATATCCAGCAACTACAGCAAATGACTACCCTCATGCTGATATAACTGAGGATTTAAACAAAGGACAAGTGAATGGGCATATACAAGAGATAATATATAATTCTGTATTGGAAAAAGCTAAAGAAGAGGAAATTCGAAAAGAAATAGATAAACAGGTTTTTATAGCCAGAGCAAATGATCCCTTTGGCTACTCAACAAAATGGCAAATGAGGTAACTACAAATTCGAAAAAGCTAGATTTAAGTTCAGTTAGTATTATAGTCAAATATTAAATAAAATATAATACATATTATGTGGTTTTTAGTGAATTTAACCGAAGGGTACAATGAATAACTAAATTCTCGTTTAGAAACAGATTTTTTAAATACATTTATTCATTCTTGTATACATACCATTTCCACAAAACTTGTATTCTTTCAATTGAAACTCTTGAAAAATTTTCCAGGAACACATCAACAAAAAACAAACGCGATGCCTTGCGATTATATTCGATGATAAAATGTTCAACAGGATGTGAACCGCTCGTTTACAAAGGATACGGTTGCTATTGCGGATTCTTGGGCAACGGTATACCAACGGATAGTATTGATCGCTGCTGTAAACAACATGACAAGTGCTATGAACATAGTAATTGTGTATCATTCTTAGAATACTTTGTCCCATATGTATGGAAATGTTACCGTGGGAAACCTTTATGTGCAATAGATCATGGAGAATGGGGTGGTCCGCAGTCGTGTGCAGCACGTTTATGCAACTGCGATTTAAAATTGTCGAGATGTTTACGTCAGTATGCATGTCCAGGACGCAGAGAAATATGCCGTTCCTCAGCATCGAGAAGACTGCAGAATTTTTTGTTAACAAGTTAGTTTAAGATCGTTAGCACAGTAGAACATATTAAATGTAAATTTATTGTTGTCTAAAATTAATTGTTTTTTTATATAAATTTTATTTTATTATGACAAGCGTAAACTTTTCCTAGAGCCACTGCGACCTTTTGAAGAGGAAGATGTTGAACTATTGAATTTGTTATCAAGCTTTAGACTGGGTTCACAACCATTGGAAATAAAATCCTTTATATTTTGGCATTCTTGTTGAAATTGCAGAATAGTTTTAAAAATGGCGGAGGTGGATTTTGTAATCATAAGAGCATTTTGACACATCAATAACACGTCTCTTTGAAGTTCATATATAGAACGTATTAAACCCGATTCTATGTTCTTCTTAATTGTGAAAAAGTCTATAGATCTCAGACATATTTCATTTAACCTCTGAGCTGAAGACTCACAATTAAACACTCTTTGAATTGTAGAAGAATATTTACTCGTGTATAAAACATTGTAGATACTAAGAAGAGACTTTTTGGACGTTCTTAAGTCCTTTTCGTCACGGTCACTAGATGCCGGGGAATTTGGAATACTATCAATGATTGGTGTTGATGAGTAACGTCTTCTAGATCGTTGGTTTGTTGTGGAGTGATCACTGTGCGTTGTAGCTTCATCATCAATCATAGGACTTTCAGAACGATCGCGATCCCGTAATTTACGCAAAGCTGTTGGTCTTGGTTCCAATTTAACGTTAACCGAGCTAGCAATTGGTGTGGTTATTTGCGGTGTTGTAGAGTTGGAATTTTCATCATCACCCTTGGTTTCATGAGGACTTTTACGTAGCCCTCTGTTACTCACTTTGTCATCTTTGCGTGTTTGTACACTTATGTCCGTAGATGAAGAATTTTCATCAGTATCCGCAATTGATATAGAAGGTGGTGGCTGTATTTTGGGTACTGCTATTATTTCAATAACATCGTGAGATGAGTCTGGTACCACTTTATTGGAAATTTTTTGATTATTACAATCTGCTTCCGCACAACTACTAGAATCTGTAAGAAAATAAACAAAATTTAAAAAAAATTCCTGATTCCATTTATAACTTACCATTCATATCGTTATCGTCTTTTGTTTCAATTACAATATGCTGTTGTTTTTCGTCATTTATTTCTTCTTTTTCTAATTTTAAAACATTTTCTTGTTTAATTTCCTCTATTGATGGTGTTACAAAAACATCATCTTTACGTTCACTGTTATCTGGTTCTTTGTTTGATTCATTATCTGCTTCTGCAAGCTCTGGCTCTAATTTTACATTTTCGTCAAATATTTCCTGTTTAATGGTTACACTATTGTTGCCGCTTTCATTTGATTTTACGGCTTGATCTTGTTCTTTTTTAAAATTTGCAGACTCCACCTGATCTTTTAAAAAAATATCCTCATTAGAGGATTCATTCATATTCGGACGATCCTTACATTCCAACGATGCCACAGCTGCTAGTGGTATATTATCATTTGAATCATCACTTGAAATTATTTCTACCTTGTTGCCTTCATTTTCCAATTTAATGTCTTCATTTGGTTCTTTTGATAACGGCTGTTCAACATTTTTGCTGTTCAGAAGAGTTTTCGTAGTTTCATTTGTTAAATGAGTTATGTTCTTATTTAAATCAGAAAAATTCGTTTCTAATTTTTGCTCAATATCTATATTTTCATCCAACGGAACCTCTTCGTCTACACCTTTAAGGAAATCAACTTCTTCATCTATCACATCAGACACATCAATGTCCAGCTCTTCGATGTTGCCAATATTTTTGAAAACTTCTAAAAGCTGCTGCTCTTCATTTGGATCTGTTTCATCTATATCAGCAGATTGTACATCATTATTTGACACAAGTTTTGTTTCCGACAAACCTTCTTCAATATCCATGGGAACAGATTCATTATTGCAATCATCAACGTTAGTATTCTGGATAACTTTTGTGTCAGTACATATTATACCTGAAGTTTTTGTTTCTATAGCATTAGGTACACAGGTTTTATTTTTCTCTAGCAACATCGAAAGAGTAGGAGCAGATTGGGAGGGGCTTAATAAATTCTGTGCTGCAGATGTTGTAGTGGTTACAGTATCTAAAGGTGGACCACTGATGGGTCTTGTCAAAATCTGAACGGCTTCATTGTGGGATGGAATTAACGCTGGTTGATTTTGATTTGGTATTGAACCACCGGTTAATAGAGTAGTTATAGTAGGAGCAGTGTTGCGTACAGAAGGTGCCGTTGCTACGATATTTGTTGTGGTTGAACCAGCATTTGGAGATTTAAGAAGTGAAGACAAAAGGGGCGAAGTTCCCGTTTGCATTTGACCTATGTTAATACTGTTCGCTGTTATAATGGTTTTACCTGTACCAATTATTTCTTCAACATCCATATCGACAGCTGTTGTGTCTGTGGAAGATTTTATAGAATTCATTGATGATGACGTACTATGCGTACTTGTGCCCGTACGCCAAGTTCTTTGAAGTTCTTGTTTTCGTAACTCTCTTTCACGTAATTGATTTTCCAATTTCATTTCCTCTATTCTTTGCATTTCATGATCCTTTTCCAATTCTTTCCAAACTTGCATTAACTGGTCTTCGGATACTTCGCCATTTTGAAGAAATTTAATTTCGTTATACAATTTAGAATATTCCTGTAAAAAAAAATTCAACAACACGACATACATATGTACATAAATGCATTTTCGTCAAATATAACTGTACAAATTGTAGAAAGCAAATTAATAAGTGCATAGTAATAAGTGTGAAAATTGTGCGAAAAAAAATTGTGCCAAAAAAAACTGGTGCAAAATCAAAACTTTTTTGGTCCGATTTGATAATTTATAAATTTAAATACTTTTGAATAATACAGGGTGTCGCAGAATGAGCTATATGGTTTATAACTTTTTTATTTATCCGATTCCCAAAGAAAACTGTGAGGAGCTGTTAAATCTGGTAAACGTGGAGGCCAGTTAAAATCGCTTGTGCGCGAAATAATGCGTTCGCCGAATATGTCCCATAACAAAAAATAAAATTAAATTATTTTTGTACGTTGTTCGATCATGTAATGATTCATAATTAATTCGCACAACTCTTCTTCACAAAATGCTGAAAAAAACCAAAGAAAAAATAATAATTAAAAAAGTTATAAAGAATTCAAACCATATAGCTCATTCTGCGCCACCCTGTAGTTGTGCCTTATTAACATGTATTTAAATTAAGAGTTTTATATTGTAACGGAAATAATATAAAAAATAAATGTATCTTTTTATATAATTCGGAACATGTCCAATTTAGTGAATCAGCTCCGAAAAAAGAAAAAAATAGCTTATATGATAGAAAATTGAAAATAGAAAATAAAAAAGTTGGCGGCAACCCATATATTGCGAGTTATGGGCCTCTGAAATTACCGTATATAAATGCAATTTTCCACTACATTTCTGAATATAGCCAATATTGGTATCATTTGGAAGGTATTTAAAATATCTATCTATATATTTGAAATTTATTTAAAAAATCTCAATGCTTTAAGTTGTAATAGTAGTTTTTTCATATTGACCACATTCTATGAAAACTGTACAGTTCATACACAAACTTGTACTAGAATTTTAGAGCCCCATAACTCGGAAAATATGGGTAGCCGACACCTATTTTATTTTATATTTTCTTTTTCAATTTTGTATCAAACAGGCTATTTTTTTTGGAGCTGCTTCACTTAACTTCACTTTCGATACAACGTACATATATTTATTAAATATTTTATCTTACCTCCTGCTGCTTTCTTAGTTTGATTTTTATCTCTGATATTCGCTCCTCAATCAGCCGCTTATGAGCTTCCGTTGAACGATCAACAGAAGACGCGGAGGGTGATACACTGCTCTCCGATGAATGCTTTTTGTGTTTTGGCGTGTCAACATCTTGTAATAGATATCCATATTGAACAGCACAATTTTTTTGTGAAAACCAATCAGATGGTCGTGACTGCAAGTTTTTTGAATTTCCGCAAATAACTTTTAAAGTACGACTGACGGTCATCCAATTCTGATCACCACTGCAGGAAACTGCAGAAGTCAAACATAATTGCTCACGTATTGACCATTTATCTAATGGAACCCTACTAACTTGTAAACGTTCTTGTAAATTTGCCATTTATCGCAATTCTCAACTTTTTTACATTTATATATATTATTTTGTTCGAAAAGTTAATTTTTTCCTAGTAATGTTTCTCAGTGATGTCCATCTGTTCAATAAAAAATCGCCAAGTTGAGTCTATTAAAAAGTTAGCTTAGCTTTTTTCAGTTTTTTTATTTATATTTTTCCTGTAATAATTTGTTTAATTTTATGTCCCAAACACTCTAATTGTTGTATTAATTGTAAAAAGTACATTTACCTATTGTAAACAGATTTGTAAGATTAAAAAATTGATTTTGTTACAGAATGGTACGAATTTATAGTGAATGCTGAAAATTTACATGTGTGCTATAATAGGACATTTTTACTAGATAGTCTCGAAGCACCAGTTTATTCTATTTTATTTGTTGTTTTATGGCGTCAACCACAGATATTGTAATCTGTGGTGTCAACTCTCATAAGTTTACACTTACTTACGTACAAACACTTTATATTAGAGTAAATTAATTACCAGATAAACTATTTTACGCTCCACCTGTTTGAATGGTTGTTAACTTATTGGGAGTTTTGTTTACTTTTGTTACAAAGTACAAAAAACTGGTTGTGAATAATTTATAATAATAATGCATACATTTGCAGGATGTAGAAAAAAATTGTATAATTTAGTAATTTAATTTTGGTTTTGTTATATTTAACAACACATATGGTACAAAAAATTTGACATTTGACCACCAAAGTGAGATGATAAATTCGCCTTCTGACAAGCTTGTATTAATGATCATTGAAAATTTCAAACACATTGTGGACATCAAGATATATTTACAATTGTGTGAATTTGCGTTAGTTGATTTTTGTCCTATGTCGGCTGTTTGACATTTCAAATAATCGAATTAGACTTTTCAAGGCAAATTCGCTTGCAACTACCTGATTGAAATTGCCTTTGCTATCATTTTTGTTTTTCTCAAATTAATATTTTTTGTTATCATTATCTAAGGCAAATTCATGACCAGGTAAACTCACTAGCTAATTCGCTCGTCAACTGATTCAACGATATGTAACGTATTTTAAAGCTGAACGTCAAAGTTTGTTTACTTTAGTGAAAAAGTTAAGAAAAGTGGTTGTAAATAATTTAATAATTATAATCATTTATTATTATAATAAGAAGAAAGCAAAATAAATTACTTTTTGTAATAAGTAATCCAAATTTTACTTACATTACACTAATTTAACACCTTGATCATTATGATTTTTTTAACGGTTTAAGAAAACTGAAATAAAAGTAGATGAGTCAAGGTTTATTAATACAAGATTGTCGCAAGGTGAATTCGTCACTTCTCTTTTCGTCCAAACATCAAATTTTTTGTATACATGTGTTTTGTTAAATATAACATAACCTAAAAAGAATGTGTTAAATTTGTGCAATATGAATTCAAATGAAATTAATTATTACAGAAAGTACTATATTTTGCATTCTTCATATTATAGTATTATATTATTATAATTATTAAATTATTTACAACCAGTTTGATGTTCGGCTCAAAAAATACGTTACAACACCTTGTATCAGCTGACGGGCGAATTTGCTAGTGAATTTACCTGGTAATGTATTTGCCTTGAGATGAGTTTAAAATATTCTAAATAAATAGAAATAGTGAGCATGGTACAGAATTCAATATCTTTGAAAATATATTGTGTAACTTAGTACTTTACCTGCATTTGATTATTAACGAATATTTTCGGTTAAATTTCCTTATTAAAATTTTTCTTTTATGCTTTTTATGTAATTTCAGCTATTGCTTCCATCTGTCAACATCGGTGCAATTTGAATGACTGTTTGGAGTATAATTTAGTTTCCGCGCTTTTTATTCGTAGCAGCAAGCCAAAATTTTGTAATGTACAATGTCGATAAAGAATAAATATATTAAATATCAATCGCGAGTGTTAAATACTTTTTTATTTATTGCATTTCAGTAATAAGAAAAAAATTTCTTACAAATGATCCAATTTAAATTTACATATTAATGGCTACTAAAACGAAGCTTCAGCACTGCTACGAGTATAAACAAAGAACGTGCGAAAGCAGAGCTGTAAAATAATTAATTAAGCTTCACCTCCTGTCATTTCTCCTACTATCCCTTTTCTATAGTTCCAGCACAATGCCTCGCATGTGTAGGAGTCATCTCCTGAGTGCTGGTCCCAGATAAAAAAAACATTTACATATAGTAAAAATTTTTTGTATGCTAAGCTGGTAATATATATGTATATAGTATATGTATGCTGCATTTTGTTTTTGCTATTTCAAACGCTCACCAACATTTTTGAGAAATTTCATAGACCAACAGAAACAGCAAACATTGTTATAATAAATTCTTTTTACTCGCGTCGAAAAAAATAAATAGAAAGTAATGCATTTGTGTTATATTTAAAGCAAAATACATTAGATATGCAAGTTTTAATAAAAAACCATAAAATATAAATGAAAAATAAATATATATTTTTTTTTAATACTTGTTTTTTAATAATAAAAATTTCCTGAAGATGTTAACCGATGGTTAAAAAAATATAGAAATATATAGAAAAATAAACATAGAGACGAACATTTGAGCTTGAAAAATAATATATAGATTGTTCTTGAAAAATAAATATAGCAAAGTAAATTTCCATATACATACATTTGTATAAGAAATAGGCGAGTAACTTCGGGCATTGTGACCTATAGGTATAATGCAGTGTATTTTGCAAGTGAGTGTGCCAGTCCGTACGGATTTTCGAGTAAATGTAAGTGCCTGAGTCTGTTCGAAGTCTTCTAAATATGAATTGGATCATTTATAAACCTAGATTGCGCAATAGAAACGATCGTTGGCAGTACAATGCTGTATTTTGCCAGGTAAATTTCAAGGCATTTTCCTATACAAATTATCTTTCTTCGGAAACCACTGATGGTGGAACATTTTAGGGTTCGTGTTCAATCCTTTCAAGTTTTATACTCTGACATATCTTGTTTTTTGTTGTTTAAGTAAAGTTAATAAAAAGTCGTAATTTTTGTTTAAAAATTTTAATTTAATTTCATCAAAATTTTAAATGTATTTTTTCGACGTTTATTCATTGTTTCTGAAATATATTTTTAATTGCAATCCATTTTGCTCCATTCTTGTTCATATGTTCTCAGATATTTACCCAGTACTGAAAATAACAGAAACGGAACACCTAATTAAACCAAGCAATACTAATTACAAAAATGCGTTTGAACGTATTCATTGGATCTTAATCCGTATCAATCAGAGGTGATACTAAACCTGAAAATAAGTATGTTTATTTACTTATTTTAAACATATAAAGAAGACGATTTTTCTTGTCGTTACAACCCTTTTGTATTAGCAATTTATCTTAGTAAATAATATCGAAACAAAAAAAGCAAAGAGTACAGAATATATTGCTATTTTTAGCTGCAGTTTGTTTTCCAACAGCACAACGACAGAGTTCATGTCAGCAGACAGGTTTCATGTGCTATCGTGGCCATCTTGATTTTCTGAAAATGTGTGGATAATTCTTGTCCGAAGTGTATATTGCAATAACAGACAACATTTTGTGATATACATTTTTTTTATATATGATTTTAATTGTGCTTTTTCCCTTATAAACTATATGTGAAATTTATTATTACAATTAATATATACATTTTTTTTGATAGATTTATTTGTTTAGTGGTGTTTAAAATACTTTTTTCGTAACAATTTAAAAGTTTATATACAACTTAAAATTTTACATATAATTTCCAATTTTACATACAAATTTTATAAAAACATAATTTCTTTAAGAAAATGAAAATAAAATTCTTTAAAAAAATAAAATGAATGAAGTAGAAATAAATAAATGAATAAAAACCGAACTATTCGAGATTCGATAAACAAAAATTACAAAAAAACTGGCAGCTATAACACTGAAAAAATTTTTGTTAGTATTTTTTTGAACCCAAAGTAAAAAATTAAAATTTTTTAATGATTTGTAAAAGTGGTTCTGTTATGCAGCTCCAAGGTGCGTATACGTGCAGCAAAAAATGCAAAACATGATCAGAGAACCAGTAGAATTCACAATTTAAAAGAAGTACGGCAAGTTGGCTATACGGTGGATTCAACTATGGACCCCTAGGTGACAGTTGTCACAATAATATAATTTATTAATTATCGAGGTTGAAGACATAAAATAAAATAAATTTTTAACTTAGTGAGAGTAATTGCACATTTCCAGATCTATATCAGGGGTTGATGAGTTACAGCTTAAAAGAAATGTTTAAAAACTCTTGTGTGACTGGCGGTAATAATTGAGCGAATAGACAAAACTCAATAACTAAGTCTTAGAATATCAGAAAACGCGTATTAATTTATGGAGTTTTTAGTTTTGTACAGTGCAGACCAGAAGATGCATATACAGTCGACTCTCCATAATTGGAAATTTAAGAGACCAAAGAAAGTTCAAATAATCGAGATTTCATAGTGATTTCCTTTCTGAACAAAAATGTTTCCCTTTCGATAGATAACATTATCTACAGTTTGCCCACACCTTTAAAAAGTTATACATTTTTATTGCCACAATGGTACAAAATATTTGAGACTTATTTTAGTGTTTCACTGTTCCTATGGTTTTAACCATAATTTTATCATTGATAAAATTTTTTTATAAATCTCCCGATTTACCAAATAACATTAGCAGAATAAAAGTTCTTATTTGTATAAAAATATGTATATTTTACAAAGATGTAAGAAAGTTTAGTATATCACACCAAATATATTGCATATTTGTCCAGTTATTGGGGCACAAATAGTAACGAAGTTTAGTGTACATATATGCAACATTTTTGTCAGAAAGGAAAACGCCATCAAATTAACAAGAGTTTAATTGAAACCAAAGCGTATAGTAAGAGCATTGCGATATTAAAGCAGACGATTTAATATTTTGTTTGCTGCAAAATTTAAACACATTCACATTACGAGTTCAAATTATATAGTGTAGAAAAGCGAAACTTTAAATTATAGAACGTCGGCGACCAAGATAACATTTCTATATTATATACAGGAATGTATATAAATTAAAATAAAAGATTTTTTTTTATTTTATATTTTGTATAAAACACAGCACATTAAAATTAATCAAATTATAGTGTAGAGCCGAATAATTCAAATTATAGCGTGTCGGTGATCAAGATGGCATTCCAATAATTTCAAAGTACCGAGGGAACAAAATTACATTAATTCCTTTCAATTTATTGAATGCTTTTCAAGGGACCTGGAAAACAATTCAAATTATCGCGATATTTAGGTTAACGAGTTTCAAATTATCAAGAGTCGACTGTACATACATATTTTCTGTTATTCATGGTTTTAATCTAATCTACGGTTGTCTTCTTGACAGTTATAAGCATAAAAAAATCACAGTTTAAAAATATTTTTTTTTATAAAATGTACAATTTTTTAATATATTACTTTTTTTAATATCTTTGCATTGATTTTTGTTAAACTTCATTTTGCTAAAATATACATTAAGTTGGTAATATATACTCGGACATACATACATACATACAGATGTTATTGTAAAATTTAAAATCCATATTAAATGCAGGGTGTCTGGAGGCAAATTTATATTTTTAAATATGATTATTTCAAAAAGTAATAAAAGGTGTGGAGGGAGGGTAGCGCTGTTGGAGTTATCGATTGTGCGGGTTTGTCAGTCACGATATCGCAGTGTTTGAGTGAGCATCACGCGTTTGCTGTGGAGACATCTTTTAAGAGTAATGATTCTTACGTAATTGCTTGTCGACAATTTTGTTCAAAGTTCGGTATTCGGCGAATAAGTTATGGACCGATGCAAATTTAATTCGTTAGTGGGTGCAGAGATTCCGCGCAACTGCTTCGGCTATGAATGCCCCACGGCCAGGGCCCAGTCGATCTTCAAGGACTCCCGAAAACATTGAACTAGTTGAAAGAAGTTTACGTGAAAATCCGCGACTTTCAATACGGAAAAGAGCAGCCTCACTGGGACTTCCAAGAGCGATTATCATGAAATTTTAAGAAAGGATCTGAAGGATATGGATGACATACTCTTTAAAAAATAAAATCCGCATTTCCATTCTATCGTTCAATGCTCTTAATAAAACTTTGTGTCAATTATTACGTGTTTAATTTAAGTTTGAAAATAAAAATCTGCTACCAGACACCCTGTATTTCATAGTATGATATTGGGGCCTTATTAATCTTGTGTATTCATTTAGTTGCAAAAAGTTATTTTGTTTACCATTTTATTTTGAAGTTATTTCATATTTTAATGTTTATCCATCTTTAACCTTTTCCATTTCATGCGTCTATTTTGAAACCACACTTTTACCTAAAAATTGTAAATTATAAGATGATAAAATAATAAATAAAATATATGAATTTATAATACATATAGCGTGAAGAATCAGCGTGGGGATGTAGCTCAGATGGTAGAGCGCTCGCTTAGCATGTGAGAGGTACGGGGATCGATGCCCCGCATCTCCAAGGTCATTTTCTAACTTTTTATATTACCTGTCTTTCAGTTAAATCCAATGCTACGGCTATTTCATATCTTCTTAGACGTGTTAAATAATTTGCATGGACAAATTCGTTTTCTAACGCCTTAATTTGTTCTCTTGTAAATGCAGTACGTTCTTTACGACTTGATGACACCGTTGTTTGAAAGTTTGGCTGTTTGTTTGCAAGGGGTGATGCTTTGTGATTATCTAGAGAAACGACCAAATACATAAATAAAAGTAAATTCACTCCCGTTATCTGATTTATTCGCATTTATTATTTGATTTAGTCAAACAAACATCTTTTTCAGATGTTACAGGGTGTCCAACTTTATCATAAATAGTGTTTCATTCTCGTTCAATAATAAATACCTTTATTACCATTAATATAGAAAGGCCTTAATTAATAATTGACTTTACTAGAAAAAGAGAAATTTTCATAAAAATTAAAGTATTGTAGCCGCAATTATTTTTTAAGTCAATGTCTTATTAAATTCTCTAAGCAATTCTCTATTGGAACATATCAATTTTTTTTTATAAATTTTATTTATGTATATGAATACAAAAAACCGATTTTATAAGAAAAATTAGTTAGGGCCTTACCATATTAAGGTAACAATATGTATACATTATTATGTATACATATGATACATTTTTAAACAGCAGCACTGGAGTTTACATGTGAAAGTGAGCAATAGTTTTACCTAAACGTATTTCTTTATCAGTGTGTGACTCATAGTCTATGGTGAATCTCTTGTAAAGCTTCCTCAAATTAAAAATCTTATTAAAATGAGATGTGTTTAAATTTAGTGATATGATGGCAGTACGCAAATGAAGTGCAGTATATAGGCTAGCTTAACCAAACAACAAAATAATTAAATAACTCTAATTTCAATATTAAGGCCGGGCCTCACGTGCCTACCCGAAAATCCAGCACTGGTAGTCGTATCAAATCATGCTCATAAAAGAACGAATAAGACCGATTAATTAGAAAATGCCGTCAATATCCTCTTGAAAATATGCACTAATAATCAAAAATCATAAAAAGTCTTCGAATTGATAAATATATTATCCACGCATCCTATCACACAGAAAAAAAATTCCAATACAAAATTAACATGACATGAATAAAATCATGTTAAATTTGTTTGAAAATAATGACATAATTTAGATTTAACATTGACTCACATTGATTTCAAACGAAAATATTTCAAAATTTCCTTCAACCAAATTAATTCAATATTTTTCGTAGGAAAAATAACGTTTCACAATGTTAAATACATAAAATTCCGTTTTATATTAAAATTAAAGTTTTACGTCTTAGAGCAGCACTCAGAGCACATGCTTTAACAAAGAAATTAGGTTATGGGAAGGAAGATATAGGGAGTAGTATTTATGGACATTTGATTTTCATTTTCCCATGTCAAAAGTGACAGGAAAGACCTCTGCAGGGAGTTTGTTTCAGATACGCGATGTTCGGCCGAAAAATGAGTTCTCTCTGTAATGCATGGTATAGACTATCTTATCCATATAATAAACACAAATAAATAACCTGAAGTTATTCTAATTCGCGTTAAATTTAATATTTAATTTATATTGATGCAATATCAAAGTCATTTTATTCATTTTTATACAAGTTTGATTCAACAGGATGTGTCACGTTTTTTCAAACTAAATGTAATGTTAAATTGACTCTATTCATATATTAAATTCAACATGACTTAAGTATGTTCTAAAGTGAATTCTTGTTATTTGTATTTTTTTTTTAGAAAATCAGGTTGATTTAACATGACGCACATATGAAGCAAAATCGACATTGACAAATGTTAAATTACATGTTTTTTGATGGTTTTTACAATTACATTTTTCTGTATGTACGTTGAACAAGAAAAAACACCCAATCGCAGATTTTCGGTTAGTATTTTTATCAGCATGAAACACACGATTTATGCTTTGGATCGTTTTAAGTCAACAGCATAATTGTATTGACGTTTTATCGTTTGTATTTAAACGAAAAACAATTTTTTGGTTTTATTTTCCGGTTTTAAAATTTTAAAATACTGGACAAAAATTTCTGTAGATAGATTTAAAGGAAAGTAAAAACAAATTTAAATATTTTAACAATATAAAAATGCAAACAGGAAAAAATTGTATATAGCATGATCTTTTAAGACTACCTATTAGGAATTTGCTTTTGGGGTGGGATTATATAACGTTTGAAACTTTAACTATTGATTTCTTCTAATGTGACAATTAAAATACAGTGGTATTGTGAGAGAAAGTTGTATGTATTAATATCTGCGGTTTGCGGAATGTATTGCTTTATTTTTAAAATGGGAAATCATCTTCCGAAACTCCAAGAATATTACGTTTTTATCCGTTTTACTGATATGTATTGACCACGCACTGAAAAGAAAATGATCTCCATTTTATTATTATGTCACGGGTTCCATCGATGTAATCATAATTTTAATTAAATAGTTGTACATTCAAATATAAAACCCATATTGGAATAAGAGAACGTTCGTTTCTTATTCATATCTACGCCATAAACAGGTTATAACTTGTTTATTAATTTATAACCTTAAATTAATTTAAAGATATTTGTTGTTCTTACTATTTTTTACAGGCCATTTCGCCAGTTGGTGATACCATTTCATATTTTAGCAGCACAATTTTATTTTTTCTTATGCTATACTTAAGATCTTTAAATTTCCATATGTACTTTTTATATACATATTTGAAAAAATTACCGTAAAAGCAATCGTTCTTATTATTATTTTCCAACACTGTATAGGTATATTGTAATTATCTCGGTATATACATATCGTCATATAAAACGTAAAACCATTTTTCTATAAATTAGTGATTCTGTTAATTTTGTGCAAGTTTTAAAGGAACTTTTTTTTGGTAGCTTACTTAAGTACTTTTTCCCTTCTTCTCCTGCAAAATCTAAAAAAATATAGTTACATTGTTTTACGTTTTATATGACGATATATAATTAGTGTAATTAAAATTGTTAAAACCTTTTTTGACATGTTCTTCCAATTTTGTACTACTGTTATTTATTTTATTCTCCAGCATATTTGCTTCACTTTTAATATTTTCACACTGGGTTGCATTCCAAAAATCATATGTTGGACAATTGTTACATTCCTGATAGCTTTGATTACATGATGACATATTGTTTCTGTCAGGTATCGTTAAGAGTTCTGTAGATGAAGTAACACACATATTATTCATGTTAATATAGCTTTGATCAAACTGATTCATATACAAATTTTGTATAGCTTGATATGGATTATGTGATATTGCACTACTATTAATATTATAGGGAGATGATTGCTCCGAATTATCACAAAAAAAGAACTCGTCCAGATTAGTTTGCATGGTATCTCTATTATTAGTTCTTGACGTCTGCACCAACTTCACTTCAATTTTAATTCAAACTAAAAGTGTTTTCATGTTTGGTTATAGTCTGTTTTCTTATTCAAAAATCATATGAAATGATTTGAATTTCTCTCTTGTTTCTGATTGGCCGCAAATTAAACGGGAACAACTGATCTGATTGGTTAAATGAATGTTAAACATGTGGTAATGTAAAGTAAAAAAAACAAACAAATATTAAAATAACAAGCAGTAATTGTGTCATAAATTGGATGACATATGTGAGTAATTGAGAATTATGAATGCATTGTTTTGACAATTGTGTGTGGCTGCAGTTTTTAAAATAACATAAAAGTTGACTTATTTTAAGGTTACCACATTAAAAACAATGAAATAAATACATTCCAACAATTTTTGATGGGTATTTAAAATTATATTTCATTATATAATATAAAATAATAAATTGAAATCACATTAAATACCAAGGCTATAAGGTCCCTTCGACCTTCGACGAGCCCAGCCTCGCCAATTTATCCGCCGTCTCATTACCTTCAACACTGCACAGTTTGACCTTAGTGCACAATAAAATCGGTAAGGAAGCCACTGCATTCGCTAACCACCTCACAGTGTTTCTTGCCCATGCCTTTAGCGCCGCCTCACTGTCGACGTAGAAAGTAACTTCTTCGTCCAGTCACCTCTTGTGCCAGCAATTCAGTGGCCCTAAATATCGCCAAGACCGCTACCTGGAAAACACTGCACTTGTACGAAAGCGCAAACGATCTCCTTATATCAGTCCTCATCACGTAGACACCAGAACCCGTGCCCACCTCCACCTTCGATACATCAGTAACGGATACATCTTCAGAAACGGCTCGATCAATTTTATCCAACCAATTGTGATGAAATTTAAAACATGAATAGATCGGAGTGTAGAATATATTTAAAAAAAAATTGGACCAATTTATGCCTCTACGAAACTATCTAATTAATTGTGAAGAACGTGAAGGAAGTCAAAGGCAAAAGGCAATACAACGTTTGCCAGGTCAGCTGGTATATTTATAAGCTTGATGAGAGCAGATTAATGGTGTTTTCTTTTCTGACAAAAATGTTACATATATGCTACATTTCGTTACTATTTCTGTTCCATTCTAAAAAATATGTAACATTAAAAAAAGCTATTTCGTTCCTTTCTAAATATGTTTCACAAATAACTGGCAAAATATGCAACATATTTGACCCTCTACTCTCAATTCGGGGTGATATACTAACCTTCTTTACATCTTTGTTAAGTACTTTTTTATACAAATAAGAATTATGAAAATCGATATACTCTTTACTTTGAGTAGAGTCCATCAGACTTTCGTTAGAGGAAGATTCTGTTTAATTTATTATTTATTTTAATGTAAACTTTTTTGAAAAATTTTTGGTTTAAAGTTTTTGCAGTTTGTTCTAGGTAATAGCAGGTGATTAGAAAACAATGTTGCTGACGATTTTTATTGATAAAATGGTGCTAAAAACCGTAGAAACAGTGAAACGCTAAGTATACATTAATGTTAAATCTCAAATATTTTGTACCATTATGGCAGTAAAAATGTATCATTTTTTAAAGGTATGGGCAAACTGTAGAAAATGTTATCCATCGAAAGGACAACATTTTTGCTCAGAAAGGAAATCACCATAAGACATTCCACATTATTCTGATGTGTCATCTGGCAATCCTTTAGTGGATGATCATATAAACATATGTATGTACATATATTTTTGTTTATTTTATGTTTTTTCATTGTCGTTATTTCTAGTGCTTAGGAAGAGAATGACTATTCCATATGTGTTTTATTGTTGTATTAAATTACTTCCTATTGAAAATGCACTTATTCTCATCACTGTTTGATGATTTTCATTTCTTTTAAAGTTTTTGCGATAGTTAGAGGAAAAGCCTAAATGCGCCATTAGCTTTGTTTCTCAGTCGCAGTTCCAACGATTAAATCATTTGCCGCTTTTTTACTTGAATATTACAGTCAATTAATTTATTTCTTTATTATTTTCTCCATAAAGAAAACAGAATATTCTAATAAATGTTATTGTTTTGTAACATATGGATCTTTTTGATTTAAATGTTTTTCTTTTTCTACATCATGTGTAATACTTTTGTAAGGGCACTCGTTAGGCGTGTGTCATTTTGTGTTTCTTTAAAATCACATGAATTACATACGTATTTATATTTGTATGTATGCATGCAGATATGTATGTATGGATATATTGTCAGCTTAAGGGTGGCGATGGTTGAAGTAGTCTGCACGTTGACTACAAAACGAAAAATTGTCCTGGGTTCAACCCCAGTTTCAGACTTCATAACCACATCTCACATTTTTTCTGATGTGAATTTGTGTGGCTTTGTGTTAGTTGTTGTCGTAAGGTTTCAGTGGCGAAGGCATAGTCACGGCTTCAGCCGTTACCAATCCACACGCCCCATCTTCGTCGGTATTATGTAGCATCGGCGAAATAAAACAATGAATAAAAATGGCTGCTAAGTACGAAATACGCCTCCTTGACATCAGAGATGCGCTACAACTACAAACTGCTATAAAAACAAATAACGTGCAAAAAGCAGTGATAGTGAGTGAAGCTTCACCTCCTATCATTTCTCCTACAATCCCGTTCCTCTAGTTCCAGAGCAATGCACTGCATGTGTAGGGGTCATCTCCTGAGTGCTGATCCAAGATAAAGAAAAGAAAAAATATTAAACATTTACATCCTGTTAATGTGAATTACTTTCATAAAGATTAATTAATTCGAAAAATAATAAAAAAAAAAAAAAAAAGGTTTAACGAGTTTTGGAGATGCGGGGCATCGATCCCCGTACCTCTCACATGCTAAGCGAGCGCTCTACCATCTGAGCTACATCCCCTGATAATAGTTTGATGACAAATATTAATTAAATACTTATGCATGTATATCAATCTTTATTTAAGAGTTCCGTATTCAAATACAATATACACACAAAACAGTGGTTGCAATTGGTGTTGCCAATCTCTTTTTTATAGGTATTGTTATTGTATTTTTATACAGTAAATGTATGCATATACATTACAATCTCAACATATTACAGTGGTCGCTTTAGAACACCTCATAAATTTTCATGTACGTACACAAATTCTTACGAATTTCTATTATTATTTCTGCCCAAAAAAAGCAACAGCATATTATATTTCTGCAAAATAAGACATAAATTCGATGTCTGAAAAATACATATTTGTAAAGCAGTTCTGGGCTATTGCGATACGAAATCGAGCGATTGGTACTCTCTAATCTGTTTGCGCAATTGTCTTTCGCATATATTATTTTCGCTATCGCAAGTCTGGTATCACCGCAATTCCCAAAGAACATAGGACGAAATAATAAATCGGGAGCTTTTAACAAGTTTGTAAAAATTTTTAGCCCCAAGTTTTTTTAGTTGCAAGTTGGATTTGTTTTAATTTTAGATCATACTGGAGTGTAAACTTTAGCACAGTATTCAGTTAGGACGTTTAATCTACAATGATTCTTTGGTACTATTCCTGGTTATTTTACGTTCTATTTCATTCATTATATTTCATAACTTTTTCCTACGTTGGCAAATGTTGTCTTTAATATCATCTACATTACCGAAAATGGGATAAAGATAACCTTGTCTTCTGCAAACCAGAAGATTAAGTTTTAAAGTAGTTTATCTATTAAACCATTGCCTACCAACGTGTTGAATAATTATAAAATAGTAATAACACTAATTATTTAAGCTGTAGGTAGGTCTTTTTTGTTCAATTTAAAAAAAATATTTTTTCATTATAAACAAAAACCAATTTTCCTGAAGAATCTACACAAAGGAGTAGCGAAATATCTTAGAAAAATAAATATTACATATATTAAAAAGACCTACAGCTTAAATAATTAGTGTTATTAATATAAAAAGAGGTCAAAAAAACTAGAAGAATTAATTATAAAATAGGTTAGAATTATATATTTAAATCGAATGAAACAAATGTTTGTTTGTTGCTGAGGCTACTTAGTTCCTTCTGTGAACATACAATAAACGCAAATGATAATTACAAAAAGAAAATATTAATGTTTTAATTCATTCATAATTTTGTTGCTTTTTTAAAGAGTGTTTTGATGAATAGTTGAATTTTATTGAAATAAAATATTAACAATGTGAAATCTCACAAGAAAAAACTTAATTATTTTATAATATACCTATATGTATGTAAGTTCGGAAATTTTCTTATATGCACTATTTAACTTTTACTAATTTTTTTTTAGTTATTAGTGGTTTATTCAATTTCCCTTTGATTTTCGATAGGGGTTTAGCTACTTCTTTGGCAGCAGTGACTTGTAAAGCAGCGGTTTTAGTTTTTACTGGGGGCTTCTTTAAAGGCTTTTTATTTAACTTCTCTATGCCACCGGTATGAGGTTTGCGCTTCACGACTTCACTAAAACGATCTGGGTTTAATATTTTTCCAGATTTTTTTTTCGACTTTGCTATTTTGATTTCATCCTGCTCTTTATCTTCGTCGCTTGAACTTTTAGTGAAACCGTACGTTTCTTCATCTGAAGATTGCTCAGTGTTTTCATTACTACTTGTGGCATTAAAATCTTCATCATCAGATTCTTCTTCTATAGTTCTACCCAATAAATCTGCTAGAGAAACTTTGTTTTTAGATTTCTTTGCTTTTTGTATATCAGAGCAAGCAACATTCTCGTTCAGAGTTTTTCTTTTGATTTGCTTTGAAACAGAAGTAGTGTTTTGTTTTTTCTCTACATTTGCTTCAGACTTTTCCCGCAGTTCCTTCTCCTTCTCTGCTAACTTATTAGGAGGGATAATTATTTTATTGGTGTCAATTCCTAAATGAGCATATTTTTCTCCAATCTTTTTAATTTTATTCAATTGTTTTTTTGTTCTTTTCTCATAGTTGGCTTCGGACCAATCATTCTGCTTCTCCATTTTTTTGTGAATAGCTGCAGTTTTTTTAGAGACCCAGATCAACTTGCCCGACTTATTTCGAATTTTTTTCACTGAAGATCGAAAGTAGTTAAATTGCTGATTTTCCGGTGATATATATGATGCCTTCACTAGTTTTTTAAACATTAGATAATTATTCATTGTTTGAGCAGCAACTTCAGCTACTTCGGGATAATCAAACTCTACAAATGCATAACCTTTAGTATTGCCAGTACGCCTGGAGCGAGCCAAACGAACTCGAGTTACAACACCAAATTGTTCAAAATATTTTTTTAACTGGTCTTCGAAAAAGCCGTGTGGTAAATGCTTAATGAAAACAACACCTTTTGATTTTTTCTGTGGGTTCCACTTATTTTTACTGATTTTCTTTTGTAACTGTAAGATATAAACAAATTCATATCATGGTTTATAAAAAATATACATACATATGTAATCATATTATAGTACCTGCCCAGATACAACCGCCTTAACAGTATTTTGATCATTTTTCCCTTGTTTGTCAGTAGACTTAAGTTCTTTTTTATGCTTTTGTTTATCGACAGGAGCCATCTTGCTATTTTTATTTGATATAAATTTAAGAATTTTTATTTTCTATACACGTGCACTAAACAAAATATCATAGGCTAATTCCGTTATACAACTGTTATAATACATAATTTCACAATTACAAAGTTTTTTATATATCAAACTACAGTTTATTGTACGGATAGTTTACATTACCAAATATTTTATTTTCCAAGAATACAAAAACCAATGCGAATTAATAGCAGGTGGATGCATTAGTTAAATTATCATTAGCTGATTTCTGTTCAGGTGTCAAAATTGGGTATAACTCAAAGCACATTGATACGTAAACTGTTTTGACAACATAAATAAAATTGTTGTATTTGTAAACAAAAAATGCTGTTGTTGTAGGGACGAGATCACATGGAATGAATTCGCCTTGTAAAAAAACCCAAGGAGTATCAAACTAGGCGGGGTTGGTTTCAAACGTCAAAAACTTGTTTATGTTACTTATTTGCATGTGCCGATAAATTAAAAATTCCATGTGAACAAACTCTGTATTTAAATTCAAATGAGTTTGAAAAATTAAAAATTCTTACACACACTTTGTGTTGATAAAATTTCATGAGAATCGGTCGAGCCGTTTCGGAGGAGTTTAATTACAAACACCGCGACACGAGATGTAACGTTTTAAAAAATGGATGAAAAATTTTTATAATCGAATTAATTGATGGGACGACGGTAACGTCTATATGTTTACAATTAAAAAAACGCAAACAATTAATATTGATGAGAAATATTGACGTAGTCTACAATATTTTTACTAATTTGGCGATTACAGGTTCAAAATGATGGAGTAAAATTTTTCATTTCCTGTACAAAGTTACACGAACTTTTTCTTTGGGTAACTTAGGCGTTACACGTTCAAATTTTGCCTTTCAAATTTAAAAAATTCTCAAAATTTTTTTAGTAAAAAACTCACACTTTAAAAATATGATAAAGTTTGCTTGCCAATTTTCTGGGCAACTTTTGCTTCAAATTATGTAGTAGTAGTAAATTACCAATTTGCCATGTGGCAGATGGCAGAAGCAAGTACGCAAATTGCCAGGGTATCCCACACGATATATATATAAACGACCTATGCCTTCACATAGGAAATTTAAATTATATATAAAAATCTTGAGTATGATGATCTCCACCAGTAACAGCAATGTGATTAATAACGCAAAGCCACAACAACCGAAATCGCAGGCCAAACAATAAAAACAGGCCTGACCGCACTTAAATAATAATTACGATGACGCGTGAGTTGTTCTTCAACCCAGAGCTGCTTTACGACTGTTTTTCAAATTATAGGCAAGAAACAGCTGATACCTATTAAAAACAAAATTTTTACGTGTGGTATGAACTTTAGGCTTGTCCATCTGTTATTACTCTCACGAGCCCTTTTCAATGTAGAAATTGAAAGAAAGGCAGAAGGAAATGGAAAGAACTTTTAACAGATTTATAATTTTTGATGAAGAAAACACAACCCTGCAAAAAATAATCACGAGAGGCGCTCTGACCTGACTGGATCAGAAGCGTATCCATTGGATATAATATCATGTTGCTTATGTATATCTGTATGAGGGTTTTTGTTCGACATCAAATATCATTTCTTGTTTCAGTCCTTATAAACAATACAAAAGATTACTTAAAAACAGTAATATTAGTTTGTTTTTGCTCGCCGATGAACGAGGAGAGACAAATGACTGCCATTGACTTCAAAAGTAGTTTTGCTTACGTTTCACATTTTCCAATTTCATTGTCCTTTGTGGTGTAAACATTGATTATAAGAAATTACTCTGAGTAATAGTAAGGTATTCATACATTAGTAACGAATTGTCACCTTAAATTTTATATCACTAGCAAAGAAAAATTCAAATAATTAAGTTTTCAATAAAAGACGAAATATAGTAAGAATTCACATAATATAATTCTTTAATTTTAACACACAGAGCTTCTTGTGAAATATTTTGGATGGAAGCGAAAATAAATGTTTTTAATCTATATGAAAACAAACGCCCATCAAAAAATATATATACGTAAAATTCCTGCAAACCATTGAAATTTTATTAAAAACACGATTAAAATATATAGACATAGATCTGCCATAACGCAATGATGGTGGAATCTGACGGTACTACCGATGCCACACGCAGACTTAATGTGAAAAAGCAAACTCTGGACGATGCTTATGCGGTTCCAGCAAATTTTTTGGAAATAGATGTTGTGAACCCTCTAACTACTATGGTGGCTGGTAAAAAAAGATACACTGATTATGAAGTTAAAATGCGGGTATGTAATTTTTATTGCCTTTTTGTTATAAAAAATTTTAATATACTCAGTAAGTCCCCGTCCATATTGTGAAGCATATGCTGCAAAAGTTTTTTGAATTCTCTTTTGAAAGTACAGCAGTGTCCAAACATGAATCTTTTGCTTCATGTTTAGTATTTTTTATTCCTCCCTTCTATCTTCTTTTTTTAATTTTTTTTGACATTTCTCAATACCGAATGTAAATATAAAATAACTACCCTGTGATAGAAGGTGTGAATATTTTTTTTTGGATACACATTTGAAGCACAAGATATAATTTGAAGCAAAATGGACGCTAAGAAGAAAAATTATATAATAATTTTTATATAATTTTATATTTTTTTTTAAATTTTTGATTATATTTCACAAAAAATTAACAATAAAACTGGGTAGCTATTATTATGATAGAAGTTAACAGTATACCAAACGAAAAGAAATAAAATGAAACGTCAAATACACCTCATCTCAAAAGATGCAAATAAGAAATTCAACAAAAACTGCATGTACATGAAACAGCGTACATACTTCCACTCCTCTTCCCCTTCTCATCCACAAACTCAAAAGTTTTGCAGCATATGCTTCACAGTATGGACGGGGACTAATGAAAATACCATCTAATATTACTTAGTGCTTTGCAACATAACATAATTTGGAAATTAAAAAAAGTTGGAATAGGCAGAATGTTGAAAATATTCGATAACTTTGTACATAACGTATCATATACAAATACAAGTATGCTTGCATATTCCCTGTCCATATTGTGAAACATTTGCTGCAAAACTTTTTTGAATTTTCTTTTGAAGCTTCAGCAGTGTCCATACATGAAACTTTTGCTTCATGTTTAGTCCCTGTCCATATTGTGAAACATTTGCTGCATTTGGGGGTGCTGATGGCGAGTAGTCAGCGTGTTGGCTCTGCAACCAGAAAGACCCAGGTTCGATTCCCAGCCGGGTCAAATCAGAAAAAAAAAATTTCTGAGTTTTCTGTGCTACAGCACCCTCCTTCGTCGGTATTTGAGCAATAAAACGTCGGCGAAGTAAAATAATAAATAAAATGGCTACATTAGCTTAAAAATAATGCGTCAAAAAACATCAGAGACGCCGCAACTTTGCTTTATAATTTACACGCAACTGCAGAGTTGTGCAAGAATTAAGCTCTATCTTTCTACAACTTTCACCACCTGTCTATTTCTTCCCTATCCTTCTCTCTAGTTCCAGTGCAATGCATTGCATATGTAGGGGATAGCCCCTGAGCAATGGTCCAAGATAAAAAAAAAAAAAAAAAAAAAAAAAAAAACTTTTTTGAATTCTCTTTTGAAGCTTCAGCAGTGTCCATACATGAAACTTTTGCTTCATGTTTAGTATTTTTTATTCCTCCCTTCTATCTTATTTCTTTAATTTTTTTTGACATTTCTCAATACCGAATGTAAATATAAAATAACTACCCTGTGATAGAAGGTGTGAATATTTTTTTTTGGATACACATTTGAAGCACAAGATATAATTTGAAGCAAAATGGACGCTAAGAAGAAAAATTATATAATAATTTTTATATAATTTTATATTTTTTTTTAAATTTTTGATTATATTTCACAAAAAATTAACAATAAAACTGGGTAGCTATTATTATGATAGAAGTTAACAGTATACCAAACGAAAATAAATAAAATGAAACGTCAAATACACCTCATCTCAAAAGATGCAAATAAGAAATTCGACAAAAGCTGCATGTACATGAAACAGCGTACATACTTCCACTCCTCTTCCCCTTCTCGTCTACAAACTCAAAAGTTTTGCAGCAAATGTTTCACAATATGGACGGGGACATACAATACTGCAAATTAATCAACAGAACTTTACGTATGTATATGTATGTACATTCATAAATGATATGATTTTCATTTAATGGCTATTAGGGCGTATTTATAAAATTAAATAAAGAAAAATGCATATGTTTAAATACATAACTCAATCATTGTAACTTGTTAGTAAACTTGTAAGGGAAGTTAATTTTTGTTTGCAGAGTCATTGTAATTTACTCTATTCTCATAATGATTGTGCCATAATTTAACGTCTTGTCTTTTTAGACTATTAAGTACATAATATGAATACAATAAATTTTTGATGGATTGAGAACTGTGCTTTGAGCAGGTGAATTCATTGTCCGAAAATTTGCCAGTTTCGCACATGTTTTGTAGTGTGCTAAGGTTCATGAGGTAATATACTCTTCAGCAAAATCCATTTGACCCATGCTACCGCAAGATTTTTATGAAGTATTTGAAGTACACTTCTTTATTCATAATAACGTGTACCAAAACTAATGGACCATCACCAAATTTTATACATACTAATTGTTCTACTTTTCTATTCCTATCGAATCACAGTGTAACACCGCTGATATTTCCACGTGACTTTTTGGGTTTTAGACCAGAAATAATTAACGACATGTGCATTGAACCGATTTATTTTGCTTGCATTTGACCACAGAACATCTTTCCAATTGACAACAACTAATATTTTTCTTTTAAAATTTTTGGTCTTTTTGCTTCTTGGATGCTAAACAACGCACGTCTTTGATCTCATATCCCACAGTTCATACTAGCTTTGGCTCTTCCCGTTATTAAGGGTCGTGCACCACTTTTCGAAGACCGTTTTTCCTATGTCGATAGGATATATTTTTATTCTTCGTAATTTTGATCACATAAGATTCCAAAATCCGTTCCTTTTCGATTGTGTCGTGTTGATTTGTCCATTTCGAGCCTTTGGTGCAATACCGCAGTAACTCAAAATTTTAATTTTTTGAGCTTGGTATGCAGAAATGATATTTGGGGAAATATATATCTGAAGGAAAAAAGATTATGGTTCTATATCTAACTGTTCAGATTCTACAGCTACAAATGTCTTTATTGCCTCCAGCTATTGCCAACAATATTTATTTGCAAACTTGTAAAAAAATAACTTTAGGAAACGAAAATACTATCAAAAAAATGGCTCAAAACTTCAAATGCATTTTTCTCAGTTCGCTATTTTTTGGATTACGACGGTATTGCACCAAAGGCTCGATTTGAATATGGCTGTTTATGTATTGAATATATCAAATATGTTTTTTAATTCAGAAAGCATTTTGCTCAAAATTTTTTTTTTTTTTTTGCTTCAACAAAAAAATGAAACATTCCACACCGCTGAGGAAAAATAAAGCTTTTATTTAGATAAAGAAGATCAGTCACAAATTGAGTAAAAAAATTATAATAAAATAGGAAAATTATGATTGCAAGAGCCAGCAGTATAGTTTCGTTCAAGTTATTGCAAGCATCCTTATAATAGATGTTTTTGTTGTTAATTTTTTTAAAAATTTAAGATTTTCTCATAAATAATAAAATCTGAAATACGTTTTAGTTTTGGCCCATAGTGTAACTAAAAATAACTTTGTTTTAAAAATTATATATTAAGCTTTATTTTTATTTATTTAATTATGTAATATGTGTAGCCTTTTGGCCAATAAAAATATATATATTACAACATTATCTTCACTATTTCAGACAAACCTTCCTGTATTTAAAGTAAAAGATTCTAGTGTTCGTCGTCGCTACAGTGATTTTGAATGGCTTAGAAATGAGTTGGAACGTGATAGCAAAGTATGATTGTAACTAAATATTATCATGCATTGATGTATTTTACTTTCGATGCAATTTTTAGATTGTTGTACCTCCATTACCTGGCAAAGCCTGGAAAAGACAAATGCCATTCCGGAATGATGAAGGAATTTTTGACGAGAACTTTATTGAAGAGCGTCGCAAAGGATTAGAGGCATTTATCAACAAAATAGCTGGTCATCCGTTAGCGCAGAATGAAAGGTGTCTTCATATGTTTTTACAAGAGAGTGTTATAGATAAAAATTATGTTCCCGGAAAAATACGTAATACTTAGAGATTTGATCAGACATTTAATGAGTGCATACATACAGACACGGTGGAAAAAGTTAAATATTTGTAAATTTTTAAAATAGTATCACTGAATGAATTTTATAAGTGAGCAATGATTGAATATTTTCTTAATTTAAAATGTTCAACATGTAATACATTTTATATATTTTCGAATTCTCATGTTAAATAAACTAATTGTATTTGTCTTAATATTAAATATACATTTAAAACTATGGTTTTCACATAATAAAATATACATACATATATGGATCTTTCTTTATCATCCAGGTTTCAGTGGCAGCACGACGTCAGTTACGATTGTTTATCGGTAGTTAGTGCTATATTGAAACTTTTTTAAGCACTTTGCCAATAAATATATTTTCGTCCATGTCTCATGATTCACACACCGATCAAGTTTGACTCGTCAAGTCTGGAGTATTTGGAAGAGAGGGGAAGAGAGAATGGAAAGGGGTACAGACTTGACGGTACCCTCAAGTTTGTTACTCTTTTTTTTCTTAGTCGTAGCATTGTAAAACAAGCGAAACTTGACACAATAATGTTTTCGTGTATGAACGCAAATGCATGTTCAAACGAAAATTTAACAAAAACTGATCGGGTAAACTTGATAAGTGTGAATCAGCTCTGAGTAGATAGGATTTTCTTTTGCTTGATAGAATAATTATGAGTGCCAGTCGCTCACGACCTCATCATGATTTCAAAAAAATATAAATAAACCAAAGAAAAAATTTCGATTTTACTCAAAAAATTTGTGATTTAATTTTCAAACTCATTTGGTGCTCCAGAAGGCTAGGTATATTGAACTCGGTAACCTTTTTATTAGTCTTTTGGAATCGAAATTTGATACAGGGCAAATATTCATCAATACCCTTGTTATTCAAAATACAAATCAGATGGTATCAAGGTTTATTAATATTAATTTGACTTGGGTGGTATCCTTAGTAAACCTGACATGGTTTTTACTTTTTCGAGTTCTATTGGACGGACCAATTGATTTCAACCTGTTATGAATATGGATGGCTGGGTCAAGTTATTGTCGGAATGTGCAAGGCGAATTGATGAATGCATTTTTCAAAAAAAAATTCCATAATACGGTAACACTCTTATTCCATCTGGTACTCAATTCGCCCTGTACATATGATTGTACAGAAATTGTTTCTTTCGTGGATAATTATTAAATGGTTTAAGTTTTGTGTATAATCATGCTTTTTGTTTTATTAGATTTATTTGTGTGCTACATCAGTTTTTTGATGAAATAAGAAGAATATACGTGTAATAAATATATATACATACATATATATGTATTATCAAAGTTGTGCAACAGAACAAATTTTTTAGTCTAAACAACATAGAAAAAATACCGCTAACATTTGGTCAAAAATGATAAAATTTTGAAGAAATCATGTATATATGCATTTTTAAATTTGTGAAAGCAAAAACAGTGCGTGAAAAAATATTAACATCCTTTGCAGATGGATATATTATTGTACGTATGTACATACTCGTATTTATGTACATAAATATTTATGAAAATGTAAATGAGTAAATAGTTCGGTATTTGTGAATAAGTACAATATGTTTAAGAACACTAAATTGTAAGTGTAATGTAAGAATACTCGTTATAAATCCCATCTAATGAACTGGTACATAAATATTAAAACTATGACAGAAGTTGGCTGTAAACACTTTCAATCATTTGTGAAAGAACATAATTTAGATACTTATAGAATAATTGATGCTTACTTTTCGGCATGCATAAATAGAGACGCCAGGGAAAAAAAGGTAAGAAGATTCAATTAAAGATAAATGATACTAAGTTCTGCACATCATTCATTGTGTTCGCAACTGTTTTTCTACACATTTCTGTTCACGCAATAAAATTACTTCTTTAATTCATAATTTCTATTTAAGTTATCCTGCAACTATTGTTTATAAAAATCAAATATTATTTTTTCTCATCCCACCGCAGTCTCATTTTCATATCTATCCAATTTCCGTCACCTTTACGTTACTCTTGTGTGAAATAAAAGATTATAGTCGGATAGATTATTCAAGTACTAATCAAAAATTCTTGATATTTACAACCAACGATATTGACTCTCGCCTATATTTTGAATTAGATGACTCAGTGCTCATCCGTCGAATGCGGTGCTATTCGTATAATGGTGCATGTTTTTTTTTTTTTTTATTTTTTTCTTTTGGCGTGTGAGGTAGGGTTGAAAATGCCTTCGCACTTACAGAGACCGTCGTCTTCTGCGTCGAGTGGTGTTGCCACTAAAAAATTCCCTTCTCCTCCTCTGGGTAGATTCCTCCCCGGGACCGCTTTCCGCATTACTTCGGGAAGGCCCAGAGCCACGTCCCAATCACGACCACTCTCACTCACCCACGTCGGGGCCGCCAAGTCCGCAGCCGGCGCCATGGCCCCGGCCCGTATCGCCTGGTCCCCGTCAGAGGGGGCCCCGCTATGCAGCAGCGCATCAAGGTCCCTCTTCTTCCTCCGCAGAACGTATCCCACGTACTGTGCCACAGCGTCCCAATTGTCCTCACAATCGAGCATCCTCCCTATCACGGTGGCAGGAGCGAACCCGCCAACCCGCTGCGCCATTGCACTTCTCTCAGTATGCCACCTGGTGCAGTCGAAGAAAGTGTGTTCTGCATCATCATCCGTAATACCACAGTAAATGCAGTCGGGACCATCTGCCCTGCGCATCCGGTACAGGTACTTTCGGAAGTATCCGTGGCCCAAGAGGAATTGTGTCAGGAAGTAGTTAACTTCCCCAAATTTCCTCCGAATCCATACTTCCACGCAGGGAATGAGCCTCGCCGTCCACCTGCCGACCGTGACCGCGGTCCACCTGTCCTGCCATCGCCGGACAGTTTGGGGTCTCAGACCAATAGCACCAACACCAGGGCCCTCCACCTCGAGTTCCAAGCCTCCCACCGCTCGCGCGCCAAGTGGTTTATGGGTATTTCCCCACATATCACCAGGACCGCAGCGCCCGAGACCGTGCGGTAAGCCGAAGCAACCCTAAGGACCGCCGTCCGCTGTACCGCCTCGAGCACCCTGCGTTTGGTTCTCTCACCCAGTACATTTCCCCAAATCTCGCTCCCATGCAGTCAGATCGACTTCGTGACCGCCATAATCAGCCTCCTCTTGCTCTGTGTCGGTCTTCCGACATTCGCCATGAGTCTGCTCAACATGCCAGTCATCTTCGCCGCCCTAGTCGCCACATGCCGTATTTGGGTCCAGTAAGTCAGCCTACAGTCGAGTCTGACGCCCAAATACCTTATGGCACTCTGGGTAACCAGAGACACGTCCCCTATCCGCATGCCGAGTGGGATGTGTGCCCGCGTCATCAACATCACCTCGGTCTTCTCCCCGGCCAATTCCAAGCCGTGGTCCTCAAGCCACATCCGGGTCCTAATCATGACCCGGTTCAGCTTCCCCCTGGCGTCATCCACATACCGCGCCAAGATCACCGCCGCTATATTATCCGCGTATCCCACGAGCTGAGCATCCTCGGGCATTTCCACCCCAAAAGATCCCATCGTAGGTCAGATTCCATAGGTCCGGGCCCAGCACAGAACCCTGGGCCGCGCCGGACGTGATCGTCCTGCTCATCCGCCCCGTCGGCGTATCGTACAACAGTACCCGATCGTCCAGATAACTACGGAGAATTCTATACAAGTATCCGGGAATACGGAACCTCTCCCGTAGCGCCTCTAGAACATCAGCCCATCGTAGGCTGTTGAAGGCATTCCGAACGTCGAGTGTTGCCAGGACAACTATGCGCTTCGGATAATAGCGCTTCTCGCTCTAAGCGCGCTCGGATCACTCAACCACATCAGTAATCGCCCCGAGCGTTGACCTGCCAGGTCTGAAGCCATGCTGTCCTTCTGACAGCCCCCCAGCCATCCTCACGGCCTCCGCCAGCCTTTTTTGCAGTAGCTTCTTCTGCAGCTTGCCGGCACCATCCAACATGCAAAGTAGCCGATAAGCCGATGGCTGGGTCGGATCGCCCCTGCCCTTGCTAACAAGCACGAGCCGCTGTGTCTTCCAGCGTCTTGGGAAGACGCCCTGGACTAAACAAGCATCATATACCGGAAGCAATGCTTCCGGCCTGTTCTCAGCCAGGATCTTCAGCACCTCCAACGTACCCCATCTGGGCCAGGGGCTTTCCCCGTCCTAAGAGCCCCGGCGGCGATCCTCAGCTCCTCCCCAGTAAAGGGTGGTGGCACCTCATCATCGTGGGACTCACGTTCGCCGCCCAGCGGAGGGTGTGTGGGGAACAGACCCCCCACAATCGCATCGATCCGCGCGCCGTCCAATTGCATCCCAGCGCGGCTCGGGCCCAATTTTCCCGCCACGACCCTATAGCCGAGTCCCCATGGTGCATGGTTGAATTCTAGAGAAATAGTTTTACCTTGAATCACTAGAGATCTTGCTTAAGATGCTTACTTCAGAGATCGAACGGAGTCAAAATACAGATTTCGTAATGGAGCTAAATCTGAAATCAGAAGATAATGTCGTAAATATGGAGGGAGGCTTTTTGCTGAACCAAACAATAACAAGCTGTGCCGTAACGTCCGTAACATTGAAGTTGTTGGACCTCTTACCTTTAACCTATATTTTAAGTTGAATAATAAACTATCCGTCTACCAAATTTCATAAAAATCTGTTCAGCAGTTTAAGCAGAATAATGGAACAAACATCCAAACACCCACATTTATAATATTAATAAGATTTTTTTGTCTTGGAAAGGCACTCTGTAGATGATTGTGCTGGAAATGTGAAATTATTAATTATGGGAAGGAGGATAGAGGGGGTAGTGCTTATACACATTTTATTTGAATTTTCCCAAGAGTTTTTAGGAATTTTTTAACAATACAATTTTTGCACGAAACATTTGATTATTTATATAGTGGTAATTGTAGTGCGTACAACAAAACATTTATTAATCTACTAACCGGTTTTTAAATAGAACCACATAGTAAGCACGACCTTTTGAATGAAAAAAGAATCATCAAACACGGTCCACAAAGTAAAAAGTTCTGAGATAACATAAAAAATGCAGTCGAATTGAGAACGTAAATTTTTTAAGTCGGTTAAAAATAAGAATTATTGTCGATCTTGATGTAAATTTGAACTTTTTTAGTTGTCTGCAATTATGTATAACATACATATATATGAAAATGAAATAAATGGTGCGCTATACATACATGTAAACAAGTTTTGACCACCCCAACATACCAAAAGACTTGAGAAAAATATTATAAGAAGCTTACAAACACAACCCTTAAGCTTGAAAAAGAATTAAGATAATATTGAAAAAGGCTATCGTAACAATTGTAGAAAAATCACTACGGAACCCTCGTGAAAATATTGTTTCTGCAATATTATTTTAAGCTTATCCTTGTAATTGTAGAATAAGCTTGCGAAAATAATGTTTTATTAATTGTTGTTTAGAAAATCTTATTAGTCTCAATATTTTCATAAGCTTTTTTATATAATTGTAGAATAAGCTTCACATATAATACCTGCATATATTATTTAATAAAATCTCAACTATTTCCTTGAGTTTCTTTTACTTTATTTTTGATTTAATAATTACACATTTACGAGTATGTATTTTTATTATTTTTGTAATTAGTCCACTTACTTTGAAATTTAAAACCAATTGTATACGTAAAAAACGTTTAGTAAATTTACTCAACAAGCATAACGGTACTTGACGCCAGTTTTTTGTGTCGCTTAGTCCCCGTCCATATTGTGAAACATTTGCTGCAAAACTTTTGATTTTGTAGACGAGAAGGGGAAGAGGAGTGGAAGTATGTACGCTGTTTCATGTACATGCAGTTTTTGTTGAATTTCTTATTTGCATCTTTTGAGATGAGGTGTATTTGACGTTTCATTTTATTTCTTTTCGTTTGGTATACTGTTAACTTCTATCATAATAATAGCTACCCTGTTTTATTGTTAATTTTTTGTGAAATATAATCAAAAATTTAAAAAAAAAATATAAAATTATATAAAAATTATTATATAATTTTTCTTCTTAGCGTCCATTTTGCTTCAAATTATACCTTGTGCTTCAAATGTGTATCCAAAAAAAAATATTCACACCTATCACAGGGTAGTTTTTTATATTTACATTCGGTATTGAGAAATGTCAAAAAAAAATTAAAGAAAGAAGATAGAAGGGAGGAATAAAAAATACTAAACATGAAGCAAATGTTTCATGTATGGACACTGCTGAAGCTTCAAAAGAGAATTCAAAAAAGTTTTGCAGCAAATGTTTCACAATATGGACGGGGACTTAAGCATTATAAGCGTAGAACAAAGACAGCAAGACTTTAGAATGTATTGAGAAAAATAAGCCTTTTTCAATCGTCATATTCAATATGCATACATACATACATTTCCCATACCTTAGAAACGGGTGTGTATAATAAGAGTTTCTCAAGCATTGCTAAAAAAATGCTTGTGAATTCATATTTTATACATATTATTTTAAACAAACTTAAGAAAAGCTTAAAATCTACTATTAATATAAGCTTACTGTCAAGTTGTATTGCAGTTTGATTAATGTATGGTATCTTGGGACTATTCTGAAAAGGACCGCTCGTTCTCACGTTATAAATTGACCTTAATTAAAACTAATCACTAAAAATTTTTTGTACATTTTATAGAAATTTCTATGGAAATGCTGCTGGAAACTGTACCATATGCTAAATATAATTTTGGAGTTTAACTTCCTTTTTTTTCGTGTTGCAGGCTTTAACTTGTTGTTGCTTCGAATGTGGCAGTTTGGGAATACAGATCTTTGCTTGTCTTCATTGTATTTACTTTGGCTGTCGCGGCCCTCACATCATTTCTCATCTACGCGCAAAGAAGCATTCATTAGCTTTGGAACTTTCTCACGGTACATTATTTTGCAGTTCATGTAGGGATTTCATATATGATGCGCGATGTCGAGATATAGCTGCAGTGAACAGAAAATTGGAGACGAAAGATTTACAGAAGAGCCTTAGTTGGACGCCATGGATACCAACACCAAAAGAAACAAATCTTATGTTAGCGAATCCAAAACGAAGACATGTTAGGGCTAATGAAACTGTCGGGTTAAGAGGTCTTATTAACTTGGGATCCACCTGTTTTATGAATTGCATCGTACAGGTATTTTAATAATAATTTGTTTAGCGGAACAATTTTAAAATATTTAATAAAAATATATACATACATACATATATTTGAGTGGAGCATTCGATTTTTTTGCGAATTTCAATTTCGAATACACTAAAATATTGTATTTTATTCTCAGATATATGGATAGAAATAATGAAAAAAATATTGGGGCCTACTTTTAGCCCTCTACTGCGGCATCAAGATTTTACGAGTGAGGTCAAATCGATCAATTTGCTGTAAAATCATGTCAAAATCACGTTTTTTATACTTGTTTCAAGTCATTACCTTGAAAATATCAACTATTTTTTATACAGGGTGGCCCAAAAGGTTCGAAAGTGTATGAATTCCTTATAATTTTTTTATTATATTTATTTCCAGTATTTTGTAAAGAAGATTTGGAGAATTTACAATACACAATTGAACAACGTGTCAAAATCGTTGTACTTTATTTCAGAAAAAAATCATTTCCAATTGAAAGGGTTTGTCAATAGACAAAAAGGGCTACAGATAATCCAAGAGTAGTTCAACAGCTAAAATTACACCCACTTAAGTGTACCGTATGGTGCGGTATTTCGTCCGAAAGGATAATTTTCTCTTATTTTTTTTTAAATGAACACGATGTCGCCGTTACCGTCACTGGTGTTAGATATCGAACAATGTTGGAAAATTTTTTAAGGCCAGCTGTCAAAAACAACCAGCAAGTACAGTTCCAACAGGATAGAGCCGCAGCGCGCACTGCGAAGGAAACAATAACTCTTTGAACTCAAACCACTTCGGTAACTTTGGGCCACCTTGTATATAAAATCCCACAAATTTAAGATGAATTTTTTAATCGTTTTATCTTAAATAAAAAAACGTTTTGTAAGCTAATTTGAGGCCGCTAAACACGAATATGTAATTAATTTTTCGAAATTCTTTCATTTTAATTCAAAGAAAAACAAACTAAATTAAATACTATTAGTTGCTTCTTTTGAAATTTTTTACTTATAGGCTTTGATACACACTCCCTTGCTTAGTGATTACTTTTTGTCAGATCGCCACGAGTGTAATGCCAAATCTTCTCTTAAATGCTTAGTTTGCGAAGTTGCGAGACTTTTCCAGGTAAAATGATATTAATATTTTTGTTCATTATCATTTTAAAGTTTTTGTTGTATGAACAATCTATTTAATTAAGCTTAATTAAATAGGTTGTTCAAATAATAAAAAAGGTTAAAAAAACAAGTATTAAGAAAAGTTTTTGTTGTATGTTTTTATGGGTTATCAGTAGTAGGTGTGTTTTTTTACTCTAAATTGGGCACCCGCGGGATACTAATCTTACCAGAAAGTGTTTTCTTACACAAAAAATGGGTATATGAGAGACGTTTTGAGAGAGTAATATTCTTGTTCTTTTGCAAGAAACAGCCCGTACTTTTCCTCCGGGCTAGTTTGCGGAAGAAGAACAAGCAATCAGCTGGTTTATAAGTAAACAATAATGAAGTAAAATCAAAAGTTTCTCAACAATGCAATGAACAAATAATAGTTCATTTTATTTCACGATTTAGTTAAAAATTATTTGGCTTTTCTTTAATTAATATGTATAAGCCAAATTATTGCGTTTTTATGTATGTATGCATGTGTGTAGATTTGTATTTGTAAAGACTTGCGTGTAGATTTGCATTATACGTGCATTGTCATATACATTATGTCTGTTCCAGGTGTATAACAAAAGTGTCCGAACTCTCACAAATTTATGTATATGTATATAACAATAACAAACAGAGCCCTTAGGGTCATATAATATATAGTTGGTGAACTACAAGTGGAACATAAGAATAATTAAACATGTAGGCAACATATACGCTAGAAACAATGTTCATGAAAAAAATAATAGTTATAATATTATTAGATAAGGCTACTATATAAATTGGAAGTTATATTGCGCATAAATTTGACTACATATCAGAATTTAAATCAGTTCAATTGCGAGAAATGTTCAACAAGCTTATCTTTGAATGAATGGAATTATCTAAATTTACCCAAAATTGTTTCAGATAACAATTTTTGTGCAATTTTGAGAGTAAATTATAGAGTAAAATTTTTCATTTCCTCTACAAAGTTGCACGAAGTTTTTCTTTGGGTAAGTTCGGGCTAGAATTATATTATCGGCTGGTTTTTAATTACATATAAAACTAAGAAATTAATCAGAAAATTTGCAAAGAAACGACAAAAGTTTTTAGTTAAAAATTTATGAAAAAGCAAAATGGAAAATTTTTCAAATAAACTTTAAGTTGTAAGTACATACATATATTTGTGCATATTTATCACTTATTTAATAAAAAATGGCTTTTACTTTTTTCACTTTATTTTCAATCACTTTTTACAGCTGTTGCCAAAAAATCACTAAAATTAAATTTATTTGAGAAAGTAAGCAGGACTACTACTTCAAGATGTTCAGTTGTGGTTGGCTGCATTCCAGCAATTTCGGCCAACTTGGTGTTCTGTTCTGTTCTGTTTGGAACGGTGTTCAGTGTTTGGCACATTCAGAGAGTAATTTTCTTTTTATTCCTAAAAGTTCAGGCACTTTTGTTATGCACCAGGAACAGATGTATTTTGTGGCAAATTTTATGGTTTTCTTACTTTTTTTCTCTTATTGAGATAAATTATAGTTTATTCTCATTTTACCGAACTTTACCAGAAAAGTAAAAAACACACCTAGTACTAAGTCGTTCAACGAAAATAAAATATCTTTCGAAAAAATATATGTACATATTTGCGACAAAATATCATCAATTTGTTAGTGCACATTTTTGCATATCTTAAAATAAATGAATATTTTTCCATATTTCATTATAATGGTATATTTTTAATACATTTTTAGTTTTTGTATATTATTTAAAAAAATTTATTAATATCTTGTGAACAGAAAGTGTTTTTAAAAGCTTCTTTACATGTGGTAGCGTTTAAAGACTAAATGGGCCTGTAATAACGAAATGGGGCACTTGGTTGAACGCAGTCGAATACTATGCTGAATACTTTAGCCAATATAAAAACGTTATCGAAGATTTAAATGATGGAGATAATATGTCTATTAACAAACAAAGAAATTTTAAACTTAAGCAGTGAATTAGTTTTTGGGTATACAAATTATGGTTTTCTTGTCGACACCATCGCTCCGTTAGAAGGTTTTTTACACCTCAACTTAAATTAACTGAAGATGTGATAAAAGAAATCGTGTTCTGAAATGCACAATTATTGAAGAAATTACAAATAATTCAACAAATGCAAGCTACATACAGCGAAAATCTAGAAACTGAATATTTCACAAATGAACTAGCAATATTTAAATATGAAGCAATAACTGCTGCTGACGTGGAACGTTCATTTTCATTGCATAAACGTTTAATCTGGCCAAATTGTCAACGTTTTACCTTTGACAATTCAAAAAACTTAGAAGTTTCGACTTACTGCTTGTTCATAGAAGACGACTGAAAATACTCGTTCGACTACTTATATTGAAAAACAATAAAAAAAACTCAAAATGTTTTTGTTTTCCATATAAATGGCCGAACGAGTATTTTCACTCGGCTTCTATGAACAGGCAGTTAATATAATTTTCTATATTATAAATTTGGAATACTTTTTATACAATACAGTTTTGTTCTTCTATTTTTAGTATTCGAAAAGGTGAACAATCGCGTACGTGAACACCGCCGATTTTAATTACTTCACGTTATTGCGAGTGCTCTGTAATTTGAATACTTGTTATTGTTTATTTTTGAAACTGCTGGTTGCTAGTTTACTTGCTCAAACTAGCCCGAAAAAAGTACGGGCTATTTCGAGTAAGAAAAAGAACATTACTCTCTTCAAAAAGTTGTGTCATTTGCCCAATTTTTGACTACGGGAACGCTTTGTGCTAAGATTGGAATTCCGCGGGCGTCCAATTTAGAGAAAAAAAAAACAATGTTTATTAGAAACGCAAAGAAGATTTTTTAAAGTTTTTAGTGTTAGAAAAATAACAAATGCAAATGTATGGATATTCTTGTATATCTCACAAAAACACGCAACAAATTCTGTTTCATGGGTAGAATGTCTCAAATAATTGTAGTTAAAGATAATTTTTATAACTAATCCTCAACTGTTTGTTTAAAGGAATTTTATTCCGGCTCGCGAACACCGTTATCGTTACATAGATTATTGCATTTAATATGGAATCATGCAAAACATTTGGCTGGTTACGAACAACAGGACGCTCATGAATTCTTTATTGCTACACTGGATGTCCTTCACAGACATTGCTTGAAAGCAAAATCTGACTCTGAAAGCACAAACAAATCAAGCTCAGCAGCAACTCATACGAATTGCCCTACTCAGTGTAATTGTATTATAGACCAAATTTTTACTGGCATGTTACAAAGTGATGTAGTATGTCAGTCATGCAATGGTGTATCTACAACTATAGATCCTTTTTGGGATATTTCCTTAGACCTGGGCGAAACGGTCCATGGTGGTGCAACTCCAAAGTCCTTGATAGATTGTTTGGAACGTTATACCAGAGCGGAACACTTGGGATCAAGTGCAAAAATAAAATGTTCAACGTGCAAATCATATCAAGAATCTACGAAACAGTTTAGCTTACGTACATTACCAAGTGTAGCTAGCTTTCACTTAAAGCGATTCGAACATTCCTCACTAATAGATAAAAAAATTTCAACTTTCATATCTTTTCCGGTGGAGTTCGATATGACCCCATTTATGTCTGATAAAAATAATGCATATGGAGACTTTCGTTACTCCTTATACGCAGTGGTGAACCATGTTGGAACTATAGATGCGGGTCATTATACGGCTTATGTAAGACACCACAAGGATACTTGGGTTAAATGTGATGATCATATAATAACAACAGCAACTCTAAAACAGGTTCTAGATAGTGAAGGGTAATTAAACTATAATTTTTTTATTCACATTTTAATATGTATGTATATATACATACATATATGTATGTATAACTGTATAATAATATCTATTTTTAATATTTCAGCTACTTGCTGTTTTACCATAAAAATATCTTGGAATATGAATAGGTCGGTAACATATAAATACATAAGTAATTAAATTGTAAAATTATTTTATTTTTAGTACATATATACATACATATATGCTTCTGACTCTGCTCTTTTATAATTTTTAAAACAAATTCGAAAACATTTCGATGTAAAAATAAAGATACGTGTAGAATATTGAGTTTAAGCGGAAAATATTGAAAAACTAAAAATATAAAAAAAAAAAGTACAAAACCCGGGCTCGTCCGGGAATTGAACCCGGGACCTCTCGCACCCGAAGCGAGAATCATACCCCTAGACCAACGAGCCGTATAACGAATGTATTTCTAATTAGTCATTTATACATAAGAGAGAATGGTGAATTTCTATTTTGATTTCACCTTCATTTTAGTAATATTTGTACCCAGGGTTGAAATAAAAGGATTACATTATTTTTTCATAGTGTTGTATGTAAAGGGAATATATAGAAGGGCGCAGTTACACTACTTCACTGTGCACCTTGTTAAACAATTGTTGATTGTCAACAGAGGTGAAATGTTAAATAGTTTAAATTTAGCAGACGGACATTTTTTTTTAAGTATTTGTTGTCAAAAAGGTTTTTGTGGTCATATGAAAATTAATTATCTAGAAAAAGTAGTAAGGAATACTAGGGCGAAATAATTTTAAATGACTTGAAGCCATTTTTTGGGTTTTTACGATTGTTATAATAACATTATTGTTCAAGGAACATTAAATAATAAATAGTACTTCTCTTATTTTCCAAATTGTTGATATGGAATAAAAATATAAATGTATATTCGCGAAGAAACAAATTGGCCAACTAGTAATTAGTTTCGGGCAGTGAAACAAATGAAAGGATCTGGGTATGCATGTTTAAAAAGAATAAATACAAGGCGGTAGTGTAGCTGAAAATTTTAAATTTTTGTCATGTGAGAAAACGTCGGCAATAACACAACAGATTTGGTGAAAGTATAATCAAGCTAATGAAATAATCATAATTTACAAAGCGGCCACTAAATTGCCAAAAAAAATTTAGTACAGCTGTGTTATCCATAACACCTGCATAAATACGCGCCGGCTGCCATATGTGGGTTTTTGTTCTTGTGTAGAGTGGTGTATATTTCTATAAATATACTTTGGATATGTCAAACTAACGAAAAACTACTACCAGAAAGGCAATGTTTTCATTGTTGTTCTTGAATTGCCTGCACTCATATTAAAATCGATTAAGAAATTAATTCAATCAATCAGTTTTGTTCGATGTGGATTAACTTGATACATTTAATGTAATCGATAGAAAAAATCAGTATTAACTAAATTTTAAAAAATTTTTAAAGCGTGATGATAAAATTATTGAAATTATAAATGGTTAAATATATATGTACATACATAATTATATATTGATAAAAGTATGTGATATAAGGGAGTATATTTAAATTTTGTGGTATATTAATGTTTGTAGATATACATATCTGTTTAAACCTATTTATGTAGGTATTAATGCGTAGGTAAATACATATCTATTTAAGATCATATATTACATCAAACCTATAGACGTTATGCTACAAATGCATTTGCATGTGTGTATATAAATTATACAGTCTACATATGTACATATATACAAGTAATATGTCTTATGCCTCTATGTAATGAAAATGAAATCATTTCCTGTTTAAACGTTATTAAATAATTAACCAAACAAAGAAGTAACTAGAAGTAAATGCCGATATTAAGCGGGAATAGTGTTTATATTTGGAACAAAAATACTCGTTTTGAATGCTTGAAATCAACTAACATGGATGAGGTGTTCTCATTACATACCGAGAAGTTCGATTTATATGATGGTATGTTTTTTCTTATTAAAATATGAAAATGCATATGTACTTATATACTATATGTAAATATATACATACATATGTATGTACATAACGTAATATTAAGTAAAAAAAATATCAAACTGAACCTTGTGTTTGGTTATGTTGCAACAATTTAAACTAGTCGTGTAGCAAAATATTATACTTACTCTTAACAACAACGTCCTTTATCAACTAAATTCTAAAAGTGGAAGCACTAAAGTTACGTAGAAAGTTAATGGATTTTACTGTTAGTTTTTTTACGATGTAACGTTTAACTTTAGATTTTATTTGACGTATACAAACAGTTAAGTGTCAAGTACATTTTACAATAAAGTTATAAAAAGCAGGGTTAAAATTTTAGGTGAGGTCTTATTTGAATTTTTATTAAATTTTCCCTCATTTAATTATACAAATGTATGTACATTTTTATGTACTTTATCCAAAGTAAACTTTATAAAAATAATTTTGCGTAATAATGCAATCTTCCAGCAATTATTTAGAATTGCTGTAAAATCAGCTCACTAATTTACATACATTAATATCTGTTTGTAATATCGAAAAAATTAAGTACAGATTAAACGCCGAATGCAATTAATAACCAGTTTTGAAATATAATATACTATGTACATACTCGTACATAATTTATTTTATAGAAATAAACTTTTTTAAACTCCAAGTCTACGTAATTCTATTTTCTTAAGTATTAACCAATTATTTTTTTGTATGATATAAATTATAATTTAAATTTAAAACTTACTGTACAAATAGTACTTTTTTAAAAGTAGTAATTGTGATTATTTCATTTCTTTGTTCCTTAATTTTCTTTTACATTCATCATGGAATTGTGGGCGCCCAGTTCTTCTTTTAGCTGGAATCCTTTCAGTTATTATATTGCTATCTATTTAGAGATGTACGCATGACCAACTAAATATAGTAAAAGCTGCGCAGGAAAGGTATAAGCAGCCGCGACTATTATTAATAATATTACATGAAGCTAGATGGCATGTACAATTTTTTTTTGTAAATTTCGACAATAAATGAATAAACAATGAATAAAGTCTTTTATTTATTTTAAAGTTTAGTTGTGTGCTTTGATGCTTTGCGTAAATTAACCATATGATACCTGAATCAAGGCATGGCATATTAAAAGCAGGTAAAATATTTAATTCTTGGAATAAACGCACACTGAGAAATTGTAAACCACAAAACACCTTATGAACAATGTAGAGAAAGACACAGTCAAATTAATTGGTATGTCAAATACAAGAAATTAAGAGTTTTGATATATTAGAAGTGAAAAACTGATTATTTAAAAATGGCAGGAATAATTACATTAAAAGAATTTTTAAATTACATAGTATCATGGAATAATTTGCTGTATTTTTATCATACTACTTGCCAAATTGGAAGTACTAACTCTTTTTGATACAATGTGAATATAAAAATAAAATATATTAAGTGAATTTATTTTGGGAATATTCATTCATATATCTGATTCTAACTGTGCTTTTTCTCGATTGATTAATTGAATTTTAAACATATAGATCTTGGGTTTGTATTCAAAAATTAGGAAAAATCCACTGATGAGCTAAGTAAGCATTAGCGAAATAGTACTATATGGATATGCTTTCCTCCTCAATTATTGAGTTGCTTTTGTAATAAAATGCTTTATGATATTTTTCGTACTGTATGAGAATATCATAAGGTATGTAATAATAAATTTCACATATAGTTTATAAGGGAAAAAGCAGAATTAGAATCATATATATAAAAATAAAATGTTAAAAATTAAATGAATAATATAAAGTAACTCATGATTCCCACACATCAAGTTTGAATCGTCAAGTCTGGAGTATTTGGAAGAGCGCGGAAGAGAAAACGGAAAGGAGCACAGACTTGACGGTACCGTCAAATTTGTTACTTTCTCTCTGCTTTTTTGTTTCTTTCTCGCTTCTTGCTTCTTCTGCACGTTGACTACAAAACCAAAAACAGACTTGGGTTCAACCCCAGTTTCAGACTAAAATTATAAAAAAACATCTCGCATTTTTCTGATGTGCATCAGTGTGTCAGTTGTTGTCGGAAGGTTTCAGTGTCGAAGGCATAGTCACTGAACAATACCGGCTTCAGCTGATAGAAATCCACAATCACATCAGAACGCCCTCCTTCATCGGCATTGTCTAGCACCGGCGAAATAAAATAATAAAAATGGTTACTAAACCGAAGCTTCAGCGCTGCTACGAGTATAAACAAAGAACGTACTAAAGCAGAGCTGTAAAATAATTATCTGGTCCCAGATGGAAAAAAATTCAAAATTTTCCGCTTGTTCCTCAGAAGTAGTGTGGAAAAAAGAAGTTGAGGGCAGAAAATAAAATATGCTAATTAACCTTTATCAAAAAACAAAACTCAACAAACACAATTTTTGATTTAAATATACTAAGTTCATACAAAGGTTATTCTAAAGGTCGTATTAGAAGAAGATTATTTTATTTCTCTATTGAAAAATTCAAGACCGATTTTCCTAAATAAGCTTTTTTGAGTTCTGCCCAGCGTTACCATTTTTCAAGTTTTCCCTTATTTTTCAAGGTTTTTGAAATGCCAAAAATTTTTCAAGTTTTTTTGAAATTCATTCATTTTTAAGTTTTGTTTATTAATTTTTAATTTAGAGTATAGTATAGGACGTAAATATTACTTGATGTTGTACTGTAAACGATTTTATAATTTTTCACTTCTTATTACTGCAACAGTATTAAATGAGTATATTTATTTATTTATATTTAATACAACTGTGCTGTATCAATAATATAGTTTTTATGCCTGTTTTTTTTATAAAAAGTTTTCTATTTAAAAAAGCAAGAAGCAAAAGAAATATTTTTAGTTTTTGATGTTATTAGTTTGAAGCAAGTGGAGAAAATTGCTTAGAATACGCTACAAACACATGGAACTATCCAACAAAAGAAAAAAAAATGGGTATCTGCTCAAAATCATGGCAAGAATAACTTTGTTGTTTAACTTTTATTGTTTGTTTTGATTATTTGGACACTTGAGGAAAAAAGTTTTTTGTTGAAAAAGAAGTTTTTTTTTAAATAAAAAGCTTTTTTTAAAAAATATATGGTAACGCTCGTTATGCCGTAAAATGAACGATATGTATTTCGACAGGCACTCAGTGAATGTTTAAACAAACGCCGTCAGATTTTAGAAGTTGGTATGCAGTCGACTTTGTTTTCTCATATACTAAATACATGTATTGAGTTTTAAATATAATTTATTTAATAAAAGAAAGTTAGTTTTTATTTCCTTCAATTAAATTTTGTAATACGCATACATACGCATATTAATTGTGGTTTAAAATGGTGTTTGGGTAAGTCAGGAAGATTGCATTCGTTTAATGTTTACGTAACTGATTTAGCTACTTATTAAAAGTAATTTATTGCAGAATTTTTGTACGTTCTGGACTCGTTGTCGGTGCTCTTTATTATACGAAAAAGGCTGGAGTATGGGGTACGGCTGATGAAACTGAGAAGCTCTACAACGACATCAAGAACAATTTACGGCCTCATATAAGCAAGCTAGGAAAACCGATACCATTTGATTTTCCTGCCTTGCCAAAAAGTGGAGAAATCACTTTCATTGCAAAACACTATTACAACTGTGGCGTTAAACAAACTTTTCATTTTATAGAAATGCTTCCTTGCTATACTTTTCGAATGATATATAAAGCGAAAAATAAATTTGAAGAGTTTGCAGAATCACCGAAGGCAGCAAAATAACCTCATGGATATGTGCTTATCTAAATAATTTAATTAATAAATATTATATAGTACATACATTATTGCCTTGTAGCAATATTGATATCGTACTAAGTAATACTCCAAAAGCAATTTTAATGGAAGAGGTATATGAATTTTGTAAATTCTAAAGGATATATCGGAACTTCTTCATTGAAAAGTTCGTTACAAAGGATCTGTAAGTCCCACACATAAGAAATTACAAAACCCGCAAAACCTGGCAAATACGTTTTGTTTTATGCATACGTTCCTACATATGTAAAAATGTTCAGTTAAGTGTTATTTATTTTTTTTAATGATACTAAGCAATAACAAGCCGCATTAGGCCAATAAATTTATATTACAAATTAGTTCCTGAATATTTCATGTAAAAAGAAATAACAAAATATGATACTACTAATGTCATACTAATAAATAAGTAATTTAGCAATTCCATTAAATAGGATTCAGTTAAGCACTTGATTTCCCGGCAAAAAAGAGAAAAACAACACAACTAAAGTTTCATGCTGTAGTAAATCATACCCATCATTAGAAAAATACATACAATAATTCGTTTGAAACCATATCAGTTTATAAAAACGGATCTTGTCGTTATATTTTCAAACTCAATATACTATAAGTAAGAAGATAACGTCATCAATATAAACACCTAAGCATTTTATCCTATTGATAAAAGAAATTTATTTAAAGAAATATACATATCATACATTTTTTTTTTTTTTTTTGGCGTGTGAGGTAGGGTTGAAAATGCCTTCGCACTTACAGAGACCGTCGTCTTCTGCGTCGGGTGGTGTTGCCACTAAAAAATTCCCTCCTCCTCCTCTGGGTAGATTCCTCCCCGGGACCGCTTTCCGCATTATTTCGGGAAGGCCCAGAGCCACGTCCCAATCAGGACCACTCTCACTCACCCACGTCTTGGTCCGCCAAGTCCGCAGCCGGTGCCATGGCCCCGGCCCGTATCGCCTGGTCCCCGTCTGAGGGGCACCGCTATGCAGCAGCGCATCGAGGTCCCTCTTCCTCCGCAGAATGTATCTCACGTACTGCGCCACAGCGTCCCAATTGTCCTCACAATCGAGCATCCTCCCTATCACGGTGGCAGGAGCGAACCCGCTGCGCCATTGCACCTCTCTCAGTAGGCCATCTGGTGCAGTCGAAGAAAGTGTGCTCTGCATCATCATCCGTAATACCACAGTAAATGCAGTCGGGACCATCTGCCCTGCCCATACGGTACAGGTACTTTTGAAAGTATCCGTGGCCCGAGAGGAATTGTGTCAGGAAGTAGTTAACTTCCCCAAATTTCCTCCGAATCCATACTTCCACGCAGGGAATGAGCCTCGCCGTCCACCTGCCGACCGTGTCCGCGGTCCACCTGTCCTGCCATCGCCGGACAGTTTGGGGTCTCAGACCAATAGCACCAACACCAGGGCCCTCCCCCTCGAGTTCCAAGCCTTCCACCGCTCGCGCGCCAAGAGGTCTGTGGGTATTTCCCCACATATCACCAGGACCGCAGCGCCCGAGACCGTGCGGTAAGCCGAAGCAACCCTAAGGTCCGCCGTCCGCTGTACCGCCTCGAGCACCCTGCGTTTGGTTCTCTCACCCAGTACATTTCCCCAAATCTCGCTCCCATGCAGCAAGATCGACTTCGTGACCGCCATAATCAGCCTCCTCTTGCTCTGTGTCGGGCCTCCGACATTCGCCATGAGTCTGCTCAACATGCCAGTCATCTTCGCCGCCCTAGTCGCCACATGCCATATTTGGGCCCAGTAAGTCAGCCTACAGTCGAGTCTGACGCCCAAATACCTTATGGCACACTGCGTAACCAGAGACACATCCCCTATCCGCATGCCGACGCCGACTGGTATGTGTGCCCGCGTCATCAACATCACCTCGGTCTTCTCCCCGGCCAATTCCAAGCCGTGGTCCTCAAGCCACATCCGGGTCCTAATCATGACCCGGTTCAGCTTCCCCCTGGCGTCATCCATATCCCGCGCCAAGATCACCGCCGCTATATCATCCGCGTATCCCACGAGCAGAGCATCCTCGGGCATTTCCTCCCCAAAGATCCGATCGTAGGTCAGATTCCATAGGTCCGGGCTCAGCACAGATCCCTGGGCCGCGCCGGACGTGATCGTCCTGCTCCTCCGCCCCGTCGGCGTATCGTACAACAGTATCCGATCGTCCAGATAACTACGGAGAATTCTATACAAGTATCCGGGAATACGGAACCTCCCCGTAGCGCCTCTAGAACATCAGCCCATTGTAGGCTGTTGAAGGCATTCCGAACGTCGAGTGTGGCCAGGACAACTATGCGCTTCGGATAATAGCGCCTCTCGCTCTGAGCGCGCTCGAAGCACTCAACTACATCAGCAATCGCCCCGAGCGTTGACCTGCCAGGTCTGAAGCCATGCTGTCTATCCGACAGCCCCCCAGCCATCCTCACGGACTCCGCCAGCCTTTGCAGTAGCTTCTCCAGCAGCTTGCCGGCACCATCCAACATGCAAAGTAGCCGATAAGCCGATGGCTGGGTCGGATCGCCCCTGCCCTTGCTAACAAGCACGAGCCGCTGTGTCTTCCAGCGTCTTGGGAAGACGCCCTGGACTAAACAAGCATCATATACCGGAAACAATGCTTCCGGCCTGTTCTCAGCCAGGATCTTCAGCACCTCCAACGTACCCCATCTGGGCCAGGGGCTTTCCCCGTCCTAAGAGCCCCGGCGGCGATCCTCAGCTCCTCCCCAGTAAAGGGTGGTGGCACCTCATCATCGTAGGACTCACGATCGCCGCCCAGCGGAGGGTGTGTGGGGAAAATCGAACGATTTTGGAAGACGCTTTCGCATTACAGAGAGTGGTGATACCAGAGTTGCGAAAAGGATATAATAGATACGAAAGGCAAATGCGCAAACGAATTAGGGAGTACCAATCGTTCGATTTCGTACCCTGAGGCCCTAAATCCTTTGACACCGGCTCCTTCCCCACGGCATCGGGAGATACCATAAATTTTGGCCTTATCTGGATTCTGCCAAATCTGTAACTCAGTCAATATTGGTGAGCTGATATTACTTTGGCAGAGACTGGGTCTATTGTCATTGTGCAGGAGTGGTAAATAAGCAAAATGGTCGATCTTTAGGCGATTACCGCTGCGTGGCTCCTTTTTTCCCCCCTAAATTAGAAGCACTACGATACTTTACCCCCAATTTTACTACTAACTAAAGAAATAATTTGTTCCTTAATAATATGTTCAACGGTCTTCGATAGGGCAGGAAGGATTGAAATTGGCTAAATCTTGTAAACAATGAACTATACTAGCCTAAATACTGCACAGGTAAGTCATAGTCGATATGAGGTAATTCAGGCCAGAAGGCATTCCACTTAAGATACTGTCAGCTCTAAAAGTTTTTGATGGGGAGCATTATTTTCCATTTGCTGACGTTGATGAATTAATATCATTTATTAATTTATTATACGCTAAGACGTAATTTTTAAGTAGATTATTAGAGGAAGTACACCATTTTTAAATGGAGAAAGAATCGCTCTTAACCAGCGGCATTATCCCGAAGGAAGTTTTTAATGAAATTATCAAGGGTAGTTCTCATACCACGTACTTCATCTCAAAACAGGGACTCGGCTTCAGTGTCACTACGACAACTCTGACACGTAAATTTTAAACGATTTTGTTTATCAATGAACAGAGCAAGTTCCTTATCACTGACTTTAGCACAGCTATGATGGTGCCATGATGTACATCAACTGCACGTGATACTACATTTAAATATCCCAACTGGATTATTTTAAGATCCAGGCATAAAAGTGCTGGACGAAGGCATAATAAGCGGCAAGAATATACAAAACAAAATGGCTTCTTGATTGCATACAGCAATGGCTTCCTGTGTATAGGAAGCAATCAGCTTATAATTGCACAAATTATTTGAATTATCCAAATTATAAAAATTAACAAATGAAATCATCGCAAAAGTAGACTAGAATAAGTAATGTAAAATTAACTGGCAGCCGAGAGCAAACATGTTCATTTCAGACATGTTCGTTCATACGTTGCTAAATTTGCTTCTAAAGTGATATTAAAAAAAATAATTACGCCCAAATAGGTGTTCTGACAAACTCTGGCGTTTTCAAACCGTTATTGTATACTGCAGCGATGTGATATATTTGACTGAAACTGCACTTTAAAGAGCAAATAAAGTGATGCCCAACTTAAATCTTGCCATTTTGCTTTTTAGATACAGTCAAAGGTTGACTAATTGAAAAAGAATCGTCAAAATGGGTCCACCCACTAAAAAATTCACAGGTAACACATATAAACAAATAAAGTCGAATTGAGAATATCTTCTTTTGTCGAAGTCGGTTAAAAACAATGTTTAATATAATTAATTTAAATTTTTACCCACTACATAAATACAGAAATAGAAAGGTCTCTTGATGGGAGATGTCCGCCTATGATTTTAATGTGTCATAAGATAATTAATATATTTACACGTTAAGGGAACTTCTAATCTTCTATATATATAAAACAGGATGTGTGTATGTATGTAACGATTGGACTCCACAACGGCTGGGCCGATTTTGATGCAATTTTCGGGGAATCTTCAGAATATTCAGGCGGGTGACACTGTGAATTCTGATTTTTGATTTGCGGGCGGAGGGGCGTGTCAAAATCCAATTTTCATATTGCACCACCAATGACATATACATATATTTTTTTTTTTTGCTTTTTCTTATTTTAAATAAATAAATCGTGTGGTAATACAACACTAATGTTTGCTTAGGGCCAGCAACGCGGACCGGGTCAGCTAGTGTATTATATTTTCAAAATTACAGATTAGCATGTAAACCTGATTGTGTTTATATTTATGTATGTACATTAATATTAATTGAAGTTTGTTATGGCTTGAAAAATTAGCATTAGCGATTAAGTTGAAAACGTTATAGTGGAATTAAATTTGTGTCTTAAATATTTATATTGCTACTGCAAGCAGTTATCAAAAGACTTAAGACACAAATCCGATTTAAAAAAATTAAATTTTTTTATCTTGGAGCAGCACTCAAGAGATGACATGCGGTGCATTGTGCTGCAACTAGTGGAAAGGGATAGTAAGAAGAAATGATAGGAGGGCGAAGTTTCACTATCTTACAACACTGCTTTTTTTTTCCACGTTATTTGTTTTTATAGCAGTGTTGTAGTGTCTCTGATGTCAAAGAGACGTATTAAATTTTGAAGCTTCCGCTCTGAAGAAGACCGCTCTGATGTGCCTGTGGATTGGTATCAGCTGAATCCGGTAAAGCCGGTCTCGGCACTGAAACCTTCCGACCGCAACTGACACAAAGGCTGGACCTGGAATACCGCGGGTTGACATACTAATGCGTATCAGAAAAATGTGAAGCTCTTTTATGACTTAATCGAATACTGGGCTCGAATGTAGGACTTTTAATTGAAAATTGCAGCTAGAAGCTGCATAAGTTGAAAAATTTAAACAATTTCGAAATTCAATTTGGCTTTAACTATGGATTTGCGATTTTTTTTATTAATTTTACGTAATAAAGGGTCTCCAAAATTGAAGTATCATTTTAATTTTGCTGCCATTTTTTTCTACTTGTAATTTTTATTTTCAGATTCTAAATACATTCCGCTTAGTTAGTATGAAACGTTACACCAAGGAACATCGTGTTTTTATTATTAAAACAAAAGTTTTCAATATATAATTGGGAAATTTAGAACAAAATTCAGTAGAGAAAATGCTTCACCAAATGGCGCCATCAAGCTGATAGTCGAGAAATTTAAAGAAACTGGATCCGTTCATGATAACAGGAATAGAATTTGTCAACGTAGAGAATATAGCAGCTGTGAGAAGTGTTGAAGAAGATCCGAAAATATCCATTCGTCATTGTTCGCAGCAAATAAACATCAAACGATCCACATTATTCAGCATTTTGAATCCTGATTTTCATTTAAATACTTATAAGATCCGTTTGACCCAAGAATTAAAACCAGCTAAGCGCGCATTACGTCGCTAATTCGTTTCTTGGGCCATCGAAAAACAAGAAGAAAATAAGAATTTTTTTTAACAAAATAACTTCACCTACGAAACCAATTTCTAGCTCAATGGCTACGTCAACAAGCAGAATTGCCACATTTGGGATGAAGAGAATCCAAAAATTATCTTCGAGCAACCATTACATCTACAAAAAGTTACAGTTTGGTGTGGTTTATGGTCCGGAGGCATCATCGGACCATATTTTTTTTTTGAAAACGAAAATGGAAATCGCTAAAAGGAGAAGATCCGAAGCTTTTTGAGGCGGAAAATTGATGATTTAGACGTAGAAAATGTAGTTTCAACAGGATGGTACCACTTGTCGCACAGCAGGAGAAACAATGGATATTTGGAAAGAAAAGTTATAAAATCGAATTATTTCCCGTAGAAGAGGAGTAAATTGGCCACCACGATAGTGCGATTTGACACCTTTAGTTTTGTGTGGCGTTTTTTGAAATCGAAAGTGTACAGCAATAATCCCACTACAGTTCAAGAGTTTCAAGAGCAGATATCAATCATTCACAACAGTGATTGAAACTTTTGGTAAAAGATTATGAGCCTGCCCTGGAAGGAAAGGGGGGACGTCATTTGACCGACATTATATTTCATTTTTAACTGGAACTTAGTTGTAATAAACTAAAATAAAAATATTTTTAATAGCTGAAAAAAAATTTGTTTTTTTTTATTAAAATTAAAATGATACGTCAATTTTGGACACCCTTTATAACTAGCTATGGACATCCCTAAAGAAATGTGAGTCTCTTTGAACACTTTCGCTTTGACCTAAGTATGTGTGTATGTATGTATATTGTTAACTTTTATTCTGCACCCTGATAATAGTTACTTTTTGATTTTCTACTGCTTTCGGCGGTAAAGCTGAAATGTACTTGATCATCATAAAAATTATGAAAAAAGAAAAATAAACCAAACAAATATTTTCTTGAAGATTTCCCTAAGAAAGAATTATAGTCGAAATAACCATCAAAAAGTAAAAAACCCCATCAAACACTAAAGCATTGACACATACAATCACGCAGGTGTAGTCATAAATCGCACATAAAAACGCAGCTGATATTTAGCCCAAGTTTGTTTTTGCGTTTTATCCAACATGCGATTATATACTTATCATAGCAGATTTCATACGAAGAGCTTAGTTTGTGAATAGATTCTGTGGGAAGCGGATGTTACAGGTTTCGACTGCAGTGGACACGAAAGCAAAAAAAAAAGGAAAAACTAAAAAGAACACTTTAAAGAAGAAAAGTTTTTTAAAAGGTGAGCAAAAGTGCCGACATATGCTCCCTCTTTAGTGATATATCGGATAAAAAGTATGTAAATATATACATACTCGTATATGTATGTATGTATATGAACTAAGGTCATTTAATTAAAGCTAGAGGTATTTGAGCGCAAAAATTACTTAGTACCGAACAAAATTTAAGTCAATAATCATTAATCGTGTCAAATATGGTAATATGCATGTGATTTGTGTGTTTGCAGTTTTTGTTTAACTAATAATTTTTAAAACTCGCCTAAGATTACCCACCGGTCCATAACGATTTTTAATTTTTGAATATCACTTGCCTCGCAGAACAACAAGTGCCATTAGCGTGCATGTGTGAGTAACATCTACAGATGTGACAATCGTCGACTTTACGATTTCTTTTCAAATAATTGTATCTCTGCACAAGTACAGGGTGTCTGCTAGTAGATATATATTTTCAAACTTAAATTAAAAACGTAATAATTGACACAAAGTTTTATTAAGATCATTGAACGATAGAATGGGAATGCGGATTTTATTTTTTAAAGAGTATGTCATCCAGATCCTTCAGATCTTTTTATAAAATTTCATGAATAATTGCTCTTGGAAGTCCCAGGGAGGCTGCTATTTTCCGTATTGAAAGTCGCGGATTTTCAACCGGGTCAATGTTTTCGGGAGTCCTTAAAGATCGACTGGGCCCTGGCCGTGGGGCATTCATAGCCGAAGCAGTTACGCGGAATCTCTGCACACACGAACGAATTAAATTTACATTCGGTCCATCACTTATTCGCCGAATACCGAACTTTGAACAAAATTGTCGATGAGCAATTACGTAAGAATCATTACTCTTAAAAAATGTCTCCACAGCGAACGCGCGATGCTCAATCGACCTCCCTCCGCACCTTTTATTACTTTTTGGAATAATCGTATTTAAAAATATAAATTTCCCACCAGACACCCTGTACATACATATGTACTATGTACATATAAGTTTTTCGTCACCATAAACACAAGGTCATTTGATTATGCAAGTTTATTTTCGATGGCAATTTCCCACTCGCATATGTATGTATTTATTTTCAGATTTAAAAAATATTTATACATATTGTTCAATAAAATGCATATTCATTTATTTAAATGCCTTAATATGTTCTTATATGAAATATAATATATTTTTCTGTACGCGTTGCTGCGGCATAAGGAGCAAACATTTATGTTTTAATCGTAACTCCTATATTTTATTTAATTATTTTTTATGCATACTTATGTATAGCGGAAGATATTTAAAAAAGGAGATAAAATATTTGGGTGTAAATTTCCTTCATAAAAAATACAAATAAAATCTATATTATTCGGAACAAGATAATGTTTCAAAAACAAATTTTTGATGAGCTTCGAAATAAATTACGATGAAAAGTTTTTTTTTTATATACATATTTAGCTTAAACGTTTGCCGGTTTAATGGCGGGCGGGAAGACGCCCACGCTAGTATTACTTTCTTGAAAATTTACCCTTATAATTGTGGAGTTAAAATATTTATTTTATATTTTTAAATTAAATTTATTTTGCTTAAAGTTAAAATTATAAGATAAATTGGAAAAAAGAGCAGAAGCAACGCAAGCCTTCAGCTCATTTATATTTAAAATAAAAGTCTCTACTATAATATTTGAAAAATACTATTATTTATGTAATATTTGTTGTTCCATATTTACATACATACATACATACGTATGTGTCTAGTTTAGATGTCATTATACAGCTTTGAGGAGTTCAAATACTATTGCCGATGCCATTACATATTTCAATCACGAAGGCGAGCTAACACATTCAATTATTTTTATTTAATGCATAATGTACATGCACATGCACATAACAATGGGCCTAACCTCTGGCCTAGGTGGGAGCTTGCCGTTCTTGGAGGGCCCTCCACCTGACCTATGCACATACTTACATACTGGGTGGCGAAAAATTAATCAAACTATCGTAAGGTGTTATAGCTTTTGCCAATGGCGTTTTACGTCAATCATATTTGTCGTTTGTGAACTAGACAGCTGCAGAATACAAACAGACAAACAATGGAGCGCTATACGCCGCAAGAGCGTGGAATAATTGTCGTGATTTTTTTAACTAATAATCGGTCGGTGGTTTTAGATCAGCGTGAATTTGTCACGGACAAACATTCCGCCGCTTAGCTGCTCGACTCGAACAGACTGGAACCACAACATCAACCAGACGACGTGCCAAGCAATTGGGCGCCACCAGTGGGACCCTAAATCGAATTTTATTGAAAGACTTACACATGTTCACATACAAAGTGCAAACAGTGCATCAGTTAATGCCAGTCGCCTGTGAATTACAGTGGTCGCGTAATTTACCGTTTTGGCAATTTTGGCAAGGCCAACAAGATCGGCCGATTTAACCATCGCAGACTTCTCTCTTTCGGGCTACCTGTATTCGCGTGGTTATACCAACACGCCCCAGACAATCGCAGCCCTTACGGAGAATATTCGACAGGAATGCGAACAGTTATCACCAGAAATATTTCAGAAAGTTATGGAAAATGCGATAAAACGGGCACAAATGTGTAGCAACACTGGCGGCAGGCATTTGACTGATATCATATTTTCCCATTAACAGAAAAATTCTAGTTCCAGCACAATGCATCGCATGGGTAGGGGTCATCCCCTGAGTGCTGGTCCAAGATAGAAAAAAAACACCTAAAAGTTGTGGCAGCTCTTTATTTATTTCAACGGGGTATATATGTATGTACAACATATGCTCAAAGTTTGTTTAGTGCAAACGGAGTAAAATGAAGCAAATGGCAAAGCGATGCATTTTTCCACCCATTTGAGTCGTTTACACAGTTTGCACTACTCATCGTTAGAAAACCCTTAGAGAAAAAAATTAAAAATTCTGATTAATATTGCCATTGATTCACATTTTCTAAGAGTTCTCTATAAAAGATGTAAAAGGTACGAAGTTAAATTCTTGAACTAATAATAATCTATAATCGAGCTCGCCAATACAGAGATTTGCTTCAAAAGAGTTCACGATAAGCAAGTTTTACTGTATTATGCTTTACAACTAACCTGATGACTCGTTTTACGCGGTAGATGGGTTCTGCAATTAATATGTGCTTATGTAATAATGAATGTTGGTGTAAATAACTACCAATTCTTTTAATAATTTAAACATATGTGCACATACATTCAAATGTGCATAATAAATGTCGTGTTATTATTTTGAATCTTCATACATACAACTTTACCTGTGCTTCTGTACTTATGTGGTTATTACTAGACATATAAACATCATAAATATATGTATGTACAGAAGTATACCTGCATATGCATGTATATATGCATATACTACATATGTATATATACATATGTATTTATGGTAGCAAAATGAGAGTAGAGTACTCAGTAGAGGCATTATTAAAGTTGAATATCCGCATACACATGCATATAATTTCTTAGCAAGTGCTTTGTGGCAATTAAATACAGGGTATCTGGTGGGAAATTTATATTTTTAAATACGATTATTTCAAAAAGTAATAAACGATGCGGGGAGGTCGATTGAGCATCGCGCGTTCGCTGAGGAGACATTTTTTAAGAATAATGATTCTTACGTAATTGCTCGTCGACAATTTTGTTAAAAGTTTGGTGAATAAGTGTCGGACTGAGTGTAAATTTAATTCGTTCGTGTGTGGAGAGATTCCGCGCAACTGCTTCGGCTATGAATGCTCCACGGCCAGAGCCCAGTCGATCTGAAAACATTGAACTGGTTGAAAGCAGTTTACTTGAAAATCCGCGACTTTCAATACGGACCAGCTTCACTGGGACTTCCAAGAGCGATTATTCATGAAATTTTAAAAAATTATCTGAAGGATCTGGATGACGTACCCTCTAAAAAATAAAATCCACATTTCTATTCTATCGTTCAATGCTCTTAATAAAACTTTGTGTCAATTATAACGTTTTTTATTTAAGTTTGAAAAGATAAAAATGCTACCAGACACCCTTTACTTATTCCATTCATACATCTCTAGCTACAAATGTAGCGCGCTTTCGTAAACTTACGCATGTGCATATGTATGTTTGTATATATATCCATACGTATAGAAACAATCCCGGTGGCGAACGTCATGACGATTCATTGTGAAAAAACTGACAATGCTAAAACATCAATCACAATTGCTGAATTTACTTTGGCGGCATACATGAATGTTTAAGCACTTGTCCAAAATATCATAGATGGGCCGAATTGACTTTGTTCGGTAGGCGTCCGCGCATTACTGCGGCATAACAGACAATATCATCGGAATTAATTAATGCAAAGGCTTTTCTTCCAACTAATAATGTACCCTTCAATCGAGATTGAAATTGTGCAAAATTTTTCATATACAAAAAGTGTTTATTAATACTGTAGTTTTACGTCCATATGCAACAAACAATTTTTACAGTTAAAGTCTACGTTAAAACTTGTTGCAAAATCCGTTTTATCATAAGGATGTTATTATATATTTTAAAGTTCCATTATGTCACCTGTTATTAATATGCCGAGGCTCTCCAAAATATTTTTTTACAATTTCTAATCCCTGATATGGTCAATTTGGTCACACCGTATGCTTTTAATGCTGTTAAGGAAAGATCGAGCAATAGTAACTGATATTTATCAATAGAATTAATAATTATCATATGTAAACGCACATGCTTTTTGCTTTTTTTTTTTACTTATTTTACTCTTTATTGTGTGCGAAATTACACAAAATTTGCGAAGTTTCCTCTAGCAGAATCAGAATGAAGGTTCTCTCTATACAATACTCAATAAAATATTTGCTGTCTCCGCAATCGAGTATTTCGCTCAGTCGTGCTTTCCTTCTACCACGAGTCTACTGTATGAGTTGCAATTCGTCGCCATCACAGAGATTCGTAGTAACTCAGCTTTACATCCACTCATAACGGACAATGTTGCCCTTCTGCCAAACAGGCTAGTTCCATAAAACTTTACTATGTTTTTTTTCAGAACTGATAAACGAACAAAACATATCCATATGTACTTATATTTAAACTTTTTGTACTATTAGTGCACTTCAAATAATTTACACTTGGAAACACTCTTAATCAAATGTTGAAAACTTTTTTCCAAGCTTTATCGCAGCAATAACTACTGCATCCCAGTATGTAGGTTAAAGGGGAATATTGATGATTTGCTTAGAAACCTGATTACATATGGCATGATATTTGTTCGCAAAGTCATACTTTTTAAATGCTTTTTTCAGAGCGGGGAATATGTGGTGAAATCATGGAACCTAAAAACATTCATCGGTTATTCATTATGTTCGTTGAACTTCATAATCTTGATAATTGTATCATTCCTTTACGAGAGTGCTTTTTAGTATGTACGGGAATATAGTGAACAGTAAAATATTAGTTTATCTATGTTTGTTATATGGTTTTGCTGGCCTATATGTACATTTCAATTGGTGCTAATACCAAAATCGGCAGTAGATTTTTAACCAAATTCTTGAAAAAAGCTAAGATATTTCAAATGTTTATACAAGAACTTCCATAAAATCTTTGGGAATTACGAAGTATACAACCAAAATAAACTAAATAACTTTGTCAAAAAAATTTCTTTGTCAAACAAACATTTTATTATTATTTGATTTAAATCTATTTAATTATCCTAAACCTTTTTTAAATAGATTTATGTAGACCAGCTAAACCATATAAGTAATCGTAATTAATTTTGGTTCTCGTTGAATAAATTAAAAAATAGTTACAAATATTAGTTTTTTTTTCTTCTATATCAATTCAAATAAAAATTTAAACACAAAATAATGCAAAAGTTGACAATATCTTGAATTTTTTTTGGCCAATTCAAATGAATTACATTGTGAAGTTTTAAATAAATAGATACCGACATTGAACAGGTTATACGTACATACATACACATGTCAGGACAATTTACAATTTTATATGTAAATGTAAAAGATTTGCCCTGATTTTAAATTTAACCCAAATACAGCTTAATTTGGGATCATCTGTGCTTAAACATTGCTGGCACTGGGGCACAACTTCATTGCTTATATAAATTGCAAGGCCTCTGTGTGGAATGCAAAGAGATAGCAGGTGATACCCAGGTTTGTGAAAATCCTGTGGATCAGCATTCTCAGGCACATGGGTTTCACTTAAGGCGAAAACATCCGGCCGATGGAGACAAATGTGAGCATAGACAGAGAAGTAGTTTGCCCTTGGACCACGCATCTTGCAGAAGTCAATTCTGAAATGCCCTTTCATAATTAACGCGAGAAAAAGTAAATAAAAAGCCTATCTCTGTATCGCAAACGCCACTTGAAAGACTTCCGGTGATTAGTGCTGCGCCTTCACCACCTCTGTGTCATTTTAACTGTCAAACAGCAAGTAACACAATGGCATCAACAATACGAAAAATTTAATCGGGTAAGGTTCAGAGAGTTAGAACAATAATAAAAAAAGACCGTAAAAGCCTTGATCCGGTCACCGTGAGCCGAAGTGTCAACACTGGCTGATGCTGCCAGCACTGAGTAAATATCCTTCACTTGTCACTGGTATAGCGGATTTTTCAAATTATTTGTTTCCCTTATTATAGTTGTTATTTTCTTGCCTTAAATTCCAGTTTATATGACCAACAAACAAATTCACAGAGATCTAAAAATTCTTTTTGTTCTGGACGAAATAAACAGATTAGCATACGATACGTTAACCGACTTAGTAATCATTGCAATATATGTATGTGCAATTTCTCTGCTAGATGAATCAAATGAAATTAGAAGACTTAATAGGCTTCATGTGTTGGATCTTCAATATAGAAAATAGTCTTTTATATATGCTCATAACATTAATTTAATAATGTTTTTTTCCCCAAAACAGTCTATTAAACTTATTGTAGTTTAATAACTTAAGGATGTGATTGTATCTTAAATTTATCGAATTTACTGAATATTGTAAAATAGATTGTAAATAAAAACAGATTGAAAAAAAAATTCCAGTTTGTTTTTGTTAATAGTTTTTAATGCTTGTAAAGTTTGTAGGTTTTTTTTACTTTTTTTTGGTTTTTTTTTTTTTTTTTTTTTTTTGTTTCACTATTTTTCAATATTACTATCTTTGATCTTATTTTTTGTTGCAATTTTCTATAGTATATGTATGAACAGTAAAACCTTGATAATGCTGATAATTGATTGCAGACCGTAATCCGGATTATCAAATTATCCGAATTAACGAATAAAATTTTAAAAACGTTGTTATTGTATTAAAAATGCTTTTAAAACAACTATCGAATGATATACGACTATTATCGGAATTTGGGGTTCATAGTAAAGACCTTTTAGATTTTGCAACTATAGTACAACAACAACAAAATATACTGATTTACTAAAGCAATAAGATCTAAAAATTCCGGTATATATGAGGTCTGTTCAAAAGAAAATGTTAATTTTGTTTTCTTTGAGGTCATAAGCCGATAAACATTTCCAAAATCGGAAGCAAGCAGTTCTCTTAGTAAATAACAACAACAGAGGGTGGCAATTGTCGAAGTAGTCTGCACGTTGACTACAAAACGAAAAATTTTTCCTGGATGCAACCCCAGTTTCAGACTCATATAAACTTCTCGCATTTTTTCTGATGTGCATTTGTGTGGCTTTGTGTCAGTTGTTGTCGGAAGGTTTCAGTGGCGAAGGCACAGTCACTGAACAGTAACGGCTTCAGCTGTAACCAATTCACAGGCATATCAGAATGCCTTCCTTCGTCGGTATTGTATAGCACCGGCGAAATAAAAGAATTAATAAAAATGGCTACTAAAACGAAGCTTCAAAATTTAATACGTCTCCTTGACATCAGAGGCGCTACAGCACTTCTATAAAACAAAGAACGTGCAAAAGCAGAGTTGTAGATAGTGAATGTCATTTCTCCTACTATACCTTTCCAATAGTTCCACAAAAATGCACAGCATGTGTAGGAATCATCTCCTTTGCGCTGGTCCAAGATAAAAAAAATGGATAAAAAAATCCTTTAAGCGGATGTGTGAACAATGTAATGTAGCACTTTGTGTGGAGAAAGAGTGATTTCACACAAAATGAAAATAAGTATACACATAACGCCATTGTACTCGTTTGAGTGCAGGTCCAAAGGCACAGTTCTAAAATTTTTTAATTTTAAAATTTTTCATGGTCCGTATAGTATAAAAATCGGATGGATGGTCCCGGAATATTACCTCTTACAAGCACATAGATATTGAATATACATACATATACGAGTATATATTTTTTTAGATTAAAAAATTGTTCATGCACCGAAACCTGTGAGTCAATATATCGGATAGTAGCCACTCCTAACAAAGTCTTAAGCATTAAAAAAAAACTTAAATATGGCAGGAATAAATGTTACCAAAAGTGATTATTGGAATTTTCTATTTATTGAATTAGCAGGTAAGATGGCAAGTGAAATGAAATATACTTATATATGTATTGCAATATACTTACTTATATATGTATGTACATACTTATATTATGTATGTATATACATACATACATACGTTTATATACATTTACATTTTTTTATGCTTTAAAGATTCTCGTACAAATGATTGGTTCCTGATTAAATCACCAGTGCCCACTTTAACAATACTTGCCTTTTATTTGTCTTTCGTTTTATTTTGGGGACCGAATTTCATGAAAGATCGTAAGCCCTTTAACCTGGAGAAAACACTCATAGTCTACAACTTATTTCAAGTTTTAATAAGCATATGGATGGTTTATGAGGTACGCCTAAATATTTCTTGCATATATGTGAAATTTATTGTTATTTATTTAGGGGTTCATGGTCTGGAAAAATTACAATTGGCGGTGCCAACCTGTTAATCCTTCAAGAAGTACTATGGCTTTTAGGGTATATCATTGCAGTCACCCAAAAATTTAAATATTAAATGTACATAATTATTTTTCATTAAACAAGGAAGCCCGTGGAGTTTATGTATATTATTTAGCGAAAATTACGGAGCTGTTCGATACGGTCTTCTTTGTTTTGCGTAAAAATGAACGTCAAGTTACGTTTTTACATGTTTATCACCACACCGTTATGCCCATGGTCTCTTGGGGTTCAACTAAGTATTTTCCTGGAGGACACGGAACTTTTATTGGATGGATTAATTCATTTGTGCATATTATCATGTATACTTACTACTTATTATCGGCGTTTGGACCAGAAATCCAAAAATATTTATGGTGGAAGAAATATATTACAAACCTTCAAATGGTAAATTATCTTGTGATAAGAAGAAATGCAAAATATTAAACTTAAATATTTATATTCCCGCAAAATTAGATTCAATTCGGTATGGTATTTATTCATCAAACACAATTGTTATATACGGATTGCAATTATCCCCGGTGGACACTGTGTTTCACACTTCCCAATGCAGTATTCTTCTATTTTCTTTTTAACAATTTTTACAAGAGGTCATATAAGGATATACATTTCCAAAATCGGAAGCAAGCAGTTTTCTTATTAAGTAACGACAATGATTCCTTGGTTAAGAATAAAAATACAAATGAAATACATGTGAAAGCGAAGAAGATTATTTAATTTGATTTCAATCATCCTTTAATTTACGTGCAAATACCTCAAAGGTAGTTCTAATTATTATTTAATTATTAAAACTAGTTCAAACGATATTTTTATTTTAATATAATTAATTTATTTATATCTGATACATATATTATTAAATAACATCCGTACCAGAGATCAGCAATGAATCGTTTTTTCTCAACTCATACTCACTCATTAAATTTTAAATATAAGTGAGTAGGCGACAATGAAATTCAAGTACTCTGTACCGAATTTACACACGAGCTGTAAAAGGTTGCAATCGATTTAATTACAATCACATGATTTTACATTAATGATTCCAAATTTTTTCACTGCATTCAAAATCGTAAATTGATTTCATGACTTTTAAATTTAAAATTAGAGTGATTTCTAAAATATATTCACAATGATTTCAATCACAGAAGATTGCAATTTTGACAAGATTTAATTTTGAAATCAAAGAATGATATCAGTTTGGTTGAAAACACTATGTTGCAATTTCAATTGATTGCAGTATTTTACAGTTCTGATGTATATGAATTGTATATAATTGTTTCCAAGTAAGTTTCATGTCATTTTGTTAATCTAAATTTGTTTACCTTTTTTCCTTAATATGTACATATGTATGTATGTATGTGAATGGTATCTATACTTTTTTTTAAACTCATATCGTTACTTTAATATAGAAAAGAATTAACCAGGCTTGAAAAATTTTCAATGTGTACATTTATGATATTTCTCCAGAATTAGAATTCTAAATTTGGTGATTTATTTCTCACTCATAAATGAAATGCAAAAAGTTTCTGGCAATGCACATGTATACATGTGTGCGAACATCTGATTGTATTGCGTAATATTTGCAATTGCGCAGTGAGAAACAGTGGTAGTGCATACATACAGTTTGTAAAAAATATGTTTACAAAACAAAAATTGTTTAAGAATTTAAGTTTAAATAAATATTTACAACAACAATATCATTATATTAGTAAATTTTTTTTTTTATAACTGTTGTTTTGTATGTTGACGACAAGCAGGCGTCGAAACTTTGGCAAATTTATGAATATATTACAACAACAACGCTACAAAATAATTTTGTATACTTTCAACAGTGTAAAAAAAATGTTTACAAAAATGCAAAGTCAAGAAAGAACCGTTGGTTTTTTGCACATGTATTGCGTGTAAGAGTTTTATACGGACGCTAAGAGTAGCTGTTGTCTTTTATTCTTAAATTGAGCTCATAGAACAAACAAGCGATTATCCAATTATGTATATATAAACTATGCCAGGAAAGCGACTGAACAAAGACATTACCCAAATGGTGTATTTTAATTACTATAAAGGAAAATCTCACAGAGAAATTGCTGAAATGTTGTCTCTTAACCTAAAGACGGTATATAATGTTATTAACCGTGCTGAAAAAGAAGGAAGACTGGAACCAAATGTATCACCAGGCAGACGAAAAAAAGTAACTCGGCGAATTGAAAAGAAAATTTTGAAAATGATTGATGAGAATCCACATTTTAGTACTAGAGGAATTGGACTTAACATCAGTTATGAATGTGGAGTAAGTATCTCTCATCAGACTGTTAGAAATGTGCTACAAAACCATAAATACTCTTCAAGAGTTGCGAGGAAAAAACCTTTGCTATCAGCGGCAAACATAGAAAAAAGGTATAAGTTTGCCATTGAACACATTTCTTTTCCTCCGGAGCACTGGGATGATGTTATTTTTTGTGACGAAACGAAAGTGATGCTTTACTACCATGATGGACCTCAAAAAGTTTGGCGAAAACCCCTGACGGCTTTAGAAAATAAAAATATAATACCCACTGTAAAGTTCGGTAAACTATCCGTTATGGTGTGGGGTTGTATTTCGAGCAAGGGTGTTGGCGAAATAAGAATATTAGAGGATATAATGACCAAGGAAGTCTATCTAAACATTTTAAAAAAGGAATTGAGTACAAGTGTTTGCAAATTCGGTTTTGTTGACCCAGAAAACCCAGAAAAGCTCAAGTATAAATTTTACCAGGATAATGACCCGAAGCATAAGGCATATATTTGTAGATCCTGGTTGTTATATAATTGTACAAAAGTGATAGATACCCCAGCACAAAGCCCAGACTTAAACCCTATAGAAAATTTGTGGGTCCACCTAAAGAAAAAAGTTGGAAAAAGGTCACCAAAAAACAAACAACAGTTAATAACATTTATTAAAGAAGAGTGGGAAAAAATACCTGAAAATTACGATATACCAAAGCATCTCCATTCAATGTCTAGACGCTTAGAAGCTGTAATTAAAGCTAAAGGAGGGCACACCAAGTATTAGCACCCTCAAATCTTTTTTTTACCATTTAGAATATATTTAATTCAATTTAACACAATTTTGTAAACATTTATTTTACAGCGTAGAAACTGGAAGTATTTTTTAAGTTACGATTATTATTTTGTTATTTAATTTAATTTGGTTTTTTTTTTGTGCAAAGTGTTTATAAACATCTTCAATTGAATACATGAAGAAAAAAATTTAATAAAAGTTATATAATTTACTTGCAAATAAGAGTTTCCCTTAAACTTTTTAATTTTTCTAAGCTTTGTAAACATATTTTTTACAAACTGTACATACATATATAAACAAAAAAAAATTTCTTGTGCAAAAATGAAAAAATGATTTTAAACCAGTGCCGGACATAAGGTAAAATTTTCAAATTATTACAAAAGATTTCTTTTATTATTTTAGAATACACAAATTTTCATATCCTTATCATATCGGTATTTTCTAAAAATATTTCCTTCCTGGTATTGTAAGTTATTTGATAGCAATGCAATAAAATATATTGTTACTTTAATATAGAAATTAAATTAAATTAAATTAACTAAATGTTTGCTATGCTCATGAATTCTCTCTAGTGCAATAGCACTGACCACGCTCATTAACACTACTACTAACACATTGGCAGTAACGCATAACAAAATATGAGCATCCACAAAATTTCTTATATGTACGATATGTTCACTTATAAATAATGCTAAAATTCGTAAATTCTCATATATAAATGTTCATAAATGAAAAACAATTTTATTTGAATTTTCTCGTTTTTGAATAGCAAATCAAGAATAAAGTAAACATTACATACGAGTACATAAACGACAAAAGCAAAATATTTTCTAGTCTGTCACATATGTTGGCACTCTGACCATAAGTAATGTTTTTCTTTCTACGCTGGGGCAGGAAAAGAGTTCATATAAATTTAAGTTTTGTGGTCGTTATTGTTTTTCAATACATTTAATTTTTATTAAATTCTCCAAACAATTATATTAATATAGAAATGTCCTATTTCATATTTTTCTTCAAATCGACAGACATATACTATTTTAAGGAAAAAGACTGGTGTGCTCCGACTGACAATTGCTTAGAGAATTAATGAACAACAGTTTTAATAAAGTAATACTATATTCAGGCCAAGGTGTCTTTAACTAGGTGGTGTTGAATCGAGTCCTTCTAGACCAGTCCATGTGTATTGTCCGTGATATGTCAAAAACAACTGATGCAAATATTTCAAAGAAAATGTGTTTTACTTAAGAACAAAAAGTGTGGGTAAGATTTTAAATTTTTTAAAATCATTTGATTTTAAATAGAAAGTTTGTTCTCACCATAAACAGAATTTTTAAACAAGTTTTTAAAGTTTGTTGCATAAACGTATGAACAGAAAATTTTGCCACCTATTGAAGTGTGAATTTAAGATATACAACAAACTATTTTTTTCATCACTATGCGTCAGCTGATGAAATGTCAACTTCAACATCTGAAATATAATGTTAACGGATGTCTTTAAATTTTAAAACATTTCGCTTAAACGCGTTTAAAAACAGTAGTGTGGACATAACATATTCGCGACTACAAAACTTAAGTTTTTATGAACTTTTTTATTTTTTCCTTCTATGGTATAGTACGAAAAACATTAATCAGGGCTTTTCTATATTAAGAAAACAAAATTTGTAAAATTTTACCAATCTCATTCTTAAAGCAAGATAAGAATTTTTAACTATAATTTTATATTAGTTAGTGTATTAAAAATAATAATTATAATATTTTGTTTTCGTACGTAACCAAGTTGTACGTAGTACATTCAAATAAAAAAACGCCCTAAATACGAAAGATGTATAATTCAAAAACTTTTGAAATGTACTTTATTTCATCCAAAATCCGACATACGAGGTTTGTTTAAAAGAAAGGTGAATTTTGTTTTCTTCGACTACAATGGCGTGGTGTATTATGAGTTCTTGTCAACAGGTCGTACGGTTAATACTGAATACTACAGGGCATTTATGCAACGTTTGCGTGAAGCAATACGGCTCAAACGATCGGAATGGTGGAAAAAAATCATGGATTCTGCATCACGATAATGCACCAGCTCACACATCAATGCTTGTTCGTGATTTTTTGGCCAAAGACAACCCCCTAATCATGCCTCAACCACCTTATTCCCCAGATTTGGCTCCCTGCGACTTTTTCCTATTCCCAAAACTGAAGAGACTAATGAAAGGAAAGCGCTTGGTCACAATTGATGAGATAAAGTTAAAATCTAAGAACGAGATGGTGGCTCGTTGAAGGGGATAAAATTGATATTGCCGAATAAATAAATAGTTTTCAAAAAACTCAAAATTCACCCTCTTTTTGAACAGACCTCGTACATACAACCTGCATAATAAGCACAGCACATGCTATACTTTTTCGCTTTTAAATCAGTTTCAATTTCAATTTGACATGCATAATAATTTTGTTTTTTCATACTTTATAAGCCGTTAATCGCTCCTACTACTAGGATCTTTGTGTCGTACATTCTTTTGAACAGAACTGGTAGTATCTTTATCTGTTCTAAAACTTTATTTTCGGTTACTCTCTTCTTTACCTGGAATAATATGATGACATCAGTTTTTATTATAATTATATTGCTTCTGTCTTTTTGAACACATAAAATCAGAAAAGGTCAAAGTTGATTATCAATCATACGCGTTGAAAAAAAAATAGAAGTTATTCTTCAGAAAATACTTTTGAACTGTTTCCAAAGTATCAGTAACTGTATATTTTCGACTTTTCAGGCAGTTATTAGGAACAACGTCCAGAAAATTAATATGAAAATGATTTTATTCTACAGAACTAGAACTCATTTGCAACACTTCTGATGTGTGTTTATTAATGAAGTAACTAAAATAAAATGTATTATTTACTATATGTTCTTTTCTAAAAAATATAAATATACTTCTTATTAATAGAATTAAAGTAAATTCAAAAAATCACATTAGCATCTATACACGATAAACAACTTTTCATACCTTCGTATGAGTAATAAAAAATTAGTTCCATTGCACTTTAAAAAAGCAGATTTACTTAGTATCACTATTGAATAAATGGGCATAAAAAAAAGAATTTCCGGCAATGGCAACACTATATGTAAAAAGAATTCACAATTTCAGGATCTTATTGAATTCTTTGGAAGCATTTTCTTTACTCGGTATATGTACATACATATATCAAAATACTTGTGCTTACAAAATTTCACACTTCTATAATTGAAAACAAGAATAGATCTTGTACAAAGAAATTTTAAAGGCCCTATGTGCAATCGCAGAACTTAGAACTTAGTTAGAAGATTCTTTCTATTTCATATGGGATCCTTTTTTATTATTAGTAATTTTTTTTGGTAAATTTCCATTACATTTTGAATAGACCTTGGCGTAAAAAAATTTTGATGTTGGAGAAACCGAATTTCATAATCGGATATACATATATATATATATATATATATGTATGTACATACATACATATGTACAATATCAAATTGGTTTTTATTTATTCCCCTCAAATAATCTATTATTCCATTAGAAATCTGATTTAATTTTTAGTGAAATTCTTAACATTTCTAATGGTACAAGTTTCTTATTGTCAGAACTTCATTCTGTTCGATAATTATCCTTACTTAAAAAAATACAACATTCAAAAATGTGTTCGTACACTACAAAATTTGCTACGTTAATCTACGTTTAATCGGTTAATTGACTCACTTAAAAAAATTTATGCATTAATCGAAAATAGTCCATTTGAAGGGATTAACAGGCAGGAATTAACTCCGACTGAATACCAAATGTATAATATAATTGCGGTTTTCTCCATGAAGTGTTAAAAAATATTACTTTTTACATGAAAAGAATTAATAATAACGAATCTCAGTTATGTTAGAGTTTTTGATAGCTATCTACAAGGGCCTAATTTTGGGCCCAATTTTGTTAGACTTATTCACTAAATTAGACGGTAGCCCCTGATGCTATAAATGCGAGAGGAAAAGTTTGCAGTCCTAAACATCCGTCGATTACCATTGCATGCTTCATTAAATATTTTTTCAATAATCCTACATAATTGTACGAGTATATACACTAATAAATAAAAGTAGGTACATATATATGGATGTGTATAAAAGTTGGTGCTTTAAGTGTTGGAAACAAGTTGAGGTGTCTTGAAGAAACTTTCTTCAAATCACCCATATTCTTTTGGCTGCGGAAGTAAAAATATTAACCGCTATACAAAATACAGGCATTGATTGCCATGTCTTTGGTAACATTTTTGGATATTAGTAATTAAAACTGGTTATCTTTATTATTCATATATAAAACGTTTAACCATGATCTTGACCAAGCTATTTTGTCTGCGAAGAGAAAAACGAAACAATAATAAAATATCGTATATACACATGTATATACATACATATATACGCTATTTATATAAAGTAAGTTTATGCACGAATATAAATGAAAGGAATACAAGCTAAAATATGCAAATGTAGATTTTTAACTTTTTATTACCTATTGTTATTAATTATAAATAACAGTGAATTTCATTTGCAAATATTAATTTCGTGCCATGCAAATAAATTAAATTTTATTTTAGAAATAAACTGAACTGAAAAGAGCAAAATCTTATTCATTATTTACCACTTGTGCAAAATTTAAAAAAAAAATCAAAAATTATAAGAAAAAGTATGATTTTACACAAAGAATTGTATACATACATACATACACCTATATAGTACAGTGGTATACCGAATTTGCGATTTAACGAACGCTAAAATTATTCCATTGAGTACCTTGTATAACGAACAACCCAATAAATTCTTACTCGATTTAACGAATTTTTCAAAAAATTTAAAAAAAATTAAATACATAAATTTTCTAATCTGGTTTCTGTGATGTATGTAAGCGAGAAAATTTCAAATCAAAACATATATTAGCATTTTGGTACAACAGAAGATGAGGTAGGAAAAAAGCTTAAGTTTTCATGTTTTTTGTAAGTTTATTTTAGTTTTTAAATGAATTGACCTATGAAACAGAGGATACTATCATTATAATTATTTTATTTTTCTCGATGCGAAAACTCACAAGTTACAGAAACAAGCCATTGGAAAAATTTTATAAAAGGATACAACGATTTCCAGAATTATAGCGAAAAAAATATAGGTCTGTTCCATGTGCATAACAAGACAGTCCGGGCTTTTGAGGGTTAAAACAAAATTAGTCTCTGAATCTGACAATAGGTCTTTTCCAGGTGCATAACAAAACACCCCAATTCGCACAAATTAGCCCAAAAACGTTCCAGATATTATTTTTGTGCAATTTTTAGAGAAAATGAGAGAGCAAATTTTTTATTTTCCTGCACAAAGTTGCACAAACTTTTTCTTTGGGTAAGTTCGGGCTGGAATTAAATTATCAGCTGTTTTTTATTTACAAAGAACTTAATCAGAAAATTTGCAAAGAAACGAAAATAGTTTTTAGTTATAAATTTATTAAATAGTGAAATGGAAGATTTTATTAAATAAACTTTAATTTGTAAGTAGATATATTTGTACATATTTATCACTTCATTTAATAAAAAAAATGCTTTTACTTTTGTTCAGTTTATTTTCATTCACTTTTTACAGCTGCTGCCAATGATGCTTTTAAAATAATGCATCTAAAATCACTCAAATAAAATTTATTTGAGAAAGCAAGCACCACTAGTATTACAAGATGTTCAATTGTGGTTTTTTGCGTTTCAGCAATTTTGGCAACTTTATCACATTCAGAGAGTCTTTTCTTTTCGCTCTCAAAAGTACGGACTGTTGTTATGCACCTGGAACAGAGCACGTGATAGCTCCTTTTTGTATATATATTTTCGTAGCTTTTATATTTTATTATATTCGTATCATATATATATATATATATATATTTCGTATATATATTTTCATATATATTCTTCCGCGTATATTCTAATAGTCGTATACGAATCAAATCAATGTGTTTCTGATATGCTCCTTCTTATGTGTATCCAGTATAATATTCATATCTTCATAAACTTTAATGTATTTTATAATCTAAACTATTTTCAAAGAATATCTTTTTAATTAAAGAAAGTAAAGAAAAAAAGAGTAGCGGATTAAACGAACTTTTCGATTTAACGAATTTATATCGTTCGTTAAACCGGAATACCACTGTATTAAAAAATTCAATGCAATTACGAATTTGTACTGAAATAAAAATCAAAAGCACCCAAAAATGATTATAACTAGATAATGATAATAATATATATATAATAATAAGGATAAAGGAAATAAGAAAGGAACGGGGGTAAGGTACGGTATGCCCATGTTTACTTTAGTATTCAATTAGAAAATGTGGTAAATAAAGTTAAAATTTTTTCCTAATTTCTACCATTTGAATGTTATACGATTGGAAGTTCAAAGGTAAGTAAAATTTTTATCCATCGGTTTAAAGAAAAAAATGATTTATGTGAAATTTATTATATGATAAGCAAAAGGTCGGCATCTTTTTTCTCCTTTGTTTGTGAACCGATTTTCGTCGTTTCGGCATAGATATTGTAGATTTTTAGTGTACGCCAATCGGCGCTTTTATTTATATACATATATATATCGTCATATGAATTCATGAAAGCGCTAAGTTACATTGAAGAAATTTTACAGGAGAATAAAACACTTGCAAACTAACTTTTATGCTTGCACTTAGCGCTTTTCGAATTTTGTCGATAGAAACGTTATTGCTAATTGTAGGCATGAAACATTTTATAGGAACATGTATTTTGATACTATGCATCATAATCAATTAAAAAGTTGATTTTGCATTTTTTGTGAAATAATATGACGATATAGTTGTTATATGGTTCAGCAAGTCATACATTTCGGGGGTCGTCGCCTGAGTACAGGTCCTAGATAACAAAAATCGACTTTTCCATTATAACGGGACAGTATCAAAATACATGCTCCTGCCAAACTTTACAGACCTACAATTAGAAATAACGTTCTTATCAACAGAATTCAAAAAGGCCTGAGTGCAAGACTAAAATTTAGTTTTACTTCTCCTGTAAAAATTTTTTGATGTAATTTTCGGCTTTTATGAAAACATATGCAAAAAGAGATTCGAATTAGCCCACTATTTAACAATTTATGTGGGAATAACTTAATTGAAGGGTTGTTTTGAATAGCCACCATTGACATTTTTTAGAAATTGCCCTAGGATATATATTTTTTCAAAACTAGGGCCACGAGGAGACGTAGTAGGGCCCCACTTAAACTATCCAGCGGTTTTTTTGGTAAAATTTAAAACATAGATAGATCTGAGTATAAAAAGAAACATAGACTATACATTTTCCTTTAAATAGGACCGAAAGGGACTTGGCGGGAATATGTCTCTTCGACACTACCCAATCGATTTACATAAAATTTAAAAGATATATACTTATGTGCATATACATACATACATACATACATACTATACATATGTATATAACTTTTGCAAAATATTTCAGCGATGGAGTTGGAGGCGAACCTATTTAACATATTTTAGTGGCATTTTAAGTATTCCGCCACCTAACATAACCTATAATTGGATACATCATGACAAAAAATAAATTTAGAATTATTTAAACGTGTTTTGTTTTTGCTTTTTTAACTTAATTATAAAAGCTCGTTAAAATAAATCTGTATTCCTTATACTAGTTTTAATTATTTTTATTGTCGTTAAAAATTAAATATTTGTTTATTGGTTTTTAGTGCTCTTATAATTATTTAATTATCCAAAAGCAATCATATACATATAAACATACAACATACATATATACACATAACCTCACATATCATTTCATTCACATAACACTTACATATATTAATTACTTAAATATTTACTGTAATAAATGCCCACACTTAAGAGAGAAAAATATAAGAAAATGTATTACATTAGACGTTGTAACAATATCTAAAAATAATGAACTTCGTACAACTTTCTTAAAATAAAGTTATGGAAAATCAATCCCCACATACATACATGCATATATATTACACACGCATGCATGTATGTCTGTCCATATATACGAGTATATATGACTAAAAATATATAAAAATACACATAAAGAAATTTTATGATGAAGTACTTTCACTCCGCTTTGACGGATTTCATGGAGTTATTGTTGACATCAATTAGCCGTTTCATTTGATCACCCTGTGCTAAAAAGGCCTTTGAAGGAATACATCCCATTCCGTTGGCTGCGCGAATGGCAGCTTTGGCGGCTCCATTAAGCTTTGACTTATATGTCCTTTTGTAAAAATTTCCAAATAAGTATAAAAAGATCAAAGTATTGGCTATAAAGAATACTGTTAGAGCTTTTGGCATATTGCAGCCTTTCAGTGCAATAGTAACCATGTAAACTATGATTAAAACAAATTGTATCAACTGAATGCTCGTCATGTACTTTTTCCACCACAGATATTTTTGATATTGAGGACCCATAGCAGCAACCATGTAATAAAAGTACATGACAATATGCACTCCGGAATTCAGAATTCCAATCACGACACCTTGCTCACCTAGAAACATTTATATGAAGAAAATAAAAGGATTACCGAGTTGCCAGGTAACTGAGAGTGTACGTTTAAATACCTGGTGCATATTTAAGGTACATCCACGAGAATAAAGCTGTAATAGTATGATGATATACGTGCAAAAATGTTACTTGATTTTGTTTTTTACGCAACACGAAAAAGCAAGTATCCAGTAAATCTATAATTTTCGAAAAGAAGTAAAACCAGGCCCCAGAATATAAATTCAGGCTCTGTTCTCGCGTGCGAACAATCTCACATTTTTTTGATAAGAAGGTATCTGTTATGCGGCTCTCTTGCAATGACTTTGGGGAATAAAAAAAAGGATACATTTTTTCATTAAGTATCCACACATAAAGATTTTCTTCTAATATTTTTATTTTAGATATAAATGCATTTTAAAATGCATCTACATATACATGTGTACATATATCATTTATTTAAATTCAAAAAATTATCTCAACGTTGAAAAAAATAAAAGAAATTATATACATATGTATATTTATGGGAAGGAAAATGCCATAAGAGACGGCGGTCTGCACTTGCTCGCACTTGGTTGCTCTTAAATTTAGCATTAGTTTAGAGCATCAGCTGAATTATAAAAGAACAGATTTTCAAAAAAAAAGCTCATAAACATCATAGTATGTTTATATAAAACTTGAGCAATTATTAATATAAAAATAAGGAAATATATATACAGTGTAATCTCGACAATTAAAAACTAGGCACTGCCCAAAAAATGTCCGAGACAAAAGAAAAAGTAAAAATATTGTTAATTAAAACATAAATGTTTTCCAGAAAAAGTTTTATTTCTTATAAATTATTTAATCATTGATTATTGTATGAGTAATTGTCATCTGTCGAAGCTTTGTTTAATTTAACCAGCAATATTTCTAAAAAAAATGAACAGGAAAGGTGAGGAATTCATTCTTCTCTTCTGCGGTGATGTTGGAGGCTTCATCGGGCCGTAAGTCCACAGCAATCTCCATTCCGCTGGTTCGCAGGCCACTTGCGAGGATGTTGTTATCCGTGAGGTACTGCTGCCTCCTTTATTATTTTTACTTCGTTTTCCTTTCTATAAGGGAAGTGAGGTGACGGAGTTGATTGAGCCGCGACAGTGCACCGGTATCACGGTAAAGCTGATTGCAACCAGAGGGCGCCCAGTATCTGGATGTCACCCTTAGAAGACGCACTCACGTAGTGTCATTCATACCATAGGCACGGTACGAATAACACCTGACACGACGGGTTTATCGAGTTTTCCTCTCTATATCCGCTATTTTCAGTCGAAAGAAGGGTCACCTCGTACAAGAGTGGCAATAGTCACAATGGTCGGTCTTGCCAATTACGTCTGTTCTTCTGCCCCTACATGGAGGCACTACGATACTTCACCCCGAAGTGACTTTAAACTTTTGCGACAATTAATTTTTATAATGCGTATGAGATTCTCGTTCATAGTCTGAAGAACTGCCCGGCAGTTCGTTGGAAGGAACATAGCACGAAAGTCTTTATCCTAGTTTACTCACGATTTTGGATATCAGATTGTGTTATGTAGGAGTAAAATTGCTTTGTTTGATAAATTATTTCCCTAACAAACATTTCACGTTTAACCCTTTCGACCCTGACGGTACATTTGTGTACCATTTAAAGTTTAACAAAGTACGTTTTTGTGCAAAAATTTTGAAAACAGTTCGGTTTCCGGATTATTGAGATACAAAATGATTACAAAGTCCGGATTACAGAGTCTATAATGGGGAGAAATTAAGTGTCCGAAATATCGAGATTACACTTTACTTATATACATATAAGCCAAACTGAACACATTTCTCTTGTTTGATTAATAAATTAAAAATACGTTACCGTGCGACACATCCATATGGAATAACACACTTGTACAGCGTTGTAAACAATCATGATATGTTTTAAATTGTAAGCCTCACGCGATTTCATAAATGATGGTCCAATTTTCAAAACTAGTATTAAATAAAGCGCAACTATAGAAAAAACAGGACCCGGGGAACTCATTAAAAACCAACTATCGACAGTATCATCTGAACATAAAAGAGAAAAGATATGTTTATGATTTCTTCTAAATTTCTTTATCTGCAAACTTACCCACTCCTTTCGATAGTGTCAAATAACGTTCATTAAATATTTTCATGTATGTCGTCATAATTGTAGAGTCCAAACTACGAATAAAATGGAAATGAATTAATCTTTAATTTTTTATTATATTATACCAATATTAACGTTTATTTCGATATTTGATAATACGAAGGCAATTAAAAAATTCATGTTATAAAATGAAAAAATATATTATAAATCTCTGAGAACCATTCGACGTCAAGGCGTATATTTAAAATGAATTGTTATACATTCTATAAAAATCCAACAATACTTACAGCTTTCACATCAATGGGAAATATTTTTCGCGAAATTTGAATTAATTTGAATAATAGTAACGAATTTATTCCAAATATTAATTTTGTCGACTAGATGGCGTAAACAAATGCTAAACGTTATCAACACTTTAATGTGTATACTTTAATCATAAAAGGGAAATCTCATACTTTTCCAACTGTAAGATATTTTTTATTCAGTTTGTTTTTCAGCGGTTAATGATACCTTTCTGAGTTTCGTTATGCCCACATTAGACGACATGTTTTTTACAAATGACTCGTCAAATTTTCCACCACAAAATACGTACTTGTCGTGTGATACTTTGCAAACATTTGTGTCTGACTTTTACAGACGTAAAGTCAGAGGACAAAATTTCAATTAGAGCGTGTTATATTTTCATCTGATTAACGAACTGACATCAGACTGCACACTGCAATTGTGTTAGTTTTTTAATCCGTTACACGAACAAACTTTTAACAAAATTCAAATTTTATAAAAATTGCTGTTGATATCGAACTTGCTGTAAATGTTCATAATATAAAGTTATGGATAGCAATGGGAGCAGAGTTCCTTTTAAGCGAAAACGAGATATTGTAATTGCTAATAGCGGATAATAGTGATGAGGAAGATGAACATCTTCTGGATGAAAAAATAAAGCCTTTTTATAAAAGAATGTTGAAGAAGCTGCAGATGTGGTTGAAATCGAAAAAGGAGTTCAAGAACCCGATCAAAACATAATAGTTCAGCCCTTCAGAATTAAGTGGAAACTGTTTTAAAGTTGTGAAATGGCTCTATACACTTCACATATATTATGAAAGTATGTAGTTACAAATTAAATAGCGTAGACATATTTTTTTTAATATGCAAGATAGGTGACACCAATGAAAATTTTTTCTCAAGTTACCAAGCTGAATTCGCTTTTGTCTGATACTAATATTAGTCTACCCCAAAAATGTGTGCAATACATTCTATATATGTACATAGGTCTAATGTACATACCTATTACTAATTTCCTGAAAGAAATAGCTTTCGTACGAATATATAAAATTCAAAAACTAAAAAAGAAAGACTTGCATCGGCAGCAACTGTGCCCCCCTGGTTTAAGTAACATCAATATATTTTAAGTCTTAATTATTAACTGCATGAAATCTACAGACGTGCTTAATAAATAATTTAAAAATTTTAATAAAATTTATCTCTATTTGCAATATTCCCTGTACTTCTACGCAACCTATTCCTACGAAGTTGCGCACACACATTAACTAGAAAAAATTATACATTCTTGTTATAAAAAAAAGTCGGGGGACACGCATATTAAAATAAATTTAGTATCTTATTTAGTGCCTTTCCTGTCAGTGAAATTTTTGGCTTTATACAAAAACAATAAATTTTTTTTAAGAAAAGTACCACTCAGGCAATGATTGCCTGCTAGTAGTTGTTACTTCTATAGGAAAGGGATATAGATGACAAGCGGTGAATGGATACAGGACATTGAGGGCTGTATTTGAATTGACACAAAAAGCGTACACTGCGCACTCAAAATATTAAAGTCAACTAAATGACTGACTATTTGAAATCACTTGCTTATGTTTAGCGCCCCTGATGTCAAGGACACGTATTCAATTCTGAAGACGGTACTGTTCAGTATGCTACTGGCAGAAAGGCACAGCAAACCACATCAGAAAAAGTTTTGCAGTCAACGTGCTAACTACCGCATCCATCCCGGCTACATAGATATGTATCTATATTTTGGAGATGGTGGATCTATATTTTTTATAATTAATTTCTTACTTGGAAACCAGTCATCCAGCTCGGCTGCGAATAATGATAAAGGTGAAGACAAGGATAGTCTTATTATTATTACGAGTTCTTTTGATTTCATTTTTTATTTTCTTTACAATTCAAATGTTGTAATTATTAATCCCGTGAAAAAATGTATAACAATTTTTTATGAATCGTTTTTTTTTATCAATATTTTGTTACGATTAGTAAAATTATGAAGAATTATGCACATAGAGCACACCAGGCTACATGACCATAAATTCGTGTCATTGTAGTCGTTTAATTAATTATTTTGAAGGCGACAGCTACATCCAGTAGTTTTTTGGTATAGTTTGGTGCATATTTCAGTAACTTTTCTTTTATAAAAATAAAATGACTTATACAAAATATATGTACACGACGTAAAAATACAAAATCAAATCAATTCATTTGCCTAAAACCGCTTGATTATTAATCAATAAAATTTTGTACGATTGTGGTTTTATTTTCTCTTTAACAAAAAAAAAACATGTTTAACCTCTTATTATATTGGTAACAATAGATCTACTCATAATCGTCTTCCAAATTAGGATTTAGCTTAAATTGGCGATAGCTACAACCGTAGTCCTGTGTACATCTAGCGGTGTTGTTGTCAAAATAATCGCTTTCATGTATTTTATTTTTGAGTAGTCTGTAGTCTGCTGTGGCCTATGGAGAAGGCGAATCATTTGCGGAGGCGTAGGAGGATTGAACTATGCTGGACAGTGTAAGGACCACACGGCTACTGGGAGACCATCATTGAAACACATTATATGGCTGGGCAGCGAATTCCTTGTGGAGATGGATAATGTTGCAGATTGTGATATAGAGGATATCAGGGGCTTCATTGTGGAGATAGGTTGTCTGTCGGACAGGTAATGTTGTATGGACGAGGGATCTGGCTTCCTCTTCTTCCTCCTCTTTACTCTACCCTATTCTTTCTTATTTTTTTCTTTCTTTCTTCTTGTGAATCCCTTCTTCTCAATGGAACCTATGGGTCTCCGCCTGAAGGTGTCCCAGTACTAGTGGGGCTCCACCAAACTTAATTTAACGATACGGTAAGAGTTTATATCGCGTGTCCGGTTGAATTTCGGTGCAAAAAAGAATTCTTAAAGAATGTAAATGGGTTTTAATTAATAGTAGAATTTATTATTTAAATATTAACTAAAACATTAAACAATTTACATAGATTGAGTCTAGCATGAGAACGTTTCTGCTTTTTTTGAATCCAGTTTCAACAAGGCTAAATTTTTATACATACAATATACATAATTATTGTGTACTGCATACATATCGATATACAAGAACATTTTTATTGAAACCAAAAATCGTTTGTCCGTTTTTAAGTAGAATTTTTGTATTCAATTTCAACTGGTTCATCAAGAATTTTTCAAATAATTTTTTTTTAAATCAACAGTGTTTCCTAATATATTAATGCTGAAATTATTTCAGCTGTCGCATTGAACCAAAATATTTTTTATTTTAGGTACATACATACATATATGTATGTATGTGTGTAAATAAGTATGTATGAATATATGTACATAAATCTGTAAAATGTGAATTGTGCTGGGATGCAGTTTGCAATCGAAACTGAGAATTGACCTTTCACCAATTAACTACAATAATACTACTATTTGTACTACTTTCAACTTCATTTGGATAAACTTTGCATCAATATTTTTTTTTATCTGGGACCAGCACTCAGGAGATGACTCCTACACATGCGAAGCATTGTGCTGGAACTATAGGAAAGGGATAGTAGGATAAACGACAGGAGGTGAAGGTTAATTAATTATTTTTTCAGCTGAAGCCGGTATTGTTCAGTGACCAGTGACTATGCCTTCGCCACTGAAACCTTCCGACAACAACTGACACACAAAGACACACTAATGCACATCAGAAAAATGCGAGATGTTTATTTTCATTTTAAAATTTTAATCTGAAACTGGGGTTGAACCCAGGTCTGTTTTTCGATTCGTAGTCAACCTGCAGACTACCATCCATCGTGCCATCAACACCCTCATACTCGTAGACTTTGTAAATATGTTAGGCTTCGATCTGGATATATGTATACCAAGTGTTTCATCTTCAATAGTTTATTATTTCCTTATTTCTCACGGTTATTTTTATTTCTTTAGTAGAATATGCAATTTATTTACTGCCGTATTAATAAAGAATATTTTTGATTTTTAAAAGCTTAAATAAACAAATTTTAATACAACATTCAATTTTTAAACCTTTTATAAACCAAAAACATTTTTATGAATATCGCAGTTAATGTTAATAATCATATACTAAATTATAATAACAATATTTATATTTATGTAACTTATGATTTGATTTTTGCAATTTTTTTCTTGCCGCAGTGGGTTGGGGATTTCCCCACGTATGAAAGGCATTGCAACGGAAATATTTAGAAAATAATAGTGTATAGTGTTTTATAACCAAAAATTCTAATCAGTTAATTTTAGTTTGTTAAAAAAAACGTTACATGAGAGATTGCAATATAAAATTTTTGCTTCCTTTTTTACGCATGTACATACATATACACATACCTATGTAAAATATATACAACTAGATATGTGGGAAAGTGCTTACACAACCCTGCTTATATACAACCATCTGTATGTACGTACATATTTATGTACGTATATAAATGAAAATTAACAAAATTCTTTTATATTCTTACCAGAATATAAGATTCACTTTTAATATTCACGGGTATGTACGGTTGTATGCATGTGTACAGGTAGTTATTCAAAGCATTCATGATTCTAGAATCTAGATATGTAAAATGTCTGTTGATTAATAAGAAAACTACATACATGTATACATACATATGTATATAAAATATGCTAAACACGTTAATTTATATTGACGTTGTTTTTTCTTCATTAATAAGGCGACAGGAAAAATTTATTTCATAATAATTTATGTATATTAAATTTATAGAATGAAAAAATATGGAATACAATGTTATATCGGCTGATTAAGTAAATTCTTTTCAAGATTACAGTCCATCTAAATAGTTCTATCTCTATACACTTCGAATAATGTCAATACGTTTATAATAATTAACCTTAAATATTTTTTGTAGGAGTGAGGGAAGGAACAATTTGATTAAAATTAAAAATTAAAAAATGTTCTAAATCAAACGTGTTGCGTTAGTTGTGATAATTTATTTTACCAATAAAAGTTTTTAACAGGAGATTAACATAAAAATTTACGAATTTATGCATAGGCATAGAACTTCGAAACAAGCATTAGAACTGAATAATAAATAAAAAAAGTCAGTATTCATGTAAGTGATGACCACTGAGGTGATTGATGATGATGAAGCCTGTGAACATGATAATGAATAAACAGACATTAATAATACAGACAATAATAATTCCAAATGCTTCAAATATACTCGTACATATGTACATATAGATAAATGCTATGATTAAAAATTTTCTTAATGTTAAATTTAAATATAAAACACTAATAAATGGACAGACAAGAATAACGGCTAATAATCATTAGAAGTTGAGAAACGTACTTGAAAACATACAGGAAACAGGAAAGATCATATAGAAAAATGTAGGTCACCAAGTTAGAAATGTTACCAATACAATAGAATAGAACAGAAGAATCAATTTCAATTTATTTTATAGATCTTCAATTTCTATTACCAAGAACATTTATAATACGAGCCATATTAATAATGGATTGTTTCTCTTGTTAAAAAAAACAATGGCCTTGTTTAGCTACATCAAGACTTACTGTAATTAAGCAATAAACTGCGTTAAATGTTGGTTAAGTCATTTTATTTAGGTGTGCACTAAACAAGCGGAATTCCTCCTAAATGTGCTAATTTTTTGAAAAATCATCCACCTACAGAATTACAAAATAACAATTGCTTATGTAAATAGATCAGAGAAGCCAACAAAAAGTAATTTTCACTAGAATAATCAACTTTTGTAAAAATTTTTTCCAAATCAATGGCTTTTACATGATAAATTCTAACCATCCACATGATGTAATTTTCATTACATCTGCAATCTATATATCGTTACAGAAAATGCAAGAAGCATTTTACAAGGAAGCAAAAAAACTGATTTAAATAAAAGATATATTGACAACTGAAGGATTGTTTATCTAGAAAAATTTTAAATTTTGCGAGGTGACTTATTTAGACTTAACAGACCAGAACTAGTAATGGTATATGTACACACGATTGTCATTTACTACAATATTGACAGAAAAATTGTTAAAAAATGTGCAACAACCGTGTGACACACAATTTTTGTGTGGCAACATCGTCACAAAATATATTGTCGGCGCATTGTATGCCAATAATATTGTCACAATTCTGACAATTTACAGTCATTTGTTATTGTCGCATGTGCTTCATTTAGTGCACCGTACAATAACACCTTTGGCAGATAAATATTTCTGAAAATTTCATAAAAATTTAAATGGAAGATTTTTAAAATAAACTTGAAGTTGTAAGTACATATATTTGTGCATATTTATCACACTATTTAATAAAAAATGGCTTTTAATTTTATCAGTTTATTTTCATTCACTTTTTACAGCTGGTGCGAGTGATGCAAATGTTTCGCTGTCAAAATATTAAGCATTTTATGCGTCTAAAATCACTAAAATAAAATATATTTTAGAAAGTAAGCAGACTAGTATTTCAAGATGGTCAATTGTGGTTTACAAGAATTTTATACTTGACTCTCAAAATTTCTTTACATTTTACTCATTTTAATCTGATAGAGCGCGCAATTACAAATTTTACTCATTTCTTTATTTGACAAAGCGTTGCAGAAGAAATTAAGTCATACATATATGAAATTAAAGTTTTTCTTGCTATTGTAGCCTGTGTGTGTTTACTTTTCCGTTTTTTTCACATCCCAAAGTTAATTTACACAAACAAAATGCCTGTTATTTTGCGTGTTGTTCATTGTTGTAGAGCTGCATAGACCTAATAAATAGATCTTGTGTGGTTTTTGCGTTCCAGCAATTTTGGGCAACTTTGTCACATTCAGAGAGTAATATTCTTTTTGCTCTCAAAAGTACGGACACTTTTGTAATGCACCTGGAACAGATCTACTGTTTTGCAAGTATGGATATGTACACAATCTAAACAATGCAGTGTGGCAACTCGGAACAGAAATAAAAGCGAAGTAAATTGAAAGACTTCCGGTATTGAAAAAAAAAACACTACAAAAGTAAAATTATTCTGTAAAGTGAAGCCAAACTGAAAACATTGATTTAAAATAAAAGAAAACTATAATAAAGTTAAGTAGTTTATAATTGCAGTTTTATTAAAAAAAAGTAAAACAATAAAATAGTCTTGCTACAGCAGCAATAATAGTAATACAAATTTGTAGTGGTGCTTTTTGAAGTCAGGCTATGACTGACATAAGTAATGCTTAAATTGCAATAATAAAATTTAGGTTTAAGAATTCAAAACTTTTTGTTAGTCAAAAATATTACTTAAAAATTGTTTTGCAAACAAAATCAAAAGTCAACTTTTAGCAAATTCTTGCACGTAAAAAATTTTCTAACTATTAATTTATTAAATTTAAATATCCCAATTAATTTTCGTCTAGCATACGTATTTAATGAATTTTGATTTCTATATATATATTTTTAACGGTTTAATGGTCTCTGTTGTAGCCTATGCAACAGTAAATTTGTTTGAAAGTTTGTATTTTTAATATAGCGTTTCCATTCCTAAGATTTTTTTTGTTCTTACGGCTTTCTATTTTCTATGTTAATTAAGCGTTGAGGCAGAGCCATATGAATAGGTATTATATATGAATTATCCTGTAAGATTAAAATTTTTTTAATTTTTAAAACTTTAAAATCTGCCTGTTCGAACTATATGAACTCATCTTCGAATTAATATGTGTGTTATAGGGAAATTGTTCATAATACCTACTTACCAAACGTTTATAACAACTATGGAAAATAATTGTGGTCATATAAAATATTTTTATATAAAAAAGTTCAGTACTTTTTTAAAATATGTTTGTTTCAGTGCTTTTTAAAATTAAGAAATTAAAAACGCTGCTGAACGTATTTTAGCACAACTATTTCTAAAATATAGAATCGTTCAAATGTAACGTGACCAGAATTTTAAAAATATATCATATTTTTGTATATACAGATGTATGTACATATGCATATAGGTACATGCCCTGCAGGAAATGATAATAGTAAAATAGTACTGATTTCTAGTGACTAAATCATTAGTACCAGCGACTTGTTATACCTCAGACAATGTAATTTACTATAGACATTTTACATGGGCGTGTGATAGGAAATCGACTACTGACGTTGGTCTTATGTAGTCCATGGGTAGTAGGTAGTTCTTGTGGAAAACTGCAAGCAACCGCAATTATTTTCACAGCAACAAAATGAGACAATAAAAAATCGTTTTGCAGCTGTAAAGAGAAAGATACGATCTCTTCTCATCAAAGACAAAATAAAAAGTGTAGACGATTACTTGACATGTCTTCAAAAAGTCACAAAAACCGATCGACACTTGCCCGCAGGCTTCCTACAGGGTATGTACATACTAGCCATATGTACATACATATACATATATGTATATACAAAACCATAAGTAAGAATTTAAATATTTTGAACTACGAATGTCCAACCAAATCTTCCGCATAATGATTTTTATTTACATATGTATAAGAATGATCATGTGCATGTATGTAGATACAAACATACATACATATGTGCGTACATATCTGTACGTGGGAGATAAAGTACGCCAAGTCACATTTTTTTCAAAATAGGTTTTTTTTGGTATTGGAAACATGATTTTTCCCTCTATCGGTAGGTAAGTTCCAATAAATCCTCTCTAATGTAGTTTACGAAATATTGAAGAGAGATTTTAACAATACCAATTTCATCATAGGATGAAAAGAATACAATTTTAATAAGAGACGATAATATTATATGACACAATTTCATTACGGAAATCATGGAAATAAAAAAATTGTATTCGAGTTTTATAAAATTTTCAGGCTAAGGCAAACTTTTAATACAGAGATTGAAGCTTTTCTGATTTTCAACATGTTTTCCGGTCTCCTGTAAAATTTCCAAAATGTGACTTGGTGTAGTTTACCTCCCACCTACAGATATATACACACAATCATAAAGCTAACCTAATGAAAGTAAATATATACATATGTACATAAACATGCACACATACATAGGTACTATTTATTTAGTTAATAATTTCTTATTTGTTCTATAGTGATCACAAAACATTTTGCTTAATACTTCACAAATAATATGGGGCGTGATAATAGTATGTCAAAAATTCCTGCTAACTTTTATTTCCAACTAAGCCAATATGCACTTATTATCCGCTCAAAATTTATTAGTGCAAATGGACCGAAGTGATACAATTTGCCAATAGGTATATTTTCTTATTGTGTTGGTAGAACGGTGAAAAATCTCAGTGTGTAATTTTCAAAGTTTTTCAGTTTAACTAAGTACATTTAACGTTTTCAACTTAACTTTGCATGACTTGGATTTAGATCTAGGTTCAAAGCATTCTACAGTCGTCAAAAAATTCATATTCTTTACTAAGCTTTATAAATTATTAAAGCATGCAACAGCAAACAAGTGCAAGAATTAAGCCGTGAAAGGTGTTAGGATAAGTAAAAATAATAGGTCTGTTCAAAGTGCATAACAAAAAAGTCCATACAGTTGAAAAAAAAAGTAAATGTGACAAAGTTGCTCAAAATTCCTGGAACGCAAAAAAGCACAATAGAACATCTTAATACTAGTGTTGCTTGCTTTCTCAAATAAATTTTATTTTAGTGATTTTAGACGCTTAAAATGCATAATATTTTAAAAGCAAAACATTTGCATCACTGTCAACAGCTCTAAAAAGTGAATGTAAATAAACTGAATAAAGTAACAATCATTTTTTATTAAAGAAAGTGATAAATATGCCCAAATATATGTATGTACTTACAACTTAAAGTTTACTTGAAAAATCATTCATTTTGCTTTTCATAACATTTTAACTAAAAACTTTTTTCGTTTCTTTGGAAATTTTCTGATTAATTTCTTAGTTTCATATGTAAATATGCCGCAACACGTTCAAATTTTGCTTTCAAATTTTTTACACATGTATATATTCTCAAAATTCATGTGTATTGATAATTTTCAAGAAAAGTTGCCCAAAGAATTTGAAAGCAAATTCTAAAAAAACAAATGCTCAAAAAAGTGAGAGAATTTTAAAATTTTAAAAGTAAAATTTGAACGTGCAACCCCAAGTTACACAAAGAAAAGTTCGTGCAACTTTGTACAGGAAATTAAAAACTTTAGTCTGTCGTTGGCATTTTTTTCAAGCTCCCGCTGCAATTTTAAACATTTTATACAAAATATTGGATTTTTCGTAAAGAAAATATATTAAAGATTATCAATGTTACATAAATAATATGAACAATTTCAATGAAATTTTTCTTAGCAGCTTATTTTAGATATTTAAGCACTTTCCTTATTTGTTTGGGCGATAAATACAACAATCATATATTTGACAGATCTACAGGAAATTACGTCCACGATATCTACACATTATGTTAATGTTTGTCAGAATATTTTTATAGACCTTAAACATCAATATAACTGAATATCTATTAGAAAATCCAAAAGTTCTAAAGCACTTGAGGAGAGCTAATTTCACCTCAAAGTAACGAGATTTTACTTCCCAAGTTGTTCACCTTAATTTATTGGAGAAATATTAATTAATTTGGAAAAAAACGGATCCAGGTTATCGAACTACATAAATGTATGTATGGATGTACTACACATGTACGTATACTTGGCTGGTATATATACATATGTTTTTTACATATGTATGTGTGTATGTTTTATGTATGATCTCTGTATGTTTGTCGACAACAGTTTAAATCCGACTCGTTCAATTTATTATATGTACATAAGCATGTACATACATACATACATCGTATTTTCAGAACACTTTTGTATCATTTGTTTAACCACATCTAAGTGCAAAATACAAACAAACTTGTATTAAAGTATTTGAAGTACGTACACATATTCAAGAGAATATTTTTGGTTCAAAGTCAACATTAGCAACAACCACAATAATCCGTGTGAATTTTTTTTTTAACTTAACAATTTTTTCCAAATAACATTTAAAACTTGTTGGTGCTTGCTCTGTGCATTTTTCAAATAAATAACTATTAAGTTAAAAACATTAATAATTGCAAATGTATGTATATACATATATACATATGGATATGTGTATGCACTTGAATTTAATTACTTTCGTAGAAATTGTGTCATTTAAAAAGGTTTACACTCTTTACATCCTTCATGGTAATCAAAATGACGGCGATACTTAAATAAAGATTCTGAGCATAAAACAGCAAAAAAAAACAGTTACCAAATTTAAAAGGATTTTAGATTCATAAAAATAGCAAACACTTTTCAGAATATTGTTCTTAGTACAAAAACTGCATTTTGCGCAAAGTTTTTAAAACAAGTATACTTGTCTAATGCTAATGCTTTAGGTTAAGGTCAACAAGAAAATGAACGTTTTGCATTTTAAAAATTAAAAAAAAAAACTAGAAAAAAAATTTATAAAAAAGGCGTTACAACTTAAATTTATACGCGGTTCTATAATAATCGAATCTTTTAAATAATGCTGAACTCACAGTTTTAATTATATTTTTGTGTCCGTTTCCGTTATATATGTAAATGAATCCGCTATAACTTCACAGACACGCTTCAATTACGGATGCTAAGAAGGCACTGACTAAACGTAGAAACTTTGCCAAGGGATCTATAAATAATTATTTTTTCAATTCCACATATAAAACTTATCAATTCCTACACATGAATTGATTTGTACAAAAGTTCTCTCACAAGAAATTTTAAAAGGTGGCAAAAGTGACGGTGCTCATTTCAACCAAAAAATAAAGTTAATAAACATGGCACTACAATGTTGTCAATTAAGAGCTTAAAAAGAAAATTTAACGATATTGAAAACTACAAAAGCAATTCAAAATTTGATTAAAAATTGTTTTTAATTCAATGTATGCATTTCTATTTACATACATATATTGTAATGCCTTGTTTTACAACTGGCACTCTGGTATTTAAAAACAAAAATTGTAGAGCGCAGAATTAAAAAAATATGATTACTACGAGTTCATAGCGTGAACGAAGGAATTGAAAATAAATCAATTTATACCTACACTTCGAGAGGACTTCCATTTGCATATCAACTGACCGACTTTGATTTTTTACTCCTAAAATTTTTACTCGATTTGCAAGTTTTATTTGGTTAACTCGCGATCAGACGATGATAAATCTTTTTAATGTGCATAAGGGCTCGATTGTAAATTTAATTCGAGCACTCTGATATGCATACTATATATCACAAAATGTATGTAAATGTATTTAATAAATTCAAGTCAACTTAAGCATACTAAACTGATTTCAGAATGACTACACAGTTCAGATGCTGATCTACGATAAAAATAATAAAAAGTGAATTTTAAAATAATATTTTTTCATTATAAACAAAAACCAATTTTCTTAAAGAAGCTACACAAAGGAGTAGCGAAATATCAAATAAAAATAAATATTACATATATAAAACGGACCTACAGCTTAAATAATTAGTGTAATTAATATAAAAAGAGGTCAAAAAACTAGAAGAATTATCTTATTTTATTTTTTAGTCTTAAATATTAGTTTAAGTTCCAAACATATGTACTTTTATTTTCTTAAAATTAATACAAAATTTTCGATTCCAATCGAAAATCGAATTTGAATTGATTGAAATTGATTATTAGGGTTTTTTTTTAATAAAAAGAATTTTAAAAAATTGTTCTTAAATATACTGAAAAGTATATATTTATATACTTAAAAATATTTACATAAAAGTAATTGATCACTACCCAAATTTTCAACTTAAAGTAGTGACGAAGATATAAGAATATTTGAGTGTTTGGGAACATTTTATACATATATTACGGTAAAAATAAAATGATTTCAGTAATTTATATTTGTTTATATTAACTGCCTGTTTTTAGAAAACGAAATAAAAATTCGTTCGAGTATTAAAATAAAATAAAATTAACACAATTGTTTTTGTTTTCAATGCAAAATAAACTGAATTAGGACACAATCCTTGAGCAGCACTGAACAAAGTCAAAATAATTTTTTATTTATCGGATGATAAAAGGATTCGAATTTTGAACAATGTTTTTTATTATAATAAAACAAAACGAAAGTTGTGGCATAAACAATTAAATGAATTTAAACTGATGCAATTGCACCGTTTGAGTGAAAAAAACATTGGAAAAATTTTCTGCCTTTGTTAAATATTTTGAATATCACTATTGCATATATTCAATATTTAAAGCAAAAATGTAGAATAAATTATTAAGTAACATTATAGATCTTGTATTCGATTTTCATTTAACGCTTTTTAGTTTTAAGAAGGTACATTTGATTATTAATAGTTGACAACGCTGATAACGAATTGTACAAACGGGTTACAATAAAATCTGTTGTACATATATCAGTGTTGCCAACGAAGAATTCGGAAATTACACATGACTATCTTCCAAATTACACATTTGAAGAAAAATTACTCATAGCAAAAATGCATAAATTGTGCTACGAACTACTACTCCATACAGCATATTCTCATCCACCATACTCTTGCGATTTAGAAGAGCTCTGAGAAAACCTGCTATGGTATTAAAGCATATTATATTAAAAAATAAAACATTTATTGGCCGCAAACAATATTTTTTATTCAAATAGTCACCGAATTATCAAACAGTCGTCGTATTATGGCACTTACTATCGAATGCCGTTACACAATACCACAAATGGATAGCAAGACTTCATGTTTTACCTTCCACTATAGGTCGAAAATTGAATTTAATTTGTTTCGCAAAAAATATTAACTTTTATGTTTTTCCCTTTGATTTCGATAAAGGTTAGGTAAATTTCATTTTATTTATTTTATTCAAATTCAAAAGTTATAAATATAATGTTTCACATGTTTAATAAACATTGTTTGTTTATAAAATATTACATAAATTTTATCGTGAAAAACGGACGATCCATGGTTTGTTAGCGAAAATTTCTTAGAATTTTCGCAGATTACGTTTCTGCTATACTCTTGGTAGACAAAAGAAATTATCCACCATAATGTATATTGGATGAAATTAATGCCCTTCGCTACCCTCAAAAATTCTTTAAGAAAAATTATTTTAATTTTACTATAAATTTTTTAAAACTTTTATTATGCACTCCCGCATAAATATTAATATAATGCGTACATCTATATACATATATTTAAGTTTGTATGTATGCCTTCATTTCTTTTATTTACTTAAAGAGAGAGAAACAATTCTTTATAATTGATTCATTAAATTTTTCCTTTATTTTTCTTTCTGCAAAAACGCGTAAAGCCAAGGCATAATTGTTTTTACTTGCATCTAATAAGATGAGAACTGTTTTGTTTAATGGAGTGAGTAATTACTTTAAAGTCATGTTACTACTAAAGTTCTAAACCGATCTGAATAAAATTAATATGGTGCATTTTTTCCAATATCTTATTTGAAGCATTATCTTTTATTAAATTTGTTTCGGGAATGTACTTGATAGATAAAGTGTAAAATATTGTAAGTGTAGTTTTAAAAATCGTATTAAACTTTCCGACATTCACAGTTGCAGAAAGCATGTCGTAAGCCTATGAATCCTTATATAATTATTTGTTTAATGTCGCACAGTGCAATGATATCAATTATTTCAATTTGTTTTTCTATACATCTTTTGTGAAGGCTCAAGGGACATAAGATCTGTCTACTGTAAGAATCTAATGAAAAAAAAAACTCAAAGTAGAATTACACACATACTACACGAAACTTATTGCATACGGATGACACATCCATGCATGTAGAAACTACACGCAATATGTGTACTTACGCACGGATTGGCAACAGTGGTCTATTTACTATAAGCAACTACATACATGAATATCTCTCAAACATGTTTGAAGCCGTCTAACAACTTTATCTTAACCCTAATCAAGTCAGCTGGTACATATAGACCAGCTAAACCATACAACAAACGTAGTACATATGGACCAGTTATATAAATGTATATTTTTTTATTACATTTTTCTTTTAAAGCAGAGCTCGTTTCATATTGTGGAATAAAATCCCCTCCCTCACAAAATGAACTGTCATAATTTTCATCTTTTTTTTTGGACCGGCAGTCAGGGGATGACCTCTACATATGCGGTGCATTGTGTCGGAACTATCAAATAAGGTTTTGGAGAGAGAGAGGGGAGTAGTGCTTATTGACATTTGATATGTATTTTCCCACCTCAAAAGTGACAGGAAAGACCTCTGCGAGTAGTCTATTCCACATGCGAGCTGTTCGGCCAAAAAACGAACTTTCTTTGTAATGCGTAGTGCGGTTCTCAGCCCTATTGACCACAAATGGATGCGCTCTTAATTATGAACGCGTTGTGCGCATTAATCGCTGGGTTTCGGGAACTATTTTCCTGATTTCATTAAAACACATGTTTGTATGTGTGCGTGTGTTTGTGCCTTAAGGACAACTAAACGGCTGTACCTGTTTTTCTTGAAATTTTCACAGTATCTCTCTGGAACTATAGGTTATATAAATTTTAAAAATTCCAACTGGGCATTGCCACGCCAATACAAAGTAGATATTTATTTTTGTATATCTTGAGAACGGTTAAAGCTAAAGGTTCTCATTTTGCGGGAATCACTTAATAGTAAATATTTTTGCTTCGGACACATTGAAATTCAGTATACCGGAGAGGAAATAATGGAAAAAGTATGAAAACTGGCAATTTTCACCAGGGGACTAGGCTGACCATTCATTGCATGTGACACTACCATTCGATATACTGGTACGCAATCTTCGCAGAGCCATAGAGCGGAAATTTGAAATACGGGTAGATAAGGAGGAGGGTAGCGATGGTCGAAGTAGTCTGCACGTTGACTACAAATCTAAAATTTTTTTCCAGTTTCAGATTCATAAAAATATCTCGCATTTTTCTGTTGTGGATTTGTGTGTCATTGTGTCAGTTGTTGTCGGAAGGTTTCAGTGGCGAAGCATAGTCACTGGTCACTGAACTGTAATGACTTCAGCTGTAATAAAACCACAGGCACATCAGAACGCCCTCCTTCGCATCGGCGAAGCAAAATAATTACTAAAAATAGCTCCTAAAAACGAAGCTTCAAAATATAATACGTCTCCTTAACATCAGAGACGCTACAACACTGCTACAAAAACAAATAACGTTCAAAAAGCAGTGTTGTAATATAGTGAAGCTTCACCGCCTATAATTTCTCCTACTATCCCTTTCCTCTTGTTCCAGTACAATGCACCGCATATATAGGGGTCATATCCTGAGTGCTGGACCAAGATAAAAAAAAAGATAGGTCTGCATATAGATGGACACATGCACTATATATTTTTTCGAAGATAAGACGGCTGGTAGGGCGCAACTTCCGCGTCTCCGAAACTAACTAGCCGATTTTAATAAACGACTCAATTTTTGTTAAATAAAACTATTATAACAGGTGCAGCAACGCGTGGATGGGTTAGCTAGTACACTATAAAATATAGAATTAGTGATATTTAATGAAACTACAATTATTACAAATGAATGAATATTTAGTTGTGTTTAAGTTCGTAGTTAATTTCTCTCAATAATGTGAAAATTACTGTTGATTTTATGATAAAGGAAAAAAGAACAATTAATCTCCAACAGCAGTTGAGTAGAACACGTACATACATAGTTTTAAATTTCGCAATATCATATATTTAACCCGAAGATCCATTGGTTGTAAGAATGGATTTCCTCTAGATGTTTATGGTGGTTTTATTTAATTGAAACATATTGTCTAACATATGGAATAAATATATATAGACAAATTTTAGGGGCATGAGTAAAGATATAAAATGCTAATATTTTATACAAAATGTTTACAGCTTTCTGAACTTAAAAAGTTTCCGAATTATTATTTTAATATTAAAATTATAAATAAGTATACACGAAATGAAGTCTTTATATGATTAAATATTAAAAGCAAACTGGGAATTACTTGATATTTCGACTAAAAAAAGTGTAATTTTGTGAAAAGTTGGATTTTATGTCATTTGTTATTTAGCAATATTTTTCATTATTAAGTTTTTTTATATTTTAATCACTTTATAATTGTCTTTTTTTTGCCGCAATTTCAACTTTTTCATTTAAGCAAAAACTGCATAAGTAAAAAAGTGAGAGTTAATTAAAACTTGATTGTGTAACATCCAATTTAATAATATTCTTACAGTGAACACACCCCATCTATTAAGATGGCCCAATACTTCAAACAACGAACTGTCACATTTAGTACACAAAAATCTGAAGCACTATATACGCCTTGATAGACAGAAAGAAAATTTATATCGAGATTGAAAATTAATTACAATCAAGGCGAATTAATACCAAGTGATCTCGTCCTTACAACAACAGCATTTTTTGTTTACAAACGCAACAATTTTATTCAAGCTGACAAAACAGTTTACGTATTAAGTCCCAGTCCATATTGTGAAACATTTGCTGCAAAACTTTTTTGAATTCTCTTTTGAAGCTTCAGCAGTGTCCATACATGAAACTTTTGCTTCATGTTTAGTATTTTTTATTCCTCCCTTCTATCTTCTTTCTTTAATTTTTTTTGACATTTCTCAATACCGAATGTAAATATAAAAAAACTACCCTGTGATAGAAGGTGTGAATATTTTTTTTTGGATACACATTTGAAGCACAAGGTATAATTGGAAGCAAAATTATATAATAATTTTTATATAATTTTATATTTTTTTTTTAAATTTTTGATTATATTTCACAAAAAATTAACAATAAAACAGGGTAGCTATTATTATGATAGAAGTTAACAGTATACCAAACGAAAAGAAATAAAATGAAACGTCAAATACACCTCATCTCAAAAGATGCAAATAAGAAATTCAACAAAAGCTGCATGTACAAGAAACAGCGTACATACTTCCACTCCTCCTACCCTTCTCGTCGACAAACTCAAAAGTTTTGGAGCAAATGTTTCACAATATGGACGGGGACTTACACGCTTTGAGTTGAACACAAATTTGAGAACTAAACAGAAATGAGCTGATGAGAAGTTTAGCTAATGCAGCCACCTGGTATAAATTCGCCTTGATAACAATCAACTATTATTTTTTTATATGACGATTTTGTCATTTGGTTTCATTTCTTCTGTGTACGTGTTTGTTAATTTTTGTGACAAAGTGGATTTGTGTTGGATATTTTTAATTTTGACGTGTCAATAAAATTTTGTGGACGGACAATAATATAAAAAAACATATTGTGGGGAAGAAAGACTGAAAGTCAAAATATTTTTCGAATTATGTTTCATCGCAGCAGAAGTTTAAAAATGTATAAAAAAATCTTAATGCTACTTGCTATAGGATTGGCAGCTGTAAATGGAGATCGACTAGCACCCGGCGTACCACCACAACACTATGTGAGTTGCAAAATTATAAATTATAAAAAGCTTTAGTAGGTGAACATGAAATCATTGCCAATTTATTTTGCTTGTAATAATTAGCAACAAATGCCTCAACAATATCAACAGCATCCACAACAGCAGCAATATCCGCAACAAACACAACAAAATGTAAGTTTCAATTGTAGGTGCAAAGTAATTGTTTGAAAAAAATCAAGTATTTTACAGCAACAACAAATGAACCAACAGGGGCACATGCACCAACAGCAACAAATCCAATACCAGCAAGTACCGGTTCAACAACAAGCTCCAGTTCAAGTTCCAGCGCATCAACAGGTTCCTCAAGGTCATGCCGGTGGTCACCATGCTCCACATAGTCATCACGGACAGCAGGGAGTGTTAAATACTGGAAATATTCAACATGAGCGGGAGTGAGTATTTAAAATAAATATATACATAAGTACATATCGTCATAAGATTTCATAAGTCCTAAGACGATATACATACTTTATGCCAATTTCTTATCGAATAACAGAGAAGTTGATTATCAGATTCGCAGATAAAGCTATCTTTTTTTAATTTTATTTTCGTTTTCAATCGTTTTTATTGATTTACTTATTTATATTCGACTGAAATATTAATCTCTATAGTCCAACAAAGTTTACATTGGTTAGCAAATTCCTGAATATAACAACTGAATCCAATAATATCGAACTATATCTATAGATCAGCTATGTTGTGCATATGGACATACATATGTAAAGGGTGGTTAAATTTCAAGGGCCGATGTTGATTTTGAAGAAAACACAAACTATTTAGGAAATTATTGTAATTTTATATTATTATGATATATTGGTATTACTCAATTATGTATGGAACAAAATATCGGCCAAATGGGCGCCGCGACCACGGCGGCACACCTCCATCCGATGGTCCAAATTTTCGATGACCCTGAGGCATAATGGAGGTTCTATGCCGTTAATGTGCCGAATTATCTCATCCTTTAGCTCTTGAATTGTTGCTGGCTTATCGACGTACACCTTTTCTTTCAAATAACCCCAAAGAAAAAAGTCCAACGGTGTCAAATCACATGATCTTGGCGGCCAATTGACATCGCCATTACGTGAGATAACACGGCCATTGAATTTGTTGCGCAAAAGAGCCATTGTTTCGTTAGCTGTGTGGCAAGTGGCACCGTCCTGCTGAAACCACATATCGTCCACATCCATATCTTCCAATTCGGGCCATAAAAAGATCGTTATCATCTCACGATAGCGAACACCATTCACAGTAACTGCCTGACCGGCCTCATTTTGGAAGAAATACGGCCCGATGATGCCGCCAGCCCATAAACCGCACCAAACAGTCACTCTTTGTGGGTGCATTGGTTTTCCGACAATCACTCTTGGATTCTCATTCGCCCAAATGCGGCAATTCTGTTTATTGACGAATCCACTGAGGTGAAAATGTGCCTCATCACTGAAGATGATTTTCTTCGAAAATTGATCATCCACTGTTGCCGTGGTCGCGGCGCCCATTTGGCCGATATTTTGTTCCATACATAATTGAGTAATACCAATATATCATAATAAAATAAAATTACAATAATTTCCTAAATATTTTGTGTTTTATTCAAAATCAACATCGGCCCTTGAAATTTAACCACCCTTTATAAAAAATTAAGTTAACAATTTAATTTTAATGTAAGTTCTTAGCAGTTTTTGAGTTTAAAATTAAGGATTTAGAAAGAATCGACTTCCTGAAGCACTAAAGCTATACAATATCTACTCAAACATCGATTGACAAAAAGGAGAGAAAATTATTACGAATTTCTGTCTTTGCATATTTATATAAAATATAAATGATTTTCTTTTATTTTATGAAAAAAGTTGTTCATATTTATAAAAAATAATTTTTAGTGAATGTGAATATAAATACATAAAGAAGTGACATAAATTCACATCTATTTCTATTACTTTTCAGTCATATCCAAGAGCATATGCCGGTACCCATTGATACTAGTAAAATGTCGGATTCTGAATTACAATTTCATTATTTTAAAATGCATGATTACGACAATAACAACAAATTAGATGGTTGTGAATTAATAAAATCTCTAATACATTGGCATGGTAAGTAAATTATTTTAATATGTATTTATCTATATATTTAATTTTTCAGGGAGGACAGTTTTTTAAACACTAATAAACGTATTAATATACAAGTCATACGAATAAAAATCTTTTCATCATTTTAATTATAGTTTCAATACTTAATATTTTGATTTATTAATTATCTTCAGCTGTGCCGGTTAATGATGATATACAACAGTATTGCTATAAAAAAGTTACTTTTCCTGGTGAAGTAACCATCGCATATATGCTTTATATGTTTTCTTTTATCTACCTAGATAGCACAATTAGGAAATTTAAATAATATATTCCTATACTTCGTGTGAAAATCATTATTTATTATAACGTCCACATATCGTTTTGACACTTATTTGAGATTTTATGCGATTTTTAAATTGAGCTTGGTATAGCCTCCCATTTTAACTTTAAGCAATTCAACAACTCTTTGCTTATGCCCAAAAAGTTTGGTTTAAGATCTAACTTAATACTGTAATTATACAGTAGAATATTGTTTTGAATTATCATTTTGACGGCTATTTTCTGCTATTTCGACATATACATATGTATGTTCAAGTAAATGTATGTTTATGTATAGATAAATACTAGCTATTTATATATAAATATTCTTTTAATTAATGATTTTTTAAAAACTGCCCTCAAGTATAATTAAAAAATTTTATTAAACGAATTTAATTTCTTTTATTTTCATATACATACATATATAATCAATGTGCTACATGTTAAAAATATAATAATTGTGCGCTCATTATATGTTGTATAATGTCAACAAAATATAAATCAATATTCAATATCATCAACATCACCATGGTATAATGTATTTTTGAACATTCATTGCTTAATACATTAAAATTGTAAACGAATTTGCAACATTTAGAACAAGGAAGTAAAGATGGTCAACAAGCACCAGTTGAGGAAAAGATTTTTACAGACGATGGATTGGTAGCTTTAATTAACCCGATATTGGATATGGATGATACTTCCAAAGATGGTTATATTGACTATCCTGAATTTATGAGGGCCCAACAAAAATCACAACAGCAAGCAGAAAAGAATGCTCATTAGTTTCCCATTCTACTGAGTAGTGGTTTTTTATTTGTATATTTTGTATTTGTAATTAAATTATTATTTTCATTTCCTAATTAGTTCCTTTTAATTTTGTCGAACGTTATGACCTTTTTGTAATTTCCAAACAAATAATCTTTTCATTTAAATCTTTTTCTTTCAAATATTGGTTGCGTTTTATTTTTAACTGTATAAGAAGTATTTTGACTGATAATTAAAAAGTTCAGATTTATTAGAAAGGTGTACAATTGCTTGAACAGATGTATGTTATCAATTGGAATAAATAAATTAAAATAAGATTGATGTTTTTTAAAGGATAAAGAAATTGGGATACACATTTTATAAACACATTTTTAAATGGTTGCGGTGAGCTTAAATTACTAGTCGCGATCATATTGTTTAAGCATTTCTTTTTTAAATGTTGTTATTGCAGATGAAGAAGAGGGTTCCAAAGAAGGAAATATAGAAAAAGACAAGGAAGATAACAATTTTCCTTTCTACACAGATGAGAAACTCATTGAAGCTGTAGACTATATATTGGAATCCTTGGACAGGAATAAAGATGGTTGCCTTGATTACACAGAATATAAGCAACAAACAACTACATAATATGACGGTGCTGTTGCCTGACCAGTTATTGGGGTGGTTCTACAGCCAGAATATAATAAATATCAACACTGCCCTTCTTCGTCGGTATTTCACCAAAAAAACATCGCCGAAACAAAATAATAAAAACAATGCCTCTTCTCTAGCTTATTAAAAAATGCGTCAACATAAAGTCAAGGACTCAGTAACTCTGCTTTACAAATTTAAAAGAACACACGTTAGTAGAGTTGTGTCATTTCATCAGCTGCCTTTTTCTGCACGCTATGAAATTGTGAGTATAGATAAACACACCAACCCGTATTCATAAACGGGTTTTAAATAAAGTTAAATTACCTTAAAGCCAAAACATACAAATTTTGCAATTTCTGCACTTCAAACATAAAGGTGTAGATAACGTAAAATAGTAATAATGACACACTTTATTATTTTTATTATTGACATTTTTATTACAAATACAATTGCTTCTTTTATTCGTCTTTTACGCTTATAAAAATTTACTTTGAATATAAATTTTAATTAATAAATAAGTAATTCATTTAATTAGTATTTCTAACTGATTATTTTAAATATTAAAAACTAGCAACTACTTTAACGTCAGAAAGTATGAATATTTTTGTATTTTAAGCACATATGTATATATATGTATAAGTTTTGATACACAAAGATTTTTGAGTAACTTTGGTGAATTCTTCAATATGTAAATAATATTCTTTAAAACGGTAGTATATATATGTGTATAGAAACATATTTTAATAAAAAAAATATTGGTGTTATTCTTCTAGACATAGCAAATTTTTTCGGTGTGTTAAGATTATATTATTTGATTTTTGTAAAATTTATATTAAATTAGTGCAATGCTATTTGTAGAACTTTAGACGATACTGTGTATAAAAAAATATTAATTGTAATATAAAAACACAATACTGCAGAAGGTGGCAGGCGTTTTATATATAACTTGATTTTTAATTTAAAAAATAAGTTATTCTCTATGACAATAATTAGCGAATGCTAAAGCAATATTGTGTTTTTCCAGTTATATATCGGTATACATATATAAATATCACTTAAGTTTCTACAATTAGAATGAAAATTTGTCGTTGCTTCTAAACAATTCATTGTGTTTTTTTAGCTCGTCTGCGCTTAAAGCCACTCATTTGTTTCAGTAATTGAGAGTTTTCGTCATCCATGTCAATGTGAGGCTCCCAAAGTCTAAGTCGTTTTGGTATGTATATCAAGCCAACAAGAGTAATTGCTACATGTAAAAGTAGTGGCGCTTAGTACGAAGAGTTTAATATTACATAAATAAAACTTACAATTCAATACACATGGGAAGATAACATAAAAATTTAGGGTGCTTGAACGGAAATACAATGCTTCCGTTAAATATAAAACCATAGTCAAAGCCAAAGAACATCCTCCCATGCTAACAACTCTGAAATATGTTGATGAAAGTTACAATTAAAATTTAAATAATTTTTTTTCGTGTGAGGTAGGGTTAAATAAGCCTTCGCACTTAGAGAGACCGTCGTCATCTGTGTCGTGGTGTTACCACTGAAACATTCCCTCTTCTTCCTCTTGTTAGATTTCTTAATATAGAAAGGCTCTTTCTAATAATTTGCTTTCCAGGAATAAGAAAACATTTTTATAAAAATTAAAGTATGGTAATCGCGATTATGTATATTTTTAAGCCAGTTTTTTTTATTAGATTCTAGAACACACCCACTTTTTTTTTATTAATTTTGTTTTAAAATGTTTCCTATACGAACATATAAGAAAAACTGATTTAAAAAAAAAATAGGTAAGTCCTCTCTATATTGAGGTAACGATATACATATATCATCACAGAAAATGCAAGAAGCCCTATCTAATATTTTAAAAATCTTACAGAAGGAAAAAAAATTAGTTAAATAAAAATAAGTAATAAAGTATCAATAATTTTGTTACTGAAAAAATTTAAATTTTACGAGGTGACTTATTTGTACTTAACACACCAGAGAACTAATGAGATAATTTTGTATTTTTAAAATGTTAGCTAGGGCTTATTGAATTTTCTTTGACGATATACACACATATATATATATATAGAATTAGTTTGGAATAATAAGAGCTATAACGTGGATGAAACTAATACTTACGGGCGGTAATGTATATACAGAGTGCAATGAACCAATGCTAATGCTTTTAATAGGCAATACATCCCTATAATGCGAGATACGGTATAATCGCCTAAAATGACATTTGAAACTGATTATGAAAGACTTAAATTAATACCGAATGAGACAAATAAAAAAATATATGCTAATGATATAAAACTTTAAATCAAAAAAGGACTAATTAAGGATTATTAAGTACCTTCTATAAATTGCGTATCTGTGTGATCCATAAATGATCGGCGTTCGATGTAACTTCGAAAAGCAGTTCCCAAATCCATAAATGCTACAAATGCTATCCACCCTCGAAAGGCGTATAGCAGCTTACGTTCCATATTTGTATGGTAAGGCGTTTTGGCGGCTTTTTTAAAACGTGCTGTCTAAGGAAAGATGTCGATCTACTCCAATTAAATTTTTTACACTCTTAAAAGACTTATTATATGTAAGTAGTATTTAAGTATTCACATGAATAGTAAGTGGATAGAGAAGTTCTTTGACTTTTAATTGAGTAATTACCAATTGAGGTTGATTGTTAGCTTACCTTCGATTATGTGTGCAAAATGTTATATTATAACTTTTTCTTGCTTTTCCAAGTGGCAAAAATCAATATTTTATTACAATTATTACTATAGACTATGATTGTTAGAGAAATTTTTTAAAAATGCAATTTATAAATAATATTTAGGACACATATACTGTATTCCTATGTATATTGTAGTTGGGTATATTGAAAAATATCGTTAATTATGTCTTCGTTGTATATTTTATGTTCTGAAGTGGCTTTATTTTTATAAATATATTTCACTTGCTTAAACTATTTTTGGCTTCGTTTTTTTATTTGATTGTCTTGAATTGGTTCGATATACTTATTTTCTAGTTTTTTCTTGATTTTGAACTTTTAATAAATAATATTCATTAAACTTTTCCGTTCTTCATCTAACTCGACTATTAATCTTTATAAAATGCAGTGTTTTCTCTGCTTAGTATAATAGAAAAGGAAGGAGTCCATAGTGACAACGCATATACATATACATATGTACATACATATAAAAATATATTCCTCTAAACTCTCGTTAAATGATTTGTTATTGTCTAGAAATTATACCGGCACTTCTTGGTCTTGCGCATTAGCATTTCATAATTTATATGGCAAAAGCAGAGATATTTTTCGAACTAAATTGATATTTTAAATTTCCCTGAATAAATCTCCAAATAAATATTTATCTGTTTTTCTTCTATATACCACATACACATAAATGGACATGCATATGTATGGATGTAACATATTTTTAAATGATAATTCTTAATTTTAAATTATGCTAACCATTTCTTAGCTTTAACCGATTAACGGCGGATGTTCTACCCATCCAAAATTAGAAAAATTCTAGTAACAGTTGGGTGAGAGATATCGGAATACCAATTGATAGGCAGACAGAGAAGGGACCAAACCATACAAAAAAAAATTTAAGTTTTTTTTAGCAATTTAATTTAAAATTTGTTTAGGTCAAAAAGCAAAACACATTTAATATCATATGAGTTGCGTGTATTTTCTCATAATAATAATCTTTTTCGCCTTAAATTATTGAAACATATCCTGTAGGTGAAGTTCTCATTTGATCCCTTTTTAATTTTAGTGTGATCTTATCATCTTTTAGTGCGTATTCCTATATCCGGACACTTGAATATTTATATTAAAATCTTAAATGGTTAGTATATACAGTCGAACTTCTCTATAACGTAGTAGTTGGGGACCGTCAAATTTCTACGTTATAGAGAAACTGCAGAAAATTTTGACTACATTTTTTTTATGTAGAAAATATATTTATTAAGACAAAAAAAATTGTTTTTACAGGAACACATTAATTTTTTTTTATTAATACATACATATGTGACTAAATTGTTGCAAAAAATCGATTGCTAAAAACTTCGGAATAGAGAGATTATTTAGTGTGAAAATTCTGTTTAGGTCTTAAAAAACTGTACGTTACAGAGATAACTTCGCTATAGGGAAGTTCGTTATAGGGAGATCAAAATGTATGAAAATACTCACAAAAATGTTGTGTTCACGAATTTTATTTGTTATAGAGAAGATTTCGTTATAGAGAAGTTCGACTGTACACAATACACTTATTGGCATATACATATGTGCATGTTTGGAAACTTTATTTTTTTGTATATCGTACTTAGAATATAATATATAAGATGCTTTGTAATGCATTATTTTTGGCCTGACTTACTTTTTCAATAAAAAATTATTTTTTGAAAACATCTTTTCACATGTTTTTCTTTAAATTTATGTTTTATAATTGTTGAATTATTTTATTATTATTATTTGGAGTATCGTCATGAAACTGTACAAAACAGTCCTCTGGATGTAATTTACATTACATTTTGAGCAACCGAATTTTATCTTGCCTCCACATTGTACACATCGGCAGCGTCTTCGATTAATTAACCATGTGATTGCATTTCAGTATTAGTGTATTCTTGTGTATGTAATACAAGTTTGCGAGAAGCAGGTCATCGGTTTTCAGTAATTCCTACCAATGATTCAACAACACCCACGCAAAAATCTAATTGGCTCAGGATTGTCGCACCTTCAGATATTCAACATATGCAGTATAGCTTCAGGCATTGACCACGGCTTTATCCATGGCATTTGTTAGTAACGGCCAATACAAGTTTTTCCCTCGAACTCGAAAATTATGCATGGCAAGGAACAATTTGATTCCACCTATTCGCAGAAAAAAAACTATATATGTTATACCATATCTCGTCTTAAATGGTCAGGGTAGAGCTTAACTAATAAATTAACATACTACATAAATGCAAATGAAAACATCTGTTGAACATGCACTCTTAAACGTATTCGTAATTATGTTAATGAATTTAAGTAATTAAGAAGATCTAGGTATGCTGTGAATCATTTATAATGTTTCCTAATCTTTTTTAACAACTTTCATACCATCAACCCTCTCGTCCTCTTTGCCTGCTACATCCATAGAATATTTTTATGGAATTTGGAGAAAAGCAATAAAAAACTTGAAGAAGTAGAAAAAATTTGGATATAGTTTTACTGTCTTTTGCAGGCCCTAGTGTATTTTGTTTCACGTGCTAGCCGCCGGTAATATTTGTAAAATATCCTACCGCCGTTATTATTTATGCTGCCGCCGATCACTGGAGTTTCACCTCGGTTGTTGATTTTGTTTATAAATATACATAATTTATATTCCGCGCTTCTGAATTTAAATATATTAGTGATGTATAGAAACCGCAAATTTAATAATAATGGAAAAAGTAAAGGGACCAAACCAAATGAAAATAAAAGAGGTCTCAAAACAATTGATGAAAACACCACAATCAAGATTTCAGTAAGTAATAGATTTGGGAATTAAAATATTTACACGTAAAATGTACTCGATATTACTTCCATGACCAAATTTTAATTTTAAAGCGCCTAAGCAGCAAGACATCCATATCAAAAGATGTGGAGGAAATAGAAGAAATGTTAAATAGTGAAGAAAAAATTCCGGCATCACAAGAGCCAACTCAAAGGTACCTGTCACAGAGAAGTACAATAGCAGCCACTTTAGGACGTACGCAATCACGATCAAACAGCTCTCAACGACCTCCAAATACGTACTTTGAACTGGCACTAATGAAAACAGGCTTGCAATTAGATGAAGGAGAAAATTTTGTATTATGTGAGTTCATATGCAGTACTTGCATCCAACCATACATACTTATATGTACATGTGTCTATATACTTTCAATATAAATTAAAAATCAATTGGTTATTTTTTCAGCTTGTGATCATGTCTCATTTGTTAATAAATTGCGATTGTTGCTGAATAAAAATCAAAATTTTCAAAACAATTTAAACATGTTTGTAACTGGACTTCAGGACGCATGGCCCAAATATGCTTTAAAATTACTTTCAGGTTGCACTATAAGTATCCCAGGTGATGATAGTGTTTATCAATCTCAAAACAGTATGATTGTGAATTTCTTCATGATTGATTTATTGCGCGACAAAGTTCTCGAGTTGCTTTTAGCGGAAATTAAAAAAGCTACGTGCGAAAAATCTTCGTACACAAACTCAGCAGAAACAAATTTACAATTATTGCCTTTAATGCTGTCACAGCTACAATATATTGCCGGTACACATAGTGATATTATATTTGAACACATAAAAGAGAATTTTGAAAATGCCTTGGAAAAACCTAAGTGGGACATAATTGCAAGCGCTGAGTTAATACTTGATGCTAGAAAGCATGATGATTTTGCAAAATTATTGATGTAAGTTCAGTTCTGCAATTAAGTTTATTCTAGAAGAGTTGCAATATTAAATGATATGTTAATAAATTTTCGAAAATTTTTTATTTCCCAAGTGAGTGTATGACGAATAGCAGAGAACTCTTCAAAAATTTAACACTACAGACGTTAACAAATTTAAATTTGAGTTTGCAAATGCATGCCAAATTACGCAATAAAGTTTTGGTTTATATTAAAGAAGATAAATGTCCTAAGTCGGTACGTTAATAGCAAATAATATTATACATATATTAAAAATGATTGAAGTGGAATATCGTTTATAATTTGCAGACGATACCGTCATTAATAAAATTTTTGTTGAAGTCTTTGTCTGATGATAATGAGGAAATTATAAAAGAAGTAGGTACAAAAAAAAAATATTTCATATTATTTAAAATTAAATTAACACAATAACTACATATACACTCCAATTTAATTATTCAACGCGAGTCGAAATGAATTCGGATTATTTAATGTAAATTTATGTTTCTTGTGTCATTAATGTATAAAATGTCGATATTTAGTTGATCAATATATTTCGTGAAATTCTTCACTGGCGGGATGATACTTCAACTGGATCATTGGCTACAGATAAGCAATTACAATTGGAGCTCTTTGGTTATATAGAGCAAGGACTTACACGTTCGAAAAAATTTCATTTTTTATGGCAGAAATCAATTGCTTCATTGCCTTCAACAAAATTTAAGTATGATATGCTAATTTCCTTATATTTTCTTATTATTATATATACGGAATTTTAAAAGACCTATAGATTTTATAATTACATTGCTGCTTATACGTATTAGAGATGATAATTCTCTCTATTTAGAAAATGTGGTAAGTAATTAATAAATCATTAATATCGTTTGAATTTAATTAAAATATCCATTCCTTACAAGTTACGTCGCCACATAAAGCTATTGCCCTCATCGATTGTCCAGGAAATTCGTAACAAATATGCAGCCGTTTTGGAACAACATTGGTATATACTAATGCAAATAATTAATTTATATTTGCGCGACAAACATAAAGCTGTAGTAGAATTTGCAAGAACATGTTGTAGGTAGGTAGTCAATTGTTACATATATAGGTAATTGCGTACAAGTGATTTTCATATAGCACATATGTATACATAATTAATATATTTTTTTTTAATTTATAGTACATTTTTTGAAATATCTGAACTTGTACAAAAGTCTATACTAAAAAAGTTACTAGAATTAACGTGTGAAAAATCCAACGAAAATACTACAAATTTTGCTCTAAACATGCTTAGAGATTTATGGCTGTTATATCCAAAAGTTCTACATAATTGGGGAATGTTATTATTGGTAAATTCATATCAAAAGTATATTTTGTGTACGTAAAGAATTAAATCTTCATTTCTTTCGTTTTAGCCATTTTTAGACCATATACATGAAATGTCGTTATCTCAAACACGTATTGTTATGGAATTGCTATCTTCGATAGCCTTTCCAGCACCTACTATAGATGAATGTACTACTCTGCAGGATCAAATTGATATGTTGGTTAAGAAACAAATAATTAATAGAAATGCATTGTGAGTAAAAATTTTTCGTTTTTATATATGTAGATACATTTTTAACATATTAGTCAGCTATCCGTTCTCCACCGGTTTTTATACCCTTCACTTTTAGTGTAAAGGGTATATATAAGTTTGTCATTCCGTGTGAAACTTTTTTAATATTCGTCTCAGAAGAAAAATTTATATATTTTCAGAAAGGTTATGAATAGAGAAGTTGATAGAGCCATGTCCGTCTGTCTGTGTTTGTGTTTCTTGAAACGCCGTTTGTGGCCAAATTAATCATCTCATAAAATTCATTTTGTGTCAATCGGTCAGTAGTAGACCTGAATCTCTTCCTATTGAAATTTGGGCAAATCGGTTGAATAGTGTCCGAGCTACAGCCGCAGATCCACGACCAACTTGTTTTTTTTCTTGAAATTTTAGTACAAAATTGTCCATAACTTCCAAACGGATGGAGCGATTTTAATGAAATTTAGTCCGTGTATGTAACTAGGTGGACTACTTACTTTAAATACTATTTGGCCCCGCTAAGTAGCTCCAAATATGTTCAAAATATGCAAAAAAACAAAAAGCACGCGATTTCCTAATGAAATATGCATTATATATTATGAAATAGACTAATAGAAACAATATTTAAATTAAAACATACTTCTTACTTACATACATAACACGATTTGAACCACCATCAAACTTCACCAAAACGCCATCCACATACTCAGTCACGTCACCCAGCAAGACCGCTGAGTTTGTTATAACTTATCTAAACTAAATCATACCACAATTTTCCCACTAATACTATCAAATACACTAACACAAGTCGTGTAACGACCCTTTTTAGCAATACATCTAAAGAAATTTTACCATATATTTATACGGAGTCTGATGAAACAAATACATTCTTAGCACTCATAAACTCATGGTGCCAGTTTTTATAAACAATTTTTTAGAAGCCAAATCTCCTCATTCTTTTTTGCTAATTTTATAAATATGTAATACATTCATGCGAAAGAGTAGTAGCATTGCTTTTTGAGCATTTCAGTATGCAAAAAAAAAATATTATTTTGACAAAACAGTGTTGCCACGAAATAATGTTGGGATAGAGGACATACAGATGATTATCCGATTTTTATTTATATATATTTAAAATTTTACATGTAAAGAAAAAACAAAAAACTGAGACAAGTTGAAATGAATTGATTGGTATGATTGTTAAAATAAGTAGTAGGACAGACTTAATTGTTCTTCGCTACACCAAAAAAATTTATAATAAATAATTTTATTTTTACAATTTCTGTTAAAAAACATTTTACAAAATTTCAAAAAAGGTCGAATGTTTTCTTACGTCTTACGTCTATGTGTGACTGTTTTTTGAACACTAACGGACACTAATACAAATATTGCCGCGGATATTAATACGTGTCGCATCGGCTTAACGAAAGAAAATATTAAATCTAACAGTGAAAATGCTGAAATTGCTACAATGGCGGATTATGTATGAGAGCCAATGGCCTTGAATGTGAGTTTTTATTTTAAAAATCAATCTGGCTCAAGCATTCACATTTTATGCTTGTTTTTGTTGTTTGTCTTTAAGCGTAATTATTTTTCCCTCATTTCAGTAATGCTGCCAGTATGTAAAAAAAAAGTAATAAAAATACCCAAAATATTCCCACTTCTGATATATACTCGTATGAATAATAATTGTTATTAAAGCCCGTATGACACTAAATTTATTTTTCATTAATTAATATAAATCTATCAATAGAAAGGGGCAGCAAAGCCAGAAAAAAAGAAATACAATATACACTTAGTCACAAAACTCTACATATGATTTCGAAATTGCATTTAATCTGATCGTTATTTTATATGTGAAGTAAAATTTTTGAAAATTCTTACATGTAAGTATTTAACAGGGCACATTTATTAATTTATTTAAAACAGAAACTTAGATATAGAATAACTTCCTCCACTTCTCACTTGATAATGATTTTAAGAGACGAAAGGGAAATATTTCCCCGAAATAACAAAAAAATCATTTTTTTTGATGCCTAAAAGGCTTAAAGAAGTTTAAGATGCAAAAAAGACCATACAATCCATTGAATATTTTCTAAGTCACCCCAAAGTTTTTATAATGTATCATATGTAGACTTTTGCTTTTATAAAATTTATTGTATTTTTCATTCTATAATATTAAACAGCGTGAATTTTTATTTTTTATTTTCTGTAAAGATCGTTAATCCTATGAAATAAAAAAGTTTAACAACTTTTTTGTATTTCTCTGAAAAATTAAAATTTATTGAAGAAATTAAATCGTATGTAGAGTTTTGCAACTAAGTGTATAATATTTATATTTTTTAAGTGTTGCCTTCTTATTTCCATTAAAAAAAACGCTGAAGAAAAATATACTGTCATTAATATCAGTGCACTCATCTACACAAATAGAAAAATATTTACAGTTTATTATTCTAGTTTTAATATTAGAATAAATGAATGCACTAATTTGTTCCGTGCGTTGGCATACTAAGCTTTCAGATTTACCGAAGTAATTTTCGGCAAACAAAAAATCATTTTCATATTCATTCAACATTGCAGAGTCTAGTAAAAAACTACTACACAATCTGCTCATATCTATAAATAATAATAAAGTGGCAGCCTTGGTTTTCAAGTAACATGCGAATACACAACCCGCATGCTTAAAAAAAAAATTAAAATTATGGCTGCATGCCCTCTTTGTTAGTGTAATAGCATTCGCACATGTGCGGTGTTTTGCGGTCTCTGATTTACATTCTTATCTATAAACATATACATATCGCACCCTAAATACAAAAGTGACACAACTCAAAATTTTCCAATATGTACTTTTTTCCGTAAAATAATTCACAGTACACATCTCTAACTACTTCAAAAATTTCTTTCTCATCACTGTTTTCTTTAACTGGAAAAATACCGTTATGTCTGTTTTTATGTTAATTGCATTGCTTACGCACGATCGACTAAAAAGACCTATTTTTAGTTGCGTCAATGTTCTCAAGAAGTGCTGATTACTTTTGTTACACATATAGTGTCTTATTAATTAATTAATTAAAAAAATTTTAGCAAAACCTTCTTCGAAATAGACTTCTTTCATAATGGAACCAATTTTATTTTAAATATTACAATCATTTTTGCATAAACAGTTTTTTGCCTCTCCTGAAAATTTGAGAATTTTGAGTTGTGCCGCTTTTGTATTTAGGGTGCGATATATTGTTTCGCTCACTCCTATAGGAAGCTTAAGGCATTCTTTATGTTCATAACTTTGTTGTTTTATTATTTTGTGTACATACATGTATACATATGGTCTACTGAAAAAGTTCTTTAGGCCTTTCTCTGATTTAATGACTCTGAATTTAATGAGGTCGATGGATGAGCTAGCAAAGAGCAAGTTGTAGAGAGCAAATTTCTTTGAATGAGTTCGAATCATAGGTGTCCCTCAGAACTTGCGTTTCTTTTTTTACTGGTTATAGAAATTAATAATTTTGAAACACATTAATTGGAAAAAAGTCAAAAATTTTTTTTTTTTAATTTAGAAAACAAACATTCATAGCTCATCTAAAGGAACAACAGTTGTGCCTAATTTAACGTAAGGCAGGATGTGTAAAGAAAATAAATTTTTTTTTCGTTGCTTCGTATTTCCATTTGAAATGAAAAGCGCTTGTTTGGGGCATAAAAATTCTTCTAAAAAATTGGGATCATTCGTCCAATGTGATTTAGTTTCCAATATATTGTAAAAATATATTCAATAGAAATATACAGAAATTAAAAATAAGAACAAGCATATGGCCGGAAGAAAACAATAGTTTTGAAAATAAGTGTATTCCTCTAATTCTACGTATTGAAATTTTAATATTTATGTACATATGCATTATTAATATACTCTATATGTATGTTTGTGGGTCTAAAATCATATAAGTGTAAGCCTCTGTTTGAAAGATCTGATCACGCAAGAATGGCGTAAGCCACAAATGCATCACAATATTCGTTTTTGGTTAGCTTTACGGTGAAATTTGGTTTGCATGATGACTTGGCTGTTTGAAGTTATATATTGATCGAAAAGGTCTGGTTCTTTGGACCAGATCCAACAATTAAGTAAAAATTCGGCACTACTAAACGACTATCCGGCAATTCAGGCGAATTTCAGAAATAAAGGGAGCCAGTGAAGGGTATCTAAGATTCGGCACAGCCGAATATAGCACTCTTACTTGTTTTTTTTAATTTTTATACATTTGCAAATACGCTGGGTCCCATTGAACTACCTTTCGCAGAAAAGAATTTGAAAAGTGGACATCAGTATTGCAAATAAACAACTGGGTTTAATGATAAAACCGTCTTGATAAAACAGTTATTTGTATGAGATGCTCCGTCTATATATGAATGAACGTTGTTTACATATATCCATATTCTTACAAATAATATTGTTCTACTTCCAGCGTTAAAAAACAAGGCATCATAGGTGCTGTACAATTAATAGATTGTATAGCGCGAATTGAACAATATGCGATTGAAGCAGACGATTTCGATACAACATTCAATACCATTAGCGCTATACCCGATGGCAGAGGTAAAATAGCAGCGAAATATATAGGCAAGTAATTTGTATAACTGAATATTGGCAATTGTTATATATTGATAAATTACAGAGCGAAACGATCATAGGCAGGTGGCAAAATATAAAATAATTGAAAATGGTCATTTTTTCTAATTCGCAAAGCCCAACGTTTACAGGGTATAACAATATTTTTTTTTCTAATTTCTTATAAGCTACTTAAACGTATTACTTACAATTTGATAAGCGCAACTTTGAGATCAACAATCCTACTTTGCCTGAATGAAAGTTAGAGTTTCAAATAATAATAGGGTCTGAATATTAATGAAAATTAAGCATAAATTTGATTTGGAAATACTTTTTCTTAAAAGATTATGAACATTTTTAAGTGATGCTTCTAAAAACATAAAGAAAACATAATTTTTTTTCTTAGACCATTACCGGAACTAGTTGGAGAGGGATAGTGTATAGAAGAGACAGGAGGTGAAGTGATGAAAAGATAGAAAACGCTTAACTCGTGCAGAAAACTGAAGTTGCGCTTTTTTTTTTAAGAATTTGTAAAGCAGGGTTGCAGAGTCAATGGCGTTACATTGGAGCATTAGTTTTTAAATTAAAGGATAGCCATTTTAATTCGCCGACGTTTTATTGCTTAAATATCGACGAAGGAGGGCTTTGCGGTACAGACTAGGGCATTGCATGAAAAAGAGAAATTAACATATTGGGTTTATCTGTCTGCTTGTTCTGCTTCATTAACTTTTAAACGAAACCAAGTAAATAAAGACTGAAACTGAAAATAAGTTATAAGCAAAACAAAACAATATACTAAATGATTTTACTTTGCCAATATCTTTATATGATTCTAATTTTTAAATCGTGCTTTTTCCCGAAAAAAATATGTGAAACTTATTATACATATGTATATTATATATTATACTTAACATACATTTACCCCCCTGTTCTGTAAACCGAGTCGATTTAACAACGACCTCACAAAGGAAGAGTGGAATAAGGATCCAAACTGGTTGCAAGCCGACTCATAAAAGTCGGATTGAAGACGCTTCATGGAGTAGGAGAGCGAATAGGGGGACAGCAGTGATGCAACAACACCCCAAAGCCATAATACTAAGTAAGGATACCACAATTTTCCAAGCTGAACTGTATGGCATATTGGAGGCTGTGGATATCATATCAGATAGGAGATACGAAGGAGTTTCAATTACAATTCAGTCGGTGATTATAGCTCTGGACAACTACACATACACATCAAAGGATCTCACAGAGTGCATTTATACTGTCAATGATCTACCTACCCATAACCACATCTCCCTTATCTGGGTACCAAAGCATAGGGGCCTCTAGAGGAATGACAAGAACTGCCTTAAACAGGAGATTGAAGCCCAAACAAACAGTGAGAAATATTGGTCGGTCATCAATGGCCAGCATATGCAGATTGTGATGCGAGGAAGAAAAGATCATGGAACACTTGATATCAACTGTACTGCATCAATGCACAACAAACAGGGGAGCACAATAGATTGAACTGGTCGCGGTGCAGAGAGGCATGGCGTTGCCAAATTACCATTACCATTTTCCATTACATTAGAAATCCACATTTGTTCGCAAAAACAGTTTCGGACTCTTTTTTTTTTTTGCTTCATCGGGCGATTTTATTACGTCTCGGCTTAGATTACTAGTAAACATGGAGGTTTTTGGCTATACTTACAGATCGTGTTGACAAATTAAAACGATCAGACAGGTCCATGAATCTACATGGTTCGTGGCGCGCAAACCACAAAAAAGTGCCAAACATGACATAACTGACAAGCGTGTATCAGGTCTAATGTTCTTATAAAAATAACCTTTTTGACATATTTGTGTACAAGTTTTTTCATATCCTAAAATGGTGTCGAAATTCTAATATATATGTAGGGACAATTTTATCTAAGTACTTCGGAAAGCTGTTCCTTTTTTCACCTTTAAAAGCTTGTGAAAAACTGTCAAGCGTTACAATTTCTTCGTTATCACAATACTCGTTAATAATTTCAAGAATACCATTATCTTCAGAATCGCTGGAAGAGCCTATTAATTCTGCAACAATAAGTTCGAAATCAGCTGCTATTATGCTACCACTACTAGACTTAAAAAAACACCTGTATATGTTTATAAGATGCGGGATGTTTTGGGCTGGAATAACAAGAATTGCATGGTCTCAAATTATCTCTCTCGCAACTATTAAAGGGTTTCCTTACATTGTCCCATAAGTCTTACGACATGCCAAATTTTTGTGTAGAAGAGCACAAGTCGGATCGTCTAAACGTAATATGTAATGAAACTATAAGATTTTGAGAGAAAATACGGATGAAAATTTGACAGTCGTATGCTCTCTTGATTTTTTAAAATTTTTCAAAAACCAACACACACCATTAGATCAGGGATGCATTTTTATGTAAACAAATGTGAGAAAGCCAGGGAGGGAAAACTGGTTTCATAAATTTATACCAATTATCAAATCAAAATTACATTTTAGACCACGACAGCACAATTTTATAAAAATATACGTATATTTTCCAAAAGTACACTGAAAATTTTGACCACGAAAATAACATATTCCAAAGTTATAAAAATATTTTTCAAGGTTATTAAAAAAAAAATTCAATTGCACAAGAACTCCATCCCTGGAGAAAACAAGCAAACAGCTGTAGTTAAATTAAATGAGAATGTTTTCATCTTACTTGATTTTATCCATACCAATGGTGTAAAAGCCAGAAAACAACCATACGATTTTTACTCTCTTTTTTTGAAATACGGTAGGAATTTCATTTTATTTTCTCTCTCATTTTACGTACGACAAATCTTATCGTCTAAAGCACCGTTTAGACGCATAAAGTTTTACATGAAATAGTATGTACGTTGAGATATTAGCTACGTTACACTTGTGCAGCCACCGGGTTAAAGACTGGAATTAAATTTAATGTTATAATTGTTCTGTTTATTGACTTCTGTAGTAGTTGTTGGGATGAGGAGAAGAAGATGGTGGAACACCTCCTTTGCCATTATTCGGCCCTCTCCAGGGTAATGGAGGGTATCTAGCGAGGCCTCTTTCTGTAACTATTGGTATATAGAATTCGTTATTGGGGTTTGGATTGGGAACGATGAGCCCGGAGTGGCGGTCGACGTTCTAACCTATACGTTCGAGATCCCCAGCTCAGAATCTTTTAGACAAACGGTCTGCAGAAGTAGGAGTAGAGCACCATGGTGGAGCTCCGACATTTCGAGGGATCTAAGATAGTGTCGCAGACTATTTAATGACGGTAAAAGACGGCGTTACTGGTCGGAATACAATGCGGAGCGCTCGTCCTGGAGATCTTTTTGCAGCAATGTAGAAAGAACCTCCGACACTTGTATGTACGCTTCGCAAGATTCAACAGATATTATAGCGAGTTTTATCATGAAACTATGCGGCAGCTGGACTAACATATGGTAGGACCGTTGTCGCTAACCGCCATGGTTATGGACATTTCCTTCAGTGGGGATATGCTCTTGTATGCGATGAGCCTATAAATCACCGGGGCCGGATGTCGCCGACCTCCAGAGGAACGCGGAACTAGTGACGCCATACTTAATGAGAAAATATGGGGTTGATATATCCGTCGTAAAGAGGGCAGCGAATTGGATGAGTTACTACGGGATATAAGGTGAGGATATCCGGATCTGTACTGACAGCATTTTTCGGATGTTTACACTCCATCCAGACTTGTCTGTGCATACCCTGTATCTCCCATTGAGATAGCGAGACATTCGGACCACTTTCACCACCTGTCTATTCTCTACCCTATCGCTCTCTCTATTTCCAGTGCAATGCATTGCATATGTAGGGTATAGCCCCTGAGCCCTGGTCCAAGATAAAAAAAAAAAAAGTTCCTTTATAGTAAGTTTATTTCTATATACGTATGTATAGGGGTAAACACAAAAATGCAGAACAAAAAGAAACGTTTTTAAAATACATGGAAAAGCACCCTGGATAGATAAAAGGTTATTACAGGGGTGATACAACGTATTTCATTGCGTATTCTCACAGCATCATTCAGCATTCTTAAATTGTTTGCTTCGCTGTGATCTGCAACTGCTTTTCGTCGCTCATATGACCTTGTACACAGTAGACATCTGAATCTGCTCTTTAAGACCCCAACAACGTGATCCACAATGTTTCTAGCTTAGGCATGTTTATTGTTGAAGATGTATTGGACATCTATGAGGTGTGAGTAAAAATGGCATGCTTTTACGGCAATGATATTCAGTAAATGGTCGCATATATAAAAATTTAATTTGTCAGTGTTTTTTATACATACATATATGTACATTAGACCGTTCCGCAAGAATTATCGACTTACTTTCTTAGCAAAGCTCTATTGGTTTTCTGCGAGCTTTAATTTTCTGGCATTAGGGGGTACATTAGGGAGTTAGAAACATAGATCGGGTGGATAAATACTAGAACGGAATACTGGAAATAATTGCCTTTTTTTTTTTTAAGACAATACAAACTCTACGAAGCTCTCAAGCTTCGGTGGCGATGGCACGATGGATGGTAGTCTGCACGTTGACTACGAATCCAAAAACAGACCTGAGTTCAACCCCAGTTTCAGACAAAAATTTTAAAATAAAAATAAACATCTCGCATTTTTCTGATGTGCATTAGTGTGTCTTTGTTTGTCAGTTGTTGTCGGAAGGTTTCAGTGGCGAAGGCATAGTCACTGGTCACTGAACAATACCAGCTTTAGCTGATAGCAATCCACAATCGCATCAGAACGCCCTCCTTCGTCGGTATTGTGTAGCACCGGCGAAGTAAAACAATAAGAAAAATGGCTACTGAACTGAAGCTTCAGCACTGCTAAAACTATAAACAAAGAACGTGCGGAAGCAGAGCTGCAAAAATAAGTAAGCTTCACCTCCTGTCATTTCTCCTACTATCCCTTTCCTAAAGTTCCAGCACAACGCTTCGCATGTGTAGGAGTCATCTCCTGAGTGCTGGTCCCAGATAAAAAAAAAAAAAGCTTGTCTGTAGAAACACCCACGGTCTAGGCGGGAATCGAACCCGCACCTCCATATTGATAAGACTAATGCTCATGCACTAGAGTACGGAGGCACCCATAGTCTAGTGCAGAAATTTGTGATTCTCGAGACAAAACCAGGAATATACATATCATTCTTTAAGATCCGACTACAAATGCCAAGGATATAAAGAAGATTGTAAAAGGGTGACCCCTACCTTCGTCCAAAAAAAATTATTATTTTTAAATTACTGTAAAAAGCTATGCTATATTAAGGGATTTACAGAGATTTTTTTTGAGGTACGGTCTAATGTAATATTATAAAATGTACACATTATAAAGTGTATTTTATTTACTGTTATTACGTTCAAACTGAAATAGCCCTTTCTGTTGTAAAACAAATGGAAATCAAATCGTCATGACAATAACGTTTCATTACTTTTCTAGAACACAGTGGCATTGTATATGTGGAATTAAAAAATTTCACTTTCATCTTGTAGTGAAATATAGAACACAGTAGACAATGTATTCTCTAAGACTTTTGAATAATGGACATATTATTATGGCAATAAATCACTAATATTATGAAAGCAAAGACAAAATACAAATGCTACCATAATCATTTGAAAGTCACACAAAAGGTAGCGCAATGTTCCACCGACGTATAGTTTCATCACTTCTCAAAAACTAATTACCGCACAAAAACACCACCACTTATTTGTCTTATGAAATAAGAAAGAAACAAGATTAATTTAACAAGCCATATGTACATACGTCTGTTAGACATACGTTATCTTTCTAAATATCTTTCGTATTCAAAATTATTGTGCTAATTTAAAAAATTTTTAATTTGGTGACTTAGAACGCATACAATCGTCAACGTTGCATTCTCCGGATTTGTTAGCTTTATTCTATGATGAACTTGCCAGCGTTTGCTCTGCCAAAGGATATGACCGTGCTAATGGTTTACAGTTGGATATACCTTTTGTTATCTGGTTATGTGACTTAATGACAATTTATTTTCAAAACAGTTTTGTCGCTGAAATTAGTCCTGGTATTGTTGAGTAAGTTTTTTTCATTTTCAGTTGTTAATTTATGAATCAGATAATTTAATATAATTACCTATTCATTAGTGGTATTCAGTTATCTTATATGAAATGTATAAATACTCTATCGGATACAAATACAGAAGAAGAACCTCAAAGCGGATTACCTCAAATTGCTATTAATATTGGCGAATTAGTTTTAAGGCCTCCGAATGAGTATATATTTATAATACACAGTTAAAAACTGCAACATATACATATACCTATTAATTTATATTATCCGTTTTAGAGCAATTTCTTCAATTCTTATTTTATCGCCGCTATTTAAATTTGTTCGTGTTTTACATATGCTGCGTTATGAGGGCAGTTTAGAGATAATAAACGCTTTGCTTGGTTGTGCCATTATTTTACCAAAGTTCTTTGATGATGAAAATGTTGATTCGATATTTTTTGATTACGATGAAAATATGCAAAAGAAAATACTGGATATATACTTCCATTGTGTCAATTGGATACGAGAAACTGTCAGTTCTTTTGCAACGCAACGTGAACCAATGATTCGACAAAAAGTTTTGCAGCGTTTAGCTGATCTAATAAATATTGAGGAAAAAATAAGACAACTACTACTTAAAGCTCCTTCAGATTATACTCCTCCCCAGTGTGACTTCATGATTGCGCAAAATCCGTTTACAACTGCTGCTCAATTTACAGTTAAACATCGTGTGAGTGGTAAAGCAAATAATAACAATAAAAATTCAAACAAAAAGATTTCACAAAATGATATTGAAATTTCACATTGCAATGAAACAAATTTAAATGATCTAACATTAAAACTAGCGGCAGCCAATAAACTAAAATCATATAAAGGAAGCTATTTTGAAAATGTATATGGATCAAAAGAAATCTACAGGTTTTTTTCTTAATAATATTACCAAATTACCGTAATTATATTCCTTATACATTTTTTTTCAGACAAATGGACACAAATATTATTTTAGTTTTAAAAGAGAAGCTAGAAATAAATCATCCTTTGCCGACTGATCGTATTGGTTTTTGTATGGGCTTACTAGAGTTTCGCTTTGTTTTAACGGACATTGTTAGCAAATTAGAATCTGTTGTGGGTATACAGAAATTCCAAACTGAACAGCATTTACAATATATTGCCAAACCAGGTCACTTAATGTCTGATTTATCACATTTCATAGGCACGATTGGAAAAAACATTGAAAATGTAAGTTTAAGTTAAAAATGCAATAACTGATTGAAAACTGCTGCATATTTTCTAAATGCACAGGCAAATATCTTTACTAACATTAATAAAAAATTAACTGTCGATGTCGAAGGAATTTTTTCTTTCCTGCAATTACATATAAAATATAGACAATTAGGGTAACTTTCATCAAACATATTTTTTTTTATCGCGGACCAGCACTAATGAGATGACCCTTACACATGCTGTGGATTGTGCTGGAACTTGAGAAAGTTGATAGTAGAAGAAATGTTAGGAGGGTGAAGCTTCACTATCTTACAATACTGATTTTTGCACGTTATTTGTTTTTATAGCAGTGTTGTAGCATGTCTGATGTCAAGGAGATGTATTAAATTTTAAAGCTTCGTTTTTCGTAGCCATTTTTAGTAATTATTTTACTTCGCCGTTGCTGCAGAATAATTACGAAGAAGGGTGCTCTGATGTGGTTGTGGATTATTATCAGGTGAAGCCGGTACTGTTCAGTGGCCAGTGACAGCTGCAATTTTTTAGTCGTTATTGTGTGCCACACTGCGAATTTACGCAACGAAGTTTTACCGGCGAATTCGTTGAGTACGACGAACTTCGTCGATCGTGCCAATTGTGTTCCTAGCATGCGTAAAATTTCTTTTTTCGTAAATTGTCATAAATGAAAAAATCATTTTGTTTGAATTTTCTCACTTGTGAATAGCAACGAATAAATTGAATCTTCGCATACATAAACGACAAAAGAAAAAAATACTTTTTAGTTTCTCACGCATGTATACGAAGAATCATTAAAATCTAAAACGTTATTAGCCGTGAGTATATAGAATTGAAAAACGACATTTAAATATGAATTTATATTTAATTAGAATTGATGGGGTAGGTTCTTAGTTTTTATTTTAAATGTCGTTGTACGAATGAAGGAATTCTTTCGACATTGAAGGTAATTTTCATTTGTATTTATTGAATTCAATATTTTGAAGAACTGTTCGATATTCTCTTCATTAAATGCCATATGTTTCGAATATAATGCATTTTTTTATAGATAGCTGCAGCAATTACTTTAAAACTTGATGAAATTCAAAATATTCACAGTCATACTGATTTGTTTACCGAAGAGTTTAATTTGCTGAAAGTATGTTTAGGATTGTGTCTTCGTTTATTGGTTGCATTTTTCTCCTGGTCTGAGTGGTTTATCAGTGAACATTACATCAGTAGATTGAAAGGTAAACTAAATAAATTAAATTAATGAAAATCAAATGAAATATTAGTATGTACTTATATGTATTTAACATATCGTTACCTAAAACCAAATGGCCGTAAGAACCAAAATTAGAAATAGACTTGATTGATTATCATGTAATTAACCAAAATACGCCTTTGCTTAAAATTTTACGCACATAAGTTCAAAAATACCGATTTTATTAATGAAATTCAAAAGGCGCCAACTACAATATCAACAACTGCATAAACCAAAAAGCCGTAACTATAATTTTAATTTGAAAAATAAAATAAATTAGCTCGAAGTTGACATTCCTTTTACGTTTAGTTACCGTTTTTAAGTTAAAAATTTTGCAGACTAGTAATAAGAACGCTGATGATTTTTGTGCTTTACCAAAAAATAAAATGCACACTAATAGTGAATATGGTTTCACTAACAAAGTTTAAAAAAAATTAATAAATAGTGTGAAAATAATAAAAACCGAATGAAAGGCTAACAATACCTACCAAAATGTAATATTTGTGAAAAACTACCAGGACAATTTAAATATGTGTGTACTTCAAAATTGTGAGCGAAAAGTTCATTGCGACATTGTGCCATGTTTTCCGAAGAAAATCACAAGGAAATATTTGAACTTAAATTTTTACTTCTGGCTGATTGGTACAGTTTTTACTATGACATACCCTAGTCAGGTTAAATGCATCGTTTTCTTAAATTTTTTAATTTCTTAAATAAAATTATATTTCCCCGAATTTACTAAAATAATTGTAATGAATTTTGTATTTTTTAAATTCATAATATGTACAAAGAATACATTGATAAACATAGGTTCAGTACACAACTGTTTAATTAATTATAACTTTTACTAAAAAAACATCAATGTACTTACGGCTTTTTAGTTCCAAAGAAAACGACTCCAAAAGGCCCTAGGCACCATTACTAAAAAACTACTATTATTTTAGTGTTTTTTTTTTATTAAACCAAATCCGCATTGATTTATAAATGTTAATTCTGAAATTTAGCTGCTAAGAAGTAAATAGTCATAATTTGATATAATTAAAATCTCCTGTAAAAAAAAGTAAAAAGTGTCCTTACGTCCTTTTGGATTTTAGGTGACGACACGTATGTATACCTAGCAAAAAAGACATTCAAAAGAAATAGTTAATGCATGGGTTCCATTGCAAATGAACCGGTTCAACTTAGCTTAAGTGCGCATGATTTTAACATACAGGGGTATAATTGGCGAGCTCGTGTTCACATTTAAAAAAAACAGCTGGTAACGAATACAACGCAAAGTCATAAAATTAAATTACAACTGCGCAGTTGATTATCCTCTATTATATTAATAGGAGAACACGGATTTTATAATCCGTTTTACACTGGTACTACTGGGCCGATTTAGAAAACATGTAGTATAGGGTTTTGAAAATTTTTCGGCACAGATGAGCACATTCTTAATTTTATTCAGATCGGATTAGTACTTTAGCAGTAATATGACTAAAATCTTCTAATTAGATGCAAGTAAAAACAAAAACAAATATACCTTGGCTTTGCGTGTTTTTCCAGAAATAGGTTAGGTTAGGGCGGCAAGTTGCGGATGAAGAGGTAAAGAAAAGTCCCAGCCCACTTGTGTCCAATTTATGGTTCCATTGTGATACCTGCAGTGATACAGACCAGAGTCTCACTAGACTACCGGGACATCCTTTTCCAAAAATTAAAACAAAGGAAAATTGAGTGCATCAAATATAAAGAGTTTTTTTCTCTCTTTATTTAATCTGACGCCATACTTAAATATGTATATACGAGTACGCATTACTCTAATTTGTACGCGGGAGTGCATAATAAGTGTTAAAAAATTTATAGTAAAATTGAAATAATTTTTGTTGAAGGATTTTTGAGGGCAGCGAAGCGCACGAACTTAATCTAGTATGAATTAATCGGCAGACTTGAATGCGTTTTCCATGAGTTCAAAAGTATTAATGTTCTTAACATTTACGATGGCATAAAAAATGAATTCGGGCAAAGAAGTGATGAAAATACCAATTCATAGTGAAGGCATTCACTCTTTTTGCTGGGTATATACATATACAAGGTGTCCGCCGGGAAGGTATACTACTTTGTTTTGCCCCCATTTTGGTAAACATTAATCTTGAGAGTTCATATTTGGCAGTCGGGAAGTAGACACGTGGCAAATTTATTATGGAAAAATATTCGATAAACCAACGTGTTTTAATCGTTAAAACATTTTATCAAACTCAATCATCGATTACTGTGACGATGAGAAAGTTACGTGAAATTTTTGGGAGAAACAACGTGTCAACAAAACGTACTATTTATCGTGTATTGAATGATTTCGAAGAAAGTGGGACTGTAGGTGATAGGCCCAAGCATGAACCACAACGTACTGCAAGATCGGCTGAAAATATTACTGCTGCTCAAGAAAGTGTTCAAAACAATCGTCAACCTCAATTCGACGCCGTGCTCAGGAGCTTGGTCTTCAAACTTTTTAACGCCACAAAACTTTTTAATGCCACAATTGCATGCTTTGGGCTTGATTAACATGTGGTATCAACAAGACGGTGCCACATCGCATACAGCCAGGATTACAAAGGAATTACTGCGAAACCTCTTTCCACAACAAGTTATTTCAAGAAATGGTGATTTTGATTGGCTTCAACGGTCGCCTGATTTGACTGCTCCGGACTGCTTTTTGTTGGGATATCTGAAAAGCAAGGTTTATGCAAACAAACCAGAAACGCTTGAGCAACTCAAACAAAACATTCGTGATGAAATTAATAAAATACCGCGTGAAATGTGTGAGAATGTAATGAAAAATGTGCTCAAAAGGGTCGCATTTGTGAGGCTAACAGAGGCGGACATTTATCTGATATTGTATTCCATACATAATTGCCGACATTAAATAAAACATTTATCAATATAAGATCCATTCTCTTTCATTTAATCAAAAATTATAAACAAGCAAAGTAGTATACCTTCCCGGCGGACACCCGGTACATATGTACATAGTATATCGTCATATAAAACGTAAAACCATGTAAGTGACTAAATTTAAAAAATCGGTTTCTCTGTTGAATATTGTGTACCATGTAAAAATGCATATCCATGTAAAATAAACTATTTTATTAAAATATAAGTGATTCTTTTATTTTTATGCGAGTTTTGAAGAATTTTTTTTCAGGTTGTTACTTAACCCTGTTATCAAGTTGTTCCCCTCTCCTTTAAAATCTAAAAAAGTGTAGTTACATGGTTTTACGTTTTATATGACGATATGTAATATTAATATGACAAGGAGTTATGGGTGTTGCCGTTTATAAATGAAATTTTAATCCTAGACGAAATATATTACGCAAAATGTCCTCTTTAATCGAGGAATACAAAGCTCGAAAACAACACAATGATGATACTGTCTTCGTTATTTTCTTAATTTTTTTAAATTATATATTTTTTAGAATCACTTTTAGTTTTATTGGATGCAAAAAATTATGAAGTTTATAAAAACAAGGCCATTCCAGAATTAGCCGTTGAAGTCTTTAATTCCTTTATAAAATATGAAAGATCTGTCGTTGAATTGAAATCGGCTGTTTATCTTTATCAGTTGATGGTCATGTTAAATTTACTTTCCGATAAAAACTCTAAACCAAAGCAGTCTCAAGAAATAAGTATGCAATCCATCTATGTAGATATAAAGGTATGTGACGGAAATTGAACGATTTAAAAATGAATCGTTTTGAAAAGTATGGAAACTAATGTTCAATCTTTTTGAAATTATTAACTTTTAAAATGTAAAAAAATATATACAAACATATAAAATGAATTTACTTTTATATGTACTCGTATTTATGTACATATGATTCTAATTGCAAAATTGTGCTTTTTACCAAAAAAAAAATACATACATACATAGTATATGAGATGCGTTTTTTACATACCTTATGATATTCTCATAAATATTAATTATTGTGTGTATTTTGTAGACCTTTTTTGTAATATTTTTTTTTATCTGGAACCAGCACTCAGAAGATGACTCCTACACATGTGAAGCATTGTGCTGGAACTATAGGAAAGGGATGGTAGGAGAAACGACAGGAAGTGAAGCTTAATTAATTATTTTACAGCTCTGCTTTCGCACGTTCTTTGTTTGTTTATACTCGTAGCAGTGCTGAAGCTTCGCTTTAGTAGCCATTTTTAATATTATTTTACTTCGCCGGTGCTACACAATACCAACGAAGGAGGGCGTTCTGATGTGATTGTGGATTGTTATCAGCTGAAGCCGGTATTGTTCAGTGACCAGTGACTATGCCTTCGACACTGAAACCTTCCGACACCAACTGACACACAAAGACACACTAATGCACATCAGAAAAATGCGAAATGTTTTTTATTTTCTTTTTTTTTTATAATATTAGTCTGAAACTAGGGTTGAACCCAGGTCTGTTTTTGGTTTTGTAGTCAACGTGCAGACTACCATCCATCGTGCCATCGCCACCCTCTTTTTTTGTTATAATGTATTTGTTCAGCTTGAGGTCTTGAATAAATTGAAAAAAATCGATTTTTATTTTATTTCTCCGATTTTTTTATTATTATTACCATTTTTCCCAATATTTCGATCAACTTCGTTGATCATCTTCAGGGGATCTGAGAAATACATAAAAACACAAACAATACAATAACATAAAAATAATATTAATACATAGTATATACTTACATATGTAAATTACAAGGCAAATATTTATTTTTTTATCTTACATTTTTTGCAGGGAAATACTTTTTGATAAGACTTAACAAAGACTAGAACTGTTTGATTTTTGTTTTATTTATCGTGTTCCATATACATACTTGGGCACAATTCTCAATGTCTCTTCTATAATTAAGCCTCTTCTCAGATGGTACATTTATTATGTGTAGCATTTCCAGTGTATATCTCTTTTTATAATTGGTCTCCGTTTTAAGTACTCTTACATCGTCAAATTTGGTCTCTGACCACTTAAAGCACAGTGGGCCGCAAGTGCAGTTTTTTGCGATAATGGTTTATCGTTTAATTTTAAGTCCGACTTATGTGAAGCCATCCTAGTCTTCAATTTTGTTTTTTGCGTGAAAAACATCAGCAAAATTAAGGATATTCTGATGGAAAATCACATCCCAAGGAGAACTATTTTAGAATTATTAGACTATGTAAAATCAAAAGGCCATAATGAAAGTGTTCGAATCAAATAATTCACATAAGTCGGACTTAAAATTAAAGGATAAACCATTATCGCAAAAAACTGCACTTGCGCCCCACTGTGCTTTCACGGGTCATAGACCAAACTTTTTTTAATTCTCGATTGATTAGTAGAATTTCGAACATAATAATCTTCGATTTGTAATCAGAAATTAGGAAAATCCACTGATGAGCTATCAAAGCATTAGCGAAATAGTACTATAATAAATACTTTATCATAGTATCATAAGGTAAAAATACAATTCATATATTTTTTCGAGAAAAAGCACAATTTTTAAATTCGAATCATGAATAAATATAAACGATATAAAATAATTCATTCAAGATGTGATGTGAAGAAAATTGATTTTATAACATACGAGGTTTGTTCAAAAGAAAAGGTGAATTTTATTTTCTTCGATTATAATGGCGTAGTGCATCACGAGTTCTTGCCAACAGGTCGTACGGTTAATAAGGAATACTACAAGGAAGTTATGCAACGTTTGCGTGAAGTAATACGGCGCAAACGATCGGAATTGTGGAAAAAAATCATGGATTCTGCATCACGATAATGCACCAGCTCACACATCAATGATTGTTCGTGATTTTTTGGCCAATAGCAACACCCTAATCATGCCTCAAACACCTTATTCATCAGATTTGGCTCCCTGCGACTTTTTCATATTCCCGAAACTGAAGAGACTACTGAAAGGAAAGCGTTTGGTCACAATTGATGAAATAAAGCCAAAATCGAAAAACGAGCTGATGTCCATACCGAAAAAAGCATTTCAGAAATGCTGCGAGGATTGGCTGGCATAAGTGCATTATATCTGAGGGGGATTATTTTCAAGGGGACAAAATGGATATTGATGAATAAATAAATACTTTTCAAAAAATTCAAAATACACCCTTTCTTTTGAACAGACCTCGTTCACACAATCTGCATAATAAGAACAGCACATGCTATACTTTTTCGCTTTTAAATCAGTTTAAATTTCCATCACATGCTTAATAATTTTGTTTTTTCATACTTTATTCAAATAAGCCTTTAATCGCTCCTACTACTAGGATCTTTGTGTCGTACATTATTATGCCGCAAATGGTTTAATTATGATGGTGTATTGGAAAAAGGTTCTCAGTGTAATGTATATTTAGATGAGTTAATAAAAGGATTTCTTCGCAATTCTGATTTTAAGAGACAACGTGAAATATTACGTATTGTAAACGGCGAATCAAAATTATTACACGGTAAAGATTGTTCTCTTAAATCGTTCCCTAATTTTAAAAGGTAACTTATTTTATATTTTAATTTTCATTCAACGAATATTTACTCCATTAACTCCATTTTAATTTAGAGCTAATTTTCCATTATTTTTCCGTGGCTTATGCGAAATTCTTATAATGACATTAAACGAAAAGCTGACCACGAATGGAATGGCGGCAACTGATAAACTTGAATTTTGGGAATCAAGTTGCAAAGTTTTAAATCTGTTATTGGAAGTTGTGCAAGGCTTAAACATACCACGAAATTTCCAAATTTTTCTTAAGGTAGTACATATTTTTGTTTGTTCTTTTTTTCTCTTTTTTTTATCTAAAATTTTTATATTAATTTTTAAAACACCATAGCACTCTCATTTATATTTAAAACTGGTCTTACAACATGGTATAAATGTTTTCGAACAATATTTAAGGCAGAACCCAGAACGTGTTTGCGAATTGATTAAAACTATGCAAACTACTACTCGATTTTTACATCATTTATGCTGCCATTCAAAAGTAAGTACCGCTTTAATGTAGATTTAATTAAGATATTGTTTATTTGCCTCGAAGAGAATCACAATAGTTTATGATAATGTATTATTTATTTAGAACAGTTTACCTTGTGTAAGGTCGTATTGATTGACGTTCTTTTCACTTATTAACTAGTAATAGGTGTTTATTTTTAATTTTCTGGTAAAGTTCGTAAACTATAATTTATATCAATAAGAGACAAAAATGTACAAAAGTAAGAAAACGCAAAAAACCATAAAATTTACCACAAAATAGGTCTGTTCCAGGTGCATAACAAAAGTGCCCAAATAAATTTCATTTTAGTGATTTTAGACGCTTAAAATGCATAATATTTGAAAAGCAAAACATATGCATCATTGGCAATGGCTGTAAAATGTGAATGAAAATAAATTGGAAAAAACTAAAGGCCATTTTTTTTTATTAAATAAAGTGATAAATATGTACTATGTACTATGTACTTACAACTTCAAGTTTATTTGAAAGATCTTCAATCTTCTGATTAATTTCTTAGTTTCATATGTAAATAAAAAACAGCCGATAATTTAATTCAAGCCCGAACTTACTCACAGGAAAATTTCATGCAACTTTGTACAGGAAGAGAAAAATTTTACTTTCTAAATTTCTCTCAAAATGACATAAAAATTGTTATCTTAAACGCTTTTGGATAAATTTAGAGCATTCCATCTTACACGTAATTCATTCAAAGATAAGCTGTTGAACATTTCTCGTAATTGAACTGATCTAGATTCTGAATATATATAGTCAAATTCATGCGCAATATCACTTCCAATTTATATAGTAGCCTTATCTAATAATATTATAACTATTGTTTTTTGCATGAACATTGTTTCTAGCGTATATGTTGCCGACATGTTTAATTATTCTTATGTTACACCCAAATAATTTTTAACTAAATCATGAAATAACATGAACTATTATTTGTTCATTGCATTGTTGGGAAACTTTTGATTTTACTTCATTATTGCTTACTTATAAACCAGCTGATTGCTTGTTCTTCTTGCGCAAACTAGCCCGGAGAAAAAGTATGGGCTGTTTCGTGCAAAAAGAACAAGAATATTACTCTCTCAAAACGTCTATCATATACCCAATTTTTGTGTAAGAAAATATTTTCTGGTAAGATTGGTATCCCGCGGGTGCCCAATTTAGAGTAAAAAAACACACCTATTACATAATATGTAGGTATTTTGAAAATAAATCAAAAAACTTGTTTGAAATTAAATTTTATTCTTTAAAAATTGTCAAGCATTAATATTTGGTGGTTCAATAGTTGCAGTTCTGATGGAAAATACAAAAAAATGGAAATGCTTTTTTCTTTATTTTCACATTTTTCTTGTGAATTTTGAAAACTTACAAAATTCGCTATTTGCACATTTTTTTAAAACAATAGTTGAAAAAAAAACCGTATTCTTTACCCCATTTCTTCAATATGTTGAAACTGATAATTGATACCTTTACAAGCAATGAGAATTACATGCGATAGTTACATGCTAAGACACAAACTAAATCAAAAGAACCAATTTGTAAATTACACAGACATACTACACCAGCAGACCGGAACAATATGCCGGTTTCGAAAGTTGCTACGCTTTCATTATCAGCGTTCGTTCTTCTTTTTTTTTGCCACTGTGTGTGCTTGCCAGTAGTAGTAGTTGTTAGCTTTATATATTTATTATTATCTATAAATAGAATACGAGAAATAATTCCACGTTATTTTTCTCTTCTAAAAGAAGCTCTAAATTTACAATCTCTAACTTACAATAGTCCTTTTGAGTACATAATTTATGTTTCCATTATTAACATATGCATACATGTTTTTTTGTTATACCATTTGAAATATTTGATCAACATTTTTTTTTGTAAATGCTCTCAAAACAACATTTCCACCTTACTATTTGGAAACGAAATTAAAACGTAAAATTTTTGCGTTTTACGTTTTCTAGAGAAGGCAAAAACCTTTTAATTTTCACTTTTGTACGAATTTGGTTTCTATGACACATTCTATGTAACAATTTATTTCAATAAGTAGGTTCATTACGTTTCCACAATAATACATATTTCATTCAATGGATTAATACTGCTGGGATAGTACGCTCAACAAAAAAATCACAATTGAAATTAAATTTTGAAATAATCAATTACATATGTACATATGTACATATGTATATGTATATATGATTCTAATTTCAAAATTGTGCTTTTTCCTGAAAAAAAAATTGCTCATCAGTGGATTTTACCTATTTTCTGACTACAAATTCAAGATTCTTATGTTCAAAATCCAACAAATTTTTTTTTTTCTCAATTTTTATTGTTACAGTAACATTTACATTTTTACAATAATTTAATTTTAAGAGATCAATTCTTAATCAAATTTTTCTACTTAATCATTTACAGCAATGTTTTTAATAAGTATGTTTTTATTTTATCATTTATACATTTATTTAGGGAAAAAGGGATATCAAAAACCCTATAAGTAGAGGAGTAATGTCAGAGGGTAAAAACAAGGGATAAACGTTATCAAACTAATGCATTGATGTGTAGATATAAATTCAACTAATCAATCGAGAATTAATGTTGAATACCGAACACAAAACCAAAAATCTATAAACAAAAACATAACAAATCCATGAGTTTACTTTTTCTGTTAAACATACATATTTCTATTTTTAGATTTTTCTTCTCATCTACATTAGGCTTGCCATCGGCTAGGATGCTATACATTAGCATTGAATCAAATGAAAAATTAAAAAATAAAACAACAGAATATTAAAATCTAATTAGAAAAAATCCACCGATGAGCTAAGTAAGCATTAGCGAAATCGTACTATATGGATATGCTTTCCTCCTCAATTATTGAGTTTGCTTTTTTAAAAAATACTTTATGAGAATATCAGAAAGTATTTAATTTTTTTTTGTTTTATCTTGTACCAGCGCTCAGGAGATGACCCCTACACATGCAATGCATTGTGCTGGAACTATAGGAAAGGGATAGTTAGAGAAACGACAGGAGGTGAAGCTTAACTAATTATTTTACAGCTCTGCTTTTGCACGTTCTTTGTTTATAGCAGTGCTGAAGCTTCGATTTAGTAGACATTTTTATTATTATTTTCGTTTTGTAGTCAACGTGCAGACTACTTCGACCATCGCCACCCTCATATATTTTTTTCGGGAAAAATCACAATTTTGAAATTAGAATCATATATGTATATGTATGTATAAAGTTAATATGGCTATGTATGTACATATCCATGTATTGGTTTATTTAATAAAGTGGTCTTCGTTGAATATATTTTTTTTTCTTGGGCCAGTTCTCACGGGTCCTAGGGGACCTACGTAGCGGAACTAAGAAAAGATGTTTTGAGGAGGAGGTTAGAGGTAGTAGTGTTTGTGGACATTAGAATTTAACTTCCCAGCATCACAATTGGCTGGGAAGACTTCTGCGGCGCGTTCATTCCACATACGGACAGTGTGGTTAAAAAAAAATTCCCGCTCTACTTTTTTTACCAATAACTACGAAAACTAAATTTATACCATGATTTTGATACTTATTGTTAGTTAAATTTTAATTGAAGATTGAATAAAATAAAATAAAAACTTTACCATTTGCAGGCCATCAAAAACACGGCTATTATAAGTCAGATTCCATTTTTACGTGAAACAGTGGAAAACTATGTGTTTCGTATTAAAGCTTTGCTGACAGCTAATAAATGTGCATCTGTTTTTTCAATGGGCAATTTAAAGAATAAAGATTTACATGGTGACGATTTGGTATCTCAAGTGAGTTTTTAAATTACTTAAGATATAATTGTATAATCTAAATATTATATTCCTTTCAAAGGCAAGTACTTTCAGTACCGTAACTACGCACGATAGTGACGAGGAAATCCCTGATGACGACATCAGTATTGATGAAACAATATTGGGGAATGACGATACGGAGAATATGCCAAATTATTCTGAAGATCGTAGCAAGTCATCATCGAGAAGCAAATGTTTTTAAATCATTTGAAAAATAAGTTTGTTTTATATTATCATCTATTTTCCATTTTATTTTAAACGCTGTAGTGCTAATTCAAATATTGTTCTTAAATTGCATTGAATTTATAGTTGTTGATGTATTTTGTATACGACGGAAAGGAGAATAACAATAAACAATTTAGCAAGAGCATTCAATAACAGTTATAATTATATAGTATGCATATTTAGATTTAGGTTTTCGTCAAATGCGATCAAAATATTCCCGTGTCTTGATGGAAAATAAAAGATAAAAAATAATGCACACACAATATATTTTTACCGTGAAGCTTATGGAGCTTTGAACTTTCGATAAGTATCTGGTGATATTCCTCGATCCGTTTCTCATTATGTCATTATGTCACCGGCTAAACAAACTGTTTAAAGCTACAACCATTAAAAAAATTCCAGCGAAAAAACAAAAATTGTAGTCAAAGTAAAAAAAATCATTTTTGATTATTTAAATGCATCTATGTATGTGGGCATAATAATGTACGACACAAAGATTCCAGTAGTAGGAGCGATTAAAATCTTATTTTAATAAAGTATGAAAAAACAAAATTATTAATCATTAAATTTTAAATTTTTTTTTATTAACTAAATTTATTTTGGCTTAAAGCTTTATTTATTTATGCATTTCAATAATAATATAAATATAATAAAAATATATATAAGTAATATAAAAAGCCTTTATTTATTTATCGCCATATTGAATTAATTAATATTTTGTGATTTAAAAAATTAATTAATTTAATATAATTTGATTAAATTTAATAAACGAAACACAATGGGTCGATTATGGATTGCAACCGAACTTCAGTTCATTAGCATTTTTAGCAACTGGCAACTGAACAACAGTTCAATTGCAATCCAGAATCGAGCCACAAATCTACCTGGAATGTGTGAGAAGTTATTTTTTGTACAATTTCGGTTTTGAACTTCACACAATTCTATTTAAGGTCGACAAACAATACGTTTGTTCACTGTAATTTTTTTATAGAATTTATTTATCAGGGCTGCCATAGAATCCAAGTCGGTTTTACAAACCGATATTGGTTTCATTTGGTGTCATGAAAACGTGTCGGTTTTGCTATCTTCGAATGCAAATAAAACTGATATTCGAATCAGCTGTTTTAAGGGTTTGTTCACTTGTTTACTACTTTTAATGCAATTTTTGTTTGAATTTGTTTGTGAAAACACATAAGCAAAGCGAATTTATTGAAAATAAAATATTCTGTTTAAAATTAAATTTATAACAAAAAATTTTTTATTTTTATGTCTTCCCTTATTAAGGGTAAAAACATGGAGATAAATACTTTTTTTTTTTTAAATTTATCAACTAAAATTTACTTTCATTTCCGCAATAAAATTAACTTGATAAACAAAATGAAAAATGTAGCTTTTAATTACTTTAAGTAAATAAATCTAGAAAATTTAAACAAAATATCTGATGGATCAACACACTACATGCTCTGGATATTTTTTTGACGATATGAGAATCTTTCTTCTAGTTATATACGCGTTTTCATTATTTCGAAGCCTTTTATTTTTTCATTAGACTGTTTCGTATCTCTATTACACTTATGAATTACTTTCGACAATTGCGCTCGTATAATTTGATTAGCAACATAGAAGGTTCATACATTGACTGACTTTTTATAATTGCATTTTGACCCAGATAAGATGCAGAATATTATCCGATTTGTTGTTTGAGTACTGTAAGAACGGAATCTTAAAGGTGATCCGCAAAAAATTCCTTTCACAACGCTATTCGCGGATGCCCTTCAATTATCGAACTTGCATTGTTTCTAAAATAGTCGCCTTATTTTTTTATAGTTCACAAAGTAAATTTGGAAAATATAACTCTTCAAAAATGACGAACTGAAACGACATATGTATGTATGCATGCCTTCGCATAGGAAGTAGCAAGAAGAGCCTGATCGCAAATAATTATGACGAAAAATCCAAATAAAAAGCACAGATTTTAGTTTTATGTGCATGTTTTCCACAACATGCTTTCTATACATATATTTATATTTTTTTACTTTTTGTTTACGATTGGCCAATAGTATACATAATTAGTTTTGCTCAATAAATTTATATATAATTTTAAAACGTATAACTGTTGTAGCAATTAATACTAGCAACGCTTATCAAAGTAAAAGACATATAATTTTTGTCCTTAGTTTAATTTGAAAATATTTTAGTATAAAAATAAGTGTTGTTTTCAATAACATATAAGACACACAAAATATAAAAATGGTTAAAATATCAACCATGCAGAGGTAAACATAAAGAAATGTATTAACGTTTCGTAAACGCGAAATAAATTTTAAAATATATTCAAATAAAAAATAACACAAACCTGAATGGATTGCTTTTATAAATATAAATACATATGTATGTACTATGTATATGAATAAAAAAAAATTAAAAAAAATATATATAGTATATACTATGTATATGTAAGAATGTAATTTTTAGTTTTTTTTCACAATTTTATAAGGGCGTATTTGTTATACATTAATATTTAAAATATTAAATAATTTTTCATATATGTATGTATGTCTATGATTTTGTATTATTAAAACTATAGCCCAATTCACGGCTCGTTGTAAAGACCGTTTAGATTTTGTAAGTTTAGTAAACAAATAACCAGATATACAACATCTAAAAGTTCTACAACAGTATTTAATAGCAGCCGTGAAGTCAGCTAATATAAATTTGTTTTCTTAACAACTAACAACAACTTGTAGTAACTTATAATGGCATGTGATTCTCATGATCAAAGAAAATTACTTAGTTTAGGTACGTGTGAGTAGAAAAATAAAAAATTTCATCAGCACTAGAGGATCTGATGTCCTGTACCGAGAAACTTTTTAGTGTATTAGTGAGGTGGTGTTCCAGTGATCAGTTTAAAATTTAAAATATTCACGTTTCATAGCAGCTTTAAGTTTCTTTTCCATGTTCTTCCATTCCTCCCACTCTTTTTCTAATTCTTCATTCCGGCACTTCAGTTCTGCTTCTTCTATCTCCAAAGCATTATCGCGTTCTTTGTGCTTCAAACGCGATTTACGACTGGCTTCATTATTTTTCGCTCTTTCTAGCACTTTTTTCTGTTCACCTTCAGGTAAATGCTGAATTTGAGAACGATCTGGTATGTCACTATGTGTTTTTGCAGGTCGTCCTCGACCTCTTTTCATAGTTATTGAGGTATTCGAGGTTGTGGCTATAGACGAGGCAGGTGAACTTGGTGCTGTATTAATAAAACTAGTTTGGTTTGAGATGGAATTAATACTGTAAGGAGTATTGGGAGGAGAGGAGTCATTTGTTGTGTCATCGATATTTATTTCGGATTTGACCGAGGCACTTTGCGGCGAACTTGATATAAGATCGTAATAAATAGTTTTCACAGAATCAGCTGGAGTTGCACCGCTTGTACCGCCATTAAACTGAAAATAATAATTTTTTTTAATACAAGCATTTCTTATTACAAGGCAAAACAATTATTACCTGATCAATGAAATCGATAACTTTCGGTGTGTTTATTTCAGATTGCTGTGGCACTATACTTTCTCTACATGATTTAGTATCCAACCGAAGTTTAAGACGTTTTTCCAACATATGTTGATTTGTTTGTGAACTGTGGCGTTTTGAAGGGTTGCTGATTAAAGATTTTGTTTCTTTGCAGTTTGCAATGCTGTCATCGTCAATATATTGATATGCGTAAAAATCATCAACCTCATCATTCAAATCACACACTTCCATTTTAATTGATGTGCAGGATGTTGTTGCAACCGGTGAATATTTAGGTGTTATGTGTGGCACTGCTTGAGAGATTTCGTATATTAGATTTTGGGATGACATTTGAGGCTGTGAATATCCGGACGAAAACATTATCTCAGCTGGTTGAGAATTAATGAAGCAGTCGTCCAGAGAGTAATCTCTACTAACGTCATTTAAATCAACAGCCTCTTCAGAATTAAATAGAGTGGTACCAAAGCTGGAATTTTCCATATCGTCTAGTGATAAGAAGTCATTTATTTCAGTATAGGGTGCGACTTTAAATAAATCGTCTGTTGAGTCAATATTTGTTGCCATATTGTTGTTAGTGTTAGTGTTATTATTATTATTATTATTATTATTATTATTATTACTATTATTATTAAACATTATTTTTCCTTGCATCTTTTGTAATTGCAATTGATGCTTATTATCATCATCTGCTTCAAACAATTCTTGTTGCTGGTATTGTAGATGGTCCATTTTCCTATCCATGGTGCAATCTTCCGTCAACATATTTATATCAAATTCAAAGTTGTCTAGCGTTCTCAAAATTTTGTCCACTTCGTTTCCTGTTTCGTTGCTGTGGTTGGTGTTGTTGTTGTTGTTGGTGTTGATATTAAAAGTATTATTTGTAGTAACTGATGTAGTGGATGCGATACTTTCTTGTAAATATTCTAAATATGTTTTATTAAAAAAAAAAAAGAAAAAAAATGAATTAGTTTATTGTGTATCTTAACAATTATATGGATGTAAAACATGTGTACAGAAGTATTTATTAATGTTAATTTTGGAATTATCAAATTGTATGTTTCGGTCTTTTGACATCTACATATATCTAAAAAAAGGTTTTTGTTTGGACCAAAAAGTGCAATGACTATAATTCAGACTATAGACGGAAATATTTAATAAAATTTGATTGCTATAATTAAATAAAATATTTTTATTTTTAAGTAATCTTCGCCTGTGTATATATATACATAATTTTAATTGTTAACGAACATAATTCTGTAGAATGTTAAAATTATATTGTTTTTGTTAGCAAAGTAAAGCATACTTTGGAGCTGTGCAAAATAAAGCGAGACAACTGTTGTCTCATTTGATTAAAAACGTATTTTCCAAATGCAAAGAAATTATTGCGAAATTCAACAAGTATTTACATTTTTTGTAGGTATAAAATAAAAAGTGGAATGTTATTAAAAATTCGACTTGGAATGAAATTTACTAATTTTGCTTTTCGTCTATTGTTATGCAGAAAAATTCAATCAAAGTTACATACATACTATATAAATTTTAAAATTAATAATCGAATACATTCATGTATAAAGATTCGTTTACAAATAAACTGCAAATTAAATAAACCAACTCCTCCAGTCAAACTAAATAAGTTGAATGCCGACAAAACAAAGTCGTGCATGATTCATATTTAATTTTTTCCCAAACACAAAAACAGAGAATGAGAATAATTGAGAAAGATAGAAATCAAGAAAGAGGGTATCTTTTGTGGTTTTTAATGTTTATTTTGATATTCCTAGTTTTGTACCGCGGTAAATATGTATATTTGTGTGTGCCAAACGTTTTTTAGCATGCATTGACATGTCTTCATGTTGAAAAAAAAAATATATACAAAACAGCTGATGAAAACAAAGTATACGTTTAATTGGAAACTTTTGATTTATAAAAGTTAAATAGACAAATATCCATACGGCACTTAATTTTTATAGCTATGAAAATATTTAAAAAATGATTGTAAAAACACAATTCTGCAGTTTTGATATAATTTTTTGCTAGATTCCTATTTATTTCAAAATTAATTTTTTTATTATTAATTTTAAGCAATTTATTATTATCCATTGAGTAAAGATATAAAAAACAGTATCTTTAATCAGTATCCGATAAGTATATGTATTTCCTTACAGCGAATATTTCAATCCTTCGCAATTGAGGTTCTTGTGTTTCATGCAGCAACATTCACATCAACAAACAAAATGGACTAAACATATATATGAACTATAAAACAAATTAGCTGTGTAGAAAAATATATTTTTATTTAATAATTTTTAAATATCTTTCAAAAGTTGGTATTTACTAAAGAGACTTTGTGTGTGTGTTTTTTTTTTTCTTAATTAGTAAGCTGTGTAGCAAATATAAATTTCATTACCTTAATCTGTGACCAGCACGAACCTTCTGCTAGCTAACACGTTTACTTCACCACTAATAAAAAATCAACAACTCACTACATTTTTAATAACAGAGAATTATTTCTGAGAGAGATAGAGAGAGAACAATATAGCATTGAGAAAGAGATAAATATTTCGGAGAAATCTTCGTCGCACTCACATTAACTGATCTATAAATTCTTTCCCTTGCCACTTTGCAAACACATGGTTAAAATTACCGACAAGTTCATATAGGCGTACAACTAACAGTGCATGTCTGTACATGCATACATGTTGTATGTATTTTTGTAGGTGCTTTATTTTGCCTTTGTTTTCATGAAAGAATGGGGGGAGGGGAAAAAATTAAATATTATGTACGTGTGTGTCCTTCTTTGTATGTAATATCGTAAAGATTGCTCAAACATATTGATCTCTTTTTAACAGTTCTTACGCACTGAAGATAAATTAATTATTTAAATTGTGCAAAAGAGATGAACTTAATATTTTGATTAGACGTAACAAGTATTATTTCCTTTTTTCGTCCACACTCATTTAAATTTTGTAGTACAGATTTATATTGGACATTTGTAAGAATGTATGCAAAACTTGAAATGTTCAATCTCATTGGAAAATGAGAATGAATTGAAATGGATCGGTAAAATAGAAAATATTTGTTAATTTATAAATTTTATGCACATGTATATAAGTGATTTTTTTATTGAAGATTATGATTGGAAATAGAAATGGTGTTTCAAACTAACAATTTGTAAAGAGTAATTTTTGGAATAAATACATACATATATATTTTATTTATTGAAAACTTTCATTTTTTAAATCAATATATTGTGTTGGAACATTTTCGAAAAAATACTTGTTGGAAAAGAATCTTTTGGAAATTATACTTTTAACAAAAAGTTAAAAAAAAAATAATTTATTGGTACAAATATTTATTCACTTAACAAGAATACATTTGCAAGCGGATTTTTTCGTATTAAAACACATATTAGAGGTAATGTCTAATTTTTTTTATTAATTAATTAATATCTTTCTTGAAAATAAGTATTTTTTTTTTTTTTACTTTTTTACAAAATTATCTTTTATAAGTAGTATTTTTTAAGTTCTGCTTAAAGAATAAAATCTCTAAAAATTCTTTTGCAATAAGTGGTTTCTCATAAAGAAAATGTTCCAATAAAAAAAATATATATGTATGGCTGCCTTCCTAAACGTCAACTGCTTTCCAGCGTGACAATGTCTTATGTTCCTAAACGCAACCGTGCAAAATTTGACGATGTATATATAGCATTCTTAAAGTCATCAGATGCGCAAATAAATGCAACAAAAGCACCATTTAGATTGACAATGCTTTTTATGAACAATGGCGACTAAGGACGCAAGGTACAAAATTTCAATGAAATAAATACTTAAATTCAATTAATTTTAATTATTTTATTAAATAATAATTGTTATTCTTTCCACAATAGTTATCTTCGCAGACATTGTTTTTTTATAATGCAAAGGAAACTGATGTTTCTAAACGTCGACGGTGTTACAAAGTTTAAAAAGACAATGAATGATTTGCAAGGTTGGTAAAATAAGACTGCTTTAATTAAACACTGCTTTATCATTGCATACAGATGTTTAAGAAAGCGGCCTATGTTTAAACCGAATCCGAAAACTGTTTCGTTTGAAAACGAATACACAATATTTTAATTCAATATTGTAACCACATTCAAATGCTGCAAATCGTGTGATTTACAGACCACCAAATTAACAGTTACTCGGTTTTGAGAAATCACTCAACTCGGTTTACAGAACAGGTCGCATAAAAATACATACATATGTACTTTCAAAAATGAAACTTTCAATAAGTTAAATAATGGAATACTTCTTTGACACATATATTTTGCACAAATTATCTGAGGGCAAATTACAGCATTCGATTCGAAGCGGAACTTGAAACAAAATTTTATTAAAATCTGTACATATATAGGAATTTTGTTCCATATCGAATGCCGTAAAAAAACACTTTTTTTAATTTTTCATAAAAATACAAATTTGATTTTAGTGGCAGAAGTTCCAAGGTCCAAGGTCCAAATTTCAATGAAAATTCTATTTAAAATTATGAAATTTCTACCGATATCGAATACAGTAAGTTGGCCTCAGATTGTAAGTGTTCGGAGTAATTACCACAGTTTAGGGCTGTTCCCAACAATTAAAATAACAAAAAAAGATCACTAAGCGGAGGCTTGTCTTCACGTGCAATAAACTTGGAATAACCTTGTTCGGAACTGTCAAAATTTCTTGCCAACACCATATGTTCACGTGTGGACCGCACGAACATTTAGTTGCACATGTATTGCGCAATATGTGTGCAAACTTATTTCCAAGCAATTATATTTGAACATAAACTGTCGAATATGACTATAAGTTCTCTGGCATATGTTTCTCAGCAAATTACATAAATAAAAGAAGCTTGTGAAAAAATATTGAATTATTTAAATAAAAAAAACTGTATGAAATAAAAAAAAGAGGGAATATTATCTATTAAATACAAAAAAAAGGAATTTATTCACAATAAATAAACACACTATTTATATTTGCATACAACCACTCACAACGAAATTTTTAGATTTTTGTTCAGTACACAAGGCCTATTATGTCCCTAAACACATAAGCTTGTATATGAACATATTTGTACTGTTATTATGCCGGCGTTATTTGCTATGGTCGGAAATAAATATTGCGCGTGGATACGTGCAGTAACCGATTTTACATTTTGGCCTATAAAACGAAAAGGTTTGGTAGTTGTTGCACAAGTGAAAAAAAGTAAAAGAAATGTTAATACCCAAACTCAATTCTGTAAATCGCCGGTCTTATTGTTATATTGTACTGCAAAAGAATACAAACTACCGTCTCAGTTAACTCAAAGATAACAGAGGGTGTGAGAGAATATTATAAAATCGTTTCGACTTGAGATGTGTTATATGTACATACTTGTATACATATATATGTATGTAGTTTCATTTTTGTGTTTCAAAAGAGTTGAGATACATTTTCGTTTTTTATTCATTCTCTCTTGCTTCTTTTGTTTTGTTTTTATTTATACCTGACTACATACTTATGTATGTATCTGCTTTTGCAAACTGTAGTAGTAATTTGGAATTTCACAACATGTTCAAAGTGACGTAGCAAAATCTTTTGCTCTATAACCGAAATTGTGTGACAGAATATTAGCACAATATTTTAAAAAGGCACTATGTAAAAGAATCGAATTTAAATTTGTACGATTAGCATTAAAAACTTTAGTTTATTTAGTTTAGACAGCAAACAATCATATTTGAAAATAAAAAACCAGAGCAAAATTTCGATTACAGAAATATCATGTGCTTATTTTTTCTATCTTTTTTTCTCTTAAAAAAAATTCTAATTTGCGGATTTTTAAATTCTGAATTAATTTTAAAAATTATTAAAAATTAGTTTTAATAAACTTAAATACATACAAATGTAGTACATATCGTCATATGATTTCAAAAAAGCCCTAAGTTACAAAAAAAAATTCTAAATCGACTTTTTCATTGATAATGAGCCATAGTATCAAAATACATATTCCTGCAAAATTGTACACGCCTGCAATTAGCAATAATGTTCTTATCAAAAAATTTAAGATAAGCCTAAGTACAAGCGTAAAAGTTAGTTTCTCCTGTAAAATTTGTTGAATGTAACTTAGGGGTTCTGTGAATTAATATGACGATATACATACATAATGTATGTACATCTTAAACAAGTTTTATAAGTTTAAATGTAAAAACGGAATATAGGGTCAGTTCATTTCGTAAAATTGTATCAGAATTCAACACTCTGTGGTTTTGACTATGCATTATATTACCTTGAAAAAAAAAAAAAACTTATATCACTTCTCTAGCATTTTGATACCTCCAACCATTTGTAGGGACCATCATTTGTTCCATGGTTTTCACTTACTTATGGTTCATTGCACTGTGATTTCTTATGTGATTTTTCACCTTAATCTCTCAAGTCTTGTCAACATACGGTCAATATATGTGGTTTTTTGTTCATGAATGACATCGTGATGGATTAATATCGTGCTTTTTATGAATTGAAAACACATTTATACACACATAACCATGGAATGGATTACTCTTTGAAACTTCCTCTCATATGAAAAAATATATACTTTTTCCTTAGAGATTCAGTATTTGAGCGTACCATACCATGTACATACACAGTACTCACCATCTATGAATACCGGAACATTTATCTCTTCAACTGTAGCAGTAGGCGGCATTGCTCCACTCATATCCGCTTGTGAAAGGGACATTTCGGCACCTGTCAACTCTATGCCTGCCATTGATGCCAAAGTCAATGGAATTTTCGATTGCGCTGTGGCAGGGGTTTTTATTAGTTTGTTCTCTAACAAACTTCTTACTGTACTTTCCGTTGTAGTATTCGGGGCACTTTTTTGCTGTGCTTTCAACTGAATGCCATTGGTCTCCGTTAAAGAGGGTGACAAGTGTATTACCTGATCCAATATTATTGGGTTTTCTGGTAAATTGTGATCTATTAATTGTTGATTCAAATCTCTCTCTTGAAACTGGTTCGTATTGCTTTTCTCTGAAAACGCTTGTACTTGAGACGTTCGTAAAAAGGGTACGGTTATAGATTCTGTTTGCCTTTGGCTCACTAATGGAACCGGAGTCGACGTGTTCTGAGAGAGATGGAGCGTCGAAAGATTTGATTTTTTCTGGTGGTGGGGTTGAGCTGTCTGAGTTTCTAACCGAACAAGTTGAGGTTTCGAAGGCCTGGTAAGCAAAAATATTCTTGGTTTCGTTTTTTGTTGTGGTATTTGAATTATTGTTGTTTGACTCTTGTTGTTGTTGACTTTGTTTCGACTCCCCGATTTGTCCAACAATTCGTTTTTGTTTACTGTTGTTCTCATTGATTCTGCCAATGGAATTTCGATTATTTCTTCTTGTTGCGGTTCCTGGATCATCAGTATTATACTTTTCGATCTTAGTGAACTTGTTATCGTAATCGTGTGCTGTACCTGTTTCTGTTCTGCCGAATTTAATAGATCTGTTTTGTTTGTTATTCTGGTTGCTGATAGTTTCGGGCCTTGATTGGCTTGCTTGGATTTCAGTGTTGAATGCCATTTTGATCTTGGCTAAAGAGTGCAATTCAATTTTATTCATTGAAATTTTCAGCAAAAGTTATTTTTAAAAAATCAGACAACAGAAATATAAAGAATATATTACAGTTCAACGAAATTATTGGTTTTTCGTCGTCATAATATTGAAAGATTTTCGTACATGATTTTATGTATATAGTAAATTGAATTAAAGAAATAGAGTTGACATAGTGAGTGGAGCAATTGCAGTTTGTGGAAGAAAAAATAAATAAAAAATACTATTATTGAAGATCCTTACACAGAAAGGATTGCTTTGTCAAATTAAAAAACAGATATTTTTGTGGCAAATGATTGATGAAAGAATGGAATTAGTTAGTGCTGTTTTAAATTTTATTTTCTTTTCCCTCGTTTTTATTGCTGTTCTTAGTTTATTTTTTAATATTTTTTTCTTTATATTTTTTGGCTTTTTTATTTTTAAATTTTTTATGATTTCGTTTTTTTTTTTGCTTTCTTTGTAATATTTTTTCCATTTTTTGTTATTTCTTTTAATTTTTTTCATCCTTTTGATTTTTTCATTCTTTGTTTTTTTTTCATTCTTTTTTCTTTAATTATTTTTTATTCTTTTTTATTTTCGTATTTTTTGTTTGGTATAATTTTTCTTTTTTATTTTTGATTTTTTTTTGCCTTTTTATTTTTTATATTTTGATTTTTTTCGTAAATATTTTTTTGTTGGGGAGAGGGGTAGGTTGTAAGGTAATATACATAAATATGTATTTATGTCTAAACATATAATTCTTACTAAAGTGAAGTTATATTTATTTTAAATAAAACCCACAAATTTAGGATATTACTTACTTTTAATTCTCCGTTGGAAAGAAACAATGAAATTGTAAGGGAACCACTAAACTTTCTCCGAAAAGCTTTTACCGCAACTTCCCTTTAGACTGCAACGAGATAAGAAATATATAAAATGGATTAATATTGGTAATTTTTAATATAGATAAAATATTTATCTTTTGATTATAATTTACAAAACGATATGATATCGAAATTTTATTAATCTGATCACTATTTTATACATAAATTAAATTTTTTAATATATTTACTTTGTCAGTATTTAACAGGGGACATTTATGAACCCATTTAGAAAAGAAAGTTAGAAATAGGGCTTCATTCATGATTTTAATGGCAAAATGGGAAATATTTTTGCAGAAATAACAAAAAATCTAGTTTTTTCGATGCCTAAAAAGACTTCAAGAAATTTTCGAAGCCAAAAGAGACCACAAGCCATTAAATATTTTCTTAATTACCCCGAACTTTTAACAATGTATCGTATGTAGATTATAGATTTTATATTTGATTGTTAATGTTCAGTAATAAATTGTGTGTAGAGTATTTATTCATGAGTAGAATAGTGGGACCGATTATGGCCTATTAGGCTAGGTCATTTTGAAAAGAATTAATAAATGAAAATGAAAGTAAATATCGGCAGAAACTATTTCCCATATATTAAGGGATCATAGGAAAACATATAAAAATGAAAAAACCTGCACTTGTAATTCACTTTTGCTTATGGATGTACATATGTAAGTAAAATATGGTGCTTTTGATTCTCATAGTTGTTATAGTCAAGGATAAAAAAAACATTATTTATTACAAAGTACATAATTAACACATAGTTTTTTTAAAAGCAAATTATATTATTTTTAATAACAGGCGTATTACACTCGTAAGTATGTACATATGTATGTATATAAACAATATGTGCATTAGGTGTATAACCAAATTTTGGCCCTAGCACTACGCGATAGCGAATATTGTGTTATTTACAAAAAGAATATTTTTTTTTGTCGTTTGAAAATAAAAACCACACCCACAAAAGCGATTTTCTAAAATCCCTAAAGAAAAAAATTTAATAAAAAAATTTCAAATATTTTATTAATAAATAAAAAAAAGATTAAAAAGTTTCTTAATTATTAAAGGACATGAATATTTCTCCCCATCGTTGTGCTATCTTTAAGTTTGGTCAACGCCTTTACCCACTTTTTAGCATTTTTCCAAACACTTCAACGACTTCTTTTAAAACCCATTATTTTGAAGTATTAAACACAAACACGGAATATTAATAACACGTTATTATACAATATTCAACAAAAAACTATAAATATTAACTGAATTTATTTTGGGAATATTCATTTATATATATGATTCTAATTGTGCTTTTTCCCTTATAAACTATATGTGAAATTTATTATTACATACCTCATGATATTCTCATACAGTATGAAAAATATCATAAAGCATTTTATTACATTATTTATTGGCCGATGGCAAGCCTAGTGTAGATGAGAATAAAAAAAACTAAAAATAGAAATGTGTGTGTGTTATAAAAGTAAACTCATGGATTGTTATGTTTTTGTTTATAGATTTTTTGGTTTGTATGTTTAATATTCAAATAATTCTCGTTTGATTAATTGAATTTTAAACATATAGATCTTGGGTTTGTATTCAGAAATTAGGAAAATCTACTGATGAGCTAAGTAAGCGTTAGCGAAATAGTACTATATGGATCATAGAATACCTATCTATTTTGTGATATGGATATGCTTTCCTCCTCAATTATTGAGTTGCTTTTGTAATAAAATGCTTTATGATATTTTTCATACTGTATGAGAATATCATAAGGTATGTAATAATAAATTTCACATATAGTTTATAAGGGAAAAAGCACAATTAGAATCATATATAAAAAAACTTTAAATTAATAATAGTTTTTGAATAGATCTTTTCCATTAAAAATCTTGATTAAAAATGAATAGGGCAATCCCTAATAATTTGATAAAAAAAAACTGAGTTTTTGGCTAAATGTATAAGTACAAATAAAAATAAATAAAAAAAAATAATTTTCCAACTTTACCGGTTTTGTGGCTGCCCTTTTTTGAAAACCGCGAAAAATTAATAATTTTTTTTTAATAGTTTTCAATGGATTATTCGACTATGCTAGGGCCATTTTGATATTTGCAAAAAATGGGAATAAGTTATGCCCCTAATGTGCATACTTAGAAAACGTATGTATGTGTGGCTTAGGATTTCATTAAAAACAATATCAATTATACAAAAGTGAGAATATGGCAGCCGGCCAATATGGCGTCAAGTGTATGTATGTATGTATATCGTATTTACAAAATTTAGAAACACAAATTGCAAATTTAATTATTAAAAATAAGAATAAAATACAAAATCATACTTAAATGTTTCTGCGTACATATGTTCATACCCACGTATTATATGAATTTAAGTGACCAACAATAATTACAATACACAAATTAAGTGAGATTTATTATGTACATACTATGTATGTATATAGGTATGTACTATCTTTGATTGTAACACAAATATGTAGATAAAAAATTACTTACAATTATATAACTTGGAAATTCCTTTTATTTATTAAAAATTGGGGTTCTGTGAAGTTTGTATATTAAGAAATTGGTTGCACCAACGCGGTTTGAGGAAATTTATCGGAAATTTCCTCTAAACGTTTAATTGCGTGTTTATTTTAACTATAAAATATATGTACATATGTACTATGTAGAAATACGTCTCCCGTATTTGATACGAAAGGATTTATTTTATTATTTTACTTATGTAGGTATTAAAAATGATTCCAATTATTTTTTACATTTAGTATATATTATAAAAATTCACTTTTTAAATCCAACAAACTTTTATATATTTCTTTTATTTATTGTCGGTAAAAAGAATATCAATTGAAACACTTGGGTATCGTCCGAATGTAAATTTATGACAAACAGTAGAATACGTATTTTTGTTACCAGCAAACTTTCGTTGTGAAATTCATTTTCAGTAGAAATGCTGCCTGTGCACAGTCATTCTATTTGATTGTGTATACGATAAAAAAAAGCTTTCCAAACGCACACAAATAAATTCACTCTATTTTGTATTACACATGTAGGTTGAAGAGCTTTTGGTAAATAATTTCCCACGAAAAAAACCCACTTTTTTTATACAAACAGTAATGCCAACTTGTAAATTACAGTGCATTCGCGATAACGTGAACGTTTATTTACCTTTTCGAACACTAAAATAGAATAAAATGGTATTGTATTTTTAATAAAATTATTTATTTTTACATTACATAACACAAAAATAATTATAATTATTATAATTTGGAATTATTGACATATGTACATACATAAATCCAAATGTTAATGTGTAACTTGACAAAAATCCAGAAAACCAGTTCATTATCTCGCCCTTACTTGAGAGTAGAGGGTCAAATATGTTGCATATTTTGCCAGTTGTTAGGGCAACATGTTTAAAAGGGAACACGAACCCTTTATAAAATGTTCCATACTTATCAGAATGAAAGGCGAGTAGTAATGAAATGTAGCATACATATGTATATGTAACATTTTTGAAGAATACGAATGGTGTTTTCTTTTCTGAGTAATATTGTGCTCTTATTATGCCTTTTTTATTTTGTATGTTCTTTTCTCTTGATGCTCCGCTCAAAAAGAAGAAATTGCTATATGTACAACATTCATTTTAATTAAAGGAGCGTGAGTGGAGCACTATATAAAAAGCTGGTTTTGTTTTGTTTCTGAAGAAATAATTTATTTTTTAGTTCGTCTCTCCTGATAATTATATAGGTTTTGCATGTTATATTTATTGTTAAGGTATGTACACACGATTGTCATTTATTGTCGGTATGCCAATAATATTGTCCCAATTCTGACAATCGTGAGAACACCCTTCATTTCCATTGACACACAATTTACAGTCAAGTGTTATTGTCGCATGTGCTTCATTTAGTGCACCGTACAATAACACCATTGGCAGATAAATATTTCTGTTGGCAATGGTGCCCATAAATAATTAGATACAATGTTAAAAGTCGGATCTGGCAACGTTTGCCATACAATAATCTGACAACCGTGTGAACAGACAATTATTATTGGCACAAAAATTTATTGTCGCAGAACTGTGTGCCAATGAAATTGTATAGTTTTCTTTCAATAGTGTGAACAGACAAATTACCAGATGGTAACAATTTTCCGTTGTGAGTGCATTGCCACCATATTGCTGTATCCTACAATATTGTACAATCTGACAATCGTGTGAACATTGCTTTATGGAATAATTGTACTTTATTGTTAGTAAGTATGCCCTATTTTGGAAAATGGATAAGTCATGTAGGATCTTTATAATAACTACGAAAAATAATCTACGTAATCTGTTCGGAAACAATTTGTTTTATTTTGCTTGGGCAATAATTCCTGGAACCACAATCAACCGTATACTGCTACATTAGCTAGAATTAAGCTGACCACGTTGAAAAGTAGACGATTAATGTTTAGTTTGTCTTTTCATTTACATTTGATAAACGGTGCAGTCTGTTCAGAATTCCTCAAGGCGAATTCATAACAGGTGAACTTACCAGCGCAGCTGGCCCACTATTATCACTGTTTAATGTCAAATTGTATGAATTATTTTGACAGTACAAAATGATTTTTGGTTGTTGTTATACTACTGAGTTTACCTGGTATGAATTCGCCTTGGAATTGCTTCTCAGCAATGTAGACTTTAATGTGTCAGAACGAGTCGCAATTTCACTCCACTTCATCTCAGATGTCCACAAACCACTTATACTAATGCCGATTCGCTAAGAAGATTATGTCAAAACTATAATGAATTCTAAAATTTTATTGATTTTAATGTGCATGTGAATGTTATTAGGCGTAATATTATTTTTTCTTTAAACACTGTTTAATGTGAATAATTGTTTTAAGTGTTATTTTATTATCAATGGTCTGTAAGTTAGGTTTTTAACCGTATACTTGTTTAAATAAATAAAATAAAATAAAAATGCCAACGATCAGGAAACAAAAATTTTCGCCGATATCGAGCCACAACCGTTAAGAACCAAATTTTTTTAGGAAGTTTATTCTTTCAATCTTTACACACACTCTGTACATACATACATACAACAGAAGTGAAATTTAAAAACGTTTCAGGAGAGAAAAACCCTATTTAATTGCTAATTTTTGTTTCGTGTTTTTTACGTTATTGTTTGCATTTTGAAAAATTTATAAATTTAGTATAACTAAGCTTACTTTCTGTATATAGATACAAATGTATGTAGGTATGTAATAAAGGGAATTTTGTTAAACGTGAATTTTAAAGTGTGAGTGAAAATCACATGCTAACTGAGCTTTATGAATCCAATCAAGTAATTCCTAGAATTGCAAAGCTTTTATTTTTTTTGTGTCTTATCGGTTAATGTTACTCTCTTTTTGTATCTTTTGCTACGTATGCCGAGAGAATTGCTATATTTAAGTAACTGAGTTTAAAAAAGTTTATGACTCATCAACAAGTTTACAATTTTATTTATCCACACAAATCTATATGTATGGATGTATATAATTTGTTTTTGCATTACAAATCTACATGCTCTTACATATTTACGTATTTATCCCTGCAAATAATGTAACTAGTCCACACATGCATTTATAGTATACTGCACAGAGGACTAGGACTAGTCCAAGTCTAACCCAAACGTATGGAGAAAATATGGTTTATTTAACATTACGATGTCCTAGGGGTGGACCATATAACTCATCGGACTGACCCAAAAACTACTCCATGCAACCACTCCATAGAGCACCCCAGAGAGTAATATTAATCAGACGGCGTAATCGTAAATACGAAGAAAAACACGAACACTTGTCGCATAACAAAAAGCTGTTGTTCTCAACGACATGGTCCACGTTTGCATTACATAGGGCCATATACATATGTACATACACTATTGCTGCAGTATACACATCTATATGTTTTTAAATACATTAAAATCTTGATAATCCTGATAATTAATTGCAGGCCCTAATCCCGATTATCTAATTCTCCGGATTACCTATCAAAATTTTAAAAACTTTGTTCTTGTATTAAAAATGATTGTCAAGCACATATCAAATTATATGTTAGCGGAATTCAGGGTATGCCACAATAAAAATCTCCAACGTAATTATTTTGCTTGGTAAAATAGCCCTTCACTTTTGGTTGTAGAGAAGTGTTCAAACTTTTTCCAAAGCTAAATCAGACAATTTCTGAAACACTAAAATTTTTATAATGTCATATAAATTTCTTCTGACCATTTTATTGATGTATCCAAACAAAAAAAACATGGAATTGAGTAGAAAAAGAAGATTTTCCAGCGAAAGAGGAATTACAATTAATAGAGATTAAGATTACAGAACAGTTTGCATGCTATCCGGATTAGCGAGCTCGGAAATATCAAAGTTTTACTGTATCCAAATAGAAAAATAAAAATTTTTTTATTAAAATTTTACCAACAGAAATTAAAAGGAATTACATATCGTCAACTAAAATGTAGACATGTACTATATGAATATGTAAAAGTGTACTTTAAAAAACAGATTCTTTTTTCCACACTACCTTAATTTTTTTTTTTTTTTATCTAGGACCAGCACTCAGGAGATGACTCCTACACATGCGAAGCATTGTGCTGGGAACTATAGGAAAGGGATAGTAGGAGAAACGACAGGAGGTGAAGCTTAATTAATTATTTTGCAGCTCTGCTTTCGCACGTTCTTTAGTTTTTTATACTCGTAGCAGTGCTGAAGAGCTTCGGTTTAGTAGCCATTTTTATTATTATTTTACTTCGCCGGTGCTACACAATACCGACGAAGGAGGGCGTTCTGATGTGATTGTGGATTGCTATCAGCTGAAGCTGGTATTGTTCAGTGACCAGTGACTATGCCTTCGCCACTGAAACCTTCCGACAACAACTAACACACAAAGACACACTAATGCACATCAGAAAAATGCGAGATGTTTATTTTTATTTTAAAAATTTTTTTGTCTGAAACTGGTGTTGAACCCAGGTCTGTTTTTTGGTTGTGTAGTCAACGTGCAGACTACCATCCATCGTGCCATCGCCATTTATTATTTAATACGTACTAGTAAATTAATAGAAAATTCATACTTGGAATTTTACTTGCCGCAAGTGCCAAAAAGTTACTTGCAAGCAGCGTTACCATTTTTCATGTTTTCCCTTATTTTTCAAGGGGTTTGAAATGCCGAAAGTTTTTAGCATCAGAAATAAATTATTTTTGAAATTCATTCAAATTTTCACGTTTTCTTTATTAATTTTTAATTTACAGTATATATGACGAAAATATTATTTGATGTGAAAATTTGCTTTTAAATTGCGAAACGTTGTTAACACCCTTTTGTTTTATTAAAAATCGTTTCTGTTGTCACAAAAAATCCAAAAATAAAAGTACACAGTATTTAAATTCAAAATAGATAGGAAATTATTTGCACGGGTTTGTTGTCTTAAATTGAAATGGTGTATGTACATAATGTTTCTATATAATTTTTTTTTAAATTTGTGACTAGTATAAAAGTAATTGAAGACTTATTTTTATAAAGTAAAACATTTTCCGGTTTTTTTATTTTTTAACTTTTTAACGTGGTAAAGCTGGCTATGAGTTGATATCCGTCAACAAAGTACTCTTTGTGCCAGTCTCATCCGTCGGTACGTAAATGTCATTTGAAAAAGTCAAAGTATGACGGATTCTCTGTGCCTTGGCCTTAAAGGAGAAATATTTTTATTGAATACACTGGAGAAAATCAAGTAGAGTACTACAAATTACTTTCACATTATTAAGTGGTGAATTTCTTAAATTTATTACTCACCCCACATCATATTGTTGTTAAACAGCTATGACGCTAGATACAATTTCATTGATACGCTTCTATCGCGTCCTCTTCAAGGTCTGCTGTTTTTATTGATAATAGTATCGTCGGGACGTTTAACACCTTTAGCCATAAATGTTTTTATTGTAGGTTTTTTTGGAAAAGCTCGCCATAAACATTCGTTTTTTAAAACAAATGTTTAGGTAGAGACGTAAAATGTTTCTGCTACAATGATGCCAACTACATGGGCACATACGTTTTTGACAAAACAATTGCGTTTTCTTTAGAATTTGTTGTATATAGAATAAATGTTGCATAGCACTCGCAAAAATGTTGCGAATTAAGTTTTCTTGATAGACACGTGTACCGTAGTAAATTTTAAAGGTACGAGATGATGTATTACTTGCTCTAGCTAATAACGAAGCAGTAACAATGTCCAACATATTAATGGCACGGTTAATTAAAAGTTTTGTGCCGTTTTTCTGTACTTAAAGATCGTAATGTAATATTTTGTAGCACACGTATGAATTGGTAATGGTTTTTGAAATTTTTTTCAGTTTAAAAGAGGTAGCGTCTATCGCAGTGTTGTTGAAATTAAAATCTATATTATAACTTGTTTGCACTTTTCTACTTTTAATTTCACCATAAAATAAATATGTATATCTCTAATTATGTTCTATGTCAATACTATCCTTATAATATTGCACGATAAAAGCCATTAGTTTAAGAAATGTAAATTTCTTATTGAATGATATTAGAGGTTATTCAATTTCTTTAAATATTTTAAAATAAATCACACGTACACACGAATATAAACGTATTGCATTCATACATATATTCCCTTTACTTCTTGTTGCACTTTTAAGCAACTGATTAATACACTTTAATATTTTTGGATTTTAATCAAATATTTTATGAAAATACTTCTGTTATATCCATAGGTATATATTTAATTTATTTTACACGACCGTAATACTTCCTTACAACACCAACTGTTTTACGAATGAAGTTCACAATTAAACTAAATACTATTGCCGACACGGTTCTCCGTATTGAGTTTTTCGACTGAAGTCAGTGATGCCAGAATAAAAATAAAATATTAAAATCGTCTAGACAGGCAATTTTTACTTTAATATAATTACTCGTAATATCTTACCCGCTAATATGCAAGCGGTTATATTTACTTTTAAACAGAAATACAAGTAATTTCATTGTGAAATTGATAGCAATTTCCTTTCCCTGTTACTCAGTTCTCTTTCGTTTTTTAATTTAACATTAAAAAAAAATTCTGAATCTATATCAAAAATACCTATAAAAAATACAAGTCCATTTTTAAAAAAATGTTTTTTTTTCCAATAGTACCTTTTCAAAAAGTACATTTAAAACAAGAGGTTTTCAATACCAAGAAGTATTTGTTTGAAATATTACATTTTCCATTTGTTTTTTTAATTATTGTACCATTTCTACACAATTTATTTTCAAATCAAATCAATACGTTTGCTTTGACGATTTTTTAACACATCATCGGTTCAAATGTATGTTGTATATATCTACAACTATTTTCATAAGATAATTTAAATCTCTATACTTTTAAACACTGTTGCCAATCTTGACCAAAATGTTTTTAGTTAAAATTAAAAAAAATAAAAAATATAAAAAAATACTGAACTAAAAATTTTTTGTTCATTATTATTTGATAAATACAAAATTAGATTATTGATAAAATAATTCTTTTCCAACAGCTGGTTAAAAAATTTGAGATTAGTAAATAAAATTTGTGACTAATCAATAAATGCAAATAAAATATCTTTCCGAATCAACAAATTTGCGACAAAGTGGCGTCAATTTGTTAGTGCTCATTTCAAAATAAAAACAGTTTTTTGCATATTATATTATAAATGTATATTTTTAGTTTTCGCATGTTATTTGAAAAAAATAATTTATTAATTTCTTGTGGAATTGTGGCTGTCGAATATTATGCTGAAAATTTTAAAGTCAGCAAACATACATCCAAATCAAAACAAAATCGGCACGCGTTGTTTGACTGTCAAAAGTTATAATGCCAGTACATAATAAGCGGCGGCAGCGCGTAGGTTGTGCAAAATACGATTTTGACAGCGCATCACACACAATACGTATGTACATGGTGTCTGGTAGCAGATTTATGTATATTTTCAAACTTAAATAAAAAACGTAATAATTGACACAAAGTTTTATGAAGAGCATTGAACGATAGAATGGAAACGCGGATTTTATTTTTTAAAGAGTATGTCATCCAGAACCTTCAGATCCTTCTTTAAAATTTCATGAATAATCGCTCTTGGAAGTCCCAGTGCGGCAGCTCTTTTCCGTATTGCAAGTCGCAGATTTTCACGTAAACTGCTTTCAACCAGTTCAATGTTTTCGGGAGTTCTTGAAGATCGATTCGGCCCTGGCCGTGGGGCATTCATTGCGCGGAATCTCTGCTCCCACGAACAAATTAAATTTACAGTCGGTTCATCATTTATTCGCCGAATACCGAACTTTGAACAAAATTGCCGACGAGCAATTACGTAAGAATCATTACTTTTAAAAAATGTCTCCACAGCGAAGGCGCGATCATAGAATACCTAGAAGTGTCAGTTCGGGGTCTGACAAATTTTAAATCAGCTTTTCTTAAAATAGTGGGCGAGTTGTGTTTTGTAACCACAGATTCCTATAACCTATGTTTGTAACATTGTCGTGCTAAAAATTGCGAAATTGTGAACATAAAGTAGATGAAAACACACGTTTAATTTTCACATCTAGAAAATAAAAATCAAAACAAAACAACAATATTGAGGAATTTAGAAGAAAAAGGAATCACCGAACAGAGTTAGGGGGTAAAAGAGACAGCAAATTTCTTGATGATGTCTCTTTCTCTGCTCGTTCGCTGCTTTGAACTGACGCCTCTGTATACTTTGTGGCGCGAAGCTCACTTGACCACTGCAACATCGTGACTGACAAATCCGCACAATCGATAATTCCAACGGCGCCACGCTCCCTCCGCACCGTTTATTACTTTTTGAAATAATCGTATTTAAAAATATAAATTTCCCACCAGACAGGGTGTATAAGTGAAAAAGAAACAAAATACATACATATATATTTAAATACATTATTTATTTCGCTCAATTAGATTGTTTCATTAATAGCTCAAGTTGAATTAACCGAAGAAGCCATAAAAAAATATAATTTGTCTCATATAGCAAAGCCCTAACTAGCACAATTGTAACTTTACATAATAGAAACTGGTATTATTACAATGCAATTATCAAATTGTAAATGCATGTAAAACCGTTATTTTTGAGGCTATGTAGTAAATTTTCGAAAAATGGTGTATTTGTGAGAAATTAAAGGAAATCACTAAAAAAAAGTAAATTTTTAAAAAATTCGAGTTATTGCCTTTATACATGAGACCGACGATATGTGCTCCGAAAAGGACATTAAGTGAAGAAATTAGAAATAAATTGGATAAACTTATACAAAAAATTGTGGATTTAAAAAAATGCAACAAATTGCAACAATATTATTTATCTTTCTCTACCCTAAATTGAGCACCCGCACGATCCCAATCTTATCAGAAAGCGGGACCTTTTGAGAGAGTAATATTCTTGTTCTTATTGCACGAAACAGTCACCACTTTTTCTTCGGGCTAATTTGGTTCACCTTCTCGAAAATATTTATTTATACATTAAATCACACAAAATTGTAAAATAATTTGGAATTAATGACATACGACTATATACAGTTTTATGAAAGAAGACGATTCCCGAAAGTAAGAAAAGCAGTATATTAATATTTCAAGTTACAGAGCTAAATTGTTTAGAATAGTCAATTAAAAAAAAAAATATCTTCATGATTTTTTTATTGTTAAAATTATATAGCATTCAAACCTTGTTTATCTTTTAGAATACTTAAATTTTCTACACATTAAGCGGTTTTAATACAATGTGGTGTTATCCCGAGGGCACTTTATACATTGCCGTTTTTATTTTGTGGTAAAGTGTGTTGTTTGTGGCGTTCCCGTACTTTTGTACATTTTTTCTCTTATTCAGATAAATTATGGTTTACTCTAATTTTACCAAACTTTACCGAAAAGTAAAGCCCAAAGCTATTTTTTAGTTCTAACAATGAAAATCTAGAAACTGAATATTTCACAAATGAACAAGCAGCATTTTAATATGTACCAATAACTTCTGCTGACGTGGAATGTTAATTTTCATTATAAAAAAGTTTTTTTCAAGAAAAATCATCAGCGGTTTATCTTTGACAATTAAAAAAAAAAAACACATTGATTTAAATAAGTAAAAGTTTCGATTTAATAAATGTTGTATTCCATATGTTCGTTAGGAAAGCAATGGATTATTTATCTATGTTGGTTATATAACAGCTAAACCATATAACAAACAGAGATAAATAATTAGTAAATATTGAAAAAAAATTAATAAATTCATATTTTGTTAAATTTAAATATGTATATATTTTTTTATTTTTAATGTATATTTTATTCCTACCTATTCCTACTAAACAAGCCTGAACAATATAGCAATAATTTCGTTATAGAAGTCAAAAGAACAGCATTCGATAGCGAGTAAACTATCATATCATATATTTCGATGCGTATCGAGTTAAAATTTGTAGTAAATTGTAATAGACAACCGAACAAATTTTGTGCCTAAAAATATAGGCATGTATTACTAATTTTAAAGTATAAAAATAATCCGAAGAATCAGAAAGTAATGCTATATACATACATATAATAGTAAACAAATAAAATCAAAAATATACGATTATTTTTGATTGCCGCCAGCTGCGTGAGGCCCTGGGTAACATCTGGTCAGCATACATAATATAAATTAACTTAGAGTTTTCCTCTTTGTTTGCAAAATATCTGTTTTTTTAAGTTTTGCGATATATAAAACACTTTCGCCGCTTAAGGAAATTGTGTTATCTCGATTCGATAGAGACTGGACTATCGAAGGGCAGATCAAATGATGCAACGTGATATGTTACTTGATATCGAATGATATCGTTTCTAACTATGATACATTCTAATCTATATTGAATGTCAAACTAAGAAATTTCGATCCAATTTGTTCGATAGCGAACGATAAACGGAATTATTTTACTTAAAAAGTTATGGCAACACTGCTGTAAAGTGTGACTGCATCTCAAAACAACTGTTAATCGTGAGTGTTTAAATTTTGCTAAATCATTCTGTATAGATACTAAACAATGGCAAAATAAGCACATGTACGTATAAAATGTGCGTGTTTATATTTAAAATTTCACTGAATTGAATCATTTCAGCAAGAGCATAAACGGCATGCTCTGAAGAATTCTCTGTTGCGGTGCGCGTTAATTTTGGGGGTAAATTCAATAAATTGCTGACGCAACAAATCCCCCATTTTACAACATTTGACTTCTACTCACCCACATTAGCAAATCGCCTTGTATATAACATTATTAAATAAATTTTATTCGTATGGATATATGTATTTATATCCCAAGGCAATTTCTTATCAGATATACTCACCATGGTGGTGAGTATTTTACTGTTTGAATGTAACAAGTTTTTTGTTTGTGTAAAATACTTTTAAAATCATAGACACAACAAATTTTACCATTAAAAATTCACTAAAAAGGACAAAAATTTATTCCCAATAGTATATGTACATAAAAGTTATGAGATAAGCAACGATGTAATCTATGGCGAGAAAATAACATGAATAAGTAAACGACATTTAGGCGACATACATAAGTATGTAATAAAAACCAATTTACCTTAACTTAAGAAAACATACTTATGTCGACAATGTAAAATAAATTCATTTAGTTCCTCAAAACATCATATCAGCACACAAAGAGATAAACATATGTATTTTACTGATAATATGGCTTGGGTTATATATATGTATGTACATACATATGGACATATTTCTTTAACGAAGGAATTACTCATGAACATTTGCATTTTATATTACAGAATGAAAGTAGAAATAGATCTGTAAATACTTTCATTCGTCAGTTCATATGTAAACTCAAAAATGAACGTTTCATACTTCATAAGCGAGGGAGGCCATGCCTGAAGTAGTCTGCACGTTGACTACAAAACCAAAAATTTTCTTTGGTTTCAACACAGTTTCAGGCATATAAAAACATCACACATTTTTCTGATGTGCATTTGTGTGCCAGTTTTTGTCGGAAGGTTTCAGAGGCGAAGGCATAGGCCCTAATCACTGAACAATACCGCCTTCAGCTGTAACAAACCAATCCACAGGCGCATTAGAACACCCTCCTTCGTCGGTATTGTGTAGTTCCGGCGAACTAAAATAATTACTAAAAATGGCTGGTAAAAAACGAAGTTTCAAAATTTAATACGTCTCCTTGACATTAGAGACGATACAACACTGCTATAAAACAAATAACGTGCAAAAGCAGTGATGTAAGTTTGTGCAGCTTCACCTCCTATCATTTCTCCTACTATCGCTTTCCTCCAGTTCCAGCACAATGCACCGCATGTGTAGGGATCATCTCCTGAGTGCTGGTCCAAGATAGAAAAAAAAACTTTTCTAAGTACACAACTAAGTACTAACAAGAGTTCATAAGTGAACTCAACGACGTACTAACATAGTTAGTAAAATAAGAGTTTCTAAGTAAACTCAAATACAATAATATTAAAAAATAAAGAACGTAAGTATCTTGAAGTAAATAATTTTTTAATAACAAAAGAACAAAGTGTCTTAACTTACATACATATGAATCATGGACAATAAGATATTTGGGAACAGTAAAAACCACATCTTTATGGACGTACATACATGTAAACACTTGAAGGTACAAAAATATCTTTCAGAAACATGCATGAACATACGTACATATATGTAGATCTGTCAAGAGATGTACATACATAAAGGGTGGTTAAATTTCAAGGGCCGATGTTGATTTTGAATAAAACACAAACTATTTAGGAAATTATTGTAATTTTATTTTATTATGATATATTGGTATTACTCAATTATGTATCGAACAAAATATCGGCCAAATGGGCGCCGCGACCACGGCAACAGTGGATGATCAATTTTCGAAGAAAATCATCTTCAGTGATGAGGCACATTTTCACCTCAGTGGATTCGTCAATAAACAGAATTGCCGCATTTGGGCGAATGAGAATCCAAGAGTGATTGTCGAAAAACCAATGCACCCACAAAGAGTGACTGTTTGGTGCGGTTTATGGGCTGGCGGCATCATCGGGCCGTATTTTTTCCAAAATGAGGCCGGTCAGGCAGTTACTGTGAATGGTGTTCGCTATCGTGAGATGATAACGAACTTTTTATGGCCCGAATTGGAAGATATGGATGTGGACGATATGTGGTTTCAGCAGGACGGTGCCACTTGCCACACAGCTAACGAAACAATGGCTCTTTTGCGCAACAAATTCAATGGCCGTGTTATCTCACGTAATGGCGATGTCAATTGGCCGCCAAGATCATGTGATTTGACACCGTTGGACTTTTTTCTTTGGGGTTATTTGAAAGAAAAGGTGTACGTCGATAAGCCAGCAACAATTCAAGAGCTAAAGGATGAGATAATTCGGCACATTAACGGCATAGAACCTCCATTATGCCTCAGGGTCATCGAAAATTTGGACCATCGGATGGAGGTGTGCCGCCGTGCTCGCGGCGCACATTTGGCCGATATTTTGTTCCATACATAATTGAGTAATACCAATATATCATAATAAAATAAAATTACAATAATTTCCTAAATAGTTTGTGTTTTATTCAAAATCAACATCGGCCCTTGAAATTTAACCACCCTTTACATATCGTTACCTTAATATAGTAAATCCCTAAGGCATGAATTGTTTCAAATTAGATTTTTTCTACATTTTCATAGATAACACTGTGTGACAAATTTGATTTTTTTAAAGAATTTCTTGAATGATTTTTTTTTTATCTTGGACCAGCACTCAGGAGATGACCCCTACATATGCGGTGCATTGTACTGGAACTAGAGGAGAGGGATTGTAGGAGAAATGACAGAAGGTGAAGCTTCACTATCTTACAACACTGCTTTTTGCACGTTATTTGTTTTTTATAGCAGTGTTATAACGCCTCTGATGTCAAGGAGACGTATTCAATTTTATAGCTGTTTTTTTGTAGCCATTTTTAGTAATTAGTTTACTTTGCCGATGATACACAATATCGACGAAGGAGGGCGTTCTGATGTGCCTGTGGATTGAATAAAGCTGAAGTTCTTACTGTTCAGTGACCAGTGATTATGCCTTCCCCACTGAAACCTTCCGAGAATAACTGACACAAAGAGACACAAATGCACAACAGAAAAATGCGAGATGTTTTTAAGAGTCTGAAACTGGGGTTGAACCCAGGAAAAATTTTTCGTTTTGTAGTCAACGTGCAGACTACTTCGACCATCGCCACCCTCATTGCCTGAGTGTTACTTCTTTTTGTATAAAAACATTTATTAAAACATCCTGGTGCTATCTTTCTGCGACCTTATCACTGTTCTGGAAAAAAATCTGGATGACTATCAAAAAAATTTATTTTTACTGACGTATTAACACTCATTTCTAAATTAAGTTTCTATAGAAATTCATGCTGTAGCGCGAGAAAAAAGATCACAGCTTTCGAACTAAGATAGATATATAAATATTTCGAAGTCTTATATAGTTGACTTAAGGCTACAACATATAACGAAAAAAAATTGTAGGGATTTGGAAGTATATATTTTAAGGACCTTGTTTCCATATTTTTATTCAGAGGACGCAAAGTAAATATTTTTAAAAAATTCTATAGAGTCTGCGTTAGTTAAAATTTTAAAGAGGCTAGTCAAAATTACATGTCATAGTAACTAAGAAACAAATTAAATCAAAGACAAAATTGTAAATTACACTGCCACACAATAGTAGAACGGAACAACATGCTGTTTTCGAAGGTAGCTACATTTTCAGCGTTCTTCGTGTTTTATCTACTCTCTGTGTTTTGTCAGTAGATGTAAATTATTAGAGTCTTTTCTTTATATTGATACCAATATTGCTAAAGAACTATTTTATCTTAATATGAATAAAAAAATATTTAAAATAGACATCCTTAAGAAATGTCAAGTCCTTTAAAAGTGACAAAATATGAGGAAATCAAGAACAAAGTATGCGGTTTGACTTTGTTTCGTGTCTTAATGGATGTATAGTCGCATTGCTGCAAAAAAAAATGCTGTCACACAGTGTAATCATTAAACAAATAAATAAAAAATAATCGCGACTAAAAAACTTAAATTCTTATGAACATGTTTCTTACAGGTCTGTATCTTTTAGATATACTAAATAAATACAATGATATGGCGATCTTGTGAATTCGGCAAGTAATTGAAGGGTTTTTGTTTATAAATATATTTGTTCAGGCGCCAGAACAGGCACAGCTCTGTATATATGAAACTGGTTAATGTTAAGCAAAGTGAATAAAAATTTCAACGATACACAATACAAAAGAAAAAAAATACAATCAATGAAATGAGCACAAACTACAGAAGAGATTCAATCTGCTTTTCCTGTTGTTGTTTCAGAAAGTTTAATTTTATTAGTTTAGAATGTTAAAGTCAATTCAGATTCAAACGGTCAACGAAATAGAATGGATTTGTAAAAAAAGTTTCACCAAAGACAAATAAAGTAAGTTCTTATATTTAAAATTTATTATTAAACGAAAAGTTTATGATAATTCTGCGCAAATTTTCAGCAGATATAAATTTAAAGAAATATGAATTATTTGCGGATAATTTTATTTAATTTCGCTACGTTTTTGGCATCATCAAATGGAAGAGAAATTCAAAATGTTTTAGTACTGCTGGCCGATGATGCCGGATTTGAGATGGGAGCATATTTAAACAAAATTTGTCAAACTCCAAATTTAGATGCTTTGGCTAGGAACGGTTTACTTTTTAATAATGCCTTTACTTCGGTGAGCAGCTGTTCTCCAAGCCGTGCTCAAATTTTAACAGGACAGCCCAGTCACTCTAATGGCATGTATGGTTTACATCAGGGGGTTAATAATTTTGATGTTTTGCCGGGAATAAAATCTTTGCCAAACATCTTAAGAGAACACACTAAAGATTCAGTGTTGAGTGGTATTATAGGCAAGAAACATGTGGGCTCGAACGATGATTTTAAATTTGATTTTGAAGAAACTGAAGAGCAGCATTCGATTAACCAAATTGGTAGAAATATTACTAAAATTAAACTTTATACCAGAGAGTTTATGAAAAAAGCTAAAAGCGATAATAAAGCTTTCTTTTTAATGGTGGCATTTCATGATCCTCATAGATGTGGCCATATAACGCCGCAATTTGGAGAGTTTTGCGAAAGGTGGGGCTCAGGTGAAGATGGAATGGGTACCATACCCGATTGGACACCAATTTACTATGATTGGCGTAACTTACAAGTGCCTGCTTACTTACCAGATACTGATATAGTGCGTCAAGAACTTGCAGCTCAGTACATGACCATGTCACGTTTAGATCAAGGTGTTGGTTTGGTCTTGAAGGAATTAAAAAATTTTGGTTATAACGAAAATACTTTGATAATTTTCACTTCGGACAATGGGCCACCATTTCCTGGAGGACGCACAAATCTTTATGAACACGGCATAAAATCGCCGTTTATTTTAGTTTCACCAAATGTCAAGGACAGACATTTTCAAACTACAGCGGCTATGACTAGTTTATTAGACATTTTTCCCACTGTTTTAGAAGCTTTCCAAATTGATCAAGATAATAGTACTACGCAGCAAACGTACACTAAATCCTTATTGCCCTTATTGAAAAAAGAACCGCAACCATTGGAAGAAGATGCGGTATATGGCTCTCAAAATTATCATGAAATAACTATGAACTATCCCATGCGCATGATACGTACCAGACGTTATAAACTCATACACAATCTCAATTACTGGTCATATTTCCCTATCGATCAAGATTTTTACACTTCGCCCACATTTCAACAAATTCTAAATGCCACAATAAACCATTGGCCACTAAGCTGGTATAAAAATTTACTATCATACTATCAGCGCCCGGAATGGGAATTGTACGACATTAAAAGTGATCCATTGGAGAGCTTTAATTTGATTGACAAAGTCAAATATACATCTATATTAATACAATTACAACAACGTTTGGCGCAATGGCAAGCGGTTACTGAGGATCCATGGCGATGTGCTCCACATGCTGTTCTACAAAATCAGGGAGTATTTAAAAAGAGTCCTGCATGCTTGTCATTGGCTCATGACTCTCTTAAGAAAACTTTAACTAAATACGAAAAATATATGCTCTTATAAAATTTTAATGCCGTTTCTACAACACAAGTAGTACTTTTATATGGTAATTACGCAAAATTTTTAGTTTTTTTCTTTTAATGGCTTGATTATGAATTGCAACCGAACTGTTGTTCAGCATAAAAAATGGTTATGCATATGCATTAACTCCATTTGCCAAAATTTCAGTGCTTTTTAGTGTTTTTTGGTTTGGTTTTGGTGTTTGTGGTTGCCCCCCTGCCAACTGAACAACAGTTGCACGATGGCAATCTATAATGCTTTTTATACACGTACTACTTGTCTATAGAAACTACAGCTTAATAGCAAGATTTCTGTAACACAATTCCGTAAGACAATTTGTAAAAAGCGCTTAAAAGCATCGCAAAATTTGCATTTTTCCACTCTCGCAAATCAATTGACAAAAATTTTATGGAAATTCATTTGCGCAAACTTTGTGAAGTTGCCCAACAATTTTGACTCGTAAAGTTGCGCTGTTCAATTGTGCATTTAGTAAAACATCATGTCGTCACTTATTTCCCAAAAAAATTCTAGTATTAACTTTTCCTATCTTAAGCCATTATTAAAAGCAAATTACAATACTTATACACAAATTAAAATATTTCTGATTTTATTTAATTTCATGATACAAGTCTTGCAAAAATGCGCAAATGGCAATTTTAAGAGTTTTCATGAGGTTTCTTAGTGCGATATAAAGTACATAGCATGTGCATAGTATGTATGTATGTATGTATTAATTAATATATAAAAACGATTTAAGGAGAAAGTCAGGTGTGTTTATTATTTGATTAAATAAATGTAGCCGCTAAATTTTTCCAATCGATCAGCCTTATATGCATTCGTACAAAATAAAGCTTTTTTTTCGCTTGAGCCAAAATTAATATGTAATAGTATGAAATGGACAAATTGAGTTAATTTGTCATTTATGTTTTCATTAAAAAATTGGCAGACATTTGAATTTGCGTGTAGCCAATAAGTTATAAAAGTTCAATGTTTTCACAGAAATTTCGAGTAGGAATTAAATTTATTATTATATAAGAGCTGATGAATACATAAATCACTTTGTAAATAAAAACCTTTCGATTGTAACACTTTGAATGCGTATTAAATATTAAATCTGCAATGGTTTCAATAAAATTATTTATTGTAGTTGTTATCCTAACGTCCTTGTTGTGTTCAGAAATTGGCGACGCTGCAGCCAAGAAGCAGCGGCGTAATATAAAATATAAAAAAACGACTGGAAATGGAAAACTAAAAGCTAACTTAAAGAAAGGTAAGGGCGTTTTGAAATAAGATCAGATCAAGACAAGAGAATACGTTTTTGTTTGTTGTTAGTATCAGCTTCGAAAGTAAGTCAACGCAATGGTAAAATGAATTATCACAATTCCCATATATTGCCGACAACGACTACTTACTATCGTCCTGCTAGTTCGTCTTCCTTTTATCGACGTTCAGTACCAGCAACATCTTCATCCTTATATTACCCTATGCAGTGGGGCACTTCTTACATAAGCCCGTCCTCATTTATCGGTTCAAATTCTCTGAGACGCACAGATGATATTCCCTCTTCCTCGCCGTTATCGACAGCTCCGTCGCCATTAATGACAATGCAGAGTTTAAATAATCCCTTAATATCAATTGGTAATTCTCAAATGCCCACACTTTACGATATGAGTGCTTTCACTGGAAATTTGGGTCTTATGGATCATCTAATATCTAGTTCCAATCAGCACTTGTGGCCAATGGAGGAAACGGTAGCAGCGACGGCCAAACCTAAATTGAATCTATTTAATAATTTTAATTATAATGATGATGGCGATCTGTTTAGTGGCTTTTTAAACCAGTTCTTAAAATGAAAATAAAAAAATTAACTATATTTTTCGAAAATTACGCTTTTGTAAAAAATTATAGTGTATCCCTTTAAATGGAAATCTGTTTGTTAATCATTTAACAAATGTATTTTAATGAGATACATATATCAAGTATTAAGTGAGGGTTGCAATTCATAATCAAAAACAAGGTACAAGACGTGATCAGTGAGCCAGTACAAGTCACAATTTAAAAGAAGCACGGAAACATGCTTGACTGCGAACCGAATACATCGTGTGGTATTGTGATATATTTAAACTAGCGGAATTCGAGGTTCGTAGTAAATTACTATTGTAGACCTTTTAGATATTGTAGCTTTAGTATAACCACGGTTGGATGGTATTTGAAATACGTATTTTGTATTTGTATTTTAAATACAAAATGTATTTGAAATCTATTTTAAGAAAATTTTGTTTGAAAACAAATTTAATTTTGAATAGCTTAAATTTCATTTTGAAGACATTAGACATGCACTCGTATATACTTAGGTATATTATTCTAATTATATTATGACCAAATTACCCAAAACTTTCTCCGAGATAGGCAGTCCCCGGTAGTCTAGTGAGTAGTGTGCTAGTTTATCAGTTGGGGGTTATATGTTCGATTCCCAGCAGAGGCTCTGGTCTGTATCACTACACCACGTGAAAGTTTTTTCACAACAGGTATAACAATGGGACAATAATAAATTGGACCTTTACATTCAGCAACCTGCCGACCTAACCTAACTTAATGTTCTCCGAGATAGTATAATATTATTCAATACCATTGAATACCATATAATATAGAGCTTATGTCAGGCGAGTATTTATTAATTTTTATATTAATAAGTCGGATGAACATTAAATTTTTTCAACCAACCAATCCACAGGCACATTAGAACGCCCTCCTTCGTGGGTATTATGTAGCACCGGCGAAGTAAAATAATTACTGGAAATATCTACTAAAACGAAGCTTCTACTTGACATTAGAGACGCTTTAACACAGATATAAAAAACAAAGAACCTGGAAAGGCAGAGTTGTAAGATAGTGATCCTGCGCTCCCTTTCCACTAGTTCCAGCACAATGCATAGCATGTGTAGGGGTCGTCTCCTGAGTGCTGGTTCAAGATAAAAAAAAATTAAAAACATTTTTGCTTGGCCGGAGAATCAAATTTGCATTTGTTAAAATTGAAATCAAAATAAATTATTATACAAAAAAAAACTTATATAGATTAATGATGTCAATCAACCTTTCAGTTTAAGAGTTATAGACAAATAAAATCGCAAACGCGATTTAGGTCTATTTTGACCGTCTGGCCGGTTTATACTCCAGAAAGTTAATTTTTGTTCATGCAAAAATAGCTGGTCTGATATAAAAATATAGATGTATATGTATAAAAAACCGACTGACGTACAAACTGGCAGAATACACTTCCGTCCATACGAATATCCAATTCTTTCGTTAAATTTGTCAGTAGTTTATACTTAAAAATGTTAAGAAATTATTACGATATTTTACGATTTTTGGAAAACGTTAGTATAAATGTGACCAAACAGTAAAACCTTAAAATTTCCTTTTAAAAAAGTTTTGATTTTTTATAGATTACTAGATGACCGTCCCGGCTTCGCACGGAATCTGTTTACTAATGAGAAAAAAAACCAAGTTTTGCGGTTTTTAGCTGACGCGGCAAACGTTGTTTTGCCATGTATATTATTTCTAGGAAACATTTTTTTAGTTCAATAAAAATAACTATCTACTATAAGTGTGCGGGGATTTACTTATAATCGAAAGCGTTGTAGACAATGAAAGTATGCTTTATTTAGGTTAATAAATTAATCTTTATCAAAGTAACAAATATATCTTAAATTAGAAATAGGTTTTTGCAGTTTTAGGTTCCGTCGCCATATTGGATTTAGGTTGATGATAAACTTTTCAAAATCTCATCATAGCTTTTCATTTGATACCCATATTGCAAAAAAGGAAAAAGTAGATAACAAAAGTGGGCGTGGTTAATTTTAGCGGGATGAAAAATAGATGTTGTCCGATTCTCAGACCTACCCAATAAGCACACAAAATTTCATGAGAATCGGTCAAGCCGTTTCGGAGTAGTTTAACTACAAACACCGCGACATGAGAATTTTATATATTAGATCTACATGAAATTGAATATATGCAATGTTTCCTAACTTCTGGAATCGAATCAAATCGAACTTTTTTGCCATCAAAACTTAACATATAATAAATATAAAATGGATAAAAAATTTTATCCTTAAGGACCTTAAATCATGCAACGAAGGGTTAACGTTCTTTTCATTTAGAAATATTTTAATCAAAAGTAGTGTAAAGCATGAGTTTCAATCAGAATGAACAAGAGGCGTGGGCAGGGTATTTTTAAAAGTAAAATAATATCGAAAAAGTACGATGGTATCAACTTTCCCATTAATGACTCAGCTTATCACGACAGAGAGCATAAAGGCTTATTCAACTAAGTTCTTAATTTATAATATTTATATTGAAAATGAACATTTAATTGTAAATTTATTAATTTTAACTTGTCATCTCGCCATTAAACATATATGTGTCACATATGTCAATGCGCTAGTAAAAACCAAATGTGTATATTAATTTAAAATAAGTATGTACTACACACATATGTACATATATACTACAAAAAATTCAAATCTCGCTGTCCTACTTTATTAATAGAAAACCAGACAGACTGGCAATTAGTACAGCTGGATCAATTACAAAAATTGTTTTACAATACTAATTTTTTAATTATAATATACATAAATTATTTCTCAAGTTAGTAATTATATTCCTAGGAGCAACTACTTAGTAAAAAATGCAATTTTGGCTTTAACATTCAAAGCGTCCTCTCCGGATTTCCTTGGTACATCGCAAAGAGCAATTCATTACTAAAATCTCTAGCGAAGGAAGAAAGAAATAAAAAAATAAACTCGATTTATGATTTGCTTCAATTTAAACTTCTCCTAAAGTTTTCGAAATTTTTTAATAATAACCATTCTCTGATGAAAACAAATTATTAAAATTATTCGGTAATATATAAATATCCTCAGGGTGGCCGTTCAAGAAGTATGGACGTTTCAAAGAAATCAGTTTTGAATCGTGATGTGGTAATGATGATGATGATGCCAAAGGGAGTGTTGCAGTTGGAGCATATGAAGCATAATTTGATGCTGGCGAAGGGAAAGTATGCTGTGGACTGAAGTATTTGTGAGAAGATGCTGCTGGTCTATATGCATTGGGTGGTGGAGGTGGTGGGGGACGCGTACTAAGACTGGAGGGAATATTAGAAAATGGAAAAGTATGTTGTACCTCATTGGGTGGAGCGCTCATTTGATAAATATTACTCGGTTTACCGTTGGCTAAGAAATTTATTGGTACATTAAATATAGAGGAAAACGAATGGAAGGGAGATAACGTGTTATAGGGTAACATATTTGGGTAACTGTTGGATCCCAAGCCGAGATTTGGTAAAAACATATACGGGGTGGGAGGCAAACGCATATAAAATATGGGTGAATTTCGTGGTAAATTAGACGAATGCCGATTAGAGGCTGGATGCCTTGATGTTCCAGCGCCACGTGACATAGAGTCTTCGTAATCATTAGTCATTTGGGGTAGGCTGGCTAAGAACATATCTGGCGACATAATAAACGGATAAGGTACGTATACAGGTTGGGTGTAGCTCATAATTGGTAAAAATGATGGCGTAACTGGAAACGGTGTGGGAAAAATGTCGAAAGGATTGAAATTCTGTGAGAATAGTCCGGCCATTGGTGAATGTGGTAAAGAAATGGATGCATAAGATCTATCATAAAAATTCCAGGGATACACCATACCGTTGGGTTGTACAGCTACAATTGGCGGCGCTGGTGGTTGTCCTTGATTGCTGTTCTCATGTGATTCTCTTTTAAATTCGTTAAAAATTTGATAGGGATCGTTTAAAGCAGTGTCTCCATTGAATTGTTTCAATATGTCTTGCATAGCCTTTTCTTTATCATGAACACCGTATTGAGATGAAGGCAAATTAGCTATTGATGAAGTAGGAGAAGATGACAATGATGCTTTTGCAATATGGTGGCCCGCATTGGAATCATATGGGATGCTATTATCTGGGTGTGCCGCTATTTCAACAGACTGCAATGTTTTTTGTTGTAACTGATGTTGCGTATGAGAAGAAACATGATTTGTATGAAGCTGATGCTGATGTTGGCTTGTTGATGTTGTTGTGTGATCAGGTGCTTGTTGCGGATTCTTCGATTGAGCCATATTGGTGGCACTCGTTGGCATCACATTATAAAAGAATAGCAAGAAAGCCATAAATAGCCATCTATATAAATTCGTTTTAAGCCACATGATCTTCTATTTTCGTATTTTGTTTGCTCTTTAACTGTTTTCGTTTATTGCTAGCCGCACAGTGTGTGTGTGTGTTGTTTTTGTAATGAAAGAAATACAATTTTTTTTTATAAATGTAGGTTTATTACCTGTTTTCTGTACATTTTTTTTTTCTTTTTTATATTATTTATGTATATGCAATGATATATTCTGTTGGTTTACTCGAATGAATGCAGTTTAAGCACCATTACATAATTCACAGAAGTATGTATGTATGTAAATATATTGAACCGTATTTTAATATTCAGTTAATTTTCTTTTAATTATTTTCAAAATTTGCAGGGGTCATAGTAATGCAACTAAAAAAAATAAATGTAATTTTTTTATGTGGACATCACGTACTATAATATTTCGGGTAGTTCTTTATCGGATTGAGTAGTTTTTTAAATTTCGAAATTGCGGAAGACAGGGAGCCTGAAAACCACGTTGATACTAAAATTCGTCATAATATGAAAACAATGATGAAGCATTGAAACAAATTGCCGGAGATGATTCTGCAGCAGTTGTTATTATTATTATTTTAACATTCATCCTTATTTCAGTTGGCAAGGTCGACGTGGACAACACAACGCAGCCTCCGTTAAAGCGATATGCTGCGACATTAATTTCAAATTTAAATGGGCATTTTTTTTACCAGTTCTCAAGGTATGTATATCACCTACATATGCAATGTATTGCACTGGAATTAGATAGAGTGAGAAAGAGAGAGGAGGGACAGTGTAGAGAATAGACAGGCGGTAAATGTGGTAGGAAGATAAAGCTTAATTCTTGCACAACTCTGCAGTTGCATGTTAATTATAAAGTAAAGTTGCGGCGTCTCTGATGTTAATTTTGACACATTAATTTTTTTTTATCTATTTCGCCACCGTTTTATTTCTGAAATACTGACGAAAGAGGATGCTGTAGCACAGTAAAATCAGAAACAATTGCTGGATTGGCCGGTTCGGCCAACACAGAGTCAACACGCTAACTACTCAACCATCAGCACTGCCATAAACTTAACACCAAGAAGAATTGAGTACCAGGTGGTCTTATTAGCGCAAGTGCGTGCGATCAATATATTATACTCGATCAAAAATTCTCTCAAAATTCTGTAATTTTTGCTAATTTTTTTCACTTTTTTTTACATAAATGAGGGTGGCGACAGTTGAAGTGGTCTACACGTTGACTACAAAACGAAGTCGGCACTGTTCAGTGAGAAGTGGCAATGCCTACGCCACTGAAAGATTCCGACATCAACTGACACAAAGTCACACAAATGCACATCAGAAAAAATGCGAGATGTTTTTATGAGTCTGAAACTGGAGTTGAGCCCAGGAAAATTTTGGTTTTGTAGTCTACGTGCAGACTACTTCAGCCGTCGCCACCATGTACATACATACATATGCATATATATGGCCGGGAGAAATCTTGCGGTTCGAAACAGCTTAGAGTGACGTCACTCGCATCAAATATGGTCCTCCACGCAAGTCCATGAAGTGGAAGGGTTTGAGGAGAAAAATACGAACAACAGAATGATGTCGATATAGATTCTGGATAGCGGCTGCCTCTAGAATGCGTACCAACAATTATTTTAAATGCATTCTTATGTTATCGGTATCAAATAGAAGAGTTTGCTGAGAAGAAATTACATTACGATAAATTCAAGATGGCGGCAAAAATTTTCTTATGCAATTCCGGAAATGACTGGATGCCTTCATTCAGCTTCAATAGTGGGATTTTCTTTGTGAAAGTTTCAGTAAAGTGGTGAACGATAAGAATCAAAAGCTGAGGAAATGACCGACACTTTCAAAATTAATAAAACAAATTGAAGTTTCAAGCTTAAAATTCAATGCTGATTACCCGTATATAACAACATTTGGGATGTAAGTTGCTTATATCATTTTTTTTATACAAAGAAATGTAAATCTATATAAATGTTTATTTAGATTTTAATATGAATATTTTAGAATATTTCACACACCATAATTTGTGATTAAAAATAATGTTATTTGTTTAAATTTATTCAGTGATTACTTTCCTTTAATTAAAACATGAACATCGCGTTAAATCAACAGCGTTTTGTTGTTGTTGTATGCTTTTATTCAATTATTAAAAAATTTATTGTCAAACATTTGGCCATTAAATTGTTACATTGTTGGCAATTGATGCGTCGTTATTTCTTTTATGCGAAGTTGCATTTTGTGCAAAAGTGAAATTTATTTCGGTTTTATTAAACAAACTCTTCTTTAAAGCACGTCATTTTAACATTAAGTAATTAATACTTTTTTTCTACAACAAAATATATGATTGCATATTAATATTACGACGATTGAATTACTACAATATATTGAATATTTTAATATTTTCGACTTACAAGAAAATTCTTTCTTAAAGTATTTTTTTTTCAATAATTAAATTTTTCCAGAATCTTAATTAGCGATTTTGTTGCAACCACTTCTGAAGATAAAATTCAAATAACTTTAAATTGTAAATGAGCTTGTTCTTTATATACGAACTTTTTAACACTGCACGCAGTCTTTGCATGTGAGTTGAAGCTTACGATGTTGACTTTAATTTTTGCAACTGCAACTATCATCTCCACTAAAACTAGAGTTTAAATACGATCATGTGCATAATTTAATGTAGGAAAAAGAAAGAAGAAAGAAAAATTGGTCTATTCAGCGCTGTCAACTATAACGTTTCAAAATGGACCAAAACGTAGGAAAAATACTGGATTTAAAAGTTTTATTTAAGAGTGTTATTTACGAGTATATTTTTACAGTACCTTAATGACAATAAAGATTAATAAGAATAAGAAAATTATAATTATAATTAACTTTGTAATCTGCTGCTTTAGATAAAATCTGTAATGGATGTGAGAAGGGAAAATAATGTTCAATTAAGAACTGAAGTAAGAATGCTCTCTTCGCGCATTGAACAAATTGACTGTAGGTTGCGCGCTTCTAACATCCTTCTTAGTGAAATGAGTTGTGCTGAAAAATTCTAATTTATTAATTTATGCTACAATACACTGGATGTAAATGTTAAGGTTGTAACTGTTCGTTCTTTACCAGAAAGACTCGAAAGACGGTCTTGGTTATGTTGGAATCCAGTTTGTATGCTGCTAATGTTCTTCTTTATTCAAAAAGACTACATCAAGACGGAACACAAAGCACGGTACAATTTGAGGATTGTTAATAACAGCATTTCAAATCTTAATATGAATACAAAATCGGGACTATTTGTATGTTGCACCTTTATTAACCATAAAAAGTATGGGAAGCTGGGAAAATGGTTGCCTATTCAGATGATGATGCTGAGTTTTCGAGAAGCCTACATTTCAAAGCTAATTACACATATTAATTCATTGTCAGGGATCGTAAAGGTGTCAAGGGTGGCGATGGCTAAAGTAGTCTGCAGGTTGACTACAAAACCATAAACTTCGTAGTTTATTGTTTTTTGCGAGATTGAATTTTCTGACATTAGGGGCGCACATTAGGGTGGTAGGAACAGAGATCGGATGGATAAATAGTAGAATGGTATACTGGAAGTCAATGGCCATTGATGCAGGATAATGGGCTTCTCGACACAAAAACATTGATATGTCTCTCTTTAATATGCGAATGCAAATGCCAAAGATATAAAGAAATGTTGAAAAAGGCGACCCTGGCCTTGGCAAAAAAAAAAAATTTTTTAAGTCCAGCTGTGGAAAACCATCCGCAAGTATACTTATAACGGGATGGAGCCACAGCGCACACTGCGAGGGACACAAAGGCTTTTTGAACTCAAACCTCTTCGGCCAATTTTGGCCAACCTGTATAACAAAAACTACTTATTTTTCTTAGTTATTTCTTTTTTTTACACATTTTCTCACAAAAGAAGCAGAAAATGTAGTCAAAATTTTCTGCAGTTTCTCTATAACGAATTTTCTCTATAACGTAGAAATTTGACGATCCCCAACTGCTACGTTATAGAGAAGTTCAACTGTAGCTCCTTTTGTGCCAGCCTGTAGTTTGTTCACGTAAACCCGGTCTTTCAAAAAATAATCCAGCGGCCTTAAATCACAAGAACGGGCAATTGACATCGCAAAATCGAGAAATTACGCGACCGGGAAATTTCCAATGCAATAACTGAATTGTTTGCCCGGCTGTGTTTCTTGTGAGGCTGTCTTACTGAAACCAAAGGTCACTGATGTCAACATTAGGCAATTGTAGCCACAAATAATAGGTTATCATGGTTTGGTAGCGCAGAGAGTTCACGGTAACGGCATTTCCTTGCTCAATTTAGAAAAAATACGGCCTGATGATGCCGCCTGACCACAAACCGCACAATACGGTAACTTTCTTTTCGAAGACTGTTTGTGGTTTTTATGTGACAGTTTTGTTTGTTTACATAACCGCCTAATTGAAAATGGGCCTCATAACTAAAGATGATTTTGTTGACAAATGCGTTGTTTTCGTTCCTAGCAAATTTTTACAATTAAAATTCTTTGGTCAAGCGTGTAGCGTTCCATGGTTAAAATTTCCCAACATTTTACTAATTAAATGTCAAAGAATGACAGGTCAATTCTTCACATTTCATCATTTGGCAACCAATTTACTCCTGAAGCTCAAATTTGCCCACCTTTTTATATGTTTATTAAATAAATAAAATAAATAATAATTTGTATATAAACGAGGAACCAAAATTTATAAACATTTTATATTATCGTACTTATGTATTTTTATCTACCGAAAATGCTATATTGGAAACATTTAACATGTATACTTTCATGTATGCGCTATAAAAAACTATTGATAATAATTGAGATAAAATATTTGAATAACTCAGCCAATCATATGACCATAATACACTCGCTTGTGCCATTCATGTTATTTCTTTCCCCCTGACTATAACGTCTTCATGACGGTGAAGAAAATCTTCAAACACACATGGATGGTGCTTTGAGGAGGATTTTTCCCTTTCCTCATAATTTGTATTTCATATGTTAATTTAAAATTTTGTTGTGTCGTTAAATTAGCAAAGCAAAAGACCATAAAAATTTATAGCAAATTAACCGCCTGTTCCACTAAATGCGAATGAAAATTTTATTGATTTCTTTTGTGTGTGCTCGTAATATAAACACTCGAAAGAAATTTCCATTCGGTTTAACAATTCGTTTATAAAGTCATTGCTGAAACTCATACAAATTTTAAAATAGTAAATTTGAAATGCCAAAACAAGTATAGGACAAGTCTCAATAAAAATTCACGATTAGTTTCAAATTCACTATCTTACAACTCTGCTTTTTGCACGTTCTTTGTTTTTATAGCAGTGTTGTAGCGCCTCTGATGCCAAGGAGGCGTATTAAATTTTGAAGCATCGTTTTTAGTAGCCTTTGTTAGTAATTATTTTACTTCGTCGGTGCTACACAATACCGACGAAAGAGGATATTCTGATGTGCTTGTGGAATTGATACAGCTGAAGCCGTTACTGTTCAGTGCTTCAAACAGTATTTTTCGAGCAGAAAACTGTTCGCGTTAGTTAAGAGAGAAAGGGGAAAATGCTAGAAAAATATGAAAAAGAAAATGTCAGAAGTCATTACAAAACAGTAATATAGTTAACAGCGCTGGTTTTAAAGTAGTTATGTATTTGTGTATTGATCTGTAAGGAAAACACTTACCACTTATTCACGTATGCGAGCGCTTTAACATAATTTACACATGCGCGCGATTTATTTGTAGTGGAACGACTTCTCTAACTCTCCAAAGCAACATTGTCGATTTTAGTATGTCCATACAAACGTTAAAACGGAAACAGTAGCCTGAGGAGTACCATGCAAAACACACAATAATTACTGCAAATCCCTTAAACAATTATCGTAAGCAATACTTAAGTGAAAATATGTATGTGAAGAAGTGTGTAAGTTTGTACGTACATATACATAGTCTGTTCAAAAGAAAAGGAGAATTTTGATTTTTTTTTCAAGTATTTATTTATTCATCTATATCCATTTTGTCACCTTCAAAGTAATCGCTGCATAAATCTGGTGCATAAGGTCGTTGAGGCATGATTAGGGTGTTGTTCTTGTCCAAAAAATGACGAACAAGCATTGATGTGTGAGCTGGTGCATTATCATGATGCAGAATCCATGATTCTATTTTGCACAATTCCGATGTTTGAGCTGTATTGCCTCACGCAAACGTTGCATAACTTTCTTATAGTATTTCTTATTAACCGTACGACCTGTTGGCAAGAACTCATGATGCACCACGCCATTGTAAGCGATGAAAACAAAATTCAGCTTTTTTTTTGAACAAACCTTGTATATGTATGTATGTATATTATATATGGAAATGCAGGAAAAACGTAGAGAAATGTTTATTCTTAATTTAATTAAATAAATAAACTCCTACTGAACTGCTTCATCCAAAGACAGTGGTGGAGTTTTATGAAAGTTGATATTGGAATGATGAAAATATCCCTACGCAGTCAAAGTAATGCGTTGTAAATAGGAAAATAGCTTATAGAAATTAGAAAATATGAGTTATTGCTTGGCGATAGCCGATTTAAATTATTCAACTTAGAAATTGGCATGGAGATAATTCTTTTGGACGGTAACAAAGTCACTGGTCACTGAACAATAGCGGGTTCAGCTGATATGAATGCAAAGGCACATTTAAATGGCTACTAAAACAGCTTCAGCTTCTCCTTGACATCAGAGGCGCTGCAACACTGCTATAAATAAAAAAAAACGTGCAAAAACATAATTGTAAAATAGTGACTCTTCCTCTATTTATCCCTTCTTCACCGGTCATCTCTTTTACAATACCTTTCCTACAGAATGTAATACCTAGTAGTAGGAAATCATTGCGTGAATGTTACTTCCCTTAAAAAAAAAAGCCATTTTATTTCCATTCTTATTAAATATGCTATTACATATAAAACTTAACTTTTTTACTTACATTTTATTTTGAGTGTTGCATTACAAAAATGTACATGTGTACATTATGAATACATACATACATAAAAACATATGTATTCTCTTCTTACACACATTTAAATACATACATATATACTCGTAGATATGCATTCGCTTCTTCATTTAAGTTAAGCATCCTTTCATGTTTTGAAATCAATTACGGAAATGTGCGTAATAAAACGCCTAGAATTAAAATGTACACTGTAATTAACAGCAGGTACAACATTTTCAAGTAATGCAGGGTATTAAGGTGGAAAAAAAAAACAAATGAATGTTAACCTGAGTATTATTAATGCCAAGAATACTTTTTATAACTGCAATAGCGGTTTTAGCATTAAAAACCATCCTAAAGCTTCTTAATATTGTGCGTCTTATTCGCACCAAAAAAAAAAACAAAGTTGCAGTTGCAACAATTATGACTGTAATAGAAGTTTTGTGGAAGAATGTGTTGTCCCGTGTAAAATACATACAATATATTCATACTTACGTAGGTATGTCAATATAAATAGGAAGGAAAATGTGAAAAAATAATATTTTTCAAAATAATTAAAAATACTATTGAGGTTATTAAAGGCAATCTTCTGTTAGTGGTAATCACACATAACAATTCTGGTAAGCACAGAGGCAGGAACCCTAATTACAAACAAAATTCATTACCAGGTCAACTCACTAGCTAATTCGCCCGTCAGCTGATTCAACAAACTGTAACGTATTTTAACGCCGAACCTCAAAGTTTGTTTACTTTTGGGAAAAATTTAAAAAAAATGGTTGTAAATAATTTAATAATTATAATAATTTATTATTATAATAATAAAAATGCAAAATAAATTGCTTTTTATTATAATATATATATAAAATACCAGTTAGTAAATTAACTAAACTTATAAGCACAAGGTAAATATAGAAAATTTAGTACTATATATAATTTCAACGTCAACGTTTTAACATCATTTCATATAAAATAAAAAGCAAATTTTTACATAATACAGGGTGGGCCAAAAGTCACGTCTGCGTGTAAAAATATGATGTTCGATGAATAAAATCTAAAAAAATAATAATAAACAAAAAAGTTATTCAAATTTTAACACGCAGGCGTGATTTTGGTTCACCCTGTACAATGTACATATTTAAAGATGACAGAAACAAAGCAGCCGGAAACATCGGAACATGTCGATTTTTATGTGAATTCTGATGTATTATGTATAATTGAATCGCAATGGAATGAAATGAATTTTTAAATATTTGCACTTTATAGTAAAGACGCTATAAGCCATTTTACATCACTCCAAAAGAATACAATAAAGTGCATACATTTTTAACAAATAATATGATAAGTACAATGCACTTTTCGAGAATCGAAATCACGAAATAAGAATACCTTAGCCGGTCTGAACGAAATATATCGCATTTTAAAGTCATTTCGTGAGACTTAACCTTAGCTATACGTTTCACTGATGAGTAGCAAGGTGAATCGATTCCCATTTTTTTTCTTACTATTCAGAATATTTAGCATTTAATCGAACTACAGTTATGACAAATGAATGAAAATTCTCTGTCGTCTTCAGTTAATTTATCATAATATTGTGAAAAATTACATTTTTGATTGGAATAAGGGAAAAAGAACAATTAATCTCCAACACCACTTGAGTGAATACGTATTTTCTATGCCACGACACACGTCATTAGTACTATTTGTGTCAACAGCGAGGTCGTTGTAAAGTCATTAATATCATCTATTTAACCCATCAGAGCTTAGGAAAATGCATACGAGAATAATCGTACTATTAACAAAGGTTGCCAGCTTTGTTGTTTTTTATGTGTTTAGTAAAGGTAATACTTCATATATTCCCAATGGCCAAAGCTTCTGTTTTCAGTACAGGTGAGAACGAAATAACTTTCTAGAACTTTTCAACTGTCTTTCCTTATTAAGATTTTTTTTATTTGGTTTATTAGCTCTCCATCGGATGGCAAGGAAAAACCACTTGATAATTTATTTTCTAATAATTATATAATTCAAACATCTAAAATTTCAAAAGACATATTTTGAAATAAAAAAATTCAAACTCGTATATGTTAAAATTTTTGTTACCAAATACAAATTTTATTAATTAATTTATAGAAATATAAATTATTATAAAAATTCGAATGCTTTAAAAAATTAAAATCAACTTAAGTCTGTTTAACTTTTTATGTTGTACCGCCAATTTGATGCCTTATTATATGATGACAATTAGCTAATAAGGTCTGAGTATTTCTAATGGAACGAAAACAACTGTTTATTTTTTTTTTCACGACGTTTCGTCAATAAATCTAGACTTCATCAAGGGGCGGAAATCTATTTATTTAAAAAGAAATATTTTATTGGTAAAAATAAAACAATATATTTCAGAGCACATTGTTGTTGGCAACTTATATTACATAAAAGAAAAACTATATCACAACAAGAAAATTGATAGCACAACATGTAACCAATATTTTATATATAATTATATCGTAGACTATTTTCTTAAAATTTTGTAGTTCGTGCTAATTATGCTAGTGTCTTCTTTAAGATTCATCGTTTTTTCTATTTTAAGTCTGTTTAAATTTGCTACAATTTCATTTCAAGAATGTTTATTTGACAGGTTTTGGTGTCTCATTACAATACTCGGAAGTCACGAGCTTTCCGATGAGAAAATAATCATTAAAATCAGTCCACTTAAAAAAAAAGTTCCAAAATAACACACAGAACAAATACAGTCAAATTGAGAACATCTTCATTTTTAAGTCGTTTAAAAAGGTTATGTAAAATAATATGATTATCTTAAAAATATTAATTATTTATTTTTGAAAGCTTTCAATATTATTACAACTACAACTTTTGGAAAACCAGCATTGCTTTCTCTTGTTATTTCTCGAGTATATGTACGTACATGTGAAAGTTGTTATTCTTAATCGAAAGGGGTAAGTACTTGCTTTCAATGACATCGCCATGTTAAAGTAATTAGTTAAAGAGCCAAAGTGGAAGTAGTGGAGAGTTTAATTAATATTATTTTATCTCATTACTCTGCCAGCAAAGGTTTTGCTGGACAAATTTGTACTTTTAAAAATATAATTTTGCATAAAATTTTATATAAATTTTCGATGGATGTGACTTTTCTTGTGTATGAGAATTCAAATAAAATGATTAACGGAAATGTTGCAAAATATTTTTTGTAGTCCTGTGTATTATATTCCATACAAACATCTCAGCCAACAAGAATGTTCCGCAAAGCAATACGACGTTGCATGTATCATCTTCAGCAGCAGCAAATTATTATTCTAATTAAAGCAACATCAACATCCCTTTAACTTTAACTCAAGTCATAAGAAGGTAAACAAATAAAAACACACCTTGATATAATCAGCTCAACATTATATAATTCCACTGTTGTAGCAACACCATGTACTCAATTAAATTGTCTTGGTTGCAAATGTTAAATGTAATTTAAAAATGGTCTTGCTCTACAAATTGCAAATGAAAATAAATCACAAACAACCAAAAAAAAAGGATAAGACTCGTAGATAGTGTAAATGTACGTAATAGTGTGTCTATTTGAAATGACGCGTAATGCGAATTGAAAGATACACGGTTCTTGATTGTTAAATTAACCGCCATCGGTTGATCAAGATGTCAAATTAAACAGTGCATCTTAGCCCATTTTCAGACGACACAACAACTTTTTAATCACACTTCGTTCGAAGATTTAAACATTTTGTAGAGGCAGAAATTTCCCCCTTTCGCCCTCATGGTACTAGTTATACAAATGTACATAACTTATGTGCAGATTTATCTACGTTTTAAATTTCATCAAAATATGTTTAAGCGTTTCGCGAGGCAGAAATTTTCCGCTATCGCCCGCCTAATCCTAGTTTGGATTGCACATAAAATACGAACATGCAAATATTCAATTTTATATACTAGATTTTTCTAATTTTTGTCAACAACCTTTAAATTGTCTCGAAAAAACCTTTTATGAAGTTAACCGAATTGACAATTCGTGTACGATTAACATAAATGGTTTGTAATTTGCTTTTATTAAAAATTATTGACAATCAAATAAATAAAGCGTAAAATTTTTGTACCGTCTGAACTCAACTTTATAAATAAAAACAAGTTTAAAACTACTAATCCGATTGTATATCGAATTAACTGCATTTGCATCTGCTATGGCTCATTTACACTCAAAAAATGTTATTTTGTGAGATTCTTTTCAAAACCATTCTCTTAAAAAAATTATAATTTCAAAGAAACGTATTTTAAAGCAATATGTTTATAAACAAATCCTCCCTCTCAAAACCTCTTTTAATAGTTCCGGCACAATGCATTGCATCTGTAGCTAGTACGTAGGGGCAACCTCTGAGTGCCGGTGCGAGAAGAAAATAATACATATGTACATATACTCGTATGTATGTATGTATGTACTCGTACATGGTTTATTAATACAAGGTTGTCGCAAGGTAAATTTGTCATTTCGCTTTGCAGCCGAACTTCAAATTTTTTGTATACATGTGTTAAATATAACATAACCCAAAAATAACGTGTTAAATTAGTGTAATATGAGTTAAATTTAAATTAATTATTACACAAAAGTAATATATGCTGCATTCCTATTATTATAATATTAAATTATTATAATTAATAAATTATTTACAACCACTTTTCTTATTTTTTTTTACAAAAGTAAACAAAGTTTGACGTACGGAGTTAAAATACGTTACAAATCGTTGAATTAGCTGACAGGCGAATGTGAGTTTACCTGGTAATGAATTTGCCTTGGGACTTGTATGTAGTACGAGTATAATCAGTAACATCAGCATTTTATTTATATTATAAATAGACAGGCGAGAATGACCACACCACAGTCAAAAAAAAGAATAGTTAAATTTTTGCCTATTAAGTCTTTCCTCAGTAAATTCTTTTAAATTAATAGTTTAATTGAATACATGTTTGTTTTTACTAATTTTGTTCTTGTCTCAAAACATCGCAATCAAAATACCTTTTAAAATGGCCAAATTGAAAAAAATCTTGAAATTTTTTCTATTAAAATTTTTAATTGATGCTACACTTTTTGTTATAGGTTGAAATCTAATTATTATTTTATTTGCATACTCGTTTTTTTAAGAGAAGTAAGACTGAGGCAATGATTGCCTACTACTAGGTGTTAACTTCTATAGGAAAGGGCCAGATGAAGTGTTAGATAGAGGAAAGCTCCATTATTTTTCAACTCTGCTTTTGCACTTTTTTTATTTTTATAGCAATGTTATAGCGCCTCTGCTGTGAAGGAGACACATTCGACTTTTGAAGTTGTATTTGGTAGCCATTTAATTATTTATCTTACTTCGCCGATGATGCTACACAATACCGATAAAAGAAGGCGTTCCAAAGTAATTTGTGGATTAGTATGAGCTGAAAGCAGTACTGTTCAGAGACCATTTACTATGCCTTCGCCACTAAAACATTCCCACAACAACTGACACAATCACACATTAATGCATATGAGTAAAAATGCGAGTGTACCCCGTAACAAATTCATAAAGTTTTCAAAAGTACTGCCATTTAGTTTCTAAACAAATGTTTAGAAGGAATCTCATGAAAAGCCTCTTCAAACATCTCATGTTTTAAAATTGAATTAAATTAAAAAATATTCTAAAAAAAACTTATCCACAGAATGTGAAATACTGAAGATTTTTGCAGTTAGGGTACCATAGCGTATCAAAAAAATATAGTGGTTATCCAATATTTTTTCCTTTTTGAATAGTGTAATGAAAACAAATTTAAATTGTATAAAATATGTTTCATGAAATTAAAATACAAATTGCCATAATGCAAATATTTAAAATCAGATCAAATTACAAACTACCAGACCCGCTGATTGTAAGACAATCGTATGACCGGCATGCGGCAATTATTTCCACAACATTATTCTACGCCAGATTGTGGCAATCAAACTTTTATAAAATGGGGCAATCATGTGACTACATAGTATTTGATTTAAATAATTTTATTATTGTGCACCAATTTGGCACAATAAAAATTGGGTCAGATTGGTGCATTTGCTGCAATAATGTGATCCTACCTTGAGCATCTACTTTTTATTTTTATGATATCCGTAAAGACAGAACATTTTGAAATCGCTACATAGCAGAAAGAGTAGAATTTTTATACTACAGGACTACTGACTGACCTTCTTATTCAAAGTATCCGCTTCTTTAGAAAATATAGAAAATAATTTTAAATTATTACTTAATTACTTGTAATAAAAAGAAATTTTTAAAGAACAGTGGTGAGCGACAGTGATTACTTTTTTTATAGGACAAATGGTAAAAAGTAACATCACTTTCGAAATTAAATATAATTTTTTATTAATTTATTAGTGTAACATGTAAACAAAACGCAAATGATTAATTTTGTTTTGTTGGTGTGCCTTGAAGAGTTTCTGCGATTATTTATATTATGGTAAATTAATTTAAAAGCAATTTTAGAATCCAATATAATACATACAATGAAAAACAGTTGAAATTCAATAAATATTTAAAAACGGGTAATTGCAGGGAAATATGAATGCCGAAATGGCACGTATTACTCCTAAAATGTTGCTAGCAACATTTATTTTTTTTAAATAATGTTGCAAAACTGAAAGCATATTCTAAGTATACGCTCAGCAACAAGACGAGGTGGCCGAGTGGTTAAGGCGTTGGACTGCTAATCCAATGTGCTCTGCACGCGTGGGTTCGAATCCCATCCTCGTCGGAGTAAGATTTTTTTATTTTTAATGAAACGAAAATAATTATGTGCATATTTATCACAATCAAACAAAATCTATTTAAAAGAAATTGTAATTGTACAAGGATTGGCAAATGCCAAAATTCTGCGTTAGCTAGCAGCCCAAATTTCTTCACGATCTATTTGCTGCTTATTAAAAGTCTCCAAAACACATAAACTAGTTATTATTTTTATTTCTTCAATTATTTTTCATGATTTTGGAAAAGAAAATTTTATTTCTAATTTTTTTTTTTTTTATAAATTATATAAAATATGACATTGTGAATCATGCCATTTGTGTCGCATTAATGTTATTTTCGCTTTTTGAAAGTAAAATAACTTCAGAAAGTTGAATAATTTGGAAAAATATAACGTTTCTAATTCGTGAGCGTCAAACAGTATATTTTTTAATCCGCCCCTGCAGTTTTCATTATTTGAAAAATTTTATATCGGTAATACTGTTCCCTGTTAATACTTATATACTACTTCTACCAAAGCGCCGGCACAGACGAGGTGGCCGAGTGGTTAAGGCGTTGGACTGCTAATCCAATGTGCTCTGCACGCGTGGGTTCGAATCCCATCCTCGTCGAATTTTTTTATATGTGCGATGTGTAATGATAATTGCATTATTTCATAATATCGTATTAAAATTAAATTCTTATTCAGTATTGCTATTGATAATGTACTCGTAAATTACACCGTGATACAAAAGTAGAGAAAAAAATTATGCAGGGGTTCTCATGTACCAATTCTGTTTTGTTGGAGTTCATATAGAACGAAAATATCATTAGTTTTTTAGGTCACTTCGAAAAGTGAAAAATGTGTTTTTTAAAGTTTCAAATTGAAAGAGTCCTTTGTTTCCCAACCGACTTCTAGCACTTGATAAAAATGGACCAACATTCAAATACCCTGAACTACTTTTTCGACGAATAACCGGCGGAAAATTAAAAGAAGATAAAAAGTATATTATGAACGCAAGCACAATAAAAACCAAGTTTTAATCAATAGGTGGGTTTATTGGACCGCAGAGAAAGTGAAAATTATGAGCAGATAGTAAACAATATGTTGTCTGCCTACCATGCGGTGGGCTGCAGAATGTCAATAAAACTTCACCATCTGGATGCTTATTTGGAAAGATTTCCATCAAATTTAGGACAGATGAGCGATGAGCAAAGTGAACGCTTTTACCAGGAAATATTTAGAATTGAACAGCGTTATATAAGAAAAATTAAATCAGTATGCTTTCTAACTACTGCTGGTCTTTAAAGCGCGATACTGACAGCGAAGTTTATAAAAAGCAGAGAAAACATGGCATTTCTAAATAAGAAACCAAAAAGTCAAAGTACATAGCATAAGTCTTTTATTTTTCAATCGATTTAGTTGTAATTATCCATTTTGGAAAGCTAGTTTAGTGTTCTTTTGTCAGAATAACAAATATATATTGTTTGGTATCTTATAAGCAAGTTAGAGCATGACATGAAAAATGTGTTTTCTTACACTTCAACCACTATAACTTAGCTATTTATTAACCGATTTACAAAAAGTATGCATTGTTTTACAGATATTATCATATTCTTCAAACAGATATACTTATATATAACAGAATAATGGAAATCGGTTGGCAAACAAAGAAGTTCTGACACTTTCAATTTGAAACTTTAAAAAACACGTTTTTACTAAATTTACCGTTATAAAATCCCTTTACAAAGTGACCTAAAACAAACTAAAGGTATTTTCGTTCTCCATGGACACAAAAAAAAATAGAATTGGTACATGAGAACACCTCAATAATTTTTTTTTTATCAACTTTTATATCACAGCGTAATTTCCTCTAATTTTCCAAAACTTCTCGTTTTCATATATGGATGTACATTAGACCGTAACTAAAAAAGATCCCCGTAATTATAATATAATAATTATATTATAATATAATAATATATAATATATTAATGGGTGTACGGGACACTTTTTTTTGCCTGTAAAGAGGTACGGTCTAATGTACATATACGAGTATATAAGTATTCGAGAATTATTTTGTACAATAATAATAATAATAATAACAATACTTTTTATTGGGAAAAGATGGGAAAATGCGTTTCGCGTCGAACATGGACCGTCGTCCAAGTCGTATGCCGGACTCCTATATTCGGTTACTTGCTAAACGCGCACCTTTACGACCTGGCGATACATTGTCCTCTGTGTTCCGCTCTCATATTACCCACTTATCCACTGATTATAAAAAAGCATTGAAAATCTTTATGAATTTATGCTTTAGTTGATGCAAATTTAAGTAGCGTTTTTACCAGTTTTATATAAAGAATTTATAAAAATTATTTATATCTTGCATACACCTTACAGCAAATAACGGTCATGCACTTTACAGTACATTTACATATGTATGTACATAAAACAGTTATGTTAAATCATAAAATTTCACGAAATATTTTATTATAAGCGTGTTTTTCCGTTATGTAATAATTTTTTATTTGAAATTTTTGTCTTGTAAATGTTTATTGATTTATTTATTTATTATCTTGCTGTAATACATGAGGCCTTTTAACCTATAATAAATATTACAAGTATAAAAATATTTCAATGATACAACTAATATATTATAAAAAGGAATAAGCAACTGTTTAATAATATTCAAAGTAAAAATTAGAGCACAATAAATACGAAAAATATATTGATATAAAAAATATTTCTTATAAGATACAACAGTGTGCAAATTTATTTTTATTGTTTAATTATTTGCGTCCATTTTTAAATATATTTTAAACATATTTTCTACATCCACACATAGTTGGATATTTTGTGTACTTATTAAAAAAATTCGGAATTGTGCCTGCAGAAAACTTTCTAGTAAAAAATATTTTAATACGTATTGTTATTATTGGTGCCTGTCTATGCCTTATATCAGTGTTTTTCTTATAAGCGTATTTCTAATTTAAAACTATTTTTCTTTTGAATGATACTGAAAGAGACATGGTATTTTCTTATCTATGAGATGCTCTCATATTCGCTATTTACTTGGATGTGTTTTATCAATATTGGTGGATGATAAGATATTTAAAAGTGTACGACAAAAAATGTGCATTGTATTCATGTACACATACACCCATATAAGATTATTGTAAAAATTTATAAATTGTATTTTTCTTCTTCTTGCATGCTTAATTATTGGATAATTTGCTCATTTAATGACATCTATTTTTTTCTTTTTGTTCAAGAACAAATAAAATAAATAAGTAATAAATTTTATTTGTCGGTTATTAAAATTTCAAAAATAAATCACTTCGACGAGGATGGGATTCGAACCCACGCGTGCAGAGCACATTGGATTAGCAGTCCAACGCCTTAACCACTCGGCCACCTCGTCATACATTTAAAAAAGGCACAAGTTTTATTTTGTGACTTAATGATATGCATTTAATATTAAAAAAAAAAAGTTTTTTAATTTTGTATGTACTTTGTGTAACGGAATTTCCTATCTTTAAGAAAATATGTGCTGGTGTTAACTTCCTTTAAGGTACGGTCACACTTGGCAAATATTAGCCTAAAAAAACGTAACCACTGTTTTCGGCAACTAATTAGTTAATAATTCATGGAATATACTTTCTTTGGCAAAAATAACTGAAACGGGTAAAATACATAAAGTAACCTGTTTTCAGAAACTAATAAATTAAAAACTTTAAAATCAGGAGTATTTTTAGTTAATAAGAAAAGTTTATAGAATTTATTGGTTACGTGTTTTTGGGAAAATATTTGCCATATGTGACCGTACTTTTCGAAGTAGAAATACCCAAGTCGCCAAAACATAATTTTACAATAAACTGAATTTGTGTATTTTATTATTTATCAGTTTTAAAATATTATACCTATGTATGTATTTTGGGTTTGTGAAAGTTTTATAAAGTAAAGTTTTTTTTTTGGTAATTGTGAAGTATATACATTTTTATATCAGAAACTTCATAGATAAAAAAATATAAAATTCATATGGAAAAAATCTATTTCTTAAGACAGATATATAAAAAAAAATAACAGGAAACAAGCCTTACTGTTTAATATTAATTATGAACTTCTTAAAAAAATACCAGAGAAACCTCGACGAGGATGGGATTCGAACCCACGCGTGCAGAGCACATTGGATTAGCAGTCCAACGCCTTAACCACTCGGCCACCTCGTCTGCTTGACAGTTTTTAACAAATGAGTGTTTTCATATCAAGCACTGTATCATATTTTTCCCTCTTTAAAAGTCACCACTATTTAAAACAAATGGCATGGCAGTGTTTCACTTACAGATAATACAGTGCACCATAATAGTGTGCTGGAAAACACATTTATTACCAAATTCAACTTTTAAAATTATCATAGAATAACGATAACAGTGTGCTCCGAAATATAAGTACGAATAACGCTAAGATTTCAAAAAATTTATTATTTTATTAATTAACAAAAAAAATTTGATTTTTAATTTGGCAATATTTTCAGTGTTTTTGTTTTTGATATATGCGCAATTAATTGTTTTTTCGCTTTTAATGTGAGAAAACGTAAAATAATGAAAGATTTTCAATCGTATGCTACTTTTAATAATTCTTATAAATCTGTTGTAGAAGGTAGGTATTTACATTGCTTTACATCCCTAATGGATTGTCTTATTTTCTCTAATTCAGAAGGAAAATTAGATTAGATTAATGAGGAAAATTAGAAAAACATTCGAAGAACTTGCAAAAATTGCGGCTGAATTTACATAAGCTTTTTTCCGGTTTAAATTTAATTTTTTATCGTCAAATTCAAGTGAATATTTTGCGAATACGTAAAAAAAATAAAATACATGTGCATTATTGTGTCTTTATGTCTGTTGTTGTCGGAAGGTATCTGTGTTGAATGCATAGTAACTGGTTACTGAACAGTAAAGGCTTCAGCTGTAACCAAACAATCCACAGGCACATTATAACGCCGTATTTTATAGTTCCGGTGAAGTAAAATAATTAATCAAAATGACTACTAAAACACAGCAGCTTCAAAATTTAATACGTATCCTTGACGTCAGAGGCGCTGCAACACTGCTATAAACATAAACGTGCAAAAGCAGTGTCGTAAGATAGTGAATCTTTCCTCTGTCTATTTCTTCACCACTATCCCTTTACTCGAGAAGTTAACACCAAGTAGTAGGTAATCAGTGCCTGAGTGTTACTTCTCTTTATAAAAAAAATACGTGAAATGAAGCAAAAATTTTAATTATTAATATTTCTTTTAATTAAAAACCTTTCTCTTCGTAAATTAAAAAAAAAAAACATTTTTGCAAACAAAATATATTTAGCAACGGGAATTAAAATATGAAATTCTAATTTGATCACATGATGTTGTCTTAATACGTTAAACCTCTGTTATCCGGCCTGTCTCTCGTCTTGTTTTATAGCTTCTTTTACCCCTGCTTCTATTTTATATCTCTATCAACCGTGTTTTACCTCTATTATCCGTGCAACAAACATATGTTTTTTTTCTAAGCCTATCATGACTTGAATGTGATTTCCTTTTTTTGTTACATACTCATAGCTACTTATTTTTGTTTTACTTTTTCATTATACAAATCACATTTGATAGTGCAACTCTTGATTTTATTCATCAAACCGAGCAAGACATGTTATTTCTATTAAAGACATAATTCCCTTATTTTTTGACTATCGGAAAAATACACTTATTAAATTGGTGTTTTTTATTTGACATCTATTTACCGTGGTATTCAACGATGGTATTCAGGTGAGAAGTTGTTTAGCTCAAATTCAGTCATCGTTATGTTATATTATATTATATTATATTATTCATGAAAAGGAAAAATTTTTTCCAATTAATTTTGAAATATCAAGGGGCGCTAAATTTCAGGTTGAATATTCTTATTAGCCGAATATTGGCGCAAATATTCGTATTCGTACTTGCGAATATTAAAAATTCGTATTCATAACGTCAATAATTGACATACATATATACCCCAGACACGGATTCAGATTTCCACTTCTGTGGGTTTTCATTGTTTTTATTTTATTTTCAACTATGTTTTTTTGATCACAAAAACATACCACGTTACCCTCGTAACTGACTTTACAATTAAATATCTAGCTGGGAATGGAAAATGATTTCAAAGAAATTTATTACATTGGAGAAAAACGAAGAAATATTTTATAAAATTTAAACTTAATTTCATATTTTTCTGTAACTCGAAAGTTGAACATAATTACTTGTACGAGTATGTTTGCAGTGATAGATAGAAAAAAATATACTTTCGAAAAATTTCTACACAAAAATTTTTTTAATTATTTTTATCATGTGTGTTTTAATTACTAATTAATGGCAATATTCACACTTTGAAACTTTAAACAAGAACAAACATTTCATTTACTTTGAACGGTGTTCAGAATGTGTTGCAGTGCTTATGAAGAAGCGCATACGTACAGTTTAATTAATTTTGAATTATTAATATGAACTTATTTATTTTATATAGCAGTAGTAGTAGTGGAAGTAGTGGAAGTAATAAGTAATTAAATTTATTACAAAAAACTTGCACATAGTACGTTTATATTTTTAAAAATTTTTCTGCTTCTTCATAAGGAGGGCGAAGTGACAAGGAAAGCAAAAATTTCGCACTCACTTGTTAACTCAGCGAATAAGCAAAACACATGTACGAGTACATAGTTAAAATTTGGGTACATAAAATGTATTTATTTGTTTTTATTTATTCGTAATATAATGGAATAATATAAGCTTTCATGTGGCCACCGTCGAAATAAATTATTACTAGAATTGGCTACCGAAACGAAGCTTCTCCTTGACATCAGAGGAGCTTCAACACTGATATAAAAACAAATAACGCGCAAAAAGCTGAGTTGTAAGATAGTGAAGCTTCACCTCCTATCATTTCTCCTACTATCCCTTTCCTCTAGTTCTAGCACAATGCAATGCATGTGTAGGGGTCATCTCCTGAGTGCTGGTCCAAGATAAAAAAAAAGAAATTCCAGGCAGCCAAATAACATGTGATAATTACTAAGAAACAAATTAAATCAAATAGAATTCGAAATTACATTGACAAACACTAACAGAACGTAACAACATGGTGTTTTCAAAGGCTGCTACACCTTCATTATCAGCATTCTTTCTGTTTTGTCTACTGTACATGGTTATCAGTAGATGTAAATCATTAGCTTTGTACATGTACATACATATTATTTCCTTTCAATAGGCTACGATAATTCTTTTCCATTATTCATATTATAATCCCCATTGAATGCTTTTGATTTTCTCGCAATGAAGCTCAAAACTTACCATCTATAACTTGAACAATTGTGTTTGAATTCTTGTTTGTTTCATGTTCGTTATTGGTTTTTTAATTTGCTGTTGTGGATGTTAATTTACATAATTCTATATTCAATAATCTGTTAATCTTGCGTTGTGTCTTAAATTTGTCGCTTTCTGCATACAACAAATGTACGGCTCAGTATTTTCCGCTGCTTTTTTGTTATATCGTTTTCGTTGTATGTTTGTTGTGTTTTATGCCGCCATCACTGTTGTAATTGTAAATCAAATATATTAGCCGTGTTAATTTGGTCTATAACACTGTAACAGAGGCAATTTAAATGGATGGATGGATTTACAAGGGGTCAACAAACCTTCCCACTCATATAATGGTATCTGAGATGGCAATGATTTGATGCTTTCTTAAAATTTAACCTTAGAAGCTAATTTTTTCTAATGTACAAAACACAAAGACACCATGTAAACAATATTAATAATTCCTCTTATAAGCTACTTCATATTTAAAGGTATGTACACCGATTGTCATATAGTACAATATTGACAGAAAAATTGTAATAAAATATTCAACTACCTTGTGAACTCACAATTTTTCTGTGGCATGATTGTTACAAAATATATTGTTCGTGCATTGTATAACAATAATATTATCAAAATTCTGACAATCGTGAGGACACCCTTCATTTCCATTGACACGTAATTGCCACAAATTTTACAGTCATTTGTTATTGCCACATGCGCTTAATTTAGTGCACCGTACAATAACACCATTGGCAGAAAAATATTTCTGTTGGCAACGCTTGAGCCTTACGAAATTTGTCGTTCGTCGCAATTGTGTTCCTAGCATTAGTCCGAAACTGGGACCGAACCCAGGACTTTTGGTTTTGTAGCATGCTAACTACCTCAGCCATCACCACCCTTGAAGAACATTGCTTTTATAATTTCCGTTATAAAAAAAAATATTGGATTTTATTACAAATTATAGTTGGCAGTTACTTTATAGGTTATGTCACAATCGCTATTTATTTTCCACATTTCTCTAATTTCGATTTGGCAGCGACTCGCACTACGCATTACAGAGAGAATTAATTTTTTTAGCCGAATAGCACGTATGTGGAATGTACTACCCGCAGAGATCGTTGCTGTCACTTTTGATGTGGTAAAATTCTTATCGAATGTCAATAAACACTACTTCCTCTACTACCCTATCTCCCAAAACCTTATTTCCTAGTTCCGCCACAATGCACCGCATATGTAGGAGTCATCCCCTGAGTGCCGGTCCAAGAAAAAAAAAATTTGCACTCTGTCATATTTAAATATTTGAATTTCTTTGCAATTGTTTTTATTTATATTTCTAACGTTCACTATTATTATATCTATGGCTTCTTGGTCCGATATTTTATTCGGAATATTAATATTTCCCGATATATCTCTATTATTCGTAATTACATAGTCCAATAATGTTTTTGAATTCTGCGTTACTCTTGTAAATTTCTCTATTATTTGTTAAGTACGTTATCATCTAGTATACACTTACACTTATTTCTATAAAAACTTTGCTTGCGCCAGTCTATATTTATATCTACCGCTATTATAATATCACTGTTTGTTTAATTTCATCTAATATATCAAGAAAGGCTTCTAAAAATTCATTCCCATTTTAACATACTTGGAGATCTGTAGCAGCTAGAATATATTTGTCGTTTCCATTCTGTGTGGCAGGTTGCTGGGTGTAAACGCCCACTTGGGTCCAATATTTTATGGTCCCATTGTGATACTTGTTGTGAAGAACTTCCACGTATTGTAGTGATACAGACCAGAGTCTCTGCTAGGAATTGAACCTAGAACCCCAACTGATAAAGTAGCACACTACTCTCTAGACTACCGGGCACCATGTGTGCGACATATGCTGTTATACTTATTTTTGTGTCAATAATCCTTTCAGATACTTTTTTACATTCCGTTAATTTTTCATATAAAGTGTTACACCTCCACTCCTTGTTGACTTTGAAAACGAATTATACTGATTGTAACCATTTATCTGTGTTTCTGCTCCGCTGATTTCTTTACTTAAACGATTGTTATATGAATGAATTGGTAAGCTATCATCATAATAACCACTGTAATTTTTATCAAAATGGCAGTAGTCGTACTGCCATCGATGAATGTAGCACCGGGAGTATAATATATGGGGAGTGCAACATCGTTGTTTCAAAATATAATATTGTGTTCGTATGTAAATATGTGTGCTATACTTTTATTTAACATTAACAAGAAAACTCTAACATCTCAACAAATAGTAGTTGAAAAGAGAGAAACTAAAATCTATTTTTATGCCTTTGACCAGACATAAATAACGATCATCAAATGATTTTATTACGATTAATTACCTCATACCGATAATATTTCATAAATAGCACTCGTACGCGAACACGACATTGCAAAGATAGAAAGAAAGACATAAAGAGTGAATTTTAATACATCGAGATTCATAGAGATGATAGTGGTCAAAGTGGTCACTAACCCGAAGAAAATAAGGATAAATTTGTTTAGGGTTTATGAAACTGCAATTCCCATAAACCATTTTATACAAATAATGTAAAAGCAAATTGCAAACAGATAAATTATTCCCCGTTATATATTTCTCTCTCAAAACATGAAGAACACTGATGATGAAGGTGTAGCAGCTTTCGAAAACAGCATGTCGTTATCGATCACTAGCCTATTTAAAATTGAAAAATTGCTTAAATTATCTCAATGAAAAATTCATCTCTGAACATAATTATTTAAAAAAATTATCAAATAATATGCAATACATACCAGTATATACGAATATGTACAGTGAAACCTTTCTTAACCGGACACTGTCGCAAAATTTTTGTCCGGTTTTGAGAGGTGTCCGCTCTCCGCTGTGTATTTTATATATATTTCTTTATTTAATAATGCTAGACTAGTAATTTGTGGTTGAAAAACTTTATTCAGAATAAATTGCTTTCACTTAGATCGGTTCAATTTGAGCCCTTCTATTTCAAAATGTTTTTAAATGCGTCGAATTCGTGTCTAGTAAAATGCTCCAAACCGGCAATTTCGCTTAATGCTTCATTTCAAGTATTAAAGGAATCAGGTACATGTAATTTCCTTATAGATAAAATATTTTTTTCTTGTCATTTTGTGACTCTCAAGGTGACAAAACGAGCTAAGCAAACAATTCCTTCAAATAAACATTAATTTCTATGCCAACCTCAACACATTAGTATGTACATTCGTGTTAACAGGGGAATCACCAGAGTTGAAAAATGAAAAAATACTACTAGTGTCGGTGAGTTCCAATCAAGGCGAATTAATTAAAATTAACGCTTCTGTCCGCTTTTTGCGTACTATTTTTTAAAATTTAGTGTCCGCGTCCGGTTTATACAATGCCCGGTTGTGAAATACATTTTGTCCTGCAAACTGATGAAAATCTCGGTTCTACAAATTTTGTCCGGTTATGGGAGGTGTCCGGCTATTGGAGGTGTCCGTTAGGAGAGGTTTCACTGTATATTATATATATTTTTTTTATCTGGAACCAGCACTCAGGAGATGACTCCTACACATGCTAAGCATTGTGCTGTAACTATAGGAAAGGGATAGTAGGAGAAACGACAGGAGGTGAAGCTTAATTAATATTTTACAGCTCTGCTTTCGCACGTTTTTTGTTTATAGTCGTAGCAGTGCTGTAGCTTCGGTTTTAGTAGCCATTTTTTATTATTATTATTTTACTTCGCCTACTTGCAGCCTACCATCGTGCATCGTGCCATCGCCACCCTTCTATTCGCCATCGCCATCCCGCGAAAGGTGGAAAAAATCCCAAACCCCAGTTTTGTTTAAAATGCCTGCGAGGGAAACCAAAGAACAATAAAATTAACAAAGAAAAAAAATTAAACAAACGAACGATTAAAAGTTACAACTGAACGATGAAAAGGGACAAAGGTGTAGCAGCAGACTAATGCTGTCACTTATAATGAAAACAACTGTTGTAAAATAATAAACGAAAAAACTATTCTAAATGGTTTTAAAGTTTTTTTTTACGAGTTTATTTTAAAACGACCTTACTTTGGATTCCAGTGGGCATTTTTCTTTAATCGCAACAGAAATATGTACATACGTATAAAATAAAATCTAAAACTACAAACGAGGCGTTTAAGTGGTACAAAGAAAGCCATATAAATGATTATTGAATAAGAAAGAGGTAGCAGCTAGGCTCCTTCTTAAGAACTTAGCAAAAAATAAATAAAAAATGTAAATTCAGGTTCAATTGAAAAGCGTAACAGAAAACCAAATGATGTTAATCACTTAAAAGCAAATTGTAGTTTTAAAGAATCAAAAAAGATTTTACGAGTAACTTTGAAGTCATTTCATTTCTCCAAAGTTTGTAGTAAGAAATTAGTACTAATATTAGAAGAGAGTAATTTAATAGAGCTTTTTGATGTTGACATTTTACCACACAATCTGATCAGTTTTATCGAGCACAATTTAAGGGAAATCTTTTCTTTGATACAATTATCCAAAGTAGTATTTTTAAGTTCGATTTGGCAAATGTTTTAATAAATAATCAATCTATGCTTTCTTCTATTCTCGTAAATAATATCGTATACGAGTATCTGTGGTTTTCATGTACGACGTGTGTTCAGAAAATAACGTGACTTTATATTTTTATGGAAAATTATGTATTTATTCATCAACATTGTCCTTAAAAGTAACACCTCTTAGATACAATCCAATTGTTTGCTTTTTCCAATCCGCAAAGCACTTCTAATAAGCACTTTTTGGTATAGAATATACCTCATCCAGCGATGCTGTTTTTATTTCATCAATCGGTGCAAATCTCCGTCCTTTCGACTATCGTTTAAGTTTTGGGAACAGAAAAAAGTCGCAACAGGCCAAATCCGGTAAATAAGGTGGCTGAGGTTGCCGTTCCGTTGAAAATTCAGAATTTGCGGAACAAACTTCGCTGACACACGTCTCATGCCCAAAACATCAGAAAAAATTGCTTGACGCGATTTTTAAAAACAATTTTCTTCACAGCTTCGACATTATATTCTGCTGTTGATATGCCGGGGCGTCCAAACCGAGGTTCCTGGTCGGCATCTTCTCAACCATCTTGTAAACATTTTATAGATTAAAAGCTGTCGTAAACGAGTTTTTTATTATTCCGTCATATTTTTTAATTAAGCATGTAAGTACAGACATAAATAAATAAAAAAAATTTACTTATTTCAAAAATTTTCATTGGGACAAATTAGACAAAATATATCTTAATCATTAAAAAAGTCGATTTTTAATTTTTTGTTTGTATAGGAGGTACCACGCCCCCTTGTCCAATCACTCCTAGTTTTTGGCCGATGATTTCTTTCAACTACAAAGTCATTTGGAGCATATTCTGAAAGTTTCACTTCAACTGTTCTAAAGATAGACAAAAATATATACATATTTACTTTGCAAGGGCGTAGCAACGCCCAGTTAGAATTTTTGAAATTTATGTAGCCTATAGTTCCTTCCAGATATTCAGTGATACTGTGAAAATTTCAAGAAACAGCCAGGCATACATACAAACACGTCATTTTTATATATAAAAATTGTAACTATTTGTTTTTATTATATGACAAAGCACAAAAATCTTTTACATTTTAAAACAAATTGCGATTCGAACGCTATTGAATGCCTTGATCTGGCTATTCGATACATCACGAAATGTTATTCGATACGAAATCTTCTTCGATCACGAATGCGGCGATTTGCCCCGTGGGGACTGTGTAATTTTTTTATCTTGGACCAGCATTCAGGAGATGACCCCCACTTGGGATGCATTGTGCTGGAACTAGAGGAAAGGGATATTGAGAGAGATGACAAAAGCTGAAGTTTTACTATTTTGCAACTCTGCTTTTTGCACGTTTTCTGTTTTATAGCAGTGTTGAATCGCCTCTGATGTCAATGAGACGTATTAAATTTTGAAGCTTCGTTTTAGTAGCCATTTTTGAACACAGGAAAATTTTTGGTTTTGTAGTCAATGTACAGACTACTTCGATCATCGCTACCGTCATCGTCTCCGTTCATCCTGCAATAAACTTCGTCGCCTGACTTGTAATTTAATTCAGTATATTTTGCTATGTAATTTGCTTCCTTTTATATATAACAGTGTTTTGTTTAAAAGCTAGTAATCAAATATATTTAAAAACAAGTAAGAGTGCTGTATTCGGCTGTGCCGAATTTTAGAAACCATTCACTGGACCGCCTTATACACCATATTCGTCTCAATTTCCACCTAGTCGTTCAGTAGTACCAGATTTTACCTAATTTTTAGATTTGGATCAGCTCTTTCAGACCACTATATAACTTCAAATAGCCAACTCAACCTGTAAACCAAATTTTACCGAAATCAGTTCAACCGTTTAGGCGCATCGGATTTTTACCTATTTTTCGAGTTTGGTACACTAGACCAATTTTTTTTGTGACACATATTTGTCTGCATGTCTATCTGAACATTTTTTGCAAATTTTAAAGCATCATTTCAACATTTAGGTGGACCGAAATTTGCACTATTTTTCGGAACCGGTTATACGGACCAAATTTTTCAGTCAGAAATGTTTATATGCAAAGCCACATGGCTGGTTTGGACCCAAACTCAAACCAGCGTTACCATATATTTTTTAAGAAAAACTTTTTATTAGAAAAAATAAACTTAATTTTTTAACAAAATGAATGAATAAATAATGAAAAAAGCACAACAATATATATTTTGAATTCTGTGTCATTGAAAATAAGATAAAGAAAACAAACAAAAAAATTTAAACTAATAAACTTACTCTCATTCTTTCCACAATTTTGAGTAGTTCCCCATTTTGTTTAGCTTTTGTTGGAGCCTTCGATATGTTACTTAAAACTAAAAATATCCTTGCTTTTTTGAAATAGAAAACTTTTTAGGAAAAAAAACATAGACATTAAAAACTATAATATTATTAATACGGCACATTTGTATTAAAGAGGGAATAGACAAATATAACAGTGTTGCAGTAATAAGGACTGACAAATGCTAAAATCGTTTACATATAAACTGTAAATTAAAAATCTATCCAACGTTTTGAAGTCATGGAAGTTTTGGTACTAAAATTTCAAGTAAAAAACCAGGCAGTGCTGCTTCGGCTGTATATTGGAAACGATTAAACTGATCCGGCTGAAACGATTCAGCTCGACTACTGGCCGATTGACACCAAAACGAATTTTGTGCGATGTTTAGTTAGGTTGGAAAGTTGACATGGCTCAATAAACTTCTCTATTCATCACATTTCTGAAAATGTATAAATTGTTTTTTTCAGAAACGAATATTAAAGAAATTACGCACGGAATGACAAACTTATACGAGGTCTGTTCAAAAGAAAGGTGAATTTTGAATTTTTTTTGAAAAGAATTTATTTATTTATCAATATCCATTTTGTCCCCTTCAAAGTAATCCCCTCAGATATAATGCACTTCTGCCAGCGCTTCTTCCAATCCTCGAAGCACTTCTGAAATGCGTTTTTCGGTTCTTTGATTCTGACTTTATCTCATCACTTGTGGCAAAACGCTTTCCTTTTATTATTCTCCTCAGTTTTGGAAATAGGAAAAAGTCGCATGGACCCAAATCTGCTGAAGAAGGTGGTTGAGGCATGATTAGGGTGTTGTTTTTGGCCAAAATATTACGAACAAGCATTGATGTGTGAGCTGGTGCATTATCGTGATGCAGAATTCATGATTCTTTTTTCCACAATACCGATCGTTTGAGCCATATTGCTTCACGCAAACATTGCATAACTTCCTTGTAGTATTCTTTATTAACCGTACGATCTGTTGGCAAGAACTCATGATGCACCACCCCATTGTAATCGAAGAAAACAAAATTCACCTTTTCTTTTGAACAAACCTCGTATATACCCGTTACACTTAAAGTAAAGGGTGTGAAAAATGGACCCTATCAAAGGTATTTTGAGCCTTTCAAATCGTCAATTTGGGACAAAACAGAAAAAATAAGAAATTTCGTCAACCATCGCTGGCGCTTCAACCAGAATCTTATGAATAAATTTTGATAAGAACATGCAATTTTCTTATATGTATATTTTTGTAATCTTCAAATAGAAATAATTGCTTTGAATTAAACAAAAATAATTCAAAAGTTGTAAACAATTGCATGCATGCATTCGACATTTAACGAACAGTTCACAAACCTTTTACAGCAATTAGTAATAAAGCTTTTTTTATACATGAGTATAAGCCCTTAAGTAGCTATTTTTTAACATTTCATTTTGCACAAGAATTTAGTTGTCATCTTGTGACTACAAACGACGTGGGAATTCATCACTATGGGTGGCGTTGAAGATCAAACGCCACAATATGTAGTTAAAAGTGATGTGAAACTCATTAGTCAGGAACGAGTGTAATTATTGCTTTTATTTTATTTTTTTTAATATATAAAATTTCAAAATTTTCGTGTCGAATTAATAATAATAGTAGTATGTAGTAGTTTTTTTTGTTTGTTTGTTATTTTAGCTGTCTTTAATAGCTGGATGTGAAATTGATACTAATATTAGTTTTACTTCTTGTGTGAGATAATAGTTTTGTTTGAAATATGAATTTCCACAATTACAACTCCTTAAGTTCTCTGTACATACATACATATGTATATTAAGGTGGCCCAAAAATCGCACACATTTAACAGTTTTGTTACTTTAGTTAATAGTAGTATAGTGCTAAAATTTCAATGCGCTAAGTGGAGTAGTACTCCATGCAGTACTCAACATGTCCAAAGTTTTAATAATTTTGATATTTTCTTATGGGCTTTTCTTTCTTTTATGAAAGCAATTCAAGGAAAAAAGTGTAAAAATTGCCAACAAAAAGTGTATTTCGATCGAAATTACAAAACAAGCAGTTGCTGAAAGCTTGAAGTTGTCAAGTTCAAAGGATTAAACCATCTTCATTTACCCCGCTCACCACTTTCGTACGAAATGTTTATATTATTCATGAATTTCGTATACACTAATTTACTACGTTCCGACCAGTTGTAAGAGGAGTACTACTTATATTTCCGGAACTGGTAACATTAATGTCCATAGCTAAAATCTGGCAACACCATAATAAAGTTAGACATTTTTTGACACAAACCTATTCCCAACGTTTTGATGTACAAGTGCTATTTGTTTTGTTTACAGTAAATTAAGAAAATCAATTTGACACAAAAAATGGAAATTTCAAGAGAAGGCTTGCGTTGGATTATTTTTCACATCTCTCGACGTCGATTATCTCAACAAGAATGTGTCGATAAACTCAGTTGGCGATAAAGCAGCACCAAAAACTACAGTATGTCGATGATGTAGTGAATTCAATCGTGGTCCTAGTTTGCTCGGCGACGACGTCCGTGAAGGTGTCCAAAATCGGTTGTTGTCCCACAAAACATCGATGCAGTGCAAGATCGTCATGTGACATATTGTGAGATAGAGTCAGCCTTGCGCATTAGTTCAACTTCAATACATTCTATTTTGCATGAATATTTAGTTCCCCAGTATTTATAAATTATTTATAAATCGCTCAAAAAAGGCTCGCGTCAACTGGTATAAGGAAATGATTAAAAAGTACGACCGTGGTGTTTCAAAAGACGTGTATAAAATCGTGACAGGTGACGAATCAGCGATATATACATATGAGCTGGAAACGAAACAGAAATCTACGGTGTGGCTATTCCAAGACGAGCAAATTTCAACAAAAGTTGTTCATGGCAGAAGCACAGCGGAGCAAATGGTCGCCTGTATCTTCAGCCGAATGGGTTATGTGGCCACTGTTCCGCTTGAGCAACGTAGAACGGTAAAATCTGATTTATTTGCCGGCAGTCATCGGAGAAATTCGTAAAACTAACCGCCGAAGACGAAGCTTTCTCCGTCATGACAATGCGAACGTTCATACGAGTACATCTCGTCAAACAGGTGAATTTTTGAGCAGTCAAAACATCGAATTGATGACTCCTGACTTCTTCTCCAATGAATTCTTCTTGTTCCCGAATATCAAAGGCAAACTGCGTGGTTAAGGATTTACGAACGCGTTCAAAAACCATATTTTGGAGGTGCCTCATGAGGAATGGAAGAACTCCTGTGACAAATGGTTTGAACGAATGCAAAAGTGGAAGTGAATATTTCGAAAAACAACAGCCATTTCCATTTAAAAATGTTTGTTATTAGTTGCTATTCGTGAAATATAAATATTACCCCTGGTACTTCATTTAAAAAACACCAAAATTACCGGTTTTTTAAATATATTATTAATGTTACATGTCTTTGCGCACCGCCTTCAAATAGGAATATTATTTTCAATAGTTCCCCAAATACATATTTTATTGCTAGTAAAACATTTGCGAATGCCCAGATATATAAACCAGTTTTGAAATTTTTAATGTATAATATGGGCCACGCTAATGTACATACATATGTATGTATGTACTCGTATGTGCATATTGAGATATTTAAACAAATGTGCATTTTAATTTGTTAGTTACTATTCTTTGCGCTCTGGCACTTGAACAATCACCATGAAGTTAGTAGCAACAGTCAGCATAGTGACTGACACAGGTTGAAGTACATCATTCAGAAGAGAAGTTGTGAATGAAGCCAGTGAAAGATTTAATTGAAGAGGAATAATGGTTATGTCGCTTCATTAACAAGAGTCTTGTTTATTTAATGATTTCTATATTTATGTAATTGTACAGATTCTTCTATAGTATAATATATACTAATTATGGTAATTTACTACATGAAATGAAGAAAATTAACAAAAAAATAAATAATAAAAAAATAACAGATTAAAATTATTTAAATTCATATGGAAGTGTAGGAATTCTAGCCGAGAAATAATTTCATCCACTTGCAAAGTGGAAAGTGAATTTTATATTAGAAATAAAATATAGATTAGCATTTTTAATCGTAATAAGTTGGGTAATGTAGTAGCAGGGTCTACCAACAGGGACTTCCGAAATTTGATAGTTGATAACGGTCATCTTGTTGTCAAATTAGTTGCAATTTTTTCAGTTTGTTTTGCCAAATCACCATGGATGGATATAGCATTTAACAACACTCGCAAATAATAAAATTGGGGGTGTTCTGTTCGTTCAACGTACCGCGCACTTCATCCATTTTACGGTCGTCAGAATCGCCTTACCACCACGATCGACCAAAACCCACACATCGACGAAAGGCAAGATCTGCCGAAACCCTACATATGCGATGTATTGTGCTGGAACTAGAGGAAAGGAATAGTTAGAGAAATAACAGGAGGTGAAGCTTCCCTATCTTACAACAATACCGACGAAGGAGGGATTGATTACAGCAGAAGCCGGTAGTGTTCTGTGATCAGTCACTATGCCTGCGCCACTGGAACCCTTCCGACAACAACTGACACAAAGACACACTAAAGCACATCAGAAAAAATGCGAGATGTTTTTATCATTTAGTCTAAAGATCGTGCGATTTGACTCCGTTAGACTTTTTCTTGTGGGGATTTTCTTAAGTCTCAGGTGTATGCGAATAAGCAACAAACCACAGAGGTCCTCAAAGCCAACATAACTCTTGCCATCCTAATTTATTTATTTTCGCAACTTAATGAAATAACCTGTAGTTAACAGTGCTTCTATTTTGATCATTTCTGAGAATTCTTTTTTTGACCGATTTTCAGTTTTGATTTTAGAATAAATAAAGAGTTTTTTAATCCTTATTTCTTTTAATAAATGAAAAGATAATATAGAAATATTTAATAAATAAATAAAATAAAAATATAAATATGCTAATAAAATATGTCAATAAACCTTTAATAAGTGTTATTATGAATAAGTCCCTTATTTATAAATTTTAGTATCGCTTCAATGCCATTCATTATGATTATCGGTCATTGAAACATTTCTTTTATTATTACTTTATCACCCGATTTATTGACTACCACCAGAAGAATAAAAATCTTTTAGTAAATACACATATATACTAGTATATATTTATAAATATTTGTATATTGCCTGAAGAAGTTTTTCATTGTGAAAACGAAATATTGAAAATAATTAAAAAAAAACTTGTTAGTTGTTGTTTTATATAAAAAACCCAAACAATAGGATCTCAAGCTCACTTAAGAAAAATAAAAGTAAATAATATATTATTCTTGTGTACAGGTGGTAGTAAATTCTTAAAACTAAGGAAAAGTTTGTCTGCACAATGCATAAATTACACAGGTCAACAAAAATCAAATTGTTATTTCGTGGTCTGAATTTTCTTAGTCAATTTGAATACATATGGTACTTCGCTTCAATGAGCGGATGTTGCACCACGTAATTTGCAATAATTCGAGAACTAGATCATCGATGGAACTAAGAAAAACACGGAAAGATCGAGAATAAAATAACATTTTTTTGCAAATCCTTATAGTTTAGGAGATATTCAGAATGTTTTGGGGAAAAAAAAGAATTTTTTTCAAGAAAATTTAAAAAAAAATTTATTAAATATGTATAATAAACAAAATCTGAAATGCTGTTATTAATTTTACTATTCGCATAGGTTGCAAATGAAATGAGCCATATTTCATTAAAATCCATTCATAAATTCCGATTTTATTCACAATTACCTGGTAGCACCTATTTTACAGAAAATAAGCATTGAGGAATCAGAAGCTCTCGATGCTCTTGGCATGAAAATCCGGTGCATTCTAGTGCCTCGGGTTTTTAAAACGGTTTAAGATATACTTCAGCCCATCTGATCTCCTCACTATTTATACCGAGTACATCCGACCGAATATGGAATACAATTCTCTGGGCCGGTGCTTCCAAGAATATTTTGAAGTTACTCGACAGAAAAAGTTACATACAGGAGCGAGCGAAGAAACTCATAGGAGACAGTAGTGTCACCAACTCTATTGACTCTCTTGAGCATTGTTGCAACGTAGGGTGCATTTCGTTGTTCTATCGTTACTATAATGGGATGTGTTCTGATGAAATTAGGAAACTTGTTCCCGAAACCCGGTCATTCACGCGCACAACGCGTTTATCATTAAGAGCGCATCCATTTGCGGTCCATTTGGCAGCGACTAGCACTATGCATTACGGCGAAAATTCGTTTTTTGGCCGAACTGTATGTATGTGGAATGGACTACCCGCAGAGGTATTTCCTGTCACTTTTGACGTGGGAAGACACAAATCGAATGTCAATAAACACTACGCGGTCGATCTTTTTTCCCTAAACTTTATTACCTAGTTCTGGCACAATGCACCGCATGTATAGGGGTCATCCCATGAGTGCCGGTCCAAGAAAAAAAAAATTGTGCCCCAGTTAGGACACCCATTTTCTACAAACTGCATAGAAAATTTTAGTTTAATTTATAATTCTCTTTAGTTTGACGATAATGAATTAATAAATAGCAAAAAAAATGTGAGTCCGATCACAGGGGAGATGTGTAAACATCTAGTAATGAAATATTTTTTTTTTTAAAAAGTTTCTTATTAAAAGTGCAAAAAATCTTTTTAAATGTTATTAAAATTAAATGTTTTTGTATTCATTTTATTTATTTGTTTTTATTTGCCTACGATAACATAATGTACGACAATTAGTGAAAATTAGTAGCTACTACTACTACTATTGCGCACTAGATGGCGTTAGTGTATTTCTATGCAGCTGTTAAGTTTCTCTGTACTTCTTGTTGTCCGTATGATTACACTAATACACTCAGACACAGCTCACACCGCGTTATTACAATCTTACTCAAAATTTGTGATTGTATTGTGAAAAAGATTTTTACCCCCTAGCGTATAGATGTTTTCACATCAAAAATTTCTTTGCCTTTAGTTTCTTCTTGGTAATTAATGGGTTAATCGAATTCGAATAGAAATCAGCATTGGTAAATTAAAAGAATAGAAAACTTATTGGTGTCCGAATTCTTCAAATCTTAGAATAACACAATTTAGTTAAACCCACCAAATTGGAAAAATGTTCGCCTACTTTAGTTTCCTACCTTCCTTGATAATTAAAAATTACAAAAATATTAAATTATTCAGTCTTCTGTGAGGTGTGACTCGTTTTAAACTCAAGACCGTTTAAATCTTCATTGGATTTAAAAAATAAGTTACTGACGTGCTCAAAGCTGCCTGGCCGCGTATTTCACTTCATTACTTATAACTATTTTGGTGGTCTATTCCTAATCAAATTTGTAAGACCATTCTGAAAAACAGAGGCTCTTCCCAATGTGATGTTTAACATTTAACGAAATTTCAAAAATGATTAATAACTTTTCTTTTTTTTTTAATAAACTTGTGCTTTCTTGGAGATTCAGGGGCCATATTACGGCATCAGATTCGAATCGAAATTTCAAGAAAAATTTCATTCGATATCGAATGCCCAGAAATATTATATTGTAAATAAAACAAATTTCTATCGCACGTATTTTTGTTTAAAGTCGTCTATAATTCTTGAAGTTTTCATTTGATCTTGTGAAGGCGATACTTATGGTGATTTCCTTTCTGAGCAAAAATGTTGTTCTGTTCGATGTCCTTTAACATTAATGTATACTTAGCGTTTCACTGTTTCTACGGTTTTTAGCACCATTTTATCAATAAAAACCGTCAGCAACATTGTTTTCTAATCACCTGCTATTACCTAGAACAAACTGCAAAAACTTTAAACCAAAAATTGTTCAAAAAAGTTTACATTAAAATAAATAATAAATTAAACAGAATCTTCCTCTAACAAAAGTCTGATGGACTCTAGTCAAAGTGAAGAGTATATTGATTTTCATAATTCTTATTTGTATAAAAAAGTACTTAACAAAGATGTAAAAAAGCTTAGTATATCACCCCGACTTGAGAGTAGAGGGTCAAATATGTTGCATATTTTGCCAGTTATTTGTGCAATATATTTAGAAAGGAACGAAATAGCTTTTTTTATTGTTACATATTTTTTAGAATGGAACAGAAATAGTAACGAAATGTAGCATATATGTAACATTTTTGTCAGAAAAGAAAACACCATTATTCAATATTATTTTATTTTAATTATCACATACCAGTAATCGCAAGTTAAAATGTTTATTTGCGTTTATTTTCAACAAAATTAATTTTACAGCCAATTAACCTTTTTTAAACACTTTCACAAAGTGCAAATATTAACAGATATTTGTGATTGCTTGCATTCATTCCAACGATTGCACCTTTCTTTTGATTTCATCATTATAATTTGGGTTCTCTTAAAATCAATTAAGCAATTTTAGTTCGTTTTGTGCGAATGCATTCTGTGTAAACTTTCCATCAAGATGATTTCTGTGCATTTCAACAGACAAAAACTAAATGAGTAACAGTTCGCACTCAAATCTGAAGAAAAATAATATATGTATGTTCATGCATATGTTTGTTTGTATGTACATCGCCAAGTGAAAATATAACTCTACTTAAATTTTTATTTATTAACGAATTTCGTAAATATTTATAAAATACATTCATACAAGTACATATGTACATAAATGTATAAATCTCTGTTAATATAAAAATCTAATTGGCAATGATACTGGCTTTAAGATTTGCAATACTTTCAGATGTTTAACTGTTGGTAAAAAATTAAATTGAAGAAAAACATATATTAGTCTATATTGAAGTTTTTTAATTGTTAGAAACATTAAAGTTTTCAATTGGTTTTACACTTATTTTTATATATATATTTTTTTCTTTATAAATTTATTATTTGAAAAATTATAGTCTCTGTTCACTCATAAAATTCCTACAGTAACTGACTGTAGTTTATTCAAGAACTAGTCCGTTCAGGCATTTTTAAATTAAAAAACAGTTACAATTCTAAGCAATTTTATTTTTAACGGATTCCACGAAGGTCCATTTGTTTACTTTTCCAGTGAAATCCTGTAGTTGAGTGAATTTTGTTTAATTTAAACAAATTAATATCTCTAACACAAAAAACTAAACGAATGAGAAAAATTGCCAAAATTTGTAGATTATTCAAAACAGCTGATTTTCGTCGTGCTCAACGAATTCGTCGGTAAAAGTTTGTTGCGTAAATTCTCAGTGTGACGCACAATAACGGCGAAAAACTTGCAGCTGTCATAATCAACAAAGTTGTTTGCTGTCTGTGTTACCGTATAGAAAAATTACTTGAAAAAATTAAACATTAACAGAAAACAATTAGAAAGCAATTTTATGGTAAATAATTGTCTATGTTTGACATAAATTATTTATTTTAAAAATTAAACAACTATTATAATAAAAATCAAATTATTTACTAATAGATTTTAAAACTAAAATGAAAAACGGTAACTCTATACTAATTTGTTAGTCGTTCGTCGGGGTATAAAATAGAAATGAATCAATCTTAGAGTTCGTCACGTACAACGAATTTCGTCGACGCCGTTATTGTGTTTATTTTCATATGCACAAATGTGTTTAATTTCTGAGGACGAAAGTTCGCAGCGAATAATTCGTCGTTCAGCACCAATTGTGTTCCTAGAACACATTTATAAATTTACTGTCGTATTCATAAAAAAAATGTTTGATTTAGAAATGGTCTAATAAGCAAATTTTCATACAAAATTCAATTATTATACATTTTTTAAATCAAAAAATTTTTTATAAATTCGGCAGTGTAAATTTTTGGATCATGACTGATTCTGACATTCGTTTCAAAAATTAAGTATTTTTTTAATAAGTATTTTTTCATCTTGGACCAGCACTCCTACACATGAGATGGATTTTACTGGAACTAAGAAAATAAGTTATGGGAAGGAGTATAGAGGGAGTAGTATTTATGGACATTTGATTTGAATTTTCCCACGGCAAAGTTGACTGCGAAGACCTCCGCAGGGAGTTTATTCCACATACGCGCTGTTCGGCCGAAAATTTTAATTTTTAATTTAATTTAATTTAATATTTATTTTATTTAGATAAGAAATTAAAATACTCTTGTTATTTAGTTCATTACTAGTTATACCAACTGTTAATCAAATATGGCCTTATTGGCTCCATAAAACAAAGAATAAATGAAATGAAAAATTAACTATCTTTGGCGCTCACACAATCCAAGTCTTATTGTTAAAGACATGATATTTATGTAGAGTTCTGTGTATGTACGTATGCGTTTTTGAACTTACGAATGAGAAAGCAATACGTATTACCACTACACCCTATCCTGGCTTCATTCATACACTCTGTTTCCCCCGTCTCATCCCTCAATCACCTTATTCACCAGATTTGGCTCCCAGCGACTTTTTTCTATTCCTAAAACTGAAGAGACTAAATGAATTTAAAAAATTTTTTTTTAATAAAAAAAAGGTTTTCTAACAATTTTCTACTAGTGTATGTTTGGGCCCAAATGGGTTAATTCTTCTGAACAATCTTAGATAGAATCATTGTCAACAAAAGTGCTGACTATATATAAATGAATAAGCAGCAGCGATTTGTAAATATTTTTGCCGACTCGACTAAAGACTTGCAGGCATTTGCTTCACAATAAACTTTGTTAAAAAATAATAATTATTTTATAACTATTTTGTTTGAAGCACAACAAATATAGTTTAAACTATTACGAGTATATAATTTGAGCCATTTACTCCTATCGTAAATACTTTTTCCCTCGAAATATATTCCCTTTTCCCAAAATTGCAATAATGAATCTTTTCCCGTTATTGCTAAACGCAATTGCCATTATCGTGCACATTGTTTTTCCCTCGAATTTTTGTTGATTTGATTTATTCACTTGATTTTTGCTGGGCAATTGTGTACAAAATGTAAACAAATTCTTCTTTTAGTTAGATATTTCGATAAATATATATTTTTTTTTTAGTTATTTTAGTATTTTTAGATATATAAAAAATAAATAAAATGTAAACCAACAATGAGAGTGGCGTTAGTCGAAGTAGTCTGAACGTTGACTAAAAAATTAAAAATATTTCAAACTCATAAAAACATCTCGCATTTTTTTCTGATGTGCATTTGTGTGTCCTTGTGTCAGTTGTTGCCGCAAGGTTTCAGTGGCGGTGGCATAGTCACTGACCACTTAACACTTGAAACAGGTAAATCCACGAATTCTTATTTCTGTATTCAATTTAAATTAGTTTGATTTTTAGATCATTTTTATATTTTTGAAATCTTAAAAAACATATACTGAGAACTGATAAGCGAAAAATTTCCACTAGAAGTTGGTGATCCCAATTTTCCCCTCGAGTGGAATGAAAATTACATGGGAACAAACACTTTATTTCTTATTCCCGATAGGGGCTGATAGCACACTCTTTCAACATCCCAATTATATTCCAAGACTCATAAATAAACTATGACTTTTTGTCACATTTGTTGAATTTTATGGAAGTAATTCCCAATACTAAATTTAATTTTTAAAACTTTTGTTCATGATTTTCGCACGAATACTTTATTCGAAAAAAAATCACTGCAAACGTAGCTATTATTTTTGCTGCCACTGTATATATAAAGGCATCTCAAATAAAGCTTATGAAATTTTTGCACGCAAAGCAATTTGCAAGAAATCATTAAAAACTCACATTTAGACGAAAGAAATTTATAAAAGTAATTTCAATTTAAAAAAGAAAAATATTTGCAACACCTCATTTATTCTCTAAAATTTTTAAAGACATATTTTTCTTTTCGCAAAAGCAACAACATATTAATTGATAGAAAACAATGTTATTGTCCTGAAGTAGTAATAATACAGTACAGATCTCAATCGGATTGAGACTGTATGGGCAATAATGAAACGCCGTCTAAGAAATGATCCACAACAAACTTTTTCTGGATTATTAACCAAAATTCCGAAAATTTGGGACTACATCGCTCCAAAAGAGTGCCAAAATTTATTCAATATAAACCTATCCACTCTTTTGCAGATGTCAGCGGCATTTGTCAGTCATATTCTGTTAGTCATAGGCCGACATCGATTATGATCGCGGCGCTGAGGCAGAATATGAGTGATTCATTGAATAGTGTCTTCACTAAAATATCACAATAACGTCACGTGAACAGGGTCGATTTCAGTGCTCAAACACCCAATGCTGCATGCTTACACACCGATGCATGCCCGATCATGCAGCTTGACCTTTAATTATGGGTGGTTTGAGGAATCAGAAGCTCTTGATTTTCTTGGCATGAAGATTCAGTGTGATGTTCGATGGACTGAGCAAATCTTTCAGGTCTCAAAAGAAGTATTTAAGTGCCTCGGTTTTTTAAGACGGTGTAAGACATACTTCACCCCATCTGATCTCCTTAGTATTTATACTGCCTACATCCGACCGAAGATGAAACACAACTCCCATGTATGGGCCGGTGCTTCAAAGACTATTTTGAAGTTACTCGAACGTGTACAGGAGAGGGCGAAGAAACTCATTGGGAACGGTAGGCTAGCCAACTCCATTGACTCTCTTGTGCGTTTCGTTGTAATATCGCTACTATAATGGGATGTGCTCTGATGAAATATATGCCGTTTTTTTTTTTAAACTTTATTTTGCATGAAAATAAAAATTCCCATTATTACAACTATTCTTGCACGGGAAATATGAGATTTTTATTTTTTATCTACATATATTTGGAAACAAAATTTATAACATTTTCAATTATTGTCAATATCCATCCTCGTTACAGTTGGCGCTTGTGGTTCTGACAATCTTGTTTTTTTCGTAGGTTGTTCATATTCATATTCCAAGTCTGTGCATCTTCATCCGAGTTAAGTATGTAATTTCCATTTTTGCTTTAATTGATCAAATATTTTTTGTGCCATTTTGTGACTCAAGCTGAGTAATTTCTATGCCATCGTCAACACATGAGTATGTAAATTCGTGATAACAGGGGAATTATAATTTTCAATGGCATTAACACAAATATGAATCAGAGTTGAAAAATTTAGAAATACTACTAGGGTTGGTGAGTTCCAATCAAGGCGAATTAATTAAAATTAACGTTTCTGTCCGCTTATGAGACCCTTTTTGCGTACAAGTTTTTAAAATTAAGTGTCCGCGTCCGGTTAATAGAGTGTCCGGTTATGAGAATACATTTTGTACTGAAAAAGTGATGAAAATCTCGGTTCTACAAAGTTTCTCCGGTTATGGAGGGTGTCCGTTAGGAGAGGTTTCACTGTGTTATAAAAATACGCAACGGATGATTTCCATGTTTCATCTAAAACAATCAAAAGAATAATGCACTTTACTGGTCATTCGATAACCAGCAAGTTATTCAAGTTTTACAAATAAAAAAAAAACTTTCATAGCTGAAGCCGTTGGGGTTAGGCAAAATTCCAATAAATCACTTTCATTAAATAATATTTCACTTCACTTAATTGTAAGAAAATAAAACTAGTGGTTACGATTGTTTTCTCCAAACTTTATAAATTACTTAACTAAATGCATTTGATTTTTTGTTATTTAATTCTGCGGATTTGTTTTTATTGCAAAAAATCTGCAGGTGAATGGAAAAAAATGCGATAGGAGTAGTACATATTAGACTATGTTTTAATTTAAAATCCTAATAATATTAATAAAATATATATGTATGTATAGGCATGTGATCGTGTACTCGTATGTGCGTAAAAAAATAACATTTGAACTTGTTCTATGGAGTGCATGGCTAGCGAAGCACCACTGACCACAAATATTCAAACAAAGAGATCGACTTACCTCGAATTGAGAAGTTTTTCATTGATGAACTGACGCTATAGTGAGAAGTTGTCATGTTTTGGAGAATTATACTGCAAAGAAGAAGAATACGCAAACAACAATAAGAATTACATACTTTTTGTTTTTGTTCTTATGCATACAACTACAAAAGTAACAATTTGTAATACGATATTTGTATTTTAAAGACCGGCAGATTTTTAGCACCGTCTTGTTTCCAAACATTGAAATATTCCTAAATTACTCGTACATCATAATACCGGTATTTGGAAAATAAATGTTTGAGATATTAGCAGAACAATGATTATTGAAAGTATCCTTTAAATATTTTTTTTTCTTCTTTAGATTGAAAATGTCGGGAGCAAATATTGTTTACTTTCCTTTAAATATGCTAAAGGATTTCACTTTTAATTATTCCAGTGCACTTAATATACTCTCCTGACTACAGTGTGCTCAGTATAACGTCAACTAAGTAACACAGCGACTATTGATATTTATCAGATGTTGAAATTTCTGAATGTGCAAATGTAAACCACCCTTTTTCTAGTTGTCGACGTCGATGGCGACACCAAAACTTAGCTTTAGCGCTGATGGCGAGTAGTCAGCGTGTTGGCTCTGCAACCAGAAAGACCCATGTTCGATTCCCAGCCGGGCAAATCAGAAAATAGTTTTTTCTGAGTTTTCTGTGCCTCCTTCGTTGGTATTTGAGCAATAAAACGTCGGCGAAGTAAAATAATAAATAAAATGGCTCCATTAGCTTAAAAATAATTCGTCAAAAAAACATCAGAGACGCCGCAACTTTGCTTTATAATTTACACGCAACTGCAAGAATTAAGCTCTATCTTCCTACTACTTTCACCACGTGTCTATTTCTTCCCTATCCTTCTCTCTAGTTCCAGTGCAATGCATTGCATATGTAGGGGATAGCCCCTGAGCACTGGTCCAAGATAAAAAAAAAATCAATAAGCAATATCTTTCAGTTACAAGCTTAATTGACATTTACTGCAAATATAAATTTTTTTAAATGCCAATTTAAATTTGATATAAAAGCCGCAGCATGCCAGCGGAACAGGGACTAAGATTTAGTATCGATGTCGGCGGCGAAAACTTGAATAGAACTCAAGATCTAAATATTATTGTATAGTATCAATAATAAAGTGTTTTCATTTCACAATAAATTGCTTTTATTGTTAACAAATTAACAGCCTAAAGCGAAATTATTTGTTTTTTTTTTAAATTTTATTTGGTTTTCTGTAACATACGAACAACTACATACATACAGGTTGTCTGGTAGCAGATTTATATTTTCAAACTTAAATAAAAAACCTAATTTGTAACTGGAAAAAAATCTTTTTCGAAGTACGAAAAATTGTATTGACAACAACAACAGAAAATAAAAAATATTATATTTCTTTTTAAGATATCGTCAACTAAAATGCAAAACAACGTATCATCAAAAAATTCGAAATTAAGTTTCTTATTGATTACGCTTCACTACAACATATTACGAGTAGATAGATATGTGTACAAAATTTTAAGCTGCTGCTATCAAAACTAGCCAATTTAATGTGGGCGCAGCGAATATTATCTAGTACAGGGTGTCTGGCAGCAGATTTATATTTTCAAACTTAAATAACAAAACGTAATAATTGACACAAAGTTTTATTAAGAGCATTGAACGATAGAATGAAAATGCGGATTTTATTTTTTATCCTTCAGATCATTTTTTAAAATTTCATGAATAATTGCTCTTGGAAATCCCAGTGAGGCTGCTCTTTTACGTATTGAAAGTCGCGGATTTTCACGTAAACTGCTTTCAACCAGTTCAATGTTTTCAGGAGTCCTTGAAGATCGACTGGGCCCTGGCCGTGGGGCATTCATAGCCGAAGCAGTTGCGCGGAATCTCTGCACCCACGAACGAATTAAATTTTCAGTCGGTCCATCACTTATTCGCCGAATACCGAACTTTGGGCAAAATTGTCGACAAGCAATTACGTAAGAATCATTACTTTTATAAAATGTCTCCAAAGCGAACGCGCGATGCTCAATCGACCACTGCGACATCGTGACTGACAAAACAGCACAATTGATAATTCCAACGGCGCTACCCTCCCTCCGCACCGTTTATTACTTTTTAAAATAATCGTATTTAAAAATATAAATTTGCCACCAGGCACCCTATATTTAAATTTAAACAAAATTAGTCAATGTCATTATTATTATTATATCCTTAATAATATTTGCACAATAGATCTTTCTTGGTGTTTGGGCTCAATAATAATTGCATTATTATTATTTATTTTTGAACCTTTGCAAGTTTCAGTACATAAAATGCGAAAAAAAAAATAGTATACCAGTGGACTTTAAAGAACGTAGGTAGCAATTATTATATTGCAATTAAATTTTAATTGTGGGATTCAAATGGTAGAAATAAAGTAATATGTTTTAAAATAATAATACGAAAAAATATGACGGCGTCATAATTTAGTGTGCTATTTCGAAAAATTTATTCAGCAGATAAAGAGAATTTTCTTTTATAAATATTGGATATATAAATGCTATAAACAAGTGGAAAATCTGAAATAATTCGATCTTTTAATATAGTAAGTAAGAAATTACCTGTAAATTTTGTAAGAAGTCCATTTTCAATTAAAATTATAAAAATTTTGTTTTTGCAAAAAAAATTGTTGAAATAAATATTATTGAAAACAGCTGTTGACAGTGAGATGAATATTCTTTTTGGACGTGGGGTAGTAGCTAAACCTTAAGTGGCTGCCAGCCAGATAAGTTACACAAAAGGTGGCGATGGTAAAAGTTGACTACAACACGAAAAATTGTTCCAGGGTTTAATCCCACTTTCAGACTCATAAAAAAAACATTTCGCATTTTTTCTTATGTGCATTTGTGTGGCGTTGTGTCAGTTGTTGTCGGAAGGTTTCAGTAAATTATACACGAAGTAAATTAAATACAAAAAAATGGCTACTAAAACGAAGCTTCAAAAATTTAATTCGTCTCCTTGATATCAGGGGCGCTTCAACACTGCTATAAAACAAAGAACGTGCAAACAGCAGAGTTGTAAGATAGTGAAGCTTTACCTCCTGTCATTTCTCCCAATATTCCTTTCCTCTAGTTCCAGCACAATGCACCGTATGTGTAGGAATCATCTGCTGAGTGCTGGTCCAAGATAAAAAAAAACTAACCTACAATAGAAAGTAAACAGAAGCTATTGTGCAGTGTTGCCAACACACTTCACAGTATATTGCACTTATTTTCTTACTAAATATTAAAGTTTACTTTATTTATAGCTGAGGTTTTACGTTTTTGGTGATTTCGTTGACGTTTTAGAGTAGATAATGGTATTAAAACAGGGATGTTGACGTTAAACAGTGAGCACTGTATTTCCATTTTTTTTAGTTGTTTTTCTTTTGTACTTAGTATGCGATATGTGTAACACATTAATTATAATTATATTTTGCAATTGTGTGCATTAAAGACTATTCAGTAAGGATTACAAAGAGCAAATAGAAAAGAAATAATTTTGTTGCCAACTGAAACTTTGAACATTTCCAGTTTTTTTTTTTTTTTTAATTACAAAAACATGATGATGCTGCCCTCTGATTACTTAAGTTAAGTAGGAATTATTTCCACTTTGAAAATAATAAACATTTCAACGTCATTATTAAGACGATCAATATGGTAAACAAACTTGATGCCATTCCAAGAATGTTATTTTGGTAAGAAGAGTTGTAAACGAACTTAATGAAAACTAAGTAGTACAAAAGTCAAAAGGCAGCATCAGAAATTGTAAGTATGTATGTATGTATGTATGTATGTAACTCAAATGAAACTATTTCAATTGATATAAAATACCATAAAATGGATATCAGATTTAAGTAGTAAATTAAAGCAATTAAACATACATACATGCAACAAACCAAACCCTACACCATGCATCAAATGCTGACGATGGTGGCTTTCTTAAGTGCAGCAACAGCAGCTGTGAAATAAGTTCATGTTGCTACTTCTTCTTAGTAAATAATAGCAATAAATTTTATTTTTCTTTAATGATGTTGGTCAATGCTAATGTTGCTGGTACTGTTGTTGCTGGTGCTACTATGGTTCTGTTGAGTGTGTGTGACTAAGTTTAGATTTTTATTTGTATGTTGCTTAAACCCCACTCAGTTAACGTCTTTTGTTTTAGTCACTTTTCTTATAAAATGTATTTCGCGTGTGTGTGTTTGCTTATATTTTTTAAAGATATACAAATATATTTTGCCGCAAGATCTCATTTATTTGCTGCCGCTCAAGGTGTTCACATCTCAAATCATAACCAAAACAAATATTAAAAAAATTATAATAAAAGACAAAACAAATATTAAAAAAATTGTAATAAAAGACAAAACAAATTATAACAAAGTCTTGTGTAATTTATATGAAAACAACAAAAATTTTATTTTCAAAAAATTATCTTTTAATTCAAAGTGTTGCTTTCAATTCGTATTGTATAAAAATTTTATAATAAAAAACAAAAACCAAAAGGATTACCCAAAATAAATAATTTCCAACAAATAATTCTACGATAAATATTTCTTGTTAAATATTAATTAACATAAAACAAAGTGAGTGTTTTCTTAATTATTTAAAAGATAATCCTGCAAATGGAAATAAGAAAAGCATAAAGATTTGCTTAAAATGTTCGCTACTTAAATCTTTTGTTTATGGTACCTTAAGAGCGATTACAATGGGTTAAAATTTGTTCTTTTAGTTTTGTTTTTCCTTGCATTACAATTCGTCAGAAATAAGAAGCATATTAAACGCAGTCTAAAACATTTCTAAGCTTTGTTTTATTTATTTCTAAAAAATTATTTAATTATTTTATAGATTTTTATTATGTTATCCTTGCATGTTTAAGTAACTGAGAAAAAACTTGTTTTGTTAACTTTCTGAAAATCAGCTTCTTGGACGCCTTTGCGCACGTTTAATCTTTTAATCACTTTACGCAAATTTTAATAATATTTTTAATGAATATTTTAATTATATTATTAATTGACCTTTTTTATTATATTTTTTGATATATATTTATTAAGGCTGAGGTCTTTTTGTATTTTATTTTGTTTGTCATCAGGAATAATTTATTAAAATATAATAATTTATTAAAATATTATTCCTGATGATGCTAACAAGCTGTTAACGAAATATCGAATAATAAAAACAAAATAAAATAAAAAAAGACCTCAGGCTTAATAAATATATATCAAAAAAATATTTTTAATGAATATTTATTTACATAGTCACAAGTATAAAGTTTTATCTTATAACATGTTGTGGCAATAAAAGCGTAAAAGTATCTTTTATAATAGATTTTTAATGGCTTATGGCTGATACGAAATACATTTCAAAGCGTATGTCCTTCATGTATTTGATTTTAAATATGGATATGAGGGAAGGGTAAAAGTTTAAATACGACTTAAAAATTTGCACTTTGGAAACAAGTAAATATCTCGTAAAATACTATTCTCAGCAGAATTTATTTTTTTCAATTCAAATTCATAAAAATCATAGTGTTGTAAAAATATGCCTTGTGTTGACTACTCAGTATATACAAGTTTTTGGTATTTGATACAATCCGTTTTTGAAATCATAAATTCGTAGAGAAATGTATTTAAGTAGAAAAACTGCAGAAGGCTTTAAACTTTATAATTCGCTGTATGATTTTTTAATTTGTTTCTGTTTAAATATCCGAAAATACATCAATACTAAATTTTTGGTATTCGGTACCCTAAATAATATGCTGTAATAAGTACCCAAATATATAAATAAAACAATTATAAGAAGTTTAGCTATTGATGATAAAAAAGAAAAAATGAGTTTTTTATGGTCATCTTTAAGTTGTTTCACGCTCAAAACTATTATTTTTAGTTTTTGTTACAGTTTTCATTCAGCTTTTCTTTTTTTTAAATATTTTCATGAAAAATTTTAAACTTCTGTTTGCTTAATTTTTCTTGTTTATTTTTTTAGCCATATGTATGTTTTTCGTTTCCTGTGGATTCTACAGACAAAAATTTGTTCAGTAAAAATTTGCAGACTCTCAGAAAAGAACTGTCATTATACTCTCCCAAATGGTGTTCTCTTTTGTAAATTTTTCGCTAAACGAATAGTTTTTAGTCGAAATTTATGCAAATTTGCACATTTTGGGGTAAACGAATGCAGCTATTAATAACAATAATAATAATTGTGAATAATATAATAATAATATATACTTATATAATAATATAATAATTTTTTTAATTATATTTATTTTTGAGCGATGGTCTTTTTTATGAAAAGTTTTTTAATTATTATTTATTTCTCAATATTTCGCTACCAAATAGGTAGCATCGTGAGGAAATAATAATTTGTATTATTGTATTTTTTTATTTTTTTTTTATTATATATTTTTTTTATTTTTTTTTTTATTATTATTTTTTTTTTATTATTAAATATTATATATTTTTTTTATTTTTTTATTTTTTTTTTATTATATTTGTATTATAATACAAATTATTATTTCCTGACGATGATACCTATTTGGTAGCGAAATATTGAGAAATAAATAATAATTAAAAAACTTTTCATAAAAAAGACCATCGCTCAAAAATAAATATAATTAAAAAAAAAAAATTTTAATAAAGGTCAAATAAAAATAGAAGTGATACTAATATAATATAATAATTTTAAACAAGTAGCAATTTCCTGAAAGTGGCAAAATATTGCACAAATAAAAAATTACAAGAATTTTACTGACCTTAAGCTTGAATAATATTATAATTTAATTTAAAATAATAATAATAATGAAATCACAATTAACTATTTTGTTACAATTTATGAATGAATATTAAAATAGAAGCGCTAATTGATGATACCACATTTGCTAGTGTGCATTAGTGTATCATTGTGTGTCAGTTGTTCGCGGAAGGTTGCAGTGTCGAAGGCATAGTCACTGGTCACTGGACAATACCGGCTTCAGTTGATAGCAATTCATAATCACATCAGAACGACCTCCTTCATCGATATTGTTTAGCACCGGCGAAGTAAAATAATAATAATAAAAAATGGCAACTAAAACCGAAGCTACAGCACTGCTACGAGTATAAACAAAGAACGTGCGAAAGCAGAGCTGTAAAATATTAATTAAGCTTCACCTCCTGTCGTTTCTCCTACTATTCCTTTCCTATAGTTCCAGGAGTCATCTCCTGAGTGCTGGTTCCAGATAAAAAAAAATAATCCCAATTGCTGAACATAAAGTAAATTTAATAAATTTTTGTGTTCATTGAAGAATTTTAATTTTTAAAATAAACTTGGGTTTTTAGAAAATGCTCGCAATAAATGTTATTTGTTATATAAGTTTTTTTTCTTGGACCGGCCCTCAGGATCATGGCCATACACACACGATCAGGGCTGGCAGATTTTTTTTTTTTAATCTTGGACCAGCACTCAGGAGATGACTCCTACATTTAATACGTGTCCTTGACATCAGAGACATTACAACACTGCTGTAAAAATAAATGACGTGCAAAAAGCAGTGTTGTAAGATAGTGAAGCTTCACCTGCTATCATTTCTCCTACTATCCCTTTCCTAAAGTTCCAGTATAATGCATCGCATGTGTAGGAGTCATCTCCTGAGTGCTGGTCCTAGATAAAAAAAAAAAAAAAAAAAAAAAAAAAAAAAAAAAAAAAACTGACACAGACACACAAATGCACATCTGAAAAAATGCGATATGTTTTTATGAGTCTGAAACTGGGGTTGAACCTAGAAAAATTTTTGGTTTTGTAGTCAACGTGCAGACTACTTCGACCATCGCCACCCTTTGACGATTTTTGATCTCGAAAATGGCAAACTGACGATTTGACGATTTTTTCAGTAGTCAAATATTCCAAATTTCTGCATGTAGACGACATCGAAGAAAATAAGCATTTCCTCAACTATAAGTTTGTAAAATCAATTAAGCAATTTAACTAAAAATGCAATTTTTGGAGAATTTTTTGTGATGGTGTAAAGTATTTTGTATTGCGTGTACAGCTTAAAACTTTTTGAAATATTTAAAAACACATTACATACATATGTACACATATATTTTCTCATGTATTGCACTCGTGAAACAATATAATATATTGACTCATTGGTGCCGTTTAAACATTATAAAAATTTAGGATAGTTCTGGCAAAACGTTATTTATAATTTTTTTATATTTAAATTGATCCTTTCATTTACAATTATAATGTTCTTTACATTTATATTGATTTTTTAAATTTTTTTTAAAATTTTAAATTCATTACTCTTATACTTAGCATATAAATTTATAATTTCGAGATTTTGTCTAAACTACAGCGAATAATTTTGATAACAAAAAACTTGATAATAATTTTTAAGATTATTTTTTTTTTTTTTTTTTTTTTTTTTTTTTTATCTTGGACCAGTGCTCAGGGGCTATCCCCTACATATGCAATGCATTGCACTGGAACTAGAGAGAAGGATAGGGAAGAAACAGACAGGTGCTGAAAGTGGTAGAAAGATAGAGCTTAATTCTTGCACAACTCTGCAGTGCGTGTAAATTATAAAGCAAAGTTGCGGCGTCTCTGATGTTTTTTGACGCATTATTTTTTTTTTTTTAAGCTAATGGAGCCATTTTATTTATTATTTTACTTCGCCGACGTTTTATTGCTCAAATACCGACGAAGGAGGGTGCTGTAGCACAGAAAACTCAGAAAAAACTTTTTTCTGATTTGACCCGGCTGGGAATCGAACCTGGGTCTTTCTGTTTACAGAGCCAACACGCTGACTACTCGCCATCAGCACCCCATAATTTTTGAGATTATAACATTATTCAAAGGAAAATAGGTAAAACCTTTATATGAAAAGAGATATAAATTTAAATATAATTAGAAATTATCAGGTATACCATGAAATTATTCTGTTTTAAGTTGCAATTAAGCCAATTGTATACAATTGTAATGCATTATCTTAACATTTGATAAGAAAAATTTTGAATAGAATCGTAGTATTTATGATTAAGTTTTTTTATGAAGTCGATAATTAGTTCATATCCAGTTTTGTAGTGGAGCAGTAGAGTTGAATATCTCCAATTTTTGTTGTTTATTAACAAGACCTTTATTGAGGACCTTTATTTTGGATAATTTTTAGTTTCTTCAAATGTGTTTTTGCTGCATTATACCAAATAGTACTTGCATAAGCCAATGTTGGTCTTTTTACGCTTTTGAATATTAAGTTTTTGCTCTTAAGGTTAAGTGTTGAACGTTTACTAAGAAGTGGCCACAAAGTTCTGATAGTTTTCTTAAATTTTTTACAGATTTCACCGATGTGTTTCGCGAAATTAAGTTTCTTCTCGAGACAACATTTATATTGAAAACTTCGAGTTGATGCTCTATTTTAGCACAAGAGCGAGATGTGATCACAAGTGGTGTATGTGATTTTTTGATTGATTCTCAATAAATATTAAAAAGATGTATTCAAAGTATACATTTTTCATTGTCCAATTTTTTTGACAATTTTTCAAAGGTGAAATGCCGAAATAAAGAGCATATAAATATGTGTAATTTTTCATACAAATTGTTTCCATAAAATTTATTAAAATCATTACGTTTTAACAATTTTATAATAAATTTCAACATTAACAGCATATATGATTGTAATTTAGATTTAAAAGGAGAAAGATAAAAAAGTAAGGCACTAATTAAATGGGTTTTAAAAGAGAATAATATTGAGTTTCCTTATGTCAACATCAATTAAAATTTATCAGGATCATCAGCATAACAAAAAAAAAAACTTTCAAAATATTTTTAAAGTAACTTGGAATTGCAACTACTGCAAACATTTCTCTAATACTTTTGACGAATTATTTTAAACTTAACAAGTGTTTTTATTTAAAATCAATTACCAAGATTTGTTTGGTTTTTTTTTTTTGGTTTATGAAAAAGTCTAAGATATCAGTGGGCAATCCGTCTCCTTCAATTTTACGTCAACATTTAGTTTATGCTCTGTTAAGTATCTTTCACTTTTTATTTAAACAAAAATTTCATATCATTTAATATAAAATGTACAAAGAAATCATTGTGCTCGTAATAATGTGCTCATAATTTTCAATATCATATTTCAAGTTTCTTTTTGTTGGCAATTAAAAATTAAAAATACTGCTGACTTTAATTAAGTTCTCTTTACTTATTTCCACATAAAAACCACTTTAAAAGTTTAATGAAAACTATAAATTATTGTTGATTTAAAATCTTAATAAGCAAATATTTCATGTCGAAAAAGTTATTTTTATCACTTATTATTCGTATTCATGGTATGTAAGTGTTTAAAAAAAAGATGTTAAACCTTTTTGTAAGGAAATGCCGGTATTCAAAACTGAAATTCATGAAATTCGCTAATAAAATTTTATACGAGCATTATAAATATTTACTAATAAGACACAAATTTTTCCATATATTAAGGAAAAGTTCTCAATGTCTCTTAGGATTTCCATTATGGTTGAGTTGCCAGTTGCGGAAGCTGGTATTACAGATGACAACTGATAACTGCGAATTGTAAATTTTATTTGCTTTTTAGTGCTTTTCCGGTAACTACGTATAAATTTTCAGCTGCCAACTGGCTCAATCGAGCCATTAACTAAAAAATAATTGATTATTTCCGACAGTTCAGCGCAAGTGATAAAAAAGGAACAGCTGGACTATTGCCTACTAGACACTAGGCATTTCTTTTGTCGTCATTATGTGACGCCATTTTTGAAATGTGTGCAATTCGTGCAATGCCGTCCACATCATACTGCAGCCGACAGACGGAAGAACAATGATTGGAACATGGGCATGTTTCTGTCAATGGTCCTCCGTTTGTAGAGATGTTTCTTATTGAAATTCGTGTTTCCTTTCATGTGTGCAAAATATAAAAATTTTTTGATATTTTGCATGTTACAAATGCAATGTTCCCTCGTCCATAATGATGTTTCTTCTTTCTTCTTTTTGCTTTTTTATTTCGTTGAGAGCAGTCGAGCAGTGTTTTTTAAGTCGCGGAGTAAATGAAATTAATTCAATAAAAAGTAACAAAAATAAGAAAAATGGCTGCAATCGAAAATCGTCAAAATTGGGTAAATTTTATAAATCTGAAGATTATGAAAATAAAAATAAAAAATCAATTATAATAATTGCAGTCAACACACTTTGCGAGTCACTCATTTTTAAAATTTGTTTTTGGATTCGACATAGTCAAGACTTTGCTTCGAATTTTCGACAAGTGCTCGAATTTTAGAACTTTTAGCCTTATTAAAATTAATATAAATTTTTGCATGATATTAATGCCGTACGACGTAGCTTGAAATAACAAGACTAGTAATAAATATGTAGCGGTTAAATTACTTTACTTGCAATATTATTGAATATATTAGGCATTCACCCCTATCGCGAATACGCCTGACTTCTTAAACGTATATTTACAATGTATTTACAATGCATTTACTACAATATTGACAGAAAAATTGTTACAAAATGTATTGTCGGTGCATTGTATGCCAATAATATTCTCTCAATTCTGACAATCATGAGAACACCCTTCATTTCCATTGACAGACAATTTACAGACATTTGTTATTGTCACATGTGCTTCATTTAGTGCACCGTACAATAACACCATTGGCAGATAAATATTTCTGTTGGCAATGCTGCCCATAAATATTTAGATACAATGTTAAAAGTCGGATCTGGCAACGTTTGCCATACAATAATCTGACAACCGTGTGAACAGACAATTATTATTGGCACAAAAATTTATTGTCGCAGAACTGTGTGCCAATGAAATTGTACGGTTTTCTTTCAATAGTGTGAACAGACAAATTACCAGATGGTAACAATATTTCATTGTGAATGCATTGCCACCATATTGGCGTATCCTACAATATTGTGCAATCTGACAATCGTGTGAACATAACTTTAAGACCACGTTGATACATTGTGTAGTTACTTTTTTAATATGTATTTTTTTTTTTTTATCTAGGACCAGCACTCAGGAGATGACTCCTACACATGCGAAGCATTGTGCTGGGAACTATAGGAAAGGGATAGTAGGAGAACGACAGGAGGTGAAGCTTAATTAAATATTTTGCAGCTCTGCTTTCGCACGTTCTTTTTGTTTTTATATTCGTAGCAGTGCTGAAGCTTCGGTTTAGTAGCCATTTTTATTATTATTTTACTTCGCCGGTGCTACACAATACCGACGAAGGAGGGCGTTCTGATGTGATTGTGGATTGCAATCAGCTGAAGCCGGTTTTGTTCAGTGACCAGTGACTATGCCTTCGCCACTGAAAGCTTCGGACAACAACTGACACACAATGACACACTAATGCACATCAGAAAAATGCGAGATATTTATTTTTATTTTAAAAATTTTTTGTCTGAAACTGGGGTTGAACCCAGGTCTTTGTTTTGGTTGTGTAGTCAACGTGCAGACTACCATCCATCGTGCCATCGCCACCCTCAATTTTTTTTTTGTACAAATATTTTGTGTCCATTTTTTAGTGTAATAAAAATATAAATAAGTGTATGTAGAAATATGTTAAATTATAAGAAGACCCGTTTACTTATTTTACTGCGTCGCCATTGTGCTGCGTGTTGTATTTATTTTGCATCTCAATTTATTTGGATGCCTTTCTTGCTTTTTCTTGCATATTAACTACAACAGTGTTGCAAATAGGAACAAAATACATTGTTAAAATTTTCAGGGTTGCATTTACGAACACACCGCATTATATTACTACAAAGCAACATGCGGTTATGAAGTCAGCCTACTTTTTCCGTCGAAATATTTCCCTTTTCCCTAAATTTGCAATCATGAAAAAATTCCCTGTGAATAATTTTATGCTAAAATGAAATTCTTCTTATCGTAAATGGTTTTTTTCCCGCGACTTTTTTCACTTTTGCTTTAATTTATTCACTTTATTTTTTTTTAATATTAATTCCATTTTCTATTTTTTTATTGGTTTTTGGGACAAACATACAGGTTTTTGGGTTTGATGTATTCGGAAGGTGTTTTATTAAACAAATTCTTAGTACTGGCAAAGAATTGCTTTTTTTTTGTTTTGGCAATTCTTAGCCATGGTAATGATTGGGCGACCGTTAAACGTGGTTATCATTTAAGTGTCAGCAAGGCAGTGTAAACGTAAGTTGTCGTATGTCTTGCCAATACTTCAATCACCATACAAAATGCTTTGCCAACGTTGTCCTCCCGTATATCATATTCTGCCTGGAAATTCAAATTATCGCGAAATTCCTATTAACCCATTTCAAAGTATCAAGAGTCGCCTGTATATGCTATGAAACAGAAAGAGTTTCGTAAATAAGCGCATAGAGGAACAAATCACTTTTTATTTAACTGCTTCTTACTCCTGGAAACGTTTTCCAAGACGAACATTTTTTGACAAAAGAAAGCCACAAGGTCTAGAACCTTACTTGGTAAAAAGGTTTTTGTTATAAACTACTAAATTTTACACATTTTTGTCATATAGAACACAATAATTTACGAACGAAGTAGTATTCATAATAAAAAAGCTCAATATATTTCAAGTCTTAGTCAATTTTATTAGAGTATTTTTTCTTGCCCAGAAATATGTTGGAACTTCAAAAATATTGTATGTTTATAACAGAATCTATAAATAACACTACCATAAATTATTAGTTAAAGAAATTTTAAACTAACAAGCGATAGTTCAGTCATTCATTTCGACCTTGATGAAGTCTTTAAAAAATTGAAATATTATAATTAAGAATATGCCATGATTTAAAGCAAATTAAAAATTTACATAATTTATGGCTACAATTAAGGCATAAAAGGGGGTAAATACTAAAATAACCCCTGGCAAAATTATACATATAAATTACCACATTATGGAAGCTTTAATGAGAGTGACAACTGCAAAACAAATAAATACTTAAAATAAAAAGATCGTAAAAATAAAACTTAAACAAGAGTTTGCTTCAGCCGGAGACCACTAGCGCGCAAATTACACGTACAATGGAGTTTGGTTATAACGAACTTCGCGGGACAGGGCAAATTTTTTATACTTGGACCAGCACTCAGGGGATGACCGGTACACATGCGAGATGCATTGTGCTGGAACTAGGAAATTGGGTTATAGGAAGAAGCATTGAGGGAGTAGTGTTTATGGACATTTGATTTGAATTTGCCGACGTCAAAGGTGACAGGAAAGACCTCTGCAGGGAGTTTATTCCACATACGCGATGTTCGGCCGAAAAATGAGTTCTCTCTGTAATGCGTGGTGCGATTTGCTGCCAAATCGACCACAAATGGATGTGCCTTTACTGATGACCGCGTTGTGCGTTCAGGGTTTCGGGAACAAGTTCCCGATTTCATTAGAGCACATTCCATTGTAGTAGCGATAGAACAACGAAACACACCACACATTGCGACGATGCTCAAGGGAGTAAATAGAGTAGACTACCTCACCGTCCCCAATGAGTTTCTTCAGTCTCTCCTGTACGCGGTCGAGTCACTTTCAAATAGTATTTGAGGCACCGGTCCATACATGAGAGTTGTATTCCATTTTCGGTTGGATGTAACCGGTCGGATGTTCGTTATAACCGGAGTAAATAAATTTTTAATTTTGTTGTTTTTTTATCTTAGACCAGCACTCAGGTCTGAGGTGCATTGTGCTGGAACTGGAGGAAAGGGATAGTAGGAGAAATGATGGAAGTTGAAGCTTCACTATCTTAAACACTACTTTTGCACGTTATTTGTTTTATAGCATTGTTGTAGCGCCTCTGACGTCAAGGAGACATATTTAATTTTGCAGCTTCGTTTTAGTAGCCATATTTAGTAATTATTTTACTTGGCCGATGCTACACAATACCGACGAAGGAGGGTGTTCTGCTGTGCCTATGGATTGGAGCTGGAGCTGGTAGTCTTCAAGAATATTTCTTTAAATATTTTCTTTAATTTTATCTTAATTTTTCAAAGTTGTTGACCATGTAGACTTTGGAATTCATATACTTCACTTTTTTTCTTAAGTTTTATTTTTTCAAAGCTTTCGTATATATTTTGGTGTCTTTGACATTTTTAATTATTATATTTTTTTATTTATTTAATTTTTAACTAAGAGGAAAATTTATAGCGTTACCAAATTGAGATAAATAATTCAAAGTTTCAAAATGTGCCAGAGAAAAATGTGCAATCGTTATATAACCGTAAAAATTTCCATGCATTTTGGTTTATGGGACTTAAGAAACAGTTCGTTATAACCGGACTTCCCTATAACCGTACTAATTTGTAAGAAATATTAATGCAAAACTGTTGGAACCGGAGAATTTGTTCGTTGTAACCGAAAATTCGTTATAACCGGTGTTCGTTATAATCGAACTTCAGTATATTTATATTTTTAGAAACACATACGAGTACATTGAAAAACAAGTTAAAACATTCTTTCGAAAATTTATATAGTACATATATATGTATATACAAATGTATTTATAAAAATAATCTTAGTTAATAAACTTTATGAAACGTTTATGATATCTTATGGAAATATGTTTCATAAACCTTTTATAAACTAAAAACATCTCTTTGTGAATATGCCAAATAGTTTTTTAACCATTCATGAAACGTTTATTAATCAATCACGTTTCTATTTCAAGTAAAAAAAAATACTTTAAGATAAAAATCAAAATGTTCAACGAATAAATGAACTCGCAAACGGGTAGATGTAACAAATGGTATGAACGCCTTTTGTTATAATTTAATTATGTATTTTAAAACGGGCGTTGACTGTGCAAACAAATAAATTCCCAACACGACGTCTATACGCATACAAAACCATTTGGAAAAATCTTTAAATAGAAAATCAAACTTGCTGAAGATGGCTCAGGTATTTAATTTCTTTGGGAAAATAAATTTCATACTTGACTGCATTTAAACACACTTTTGTAATTATAAATCAATAGCAACAAAAAATGTTTTTTTTTTAATTCAAAATTTATCAAATGAATTAAATATTTCATTGCAATGAAATTAATCAATCAAATTTATTTCGAACTTACAGTTATTAAAAAAAAACTACTACTACATAAATATGTATATAAGAGGATGGCGCTAGCTGAAATAGTCTGCACGTCGAATACATAACCAAAAAGTGCTGTGTTCGAGCCCTTTTTCAGACTTAAGCTATGTTCACACGATTGTCAAATTGTACAAGATTGTAGGATACTGCAATATGGTGGCAATGCATTAACAATGAAAAATTTTTACCATCTGGTAATTGGTCTGTTCACACTATTGAAAGCAAACCATACAATTTCATAGGCACACAGTTCTGCGACAATAAATTTTTCTGCCAATAATAATTGGCAGATTATTGTATGGCAAACGTTGCCAGATCCGACTTTTAACATTGTATCTAAACAATTATGGGCAGCATTGCCAACAGAAATATTTATCTGCCAATGGTGTTACTGTACGGTGCACTAAATGAAGCACATGTGACAATAACAAATGTCTGTAAATTGTGTGTCAATGGAAATGAAGGGTGTTCTCACGATTGTCAGAATTGTGACAATATTATTGGCATACAATGCACCGACAATACATTTTGTGACGATGTTGCCACACAAAAATTGTGTGTTCACACGGTTATTGCACATTTTGTAACAATTTTTCTGTCAATATTGTGGTAAATGACAATCGTGTGTACATACCTTAAGTCATAAAAACATTTCGCATATTTTCTGATGTGCATTAAGGCCTTATGACATTTTTTTCTGCATTGTTCAAATTTTGGAGAAGAGCGCAAATATATTGTAATGGCGGAAATTAATCAGGTGCAGAGTATAACCGTATTGAGATAAATAGAAAAACGTTAAATCATCCACTAGTGTTATCGATAAAAAATGAGTAACAGTCAAAAAAAAAAAATGTTAAAAGTTTTAACTTAAAATTGAAATTTCGAACTTAAAATCTTTTATACGAAGTGTGATCAAAAAATAACCGTTATTTTCAAATTCCGTGAGTTACGTATGTTCGATTATCGCATTTTTTTTCTGTTATGTTGCTACACATGTCTGTTATATATGTTGGTAATATCAGCCATTTTGGATTGCCAGTTTGTTTTTGACAGATAAAAAGGTTAGTCGTGTTTTGGTGTGCTCTTCGATTTTTTACTATTCGAAAAAATTGATCAAAGAAACTGTATTAAGTTTTGTGTAAAAAATGAAATTATTATTCCTTATTGACCGTACGACCTTGTGGCAAGAATTTATGATGCACCACGCCATTGCAGTCGAAGAAAACAGTGAGCAAAACCTTCACATTTGACGGAACTTGACGTGCTTTTTTCGGTCTTGGCTCTTCGCTCTTCGCTGCCGCACGTTTCATGCCTAAAACATCCGTAAAAATTGCTTGGCATGAGCCGAACGATATTCCAACATCATCAGCAACCTCTCTGATAGTGATTCGACGATTATCCAAAATCATTTTCTTCAATGCTTCAATGCTTCAATGTTTTCATCGGTTATTGACGTGGTCGGGCGACCAGGACGAGCATCGTCATTGACATCTTCTTGGGCTTCCTTAAACCGGTTATACCACAATTAAACTTGTGTTCTGCTCATAGTAGACTCGCCAAACGCCACAGTCAACATTTCAAATGTCCTTGCGCAGTTAATTTAATTTTTTACACAAAACTTAATACAGTTTCTTTGATCCATTTTTTCTAATAGTAAAAAATTGAAGAGCACACCAAAACACGACTAACCTTTTTATCTGTCAAAAACAAACTGGCAATCCAAAATGGCTGATATTACCAACATATATAACAGACATGTGTAGCAACATAACAGAAAAAAAATGCGATAATCGAACATACGTAACTCACGGAATTTGAAAATAACGGTTATTTTTTGATCACACCTCGTATGTTGACAACTTAGCGATTTATGCACAAAGTCTGCGATTTTGAGCTCAATTTTTGACCGTATATTTTACTTTAGCTTTTTTTTAAATGATATTTTCAGGAGGAGTATGACGGATGACGGATTCTATGTGCGCCGGCCTTTAGTGTAACTTGCTGTTCAAATGTTAACTGCGCACACATGTTTTGTTTTTCGTTAAACTTGCAGCAAAATTTTTTGGTTTGTTTCGTCAGATGGGTATACTTTATTTGTTAAAAAAAACTAATTTGCGTTTTATATTTCTTGTGTTGAAATACATACATCCAGAAAGCTTCTGCTAGAAAGCTTTGATCACGCACGCAAGAAGGCGTAAGTCACAAATGCATCAAAAATAATCGTTTTTGGCTTTTCTTCGTCGTAAAAATATGAGACCCGCACGGACGTACAAATACAGTATTTTTTTTTTGCTAAAAATGATGTGAAACATATACATATTTTAGGATTATAGAATTTACGTTTTCCTTTATCGATATAAAGAAATAAAAGAATGAATAATTCAGTATTTTCTGATCTTAACCTTTAAGAATGTTGACACTTTATTGAAAATTCCTTAAATTTTAAAACTTACACTAATTTTATTTATTTGTTCTTTCTTTTCAGCATGACATGCTCGCAACAATATATTCCAATACTTTTAGTAACATTTCTTGCCACACCAGCCTTTCTAGTCACAGCTTACATCGATTTCGATAACAATAAAATAACAGATGTATCGCAGCAATCATCACCTTCGTCTCATTTATCATCGAAAGTTATATTTCAAAGTCCCAGTATGGAAAATATTTACAAAGAACTGATTGTTTCATCTAAACCTTTAAATTTGCGCAAGTATTTAAATCGTCCCAAAACTAAGAAAACTAAAAAGGATTCGCGAATTTTTTATATACCCATTCCACCACTACCATATCGTTTCATTCCCGGCATCGGATACGATTACCAACCGATGAAAATTCAACCGCTACTCATCGATCAAAAAAACCCTGTCACAGAGGAACCAATGAATTATTCCGCCTATAAGATTCCAAAACCTTACAAACATTATCAGCAACAATTGAAAATGTCCTATTATAAGCCATTGATGGCATTACAGCAAAGTCACAAAATCTCCACTACAGAGACACCCCCACCTCGAAAAGTACAAAAAGCGGAAAGTAAAGTATTTCGTGCAGACCGTGGCAATTATCAATTTAATGGTCGGCCATTTAGACTGCAAGTAGCACACGCTGGACCAAAATACAATTTAACACCTCAAAATTTGAAATCTTCATTTTATTTTGATAAGAATGTTGTTTATTAAATTATTTTTCATAGTTTTTAAATATATGTATGTATGTATATATGTACGTACACGTAAGATAAAAAAAATATTCAATGGTGTTTTATTGCAAGGACACAATCTTCGAGAAATGACTGTAATAAACCAAAAGGTTAGATTGACATTCCAAAAGTTGGTGAGTAATTCACAGTCATGCCCTAAGTGCCGCATGCCGTAAATCGGCATACAACGTTTAAATAATGAAAACTACATAGAAAAAATATTCAATTAACCCATTACCGCCCACTGTCGCCAGCAATTTAACTGATGACAATCCTAAGAAAACCCTTATAAATGTTAATGTACGAGTTCAAATAAATATTTCTTCTAAAAGCTTTAGAAACTTTGTAGCAAAGCGCACAAAACGCTACAGAAAATACAATTGCTTTTTCAGTCTTCTTAACTGCGCATTACTACTCGGTTGTAAAATCATTTATGCCCAAATTTACAGTCATTAGTTAGTTAATAGCAATAGTTTAACCAATAATAATTGATTAACAGCTTTTTGTTTACTTTTAGTTAAACCGCCAAATGTCATTGGTTAACAAATGTTTTTTTGTTTGTAGTTATCAATTGCCATATGGCAGAAGCAGGTACGCAAATTGCCAGAGTATCCCACACAATATATATTTAAACGACCTATGCCATCACATAGGAAGTTAAATTATATATAAAATTCTTGAGTATGATGGTCTCCACCAGTAACAGCCACGTGATTAATAACGAAAAGCCACAACAACCGTAAATGATACAGTTAGCCGTGGCTAATCCATGAACCAGTGCGAGTGAGACGCAAAACTCTCGAAGGCCAAACAACAAAAACAGGCCTGACCGCACTTAAATAATAATTACGATGATGCGTGAGTTTTTCTTCAACCCAGAGCTGCTTTACGACTGTTGGTTAACAAATAGTTAGACAACAGCTGATTAGTAAATTATGATTAGTATTTTTGTTTTGATATGATCTATCATAATAAAATATATGTATATATAATACTATCAGTTTTTTTCATTTTCGATAATAATTTAGTTTTCCCGAAGCAATTTCAGCAGCAATCAATATCTTGTGCGGTAAAGTTCGATGAGCGCGTGTTTGTTTTATCCATTTTTAAGAAATAATTTAACAAATGTAAACAAAAACCGTATGCTATAACAGTGCTGTCAATATTGAAAATTAAAAGATTCTTAGGGTTACCATTCTATTCGTTATACTGAGAATGTTAGTTAAACAATACATTATGAATATGAAGTATTAGTTAAACAATAGTTATCATTTTAATTTACTAATAATTAACTAATCACTGTGATTTTGGGCCTTAGTGAAATGAAACCTGTCAAATTTTTTAATAAGTTGCTGTTTTGTTGCTCTGTCCCCAGTTGGGCGTTACAAATAAAAAAAATTGTTTTCTTTTAAACCAGAGGTAGGCAAACTTATACTATTAGTTTTTTCGGTTGTATATGGTACACAGGTTGTATATGACTACAAAATAAAAAACTTTCCTGAGTTCAACACCAGTTTCAGAATCATAAAAACATCTCGCATTATTTCTGATGTGCATTTGTATGACTTTGTGTCAGTTGTTGGCGGAAGGTTTCAGTGGCGAAGGCATAGTCACTAGTCACTGAACAGTAACGGCTTCAGCTGTATCCAATCCACACGCACATTAGAAGGCCCTCCTTCGTCGGTATTGTGTAGCACCGGCGAAGTAAAATAATAACTAAAAATGGCTACTAAAACGAAGCTTCAAAATTTAATTAGTATCCTTGACATCACACGCGCTACAGCACTTCTATAAAACAAAGAACGTGCAAAAGCAGAGTTGTTAGATAGTGAAGCTTTACCTCCTGTCATTTCTTCTACTATCCCTTTCCTCTAGTTCCAGCACAATGCACCGCATATGTAGGTGTCATCTCCTGAGTGGTGGTCCAAGATAAAAAAAAATTAAATAAACCTTTAAAATTTGAAAAAAAATAAAAAAAAAACATTAGAAAATAAATTTATAGCAGTTTATACTTACATTTTATTTAATTGGACACTTTTTTAATTACAAAAGCAAAAATCGAAAATTTTTCTTTAGTATATAAACAGCGTGCAAAAACGTAGTCACGAGCGTAATACAGAATACAAACAATCAAAAGGACACGAGGAACGGAACACAGAATACCAAAGTTGACAAACGGAGAAGATTTCGATTCGAATCGAAATGCAGAATAGGGGTGAATATGATACTGTTTCTTTTCTATTTTTTTTCTTTCTATTTTTAAATTTCGATAAACAATTGAAAAATTAGCTCATAATCGAATCTCTCGACGAGCGGATAATTTGAAACCGAATTAAAAACAGGAAGCCAAAAATAGTCAAGGTAACTGTTACTATTTATTCATTTTTTTTATTGATTAAATTCTTGCTTTCTTAGAAATGAACAAGCAAACGGCAATATAAAAAAAACGTTATAAACACTGACATTTTTTTGACAATATTTTGTTTCATATCAAATTAATTAAAAAAAAAAGAACGAAGTATATAATGAGTTTTGAAAAAAAATTGTCCTCCGTTAGCGAAGTCACTTTCGTGCCAACACCGAAACGTTCGGAAGAATGTAATACGAGTACTGTAACCAATGCATTGGAATATGAAAGTCATAGTGTACAATCCTTCGGCAAAGTCAATCAACAGCTACAGTCGCAAGGAGAAGAGGAAATTGTTGACATTGAAAATGTCACAGTGAAATTTCGTTTGAAAAATAATCAAACTATAGCGCAGATTTATCCCAATTGCATGACACTGGCGGAAGTGAAAACCGACATTGCTAGACGTTTTGAAATTGAACGAGAACTACTACTTCTCAAGCAAACGAATCATATACTATCGGACTCGTATTCCATACGAGAAACTAAAATTGATGAATATGGTATACACGAATATCAGCTGGAGTTGAACGATCAATTTGGGCAGACAAATGGAAGTGATGATGAAGCAACCGTCAAAAACCCTAAATTGGACTTAAACGTCTATTACAGGTGTGAAATGAAAAGAATCATTAATAAATTGTTTAAAGGCATGTTATTGGTTTTCTCACAGCAAATATCGTTTACCCGACTTCATTACGGTGTTCATACCAGCCGAAGATTCCCGCAATGGGAAAGCTAAAAACATTGTTGTGGAAATACAAAATCGTTCGATTATAAAACCTTTTTTGAGTGGTTACGTGAATAAGACCACGGGAATAGAATATTTAGATGCCTTTACTCAAACAGGTCCATTCATAAATAAAGTCAAATATGAAAGTTATGCTAGTCGAGACACACAGACCCGTGAACTTAAGCCAAAATTAGTTGTAAGTATGATTTATCGATTTTAAGCTAATTTTACCTACTGCTATGAAGATACGACTTGGAAAGACAGAAATAAACGGCATGTGTAAATTTGCCTGTCAAATGATAAAGTGTCAGGAATTATCAATCTTATTGCACTAGACTCGCGGTAGCGGGAACTAATACGTGTAGGGTATATTCCCTCAACCCAGACTGTCCCCCTCAATCGAAATTGAAAATGAAAAAAATATGTTTATTAATACTGTGGTACATACTTATGTACAAGTAATATGTACAGTTATTGTATTTTAAATAAAAAATATCATTTTAAGTTGTCAAACACAACTGACAAGTAGTGATTAGTAATCGTAATACAGTGAAACCTCTCATAACCGGACACTCACTGTCGCAGTATTTTTGTGCGGTTATGAGAAGTGTCCGCTTATAAGGGGTACACATTTATTATTTAAAAAATTTTCGTGTTTTACAATACTACGATTAAGAAAAGAATCGCGAAAGGAACAGAAAAGAAGAGAGAAAGAAACAAACTTGACGGTAACTTCAAATCTGTACCCCTTTCCATTCTCCCTTCCCCGCTCTTCCAAATACTCAAGACTTGACGAGTCAAACTTGATGTGTGTGAATCAAGAGTTTGCAAATTTTGAATTAATTCTTCTCACACAAAAAAAAATGAATTGAATGAAATTTAAGTCAATTCAATTCGTTTCTAATTCAAATGAATTTGTCACAGTGAATTGCAATTCATTTGAATTGAATTGATTTTGAATTCATTCAAATCAATTAGAAAAAAAATTTTTAAATTCATTACCAACCAACTCTTTTGAATTGAATTGATTTTGTAAGTAAATATGCAAAAAGCATCACTGTCGTTTTGTTATTCAAGGACAAGGCTTTTCAATTTTTCTACTGAATATTTTCATTTTTTAGGAGAAATTTCCATTTTTCATTTGCCCTAGATCTTCTCTTGAATTTGATTGATTGCAACTCATGTTTGATTTCATTAATTTGAATTGCAATTCATTGTTCCAATTCATTTGAATGAATTCAAAATCAATTCCTTTCAAAGGAATTGGAAATGAATTGCTATTCACTGTAACAAATTCATTTGAATTGGAACCGAATTGAAATTAATTTCTGCCTAATTCGTTTGAATTGATTCAAATTTCATTTAATTCTTTTTTGTTGTGAAAAGAATTAATTCCAAATTTAGCTAATTCGTAACGAATTAAAATCAGAAAATAATGATTCATTTACAGCTCTGATACGCACATGATTTTTGCTTTCTTTTTTGTACTTATGTTGCTTTATTGTGTGCAAAATCAGATCGAAGGTTTCCTCTATAGAGCACGCAATGAAAGAATTTTTGGTGTCCCCTCGATTGAGTAGTTCTTTCAATCCTGGGTTTCCTCCACCCAGAGTCTACTGTATTAGTTATTTAAAAACTAAAATAATACTTTTCAAGGATACGATGCGTGATCAAGTATCACAGTGTTGGCTAGACGGCAATAATATAAGATATTGGTCAGAGGCAACCGATTACTATATAACAGCAGGGAAATATACAACATATGCTGAGCAAAGCCGTCGTGAAAATAAATTAGGGAAAATACAATTAATACAGCGTAACTTTAGACGATGGAAGTGGATGAAATGGATGCGGGAATGTGCACAGGAGCATAGGTAGGCATGGAACGATGTGTGCCTTTCACTAAAAATACTCGTATTTCTAATTATTCTGCAGACGTTTGGTAGCTAATCGTTTGGAGGAGGAGAAAGCCTTTCAAGAGAATCAAACAAGACGCATAACACGTGAGCAGAGAGCTAAACAATTTCCACGAAGTAAAGATGATTTTGATTTACTGTATGGCGAGGTACAAAAATGGAAAATAGCTGAAATGAAACGTATTGCCAGCATGTACGAAGGAGCACAACGTATAGCAGAAATAAATATATTACTGGATAAGGAAATTACCTTGTTGAGTGGTATTGATCGTCAGAAACAACTGGTTTTTGAGGCAATGGAAGATTTCCGCCAGAGCCAATTGCTAAAAAAACTGGGTGAACCCATTAAGTGGGTTGGTTATGGAGGTTGTTTTATTTTTTAGAATACATACTTATGTGCATATATGGAAAAGTTTCTCCAATGGTCTTTCCATTTAGATACCGTTATTCATTTGGATCTATTGCGGACTCAAAGGGCACGTTTCTTATCAGAAATTTATAAAGATCTACAGAGGCCTTTATCGAAAATCAAACGTTTGGATTTAATTAATAAGATTAGAGAGATTTTGTTAAATGAACAAGATTTTCCAGAATTTGCTGAGGTGAGATGTAATATATGAGGTGTAAATATGCTTAATAAGTGCATTAAGTAATATGTGTATTATTATGTACTATTATTACGAGTTTCTTTTTCTCTTTAATTTAAGCTTTTTGATTTATTTGATCGCGAAAGAAATTTATTAGTCTATACCAAATACTGCGATGTTGAAGTTTTGCGCAAAAGGCAAAATAGTTTGTTCTTGGATTTGATCAAATATCAACGAGAGGGCAAGACACACAGTAAGTAACAATATACATACTTACATACATACATACATACATGTGGGTATTTCCAGAGATGGGTATACCTGTATCGAAAATTACAATGAGAAACAAATGACTTTTTTTTCTAACATTCAATTGAAAAAATGGTAAAATTTTAAAAATATAATGGATTTAGAATTTGTTACTCAAGAGAAAATTGGTATGAAAATGGAAAATTTATTTAAACTACACACATACATACATATACATATATAGCACATATTGTGTAACACTTTTTCAGTTATTCAACAGAAGTCAAAATGTCTATTTTTATTATATGGTTTAGTTGGACTGCATGTACAGATTGTCTGGTAGCAGATTTATATTTTCAAACTTAAATAAAAAACGTAATAATTGACACAAAGTTTTATTAAGAGCATTGAACGATAGAATGGAAATGCGGATTTTATTTTTTAAAGAGTATGTCATCCAGATCCTTTTTTAAAATTTTATGAATAATCGCTCTTAGAAGGCCAGTGAACCTGCACTTTTCTGTATTGGAAGTCGCGGATTTTCACGTAAACTGCTTTCAACCAGTTCAATGTTTTCGGTAGTCCTTGAAGATCGACTGGCCCCTGGCCGTGGGGTATTCATAACCGAAGCAGTTGCGCGGAATCTCTGCACCCACGAACGAATCAAATTTACACTTGGTCCATCACTTATTCACCGAATACCAAACTTTGAATAAAATTGTCGACGAGCAATTACGTAACAATAATTACTCTTAAAAAATTTGTCCACAGCGAACGCGCGATGCTCATCGTGACTGACAAATCCGCACAATCGATAATTCCAACGGCGCCACTCTCCCTCCGCACGGTTTATTACTTTTTGAAATAATCGTATTTAAAAATATAAATTTGCCAGCAGACACCCTGTACATTTCATTTGGTGTTAATACCAAAATCGTCAATAGACTTTTAACCAATTTTTTTTAAAAGCTAAGAAATTCCAAATGTTTATAAAGGAACTCCCATAAAATTTTCCATCCCATTATTATGCATAGAAAGTTACTGATTTTACACCAGTTTTCGAAAATAGAGTTTTCATTATATTTCGACGTTTGGGGTCCTGTGAGGCGATTCTGACTATTTTTGCAATGATGTAAGTATAGATGTATGTATGTGTGCGTGCGTGTGGGTGTGTATGAAAACATCTCATAACTAAAGAACGCGGCAACGAATCGAAACAAACTATGTCGCAATTAAGATATTGAGCTCTCTAAGACAGCTGAGAATATCATAAGGTATTTCAGATTACATTTCAAATATTTGTTTTGGAAAAAAGTACACTGATGGCTCTTGAGTTCTTGTAACACATTTAAACATTTATTTCAATTATAAGTATAACTGCGCAGATATTTATATGAATACAACGGCAGACTTGAATGTGTTTTCCATGAGTTCAAAAGTGATAATTATGTTAACCTTTAAGATGGCATTCAAATAAAAAAGTGCTTAAGAGGTCATGAAAATACCAATTCATAGTGAACGCATTCACTTCTTTCTGCTGGTTTTTTATAATTTCATCTAAAAATTTTCCTGTTGCATGATCTTCTATAATTTGTAACTCATTTTCTAAAGAAATTTGCTTCTTTTTAAATCATTTTACTTTATCATGTTGCACGTATCAAATATAGAGCACGCGACACAAGAAGCTTTGTAAATTTCGTACCAAAATCTTAAAGTAAAATTTAAAGCAAACATATTCTTGCAAAAAATACAGTTTTTCGTATTATCGAATGACAAAAATTTCTTTATTCGTACTACAGGACTGCAAATGCAAAGAAAATGCCTTTCGTACTATTGGAAAAATTCGTAAAGACTAAAGTGCGTACCATTGAAACTCCACTGTATATGGATATGCTCTCCTCCTCCTCAATAATCAATTTTAAAAGAAGTATAATATAACGATATTCCCAAAATATTTGTATTCAACTCTACTGATATTGGAGATTAATTGTTCTTTTTCCCTTATTCTAATCAAAAATCAAATTTCTTCACAATATTGTGAGAAGTTAACTGTGAACTTGAACACGACAGAAAATTTTCATTCATTTGTAATAACTGTAGTTCGATTAAATTCTAAATATTCTGAATATATATAAATATAATGAATATGAAAATAAATGCATACCTCTTCTAGTTTTTTGACCTCTTTTTATATTAATTACACTAATTATTTAAGCTGCAGCTCATTTTTGATTTATTGTAATTATTGTTTTTTAAAATATTTTATTATGTTGTAAGATATTCGTAAAAAGGTATTTTGGATTTGGTTCAAGAACAAATTTCAATACAAAATCGAATCTTTATACCTATTTGAAATCCAGAATATATATTTATGAATATAGCTGTCAATATTTTTATTTTGAAATTATAGAATACATATGTTTGAATTTTCACTGACAAAATTTAAAAAAAAAAATATATATATATATTTTTTTTATTATAAAGAAAAACCAATTTTCCTGAAGAAGCTACACAAAGGAGTAGCGAAAAATCGAATAAAAATAAATATTACATAAATCAAAAAGGACCTGCAGCTTAATTAGTGTAATTAAAATAAATTCATTTCAACAAATATCTACAAATAATTTCTCGTATTCTATTTATAGAAATTAATAAATACATACATACATACATAAAGCTAATAATTTACATCTACTGATAACCACACACAGGGAACAAAACACGCAGAACTTTGAAGATGAAGGTATAGCTTCCTTGAAAAACGGCATGCTGTTCCTGTCTGCTAGTGTTTGTCAGTGTGATTTACAAATTTGTCTTTGATTTAGTTTGTTTCTTGGTATGTAACTATCACATGTAATTTTCATTGCCTGTAAGGTATCGATTATCACCCTATATAAAATTGAAAAAACTTAACTGAGATTCGCACACATATGTTTGCCCCTTTAACAATTAAAAATATCTACTCCATTTGGAAATTTTTTCATAATATTTTGTATAAATACTCCAATATTGTATAATATAATCAATTTTACTCAATCGGCCTTATCACGGTTGTCGAATCGACTCGATAGTTTTTAATTGATTAACTGCCTGTTCATAGAAGCCGAGGTGAAAATAATCGTTCGGCATTTATATTGAAAACAGCAATGAAAAAAAATTATATTGTTTTTGTTTTCAACATAAATGGCGAACGATTATTTTCACCTCGAGTTCTACGAACAGGCAATAAAGACACATACACTATTTTTCTTTAGTCTATTATAAAATGTCGAGTCGATTTCATAACCTTGAGTAGACTGATTTTCTAAGCATTTTCAGAAGAAGTAAACCGAATGTGTGCAGTTTGCAAAGAAGTAAAGCCTTACACACAGTTCTCCATTCGCACCAGACAATCTCAGGTGGACACGTGCAAGAAATGTTACTATTTAAAGGTAATAAATATTAAATATACATATCGTCGTCCCAAAATCATCTTCACGTGCACACATAGGATCATTTCCGGGGGTAAAATTTTTAGATTTCTCGATCTACCTTGTCCCCAGATTTCTATATCTCATAGTTTTGGATACTTTAGAAAAAATTTAACGCGTTGTAATCTCGTATAGTTATATTATATTTTATACTTGCGTATACAAATTTTTAACTTTAAAAGAGATTTAGCAAAAAATCTTTTTTTTTTAGATACGTGAAGATAACTTCGGCACGACAATATGTATATTCTAACTGCTGTATTCATAGAAACTTTTTGGAAAAAAAGATATATTGATTGAATTTTGTTTGCAAAATAGTATAATAAACCTTTTTTATAAATAAAAAACATTTTTATGAATACGGCAGTATGTACGATTATATACATATACGTGACTTAAATAAAAAATGTCTAAATCGTACATTTTTAGAAATCATCCACTGAGAATTTGGTATATACTTCAATTTTACGTAGTGTACAACGGGAAGAACGTAAAAAGAAATGTAACGGATCATTTGCATTCATTATGCAGGTGGACGATGTACGTCATATAGTAGAACAAATATGGCATGGACATTCACTTTTGAGTAAATGTGAAACTTTAAGTAAACTAAGGTAAGTATATAGCTGGATCGCAAAGAAATAAAATTAATAAAAGGAACACACATTAAAAGATTGCCGCGTTGGCGTAGGAATGAGGAATGGTCTCCCTGGAACTGTATATGCTTAACCGAAACGGAAGCCACAAATCACAATCGAGTAGAGGATTTAGAAAAGGTTTACGATCATAAAATACGTTTAGAAGTTGGAAATCGACATATGCTAGCTAGAAAAACTTTTCACAAATTGGTTGCAGTATCAGTAGAATTCACCGAAAGTGGAAAATGGTGGCAAACGGGCTTGTGAACTTCGAAAATTCCTCTCTTTTGCAATCAAATATCTAATTAAACAAAAATCTTAAAAACTTTAAATGAAAAAGCTTTTTCAAAAATACAAATTAATTTATTTAGTAATAAACAAAAACAAATTTGCATGCCTTTTTATTTTCAAATACAAGTTGTTATACTATGTACTCGCATTTCTTTCACAAAAAAAGCATGCAAGTAAAGGTCAAATTAATTAAAATTGAAGCTGATATTTTTATATCACACTTAGATGTTTATTTTTTAATAACTTAAGGATTCATATTTATTTTTTCAGTTTAGCGATTACAAATTTTAAATTTCAAACAAAGTACATGTACAGACTAGGTAAATATTTCACGAAATACATACATGCATATGTAATTCTAACCACTGCTTGTGGTAAATGGCATATTGAATAAGATGAAATTATGTAATAGTGATGTTATATTCGCTCTTATTCTCTTTTGCTTTACTTAACCTCAAATAAAACAGAGCGAGAGAGAGAGGTGGAGACTGTTTCCGATTTATTTCGTCTAATGTTTACCCAGTCTGAACATAGCTTAAGATTTATATATGTATTTTGTGTTTTTATTATGTTTTATTTTCATTTTGTATCGGGACTAATGAGTGTTTTAAACCTGCTTTCTAAATACTGCACTCTCTTCAATAACTTATCACTGTTACTGAACTCATTGTACGGTACAGGTATCACTTTGTAACCACTCTTTTCTAATAAATCAAAACCAAGTGATGTTATGCCAGTCGCTGATTTGTGAGTTCCATGACAAATATCATGGTAATCGACCACCATCAAAGCAACTCTTTAAATGAAAACAATTTAGTTACGTTTTATATAAAAATGTTCAATATGTACTTACTTGATCTTGTTGGCATGCTCTTTATCTAGAGGTAAAGGATTACGTTTGGCATCAAAAGCACAAATGGCATCTGTAATTATTTTACATATTTGTCGTTTTTTTTTGTTATAAAAATTTTCATTAAATAAACACTGAAGTAAAAAAAAATAGCATAAGAGATGTTACATTTAAAAACAAAAGGCATTTTGTGCGAAATATATACACATGTATATACATACATACATATACACATAGTATATATATTAACAAGCAAAGCTATGTCTATTGCAAATTATAATAAAATCATTAACGAAATTTATGTGTTGATGATGCTAAGAAAACATTGTTAGTAACAAATATAATGATTATGTGCACTCCAGAAGATTTTTCGTTTGAAAAAAAAAACTACCAAAAAAAAAAAAATTTTAAATTTTAATCGTTTAAAATTTCTAATATAAAGTAAACAAAAGACATGCATCAGAAAGAAAAAAACTATAAAATAATAACAAAAAGAAAACAAATATAATTATGAGTTGTGAATAATGTTCAACTTTTTTTTAAAAAAATTTCGCAATAAAGCTTAAAAAACTTAATGTCAGCACCCCAAAGGTATTGCAAATGGTGACCTAAATGTAAATGCATTTTTTATACTCGTACATATATTCTGCATTTCAATTATTACTCATTTCACACTGTATGGTTACTCTTCATTTTAGTACATTTTTAGTACATTAAGACCAGCTATCATTTTCAATCCTAAAATCCTCTTCCGCTATCGAAGCGAAAGATTAAATAATGACGTATTCGAATCGCGTATGTTCATGACATCGGATGAAACTGTATCATGATGGCGACTCTTCCATATGAATCGTATACGATGCTCCGAAAAGAATCGTGTTATGCAGCCTACAAAGGAAGGAACATTGTCGTACACATGTATTTCTTTCAATGTGCAATTTTTCAATCCACACAAGGGAACCAAAAATAGAAACATCAGTTGTGTATTAACGATTGTTGATGATACAACTACTACTATGCGGAAAAAAACAAATTTTAAAACTAAGTGAGTCGCAAAGTGTGTTGGCTGCAATTATTATAATTAATTTTTTATTTTTGTTTTTATAATCTTCAGATCTAATATCCCATAATTCTGGTAAATTTTTATACAAATTTATAAAATTTACCCAATTTTTACTATTTTCGATTGAAGCCTTTTGTCCTATATGTTTCTCGCATTTTTATGCGAAAAAAAAATCACACTTACGTAGCGAAATTTTTTAGCAAAATATGTAACGAAAAAAGAACTATTAAATTTTGTGAAAAATAAGAAACTTTTAAAACACTTGATAATCGAAAAATATTTAAGCAATTCAGCTATAATACAGTTAACTACTATCGTATTACCTTTTTAAGTTATTTAAAATGGGATTAGTTTTCATGAATACAATTATGAGTGATTGAGAGCCACGTAATACAGTTATAATAAAAATAGATGTTAAAAAACATGCACATACATATGTAACTAAAAATAAAAAATAAATTTATTCCACTTACCGATCAGGAAACCCATTTTGCTGTCGACTAATGTTTGCACATGATTGTTGGCAGGTAGAAGACTCTTCAATGCATCAATTACGCCATTAACTAAAGCCTGTTTTGATTTCTGATGTGCCATTGGCACGTCAAACACCGCACTATCGTTTGGTATTATATATCCTTTGTAGTCCTTCGTCACAAGTTTTGCGTAACTATTTAAATTTAATAGCTTCATTTTTGCAGTAGCATTAAGACTACTTTTATCCGATTTCAATTTATTAATAAATGTTTCTGATAGTACGCTCTCTAATTGACCCTTATTATATATACCCAACATGGTTAAAGCCCAAACATGATTGAGCCAGTCAACACTTTTAGTAAAATCTTCTTGTATGATTACCTTAACAAGTTTTTGACGAACAGTATCAATATTTACTGTTTTAAAATTTAAAATAGCAGATGTAAGAAATAGAGCACTGAGATCTTGTGGTCGACATATCTCACTATGCTCTAATGTCCATTGTGTAAGGGATTCCAAAATGTCTATAAATAATAGAGATATACAATATTAAGAAAGTTTTCTACATTATCGCCCAAAAGTAAATGAGGTGCGGTAATAACGAATATCTCTAAATTACAGTGCCTTCGGGATAACAGCAACACCACATTACACCAACACTCGTTTAATAACATTGTCTACTCTAGAACGTCAACCAAATCACAAATCTGTAAAACGTCAACTATAAATAAAGCAACATTTTTGATTTGCTTTTTGTAGTTTTAATTTATGAACACTCAACACCCACGGTTTTAATTAGTTGGCGTTATCGCGAGTGCACTGTATATAAAAGACAAAAAAAATCTCACCTAAATCCCTATATTTCAAAATTCCTAAACTCGTCAGTATGGAACCCACTACTGCCGATTTTTCAGTATTTTTTGGCAAAGCCGTTTGCACATCAGCACATAATTTTGCAGCTAATACAGAATCTGGAAAATTTAATGTAGCCATAGCAAAGAAGACATCAGCACATTGTTTCAAATCCAAGGCCTCTGTAGCACTGCTAATATTAAAAGCCAATGATCGCAAGAGAGGAGTGCTTCTTCGTTTACTCGCGGCTAAAGTGCTCATCACTTTAACCATTTGTGGCAAACTTATACTGGCTATTAATTTGGCTGCTTCATCATCGCCAGCAACGCCCAGTACAGTATTTAGATCATCAGTTCTAAAGCCAGATATACGTTTATTAAAATTCTCACTACCAGACCCATTTGTATTTTTTGATATACGTCCTAACAACCGACACAATTTTAAGAAACGAGAATCATTTTCAAAATCGTTCAATTTTACTCTATTTTCTGTACTCCACTCTGACAGAATAGAAACAATTTTCAGAGCCTGTTTTCGACTCAAATTATTGTTGCCTTCGACTACGGATAATAGGCCATTTATTGTTTTTGCATTATTAATACGTTCCTCAAACTTTGTATCACTTGCAGCAATTGGTCCCGCGGAAACTGTATCAGCTTTAAGATTTTCAAAAGCAGCAGCTACTAAAGGATCTGTAAAAAAGTATATCCATAAAAATATGATTCCACGAAGTATTTAACATACTTTTCACTCCCTTAACATTTTCCGATTCCCGGCTGGATTGATTTTCAGTCTCCTTTTCAGAACTATCAGATATATTTTTGGTAATAGTTGTCGTGGTCTCCGCAGCTGCTGCATTTGATGACGGCCTGATAAAGTGTCCACTGCAAAAATTTGTTCTTCGGAATATTTGTGTTGTAGTAGTTGCATAAAGTCTTAAGGCCAACATTTTTTTAAATTCCTTCACTTAAAGTTCGTATATCTGTAGCTGGAAAATAGAAAAGTTTACATAACCTTTTTGTTTTTGTTAAACTTCGGTTAAATTTATTTTATATTTTTGTTTCCAATACAATTCATAAAATTTTTTGTTTCATATGTTTTAAAATATTATATATAGTATTTATTGTGTCTTTAATTTAACTTAAATAAAATATTTACTTTTCCAAAATTAAATAAAACCACTACACACGGGCTTATTAAAATGACAGCAAACAACCAATCGTTTTGTAAAAATGTTATATTGACAAATGGTCTTACGTAGTAGTCGGTAATGCAGATTATACTTTTACAAAAATTCCACGTTTATGTTTTCTTAATAAGAAAAAGTTTAAATATAAAACAAAACTTAATAAAAAAATATTAAAATATAAAAAAACCAATTGATGTATTTATATTGTTATATAATAAATGGCAAAAAATCTAACTTTTTACAAAATTATATGTTCTTTAATTAAAATATTAAATTATTCCCAATCCGTTTTATTATTTTGCCTTTACTATAATTACATAAGGATTTCACTTAGTGTTTACATATGTATAGTTTTAAAATTAAAACAATAATTAGCAAACTTTTGAAGTTAATAAAGTAAACATTTTGACATAAAATAAAGATTTGTTCAAAAGGAAATGTGAATTTTTAATTTTCGCGGGATGTGTACCTTCGATTATCGAAATTTTTTTTGTATACATATGTTAGTCATATTCTGGCATTATCAGCCTATTTGGATTAGTAGTTTGTAGTTAACAACAGAAAAGATTAGTCACGTTTTTGTGTTTTTTTCGATTTTTGACTTTAGAAAAAATCGATCAAAGAATATGTATTTCATTTTGCGTTAAAAATGGAATAAAGTGATCCAAAGCACTTGAAATGTTGACTGTGGCATTCGGTGAGTCCACTTTCTCTATAAAAAGTGTTTATAAGTGCTACAAGCCCAATGGAAGCGGACAGATGAGCCAAAACCGAAAAAAGTACACCAACTGAAATTTTTATTATTTTTCTTAATTGTTTTTCTTTTTTGATTTTAATTATAATAATTTGTAAATTGTACATGTACATACATACAATAGAAAGAAGAAATGCTAAATAAATCAAAAACAAAAAATCAAGAAATATTTTTTATGAACCAAAAATATTAATAAAACGTACCTTTTAATTACCCTTTTGATTTAAATTGAATACCATATAAAATGTCAATTTATTCATCACAAAACTGGTATAAATTTATAAAAGTACGTGTTATAGCAACCGTGTACCTGCCAACTTCACTTGTAAAATAATTTTTGATGGCGACAGCAATTTTTCGTCAATCGTTTCTATTCTACAAATAATTAAGCATTTTTTATAAATTTAATTTTCTTTGTGTAAAATTACCCTTTTGTTAAACGTGTATAGTGAACTTAAAGTACCAAAAGTAAATCTTAAAAGAAATTTGCCCATTTTTGTATAAATTGCTTTGTGCTTTTGTCCTATTATTTATATTTGTGCAATAAAAACGAATACAACATAATTAAATAGAAATAAATTTTGGAAAACACATTCAAAATAGGCGAAAAGATGGTAGACAAATTTATTAATATGTGGAAAGTGCGTGAATTGGCTGACAAGGTGTAAGTTAAAAAAAAACCATATACTAATTAGCTTTTGGAAAAGTGATAGTTATGTGTCGTAAATTTGGTCAAGGTAATGATTGACATCTGTAGACAGTAGCAAAAACAGGAAAGTACATTAAAGGAACCTGAATACTGCAAGACTGTCGTTACAAGTGTAAAATCGACAAGAAAAAACTTAACACATTCGAGCTTCTTTCAAGTTAATGGTGGTATTCTCGTTTTTTATCTTCAATTCTCTACATAAGTAGTTGTTAGCGTATGTATAGAGCTTATCATTTTCTTTTGTTTTAAACTTTAGACTGCTTTTAAAATTATCAATCCGACAACGTACTGATTTTGATATATAATTTCTAACGGGTAGTGCTTGTAATCTGTTCTAAGGAATTTAGCTGAAAAGTAACATAAAATGGATTATTGTTATTTAACTTTCAACCAAATAACATTCTCACAAACCAAAGTGCAATTAGTTTCTTTAGTTCTTTGAAAATATATGGAAAACTATTGTTTACCTTGAAACTGAAAGAAAATACCATCCATTATTTCTTTAAAGCATCAATTTACTAAAACTGCTTTACTGTAGAATTTTTGTGCCATTGGATGTTGAAATCCTGTCAAATTTTTTTTTTCGTGCTGCTTTTTTAACATATCCCCAGCTTATTAATGGTTTGCTATGCGTTTTCCTTTGTTTATGGGTCAAACCAATAATGAGGTGACTATATATAGATAAATACTCCTTGAACACTGGTACTGTATATCAATCAATTCAACCATTGTACTATATACTGTGGTTATATTCTACACATAATAAAAATGCCGTTTCAACCATACGCCTAAGATTATTGCCATATTTGGAATAACTAGTTAATTATTAATTATTTAATTAATTAATTTATTTTTACTAATTAATTAGTTAATTAACGAAATCTTTCCAGATCAGCTTATGGAGGATTTTAAAGTATCAACAAGTTACTCAGATGTTATTTTGCTTTTTGTTATAAAACATTTTTTATTATCTAAAAAAAGCAAGTAGCATTTGGCCAACAACAATTATATTACTATTGTGTAGATTTTATTATCAATCAAGTGTAATCGTTTGAAGTTTTGAAGGATAGTAAGAATAAAATTTTACTTTACAAATCTGAATTTTTTGGGAGTACTACTTTCGAAAGTGGAAACTTTCATATTCTAAGGCTTTGAGAAAGTGATAAATTAATCATTCGCCAGATAAGAACTTACTATTAAAGCAAAACGCTTAAGGGTGCTTTAGACGATAAGATTTGTCGTACGTAAAATGATAGAGAAAATAAAATGAAATTCCATCCGCATTTCAAAAAAAGAGAGTAAAAATCGAATGGTTGTTTTCTGGCTTTTACACCATTGGTATGGATAAAAGCAAGTAAGATGAAAACATTCTCATTTAATTTAACTACAGCTGTTTGCTTGTTTTCCCCAGGGATGGAGTTCTTGTGCAATTGAATTTTTTTTTAATAACCTTGAAAAATATTTTTATAACTTTCGAATATGTTATTTTCGTGGTCAAAATTTTTAGTGTACTTTTAGAAAATATACGTATATTTTTATAAAATTGTGCTGTCGTGGTCTAAAATGTACATTTTGATTTTATAATTGGTATAAATTTATGAAACCAGTTTTCCGTTCCTGGCTTTCTCACATTTGTTTACATAAAAATGCATCCCTGATCTAATGGTGTGTGTTGGTTTTTGAAAAATTTAAAAAAAAAGAGAGCCATACGACTCAAATTTTCATCCGTATTTTCTCTCAAAATCTTATAGTTTCATTACATATTACGTTTAGACGATCCGACTTGTGCTCTTCTACACAAATATTTGACATGTCGTACGACTTGTGGAACAATGTAAAGCACCCTTTAATTGTATTTATGTATATAAAACAAAATACCGAATATATACAGCGAGTTATTAATCGAAAATGAAATATAATTGCATAATGTATCAAATTGTTTCGTGTTTTAAAAAAAGATAAATAATATGGCTTATTCGTAGTATACAATACATTTACAAAACACTTAAAGTACATAAGTAAATGGTAGAAAATAACTCTATTAATAAATAAGTAAATAAACAAAATTTTTAAATAACATTTGAAAGAAATCTTGCTGTAATTAATAAACAGGAAATAGTATAATGAAAAAACGAAATTTTCTTTTCAAGATCATTGAATTTGAAGTATGTCTTAAAAACTTAACAGTTTATAAATTAATTTACTTATCTACCATTTACATATGTATTTAGATTTGATTACCCGATGTTTTAAATATCATAATCACTGTCACTCGAAAATATTTAACACAAACTTATATGTATATCATGTACGTATGTAGTATGTTTGTACATACATATAAAGAAAGTGGTGTAATTAAAAAAAAATCACTACGGAAACAAATAGTATTTTATTTCCGTCACGCTAGAAAGATTTTAGCGCGATGTTGGAGAGTATAATATTTTATAAAACAGTTTGTTTATGTACTGTCTTAACTATACCTGTTATTGTTAATTAATTAGAATAAGAATTGAGATGCGAGCTGTGTTTCTTAAGCTAATACAAATATTGTAAATAAAACCTGTCAAAACTTAATAGTAATAGTTCAGTATACTATTAATAGTAGTGGACCGATATGTTCAAATAAAAAAAAAATTTTAGGTTATATTGCCAAAGTCGAATAAAAAAATTGCGCCTAGCTAGAAGTAGACCGGGACGACCGAAAACATTGTAGAAAATTCTTTTTACTTCTCCAAAAAAAAATTCTGCTTGAGTATTTTATCGACGATAGTTAAAAAAAAACGTTGTTTTGAATTGCTGTTTAGAAATAATAATGAATCTCAATATTGATATTGATTGTTATTAAAGTAGTTTTTTTTTTAAGGGTGCTCAACTTTTTCGAATTCTTAACTTTTCCGTGATATGAAAAATGCATGTTTATTTGCATATGCATATGTATGTATATACATATGTATTTTATTATGTATATTTACACAGCTGGCACTATTACAATGTCATAATGGCGACTCTTCTATATGAAGCGTTTACGATGCTCCGTAAAGAATCATGTAATATTCTAAAATTCCTATTAGTCACTAGCCTCGAAAAAAGTTAATTATTGAAAAGAAGTCATTTATTCAATTTGAAAACATTTTTTTTGATGTTATATCGTCGCATTATTTTTTTAAGTTATAGGAGAGTCATTTTATTTTATTGGTTAAAAGTATAGACACTTCAGAAAAACTTTTGATGAGACTGTATTGAGTATTAAACCGAAGATCTTCTGGTTGCAGACCCAACACGCTAACTAATAGCCAGCAGTAATCACAATGTGTAAATGGCGATGAGTAAAATAAGATTGTGGTGAAATAACCATCTTGGTCGTGAGAATGCTTAAACAACGATTGTGGTGTAAAATAAAAAAACACTCTTAGAACAATCATCAAAATGACTCCGAAAAATATCATTTGTAAGAATTGAATACCATTCTTGACTACTGATAATCTTGCAATACTCGCCAAGGATAGGTTAAGTTAGAGGGCAGTCGACCAAGATGGGTTAACACAAGTATCACCGTAGGTGCCGTTTTGCTACCCTAGCCTCGTAAAAACCAGAGGATGTCACAGCCACCCTGTGCTCACTAAGTAGTCCAAAAAAGACGCCATATGGAATACTCGCCAAAGTGTGCAAACAACGATTCACTTGTCCATCCGTTGTCTGGATGATTAAAAAAAGAGCCGTAAAATGGCCGCTCTCGTCAAACAATCTTCTAAATGCCAGCTCGGAATCGATATATAAGAAGTATAAATTGTGTTAGAAATAGAAAAATAAAACAAAAACAAAAATTACTCAAAAAAGTTAAGAAGCGCATAATTTTCTAAAGTCCCGTCTGTTGACTAAATGGTGTGTAACTTTTCCTTATTCTTAACTTCGTTTTAACTGTTTTGAGCTTCTACTGTATTTATTTTTATTTCTAAAGGTATTCTGCAAGCGAAAGTAATTAGAACGGAAAAAAGGTTGTAATTCATATGGAAAATTGTTTTTATATTATTACCACTTAAAATTATTTGCTGCATTTTAACATAAAATAAAATAATACTTTCAAAAACAATTTTTCAAAATCAAATCAAAACAAATTCTATGCTTTCTCATCACAAACCTAAAAATGTAAAAGCCTAATTATAAAATATATTAATATATGTAAATAAATATGTAAAGGAAAATCCTGGAATACGAACTTAATTTGAAAAGTTTTACAAGTTCTTGAAAATTATTTTTGTTAAGTTGGATCTGCGTTATGAAATACTTTGTGCGAATTTTATATTACTATTTTCTTTCATTTTTTATTCTCAAAGAATTTTTGGGAGTTTTTATATAAACATGTGCAATTTCTTTAGCTTTTTTGAAGGCCAACTAATGAGTTAATATAAGTACCAATGAGATGCTTCACCATACTATAAGTACACAAATACAATCGAGGCTTTGGTGCAATACCGTAGTAATTCAAAATTTGAATTTTTTGAACTGTGTACGCAGAAATGATCTTTGGAGAAATATATATCTAGAGGAAAATAGGAGATTATGGCCCTATCTCTAACTGTTCAGATTCTACAGCTACAAATGTCTTTATTGCCACCAGCTATTTCCATCAATATTTATTTGCAATAATGAAATATTTACTTTATGACTAGAAATTTACAAAAAGAAAACATTACAAAACATGCCTCTTTATTTAAAAACTTGTAAAAAAATAACTTTAGTAAACGAAAATACTATCAAAAAGATGGCTCAAAACTTCAAATGCATTTTCCTCAGTTCACGATTTTTTGAATTACGACGGTATTGCACCAAAGGCTCGATATGTAAAGAAATATTATTGTTGATATACATATGTATATATATAGAATATACATACATACATACATATAATAATTGGAGGATTTTGAAATTACCATAAAGTCTTACTACTGAGAAGAACTTCTCATAATTTCGTGTGTTAACTGATAAAAAAAAAAAACAAATGGATTAAATTATAGTTTATTTAAATGAGCTTGATAATTCATTTAATTAATATAATTCAGCAATATAAAAGATCGAAGAAATTGGAAGAATGTAAAAGGAATTCAAAATAAAAACCAAATATTTCTTTTCAAAATACGCATAAAAGTTAAAAACAAAAACAGTCTGTTATGTAAATGCGTAATTTATTAGGTTTTTTGTTTGCAATGTAAGAACAATTGCGGAATTCACGGTTCGTAGTAAAGACAATTTAGATTCTGTAGCTGGAGTATTACAACAACGAAATGTATTGATTACTAAAGCTAGAAGATTGAAAGAAGATTCTGTAAACCGATTCGATTTAAAAACGAGTGATTTCTCAATACCGAAGTATGTGTATGTATGTGTAAAAACGAAAAATTTTTGCGGATTCGGGTTACAGAACATACCCGAATAATTTAACGTAAATTCTGCTTTTAATTATTGTTATAACTAGTAGTATTATTGCATATTGTGTACGTTTTTTTAAACTATATATTTTAAATTAGGAAATCATGATATTATGTATAATACAATAACATATCCACATGCCTTATGAATCGTATATGTAAATGATAAATAACAAATTTTAAATGTTTCCGTTATACTATCAACAATTAAAAATGTTTATTTTATAGCACAAATGTTGTCATGAATTATACAGAAATCGAAGGGAAAGTGAGAGAGGCAACAAATGATGACCCGTGGGGTCCAACGGGACCCTTAATGCAAGAATTGGCTCATGCAACATTTTCATATGAAACATTTCCAGAAGTAATGTCAATGCTATGGAAACGCATGTTAACCGACAATAAAACTAATTGGCGTAGAACATATAAGGTATTTCTTTATTCTTTGCATCTAAATTCAATAATATTAAATAACATTCATTGTAGAGTTTATTATTGCTAAACTATTTGGTTCGAAATGGGTCTGAGCGCGTGGTTACTTCATCTAGGGAACATATTTATGATTTACGGTCTTTGGAAAATTACACATTCACCGACGAAGGCGGCAAAGATCAAGGCATTAATGTTAGACATAAGGTATTTATATTTAGAAATGACACATTCGAACTAATACTATATTCACACGTACACCAAAATGCGAGGTTCGTTCTCCCATTCTCCATAAAAAAATTTGAAAGTGAACCGTGTTCGTTCATTCTCAATCTTCAACGAACCGGAAGAAATAACTATCATCCTTAATTCTGATAACAAATTATCGGTAGTTTATCCGAACTAATTGGAAAAAGAAAATAATAAAGAAAAAACAAGTGTATAAAATAAATAAAAGCATTTGGAAAAATAATAAATAATATTATACATGTTCAGTAGACCAAGTTTCGAATGTCTACGATATTCAGTTCGCCGTTAAATTTCAGATTAGACGGAGGTAAGAAATGAGTGTAGGAATTTTTTGGTCATAAGATGTTTAGAATACTATACTAAAAGTATATACATACATAAATTGCATGGTGAAGAGTATACGTGTCTATGTGTCTGTAAAATCAATTTGCAGCCATTCAACGTTTGGGTTTGTCGCAATTTTTAACTCTGAGCGATGAAAACGCCACTAGCGATTTCTCCTGTTGTTGAAAATGTTGTGAAGGAAAAGTTTCTCTCTTTATTGTATAAAAAACTTATATAGATAAATGACTTTAACCTTTTAATTTAGAAGTTATTGACAAACAAAGTCACAAACACTTTTTAGGTAAAATTTGTTCCCTTTAATGCGAACCGCCTGGTCGGCTTACACTCCTGAGACCTAATTTTTGTCTACAACAAATTTTTTACCTCCAAATTATTTGAACATGAACGGAGAGCTAATGAAGTGCCAAAATGAAGCAAAACTAGTTGTGTGAACACACACTATGGTTGAAAATTGTAAATCTGAGAGCGAACCAAGTGGTTAATATTGCCGTGTGAACAGAGCATAAAGTTGATAACGAAAGAATTTAATATTTTTTTATTTATTTAGTGATTAATATTATTCTTTAAGTAAATTTTACACATTTAAGCGGTTTTGTAAATATTTGTGTATTTGCTAGCTGTCGTTCTGTATGTGAACGAAAACTTTTTTCGTACATTTATTTTCAAAATAAAACCTATTTTTATATAATATTCAATATTAATGCTCGAAATAAATTTTCGCTATTATCTAGAAGTATTTTAACTGAAAAAGTTATGAAATAAATGCAACTAAAAGTCAGATTATATCAGATTCATTTGACTTAATTTACAACTCACAATTGACCTGCTCGACATACAGATGTAAATTTGCAACTTATACTTCAAGAATGTTTAAGGGAACGATTTGGTTTTTGTACCTTCACTATCAATGTCAGAGGTTGTAAAACGTTATTATAATTAAAGTAGAATATTTTCGTAGACTTAAAGCGCATAACTTTTAACTTAAAACGTCCTGGAGCAAAGCAGGTATATTATATTCTATTAAAAGTATTTTTATATATACATATCTATACGAGTATATAAATTATAAGCATTTCTCCAGCACTTTGAATATTTTTCATTACTTTCTTAAGGTGAGAGAACTTATAGACTTCATTCAAGATGATGATCGTTTGCGTGAAGAGCGTAAGAAGGCTAAAAAGAATAAAGATAAATACATTGGCATGAGTAGTGATGCCATGGGCATGCGTAGCGGTGGCTATAGTGGTGGCGGTTACAATGATGGTGGCTGGAGAACTTCACGTAGTGACCATGGAGATAATTGGTGTAAGTGATTTGAGAGCAAGCATCTACTTATTAGTATAACTGTTATCATTATCATAAATATTAGAAAATATTCGTATTGAACGAAAGTGTGCAAGAGCACATACTTTTTCACCGCCTGCTTCTGCTATTCACCATTCACATTCACCACCGAAATAACATGCAATGTGACCATTGTTGGTACGGATCTTAATTGGCTGAGTGTTACTTCTCTTAAAAAAGATTATTATTAGTGGAATTCATGGTCGTAATGAGAAGACTATTAGGTTCTTGTAGCTTTAGTATAACAAGAACCAAATGCATTGATTTACTACAGCTACAAGATCTGAAAGCCCTACAGTAGTAATTTACTAAGAACCGCGAATTCCGCTATTATTATCTTCTATTTATTTATTCTTTTATTCAGAGTAATCACCCCTATCGTGAATATCAAGTGGAATTTTTGTTCACGTGAAATTTTCATTCCACTTGAGCTGAAAATTGGTTTCATGCATTTTACGTTGAATTGAATATAGAAAATGGGAAGAACATTTCAAAACCATACAAATTAATTAAAAAGCAAACCAATTTAAATTTAATACATAAATAAAATTCGTGCTTTTAAGTATTAAGTTTGAGGATGGCGATGGTTGAAGTAATCTGCACGTTGACTACAAAACGAAAAATTTTCCTGGGTACAACCCCAGTTTTAAACCCATAAAAACATCTCGCATTTTTTCTGATGTCCATTTGTGTGTCTTTGTGTGAGTTGTTGTCGCAATGTTTCAGTGGCGAAGGCATAGTCACTGGTCACTGCACAGTAACGGCATCAGGTGTATCCAATACACAGGCACAGCAGAAGACCCTCGTTTGTCGGTATTGTGTAGCATCGGCGAAGTAAAATAATTACTAAAAATAGTTACTAAAAACGAAGGTTCAAAATTTAATACGTCTCCTTGACATCAGAGACGCTACAACACTGCTATAAAACAAATAACGTGCAAAAGGCAGTGTTGGAAGACTGTGAAGCTTCACCTCCTATAATTTCTTCTACTATCCCTTTCTTCTAGTTCCAGGACATGTGTAAACTCAAAAATATTTTATTTTCGTAACAGTTTTGCTTTGCTATATGTTACTTTTAAGTAATTTCCTACCACTAAAATATAAATTTTCTATAGACTCCGATTCACGTTCGGCAGACCGCTACGAGGATGACGATACTCATTATGAAGGCGAAAAGGAATTTTCTGATAGTGATTCCCCCAGTCCTAGGTAAATATCATGCACATTTTGAAATAAAATATAAAACTAACGTTTAAATGAAAATTAAAAAATTTTAGAAGAACCTATCGTTACAATGATAGAGCTAGTCCGGCTGATATTGCGACTGAAGTGAAACCAGCAGCAAATTTAAATATGAATATACGTCCGAAATCTGCATTATCAATAACATCGGCCACCGCGTCAACGGCTCCTGTTACAAAACAACCAACCCAACATAAACAATCAGTTGGTAGTAAAAAAATTGATATGGGGGCTGCAGCAAATTTTGGCAAACAGTCGTCAGCAGCAGTCTCGTCGAATGCGGCTGGCATACACTCACCCACCCACCGCGATACACCCGGTGATATTAATAACGATTTAATCGGTTATTCCTCTATAAATAACAATCCCATGGGCATATACTCGTCACGAGAAAGCAATAACACAAATTCTACAACTGCCAATGCAAATAACAACAATGGACTCGATGTTCTATTTAAAACTTGCTCGGCTGCGAATGAAAAGACTCTTAATAGCACTGCTGTTATTAAAGATGATTTAGATGACTTTAATCCAAGAGCAGCTGAACAGCAGCATAATGAATTTGGCGATTTCGCTTCAGCGTTTGGCGGTGCATCATCAACCGAGTCGCCGTCAGCTAGTTTAGCACCAATGAACTCCTCCACAAATGACGATTTTGCAGATTTTTCGGCATTCCAGGGCAATTCAAAGTCTAGTAAGAGCGCAGCTTTAACATCTAGTATGGGTGGCTTAGAGGGCAATTTATTAACAACTGCTACCCCAGCCAATGAAACTTTTGATTTATTTAATTCATCGTCATCGTCAGTTGCTAGTAATCCTACAAATTCATCAGCGAATTTAGGTGCTCCAACAGCTACAGATCTTTTAGCTGGCCTAGGAGATTTATCGATACATCAAACTATGACAATGGGTAAGTATTAAAAATTGCTTAATATAAATAATAGTTGAGCCTAATTTTTAGTTATTTGTTAACGATTAAAAGTGCAATGCTTCTGTTTTTGTTATTGAACAGTTAAAAAAAAAATTGTGTTTTCTAGGAAACGAAAGCCGTTTATTTAAAAATCATGTTGTTCATTCAGAAAGTGCATAAATTTAGCATTGATTAATTAAACTTTTCACGACATAACATCATTAAGTTGTGCAAAATATAAATAAGTAAAATGTGCATGCTTAGTTTTCTTTACAAAAGTAATTAGTTACATTTGAGAGAAAAGCAGTCAACTCGCAGTCAAGTAATGCAACTAGTTTCCGTAGACTTTGTTAAACAATAAAAAGTTTTACAATAATTAAAAAAAAAAAAAAAAAAAAAAAAAAAAAAACTTTTATTTAGTGGAAACAAATGCCAATCGGAATACTTCAATTTTTCACTTTCAGCCGATGTTGATGGCAACTGTGATGACAAATTTCCGGAAAACGTAAAAAATCAAATACAAAATGTTGTTCAACAATTAAGAATGTTTAAAAGTATAGAATCTTCAGAACAAGTCTTAATTATTATGGAAATTCTGGATCAACTATGGAAGAATAATTGCCTACCTGGTTTTACCACAGCTGAAAAATTATGCAATTTAGATAAAGATAAAGTGCCATGGTATTTAATGTCGGGCAGTGAATATACTGATCTTTTACAAGCCGTTGCTGGATTATTAAGCATTCACTGGCCAGGACGAATGATGGGTGTGCAAGAAGCAATCATTTTCAATATATTCAAAATTGATTACAATTTTGATTTTGTAATGGTATCTTGGGAATGCCTCATGAACAAATTAACCCAATTTCCCGAGAGTGTAATGACAATTTTTGAATTTCTATTGCTAGACGACAATTTATTAGCGATTAGTTTTTTGCAAATATGCAAGGAGAAGGCGAAATTATTGGAACAATGTAAAGACACATCGAATTCTTTAACCGAAACCAAAATGGAAAAGTTTGATATGCAAGTCAAGGAGTTTATACAGTTTCTGATGTCCTTGCCAACCCGTTTAGCAAACGCATTAATGGGTGACATACGAGAAGTGTTTCAACTCAATAACTATGCCAAAAAACTAATGCAACATTTGCTTAAAACTTTGTGGTTTTTAATACATTGCGACGACCGTAGCAACAATTATTTTGATTTAAAATTTCTTTCGGATATTTTAAGTCGTTTGGTAGTTAATTTTTGTATTAATATCGAAAAAGATTCAAATCTTTATAAATTTTTGGAAATATTACAAGAATTTTGTATATGTCTGCCAGCACGAGAACGTGTGAGGCAAATATTCCATTCCATAGATGATAACCATACTTCGATTCTACGTTTGGCGTTATGCATGCTCAAAGGACCTCTAGATTTATTTCAGCTTTTGGGCAATTGCATTCTGGAAAACGACCTGTGGCAATTTTGTTTCACATACAAATTGGCCATTCAAAGAATACCATCAGAAGAAGTTGCTGTACTTGCCTTAGTGCGTTACATCAGTTTAGTGGATAATACCATGTTAACACAACTGTTTGAGAATCTCCTAGGTCTGTGGTCCAAGCGTATTTGCCTACAAAAGTTATCTCAAAATGATCACACAAAGCTGTCGAAAATTTTAATTGTTACAGCCAATTTCTTTTATTCGGATGCAGCAAATAAAATTCACGATGAGAGTTTAAAGCGTTTGTTACATGAAGGTCTGCGCCATCATTTGGAGTGTTCGGATTCTCTTCAACGTCATATTGGGATGAAAACGGTGGAAATAATCTTTAACTTCATTCCGGGCAGCAGTGCCGAAGATGGTGATCTATTAAAATTTGATTACAGCAGTATATTGGAGACGCCAAAGGGCAACATCTTAATACACATAGATAAATTATCTAAATCCATACAGGTGTCCGCAGACATACCAGCAAATAGAAATACCGAACGTTTAAAAGTTTTACTAGAAGCTTTTCTGACCGAAAAAGCAGTTGAAACAACAACTACACAATCGAAAAGTTTACCACTATTGAAAAAAATTACTAAAGAAAACGATATGGAAAATTGTGAAATCACTCCGCCTCCATCGAAGTCTCGCAAAAAGGATTTGGATTCAGATGACGACGATGACTTAAAAGCTTACGATATGTCCAATGATACTTCACAAGTTTTAGATAAAAGTCCTAAATTTTTATTAGATTTACTAGCTACACTTTCTGTGAAATGTGATAATTTTGAATATTTTGAAGCAGCAGTAGCAACTGCTGAAAACTTAATACGCACGCAATTACCGAAATGTGATTCCCGTTTGGCGGTAGATTTAATGCAATTATTTCTCACTTTGGACATGCAATTTTATTATGAAAATTTCGAAGAAACAAAATTCACATGTTGTGTTGCCATCTGCGCAATATGCCCAACAGAGTGTGCTGAATATATATGTCGCCAATTTCATACGGATAATTCTTGTTTCAATGCCAATTTACGCATATTAATGTTACAAATTTTAGCTGCTACAGTAAAGGAGCTCACGAATTATACAGAAACGGAAAATTCTAGAGACACGGCGGCGAATACAGCTCAAACACATTTACGTAAATTCGAATTCGACAATGAACCACAAAAACGATTGGTTTTAGCACAACAAATCATAAGGACGAGATTGCGGAGTAAAACTAAAAAATATTTTAGTAAAAATACAGCAGCTGTTACATCAAAGCCTAATCGTTTTCATGCGCATGCAGGAACGTTCTTTTTTTCATTGGTTAGAGGAGAACGTACAAAACAAATGTTATATGTGAAATATGATTGCATTGCTCATGACATTGATACACTGCTATTGGTTAATTTTTTACATACACTCTCCGTTATTGTAATGGGAGCACAAAATTGTCCCATTATTTCGACTATGGCCAGGGAAGTTTTCGACCTGTGTTCATTTGTGCGCTTTAGTCCAGAACCTCGTGTGCGTTCATCTTGTTTAGAGCTTTTGGGTATCACTTTAGTTACAACTCCAGAATATGTGTTAGTTGAACAATTTAATGATCGTTTATTGGAATTGCGATATTGGCTTGAAGATTTAACCAAATCACCATTAGTCGGAGGCGAAGCATCGGAGGAATGTCGAGAATTGGCGTCTCAAATTCTTAACACCTGCTATAAAATTATGAGCTCGAAAGATTTGTACGACTAATTTAGATAATTGTGTTAATTTTTCCAAATTAACATTAATCAATGTTTATTTTTTTTGTTTCAACGTTTGAAAATATAATTTGTTATTTTTAACTTAAATAAACCTTTTTTGTATAAAATACTTATTGAACATTTTTATTTTTAAACCATCACAAATCTACAAAGGTGCAGAGTTCGTCACGCACGACGAAGTTCGTTCGACGTTGTTGTAGTGTTAATTTTCATACTCGTGATTCACACACATCAAGTTTGACTCGTCACGTCTTGAGTATTTTGATGACCGGTGATGAGAGAATGGAAAGGGGTACAGACTTTACGGTACTCGTCAAGTTTGTTTCTTTCTCTCTTCTTTCCTTAACCGTAGTATTATAAAAGAAGCGAAACTTGACGGCAAAATGTTTTCGTGTATGAACGTAAATGCAGGTTCAAAAGAAAATTTAACAAAAACCGATCAGGTAAACTTGATGGGTGTGAATCACCAGATACGCACGAATGTATTTTATTTCTGATGACGAAAGATGGCAGCAAAATATTCGCCGTTCGACCATATTGTGTTCCCACCATAAACCACTATGGCCGCTTTCTTTACCCTCTTCACCACATTCTGTCTCCAGGAGAGTTTGCGGTCCAAAATAACTCCCAGATACTTTACCCTTCTAAATAAAGTCAGCCGGACGCCGTCGGCGCTCGGCATAGTTTAAGGAGCAAACTTGTATCGCCTGGTGAAAAGCACCAGTTCCGTTTTGTGTGGATTGGCGACGAGCACCATATTGCGATGAGCTTTAACGGTGGAGTACACCTCTCGTGAAAATCCGCGACTTTCAATAGGGAAATGAGCAGCCTCACTGGGACTTCCAACAGCGATTATTCATGAAATTTTAAAAAAGAATCTGGATGACATACTCTTTAAAAAATAAAATCCGCATTTCCATTTTATCGTTCAATGCTCTTAATAAAACTTTGTGTCAATTATTACGTCATTTGTGTCATTATGTCAGACGATATCGGTCGACTCTTTATTTACATTCAAAACAAAAACAATAATTAAAATGTTGTTTTTGTTTTCAATGTAATTAAGCGCACGAACGATATCGTTGACATCGTGGCCCAGGAATGGAGGAAAAGCTACAGAAGGAATACCCAACAAAATTTTTTACCAAATTAAAAGTTGGCGTAGAAAAATTTAAGAACAATACTCATGTTGCAATTACTAAGGGTGGCAGCAGAAAAAAAATAATCACCTGACATAATAATGCCACCGGTTTAATTACATTATGACAATTCTGTTATAAAAAATATAATAATATTACCGATAAATATATTTTTAAAATTAATTTGCACAAAACGAAATGAATTTTTTAACCATTTTTATTATTATTATTATTTTTATTAATGTACTTGCACTTAATCATTTTTATATTAAAACTTATAACATTAATGATTTTGTAATTATTAATTTATTTCTGCTTATACCAAATGCAAACGAAAAGCATTTCTCAACATACCGGGAATAGTACCACCGCGGACCCATTAGGTAAAATTATACAAAATACATGCTTAGAATTAAAAAGCGCACATACTTTTGAATTATAGGCGAATAACTAGAGAAAGGCACACTGACCTAGAGAACAGAATCAAAATAGTTTGGAAATAAATCATATAATCCAATAGACATAAAACTGATCGGGCCTAGCGGAGAGAAGTATTTGTACTTTTGTTTATATTGAGGAAATATTAAACAATTTTTTTGCAACATTATAATTTTAATTTAATTTATAAAAGGTTTATAAACGCTATTTCCATAAAAATTTAAAAAAAAATTAATGCCGCATAAATGTATACTATCGTGTTTTTTTTACCTGCATGAGAACTACCGATATCGATAACTATGGTTTAGCAGCGTAGAATATCAATGTGTTGACATTTCTGTTCAGTAAGGTTTGGCACAAGGCGCATTCATAACACGTGAACTAACTAGCCCACCTGTTCGGCTATTTCTTACTGTTTTATGTCAAATTGTATGAATTATTTTGACAGTACACAATGGTTTTAGGTTGTTGTTGTACTACTGAGTTTACCTGGTATCACGACATCATGAAATGTTTAACGTCAGAACAACGCTTCCAAATCGTGTAAATTTACTTTGAAAAATCCGTTGCGAAATTCATAGAGCATTTTGTCCACTTTACGGTCAACATAATCGTCATAGTTAGCAAGCAATTCATGCAGTTATTCCTCGGTTTCGCACTAGTTTTACTCTTCTCGAGTAGCACCCATTAACAAGACAAAGAAATTTGCGTACCGAAAAGAGTATTGCTGCTGTAGCGCGAAGTATTGAAGAAGATGCCGAAATGTCGGTTCGAGCCGGCGCTATTGACCATGCTGACTAGATTTTTGTTTTCAAAAAGTAATCAGCTACACATCAACGACATTTGGTTCGAACAAGACTGCGAAACTTGACATACAGCGCACTTAACAATCGATTTATTGCAAAATCAATAACTCATAGCCGAGGCGTACATATGGCGGAAATCAAGTTAAAAAAAATAAATGCTATACAATGATCTACCATTCATTCATTCTAACAGTATTTCCCCTTGTATTATCATTTTAAGTTCTCATGCAGCAAAAAAAAAAAACTCAATAGTTGTTGCAAAAAACAATAGTCCTCAAAAGCCCGACTCAAGCGTCGTTCCGTTGCTCTCCCTGTTATGCTGTATGCAATACCGCTTCTAGACGAAGAAATTTTACTTTGCAAAGCCTTGAAAAATTTCTTTGAAACTTTGCTTTACTTCTAGACACGCAAAGTTTACTTTCAGCAATCCTTTCAGTATCCTTCAGATACAACTATAAATTGTTTCGCATTTTTATACAGCTATACAGATACAACTATAGACATCGAAATAAGAACAACGCAACGTTGCAAAGCTTCACGGTGACAGGAAGTCTATACTCATTTCCATTCCCTGTTCCGTCTTCTCCCACAAATTCAAGACTTTGTAAAGTAAACTATCCTCGTCTAGAAGTGGTGTAAGAAAGAACTAATTAAATGCCAAAAACTTATGATTCTAAACAATGTGCACTTTTAAAAATTATTTTATTCATGTCTATTCTGTAAATCGAGTGATTTTCTATCAGTGGCGGGCAAAGAATAACTAATAACCTTTTCTTTCCGTATTTCATCATATATACAAATTTTTGTTCATATTTAATCATGCAACTAAAATCAACGTTGAATAAAATCACCTTCAGAGTGTGTCTGTGAGTTGAGTGTTCGAAGATGTTTTATTCATACCATACCATGCAACAAAACTTGAATAAAATCACAACCCGTCCAGACTGTGAAACATTTTAGTTTGAGTGGTCGAAAGAAGGCAGAGGATGGGTAAAGGGTACAATGTTTCATGTACAAGAAACTTAAAAAAATGAGAAGAACAAAGTAGTAAAATCTACAAAACTGCAAACCAAACGCTTCATAGTATGGACACGAACGCAGTTTCGAAAGAGAATGTAAGAAAACATTTCTGCAGCATGTTTCATAGTATGGACGGGAACGCACGTGATGACCGCATATAAAAGGTGATTTTATTTTAGCAACTTTCCATTTGGCAACACTGTTTTTGGCTGCGCAGCTGTTTTCGTGTAACATGTTACTGTTAAAAATGTTCAGTTTGGTCTATAATTTAAACACGAATCGACTTACAAATAAACAACGCCTGTAGATTATTGAATTTTATTATCAAAATTCATGCTCGGTTAACTTGGGGCGACCTACTGAGGCGGCTACTCGGAATCTTGTGACTAAATTTCACACCAAATTTACATTATTAAACCACCGACACACATACGTAGAGTGTGGATAAAAGAAAATATTACAGCTGTATCCGCCAGTGTTGTTGCTGGCCGTGAATTATTGATTCGGCGCCGTTCACAGCACTACTCCACTACGAAAGAGCTAAACTTGGCTGACATGTGGTTTCAGCAAGACGGTGCCACATGCGACCCAGCAGGCGAAACAATGGCCCAATTGAGAGGCGAGTTCGGTAAACAGTTTATTTCACATTTGGGGCCGGTCCAATGGCCGCCTAGATCGTGCGATTTCACGCCTTTAGACTATTTTTTAAGGCTCCTGTCTGTACGGACAAGCCCGCAACGGTTGACGCATTGGAAGCCAATATTGAAGAATTTATTCGTTGGAGAGAGTATGCCAAAATTGGACCCATATATTATGAACAATTTGAGGCGTGACCGCGGTCAACATTTACATGAGTCATCTTTGAACATTGAATTATATAGATCGTTCTATTGACTCAAATAAAGATTTCATGCATTTCTCTAAATTGTATGTGATTTTTAATCACATCCGAAAGTTCTTTGAAAAAAACCTGTGTGAAGATAAATTTCGATATTTAAACCCTAGACACAAACCAACTGCCTTAACAGACCTCTGTTAACGTGTTAACAGGCCTCTGTTAAAGATTAAAAATCTAGATGTACCTATTCCAAATGGAACTGTGCTTGCATTTTTTGACCGAATCGATACAAAAATATGAACTTGTATACCCAATAAGTAAAGAAATCTTGTTATTTTTACAAATAAAAAATGCCAGTTTCTTTGGAAGATGCATCGTAATCCTGGAAAACGGAAAAAGATGGCGGAAGAAAATTTATGGCTGCTGTAGCTCTTTGTGATGTCCAATGGCCAAAACCATGGCGAAATATACTTTCCATTAAGGAAACGATTCGCTCGATGGCTCGAGGCAAATATGCTTCTCGTTCTGCCAGATAGTCTGCCATTTCATTATGCTCATGTCCAGGAACCCAGCCCAATGCAACGGCCTTAGAGTTCCCCAAGTCAGTGTGAATGTCCAGGCAATCAATACCATCTGCCAGATTATCATGGTCGACTGAACGGCCCTGAGAACCGTCTGACTATCCGATAGACACAACTAATCAGGGTCCAAATTACAGCATTCGATATCGAACATTTTATTTGAATGAAATTTAATTATTAAAATAGAATTAAAAATTTGGATAAGCTAATGGGAGTTGCTTTAGTTTTTGCCATGCAAATGTGAATTATTTTTATTTTCGTTATTCTTTCTTCTGTTAAAAATATTAATTAGCGCTAAAGGTTTGTAAAAGAAACTGCTACACCAATCAAGGTTTTTTTTACAATATTGCTATGGAATTTTGCCAATAGTGGATAACTGTAAAACTCGCTTATAACATATACATATATGTATATATATTATTACTAGATTAACCCGGTGCGCTTCGCTACCACCATACCCAATTATGTAGTTGTCCGCCACATACCAAATAGTTAGTTCCTCAACCTCTAGTAAAATTGCCGCGAGATGTTGGACATTCATAATATCATTTTTGAACAACTATCAGGATCTTTGATCCATTAGAAATATGTACATATTTTTTTTAATCTCGACTTTTGAAATCACTCGATTTACAGAACCAAAGCGTTTTCGTTAAAAGAAAAGCGATATTTTTTTCAATTTTCTCATACTGCAAAGTATGATTTTAGAAGCTTTAGTAAAATATATACGAACAGAGCATAAAGTTAAAATACGACTTAAAAATTTGCACTTTGGGAAAAAAGAAATATCTTGTAGAAATTGTTTATACGGAAGTTGATTAAATGTCATACAAAATGTAAAACATAATGTTCATCTTTATATGATATCTGCAGATGCAGTTGTGTTATAGAACCCAAGCCGGTTTTGCTTATTGTCGTTTTTGCCAACCAACATATCGACCCCTGGCGCGAAATTATCGTATGTTACACTTTTTTCGAAATCGACTTTTTTATGCAAAATGGTTCTAAATCCATTAATGCATCTGCAGATAAAGTATTATAGCGATAATTGTTATAGTTATGGAGATAACACTATGTACATTTTATCGTATGTGACAGTTACTGCTGTCAGGCAAATAAAAAAAAAGACGAATAAAAACGCTCTCTTGTGAAATTTAGTTTTTGTAACATACGATAATTTCGCGCACAGGTGTCGATATGGTGTCATGAAACCAAGTCCGAATCAGCTCTTTACATTAATTTTCAGTTATTTTCTTAGGCACTTAGTTTATTTTGATAAATAAATAAAAATTTTTATTGAAATCAAGACGAATTCATACCAGGTAAACTTCCCTACAAGAACGGTGGCGGTGATTTGACCGGTTATATGACCGTCATTGCTGACCGAATTATCGGTCATCGTATAGAACAAACTTTTTATCATTTTCTTAAGGGCAATATGAGAAAAGTTACCGAAACTTCTGTGTACATGTGAATAATTTTGGTGTACTTTTTAAGTGCCTTTTCTTATTCAAATTTTTTTTATTTGGTTTATTAGCTCTCTATCGGATGGCAATGAAAAACCTCTTGATAGTTATTCTGTCGTTTCGTTGAAAGGCTAATTAATATCTTTCGCCGCACAAATGAGTTTTGAATATTCAGAATATTTAGAATTTAATCGAACTACAGTTATTACAAATGAATGAAATCTTTTTGTCGTGTTCAAGTTCACAGTTAATTTATCACAATATTGTGAAGAAATTATATTTTTGTTTTTTGATATATATTTATTAAGCCTGAGCTCTTTTTTTATTTTATTTTGTTTTTTAATTAAATTAATTTCCTATTATTCCTGATGATGTTAACAAGCTGTTAACGAAATATCGAATAATAAAAAACAAAATAAAATAAAAAAAGACCTCAGGCTTAATAAATATATATCAAAAAATATAATAAAAAAGGTCAATTAATAATATATGTAATTAAAATTATATTTTTGATTAGAATAAGGGAAAAAGAACAATTAATCTCCAACACCAGTTGAGTAGAATACGTATTTTCTATGCCACTACACACTTATGTACTAAAAAAAATAAATGAAGAAAAAAAAATGATTAGATGATATTGATTGAAGTTCTTCCTTCACCCAACTGAAAACTGAGACGTGTCAGCTGCTTGGTTTATTTCCACTGACAAAACCGACATTAATTATAATTCGAACATAAAACCGATAACCTTGTAATTTTTCTTTATTTATTTTTTTTTTTCAAATCCAATTCCCGCAAGTATTGCATTGCATGACACCGCCGAATACTATTTTACAAGATGTTTAATGTTTTCCATTAGGAAAGTGGTTCAGTCGTACTTAACTTTAGTGTCTGACTGGCATAACCATAAGTATGTTGTATTTATATGTTTGTATTTTATACAGCTTTTTAATTGTATTTACGCACTTTTCTAAAATCACTTCATTCTGCTTACGTAGTGCTGCTATGCAAAAGTCGTAATTTTTATTTGAACACTTCTACGCTCTTGAGTACTATAGCTATAGTTGTTTATTTTTAACTTTTTTTAAAACTTTCTTTTGTACTATTTTCAGACAATATACTTCCACCAGCTGCCTCAACGGGCAATGCTCTATTACAACCCGTAAGTGCTAGTAATAATAATACACAGCAAATATCATTGGCTGACATTGATGAAAATACATTAAACAATATCAACAATACAGCGTCTACACATGTGGGTGCTACTTGGGCTGAAAACTTGAAAGCTGGCAATTTGAAGCTCGATTTAGATAACTTACTATCGAGCAAAACGAATAAAACAAATTCGCCGGCTCCCCCCATGAACGCCCTTAAATTGCAAAGTCTTAATGTGACACCAATTACAAATTCCCAGCATGTGCCACTGTCTATACAAACGTCCGCAATAGGTGGTCTTACTTCATTTGGTGCCCAAGCGACCACTCCACGCATTTCTCCCGGTGTGGGCAATGCTGCAATAATTGGTAGCGGCCCCACATTCTTTAATACAACATCACCAAACATTCCAACACATCAGCAACAACAATCACAATTTGCTAATTTTAATCAAATGACTAATATGATGCAACCACAAAAAGGATTTGTTAGCAATAATAATACAAATAATAACATTCAATCGTTCGATTTATTCCAATGATACCTAATGGTCTAATATTTTAATTTTGTTTTTCTTTACTTTATTTTTCCAACTATAATTTGTGTCTCTGTATTAATTTTAGTATAGAAAAACAAAATAAGTATGTAGTTAAAAATTTGTTTGTTATACATATAAAAGATATTTGCAATTTTTACATGTTCCCACACACACCTTTATTTAGCAAATATAAAATAATTGCGAATCAAAAGCGAAGGATATAGTGCATACGAGTACATATTATGTATGATTTATTATTATATACATAAGTATTAATATACAAATGAAAATGATTTTTAAACAAATTATTAAAAAGTTTCAAATTCGTTTTTTTTATCAACTTGATTTTTATAAACAAATGCGTTAAAAAAATGGCAATAAATTTAGTGGTTGCCATTCGTTCCACTTCTGAAGTACATACGTGTGTATTTGACGTTTAAATCTGTTTACGTGACATCTGTTGACGTTTATTGAAATAAGTCACAAAATGCGATCAAATTTATAACTCAAATTTAAACAAATGCTTTCGGCATAGAGTTGAATCAATTCTTCAGATTTCGTTTATGAATTATCTTCAGAGTCCTTAACTATAGCCCAGATTTGTTCGTTCTTAATAGGTTTTGATTCAGACCGAAATTTTCTCTATTAAATTCAAGTCTATCAATTGATATTATTGTTTTGGTTTGCTGAACAACCTTAACACCAATTTATATCTTCTGTTTAAGGTAGAATTTTCTAATCGAACTCTGTTATTGTTTTATGGAATGAATTTGACTTACCCCGCAATGTTAAAAGCCTGCACATCTATTGTTTGTATATTCAGCGGTCTTCTAACATATAAAAAAGAGCCACACCTAATGATTTTGATACCGTTCATCCATAAAAAGTTTCCCCATATGTTAATACTAGATAATATTTCGCTGCGCCCACAATAACTTGGCTAGTTATGATAGCAGCAGCTTAAAATTTTGTACACATACATATGTACTCGTAATATGTTGTAGTGAAACGTAATTAATAAGAAACTTAATTTCGAATTTTTAGATACGTTGTTTTGCATTTTAGTTGACGATATATTAAAAATAATTATAATATTTAAATTATATTATTAATTGACCTTTTTTATTATATTTTTTTGATATAAGTATATTTTTTAAGCCCGAGATCTTTTTTTTTATTTTATTTTGTTTTTATTATTCGATATTTCGTTAACAGCTTGTTAACATCAGGAAAAAAAAATAAAAAATCAGGAAAAAAAAAATAAAAGACCTCGGGCTTAATAAATATATATCAAAAAAATAATTATAAATTTTTTATTTTCTGTTGATGTCAATGTAATTTTTCGTACTTCGAAAAGGATTTTTTTCCAGTTACAAATTATATTTCAGAAATTTACAGTTTATATACATACATACAAACATATGTACATTAGTACATACATAAGTATGTATGTACACATGTGCTGCCTTTGGAATAGATAATACTGAAAAACATGTGCTTTTGTTTTTAAGCGTCAAATGTAGAATATCATTTTACGAAATAGTTTTCAAATTTCTTTAAAATTGTATTTTCAGAAAAAGTCTGAATAACTTTTGGTGTATTGTTTTGTTTTTTAATATAATTAATTTTTTTACGAAATAGTTTTCAAATTTCTTTAAAATTGTATTTTCAGAAAAAGTCTGAATAACTTTTGGTGTATTGTTTTGTTTTTTAATATAATTAATTTTTTGAACGTTCGTGAATCAACCCAATACATTCCACAATTTTTTTCTACGCGGTGTCCCTGGAACGTATATATGTAGCATGTAAAAACAGGCTAAGCTGTATTCTGAATAATAATGATAATGCAGAAGTTTGAAATTTATTTTCTCGAATATTCTCAATGGTTTGACTACTACACATACAATATGACTTGTGGGCGTCACGAACACTTTCACTAACAGCACCATGAGCTTGGTGATTATTTTGAAAGTTATAAGATCCTTAAATCTTTGAATATACTCAACTACGTTATTTTATTATTATCATTTTAAAAACATTTCTGAAATCTTTATACGGTGCCCTCGAGATAACGTCGACATCCTGTTACTAACATTGTCTACTGTAAAACGTCAACCAAACCACAAACGTGTAAAATGTCAACTATAAAGAGACCCAAATGTAAACTTTAATAGATCCACAGTTTCAATATATGTAAAAATTTACCGTATTGTACATAAATATCGCCAATGTGTGTTTCATAACCGAAGGTGGTACAATATATTGCCAAAAATCAAAAATTTTACGTTACTTACTGCAAAATGGAAATAATATGGCGAATAATATACGAGGTCTGTTCAAAAGAGAATATGAATTTTGTTTTCTTTGATTCCAATGGGGTGGTACATCAAGAGTTCTTGGCAACATGTCGTACGGTTAATTAGGAATAGTACAAGGAAGTTATGCAAAGTTTGCGCGAAGCAATACGGCTCAAACGATCGGAATTGTGGAAAAAAGAATCATGGATTCTGCATCACGATAATGCATCAGCTCACATATCAATGCTTGCTCGTGATTAGACTCCCTTCGACGTTTTTCTATTTCCAAAATTAAAGAGACTAATGAAAGGAAAGCGTTTTGCCACAATTGATGAAATAAAGTCAAAATCGAAGAACGAGCTGATGGCCATATCGAAAAGCGCATTTGAGAAGTGCTTCGAGGATTGGAAGAAGCGCTGGCATAAGTGCATTATATCTGAGGGAGATTATTTTGAAGGGGACAAAATGGATATTGATGAATAAATACTTTTCCTTAGACTTTTTTTTAACCTTTTTTATTATTTGAACAATCAATTTTTTTTAAGCTTTAAAGTTTTTTCTCTATATATTCTTGATATTTCGTTAACCTTCGGTTAACATCTTCAGGAACTTTTTTCTAAATTATATTATATTAAATTATTATAAATTTTTACAAAAATTATATCTGTAGCAAACAACTGTTCTCAGTTTAGATGTTTTAACAAAGTTTAGCTAGCATGCATAATTTCCGGCTTCTTACTCGTCGACAAATGGTGTAGGTTTTTGCTTTTCTTTCCATATAACTACTATTAATATATATATGTATTCCTATTAATTAATATTTTTTTTTTATACTACAGATATTTAAAAAAAAAAATTTCCTGAAGATGTTAACCGAAAGTTAACGAAATATCGAGAATATATATAGAAATAATAAATATAAAGAGAAAAAAACCTTAAAGCTTAAAAAAATAGATTGTTCAGATGAATAAATACTTTTCAAAAAAATTCAAAATTCTCCTTTTCTTTTGAACAGACCTCGTATACAATAATATTGTATAATGGATAGGAAGGTTTAGAAACAATTGAAATACGTGTATATGTACACATGTACATCCATTAATTGTGTGCAATTAGTTTCGAACTTGGGTGTTAGCTTCCTACAAGTCATGTAAAAGTATAGATATTATTTATATTTATGCCTTTATTTATGTTGGAAACCAACTTTTGTTATGTCTTGGATTTGCTTTTTGTATAGTTTTAATTTATGACCAATAAAAACGCTTTAAACTACAGTATCAATTATATTTTGATATTAAATTTGCACATTCATAAATTTAAACATCTGATCACCGTCAAGACTTGCGGTTTTAATTAATTGACGTTATCGCGAGCGCACTGTAATATGAAAAATATTTAAAAAAAAATAAATATCTATTAAATAAAAAAAAAACACTATTGGCTTGTAAAAAATTGATATTTGTAGAAAAAGGAAATGTTTTTCAATAGTAATGTGAATGCAATACAATACGAGTAGTTTCCATTTCGTTTCGAATTACAAATTAACCCTCCAAGTTATTCATATATGTATGTACATATACTTACATACTTAAGTCATAAAATATTTCATTATTAGGTAAATTATTTTCTCATATGTTTAATATATATGCATTTCAATCCAAAATAAGAACAAACGCTTAAAACTCCAAAAATTTGTTCTTGTTTCCGATACAAAATACGAATGCAACGAACGAAGCGATATCGGTAAACCGGCTGTTGATAATGAATATTGATGACTTACACATGACATGTCTAACTCCACATACAGTTTTACTCTAAATAGTTTATTTTGGAACTGTCCTTTTGGAAAAAAGTACAAGATTATTTATGAATATTAGGATCATACGAATGGAAGTAGCCAGTTAAAGTAACTTTGAAAGCATCCAACAATTAAGAAATAAATTTAAATAAATTTATGTTTAAAATTTTTCATGTGTACATATAGCCCATATACTAAAGCAACGGCATAACTGAAAAAATGCGATTTCTGCGTTTAAAAAATAGATTGCTGCAACAGTAACTAAATTGTATGTCAATTGAAAATATTAAAATCGAGAATAATAATTTCAATTAATACTTTTGAGTCTTATTTTTAAATTTTATATAAATTAAACTAAAATCGAAAATTTGAATTTTTACGATTAAAAATACATACAAATCGTGTCGGGGTTGAGTTGAAACGAATTATTCCTGCGAGTAGAAAAGTAGTTTTTCTATCTTGAACCAGCACTCAGGGGATGACCCCTACACAAACGATACATTTTCCTGGAACTAGAGAAAAGGGAAAGCTTTATTTTAGTAGCCATTTGTAGTAATTATTTTACTTCGCCGGTGCTACACACTAGCGACGAAGGAGGGCGCTCTGATGTGCCTGTAAATTGGTATCAGCTGAAGCTTGTACTGTTCAGTGACCAGTGGCTATGCCTTCGCCACACCTTCCGCCTTCCGACCACAACTGACAGACACACTAATGCACGTCAGAAAAAATGCGAAAATATTTTTAAAAGCTCAATCCCGACTTTTTGGTTTCACAGTCAACGTGCTAACGCCTTCCTCAAAATAAAATTCTAACAGAAATCGTTCAAAACTTTATTAATTTGAAGTTTTCAGACAATTTGACTGCTTGAATTGTAATATATACTATATATTACAGACAATGATATTCAGTCATTCATGCATTTAGAATTTTCACTACTGTAATTTTGAACTGGGAGGTAAACTACAACAAGTCACATTTTGGAAATTTTACAGGAGACCGAAAAGCATGCCTGTGTAGTCTAGTCCATGAGCGTTAGTCTTATCAATATGGATGTGCGGGTTCGATTCCCGCATAGACCCTGGGTGTTTCTACAGATAAGCTATAAGAGCTTCGTAGTTTGTTGTTAAAAAAAAAATCACAAATGCTTCAATTTGTGTATTAAAAATTTGCCTAAACCCAAATATTTTACATAACTCTAATATTATTTTTTATTTTGATGATATAATATATAATATGACCGCTACTTATTAAAATGGTGTTCTTTACACATTGTTCCCATGATGGTATTGGTACTGTTCAATTCCATGTTCGATATTTTGAAAACTGCATTAGATAAGACTTATATGAATTTATCTACCGATAGATGAAAAAATCTTATTCTAACAGTATAAAGAAATGAATTTAAAAAAAATGTGACTTGGTACTTGCAGGTAAACTCCCAGCTACAGATATATATATATATATATATGTATGTATGTATGTACAAATTCATATTTATGGATGAATAAAGAAACGAAAGTTCACAACGGATAGGATAAAAATAATTATGTACGTATTTAATATTAAATTAAAAATAAATTAGCATTAAAATTAACGTATAATAAATATAAATTAATATTGTAATTAATTAGTAATTAGTTATTTAAAGAGTAGTTATGTATGTGTATAAATCAAGGTTGTAAATGTGTTTTAAAACTTAGTTTATAAATTAATATAACCCGCGGTTTTGGTCAAATTAAATATATATATATATAAACACACTATATTATTTAATACATTAAAATAAAAATTATGACTTGAAAAACTTGATAAAATTTTTCGTTTCAGTATTACATAAATAAAATGGAGTCGCAGTCAGTGGGCCTAACAATTCGTCTAAACGTGCATATTATTTCATTTTTGCGCTATAATTGTTTTCGGAATTTTATTAAACGTAATTTTGTATTGGCAATAATCAGGGAAAACGAAAATATGGAATTGCATTTTTTTTTCCTTTGGCAACGCATAGAGGCGATGATAATATATTTAGCCGTTTTTTTTTCTTGGATCGGCACTCAGGAGATGACCCCTATACATGCGGTGCATTGCGCCGGAACTAGGAAATAAGGTTTTGAGAGAGAGGGTAGAGGGAGTAGTATTTATTGACATTCGATTTGAATTTTCCCACGTTAAAAGTGACAGGAAAGACCTCTCCGGGTAGTCCATTCCGCATAAGTGCTGTTCGGCCAAAAAATTAATTTTTTTCTGTAATGCCTAGTGCGAGTCGCCGCCAAATCGACCACAAATGGATGCGCTCTTAATGATGATCGCGTCGTGCGCGCGAATGACCGGGTTTCGGGAACAGGTTCCCTGATTTCATTAGAACACATCCCATTATAGTAACGATAGAACAACGAAACGCACCCCACGTTGCGACGGTGCTCAAGAGAGTTGGCTTCCCTACTATCTCCGATGAGTTTCTTCGCCCTTTCTTGTACACGGTCGAGTAACTTCAAAATAGTCTTTGAAGCACCGGCCCATACATGAGAGTTGTATTCCATTTTCGGTCGGATGTAAGCGGTATAAATAGTGAGGAGATCTGATGGGGTGAAGTATGTCTTACACCATATTGAAAAGCCGAGGCACTTGAATGCTTCCTTTGAGACCTGAAAAATGTGCTCAGTCGATCGTACAACACACTGGATTTACAAATTTTTAGAGAAATTTGACGTCGTTTTTTAATGCATATTTTATCCTTATGAGCATACATATGCATATTTCAAATACAAAAAATATGTATAAGACATTAATGGGATATATTCGATCTTTTTGGAGCATACGTCGTAAAAAAAACTCAAATTCTTATTATTAATGGGCCGACTATGGATTGCCAGCGAACGTCAGTTGGTTTATCAGGCGGCAATCACTAATTTGTATTTAACACATCTATAAAACAAGCTTTGATAAATCATTTTCTATTACATTAAAATTTATTATGGGCTTTGTTCTGACGCTCGAATTATTTTCAAATCGCATGTGAGTTGCAAATCGCCAAAATTGACTTTACATGTTGTTAAACTCACGCGTTTTGCTTGCGGTTTGATGTTTTTACAATTTTCAAGCCAAATTTTATTACTTCTTTAAAGTTTAGTTTGGTCGAAATGTACCAGTACACTTCAGTATAGCCTTGCAATTTTAACTAGCCAAGATTGGTGCGATTGCGATAGCGCCCTACAGAAGACCTCTCTTGTGAGTTCAAGTCTCAATCTCCTACCCTAATTCTTATTTTTCTGAATGACCTTCTCTGTCAAATTTCCAACATTATCCACTCTTGCAGATGGTAGTAGCGTTTATTATTCACAGTTATTCAATTACAGACTGAGCAATAGTTAATTTTAAAATAGCTGTTAAAATTTATTTTAACACTTTATTAAATCTATTTTCTAAAAGCTTATATGTAAATGCTTAGCAATATTATACATTGTAAAGCCAAACCATACAAAAATTTTCAATACATGGTTTCAAGTTGAATGCGGATACATTTAGGTCTAACTTAAATTAAAAAAGAAATATGGATTGAATTACAAATTTATCAATTTATTGTTTATCTTTGCCCTTATTCTTCTTCTTCTTTTTCTTTTTGGGTTCACCTTCAACGCCATTTGCTTCTGATGAAGGCGGTAGTACAACTTCCTCCGAATTGTTTTGTTCTTCATTGCCTGCTGTGCCATTACCATTCATTTCACCTGACTTGCGTTTTTTATTTTTCTTGTCTTTCTTTTTAACAGACTGGGGCTGTTGCGGAGTTTCTTTAGAAATTACTTCGATAGCTTCTTTCATGACATCAATATTTTTCCGTGGTATATCGCCAGATTCATAGAACTTCAAACGATCTTCGACTTGCTGTTTAAGAGTATTTCCAAATACCGACGTAGGTGTTTCCAAGAAACAATCAATGCGGGAAGCTATAGAACATTTGTTTGCTAGAAAGCGAGAAATTCTACCCTTATTTTTCAAACCAGCACGACCAATAAACGACGAATGGTACAAAAGACCATATTTTGGAGTATTGGATTTAGTTTTAAGAGCACGGAAAAGAGCTTTTTCAGCACCCAAAATTTGCACTGTAGAAGCTGGGTATTTAGCCAAATTTGTTAAACTGCCAGCATGAGAAATCAAGCGAGCACCAACCTGATCACCAATTAACGATTGTAGATTTGGAGCTACACTTTCCATTTTGTTATGCAAATAAGAACTTAATTTTTTGCGATACTCCGAGAGTTTAACTACACGTTCAGCAAACATTTCAATGTTGATAAGGTCGACTATAGAAATATCCATACCCATTGACATTTTAGCAGCATCAATTACAGCTTGAGCCTTGCCTGAATCCATAACAATTTCTTCCAATTCTTCAAGTTTATCTTGAGTCAAACTTTTACGATCCTTAATATACTTAGCAGCTTTAGCAAAAATATAATTATCTGGAACAATTTTTACCAACTCTGGGAAATGGTAAGAATACCATTCTCTGATACGCATAGAAAAAGTGTTTACATCCTTATCTAATTGATCCAATAGAGCAATAGATTGAATAATCATGTTATCGGAACGATGGACGTTGAACTTTACTTTGGCACGAGAATAACTGTGACCCAACCCCAACTGAGCAACACCAGCTGATTTATCAGTAAATCCTTAAAAATGACAAGTGCAGAATAAAATATATAAATATTGAATGTGGTAAAGCATAATAAACTTTTTTAAATACAGTAAGCTTGATAATCCGGATTACCGAATAAAAATTGAAAAACGTTATTCTTGTATTGAAACTTCCTTTAAAACACATATTTAATGATTATTAGTGCAATTCACAGTTCTTAGTAAATACCTTCTTTTTTATCTTGGACCAGCACTCAGGAGATGACACCTACACATGCGGTTCATTGTGCTGGAACTAGAGGAAAGGAATAGTAGAAGAAATGACAGCAGGTAAAGCTTCACTATCTTACAACTCTGCTTTAGCACGTTATTTGTTTTTTTAGCAGTGTTGTAACGTCTCTGATGTCAAGTTACGTATTAAATTTTTAAGCTTCGTTTTAATAGTAGCCAGTTTTATTCATTATTTTACTTCGCCGGTGCTACACAATATATCAACGAAGGAGGGAGTTCTGATGTGCCTGTGGATAGGATACAGCTGAAGCCGTTACTGTTCAGTGACTATGCCTTCGCCACTGAAACCGTCCGACAACAACTGACACAAAAACATACAAATGAACATCAGAACAAATGCGATTTGTTTTTTTGTATGAGTCTGAAACTGTGGTTGAACACAGGATATTTTTTAGTTAACATGCAGACTACTTCGCCACCCTGCATACGAGTATGTATATGTATGGGGTACAATTGTGCCTTTGGAATTTTAATGCAAAAACACTTATAACTCTATAATGGCTGGACCGATTTTCAGAGATATTAAATGCACATCAGAAAAAATACGAGATGTTTTTATGAGTCGGGAACTGGGGTTGAATACAGGAAATATTTCGTTTTGTAGTCAACGTGCAGACTACTTCGACCATCGCCACCCTTGCAGTTGCAGCTGCAGTATAACAACTAATTATTTTGCTTGATGTAAATAGTCATGCACTTTTGTTTGTAGAGACTGTTCAAACTGTTTTCCAAAGCGCAACTCGCGAAGGAGCAAAAAATGTCGACATGGTTTTTTTTTCTAAGTTTTTCATTGATTTATTGAAACAGCAAACATGTAATTAATTGCGTAGGAAAATATAATTTTGCAGCACAAACAATGAAAATCATGTTTTTGGGGTAACAATTAATAGAGATTAACTGTACACAACAGTTTACTTGCTATCCTAATTTCAAATTTATAAAGTTGAAATCAATTCGGATTATAGGGTACGCAATGTAATGAAAAATAATAATCCCGCTTATCAAAGTTTGACTGTACAGTGATAAAAAGTATGATTAAAAAAATGTACTTACCTTTAACAAGTTTATGAAAATGAAAACGAATGCCTCGAATTATTTCTGGTACAACACCCGTCTGACTACATTGCACGCCAATAGTTTCCGTAATAGCAGCACCTAACTTGGCATCCGCAATACCCAAAGTACACTTTTTTTTCTTCAATTTAGAGAAGAAGTCATCCAAAAATACCATCAAATCTTGAGGCACAATACCTTCCGATATTGCGTTGATATTTTCCAAAGCAGCAATAGCCGTCTTAAAGGGAGCCAAAGCAGCTAATTTAACAAGGGAATTAAATTTAGCCAAGTCTGTCACTGACGATTCCACTTGTGGTAAAAACATAGCGACTTCTTCAAACTCTTTAACGGAAAACACACCGAATCCGGCCGCATGTTCATATAAAACATAGAGGTGCGACTGCAATTAAAATGGCATTTATTAGTTATCAGAAGATATCACCGCCCACAGAAATTTAAGGTTATATTAGGTATGGATCACTTTTGCATTCTTTTATATTTGTAATATTATCACTTTTAATTCCTCTCACTTACCATATTTTTCTTCAAATGTGCAAAACCTTTTTTTATATAAATATAATTTTTTTTCAACTCTTCACTATCAGAAACAAATGTTTTCCACGTGCTTGCTTCTTAAGAAAAATATTGAATGTGTTTGACAAAAAAAACTGTTATACAGTCAGGGGTGCAAACGTTCGCATTTACGTCACTTTGACAATTTTAAAAAAGATTTCCCAAAATGACGATTGACCATGATGCAATAACTATGTGGCATTACTACGCTAGATAACGATTTCAGTCACAGTTTTATTTAGATTTCTGCAATAAATGCCATTATTGATTTTAATCAAGGCATCTTCAACTAGGTGGCATCGTTACACCAGATGACTTTTGTTGCTCGTATCAATGTTTAGTTGTTTGTTGAGAGTGTCAAAACCTACTTTTGTTTTTGTTTCTTTCAAATCTCTATTTCAGTACAAGTTTTTGACATAGAAAACAGAAATTTACACAGCCAAAAATGTATATGTTTGTTGTGTTTTAATACGACAACAACAAACGGTACTACGTAGTTGAACTTGTATTGATCTCAATATTACATAAAGATTGGGCACTGTTCAACAGGGCTAAAAGACTGGTCTCCCTACAGGTCAGCCTTACCAAATTTCAATAGGGAACGGCATATGTACCCCGACAAGACCGGATGGGGGCTACACCTGGAATCCGAGCGAGAATAGCAAACTATGGCTGGTCACTCATTTTCCAGGGTGCCTGGTTTTGAGGAGCGGGGTGCCAACATTGATAGAATCGGCTCTTTCTATTGACAGCGCGGTCTTTGAGACTAGGAAACGAGTTAAAAACGGGTACAATGGGCTATATCGACATTTTAGGTTACAAATCTCCGGCACCTAATGAGATATTTCCATGCTTTCTGCAAAGGGGTATGGATCGCATTGGGGGACACAAAAACTCTTGCCTAAATCATACAGACCGATAAGTCTCAGTTAATTTTTCCTGTCGGCAATGTAGAAAATAATGAATCGATACATAAGAAAATCAGCTTGAAGAACTTCCCACTGCATCGGCTTTAAATTGCCTATCAACGACATAAATCTGCTGTGACTACGAAACATAGTTTGTTAGTAACATTGAGAGGGCTATCGGGTCCAAGCAAATAGCTGTATGTTTATTGACATTTCGGGAGCTTTTGACAATACTTCCTATGAGGCAATAGAATATGCTATTTTATTGCAGGAAATACCTGATACGATCATTACATGGACTCTGAGTATGCAGGTCTATGGCGATCATCATTGAGTTGGAAGTTAAAAACTGGACGACCTAGGTTTTCTCTAAGAAAAAAAATTATGATATTGAAACCACAGGCCATCGCAAAGAGACACCACTACCTTGTCTGAAAATGGACAATACGAAATCATGGAGTATTACCGCTTCCTCGAAACCGGTTCGTACGATTTTTAGCACGGTTAAATAAATTTGAAGATTGAAGTGTCTACTTTCAGGAAGCTAATTTTTACCAGAAAAATAACAAAAAATATTCTTCTGCATATAGAAGTTTTAATTCTAAAAAACTATTCCTTTAAAGAAAACGCAACAATTTTCTCGTTTTCTTCTGTTTTAAAATTCCCAAAATCACAGCTTTCTTTTCCACGTCTCTAGTTTATGCGCACTTACCCAATCATATGATTCAACATGTGTTGCACACAGAACCAAGGTCTTGGCAACATTTTAATCCAGTAAATTAAGAATTGAATAAAATTAAGGTGCAAAGATAAATCACAATATAAATGTCAAATCAATAAAAGTGAGAAATGATACAAACGAAAAAACTGAAGTAAAAGACAACAAAGAAACATTAAAAAAACACTTTTCTTCACCAAGGTGGAAGTACTAGACAATACATATAGTTTTCGTTCAGGTTTTTTAAATTTCAAAAGTATTTTTATTACCATCTATATATTCGCAATAATTATTATAAAAATTAACTTAGAAATTTAAATATACGTAAAGGATAATATTTAATATTAAGAACTTGATCAGTTTTAAGTGAAATTTTTGTTTCACTTTAAAAAAGGAAACAATCATACAGACACACGAAATAAAAAAAATCACACCAGCTAAAAATAAAATTACCGTCTTCTACATCGCCTTCACCACAATTGGAGGTCTGTGTTTCTTCTGCTGTTTTTTGTCGTTTGGTGTCTGCTGCATATCTATTGCATTTCGCAAGGGGAAGGTATTATATTTCCTTGTTCCTCTTTGGCTACTTTACCGAAATTTGTTTAAGACACAGGAACACGATGGAGTTTTTGTTGTAAGTATAAATATAAAAAATACAAGTATTAATTTTTTTTCTTTTTTTTTTGAGATTCATAATATCGTTTACAAAGTGCAGCCTTCTATAAATTTCCTTTTTTGTTTACCTTTTTACCTTCCTCTTCTAAAATTGCGAAAAGTTGCCAGAATCGTTAAATGTATTATTGCTTTAATGGAAACTAATCAAAATGCAGCAAATAATTTGTTAAACCGCATATAGTTTATATATACACATATATAAATTTTGTACTATACACCACTTCATTTAATATTATGTATGGTATTAAATATTTTTCTAATCTCACTAGTAATAGACTGAGTTAGACGTTTAAACTAAGTGTATCAGAAAAGTTGGAATAAAAATTTCCTTTTTTTGTTAAAGGTCCCATATGCGGATATTCATCATCGACAAAAATGTCCGGTAGGTGGAGATATCCGTTAAAAAGAATCAAATTGAACAATTTTCTATAATAATTTGAAAATAGCTTGAGAATATTACCCTTCTTTGAGAGATGTACGCTTATATGAGTAGAACTCTAACTGTATATAAACATAGTCCGGAAAAATTTTTTTTTCTGAAATTTAATTAAAAAAAATTGTCAAGGAAATTAAATTAAGAAATATTGAAGTAAATAAGTTTAAAAATATAGCGAAACTCACTCTTCGGAGCAGGTTTGCAATTTTGCAAATTTGTTACCATTTTATGCTACAAATTTCAATTTTCTAAATTTAAAATTTCAATTTGATTTCAAATTGATTTCAAATTAAAATTCCTCGCGAACACTCATGAAATTTTAACTACGTATATCTTCAGTTGTTTTGATTTTATTAAAAAAAAAGAGCACGGCTGTTTTGCATTTCAAACATTTGTACTGATCATTTTGCAATGGTTTTTGGTGTTGCAAATTTGAATACGTGAGAATATCTCAATTTCATATATTTTATTCTTTTATGGAAATGCAGGTAATGCAGAATGTAGCGAATTTGCAGTTCTGCTACATATGCAATGTTTGCACCGACAGTTTGAAACGAAGAGTGAGTTCCGCTTACATGCATATGTAATTTTTATGCTTATAACAAGACATACAGTTGAACTGAAATAATTAAATATAGAGGTAATTGTTTAATTTATTTATAATTGGTAGTGGTTCGCGTTCAAGTAAAACTTTTAAGCCCAAGAAAAACATACCTGAAGGTACTCATCAATATGATCTCATGAAGCATGCAGCCGCCACACTCGGTTCGGGTAATTTACGGAACGCAGTGGCTTTACCAGATGGAGAGGATTTAAACGAATGGGTGGCCGTTAACAGTAAGTAAAAAATATTGAATTTAATCTAACGATTACGCATACTCTTAAGTTAAATTTCTTCGACATTCACTGATATCTTAAACAAATTCAATTAAAATTTTATGAATATGGGGGTAAATAAACATTTTTTAAGCCGGCCTATTGTTTAAAAAGAATATTTAAAATCAAAATAATAAAAAAATTGATAAAAGATATCTTTGTATAAAATTCTCGGTATTAAAATATTAGACGTGCATAAACAGCTATTTATAATTCAAGAGTACATTTTACAATCTTTTTTGAACTCGTTCTAAAATTTCCCTTGAAAAAAGAGAGATGAATAATCGTAATTAATTTTGATTCGCGTTGAATAAATGGAAAAATAGTTACATAATAGTAAATAAAATTTAACTTTTATTCATTTAATTTAAATTAAGAATAGAATATACATAAGTGGATAAACCCAAAATTCAAACATGGACATCTAATGGTTTATAGGGTAGTATTGTTAAGAAACCAAATGAATTTATGATGGAAGGCATTATTAAAATGAAAGAAGAATCGTAGTTCAAAAGGCACTGCGTAACTCTGACAATGAAAGATTTTTCAAATATGTTGTGCATTATGAATTCTAATCAAATGGTGAGAGTTCTTCATAGAGCGAGTAAACTGATATTTGAAGCAGAGTTGAATAGGAAAGACTGTCTTAATTACCCTATAGAAAAATGGCAAGTTACGCAGCGTAATAAGATCATAAAACGAACAACCGAGAACACGCTTGACAAACTCAGATATATGGTCATATCTCCGAATTTGATTGAAAATGTGTCCCTATTTATGATCAAATCTACTCGTATGTAGTCCAAGTGTATTTTTCATTTCGTTAAAAAAGATATCTACATACATATGTAATTAAGTAAATTCTTTTATCTATGATATGTAAACAGAAAAGTTTTTAAAATCTTTTCATATGTGTGTACATATATGTACATATGTATTTTCATATAGTACATACTTATATTTTCATTTTGTTTAATTTTTAGCTGTGGATTTCTTTAACCAAATCAACATGCTGTACGGTACTATAACGGAATTTTGCACTGAAGAAAGTTGTGGAATTATGTCGGCTGGTCCTAAATATGAATACCATTGGGCTGATGGTTATACTGTTAAGAAACCAATTAAGTGTAGTGCTCCCAAATATATTGATTACCTTATGACCTGGGTACAAGATCAACTGGACGACGAAACTTTATTCCCTTCCAAAATTGGAATACCATTTCCAAAGAATTTTTTAAGCAATGCTAAAACTATATTGAAGCGTTTATTCCGAGTCTATGCCCACATATATCATCAGCATTTCTCTGAAGTTGTAACGTTAGGAGAGGAAGCCCATCTGAACACATCATTTAAGCATTTTATATTTTTTGTACAGGAGTTCAATTTAATTGAACGTCGTGAGTTGGCACCTTTGCAGGAACTTATTGATAAGTTGACAGCAAAAGATGAAAGGCAAATATAGGATTCATAGCAAGTTGTGATGGCTTCACTTTGTATGGAGTTTTGAGTTAAATTAACCTGCTTTCTTAGTATTTTATTTTCCATTTTAATATTTTGATAATTTCACGAAAAATAGTATTTAATTAATTTTTGTGTTGCTTTTTTTTAAGTCATTAATGACATACTTGTACAGATACTAAATTATATAAATTACACAAACTCAAATTGATAATAAATTCTTATTTATACACATCCAACTTCTATTCTTTTTGTTTTATAGTCTATAATTATTCGTTATTAGTTTTTAGATTTCAATATATTGTTGTTGTAAAAAAAGTTTTGCCAAAAATTGATTTCGCAGCTATTTCAAATATTGTATAGTACCAGCTCCATACCTCTGGAATTTGTTACCTTAATATAGAGGCCCTGTCTAATTTTTCTTTTTAAATCGCTGTATTGTATATTTTCATATACCAAAAGTTGGTGTGTTCCTAACAGAGGACTGACTTAAAAATATAATCGTGACTACGAACTTTGATTTCAATGAAAACTTTTCCTTTTTCTGTAATAGTCCTTTCTTTCCTATATTAAGGTAACGATATATTAATTTAATATACATTTTTAGAAATTGATTTGAAGATACCCAAAACAAATTAATTATATTAGACATCTTATAAAAATTTACTGAATCGCTAAATTACTTTTTGGAGTCACGTAATATGAACTCGATTTACTGAAACGGTAACAATATACTATTGCAAACATAAATTTCTCTGATAGGAATATTCATAATCTATGTGCTTGGTTTATAAAATTACGTATGTATAATTCTTTTAAAGGTAGATGAGAAAAAGTTTTATTAAATATATTCACATTTGCATGACTTTCACAAAATCGACAGTGGTATCTCCGGCCACAATGGCCTACAAAGTAGCGCGTCATAAGCCTTAAGTCATCTCTATTCAGCGAAAGCAGCCTATTTGACATTGCCCTATTCGGGATTAGGAAGCATTTGGCTTGACCTTAACCCGCACAATCATCCCAATAAGCAAAGAATTCCCGGAACAAATCTAATTTAAGGACGCCGCTCCAAATTGGAAAAAAATTAGATAGGTCAATAGAAAATTGAAAAATAAGAAGAAAAAAGAAATTGAAAAAAGTCCCGGCAACGCTTAGTTTTCAAGTTATGAACCTACGAAATTTCCATAGAGAAATGCACATTTCTACTACATTTCGGAAACCAAATGGCCAATATTGGTATCATTTGAAAGGTTTTAAAAATATTTTGCTATAAAAATAAATTTTAGTTGCGCACGCCTTGCGTCATTCGGACGTGATGCCCCCGCGTTGCCATTTTTAAAAAAATATTTAAAATACCTGTTACGGTTTTGCAAATTCAGAAAAAACCGGTGACCGGTTGAAACAAAATGAAATTTATATAATTCAGATACAATCGCTTTTTATAATGTTTATACATATGTATGTTTTTCACACATATACATTCATATATGTACATATGTACATAAATATCGCTAAATTCAATTTAAAATTTTTGACATAACCGTTTTGAAATTTTCCTTAAGATTTTATTTTCAATGTTCAATTGCATTAAATGCAAAAATTAGAAATAGAAAAATATTTATCCATGATTAACATATAATTTACAATAAATAAGTTTGTTTTTTTTGGGTCGAGATACATAAATCGGAAAAAGTTCCACTGACCGGTTTTTTCTCAATCCGAGAAAATAACATTTAAGAAAACGGACAAACTGATTCGATAACCCTAGTATGTAGATATAATTCTTTACCTTTCATTTGAACTATCTATAATAAAACGTTTATTTATTTAAACCTTTAATTTTATTGAATTGTTTTTTGCATGTCATCTAACCTGCCACAAAAACCCCACGGATTAAAGAATTAAATGTCTTTGGCATAAGTAGTGTAAAATTAATTGATGATTTTATTTTCAAGACCAAATTACAAATTAAAAGTGTATAATAATGCAAATAAAATTACTATATTAACATTTTACGAACTTAAGTGTATTATTCAATCAAATTGACGTACTATTAATTGATTTAAATTATATAAATCTATTGTTTGTGTCCAACAGCACTTACAATTGTAATAAAATAAAAACACTAGCATAATATACATACGTACAGATATGTATATGCATGTATACTTAAAAAAAGACGTAATATTATTTAACAATTTGTTATTACATCAACTTAACAGTAACGAACTACAAATTCGACCATTAAAAATAAGAAAATAACAAATCTACATGAACATTCTTCAAATTACATACATACATACATACACATAAAATACTCAATAAAATTACGCACATTCAAATAAGGAATGAAAAAAAGAAATTCTTATATCCACATAAATAAAAGCAAAATTACACAATCAATCGTTGTAAGAAAAAATTCAATATTTTATATTAGAATTTATATTAAAATAAACTTAAGAGATAATAATAAACTCGATAATAAAGTAAGAATAAAAATTTTGCGTTTATTATCGGTATAGACAGGGGCTACTAGAGTTATAAAGTTTTTTTGTTCATCAAAAATCTGGAAGATTTATGTATAAAGTTTTTTAGATCAAAAACTATTATCTACTATGAAAAATTGTAAAATTTAATACAAAACATAGACGTTGGAGTAACACTTCTGTGATCCGACAAGAAATTTTTAAGTGACTTATCAAGTAAGTATTCATTTGAAATTGAAATTTGGTGAAATCAATAAATTTAAGAATTTTTAATTCACGATGAATTCAATTTATAGTTTAAACAAAATGATTGTACGAATTAAAAAATTGATTATTTTAATAACAAATATCTGTAATATGGAAACATTTAATTAATTTTTATTTTCCATCAATTATTTATAACAAATTTTGTTTAGATTTAGTTAATTTCCGAAATTGATTGAGATTTTTGCCATTATTTCCAGTTACAACACGGTTATAAAAAATTTTTCAGCATCACTTTAGTATGTACATACTTACATCGAATTAGTTCCTTCGTCAAGCTGCTGGAAATATTATTTCTTGAAGCAAAATGAAAAGGATGTCGTATTTATTAATCACATCGACTCTATAGATTTGCAATTATAGATTGAAATCGTACATTATTATTATATTTATTTTATATATGTATATGTAACTAGATTAACCCGTTGCTCTTCGCTATCACCAGCAACTTCTCGAATATATTTTTAACATATTCATTTTTATAAAGAGTACATTTCCAAAAATGTAATATTCCAAAGAATAATTATTTTAAAAATTTCGTTTTAAAAACGAACCATTTCCAAAAGGTTTTGTGTATAAAAAAATTACTTTTTCAAAAAGCAGTTTTTCTTATTGGGTTTAAATGGCGTGAAACTACATATGTAGGTACAATATTGCACAACATATGTTCAAATTTCGATAAAGTAAGAAAGCCCATTCGAGATTTTTCCAGAAAAAAAGTAAGGAAAAACGCTTTGTGCTAAGTAGTCAACCTTTTCCATATGCACAAATGACAAAGTTATTTGCTTATCAATTTTTTGGGCGGTCACTTTCCGTCCGCCCCACAATTTCCAAAAAAAAAAATATTTTTGTGGAACTTTTCCACAAAAAATAATTTTGAAAATTGGTCCACAAATGGCGAAGTTATGCTCGTTTATATTATAAAATCTGTTAAAAATTATGTACAAGGAGGTAACTTAATTTAACCCTGGATGCCCACGACTTGTTACTTTTTCCCCTCCTAACTTTTTTTCGCGTTATGTATCGTTTTAATTTTTTACGTTTAGAGAATTGATTTACTTGTAAAGCTGATGTCGATCAAAACTGACTTGTTATGTGACTCAATCGTGTGCTAAGTATGAGTTTGTAAAAGCTACGTAGTCATAACGACTAACATTGGTATTATTGTTATTTTTTTGTGATCTAAATGTCTGCTGCGAGAATATCTAATGATGAAATTTAAAGAATATTGGCAATGTCCCATGATAATAAGAGGATTTTAGTGCTTTTGACAACGAATATATGTTCTGTCTGTACCAGCACCAACGCATGACGAACACTATATGTCCACTAAATGCGAAGAAAATATATGTGAGGGTGCAAAGTTGAGCTTTGTGCCGTTTGCGAAATCATTGAAATATACATAATTGTTTCTCTAGTCTATTTACTTAAAGCAATGCTTTAATTTTATAATGGCACAAAACCTTTCAACTTTTCAAGTTTATTTTATATTTTTGAAAACAACAAGTGTTATTGCTAAGACTGAAAAAGAATAGCGAGTGGTTATATTAATAATAAATAAAAACCCAAACCCAATATATATACTTATGTTTTTACTTTTTATAAGTAAAAAGGCATATTATTATACTTTTCTGGTAACTTTAAAAAATTAAGTGTACCCGGATGTTCCACATCATCGATATTTTGCGCATGTTGGTCGAATCGACTAACATTGCTTATAACGTATAAAAAAAATGGTTGGGTAGGCAGGGTTAAAAAAGTGGGCGTGGTTAAAAAAGAAGCCTATAATTCATTCCAAACTCCCAGTTAAATGTTGTGGAAATTTCAAGGAGATCGGTCCAGAGGTCTGGTCTTCAATAAGGTACAAACAAACACACATTCCGTTATGTACATACAGTTTGTAAAAAATATGTTTACAAAGCTTAGAAAAATTAAAAAGTTTAAGGGAAACTCTTATTTGCAAGTAAATTATATAACTTTTATTAAATTTTTTTCTTCATGTATTCAATTGAAGATGTTTATAAACACTTTGCACAAAAAAAAAACCAAATTAAATTAAATAACAAAATAATAATCGTAACTTAAAAAATACTTCCAGTTTCTACGCTGTAAAATAAATGTTTACAAAATTGTGTTAAATTGAATTAAATATATTCTAAATGGTAAAAAAAAAGATTTGAGGGTGCTAATACTTGGTGTGCCCTCCTTTAGCTTTAATTACAGCTTCTAAGCGTCTAGACATTGAATGGATAAGCTTTGGTATATCGTAATTTTCAGGTATTTTTTCCCACTCTTCTTTAATAAATGTTATTAACTGTTGTTTGTTTTTTGGTGACCTTTTTCCAACTTTTTTCTTTGGGTGGACCCATGAATTTTCTATAGGGTTTAAGTCAGGGCTTTGTGCTGGGGTATCTATCACTTTTGTACAATTATATAACAACCAGGATCTACAAATATATGCCTTATGCTTCGGGTCATTATCCTGGTAAAATTTATACTTGAGCTTTTCTGGGTTTTCTGGGTCAACAAAACCGAATTTGCGAACACTTGTACTCAATTCCTTTTTTAAAATGTTTAGATAGACTTCCTTGGTCATTATATCCTCTAATATTCTTATTTCGCCAACACCCTTGCTCGAAATACAACCCCACACCATAACGGATAGTTTACCGAACTTTACAGTGGGTATTATATTTTTATTTTCTAAAGCCGTCAGGGGTTTTCGCCAAACTTTTTGAGGTCCATCATGGTAGTAAAGCATCACTTTCGTTTCGTCACAAAAAATAACATCATCCCAGTGCTCCGGAGGAAAAGAAATGTGTTCAATGGCAAACTTATACCTTTTTTCTATGTTTGCCGCTGATAGCAAAGGTTTTTTCCTCGCAACTCTTGAAGAGTATTTATGGTTTTGTAGCACATTTCTAACAGTCTGATGAGAGATACTTACTCCACATTCATTACTGATGTTAAGTGCAATTCCTCTAGTACTAAAATGTGGATTCTCATCAATCATTTTCAAAATTTTCTTTTCAATTCGCCGAGTTACTTTTTTTCGTCTGCCTGGTGATACATTTGGTTCCAGTCTTCCTTCTTTTTCAGCACGGTTAATAACATTATATACCGTCTTTGGGTTAAGAGACAACATTTCAGCAATTTCTCTGTGAGATTTTCCTTTATAGTAATTAAAATACACCAGTTGGGTAATGTCTTTGTTCAGTCGCTTTCCTGGCATAGTTTATATATAATTGGATAATCGCTTGTTTGTTCTATGAGCTCAATTTAAGAATAAAAGACAACAGCTACTCTTAGCGTCCGTATAAAACTCTTACACGCAATACATGTGCAAAAAACCAACGGTTCTTTCTTGACTTTGCATTTTTGTAAACATTTTTTTTACACTGTTGAAAGTATACAAAATTATTTTGTAGCGTTGTTGTTGTAATATATTCATAAATTTGCCAAAGTTTCGACGCCTGCTTGTCGTCAACATACAAAACAACAGTTATAAAAAAAAAATTTACAAATATAATGATATTGTTGTTGTAAATATTTATTTAAACTTAAATTCTTAAAAAAATTTTGTTTTGTAAACATATTTTTTACAAACTGTACATATATACAAGCACACATACATTCTGCTTTATACATATGTACATATATAGATAGGTAGATTAATATATAATATTCCGCTCCGTCAATTTTTATTCAAAACAAAACTATTGCAAGTGTTTCGTAAATCGTTTTTATTATGATAATGTTTATTATCGAAACTCTTCGTTAATATCTTAATTATTTTTCGATATAATTTGACTTTATCACATACATCGTGCCGGCAGGGAAGTGAATTTTGCTATACTGATGTTCTTTATTTTTTATACTTCATATTTGTCAATTACTTATGCGTTATTTGCTTAAGTGATGCCGTTAGCCTGGGGTCTACTTTGTAATTTGATTCGAAAAGAAAATCGTTCGAATTTTGATGTCTTGTGTGTGTTTCGAAAATATGATTTTACATGTGCTCTGCCGGATGTAGTGATGCATTTACGAATCGGTCCATCCTTTTAATCAGCTCTTATATATTGCTTGTGTATTTCGAATTACATACATATTTACATAGAATAAAAATAAGGCAATATTTTGTCTGTTTGAATATAACTTTACATACATATATATGTACATATATAGATATGTGCTATTCTATAACGAAAACTTTAGTTTCACATAATTATTCCTTTACTTATACATACTATATACTTACATAAGAACATATGTACATTTATTTCTTTAAAACTGAGCTACTGGCATTTTCTTATCTAATCCTTGAATTATTTGTCATATTTTTAAAATTGCATTTTTAGCAAAAAAAATTCCCATTTTCTTCAACAATGCGTTTCCACTTCAAAGATAATTCAGCATAGGATGGTCCACTTCCACCCAAATCTGATGGCAAATTATCACATTTTACACTGGATCCTTTCTTCTGAACCACCACGCGAGATCTCATTTTTGGTGTCATAAAGAGACGAAACGTATTTAAAACGAAATTAACATGTAGCGGTGAATTGATAAATTCCAATAGTTTTGGTTGACATGGATAGGCTTGCCAACTTTCCACAGAACGTTTAATAAGTTTTGGGTTCAATTGTAAAGCATGACCCAACTGTACACCTCTCATATCAAAAATTGCTACAATGCCTTGGGCGCAATTCTCGGGTTCCATTTTTAGCATTAAATCCAATATCATTTTGCTAACTTTAAATACGTTATTTTGTAAATGTAGCTTGGGATTGTGAACGGCTGTACGCACAATTACGACTTTTCTTTGTTCGAAATCGACGCCATCTATAGGTAGAAATACACCAAGTTCCAGAAGTTCTTGCACTTCTTTCATAAATGGATCGCGATTGGAAAACCATTCGGTCCGGTCGGCACGCATTTGATAGAAACTATAACAAATTTGTATTATATAATTGAAAAAATTTGCAATTGCAATCTGAAAGCTAATTTACCAATCATTTGAAAGTTGAATTTAATTATTATATTATATAGTACGTACAAATAGGCAATTCTTGGTCGACGGACGCTACTTCCGCCCAGTTTTGGTTGAACGAAAACAAGAAAGGAATGCAAAGATACGATATGCATATGTAAATCCATGTAGTTTGAAGCAAGCAGTGCTACTACATTTAAGCAAAAATGTTGTTCGAAATCAATAGAATAGCGAAAAGATAAGTACAGTCAACTATCGATAATTTGAAATTCAAGAGACCAAAGAAAAAGTTCAAATAATCGAGATTTCAAAATAACAAAAGTTTAATTGAAAGCAAAGATGGTAAAAGCATTGCAACACCAAAGCAGACGACTTAATATTTTGTTTGCTAGGAAAAGAAAAACACATTCACACTACGAGTTCAAATTATGGAACGTAGAAAAGCCAAACTTTCAAATTTCAGAACGTTGCCGAGCAAGATTTGAATGTTTTTCAACGGACCTGAAAAACAATTCAAATTACCGATATTCAAATTATCAAGAGTCGACTGTATAAGCAAAAATGAGCTGTAGACGAACCCAATAGAAAAAAGAAGTCCCCATTGTGCCCATCTAGAAATGAGCAAAAATTCAGGTAAATTGATAATAATAATAAGAAAGATTAAATCCAAATAAAGTTCCATATTCTCAGTTAGGTACTTTAGGATATATAATAGTTAATAAAGTTGGATTTTCTTAGTTAACTTTAATGAATAAGAATTCTAAGACTGCAATTGAATTAATCTTTCATCATAGAATATAATGTAGATGATTGATATTACTTTGTTTCGGTATTGTAAGTCTATCCGAATTTCCGGACAGAAGCAATAAACTTCGAATAATACTGAATACTGACAGTGTACATTTACTGTCGTATTCATAAAAAATATTTTTATAAAATTTATAAAAGTTTGATAAAAAAATTTCCATAAAAAATAAAATTTTTAAACCTTTTATATATTAAAAAATTTTGCACTTTTTCTCACACTACCCATATGTAGACACTTTATAAAAAAAATCGAATAGTAAGAGGTTTTCCCGAAATATTCCACATAACACCAGAGACCCAGCAATTTTGCTTTAAAATTCTCAGAGTTGTGCAAGAATTAAGCTGTATATCCCTCTATAACTTCAATAACACTCTTTTGTACACTATTCCTTTCCAACTAGTTCCAGGGGAACATTCACTGAGTACAAAAAAAAACCTGTTAAGATTTGTCCGTTAATTTACTATTTAAAAAAGCACGCTAAAATACTTGATTCGGCCTGAAATTATTGTCAAGTGAAATCCGAACGGAATACACAGTACGGTACTATAATACATTTATATTATTCACCTCTGTATGCTGAGAAGCGCGTAGTAGTCACTAATTATTTCAACGTGTTATGTAAGCCCAATATAAGCGTAAATCAATCGGTTTTTACGAATAAAAAACTGATACCGCCTCCGGTTTTTTAATACATCAGTAGCGAGTTTCAAATTTTTTAGACAAAAAATAAACTTTATAAGTTAAGTTATGACGTTGTTTGAATAAATGTATATGTATTCTAATTCACTTGAATTTTTTTATCGTCTACTGCTACGTATGTAGCACTACGCCTATTCAATACGTACACATGTAAGTTTTAAATTTTACACTCAATATTTAACTTCCTTTGTTTATTTTTTAACAAACAAAATAATTTTGATCAGGAATTATTAATTCAGAGCGTAGAGCATAGAAAAATTGGTTAAAGCGATTCAAAAAATTTAATTAACATATTTTTCGTTTCAAATGATTGATAATAAAATAATGATTAAAGTAAAATTAGTATAATATACTTATGTACATATGTATGAACATACATATGTACCGTGCATTTCTTACCATTTTAGCTTTTTCTTAGTACGATCAACATCATATTTACAGTTGTGCAAGAAAAACGATAAACTGTCGTAATCAGTACAGGCATTCAGGTTTGGATTATCAATCAACCATTGATGAAGAATTTGAACTTTATGATGAACGTTATCAGCATCATTGCTGGCATAATCGCACGGCGATATTTTATTGCACTTTTGCAATAACATGTCGACTTATTTAATCAGTTCTTAAATGTTGCAAAATAATAAACACTTGAAATAATTTTCCTCTTAAGAGTTCAGGCGCTATACTTTAATTTTATATATTTTTTCCTTGAAATAATAATACCACAGATTTGGAAATTCTTACTGATAAACACTTTCGAGTTACTACAAACAAATTTTTTAATTATGATAAAAAACAAAGAACATTAAAAAACGTAAACACGACAAATGAATGAGAACCGTTGCGAGCAACTTGCTTTAGATTAATAAACAATTGTTGATTGCTTAAAACAACATAAATAACGAAAGTAATATAATGGGCTTTATTTGAAATGTCATATAATATAAGTACATATAAATAACATGCATGGGAAATAAAAATTATAAAACAGTAGTAGCTTTAAGTAAAAAAAGTACTTTTTTATATTATTTATTTCGAGGTCGTGCCTTTTCATAAGCTTTTTTTTCACTTGTCTTATTAGCTGGTTCGTAAGTATGTCCGGGTTAAATCTTGCCACCTCAAGCCATTAAGCTGAAATTTACCCTACTTGTGTGGTTTGGTTGCAGTACTTGATTAGCGTAAGACATCATTTAAAATAATATCACTCTAAATTAAAGAGGGCAGACCAGTTACATCTACAAGGATTGGAAAACGCTATAACTCTTGCAAACGGCGCCAAATGTAAGTTCGGTTTTGACATTTGTGAAGTAAACAAACCCAGAATACAAATCGACAAGCCATGAATACTCCCCAAAAACGCGGAATAATTCTTTCCATTTTTTTGCGCACCAATTCGTGACAACGCAGAATTTTGTTGAACGATTTGAAGATGTTCCCTTACAAAGTGCAGACAGTACATCAGCTATTCGCTGTTCGTGTGATTACTTTTTTTCCCAGCTTGTACATATATATGTATTTATGGACTATAATGGTAATGGTCTTCTCGTTTTCAATCTCGGCCTTTAAGAGGAGGATTGTAGGTTTTTTTTAACATGGATACTATGTAAATTCCAACATACTGGGTTCATATTGTACTTCTTATTTTTATTATATTCATTTTTAATTGGAGATGTAGGAGTCGCTAGGATGTCTGGTGTATTGTTATAATTGTTAAATACTAATATGTACATAATATAATAAAATGTAATACGAATTAAAATGGCCTAAGGCTATATGTATTATGAATGGAATAAATGAGGGTGGCGATGGCACGATGGATGGTAGTCTGCACGTTGACTACACAACCAAAAAACAGACCTGGGTTCAACCCCAGTTTCAGACAAAAAAAAAAAAAATTTTAAATAAAAATAAACATCTCGCATTTTTCTGATGTGCATTAGTGTGTCTTTGTGTGTTAGTTGTTGTCGGAAGGTTTCAGTGGCGAAGGCATAGTCACTGGTCACTGAACAATACCGGCTTCAGCTGATAGCAATCCACAATCACATCAGAACGCCCTCCTTCGTCGGTATTGTGTAGCACCGGCGAAGTAAAATAATAATAAAAATAGCTACTAAACCGAAGCTTCGGCACTGCTACGAGTATAAAAACAAAAGAACGTGCAAAAGCAGAGCTGCAAAATAATTAATTAAGCTTCACCTCTCTTATCATTTCTCCTACTATCCCTTTCCTATAGTTCCCAGCACAATGCTTCGCATGTGTAGGAGTCATCTCCTGAGTGCTGGTCCTAGATAAAAAAAAAAAAATAAATAAATAAAATAAATACGAAAATAAGTATAATATATCAAAGTATAATAAATCAAAAGTGGACTTTGAATTTTCTTAACTTATTTTACATGAGATAACCGCCTAATTTGCACTTAATTTTTGGCATTGAAGTTTTTTAATGAATTTATTATTTCTAATAGGTAACTTTAATGTTTTAAAGAATAACTATTCAATTATCGTGTGTACACATTTACATATGTATATCTCAATATTTAACAGAATTATTAAAAAAAATTTTTTGTTATGTCCCCCATGGGAATGACAACGACAATACAAAATTAAGTTATTTCCTCTCAAATAAATCATTTTAATTCAGTTAAAAATTATAAAATTTATCTATATATTATATATATATTCATTCCCATGGGGGACATAACAAAAAAATTTTTTGAATATATATATATATATATAAATCACGTATCACGATGTTTGTTTGGGCTAATTTCCGAAACTTCTGGAGTGATTTTAATGAAATTTCGCACAACTATGTAACTTTATCCAACTTAAAATTGGTATATCCTATATTTTATTTCGATTAATGACCGCAATATACGTGATGGGCACGTATTGGTAAATACATTCATATATGCCTCTACAAAACTAATTATATAGAAACGAAAACAACTAACCGATTTTAAATAAATTAAAAACCTAGATTGTCGAGAATCTAAACAATTTTTTTTTGGAAAAATAGAAACACGAGCGTAGGTAGGGGACAATTTACGCGTCTCCGAAACTAACTAGCCATTTGAAATAAAATTTAGATATCTATCTCAGTCTAGAATGACACATAGCCTATATATTTTTTTCAAAAATAGGATCACAAAGAGAGGTAGGAGTAATATACGCGTCGGAAACTATCTAACTGATTGCAATAAAATTTAAAACATAAATAGATCTGTGTCTACAAAGACATACGACTAAATATTTCTTAAATAGGAAAAGGAGGGGACGATTTTGATGAAATTTAAAGCTTGCATATACATAAATATGTATCTGAATATAAAAAGACTAAAATTAATTGTTTATAAAAAAATAATAATATTAAAACAATTTTTCTTAATACTTTTTTTTTAACCTTTTTTATTATTTTAACAATCTATTTTTTTTTAAGCTTTAAGGTTTTTTCTCTTTTTATTTATTCTCTCTTCGATATTTCGTTAACCTTCGGTTAACATCTTCAGGAAGTTTTTTATTTTAAATTTTTTTTCTTTTTTGAAGTTTATATACATATATAAAAACTTTTCTAACATAACATGTCTCATAAAAATTGTGAAAAGAATATGATTCAAAATATTTTAAAATTTTTTTTTTACTATATTAACAAAATGTATAAAATAAAATAAATAAAATAAAATATTTTTTGAAAATAAAATAGTATTGAATAGTTCATAAGTATTTATTATAAAACAATTTAACTTACTTTGTTGGTGCGAAAAATCATTTTTGTCTATATAAACGTGAAGGTTGATGAAATTTTCACTGTATTGTGGTTTGGAAGGAGCAATAGGCTTTATGTTTATTAAATATTTGAAATGGCCATGGCATTTCCCATACAAAGTATATATGTATGTGTAATCAGCTAAAATTTAAACATTTGATCGATTATCCTAAAATTGGCAGTACTTATGTAATATGCAAAATGTATCAAAAATGCATTTTTTCGGAAAAACTTGGGCATGAAAAATTTGCCCTGGTTATTATATCGAGCCTTTGGTGCAATACCGTCGTAATTCAAAAAATCGTGAACTGAGAAAAATGCATTTGAAGTTTTGAGTCATCTTTCTGATAGTATTTTCGTTTTTTAAAGTTATTTTTTTACAAGTTTTTAAATAAAGAGGCATGTTTTGTAATGTTTTCGGTCATAAAGGAAATATTTCATTATTGCAAATAAATATTGTTGGAAATAGCTGGAGGCAATAAAGACATTTGTAGCTGTAGAATCTGAACAGTTAGAGATAGAACCATAATCTTTTTTCCTTTAGATATATATTTTCCCAAAGATCATTTCTGCATACCCAGTACAAAAAATTAAAATTTTGAGTTACTGCGGTATTGCACCAAAGGCGCGATATGTAAATTATTTTGATGTTTATTTACTTGATAGAAATAATCAAATACAGATTTTTATTTAAAGGTAATTATTACTTGATTAAATTTATTCAATGAACCGATTTCAAAAAAGAACCGGCCTAATCATTAAGACGCATATCATTAAGCATGCACAACTCCAAGACATTTTATTTTGATTTCGTAAAATAATAAAATAGTAAAACTGAAAAGTTGTAATGCCAGAGTATCCCACAGGTAAGTCTCCCATAAGATCTTAAAACTACCTGTACTATCATACAGGAAGTAAATGACGGATACCTAGCCTATGAAGTAAGTCTCAATAAATCGGCCCTTAGAACATGATGGTCTGCACCAGTAACAGCAACAGGTATAATATTGCAGAGTACAATGGTTTCCAAGAGTACGTTTATTCTTATTTAAAAAATTTTTCTTTTTCCAGAAATAAAATATATATTTTGTTATTCTGTGCATACAGACCGAGTAATTTGTTGAATATAAAATTATGGAACCCGATTTTATCTAAAGAACACGTAAATATACTTAAAAATACTGAAATATTTTGTACAGTGCAGCACTTTGTAGTATTATATCGGCACAGAAAATGCAGAAAGACGTATCTACCAATTTAGAAATACAAAATTGACTTATTAGTTCTGGTCTGTTAAGTCCAAATAAATCACCTCGCAAAATTTTAAATATTTTCGCGGAATAAAGTTATTGATTCTTTTTCACTTAAATATATTGCAAAATTTTGTGGTAATTGTCAATATGTTTTTTTATTTACGTTTTTTACTTCTGCTGTAAAATTTTTAAAGGGTTTCTAGTCTTCTTGCGTTAAAAAGGAATTCCATTGTGTAATGACTTATCAGAAGCAGAGGCCTGCGCCTTAACAGTTCGATCGGTGGTGGCAGCTAACGAAAAATACGTGGCGGCGGCTCAAAGCCGGGAATTAAACAGCTGCCCGTTTTTTATATGGCTCATACAAAAAATCGGCTTGAATAACAAGGGTGTGCTTCACACCACTTTACAACTCTTACGATTTTGTGCAATAAAGTTTATTTCAAATAAAAAATTAATTATTGAAATGATTTTAAGTATATATTTCTTATGTTACTTCCAACATTAGTCAAAATTAATTGCGATTATTTATCTATGTTTGTTATATGGTTTAGCTGGTCACACATTTCATTTGGTCCAAATACCAAATTCTTCAGTAGAGCTTTAGGAGGAATCAGAAAAATTCTCATTATTTTTTGTTTTAAAGAAATACGTAATTTTTTTATTTTTTGGAATTTTTCATTAAATATAATTTTAAACTTTGTTAAATTTTCTTTAACAGTCAATGTCAATTAGTACATGAGTAGCTATTATAATCGCCAGCTGCTTTAACGGTTTTTAATGTATTTTGTACACATGGCTGCAGATTTGAGGATTTTAGGTCCATAAAATAGCAAAATGACGATTTCACGATTTTTTCCTTGAAAATTGGGTTTTTTGGCACTGGTCTAAATATGATAAATTTCTGCATAGCTCTGTTCATTTACTTTACTTGTAATAATTTGCAACGAGAGAGTAACAAAAAATTTTCCAAAATTACTCTCAAAAATGCGAAAAAGTAAATGAACGCTTTATTACGCATCTTATTTTGCTTCTGTTGTTCCTAAATTACACAAAAAGAAATTTGTTATCTTTTAAATACTTTTTATCATTTTAAAAGTTTACATTTACTTACAATTTCTTAAATTTTCCAAAATATTTTTATTTTTAACTAAAGTTAGAAATATTGTTTTGTAAACACAAACGCAAAACAGCTGTTTGAATAATTATTGCAAGTAAAAATTTTACTTGTAAAAACTTGAAAGAATTTTTTTACCCCTCAATTTTTTACGCTCTTTTGACGCTCTCTCGTTGCAAATTTTTTTTGTTAATGAACGTTTTCTTGAAAAAAATATTAAAAATTTGTAAAAACTTTTAGTAAATGAACAGAGCTCATGTTATATAGATGACATCGAAGAGAATAAGGCATTCATAACTGAGTCAACTATATTTATATTTGTGAAATAAATTGTCTTTTGGTGCTACAAATATTTGATATTGCCTGTGCGACTTGAAACTTTTTTGTGAAGTTTACAGCTACTTTACATTACATAATGTAAATACAAATAAAATAAAATAAGTACATACTTACATATTTTTTCATATATCACACTCATGAAACAATAGAATATATTCGGTCATTTGTTTTCGTTTTTGTAAACATTTGGCGTAGTTCTGAAGTCTTTATTAATAAAATTTTTCATTTAAATTATTCCTTTCATATGCATACTTCCAATTTAAAATGAGAATGTTTTTTACTTTTATATTAAAAACTTTTCTAGTTTGAATAAATGCTGTATTATAGTGCGATATGTGATCATATATTGATCTACAAGTAAATTAATACACTTTGTATGTACGTTGGGCTGAGCTCAACGATTTCTTTCGGCATTTTAATTGGAATCTGCTTCCTTGACAATGACGTCAATGCCATGGCAGAAATGGTTGAAAATATAATATTGCTCGGTATGAAAACTTTCATACCATCGAAGCAAATTTCTAAGTCATGATTCATGGAAGCAGTTTCAAAAGAGAATTCAAAAAACTTTTGCAGCAAAAACTCAACAGTATGGACGGGGACTAATGAATATAAAAATGTGTTCAAAATATGGATTTTTCATTGTCCGATTTTTTCCCAATTTTTCAAAGCTGAAATTATGATTTTTTTCATATTTTATCGGAATTTTGACGATTTTTGGAGAATTTTATCCGGCAGCCAGCGATTTTCAACACGTGGATTGCAAAGTAGTCTTCTGTACACATAATAAAAATATGATCGGCACACAAATAGCCACGGCTACAATAAGCTATAAAATTATTATAATGGATAAAATATGCCTACAAATTTACATCAATTGAAAAATAATAGCGAGCACATTTATACGCGAAACAGAAGGTAGCAAAAGCAATCAGCGGCTTATTTTTAGTCAATTTTAGCCGCAAAATTATCGGCGGCGGCGGTCGTCAAAAACTGTCGGCGGCTCGACTTAACCGGCTATTAGCCACTCGGCGCGGGTCTCTCTTTGTGTATTGTATATTGTTCTCAGTTATTTTTTATTTATCTGTGGATGACGAAACTGGAATTTTGTGTTTTGTGCTGTGGATTAAAGTTTCCCGAAAAAAACTGTTTGTGAAAGAATTAATCGTAGAAATCATAAACTACAAATATTCTGTGGTAGAAATCAATAAGAAATAAAAATAAATAAATGGAACAATCAATTACGATCTGTTGTTCCCCAAAGACTTACCGTCAAATTAGAAGTGGTATTTACATAAATTAAAATTATTTTCAATATTTAATTTTCCTTTAATATGTTCCAGACGAAAAATACAGGCTTCAAATAACGAAGGAGGCGCAATGCAAATTTGAAGGGAGCTATAAGGAAGTAATTTTTACAGAAAAATCAGAATCTAGTAAGCGTTAGAGTAAGTTAATAAATATTTGTTGAAAGTTATTTTTCATATCTTTGTTATTAGCACCTGCACTGGAGAAAATGAATGCGGATCACATATATACTGCTTCAAATGACGGGACTATTAATGGTAAGACTTATGACTCCACTGAATTGTTTATTAAAATTTCTTTTAACATATTACCAATTTCGTTGATCTCTATCAGATGACAAGCGAAATTGGCATATTGCTCCCACAAAGCTCATGCTGAGTTTGGTCCACGAAATGCGTCCAAATCTAGGGAAAAGTTTTAATTTGAAGACAAAATCCAAAATGTTCCAAATAATCTCAAGTAAAATGTCCCACGAGGGGTACTGTTTTACACCAACCCAAATTGAAAACAGATTTAGGGGCCTGGAGCGACGATATAACAACAACAAAAAAACTGGACGGAATAGGCGAAACTGTGCTTATGAGGAGTATGTATTGCTGTTGCTATATGTTATTGTTTGATCGTGACGATGAACTTAAAATTAATTTCTTTTCACAGTGAGCTGGACCGAATTTTGGGAGAAAAGAAAGGTATTCATCCGGAATATGTATTGGACAGTGGAGACGTGGATGAAACGTCAAGAAGCTTTTCTCCCCAAGGTGTTGCCGAAATCAATAATCCTTCGAAAGGTTATGTTTATTATACACACTTTTTGCTTTATACTTTCATAACTTCTTATAAAACTTTGAAATGTATTACAGATAAAGAACCAACACAAATTTGTAAAAAAAAACTTGGGGTGAAAGAGATAGTTTCGGAAAAAATCGAGGAACTGGTGGTAGAAAGGAAGATTTTTAATGCTGAAATATTATATTTAATGAAAATGAAAGAACAACGGTCGCAAAGAAGAGAAGAAAGGTCTGAAAAGAAATTGGAACTACTTGAGAGACTGCTTAATTCCAGAGTCAATAATTCCTAATATATTACAATGCTTTATTTTACTTTTATTTATTTTTTGTTACTTATTTCTTATTACACTGCATTAATTAAGAAATATATATACACTTTTTAAAGATATTTTTATATTAAATAAATTAAAAAATACATATATATTGTTCTAATAATAACTTCAAATATATATTTAATTTTAATTTGACTGTAAATTAAAACAAATTGCCTCCCTACGGCATTTCCTCTGGATGCCGCAACAGTGATATCGTTTTTACACTTGGTTCTCTTTTTCGCAGAACATCAAATCATTGTTGGCGAGATTGTGTAAAACATAGGCTAATATATATATGGGAATCTGTGGTGTAAAACAGAACATGCTCGTATGAAGTGACACAATAGGTCTGTACGTTTACTTTTTGGGTAAAGTTCGGTAAAATGAGAGTAAGCTATAATTACTTTAATTAAATTTTAAAGTACACTAAAAAGTTTGACCTCGAAAGTTATAAAAATATTTTTCAAGTTTATTAAAAAAAAATTCAATTGCACTAGAACTCCATCCCTGGGGAAAACAAGCAAACATCTGTAGTTAAATTAAATGAGAATGTTTTCATCTTACTTGATTTTATCTATACCAATGGTGTAAAAGCCAGAAAACAACCATCCGATTTTTACTCTCTTTTTTTGAAATACGGATGCAATTTCATTTTATTTTCTCGGTCATTTTACGTACGACAAGTCTTATGGTCTAAAGCACCCTTTAAGGGTGTGCTGTCGTGGTCTAAAATGTACATTTTGATTTTATAATTGGTATAAATTTATGAAAGCAGTTTTTCTTTCCTCCCTGGCTTTCTCACATTTGTTTACATAAAAATGCATCCCTGATCTAATGGTGTGTGTTGGTTTTTGAAAAATTTAAAAAAATCAAGAGAGCCATACGACTGTCAAATTTTCATCCGTATTTTCACTCAAAATCTTATAGTTTCATTACATATTACGTTTAGACGATCCGACTTGTGCTCTTCTACACAAAAATTTGACATGTCGTACGACAGATCTTATGGTCTAAAGCACCCTTTAGTTTGCAATAATTAATATCGCTTTTCGTCCAAACGTCAAATTTTTTGTATACGTGTGTTTTGTTAAATTCAACTTAACCTAAAAAGAACGTGTTAAGTTAGTGTAATATAAGTTAAAATTAAATTCATTATAACAGAAAGTAATATATTTTGCATTCTGCTTATTGTAGTATTATATTATTATTTACTAAAGAAATAATTATTATATTACTTTTCTTAACTCTCTCACAAAAGTAAACAAACTTTGACGTTCGACTCAAAAAGACGTTACAATATCTTGTATCAGCTGACGGGCGAATTTGCTAGTGAGTTTACCTGGTAATCTATTTGCCATAAATTATACTTTGTGCTATTTGCCTTGATTTCATTTATGTATTTCTTTTGCGGTCGCGACAAACGAAGATATTTCTTTTGAGACACAGCTAACCGGGATTTACCTAGAATTTAGCGCAGCACATTTAAGGGAATTTTACAAAAGCGATGGAAAATAATGGCGATGAATTGCTAGAAAATCACAATCTGAAATGTCATGTTTGCGGGGAAAGCCAGTTCGAAGAACGTGAAGGATTTTATTATTGTCAGGAATGCGGTACGAAGCAAGAGCAAGTTCGTCTTGTTGAAATTGGTTTGGATGATGAAGGAGATCAGACGAAGAAGGCAAAAAAGCAAAAGGTTCATGCAGATAATACAGATAAACGTAAGTATAAATAAATTATTACTTGCTAAACAATTTAAATTATTGATAATCCAGCTAGACTTTCCTCGTGGGAATGTTATAATTATATTTTACGGGGTTTTGTGGAGGAGTTGTTATCCATAGGTGCCAAAGAAGAATTAAAATTAATGACGATTCAAGTATGGGCTGCATATTTACGACGTATCGAAGTTGCTTTTTTTAATCGCAAACAACCTGATTTACCGAAGTTGGGTGTAAAATATTTAGAAAAGTAAGTTATTTTTACACAGCGGACTACTATAGTACGTTTATTGTAGTTATTATAATGTACAAAGTGCATTTATTTAAAATTTTTCATTATTTAATTTGCTGGATTGATATTGAAGTGATGCCCAAACTATTTACAATCACACGAAGAATGTCCAAAGAAAACGTAGACGAAAACGTGTCACTACCACCAAAGATGGTTGTACAAATGATTCCGACAGCAGGAGTAAAACTAGCAGAGATTGGAATATAAATAAGGTAAGCCCATAATTATTGAAGCTTTAGGTAAGATATTTAAATTTTTTATACTCGAAATTATTGGTGCGTAAGACTTGACAAAAAAACATGTACATATGTATGTATAATCCTTTTTGTGGTGGACTCATAATAACATCTCGCATTTTTCTGTTGTGCATTTGTGTGTCTTTGTGTCAGTTGTTGTCGGAAGGTTTCAGTGGCGAAGGCACTTCAGCTTCAGCTGTATCCAATTCACAAGCACATCAGAACGCCCCCCTTCGTCGGTATTGTGTAGCATCGGCGAAGTAAAATAATTACTAAAAATGGCTACTAAAAACGAAACTTCAACATTTAATACGTCTCCTTGAGATCAGAGACGTTACAACACTGCTACAAAAACAAATAACGTGCTAAAAGCAGTGTTGTAAGATAGCGAAGCTTCTATCATTTCTCCTACAATCTCTTTCCTATAGTTCTAGCACAATGCACCGCATGTGTAGGGGCCATCTCCTGAGTGCTGGTCCAACATAAGAAATAGCTTGAAATTTGTCTAAATTAATTATATTTATATAACGTTGGTATTGGAGTAAAGTAATTATTTTAGCAATTCAACATTGTAACTCGTAGATATTAAATTTTAGTATTTGATACTTAAACTAAAAGCTCACAGTTTTCACGAACACGAATGTAATAGTGCAATTTTTAATAAATAAAATCTTAGCTCAATGAAGAATAAAACCAAAAATGATTTACAATTAAGAGTGCTGTTAGCAGAGTACTTAACATTTCAGGTTGAAAGTGAATTTAAGCCCCTGCATAGTCGAACATTTTTCCAAAAACATATGTAAGTCAAGAAACATTAATTCTATCTTCGTAAAAATACAAAATAACATACTATCACATTTGATTTTGACCTATAGTAATGTCTAGTTAATATTTTTAATAACATTTTAACAAATATCAATCATATCTTTATTTCCTTACAAAATCATGTTACAAAACTATTCAAATAATTAAAATACAAAGTTAAGAAAAATAGAATTCGTCTGGGAATAATAAGGGTAATAACAAGAAGAGAGTCCTTGATTGAGCAGTTCCTGCAGTATCTAAAGAATTTAAAAATAACACTTGTAGAAAATAAATAATGTACGATTTTTAACATCATACCTTCTTCGACATTCCCATCGTCATATTCCAGCGATGTTGCTGCATCGGGATTTTCCGGCACTGCGGCAGCATTGGTATAGACAATAATGAAACATATTGTTACAAATAAGGCAAATATAAAGAAGCGCATAATTTAAGGCAAACAAATATAGAAAAATTATGATATGAAATTGTATTACTAAAAGCTTAATGGAAAGATTTGAAATAGTTGGAACATTTTATAGCAAAATGTATAATGTCTTTTTAATATCCAATATATGCACATACTATTGCTTATACACCTCCAGATAACAGATTCATCAATCACAGTGACGTTTTTAAAGATAATGTTTAAATTTCCAAGGTTACATACATATGTATGTATGTAATTAGAAAAATATAATTTAAAAAATTTAAACAACTGAAGTTGTCAAGACTTACGGTGTTCATACGTAAACAGAAAAAAGACGTTTAAAATTTTGTTATGCTTTGCGCATATAGATTACATATAATAATATTTTAATATACTACATATGTACATATTTCATTTACGTATCTTTTAGCAAAAGTTAGATGAGTCAAATTATTCTCTAACCTCCGGAGCTTCTGGATTAACTTCTTCGACTTCAGCAAATTCAAACAGGGCCATCAGAATTACCTTTAGCAAAAAAGCAAGGTCATATTTAAAAAAGAAAATGCCTGTAAGACATATTAAAAAACATGAAGCTGATTCCGAATCGATACTAAAATGCCATAAACAACCGACTGCCCGTGAAATAAATCGTACCGATTATAACCTGATATTAGTAAATATAAAACACATCTATTCTATTCTAGCGATTGCATTAAATTTGATTGGTGATGATATACAACTGTGCGATTTGATACGTTTTATAAATGAAGAACATATTGGTACATTTAATGTGTTGCAATATTTTCCTGAAAATATCGCCAACACCGGCAAAGAGTTGTTAAGAAAAATTAAATTTAATAAATGTCCCGATAAATATAGTGATAAGGTAAGTAATAAATACATACATATATACATAATGAGAATCTTATCAGATTGTTGCTAATTTAGGTTTTGTGAGTGATCATACATTTTCGTAAGTAATCGTTGATTACTCAATAACAATGGTTAATCCTTAAAAATGACGATAAATATTTATTGTAATAGAACGTTCAATAATTAATTAAGATGTTGAAGTGTCAATAATATAAGATATTTTAAAACAAAAATACCACAATAAAGAGTGATTCGGCATATATGCATGTTCATACATACATATATGAGAATCATTTTATCCAGTTTATTTACTATATGAGAAATGACATCCAAATACATTTATTTGTTTTTGGGAGTTTGAGTAGCAAAAACACTTTACATATGTATATAGCGGTACACTTTTGACAAAAGACTTAATAAATATTTAAGAAGGCAAAATTACTTAACATAGTTTAGTGACGCTTCACCAAATGAAAAAAAAATATATAGGATTATAGAATATAGAAAAGAATATAAGAAGTTTTCATATAAAACTGCGTTTCTCCACCAATTTTCCGAAAGCATATGGCCAATATTGGCATCATTTGAAATATTTTTAAAATATCTTTCTATATATTTAAAATGTATTAAAAATTCTTTACTTTAATACTTTAAATACTTTTACAGTGTTTACTTAATTTTGAACCGAAATGTTTTCAAAATGTACTTCGTAGTTTATTCGAAGAAAAATTCAATAAAAATAAAATTAGATAACGAACACAGGCTTCGCTAACCAAAGCTTCTTTGGGTGACCGTCCTTTGGAAGGGCGCAAAGATTTTCTCTAATATGCTATAACGAACACCGGCTTCGCTAACTAAAGCTTCTTTGCATGACCAGCCTTTGGCCGGGTGCAAGGATTTTCTCCTCTATGTTATAACAAACACCGTCTTGACTAACCTAAAAGTGCAAATTAATTAATGAATCAATTAAGTAATTAATTAATTATTCTTTTTTTAATATATATATATATATATATATATATATATATATATATTTATTATATTCTTAATTTACCTTTTTTATTATATTGAAATATATTTATTAATGAATTTCCTATTATTCCTAATGATGTTAACAAGCTGTTAACGAAATATCGAATAAAAACAAATAAAATGCAAAAAAAAAAAGACTGTATATATATCATATTTGCTTATACACTACTTATATAATTAAAATTCAGTATACTTTATAACTACATTTGTATGTACCCGCATATTGAATTTCTAGTAATCCGTCTTGGCCTTGAAGGCTTATTGTATTACGATAAATAAATAAATAAATATTCTCTGCATGACTTTCGTTAAGAATTATTAAATAATAAATATGTATGTATATATACATAGAAAGATATTTAAAAATTTTTCAATGATACAAATATTGACCACATACGTCCATATTGCGTAAATTGGGCCGCAACTAAGAAAAAAACATTTTTTTGATTCAAGTTCTCTGAAATAGGAAAAAATATCCTTCGCACAATAAAAACAATTTAATTTCTATAATAATTAATAGTATTCAATAATAAAATATGTTTTTATATTCCAAATAAATTTTTTTTAAATACAATTTTTTGGGCCCCCTAATGACTGAAGATGGACGCTACGCATGTTCTGGAAGAATGTCGGGGTGACAAAAATATAATGAGTCGGTCATTCCCTTCTGGGAGCACGCTTGAGCTAGTTAAGGCGGTGGGGTTAATTTTATAAAAAATAACACTTTGTATGGGAACAGCCTTAAGTAGTTAGGTATGTGCGCAAAAAATGTAGGGAGTGAAATACTAATGAGAGTCGGTCTTACATTATAACCCCCTAAGAAGGACCCAAGGGTGGTTATAGAGTTTTTCTTGGATTTTTTACCCCTATCCAACCCACTAATTTTTTGGCTCATGCATTGTTTTGCCAAAATGCACAAAACTATTGGTTCCAGCGTGTCGAAATCAAGAAATTGTGCCCAATCCCACCCCTAATGTACATATGTAGTATATATGTATGTACTTATATTGCATTAAATCACGCATCATATGTATGACAGAGTAAAATTTTTCGCTTCAAATAATAGAAATAGTTAATTTGTTGATGTTAAATAATTTTTATACTTTTCCTGATGCTATAAAATAGTGGCTAATGTTAAATATAAATAAATTAACTTTAACTTTATTTTCTACCTATATAGGCGTTAAGAGATCACATTGGAATAATGTGTAAACATATTGGAATACGTGCTCTAAAAGTACCAAATTTAAGTAAACTAGTTCACAGATATATTGAAGAGTTGTGTTTGCCTAGGAAAATTGGTGATTATATTGAAAGGCTTATCAACTTCCTGCCACCAAAATTTAATACTCGCGTCATGGGACATTATCCAGCTTATGAAGCCAGGGCCATGGCTTACATTATATTCACTCTAAAACTTCTCTTTGGCTTAGATGGTAGTAAGGAGTATCGTATGTCACGATCTTCAAAGAGTATAAATTCCAGAATTAAACGCCAGAATCGCAGAAGAAACGAAAATCAACCACTGCTTTTTGTTTGGAGTGAATGGGTCGAATATATTGAAATGCGAAAACTAATAGTTTCCCAATTTAACACTTCATTTTGTGAACAATTCAACCAATGCCAAAGTACAAAGCAAGTGCTTGAACAAATGGATAAAGAAATGCGTAGAACTGAAGAAAAAGATAATTTATTTAACGATACTTCGGAAAATCTGCGTTGCACAGATAAACTTAAGACTCTTAAGACGGTTTTCCAGCGTTTTCAGGAAACTTACAAATCAACCGAAGAAGATAATAAACACCCCTTAATGATTGAATTTAAACCTTCGTTTACGCCTGCTCTTTCATATTTCAGAAACATTCTGCTACACTGTGATGAGCAAACAAATATGAATTCTTCTTTTGATATTAAAATTCCTGACTTTATGCGCATCGATCATTCACAACGTGATATTCATTCCTATTTAGAAGTTAAACCTTTAATAGAATATTTTAAAAACGATCATATAAATTTAAAACTGCACGTCTTAGAGACAAATGAAAATAAGCAATTAGTTGGTATGTTTCATGTTCCGCGTAACTCTCAAACTGCGACTACACTGTTTAAGGCTTCCTTCGCAGTTACAGAAGACGAGTGGAGTGCAGCCATTTGCAGCAGGAATTATGAAAAAACAGATGATTTGGAATTTAATGCTGATTTAAAATTCAACGATAAGACTATATTAAAGGAAAATAAGAAAAGAAAAAAAATGTTTGATCAAAGTTGTAATTACAATGCAGAAGGAGGAAAAGAGGAAGTAAGTTGTAATATATGTATGTATGTATGCATGTATAGTATTTTTAAAATTATAAACTTAGGTGTACAATATAACAAAATTAAGAGTTATTTATTGTATCTTCAATTAAATTGAACAGAATGTGCAAATGGAGCAGATTAATGTGACATCCCAGGTCCATCGCGTATTCCGTATTTCACTTTCATCCCTGATCGGGGATCGGCATTTACTGCAAACATTCATTTTATCAAATTGTTTTAAATACTTTTAGTAGTATTTGTTTGCTTAGGTTTTTTTTATAACTTTTGACAAACAATTTATTCTTTTTTTTTTTTATCTTGGACCAGTGCTCAGGGGCTATCCCCTACATATGCAATGCATTGCACTGGAACTAGAGAGAGAGATAGGGAAGAAATAGACAGGTGGTGAAAGTGGTAGGAAGATAGAGCTTAATTCTTGCACAACTCTGCAGTTGCGTGTAAATTATAAAGCAAAGTTGCGGCGTCTCTGATGTTTTTTGACGCATTATTTTTAAGCTAATGGAGCCATTTTATTTATTATTTTACTTTGCCGACGTTTTATTGCTCAAATACCGACGAAGGAGGGTGCTGTAGCACAGAAAACTCAGAAAATTTTTTTTTCTGATTTGACCCGGCTGGGAATCGAACCTGGGTCTTTCTGGTTGCAGAGCCAACACGCTGACTACTCGCCATAAGCACCCCCTTTATTAACTTTATTTTATTTATTTAATAATTTTTAACCCTTTGACGGCGAAGAATTTTGAGCTGGAAATTTTTAACATTTCATCACGGATACTTACTGGGAAATGCAACATTTCAAGACTAAAATCTTGCCAAAATATAAAAATTTTCCTCAATCTACGAGAAAAGTCATGGCACATAAGTGTTCCATTACTCGTGAGCGGTAAAACTTTGGGAACACATACACTGAACATTTAAAAGCATTCGACATTCGACTTAAGCTTTCCAACAATGATATTGACGGGTAATACGTCCGCAACGAGTTTATTCCAAGTACGAAAGTTCGGCTAAAAAACGAATTTCCTTTGTAATGCGCGATTCGCTTCTAATTCACCAAAGAGGACAATCTTGTGTCACGTAAAAATGTCCGAGCCTCGCAATTGAGTTCCCTGATAACATAATGTAGCACATTATATTGTAGAGAAAACGATGTACGATTTTCATAATGGCTAGATATGGCCACTGTATACCGTTTTGCTGCAAGAAGTAAAAATTAAAAAATATTGAATTGACCCTTTAGAGGAATCAATGCGATATTATTAGTTAATTTCTATTGAAGATGCAATAACTAATTTTGCAAAGGAAAACATTGAAAAATTAATAATTATTAAAAAATTACTAATTATTTCTTATAGATGCTGCAGCAAACTAAATTTTCGGAAAATATTCGATATGAAAATAAATCTGTTTTAAGTAATGGAGTTCAAAACAATCTACAGTTCATGCATTCATTTGAACTATTCAGTGAAAATAATATGGAACCTGTCGATAACAAACAGTTCATAACAAAACCAAGAAGAAATTTAGGAAATAACAATTTATTTGAAGGTATAAGTGATGAAGAATCAGTATTAGAGAATGATGACACTGATGATGGCAACATCCCAAATGATTCTGAAGTCGTTATGTTGGACGAAAATCGTTCTTCACAAGCATCACCTATTTTAGAAGAATTTATTAAAATAGAGCCAGATTCGACAAATGACTCTCGAGGTAAGACTTTAATTGAAGATACACCTTCTGAGAGCAATAATCGTTTAAAAATGTACATTTCTAACATGGACTGTTGGATGATATTCGGAGCTCTATCAATAGCAAGTAAAGCACAAAGAAGTGAATTACAAGATAAATTTCCACGTTCCTTTAATTGGCTATTGGAGACATGTGCTCAAACGATAAATGTTGAATGGTCAGCAGTGTTCGAGCAATTAATTGGTATAGAACTAATGTTTTGCTTTGACCTTACAATAATTGAAAACTGCATTTATTTGAATTCTTCTAACCCTTGTAAAGAAATACAGAAGCTTATAAATTCATACCGGAAAATATGGTAATCACAATATCAAGTCCTTGAACAATATACAAACAATAAACAACCTTCGTTTTTATTTTATGCTGCGCAAAGTATCGTGCAACATACACAAAGGAAAACGTGTAGAGTGTACACATTAAAAAGTTTATATATTTTTTTTTTAAATTAAGCCTTTAAATTTTTTTTACTTTATTCAGAAAATTTTCGAAACTGAAAATTTACACATTTTTAAATTTTTTCTTTTTTTATTACTAAATATGGCATCTCGGTTAGATAGCTGCGTTGCAAGCAACTGAAAAGAAAGTAAAAAGAGGACAAAATATAAAAGAATTGCAAGTATTTTGAAAATTGCTTCAAATTAAATATTCTTAAAAAATTGTCGGCCGAACATCGCGTATGTGGAACAAACTTCCTGCAGAGGTCTTTCTTGTCATTTTTGACGTGGGAAAGTTCAAATCAAATGTTCATAAACACTACTCCCTCTATCCATAATTGGAATTTTTGTTCCAGCAATTGTTGAGTTTGCCGGCGAGAGGTGAGAAGACTGGGCAGGGGTATACGGTTTCATGTGTTCTGCAATTCTCTTTTATATTGAATTCTACTTGAAGTTTGATGTATGTATGTAGGTGGATTGGTATTGTACGTGAAAAACGGCATTATAAGAGAAAAATTCATACATATAAAAATTTAAAAAATAGAATTTCATAATGTGGACACTAATGCAAATTCTAAGCAGAATTTTTAAACATTGCAAGCATGAAAAACGAAATACATAGTATGTACTTTTTTCATATCAACACTGTTGTCTACTAAAAAAAAATATATTTTGCTCAATGTGTATGCAAAATTTCAAAATAATTGGTTAAAACCGCAAAATATACATAATTTTATATCGAGCAGCACTACCGTGTTCTTCCCAAATTTTATTTTTATAATATATATATACATATGTATATATATATATATATATATATCATATCTGGCAACACTGCTGTTCACATTTCAACAATTTTTTGTCTATATACAGAGAATTAATGTATCCGCAAAATTTTAAAATAAATATTTTTTTCGTTGTTGCCAAAACATTGCTATACCTTTAAAGCATAATATTTGATGCAGTCAACGGAGGCAATGTGTGTGAGAAATTTCAACACAATTACCTAAAAACGAAAAAATATCTGTCAACACTGATGTCCATTATTGAAAATTTTTTGTTATAAGTAGTCAGCAACATTCCGAAAAAAATTGGCTATAACGAAATTTTTTTTTCCTATCTGGCAACACCGCTGCTTCTTTTTTTATGAATTTGTTACCCCAGAACTCGGAAGTTTAATAACCGATTTGAAAAAAATTGTGTTCCATTCGAGTGTGTTTATCTCCACTTGTGTCCCATATTTTTTTTCTTGGAAAATGAGTCAGTGCCATCGTTTATACCATTACGCGCAAGAAAAAACCTTTTTGAAATCCTTCTCACTTTTTTTTAATAATAGTCGCACTTTTAGAATTTTTGTTCGTTCCCTCATCGTAGCTTTAGAAAAAACAACTTCAGAATGTTGAAGTTGTTAGGAAAGTAATATCTCACCAACGTGCAGTAGTTCTAGCCAATGCTTCTTCCTATTGGGTCTTTTGTATAGTTTACTTCTTTTACTATGTATGTATGTAATAAAAGACTACACACCAGGCAATATTTCGTGACATGTGTTTCTGCATTTGTTTCGCTAAGAAAACGTTAATTAACGAAACGTAATTTTTTTTTATTTGTATTTTTTGTTTACGCCCAAGAAAAAAAGATGCTTATCACTTTTTTTTATTAATAAAAACTGTTAAACAAATGTTAGTTATAGAATTTTGACATTTTATATCACAAATTAAGAAGAAGACAGATTAAAAGTGCTAAATAACTTTTTCCACACATATATAATTAATAAAACATATTTTACACACATACATATATAATAAAAAATTAGTTTTGTTTTAAAAATTTTTATAGTATATAAAATCCATTTTGTTTAATATAAACATAATCTGAGTGAAAACATAAACAGAAAGAAAAAGCTAGTATTAAATTTAAGTTTTGTCTACTTAATATTAGAACGTGTCGTAATTAAAAATATTTACTTACAACAAACTGAAAATGTAATTACTTGAGAAATTCAATCTTGAAATTCTTAAAATGAGTACAAAATTCATGAAAAAAAGTACGGAATTATATTTGCTATTTTTGTATTCTCAAAGATTTTTTAGAAGCTTTTCTATAAATATGAAAATTTTTTTAGCTTTTTCAAAAATTTGGTTTACTATTTTAACTAAGCATATATGTTTAAAAATTTAAATAAAGTCTTTCCATCCAATACACAAGTTAGAAATTCTTGAATCATGCACAGTTTACCTTCGATTCGATCTCGATTTTTCTGAAATCAGTCGCGTTTTTGAATTAAATCAAATACGGATTTGGGATTAAATATGGCTAAAAGTAAGTATTTACCGCTTGAAAAATCCGTACTTTAATTATACACTCTATGAAACATTGCGTTTGATTTTTGAAGTAGTTCCTCAAAAACAAATACAAGATACATTGTACACACCATGGAACATTTCTCTGGAAAAAGGATGTTCCTCGTGATGTTGGTTCGTGTGTTGTCAGTATAAATTTGTGTGTACAACAACAACAAAAACAAACGTACAACAAACAACAAAATTAAAATAATACAACAAATAGACAACAACAAAATGTACGCAACACGTACTGTTGTTTTTACTAAAATTTTTATAATTTAGTTTTCTTCTATACGCGAAACGAATAACGTCGTGACTAATTGTGACAATAAAATAAGTAAATAATATAAAATCAAAAATATCTTGTTGCGAAATCCGATGCTTTAAAGTGGCATTAATAATAATGAAATAAATTTAAAAAACAAATACAGTGCAAATGAATATACATAAGTAGATGGAAAATTACTTTATTTTCATTATATCGTACATATGGTTGGTTATGTTTGGAGTTGTGTACATAATTGTGACATAAAATTGAAGCAACTGCATACATACTTATATATGTATGCATCTGTTTAAAAATGCATATAAAAGAGAATGCAACAAGAGATTTTTGTTTGTTTTAAACGAAGGACAATTAAACTATTGAGAATAAAAGAAAAATAATTTTGGCGGTCAAGTAAAAAGAAGGAAATGTTCCGAAGTGAAAAATAAAAATAGATATCTATTTTTTAAAACTTTGAACTACTCATAAATGTTTTGAAATAGCAATAATAAAGAGACATGCATGCATACATACATAGTACCTATAAATTTTTGTTAAATTGAAAACAAAAACAAATGTTATTATTCTGTTTCGTGTTTTCCAAAGTTAAATTTTATAATTAAAAGACGATTAACAGTTAAATGTTACATATTTTGTTGGTAAATATTACTGACTTATTGCTATAAATAAGCACATCACATCCATATGCTTATATGTATATTTATATATTCATGCATGTGTTTGGCTATAGGAATGCATGCAACGTTGAGCATGTGTACGTTTCGATTCCATTTGACTGTTGTCAGACTATGCAAGCTTAGGGCCCGACCAGTGTTACCAAAAGCAAGAGCAAATCCTTACAAGTTGGTTTTTTTTGATACTAATAAAGAAGCGAAGGGAAGTCGGACAAATGTTTTATATTCGCCAATATGTTGGCATTTTTTTCTCATAATGCATCATTATTTATGAAATGCTAAAGAAGGGGATTTTTGACAAAGAAAGCACAGCCCGTAAAAAAATTTTTGTCGGCCACGAATGTAAGGAACTTTTAAAACAACTTCCTGAAAAAACAATAATAAAATTAAATCTAATTGCCTACACTTTTACTTAACGGCACTTCGGGCAATAGAAAATTCTTCCATTTTCAAAAAACGAAAAGTCACAAATACTTAATCAAATTATTGAAGACTTTTGAAGCTATATTGTACTTACGTGAACTTATGACACTGCTACATATTTATGTATATGTATTTCGCTACTTTCCAAATATTGCTGGGAACACAATTGGGATGAACGACGAATTTCGTCTAGCGCAACGAATTCGTCGGTAAAAGTTCGTTACGCAAATTCGCAGTGTGACGCATAATTTCCACGAAAAATGTACAGCCGTCATATTCAGCAAAGTTTTTTGGGATGTGTGTTCCCGTATAAAAGAAATTACTTGAAAAAATTAAACATTAACAAAGAACTATTAAAAAGCAATTTTTTTTTTTTTTTTGTCTTGGACCGGCACTCAGGGGATGGCCCCTACACATGCGATGAATTGTGCCGGAACTAGGAAAATAGGTTATGGGAAGGAGGATAGAGGGAGTAGTGTTTATTGACATTTGATTTAAATCTTCCCAAGCTAAAAGTGACAGGAAACACCTCTGCGGGTAGTCTATTCCACATTCGTGCCGTTCGGCCAAAAAACCAATTTTCCCTGTAATGCGTAGTGCGAGTCCCCGTCAAATCGACCACAAATGGATGCGCTCTTAATGATGATCGCGTCGTGCGCGCGAATACCCGGGTTTCGGGAACAAGTTCCCTGATTTCATTAGAACACCTCCCATTATAGTAACGATAGAACAACGAAACGCACCCCACGTTGCGACGATGCTCAAGAGAGTCAATAGAGTTGGCTACCCTACTGTCTCCTATGAGTTTCTTCGCCCTTTCTTGTACACGGTCGAGTAACTACAAAACAGTCTTTGAAGCACCGGCCCACACATGAGAGTTGTATTCCATTTTCGGTCGGATGTAGGCGGTAGAAATAGTGAGGAGATCAGATGGGGTGAAGTATGTCTTACACCGCCTTATAAAGCCTAGGCACTTGAATGCTTCCTTTGAGACCTGAAAAATGTGCTCAGTCCATCGGACATCACACTGAATTTTCATGCCAAGAACATCAAGAGCTTCTGATTCCTCAATGCTTATGCCACCCATTTTTACAGATGAGGCAGCGTGATCGTGCATACGGCGGTGTGTTAGCATGCAGCATTGGGTCTTTTGGGAATTGAAATCGACCCTGTTCGCGTGACCACATTCCAATATTCTCGTGAGGTTACCTGTTAGCGAATCATTCATATTCTGCCGCGTCGCCGCGATCATAGTTGATGTCGGCCTACGATCAAATGAATATGAATGGCAGATACTGCTGTCATCTGCGAAAGAGTGGATAGGGTTTGAGGTATGACATAGGAGGTCATTAAGAAAAATAAGAAATAGGGTAGGAGAGAGAATGGAGCCTTGTGGTACCCCTGAATTGATCTTGAACTCTTTAGATGAGATCCCGTCTATAACAACTCTTATAGCGCGATCCCTGAGAAAGCTCGATATAAATCGAGAGAAGATATCGCCGACACCAAAAGCAATAAGTTTGGACAAGAGTGCTCCATGCCACACTCTGTCAAATGCTTTTGAAATATCTAGAGCCACTACCTTACTTTCGCCAAAATGGTGGATGGATCGACACCATTTTTCCGAGAGGAAGGCTAATAAATCACCCGTGGAACGTCCTCCACGGAAGCCATATTGCCGGTCGTTAAGTAAGCTATTGGACTCCAGATATTTCATAAGATGGAAATTTAGCATACTCTCCATTACTTTAGAAATGGTAGAGCATATTGCGATTGGGCGATAATTTTCAGGGTTGCTTGCCTCTCCCTTCTTGGGGATCGGCGTAACATTTGCAACTTTCCAGCACGACGGAAATTCGCCTGCATGATATAGGGTGCTGAAAAGGATTGCCAGAGGACGCGATAACGTCGAAGAGCACTGCTTCAAGACCAGTGCCGGAATTCCATCCGGGCCAGGAGACTTATTTATGTTAATGTCCGATAAAACCCTTTTAACTGCACGAGCCCGAAAGTATATCTTTGGCATAGTTACGGATACACGCTCGGATGCGGCAGTGGTTGATTGCTTTCCGGCAGGTGAGAATTACATGCAAACATTTCAGCAAGGAGGTTAGCCTTTTCAACAATAAATGATGTACTATAAATTAACAAGTGTTATAATAAAAATTAACTTTATTTACTAATATATAAATAAAAAACGTAATAATTGACACAAAGTTTTATTAAGAGCATTGAACGATAGAATGTAAATGCGGATTTTATTTTTCAAAGAGTATGTCATCCAGATAATTTTTTAAAATTTCATGAATAATCGCTCTTGGAAGTCCCAGTGACGCTGCTGTTTTCCGTATTGAAAGTAGTAGATTTTCACGCAAACTGCTTTCAACCAGTTCAATATTTTCGGATCTACTGCGACTTGACCGTGGGGCATTCATAGACGAAGTAGTTGCGCGGAATCTCTGCACCCACAAACGAATTAAATTTACACTCCGTCCATCACTTATTCGCCGAATACCGAACTTTAAACAAAATTGTCGACGAACAATTACATAAGAATCATTACTCTTAAAAAACGCGTGATGGTCACTGGACCAATGCGACATCGTGACTGACAAATCCGCACAATCGATAATTCTAACGACGCCACCCTCCGCACCGTTTATTAATTTTTGAAATAATCGTATTTAAAAATATAAATTTGCCACCAACTTTAACTCTATACTTATTTGTCGGCGTATGAAATAGAAATAAATCTATCGCTGAGTTTGTCACGCACGACGAACTTCGTCCGACGTATGTTTTGTGTTAATTTTCATATGCAGAAATGTGTTTTATTTCTGATGGCGAAAGATCGCAACGAAAAGTTCGTCGTTCGACCTCATTGTGTTCCCAGCATACGGCAGAAATTTGTGTTTGTGCACGCCTGTTGCGTGTATGACAAGCGGATTGAGCAAAAATTCAAAAAATTATATATTTCGGTTGATATTTTGAATTTGTCGTAAGCTGCTTAGTCGAAAGAAATTTTTCATTCGTACAAATACATTTAAAATAAAAACAAATATTGAAATATTGTTTTTGTGTTAAATGTAGTTGAACGAAAGAAAAATTTCGTTTAATATCGCGGTCCTGGCCGTAAAGTATTAACTCGCATCCACATTTGAAATTTTAGTTGCGCAATTCTTGAGTTTGGTTGTGAGAGGGGTAAAGATGATTCGGGAGGTGTTCACGATTTCATGTATGCTGCAATTCCCACCTTTCCGCTTGAAGTTTGATGTAGGTGTATTGGTATTGTAGGTGATAAAGAGGCGTAAGAAATATGAAAATTGCAAAACTAGATTTTCATAATGTGGACACAAATGCAATTTCAAAGCAGACGTATATACATACGTATAAGTGTGAATATTTTTTTTATAAAATAACGCACACAATGAAAAATATTGAAGCTGAACATTGATCGTGTAGCATTCTCTTTAGAGCCAATATACATACTATGCAAGCGGTTTGAAACCTACCTTTATTATTTGAACACACTACACAAAACTAATTTGTTTATTTTCTTATTACTTCATACACTAACCACACTACTAAAATTTTGTGGCGCTTGTCAAGCACATACACAGCGTCTTAGACTACACAAGATTGGCAAGCTTCTATCTTATTCTTCTTTGAACTATCTTCGGCGTTCACACAATGCAAGTCTTATTTTTCACTACATATGTATATCAATGTGAGAATGAGAAGGCAAAACGTAGCGACCGTACATCATAGTGTACTATTTTTCCCCTCGTCTCTCTCGTTCATACTGCGAAATATTTGCTGCAATGGAATGGAAAAGGAAGGAATGTTTCATGTACATACATTGCCAAATATCGTAAATAATGAAAGTAACATAAATGTATAAGGTACATTTAAATTCTACATTGAAGAAGAATTGCTGTGTATTTTCTAAAAACAATTTAATTCAGAGCTAAATTGTTATTGTTTTTAAAAATATTTCTCTATATCAATTAAAAGTATTTTTGATATTAATAATGAATGAATGAAATGAAATGTATCATTCTTATGAATAAGAATTGCATTTTCTGAACACGGACAGATTCAGATACAGAAAATCAATGCCAATGAAGCTTGTGTATATTTTGTAAAAAATGCCGTTAGATTAAAAATTTAAATATTTATGTATATATAATATATAAATATATGCATGTACATGCCTACATCAGAGTGACAATAAATCTCTTAATTACATATACATACATATGTATGTACATATATTTATATGCGTACTCATTAAAAAGTGCCCTGTAGATAACGTGTTTTTATCAGTGCAAAATTGTTTTCCAATTTTTTTTCTCAAAAAAAATAAGTTTTTTTTTTACAATTACGGTAGACTCGTGGTAGAGGGAACGCGCAATTGAGCGAAATACTCGATTTAGGGTACAGTAAAAATTCTTTCATAGAGAGAACTTTCATTCTGATTTAGTATTTGGTAAAGGAAACTTCGCAAATTTTATGTGATTTGGCACGCAATAAGGAGCAAAATTAGAGGGTGGCGATGGCTGAAGTAGTCTGCACGTTGACTACAAAACCAAAACAGACCTAGGTTCAACCCCAGTTTCAGACTAAAATTATAAAAAAAACCATCTCGCATTTTTCAGATGTGCATTAAATGTGCTATAAATAAAGAACGTGCCAAAGCAGAGCTGTCGAATAATTAATTAAGCTTCACCTCCTGTTGTTTCTAAAATTATCCCTTTCCTATAGTTCCAGCACAATGCATCGCATGTGTCATCATCTCCTGAGTTCTGGTCCCAGATAAAAAAAAGAAAAAGTAGAAAAGGCAAAAATCATGTGCGTCTCCCCCCCTTAGTAATTTCATTCTAAGTAAATTAAAAAATAAACAATACTGTTTTTGTTGTTTTTAGTTTCAACAAAGAAATGTAATGAACTGTACGCTTTATACGTTACATTTGGTAAAATAAAAACGACGGCCTTCGCCAACCTTCTTTGCAGTAGCTTCTCCAGCAGCTTGCCGGCACTATCCAACATGCAAAGTGCCATTCAACCATGAGCCATGCAAGTATTGTGTATCGGAAGCAATGCTTCCGGCCTGCCCTCAACCTAGATCCTCAGTACCTCGGACGGTACAGCATCCGGGCCAGGGGCCTTACACGTCTTAAGAGCCCCGGCACACTTTGTTCAATATTATTGGTAGTTTGTCAATACGTACATACATACATATGTACCTATCAAATAAAGTTTTGAAGTGAAAGTTATCACATATCGCTGTGAGGGAGACTAAATTTTTTTTTTTGTTACCGTCGACGTTGACCGAATATAAATAAATAGTATATGTATGTACATATATATACTCAGGAATATGTGCTTACATATTATGTGTATCTCATGATTCACACACATCAAGTTTGACTCGTCAAGGCTTGAGTATTTGGATGAACGGGGAAAAGAGAATGGAAAGGGGTACACACTTGACGGTACTCGTCAAGTTTGTTTCTTTCTCTCTTCTTTTTATAACCGTAGTATTGTAAAACAAACGAAACTTGACGGGAAAATATTTTCGTGTATGAACGTAAATGCAGGTTCAAAAGAAAATTTAACAAAAACTGATCAGGTAAACTTGATGCGTGTGAATCACGAGTATGTATATAAAAAATTTTGTTTACATTATAATACAGTTCATTTCTTACAACATGTTTGATTCATTAAACTGTAAATTACTTTTGCTGTTTTGAATCTAATAAAGGGGTATTAAGAACAAATAGATCATTCAATTTGCAATAAATTACAAAGATTGGAATACATATTTTTATTCTATATGAATGAAAGATAAATAAATATACTTAATCTCCCTTCAAATTGAAATAGTTGTACTTTCCCATTTGCTTTCTCTTTTAGCAAATATGTATGTATACTAGTTACCTACATACTTATTCCATTTATATAACTATCCACTTACATAAACTAAAAACATACATACACACATACATATGTATGTATGTTTATATATGCATATTTACATAATTCGATAAATTAGTTTAATTTGATCTTTGATTTTTTGTAATTCATTATAATTATAATTCATATAAATATAATAATAAATTAACGGATTGAAAAGTAACAAAATATATGTTCATACATACATACATACTTTCATACACATCCATATGTAGGTAATGAAATCATTCAAAAAAAGAAAATAAAAAACTGTGCCATTTCACAATTTAAAATTATTACCGGCATTATTTAAAATAAACCAACAAATTATTAAAAAGAAAAACTAGTAAATAATATTTACAAACAACAACAACGCTATCCATTTTGTGAAAATCTCTTATGAACTAGGCGAATTCATCGATTCCTCAGTTAATTGCTTAATTAAAGTGAGTATTAATATTAATTTTATTTAGTACTAAAAATGTTATTAATTGTCATGTTGCATAATAATTTAGTAGGGATTTTATTAAAAATGTAGTGAAAAATAATGTAGACTTCAGTATAAACATATACATATATGTTTATCTACATATGTATGTATGTATGGATGTATATTCTGATGAATATCATGCAAAGTTTAAAAAAATTATTTGTTTTGGAACAAATCAAGTTTGCGGACGCTTCAACAAATTGAAAAAAAAATTAGATGGGGCAATAAAAAAATGCAAAAATAAAAAAAAAAATATATGTATAGTGAAAAAAGTTCCGCAACGCCTGATTTTCGAGTTATGGACCTAATTAGTTTTCATATAGAAATGTGAATTTCTATTACTTTTCGGAACGCAAATTGTCAATATTTTTATAATTTTAAAGGTTTTCAAAATATCTTGCTATAAACTTAAAATTAAGTAGCGCATTAAGTAAGTTTAAAAAAACAATAATAATATAACAATTACTAATGAGAAAGCACTAGTTCTATAAGAACTACTGTTTCGGTACTTCACTTGGCCACATACATACTTATGTAAATAATGGAACCAGAGATTTACTATAGATACTGAGACTACTGATTAGGTACTTCAAAGTATGACGGATTCTATGTGCCCCGGCCTTTAGTATGTTAGTTCAGGAAGTTTTTGCTTGTTATTTTACCCGTTTTAGAGTTAAATTATTATTGTTATGAAAATATATTTGTGTATATACAAATGTATATCAATTGAAAGTATATTTTATACCAATAAGAAATGAATGAATGAATCAATGAATGAAAATAGTTCTCCAATTTCTTCTGCACTAGCCACAGAATCTTCAAAATTTCATCAAAAGTAGTAGCGCTGTTAAGTGCTTAACAGTGCTCTATTATCTAGAAAAAGAGCTCGGTTGAAAGATATGGCTTGTGTCTTCGGTTTTTAAATTTAAATTAATTTTCACCACAGAACATAATAATAGAGTAGAAGTAATTTTTACAAGCTGACGAACTTACTAATCGAAGGACTGACATGAAAGAAATCGTTTTCCTTAATTCTACTATTGCACGAATATTGCTTCATATTAATTTGATAAATAATATGATATATACTATATATATATATATAATTAATTTGATAAAACCAAATTACTGTCAATATAAACATAACTAGGTACCGAATATTAAACTGATAATGTCAGTGTTAAGATCAACAATACATAATGAGTGTTGGCGATTGCGATATTATATATACATATGTATGTATGTTCATTCATAGCTTAATGCCAACAAGTCATCACCTGACAATATTTGATCAATGAAGGTGTACGCGTTGTTAGTCCTCATGTATATGTATGTACATATGTACATATGTACATGCTTATATGAAAATAAAATAATAATAGACGACACCATGGCTGCCAGATTTGACGATTTACTTATTTCATTTCGTAATATGTGTAATATGCCTTTTGCCCAATAAAAATATATTTTACAACATTATAGTTAAACAGCGAGTATTTATAAGTAAATATATAAATTAAAATTAAATCAAGTGATTCAAACTGACCAGCTTCCCAGAAAGCAGACATATTCATACCTTAAAAAAATTGCTTTTAACATACAGTAATATAATTAAGAAATCATAGGCTAGTTTTAAGATGAAGGAAAATTAACCAAATTATTAGTTATAGTAAAGCATTTGATGAGTTCAGAAAAAAAGCACTGAAATTTAACAATTTTAAACAAACAAATCAATAAACGAAACTTAAAGAAATCATCAAAATGCAATAGACATATTTAGACACATGTGCTCTTGGTATTAATCCGTAAACAAATCGTACAATCCTATGGATAACAGTTCTAATTTTCAATTTATTACCAGCATTCCAACCCACATAAACTTCTATGCAATAGGTTACTAGGTTACCTGGGACATCATAAGACAAAGCGCAACAGATTTCCGTACATACATACATATATCGGCAAATATACATTCAAATGATGCAACCTTCGCAAATCTTAATAGATCGTAGAAGAAATATTATTTATATGTTGAACAAAGGATAACCTATTATCAGTTATAACCCCAAGACACTTTAAGCATTCTACAATTTCCACCCTAGCATTGCCAATATTTTAGTGAAATCAACACGGCTAGAACTAAAAATCATAGCTTTAGTTTTATTTGTATTTATATGAAGAAAATTCACAACTATCCATCTATTCAAAAGATCCAAATCATAATTAATTAATGTTAGCCTGCAGGGTATCAAAATGTTAATGTACATGAAAATATTTTTTACTTTTATATTAAAAACTTTTAAAATTTGCTTTAATTGTCTAATATTGCACAAGTAGAATATGTGATTAAAAATGTTGTGTATATATTGATCTCCGTTCAAATTAAAGTACTAGGTATATATGGATATGAATTGTTATGTTATTGTTTGCCTGGTGGTCACCCTGGGGCGGACTACGGAGGTGAGGGTTGCGAATAGGGGTACTCCACAGGGGGATGTCCTATCTCCTCTGCTGTGGAATCTGACCCTGAACTCTTTGCTGATGGAGTTGGAAACTGCGAGGTACAAGTGCGTAGCCGATGATATCGCGGTGGCGGTGACGGGAGGACACTATGGCACAGATTCTGCAGGCGCCCCTGGGGATGATCAGTGGATGGTGTGGGGGATGCTGACTGGGGGTGAATCCGCTGAAGACGGATTTCGTACTTTTCACGAGGAAGTATAAGATACCGTGCTTTACGCTTTCCAGGTTGAATGGGACGGACTTGGCCTGTCTGACAGTGCGAGGTATCTCGGCATTCACATTGACTCGAAACTGTCCTGGCACGTGACTGTACGGGACAATGGTGTTCAAGATTAACGTCACCGCCTGCCCATAGGGCCTAATCTGACGGTGCTCTTAACACCGGGTGAAAATAATGCGTCTACCAACTCCCCCACACACAGAAGCCAGCTATGCCAGCAACTGTGTATGAGTACCAATTCGATAACTATGCATTTGGACATAGTTATCCCCTTTGATGAAGAGTTGAGCCTGTCTAAAACTCAGCCTTTCTATGGGTCAGGCACCCGGTTGCAATGCAACTCCACACCGAGCAATTGCTCTACCCGCGATTTGGGTATAAACCACAACCACCACGAAGCTCCCCCGAAAGGGCCGCACCATCGCCAGGCAGGAACCAAGGTTCCTGGGGCTCCTGACGCCCGTGGTACCAAACTTAACCATCAAGACCTACCTATGTTAAGCAGAATTCCTTCAATAAAATCGCACTGATAAAAATAAGAATTTCAAAATAAATTTCAAAATAAAAATTTCATCCAGTACAATTATACGACGGAACTTCCGCTCCATAGATTTGAAGTGGTAGTAGGTCTCTGGTCGGACCTCGTAGCAAGCTACTACCAGTTGAACTCCAAACAGTTCGGGACTGGTGGCCCCCAACACACACACAATCCGAAGCACCAATCCATAAACGAAATCCAAGTCAAATCAATATCCACGCAGGAGTAAGCAACAATCCATCAGCAACAGAGATGACGAAACACCCACGATCACAAGGGTCATGAGTAGACATCATATCCCCAACACAGGCAACAAAAGAAGAAAGTCAAATCAAATCCATGAGAACTGTACAGGACAGGGCAGGGAGGGGGGCTATTGCATTATTTACGTGCAGGAGGGTCATTGGGAGGACCTGGGGCTTAGACCCAAGGGGTGCTGCCTGGCTCTTCGACACGGTGATTGCTCCTATACTGATGTATGGCGCACTGGCCAACACGGGCCGCCAACCGTGGGATGGTGGAGAGGGTACTGCGTACTTCTGCCTTGATGGTTACTGGTGCGTCTGGTACAACCCCATCCAAGGCTCTCTTCGTGATGCTGCACGGGCTGCCGGCGTCCTCGCCTATTATGTTCAGGGCGATTGACGCATGGAGGGAGGCGGAAACTGGCCATGAGAGGGAGCTGCAAGGGTTGGGGAACCTCCCGTGGAATGTGGACTACTGCTCACCTAGGCCTCTTCCTGATAGGAGATTCGGGGTGGATATGTCTGGGGCAGGCGGAATGAAGGAAATTCGCCCGGGTGTGGTGGATGTATTCACGGACGGATCGAAATCAGACGGAGGAGTGGGAGTGGGTCTTCATTCCCCACTGTGGGCGGAGGTTGAGTTTCAGGCTGGACGATCGTTGCAGCCTTACCATGACACCGGAGCACTGTCGCGGCTCGACCAACGCCGTCCCTTGCTCCCCTTATGGAAAGGAAAACAAAGTAAAAACCTTAAAATAGGCACCAGTTCCTCACGAAAAAACATGTTAACCTAAGGCCCGATGAAGCCTCCAACATCAACGCATAAGTGGAAGATAAAGTCTTTACCTCTCCTGTTCATTGCTACGGAACTGATTCAGTAGAGCCGCTGAAAAGCGGCTAAAATAAATCCTGGGTAAGGAACATGCTATTGAGGCAGCAAGGATGCTTGCTCCACAGTCAGCTCCTATGAAGCGACGTGTCTAGCAGCACAACTCCGAATCACATTGTCCTTCACTCGGCAGACAGAAGTTTTTCCACCTGAGTGGAACTGTGGTGGCTCCATACAATCTGTGGAACCCCACACCGCAAATAGTACTTGGATTCTTTATAAGCCTTAGGATGGGGGTCTAATATGAAGGGCTTTGCGGTTGCGGTGCTTCGGGCCGAATAATAATAATAATATTTTAACCTCGCTTAATCGAAATCCCTTTATTTTGAAAACTCCTCTAATTGGCCATAAATAGCTGGTCCCTTCTATTACCAATTAACGGGATTCTGCTGTACATACATACATACACATAGACCACAAAGTCTGCGTCCATCTTATTAACTTTTCAGATAAGTTAAATTTCCACACAAACATAACAATTTTAACTAAGTTTTTTTAATTTTTTATGTTCTTTACGCTCTTCATGTCAAAAAAAAAAAAAAATTATCCAAATTCATCGCTTTATTTTCTTTCGGGCGGGATTTAAATTCTAGAGTAAGTTAATTAAACAACCAAAAAGTCTGCGTTCAGTCTTATAACAAATGAAAAAACGTTTAAAACATATTAGCAAAAATATAAATTAATATTTAGTTGGATAGCACCGATGCTTCAATACTTCTTTCAGTCTGTTTGGCATAGAATTTACCAACTTCTCTGCTTCTGCAGCGTAATATTCTCCCACTCTGCCTGCATAATAGTTGGCATAGTTTCTTTGCTAGTTATTATATGCTGGCGAATTCCTTTCTCTAACAGATCTCAGAGATGTTCAATAGGATTGTGATCGGGTGATTGGGGGAGTGTTTTAAGCTGTTTGGGAGTATTGTGCAACAGCGAATGACGAACTACCTCCGCTGTATGCTTTGGATCGTTGTCTTTCTGGAACCAAAACGTCGTTAACAAGTTTAAATTTGCTGCACTTTGTTTTAAATTACTCTTTAAAATATCCAAATATCCCCATTTATCCATTGTCGACTCAAGAAACTGCAACCGTCCCGCACCACAAGCCACCATACACCCCCAAACCAATACTCCACCACCTCCGTGTTTGACTGTACCAACAAGATTTTGCTTCTAAAGTTCAGTTCCCGTTTTCCGCCACACAATTTGACGACCCTTTATTCCAAATATACATATGTAACTTACTTTCATCTGCAAATATAAATCATTTCAAAATCTAAATTCTGGGGGCTTATTTATGTAATTATGAGCAAACTCAATGCGTTTTCGTCTGTTTACAAGCGATATCTATGGCTTTCGCCGAGCGACTCTACCATGATATCCATCCTTACGTAAAATTTTTGTGGCAGTTTCATTGCAAATACTTTTTTTAAACATTTCCTTTATATTTCCAACAAGTTTGGTGGATGTAATCCGCGTATTTAGCTTCGCTATATTGATTATTTTGCGCTCTTCCCGTTTTAGTAATATTTTTGGACGCCCTGATCGCGGCTTAGAAATTAAAATTCCAGTTTTTTTGAAATTGTTCATTACGCGCTGGACAGACGAATATGTTGGCCAAGTTTTCGTAAGGATTTACCTTCTTTCCACAACTTAATTATGATTTTCCTTTCGGAAACACTATTCTCTTTGCATTTTAAATTTGCGCTAACTTAACTTGTTAAACCTTGAACTGTTCTAGCAAAGCTTAAAAGTGAAAAAAAAGCAAATAAAATTTTTTAAAATTAACGGTATCATCATTGCAAACAAAGTGAACGCAGACTTTTTGGCTGTTTTATTAAGTTGCTGTATCAAGAAACTTGTAGTGAAAGAAAATGATCGAATGACTCTGAATAATTTTTTTTTATTTTCACATGAAAAATGTAAAGAACAAAAAACATTATAAAAAATTTTTATATTTGTGTGGAGATTTAACTTATCTTAAAAGTTAATAAGGTGAACGCAGACTTTATGGTCTACATACATATGTGTATGTGCATGCCATATCAATGAATTATTAAAATGAAGACAAAAGAGAAAATAATATTTCAGTAAATAATACAAATCAATATTTTACAAATATTTTCCATTAACAACAGCAGGTGTTTATAAATATGTATGTATGTATGTATGTGTTACAAAAGGTGGTCATAATTATTTGCTTAAATAAAAATATATTCAAATTACGTACACAAATATTTGCCAGTTATGATTGATAACAAGCGAAATGCATACATATGTACATATATAAAAATCAAAAACGTTATAGCCACATAAGTATATTATATACATATATGCATATCTATCTACTTATATACATATAGTAGGTGTGTTTTCTTACTTTTCTGGTAAAGTTCCGTAAAATGAGAGTAAACAATAACTTATCTCAATAAGTGACAAAAATGTACAAAAGTAAGAAAAAGGAAAAAGCCATAAAATTTGCCATAAAATAGGTCTGTTCCACGTGTATTACAAAAGTGCCCAAATAAATTTTATTTTAGTGATTTTAGACGCTTCAAATGCATAATATTTCAAAAGCAAAATATTTGAATCGTTGGCAACGGCTGTAAAATGTGGACGAAAATAAATTGAAAAAAAAGTAAAAGCCTTTTTTTTATTAAATAAAGTGATAAATATGCACAAATATATGTGCTTACAACTTCAAATTTATTTCAAAAATATTTTATTTTTAATAAAAACTTTTCCCGATTCTTTGCAAATTTTGTGATTAATTTAATTAAATTAAATTAATTAAGTAAAAAACAGCCGATAATTTAATTCTAACCCGAACTTACACAAAAAAAAAAGGTCGTGGAACTTTGTACAGAAAATGATAAAATTTTCTCTCAAAATTGCACAAAAATTGTTATCTTTTAGATAAATTTAGAGCATTCCATCTTACACGTAATTCACTCAAAGATAAGCTTGTTGAGCATTTCTGGCAATTGAAGTGAACTAGATTCTGAATATACTATATAATTAAATTCATGCGTAATACAGCCATATTTTTCAAACTTGCAAGAGTCTACGTATAAGAAAATTGTCTTGCAAGTGAATTTTTGGCACTTGCGGTAAGTAAAATGACAAATGAAGAAACAGTGTTACCAAGTACGAGTTTTCTATTGAATCAGTAGTACGTGTTAAAATGAATTGAGTGTTGATTGATTGATTTTGATTGTATTTGTAAATAAATAAGAAATAAAAAGGAACACAACTATACAAAAACACTTCCTGATGATAATTTTAAACAAGAATTTAATGTTTTTTAAAAAAATAATTTTTATGATTCCATTATTTTCAGATATTGCCAAGACGGCAATACTGAACTCGTATAGTTATTTAGCAATTTTAAACTCGTATAGTTATTTAGCAATTTTTGCTAGAACTTTACTTGTTGACAACATTTTTCAAATGAACTTATACACAAGTGTGTAAACAATCAACTTAACAGACATTCTAAATAATTTTTTAATTTTTTGACGAAAATACGTATTTGCTACTTGCAAGTAATCACTTGCATGTGTAAATGCAGGATTAACATCCATACATACATACAAATACATATGTAGTACATAGTTACTAAAAAATTAATATTTTACGTGTTAATTAATATTATTTTATATAAATTTTATTATGTTTATAATGTATGTATGATATACATATTGTAGGATGTTTTATTTATTATTATTACAATAAGTTTTAAATTTGATATCTTTTGGGTACTGCAATCAAAATTCAACTTATGTATAATTTGTTAATTTTGTTTTTAGAAAATATCACCATTACGTCCCACAGTAATTTAAATTTGGTAAATACCGATAGGGCAATTGATAATAACAACAACATCAATAATACCAAAGGCGATAGAACTAAAAGAAATTCCACCAACAAAACAAACGGCACCCCACAAAAAACATTCAAAATGGGCCGTTGGGGCAGACAAAGTCCGGTTCCAGAACCCGAACCACCACCACTACCACCTCGCTACAACCCATTTATGCGTCAGTCTAGTTTTACAAAAATAGGAAACATGTTGAACACCGCCATAAATATGAATGCCACAAAAAAACCTCAAAGTAAGTTTTCTTTTTCTAAATTCTATTATAAACTTGATTTGTTATATTTCGCATTTTTTTTAAGTGTGTATTCATAAGTAATTAGTACCTTTCATTTATTCAGAAATATGTTATGTATGTACATACATACATACATATATACGTACATACGCATGTGTGTCAACATCGTTTAACTAAACTGGCATTTACACATGCAAGTGCAAGTCCGAAAAGCTCAATACACTTAAACTTTTCCACTAATGTAGTCACATTTTTCGAACTTATGAGTCTACTTACAAGAAAATTGTCTTGTAAGTGAATTTTTGGCACTTGCGGCAAATAACCCTGCAAATAATGTGACTAGTCCACACATGCATGTATAGTGTAGTCAAAAGAGGACTAGGACTAGTCCAAGACTAACTCATATGTTTGCACATGGTTTATATGGGTGTACCATATAACCCATCGTACTAACCCTAAAACTACTCCATGTAACCACTCCATGGAGCACTTCAGAGAGTAATTTTAATCAGACGGAGTAATCGTAAATACGAAGAAAAGCACGAACACTTGTCGTACAATAATAAGCTGCTGTTTTCAATGACATGGTCCACGTCTGCATTACATAGGGCCATGTTGTAACCAGTCAATTTCAGCTAAAATGGACCACGTAGTCCAATATTATTAAAGGGTGCTTTAGACCATAAGATCTGTCGGTACGACATGTCAAATTTTTGTGTAGAAGAGCACAAGTCGGATCGTCTAAACGTAATATGTAATGAAACTATAAGATTTTGAGAGAAAATACGGATGAAAATTTGACAGTCGTATGGCTCTTCATTTTTTTAAATTTTTCAAAAACCAACATACACCATTAGATCAGGGATGCATTTTTATGTAAACAAATGTGTGTGTGTGTATATTTTCTAAAAGTACAGTAAAAATTTTGACCACGAAAATAACATATTCGAAAGTTATAAAAATATTTTTCAAGGTTATTAAAAAAAAAATTCATTTGCAAAAGAACTCCATCCCTGGGAAAACAAGCAAACAGATGTAGTTAAATTAAATGAGAATGTTTTCATCTTACTTGATTTTATCCATACCAATGGTGTAAAAGCCAGAAAACAACCATTCGATTTTTACTCTCTTTTTTTGAAATACGGATGCAATTTCATTTTATTTTCTCGCTCATTTTACGTACGACAAATCTTATGGTGATTTCTTTTCTGAACAAATATGTTGCCCTTTCGATGGATAACATTTTCTACAGTTTGCCCACACCTTTAAAAAGTGATACATTTTTTACTGCCACAATGGTACAAAATATTTGAGATTTAATATTAATGTATACTTAGAGTTTCACTGTTTCTACGGTTTTTAGCACCATTTTATCAATAAAAATCGTCAGCAACATTGTTTTCTAATCATCTGCTATTACCTAGAACAAACTGCAAAAACTTTAAACAAAAAATTTATCAAAAAAGTTTAAATTGAAATAAATAATAAATTAAACAGAATCTTCTTCTAACAAAAGTCTGACGGACTCTAGTCAAAGTGAAGAGTATATTGATTTTCATAATTCTTATTTGTATAAAAAAGTACTTCACAAAGATGTAAAAAAGGTTAGTATATCACCCCGACTTGAGATTAGAGGGTCAAATATGTTGCATATTTTGCCAGTTATTTGTGCAACATATTTAGAAAGGAACGAAATAGCTTTTTTTAATGTTACATATTTTTTAGAATGGAACAGAGACAGTAACGAAATGTAACATATATGTAACATTTTTGTCAGAAAAGAAAACGCCATTAGGTCTAAAGCACCCTTTACAGAGAAAATGCAAAATGAAGAAACAGTGTTACCAACTACGAGTTTTCGATTAATTTACTACGACATATTAAAATGAATGAAGTATTGATTGATTGATAAATATAATGTTGGAAGTTTCAGTGGCGAAGGCTAGTCACTGGTTACTGAACAATACCGGCTTCAGCTGATAGCAATCCACAATCACATCAGAACGCCCTCCTTCGTCGGTATTGTGTAGCACCGTCGAAATAAAATAATAACAAAAAAATGACTACTAAACTGACGCTTCAACACTGCTATAAACAGAGAACATACAAGAAAAAAAGAAGCAGAGCTGTAAGATAATTAATTAAGCTTCACCTCCTGTCATTTCGCTAACTATCCCTTTCCTATAGTTCCAACACAATGCGTCGCATGTGTACGGGTCATCTCCTGAGTGCTGGTCCCAGATAAAAAAAGGGAATACCAGCGAGCGTTTTCTTACACAAAAATTTGGTATATGAGAGACATTTTGTGAGAGTAATATTCTTGCACGAAACAGCCCGTACTTTTTCCGCGGCCTATTTTGGGCAAGAAGAACAAGCAATCTGCTGGTTTATAAGTAAACAATAATGAAGTAAAAATAAATGTTTCCCAACAGTGAAAAATTTTGGAAATTTGTACAAGCTATAAAAACTTGTAATGAATATGATTTAGTTAAAAATTATTTGGGTCTTCTTTAATTGACATGTGTAAGCCAAATTATTGTGTTTTTATTTATGTGTGTAGATTTGTGTTTGTATACGCATTCGTGTAGATTTGTATTCTACGTACATTGACTCTTCCATTTTGCTGTACATTTTGTTGTTTATTACGCTTTCGTACTTTTGTACATTTTTGAGATAAATTATAGTTTACTCTCATTTTACCGAACTTTATCAGAGAAGTTAAAAAAACCTGAACTTCGACCCGCAATTTATTTTGTACCGGTTTTCGGTTTCGCTCTTAAACTTTTATCGTTTCGGTTTTCAATTTGTTTTCGGTGCGAAACCGGTTTTTTTCGGTGCAAAGTTTTTTTTTTAATACCATTTTATTTCTATTTGTTTATAGAAGAAATCCCGAAAACTATTTTGTTTGTATATTCCGCTGTTCTCAGATATTTTTTTTTTGAGAGTTCTTGAATAAATATGAAATTTCATAGGTTTTTTCAAAAATTTGATTAAAGGTCTACAGACGATTTTGATATTAGCACCAAATGAAATGTACACATATACCAGCTGAACCATACAAAAATTATAATTTTTCTCATTTTTTTCTTATTAAGGAACGAAAAGAAAACCGAAATGTAAGTTCGTTCCATTTAAGGTTACAGTTTCTTTTATTTATAATATTTGGATTCGGTTACGGTAACGGTCTGGTTATAAATACAGTTGTCGGTACGGTTTCAGTTCGAAGCTCCGAAAAAACACCTACTGCATCATGCATGAACTACTCGCTAATCTCACCTCTTAAGCGAATGCTACACGATCAATGTTCAGCTTCAATATTTGTCATTGTGTGCGCACAACATACGCACATATACGTATAAGTGTGACTATTTTTATAAAATAACGCACACAATGATAAATATTGAAGCAGAACATTGATTGTGTAGCATTCGCTTTACCGGCTAAAATCAAGCATTGCTGCAAAACATTTGATAGTGTGGACGGGGACACTTTTTATTTTAAACCCGGTAAAAGATTTTACAATTCTGGTAACGCCAACACTAGGTCTGTTCGTTTACTTTCTTGGAAAGTTCGGTAAAATGAGAGTAAGCTATAATTACTCTCAATATGAGACCAAAATGTACAAAAGTAAGAAACGCAACAAACCATAAAATTTACCAGAAAAAAAGAAATGTCAATTTTTTACAGCTCTGTTTATATCGGAGATGATAATTGACAATTTTAAAATTGTACTTTTTTGACCCCAAATGTACTAAAAACATAAAAGTTGTGTTAAGTTTTACTATTATTAACTATTAGTAACAGAAAGATAAAATAAAATGAGTTCTTGAATATTGAGAATTTGTTTCGAAATCAATCAAATTAAAGTAATACTAAAGGAGTTCCTATTACTCGAGAGACCACCTCGTTGCGAGACAAACAACGTGTTGTTGAATAGTTAAAAATTAATGCAGTTCATTACAAAAGTATTCTTGAATTTTCAAAATTCATCCATTTTACAGAAATGATAATTTTACTCGTTTATAAACTTATTAAACGAACTATAGTTTTTGAAGCTCCGCAGTGGTCGATATATTCGTCCATGCTGACCGGTCAGCAGAGACCGATTTATCCATCAACGCTGACTATCATATGCACACAGAAGTTTCGGTAATTTTTCTCATATTGCTTTGTTATATATATATATATACTTTGTTCTACGCAATTACCTATAATTCTGTCAACAATGACGGTCGTATCAGCGGTCAAATGACCGTCACTGTTATTGTAGGGAAGCTAAACTTATTAGCTATTTCGCTGGTCAGTTCATTCAACAGACCAAACGACAAAGTTTGTGAAAATGTTGTGGAAAGTGGTTGTGAATAATTTAATAATTAAATATTATATTAAGAAAAATCGAAAATATATTTTTGCTATAACTAATTTAAATTACTGAACAACGTATAATCATATGAATATACCTTGGTACTTAAGATTTAGTGGAGTAAAGTAGTACTTTAGCAATGCAAATTGTACTGAAAAAAGTACAATTGTACGAGCTTGATTATCCCTGATTTTCGTTGAAAGTTTAATGTGATTGATGACAGTTTACCGAAAAAAAACTATTTGTGAAAGAATTTATTTAAAAAAACAAGTATTGAAAGAATTTATTTAATTATATTTATTTTTCAGCGATGGTCTTTTTTATGAAAAGTTTTTAACAATTATTTATTTTTCAATATTTCGCTACCAAATAGGTAGCGCCGTTAGGAATTAATAATTTGTATTAACAAAAATATTTATTTATAAAAATGGTATTTTTTATGAAAAGTTTCTAACAATTTATGGTATAAATAACAAAAATGTTTGTAATTAATTATTGTTAAGAAAAATTTTTAACACAACTCTGTCTGTCTGTCTGTCAGCTGTTTGGGACATTTGTAATTTTGCTTTGTTATTTTCAATGTTTATTATAAACAAACTGATTGCTTGTTCTTCACGCCCAAACTAGCACGAAGAAAAAGTACGGGCATTCTCGTGCGTGAAGAACAAGAACATTACTCTCTCAAAACCTCTCTCATTTACCCAATTTTTGGGTAAGAAAACGCTCTTGGGTATCTATCTACTTTTTTGTATATAGTTAGAGGAGGTTCACACAGGTCAAATTTACTCCATCACATTAGTTAAATTTTTTTTTTAACTTGCATTACTTGGTGGTTGCACGTTAAAATTATGCCTTTTTAAAATTCTCTCATTTTAAACTAATACACTCATATTTTTAAAATATGATGAGAATTTGTTTTCAAATTCTCCGTGCAAGTTTTGTTTGCAATTATGGTAATGAAAACTGCGAAGCCATCTTGTAAAAGAATTTGATTTCAAATTGCTCATAACTTACGTGCAGTCTACTTCACAGCTATCAATACACATCAATTTTGAGAAGCAGCATGTTTAAAAAATTTTAAAGCAAAATTTGGAGCTGTGGCTGCAGCGTTAGCGTGCATACACGAAAACATTTTTGTGTCATAAAACTACTTATAAGAAATCAAAAGGCAAAAAATGTCCAGCCTGAACCCCTTTCCAAAAACTTAAGACTTTACGAGTCAAACTTTGTGTTTGAACTACCATTTAATTAAAATTGAAAGAGATGCGTTAACTGAAATTTGTTATAGACTATTGCACTTATGTAATACTATATTTAATTTAGTCAGTTTAGCTTACTCACAACGCATTTCACAACTGGACAAAAAAAAAGTTTTGTGATATAAGTCGGTGGGCATCCCTTTTTGCTAATTTTTATTAACCGTGTTGACATTTGGCTTGCCGTTGTATAGATTTTTTCACTGAACAGACGACCCAGTGCAAATGGTTGCATTTCAAGTACTTGATTTACATTTTGTATGGCATATTGAGCTCAATAATGGCAAAAATTACCAAATTTCAATAAAGGTGCAAACACCGTATAACACTATAAAGAGCAATCTTTGTTTTTTTTTTCATTGAAAGAAGTCAACCCTCACACATTTTAATTTAAACCCATATAAAATTTCATTTTTACCTGGCAATACTAGTTCTTTTAAAAGAAACAACAAAATCAAATTTTTCCTAATGTCAGCACGAATTCGCCAGCTACACACACTATGAAGATAAAGAGTAAAAAATAAAGCAGCACGAAGCGGTGTTGAAGCATTTCAGTTGATTTTTCTTTGACGAAGACGCGAATTGTTAAATTCTGTTTTTTTGCAAAACTTAGGAGTAAAACGCTTTGGTTAAATGTTATAAAAGTAATAAAAATGTGTAAAAACAGCAAATGCAAAGTAAACTAATACTGAAAGTGTTAATAATTTAAAAAAACATGAAAAAATAAAACGTAATAAATAATTGCATAAGAAACAGCGGCATTAATTGGAAAAAATTAGATGTGCTCTAAAAACACTTTAATATTTCTAGTGTTAAAAAAAAATGTAGTGCATATACATTTTCGCAGATATTTATAAATAATTAGAAGCGAACTGTGGTGTTCTCCGGAATTATTAAAGAAATTAGTTCTTGTTAATTTTTTCGTTTCAGCAAACATTGTCGGGTTTTTTTGCGATGAATTCGCTCTGAAATGCTTTTTTCATTGCCTTTTGTTTTCTTTTTTCTGTGCGAGATATCGCTGTAATTTTTCTTTCTTCTTTTTTTTGGTTTTTGTTAACCAGTGGTTGTGTTAGATATTTTTGTCTGTTTTTCTAGTACAAGTTTAACACGGTCTATAAAAATGTGCAAAAATTACAAATGTAAAATATAATAGATTAAAGAATTAAAAAATATTAAAAGAGTACTGTGCCAAATATTACAACATTTTTTGTGTCACGTGCAATGTTTTTGTTTACTTCATTTTATAAATATATTTGCAATATTTAATAATTCGAAGTTCTAAATATTGAAGGTTAAGCGTAACTCAAGTCGAAGTAAAATGCGTTGCCAGAAACATGTTCCTAGAGTTACATATAAAAAAGATACATTTTTATTAGTACGAATTATTGCAAAACTTAGAAAATAGCTAATAGTTTAATTAGTCAATATAAAAAATCTCAAATAATTCTTATGAACAGAGAGAAAAGTATCCGATATTGAGTTTGTAAAGATATTGTGTATCAATACTCTGTTGCATGTAGGTGGTCCATCACCATCATCGGATTTAGGCTATAGGATAGCATCGTATTGCTGAAGCCGGAATTGCCGTCATTGAACGTTTGCAACTAGTATATGACTATTCCATTCTGTCATTCTCATTAGTAAACAAAGTTTTACATAACGCAGTAAATGTTAAAGAAAGTATACATACACATTACATTGTATCTCTACGCAAATGATGACCTTAACATTAAAAAAAATGCAGTTAGTTTTCCTTAGAAAACATATGAAGATGTCTAGTTAATTATAAAACAAAGATAAATGATCAGAAGTGCTTACATTTATGTGTACAGGTTAAATATATTCGAGAGCCATATATTGGCCACTGCAAGCGCCCACGTGATAACACATATGCACATACTCTTTCTGTAAAATTATTTAATGTATACGTATTCCCTAGTTTCTTACGAGTGTGCATGCTCTTCGTAGTGTAAAGACAGAACAGTGGTTCAAATATTTTGACAAGAAGCCGTTAACAAAGAATCGGGCTTTCCCAGTAAATTCTTCCAGACATACATAAGCATGGTTCTTGATTATATTTTGATTTGAAAGTGGATGACTATATTAAAATTATTCATTTCTGGCAACGCTATTTTCGATTTGATCGCAGTAAATGTTAAAAGATACAAAGCGAGGCAAGAGATCCAATAATAATTCTCATATTGTGTATATGATACTTTTTCAATAAACAATATAATTTTGTTATTGGAGTTTTATTATAAGCCAAGCCTTTATATTATAACCCAATAGTTAACTACTTTCTTTCTGTACCATTCTTTAGCCTTCACAAAAAAAAAAGAAAAAACAAAACAAAAGTCTGTTAATCAACAGTGAGTGCTATTTACATTAATGCTAAACATCTGAAAAAGTGTTAAAAAATAAGAAGAGAAAAGTAAAAAGCAAAATCGAGAAAAAGTAGAAATAAACAAACTTCACAATTTTCACAATAAAAAATCTTCCAATTTTTTCTGCCCTCCCTCTCCTATATCTTCCCTTAAAGTATCTGCCAACCGTATTCCCTCTAAATTTACATCATCATTCGTACTGTTATTTTGGATTTGGCTGAAAACAATTTTATTTTACTGTTTTGGTATTCAACACACTGTTAAACTGTCATGGCCGGTAAGTTATCGTTGTGTTGCCTTACATATGAATGGAAATGTATGTGTAAATTAGTTTTGGAATGGATTTGTATAAATATTGTTTTTTTTTTACTGTTTAGGCTGTTGCCTTTTATTAAACTTTGCTCCACGTTTTGTGAGGCATACAAATATTAATAAAACAATGACAATGTTTACAATGCAATGTTAACTCGTTGTTTTGTATATTTCAATTCATGCACACAGAAAAAGTTGTTTCTGAACTATTTAACATAAATTTACTGAAGTAGAAATACAATACTATACACATTTACAGTCCAAGTAATAAAAAACTATTTTTAATATTATTATGCATAAAGATGTTAGGTGTAGTCATGTTAATAATTAGGTAAAAATGAGTACATTACATGTTGCAGGATAAACTTATGGTAATTATTTTATAGAATTCGCAAATAAAAAAAGCAATTTACCATTCTAGATTCCGTCCGACATTGTTATGAAGTGATATCAGAACCGAATTTTTATAAATAGAAGTAACTCTCTATCAGTGATTGCTGCCTACTACTAGGTGTTACTTTCTATAGGAAATCGATGCTGATAATAATGACAGGTGGTGAAGAGATAGACAGAGGAAATCTTGAATATTTTTAAAACTGCTTTTTGCACGTTCTTTGTTTGTAGCAGTGTTGCAAAGTCTCTAATGTCAATTAGTCGTATTAAATTTTGAAGCTGTACTTCAGTAGCTATTTTGATGAATTATTTTATTTTGCCGATGCTATACAATTCCGACGAAGTACGGCGCTCTGATGTGCCTGTAGACTGGTATCAGCTGAAGCCGGTACTGTTCAGTAACCAGTGACTATGATTTCGACACTTGAAACATTCCGACAGGAGAAAGGTGTACTCAACATACAAACTTATTAATAATAATCTACTATATAGAAATCTATAATAGTAACAGGCTTCAAATTTGGTATTAGTTAATCTGCAGACGGGATATGGAATTACCCAAAAAAAAAAAAGAAGAAACTGATGGAGTTCGTCTGAGGGAAGGGGTACTCCTAATACAAAATAAAATAAATAATCGGCTATCTACAAATCTGTAATAGTAAGAAGCTTCAAATTTGGTGCGAGTTAATTTAATTGTAGCCTACTAATCATCTTATGAATGTTACATATAAGTTTATGTTAATTATCCGTACTTAACACATTTCGAGCACATTTCTAACAGGTTACAGTGAAATGTGGCCATTATTATGTTAGTTCGATATTGATCGAAATTTAGATTTTTTTCTCCTTTTTTAATCTTTAATTCGTATATCGTACATTGTATACATATACATATATACTAATAATTACTCACGATAATATCGACACCTTAGGGACAAACGATCGTAAGTACCACCGATCCGTCGCTCAATTTTCGAACGCTCATTTATAATTCTTTGCCTTCCCAATTAACACTGTTTTCTTATTCAGTATCAACCTTCAACAATATGATTTTAAACAACTACTCCTTCGTCAACGCTTAATTTACTTCAGCTTTCTTTTTTATTTCATTTACTATTTTTTTTTACTAAATAATTTTCAATATCTGTATCTCATTGTTAAATTGAATTAAGATATGGATTTAAGAGAATTATTCAAATTTACCAGGTCCACAAGTAACCCACAACTAATCATTCCTAGAATCAAAAACTCTATTTTTGAGAGATTGTTTGCAGTAGTAGACTGTATAACAGCCTTCCTGAGGAATTATAAAGTTTCGAGTTTTCTGTTACAAGTTTTAAACATACACAAAACTGAAATAATTGTTGTTAAACCATTAGTTGCTATAGTAATTGTTAGCTATTTTCATCATACTCTTGCTATATACATATATTTTTTATCTTTCTATAAGTTCACGCTTTATTTGTATATACTTATCTATTATAGCTTTTATATCTGTGTAAGACAATTGTATCAATCATATATGGCCCAATGGGGTCGAGTGAGTAAATAAATAATAATGAAATGAAATGAGATGAAATATCTGGTTCTACAGGATAATTTAATTCACTATTAGTTTTTTAATATTTCAACTTATGTTAGGATGTATGTTTTTTGGCTGGGGAGCTGATCTTTTTTATTCTTAAATTTATTGAAAATTGTATATACTATAAATTATAATTCTTTGTTAAATAATTTTTTACTTCTCATTTTGTTAATGATATTCTTTGTATGTACATTGATGTTTTTACACATGTTTATTACTCTAGCAGTACATTTTGAAATTGGTCACGAAGACTTTTATGTATTGAAACTCCTTAAATAAATTAAAAATTTTACAGAAGAAGTTTTTTATTTTTTTCTTTATATTTTTATACATTTCAAGTTATGAACAATTTTGAAATTTTGTAAATTTTAAACAGTTTGTAGGTCCATAAAATTTAAATTTAATCAAAAAATTAGTTTTTACAAAATGACTATTACGATCATTTGGGTCGATATGAACTCCCTAAACACTTTTTTTCCTTTTATAAATTAATCTAAAATATAAACTTGTGCAAAGCTCTAAAATATGAACAGTTTATTTCTGTATTTTTTTTAACAGTTTTTATCCAAACAGTGTTGCAATCTAAATCTGATTCAACTGCAATAAATAAAAAATTTAACATAAGAAACTTTTATTAAATTTATTAACTTTTCAAAGGGAAATTAGATGCCATTCACAAATATGAAGAATCTTGGAAAAGTGAACTTTATTTTAATTAGGTCATACATATTACCACGAGTTCTCTGTACATACATACATACATATTTACATACATACATACATACATATATTATAATTAAATGTAAGCTGACACGGAAACAAAAAACAAAAGCACCAGTAACAATTATGTTTTTATTGGTTATTGAAAGTACGCGCAAAATATTTCAGAAATGTTTATAGTATAATGGGAAAAAAAAGATTTTTAATTAACTCGAACTATCGTAGTTTTTTCCGAAATTTACTAAATTAGAGTGTTACCCGCGAAAAGAAATTAAGAATAAAAACACAAAAAACATAAAAACAAATACCTATTACTAAACCCAAGTTTGAAAGTTCCACTTGAGAAAGCACCGAACCGAATTTTTTTTTTTTTGCTAGTAATGTAGATTTTTGTGCGCTTTTACCCAGTATATAGAATTATTCGGTTCTCACAAATTTTATTTTTCAATTAATCTCTATTTTTGGTACCGAAAACCCCAACGTGCGTCGTACATACTATTTTAATCTAATTGAACTTATTAGAAATGCTTCGCAACAGTTAAACAACTAAATATTTAATTATGTGTTTAAAACTCAATGAGTAACTAAAAAAATTGAAATTGTAAAAGGTGTTCCAATAAGGTGTCGGTGGTAAAATGAAATGAAATAAATTGCTATTGACGAAATATTTATGAATATTTATGTACTATGGTATCACTGATTAGACTACAGTTTACTAAACTTAGATATTGGTTGCAAATCAATAATCAATAACAGCAAACTTTGGACACCGAACTGCTCTTAGTGTAAAACACTTTACATATATATGTATGTATGTAAACATATTTTCATTTTGTTTCAAAATAGCATAATATACATATTGACACAATATTATAGCCTGAAAAATGTGCGTACTTATTAAATGTAACATAACATAATAAAGAGAAATGGTTCTATGAAATACCTAAAAATTTATTTTTGTTATTAAAAAAAACTTATAGGTACGCTTTGAATTTTATTTCGTGATAAAAATAGAAAAATGCATTTGTAGATAAACATTTAATTTGATATACTTGTATAATTTCTCTTCAAATTATTTTTTCAAATTGGGACATCTGCAAAAACCATAATACAATAAATAAAAAAACAACAATTGAAAGCTATAAAACAACAAAACACATTTTCCGGGTCAAGGCAAAAACAAAACAAATTATATTATTCGCATCGTATACACTTGAATACTTTGTATTCGATAATTTGATACATTAAGTGTATCAGGAAAAGTGAAAAAAATCTTACTTAGATACATAGGAAGAAGTATATATGTACATACATACATATATACATACATACATAATCGGTATTCTTCAGTAAGAAGCACTATATACATATGTACATGCATATAATGTAATGAATGATGATGTGGTACTTACTCATTTTTTCAATGTTTGAATGCTTAGAGGAAATGCAATTTCCACTTTATTTTCTGACTTTCCCATATACTTACATATCTACCTAAGTTTTCTAGTAAATATAAAAATAAATTGTGGAAAAAAAAAATATGAATCTGTGAATATGCATATACAGGTGCGGTAAACAAAAGCAATAATGAAGTTTGTGGTTTTCTTAGCATACGTATACATACATTGTACTTTTCGAAATTCTGGTCCACGAATCCTTAACTATAGCCCTTTCTTTTACGTTAGTTGAAAAGTTTTAGCTACACTGTTGTGGGCTGTCATCTTGTTGAAAGAAGCTAACTAAATGCATTTCTTTTGCACGTTCAAAAATATATTAGGTTTGGTTGGGTTGGGTAGACAGGTCGTCGGTGAGAGTAAAGACCCCAGCCCACTTGGGTGCAATTCATCATAGTCCCGTTGTGATACCTTGTGAATAAGACGAATAGGGGGTAGAGTAGAGTAGATGATAGATTAGCATAGAATAGTTCGGAAGAGAGATGCCTCCCTGGAAGAGGATGCGATAGAGTGGGAAGAGTCCAGAAGGAACCGAGGAAACCGACAAACAGAGGCCACAGGGAGCTCGCGATCGTTCAGGCCGATTAATCAATTAATCATTGATTTGTAATAATTGTATTTCAACTAACTATCCCTAATTCTAAGGATTCAATAATAGAAACTGTTATTTTTTTTTGTCATTAATACAATGCAATTATCAGTTACGGCCTTTCTAAATGATACCAACGATATCGATATCCATAATATTTTTTTTTTATTTTTTCTATACACACATCCATGCATATACCTATTTTTGTTCTATTTCACGCTTTTTCCTTTTCTTTTATTGACTATGGTCAATATCAAAGAAAAAAATTACGCATTAAAAAAAAAAACAAAACGTCAGTCTATCTTCATCAATTAAATGCATTTCAAATGGGTACAAAAGAAAAATACGTACACTTAGTCGCAAAACTCTACATACGATTTATTTTCTTCTATAAATTTGAATTTCTAAGAGAAATACAAAAAAGTTGTTGAACTTTTTTATTTCTTAGGATTAACGATCTTTACAGAAAAAAAACAACATAAACATTCACGCGGTTTAACATTATTGAATGAATAAAATAATAAATTTCATAAAAGCATTGTAAAAACTGGGGGGTTAATTTAGAAAATATTTAATGGATTGTATGGCCTCCTTTTGCATCTAAAACTTCTTTAAGCCTAAACAAGCATCGAGAAATATAAATTTTTTGTTATTTCGAGGGAAATATTTCCCTTTCCTCTTTTAAATCAGAAGTGCAGGAAGCCCCTATCAGTTTCTGTTTTAAATGAGTTCACAAATGTGCCCCGTTAAATACTTACAAGTAAGATTTTAAAAAATTTTACTTTACATATAATGATCAGATGAAATGAAATTTCGATATCGTATGTAGAGTTCTGTGACTAAGTGTATTTAAAATTTATAGAGTTGGTATGTTCGCAAAGGAATACTAACTGCAGTGTAACCTCGGTTAACGCAACCAATAGAAATTTTAGGCTGTTTCAAAAACTGAGTTGTTGCGTAAACCGAGTCAAAAATTTCTATACCTATTTTTCGATTAAAAATATTATTTTAAACCAAATAAAAAAGTTTTAATTAAAAAAACAAAAGTTAAGTTTTAAAGCAAATGCAATTATTTAATTAAAATCAAGAATAAAAACAAAAATATATTCAGAATATATAATAAATACACATTCTATGTAAATTTGTATTTATGGTTGTTATCAAGTTGAAGATTCATGCTTTTAACGCAAAAAGAGCGCAATTTTCAACTGTGTTTTTTTAGATGACATACATATTTAAAAATAAAACTTAAAGCTGCGTTAATTGAGGTTTTTTTTTTTTTTGTAAAGTTGCGTTAACAGAGTCACATGATGTTAAGAATTTTGTGTTGCGATTAGCGAGGAGTTGCGCTTATCGAAGATTGCGTTAACCGAGATTACACTAAATGTAGTTTATGTAGTTTACGTTTTGTACTATTTCCTATCGATTTGAGGATCATAGATTAAAAAGTTTGTTCAAACTATTAACAACTATTACGAAAGTGGAAATATTTCAATTAGCCGTCCCTTACCAGAAATAGGACTTAGCGTACTTCTATTATTAGAGAAGGCGAGCAGTAAATACGCAATATGCTTTTTAATTCACATACATCGTATGAAGAGAAGTAGAAAAAGCAAGTTCCGAAACGAAGAAGTCTATAAATTATTTTAATTCGGCTAAATAATTTATCCTACACAAACTGTGTAGTATTTTATTCGAAAACCATTATCTATATGTACATACATATATATGGCCTTATGGGCTCATTCAACACATTAAATGAAATGAACAAAAGAGAAACCTTGTCAAATCTTTGTCGAGAAAAAATAAAAATAATTTGTTAAAAAATAATTCTTAAATTTAATTATTCCTATAATATAATTTATATATTTTAAAAAATTTTGTGCAATTATGAAGAAGGAGATTACTGCAAAAGGTTTGCAGTGGAAATACTTTATACGAATTTCTTCAAACTTGTTTTTTTCAGCCCTAGGCAAATAAAGAAAGCAAACAATTTTTGACCAGTACGCAATGTCTGACGTTAAAAAGGCAATCCTACAAAAAATCATCAGGCGAATCGCTCTGACCTGTTTATTGGGTCATGTTTGATATTTTTTTTGTTATTTCTATTAAATGAATTAAATGATATGTCAATAAAATCTGTTATTTGATCCCATGATGCAATTACTAAGATGTCAGCATTAAAACTTTTAGAGGCGTTCGTGTGCTTGTGCTTTGCGACATAAAATGTCAGGAAAGATTTTCACTCGCAATATTTAACCGCAAATAATATATACTTTATAAATAACATACCGATTGCAATAAAATTACGCAAATTAAATTGTTTATCACTTTTTCTTATTAATAAAAACTGTTAAACAAATGTGTTTGTATAGAATTTTAATAGTTTATGTCACAAACTTAAGCAGAAGAAAGAATAATCACCTGACGTAGCGCTGCCACCTGGTTTAATTACATTATGTCAATGCCTGTTTATTTGGAATCAAAAATTTTTAATTATATTTCGAGTTTTTACGCTTTATTTAAACTGTCACTTAAAACTAATTTCGTTCTCACCTGTACTGAAAACAGAAGCTTTGCCCTTTGCGAATATATGAAGTATGACTTTTACTAAAAACATAAATAAAACACCAAAGCTGATAACCTTTGTTAATAGTACGATTATTCTCGTATGAATTTTCCTAAACTCTGACGGGCCAAATAGATGATATTAATGACTTTACAACTACCTTCTTGTTGACACAAAGAGTACTGACGATGTGTGTAGGGGCATAGAAAATAACTATTATACTCAACTGGTGTTGGAGATTAATTGTTCTTTCTCCCTTATTCTAATCAAAAATGTAATTTCTTCACAATATTGTGATAAATTAACTGTGAACTTGAACACGACAGAAAATTATCAATAATTTGTTTTTCTCATAGCTAAAAATTTTTACATATTTTTTGTCGTTCTTTACTCTTTTTCCTCTTTTTACCCTTTGGGAAACGCTTAAGAGGTGCTTTTGTTCCTTCTTGAGATACCTACAACGGTTACCAGCAATGTTGATTTAATTGCCGTCTCATCGATATCCCCTCGTTCGCTCCGCTCGTAAATTTTGTTTGTTTTTGTGGCTGTTTTCAATAGAAATGTACGAATGGAACGAATAAGAGAATATCAAAGAACCGGCAGTTTTTAAAGTAGTAAAATATATTTCAGAATTGTTCCTTTATTTAATATTTCTCAATATAAAGCATGATGTAATAAAATACGTACAAAGGATACATATGGAACGTTCTCAGTATCTTTTCGAAATTTACAAACAAAACTAAACTATGACGTTTAAAGATAAACATGTATTTAGCTAGATTAGTTCTATAGAAAAATACGCCAGAGTCATGGGGAAAAAGTTATATTATTAAATGATGGATGTGTAATATTCGAAAGGAAACGAATAGAAGAGAATAAACTTTTAATTTTTTTTTTAGTTAAGCTTTTTTTGCTTCTTTGTATATGAATGTCTGCTGACCTCATTGGTTTGACGGCTGAAACACATTTTTTGTTAACACAAGTCGAATATTTTTTTTGGCACGATACATATAAAAGGACAAAAAGTTCTGCTCATACTTTTAAGGATTTTGTTTTACTTAACAATGAACGTGTATGAATTGTTAAGTGAATGAAATAATGTTTGCAAAATATTTGAAAATATAACTAGCATTGTATATTTGACTACGTAAGACAAAGTTTTGATTGTGTGAATTATGCTCGTAGCATGGAAAGATACGCAAAATACAATATTTTGAGATCTTCAGCGATTAAAGACATGCTATCCCGTTTTTCTTTAGCCAAAAGCAGAAAATATTTTTCGTTATTTTATATACATACATATGTATGTATGTATATAGTTTAACTGCCGTATTCATAATTTTTTTATTTATTTATAAAAGGTTTATTAGACAAATTTCCATACAAAATTCAATCGATATATGTTCTATAAATCTAAAAATTTATTATGAATGCAACAGTAAAACTGTACACTATATTTTCTTAAATTAAAAAATTGATTTTTACTTCAACTTAACTTCAAAACAAAAGAATAAAAGTGATTTACATATGTTCAAGAATGAAAATTTGACATGACAAAAAGATTGTGTTTCTAACAATAGATGTAAAGGGTGGTTAAATTTCAAGGGCCGATGTTGATTTTGAATAAAACACAAACTATTTAGGAAATTATTGTAATTTTATTTTATTATGATATATTGGTATTACTCAATTATGTATGGAACAAAATATTGGCCAAATGGGCGCCGCGACCACGGCAACAGTGGATGATCAATTTTCAAAGAAAATCATCTTCAGTGATGAGGCACATTTTCACCTCAGTGGATTCGTCAATAAACAGAATTGCCGCATTTGGGCGAATGAGAATCCAAGAGTGATTGTCGAAAAACCAATGCACCCACAAAGAGTGACTGTTTGGTGCGGTTTATGGGCTGGCGGCATCATCGGGCCGTATTTTTTCCAAAATGAGGCCGGTCGGGCAGTTACTGTGAATGGTGTTCGCTATCGTGAGAAGATAACGAACTTTTTATGGCCCGAATTGGAAGATATGGATGTGGACGATATGTGGTTTCAGCAGGACGGTGCCACTTGCCACACAGCTAACGAAACAATGGCTCTTTTGCGCAACAAATTCAATGGCCGTGTTATCTCACGTAATGGCGATGTCAATTGGCCGCCAAGAGCATGTGATTTGACACCGTTGGACTTTTTTCTTTGGGGTTATTTGAAAGAAAAGGTGTACGTCAATAAGCCAGCAACAATTCAAGAGCTAAAGGATGAGATAATTCGGCACATTAACGGCATAGAACCTCCATTATGCCTCAGGGTCATCGAAAATTTGGACCATCGGATGGAGGTGTGCCTCCGTGGTCGCGGCGCCCATTTGGCCGATATTTTGTTCCATACATAATTGAGTAATACCAATATATCATAATAAAATAAAATTACAATAATTTCCTAAATAGTTTGTGTTTTATTCAAAATCAACATCGGCCCTTGAAATTTAACCACCCTTTATGTACATACAGTTTGTAAAAAAAATCTTTTCAAAACTTAGAAATTTTAAAAAGTTTAAGAGAAACTCTTATTTGCAAGTAAATTATATAACTTTTATTAAATTTTTTTCTTCATGTATTCAATTGAAGATGTTTATAAACACTTTGCACAAAAAAAAACAAAATTAATTTAAATAACAAAATAATAATCGTAACTTAAAAAATACTTCCAGTTTCTACCCTGTAAAATAAATGTTTTCAAAATTGTGTTAAATTTAATTAAATTTATTCTAAATGGTAAAAAAAAAGATTTCAGGGTGCTAATACTTGGTGTGCCCTCCTTTAGCTTTAATTACAATTTCTAAGCGTCTAGACATTGAATGGATAAGCTTTGGTATATCATAATTTTCAGGTATTTCTTCCCATTCTTCTTTAATAAATGTTATTTGTTTTTTGGTGACCTTTTTCCGACTTTTTTCTTTGGGTGGACCCATGAATTTTCTATAGGGTTTAAGTCTGGGCTTTGTGCTGGGCTATCGATCACTTTTGTACAATTATATAACAACCAGGATCTACAAATATATGCCTTATGCTTCGGGTCATTATCCTGCTAAAATTTATATTTGAGCTTTTCTGGGTCAACAAAACCGAATTTCCGAGCACTTGCACTCAATTGCTTTTTTAAAATGTTTAGATAGACTTCCTTGGGTATTATATCCACTAATATTCTTATTTCGCCAACACCCTTGCTCGAAATACAACCCCACACAATAACGGATAGTTTACCGAACATTACAGTGGGTATTATATTTTTATTTTCTAAAGCCGTCATGGGTTTTCTCGAAACGTTTTGAGGTCCATCATGGTAGTAAAGCATCACTTTCGTTTCGTCAAAAAAAATAACATTATCCCAGTGCTCCGGAGGAAAAGAAATGTGTTCAATGGCAAACTTATACCTTTTTTCAATGTTTACTGCGGATAGCAAAGGTTTTTTCCTCGCAACTCTTGAAGAGTATTTATGGTTTTGTAGCACATTTCTAACAGTCTGAGAGCGATACTTACTCCACATTCATTACTGATGTCAAGTGCAATTCCTCTAGTGGATTCTAATCAATCATTTTCAAAATTTTCTTTTCAATTCGCCGAGTTACTTTTTTTGGTCTGCCTGGTGTTTCTTTTGGTTCCAGTCTACCTTCTTTTTCAGCACGGTTAATAACATTATATACCGTCCTTAGGATAAGAGAGAACATTTTAGCAATTTCTCTGAGAGATTTTCCTTTATAGTAATTAAAATACACCAGTTGGGTAATGTCTTTGTTCAGTCGCTTTCCTGGCATAGTTTATATATAATTGGGTAATCATTTGTTTATTCTATGAGCTTAATTTAATGAATAAAAGACAACTGCAACTCTTAGCGTCCGTATAAAACTATTATATGCAATACATATGCAAAAAACGAACGGTTCCTTCTTGTTTTGCATTTTTGAAAACACTTTTTTTACACTGTTTAAAGTATGCAAAATTATTTTGTAGCGTTGTTGTTGTAATATGTTCATAAATTTGTCAAAGTTTCGACGCCTGCTTGTCGACAACATACAAAACAACAGTTGTAAAAAAAAAATTCACAAATATACTGATATTGTTGTAAATATTTATTTAAATTTAAATTCTTAAAAAATTTTTGTTTTGAAAACATTTTTTTTACAAACTGTATGTATGTGCATAACATTTTATGCAGTAAATTAAATAATACAGTAGACGCTCTGTTTTATCCATCTTGTTTTTACGACAATTCGAATTTCCGAATTTTTTAATTTCTGTACTTTTTTTTATATGTACATATGTGCATATATAAATATATAAAAAACAAAGTTGAATCTGACCATAAAAATATATTAAACTGTTCTTTTGTTTTATTTCAAAATAAATTAAAGCGATGACAAAACATTACAATTCAGTTCATTTACATCACACAAAAGATAAAAAAAAATTATAATTCATATCAATAAAATAAATAAACTTTGTGCAATTATTTCGAAGTTCTCCCAAGTCAGCAATAACTTTCTATTTTCAGCTTTACGTAGTTCTGAACAGCGTTGCCAGAAGAAGACAGATTATTATAGTAAGTGTATATATGTACCAAGGCGAATTGATACCTGGTAAACTCATTAGTATAACAACAACCAAAAATCATTGTGTACTGTCAAAATAATTCATACAATTTTGCATAAAATAGTGATGAATAGTCGGCCAGCTGGGCTGGTAAGTTCACCTGTTATGAATTCGCCTTGATCTATACATATTTAAAAAAATTTTTATCATGTGCGGAATTTAAACCTAAAACATACATATAATCTAAAATTGCGTTTGTTTGAATTTCTTTTAAAATTTTTTGTAGTAAAGTTTTATTTTATAAACTGGTATTATGCCGGTAAACTTATACCGCACCCACTTCTCTAATCCCACGTATTTTTTTATTGCTAGTCATTTGTATACTTTTGCCAATAAGTACCGATCTCAAATAGTACCTTCTGCACAAAGTATCTTTGTGATAAAGTAAAACTTTCTTTTACTTTTACAAAGAGCACATTGTTTAAAAATCGTGTTTCCAGAAAGTACATTTTCAAAAGTTTTCTATAACAAATTACTTTCTTCATAAGCCGATTTTTATGAAAAGTAGGCATTCCACTTTATTTTTAGTTGTCTATAGTAGTCCGCCATATTGTGTTTATTTTTATTTTTTATTTTATTTATTCAATAGTAACGTAATACAAGAACTCCCAAAAAATATTCGGGAATAGATAAATATTTTTTTGTTTTCTTTGTATATTTTGCAATTCTCAAATATTTTTGTGAGTTCTTGATAAACATGTGAAATTTCTTAGTTTTTTCAAGAATTTGGTTAAAGGTCTACTGAAGATTTTGGTATTAGCGCATATAGACCAGCTAAACCATATAACAAATATAGATAAATAATCCTACAGATTATTCCTTAAAGCCTAAGTTAGAAAAATTATTCAGTAAGTATTAACATATAAGTATTACATACATATATATTTATTTTATATTTACATATGTATATAAAAAATTATATTTCATTATTATATTGCACATTATGCGGCAAATTAGAGATTTCAATTAAAAAGCAATGACCTCTCATGCCAACTCCACATACCCACGATAAAACAGTAAAAGACTAGAATAGTATGCTCATAGAAAAAATCGTGAATATATAGGTTAAGGTAAAGAAATGCAAGAAGATGTAGACAAGATGATGTAAAGGGAATGAAATTAAGAGACAAAAGAGAAGAACGCTAACCCAAGCCAGCCAAATAGCTAAATCTTTTCACCGTAACGTAATTCTAGAGGCAGACAGGCGATTTCCGATACAAAAGACCCTCACACAAAAATACCTAGAGAAAAGAGACTTAAAAGCTCTGGGGAAATAAGATGAGAATTTCTCTACGACGAATGAAGATAAATTCATGCGGACGATCAATGGGCCTGTCAGATTTCATTAATTAATGTATACAAGATGCGATATGAAATAAAGTTATCGAAACAACAGCATAAAAACATATTCACAAAGGCAGCCACATGGAATACCATAAACAAATCGCACTATAAAGTTAGCAAGGAGATAGCCCACAGAACCCGATAAAAATTCAAAACAATATACATATATTCTACGCAGGGAGGCCCAATATATACGCGCCCATACAGATCAACAATATGATTCTGAAATGTTAGCTTATTATCCAAAACGGTACCTAAAGATTTGTTATAATCAATAAACTCAACCTCATTTTCGCTAAAGAAAATATGCAGGACTGTCGCGATGTACCACGAAACAGCATCGCTTCATACTGATTTAATTTGATTTTGAGTTCTTTTCACATAAATACCTTTTGTTTGATACCAATATCATAGATTTCATTATATTTTATGCTCCCTTCTGCAAAATCCACTTAATTTGATGCCCATATCATTTCATGAATAAGAATAGTAAAAAATTCACGTATGCAAGCACTATTTAAATATCCTAAAAGTTCCAAAGTACAATTTTGCGTGTTGTACATTCTTAAAGTGCAATCATTGTCCGCTTATTTTTCAGCAGCATTTGTATGCTTTAGGCATTTCTCTCTACCTCTCTTAGTGTCAGCCATATTTTGTTAAGTATCGCTTTTACCCTTTACGTCTGATGAAAAGTAAAGTAAAAGTCATCACTTGTGGGCATTTTGGAAAAAATAATTACTTGCTGATTGAACAGTTAACTAAAGGCATATATTTTTCTTAAGCGCTTTATTCTAAAAAAACAAAATTTGAACACTCAATTATAACCGATAAAGAACAAATTGTTACATTTGATGTTTTAAAAAAGAGAATTGAGCGCCCGGGCTTATTGCCGCAACAATAATAATAATAAAATGTTGGTAATTTCGGAATCGAGATTTTGGAATTGTTATCTCTAATCGCTTATAATAATTGATATAAATATATATTTATTTATCACTGTTTAATGTGTAGCACCGGCGAAGTAAAATAATAATAAAAATGGCTACTAAACCGAAGCTTCAGACTGCTACGAGTATAAACAAAGAAAGAACGTGCAAAAGCAGAGCTGTAAAATAACACAGTGGTACAAAATTGAATGAAGTAGAAAAACCTGGGACCGTATATTATTTTTCTTGTAGGTGTTATCGAGTTAAAGAAGAATCCAATAGTGAAATATGCCGGACACCTCCAAAATCCGGATTTACGGTTAAAAAACCGGTTTTTTTACCTTTGCGCACTTATAAGCCTGTAATTTTGTTGATAATAATCCGATTTTCAATTTCTTACTAGATTTGGAAAGAAGTAACTGAGATCTTTCGAATGATATATAATTTATCTAAGAAAACTTGAGAAATTTGGGTGTTATTGTCGAGCAAACACAAATTTTGTAGATTTTTCAAAAATTTTTCAACTTTGGTGACGTTTTTATACATTATAATGTAATAAACTATAATACTATTGAATTTGGACTATTGGAATATTGGACTTGGTTACTTGAAGAAAGTTTTAAGACTAGTTCCAATGAGAGTGATCTCGTGTATTGCGTTGATGTACCAAAACTATTTTCGGCATTAAATCACAATTATAATGCAGATGAATGGCGACTTTTCAGTGATGGTTCATGTAAAAGTAAGTTTTCTTATAAAAATGTATGACTTTATTTTTATTAATTTAAGATTTGTAATGTAATATCTAGGCTTAAAAGCTGTTTTATTGCATAACCAAAATCAATTACCTTCAGTTCCAATCGCATATGCGACTAATACAAAAGAAACTTACGAAGTGATGAAAAATATACTAATGTTTGTTAGCTATACCACCCATAAATGGAAAGTCGTCGCTAACTTAAAGGTTTTGACAATTTTATTTGGTATGCAAGGTGGTTACACAAAGTATCCGTGCTATCTTTGTGAATGGGATAGTCGTGCACCGAATCGTTTATTTTCATGAAAAGTTTAATAACTCAGTCAATTATTTATCTATTATTAACCCCAAATATGCGTTGTAATCGTTAATAAACGTACTTTTTAAATAAATTCAATAGTATTATAGTTTATTACATTATAATGTATAAAAACGTCACCAAAGTTGAAAAATTTTTTAAAAATCTACAAAATTTGTGTTTGCTCGACAATAACACCCAAATTTCTCAAGTTTTCTTAGATAAATTATATATCTTTCGAAAGATCTCAGTTACTTCTTTCCAAATCTAGTAAGAAATTGAAAATCGGATTATTATCAACAAAATTACAGGCTTATAAGTGCGCAAAGGTAAAAAACCGGTTTTTAACCGTAAATCCGGATTTTGGAGGTGTCCGGCATATTTCACTATTAAATTCTTCTTTAACTCGACAAGACCTACAAGAAAAATAATATCCGGTCCCAGGTTTTTTGGACTGTCGAACCGTGTAATTAATTAACCTTCACCTCCTGTCGTTTCTCCTACTATCCCTTTCTTGTAGTTCCAGCACAATGCTTCACATGTGTAGGAGTCATCTCCCGAGTGCTGGTCCCAGATAAAAAAAAACGGTATGAATATTTTGACAGTACAGAAAGATTTTTGGTTGTTGTTGTACTACTGAGTTTACCTGGTATCAATTCGCCTTGCTGTAGGTCGTCACAGAAAATATAGGAAGGTGTATCTAACTTATACTGGAGAAGCAAAAACATGTTTAAATAAAAAATATATTGACAATTCCCACGAAATTTTTCAATATAAGCAGGATCAAGTATTTATTTCAGGAAAAGTTGTAAATTTTGCGATGTGACGTATTTGGAACTAACAGACCAGAACTAATAAAAAAACGTCAATTTTGAATTTTTTGTCAGATATGGCATCTTGCATATTCTCTGACGATATAAATATATTTATGTAGGCGAGACATTGGGAATAGTAAATTGTATAAACGTAGTAACTGTGTTTCTTCGTATGTTCATATGTATTTACATATGTATGTAAGTATGTGCATCAATTTGTAATTATAATATATTTACGGGTGGTTTGCAATATGTACATGTGTATATACATATATTTTTACATATATTTTTTATGGTATATAAATTTGCTTATATTTTCTGCTATTGTTAGAATACTACTGAGAATGAAATACAAATGCCAAGAAAAACTGTGTTATATTTCAGTCAATAGTTGTAGTAGTAAAATTAACAAAAAAAAAACATATACAGTTGAGGGCGATAAAATAGTTGTGCTCGACATTTTCTCCTCTATATATTTTATGACGAATCGAAATTGTTATCTTTGGTGTCAAAGGTTCTCGCCAATATGTTATACGACCAGCGAACGCATAACATGTATCAATAAAAGTATGTATGTACACCACCACAACTATTAAAGACGGCGAATTCACGGACTGCAGTTCTTTGTGTGACGTTGCTGGATAAAGGATATTCTTGACCAATGTTTGTATGTCGACATTTTAAATGGAATAATATTGTTGTATGATGAGGAAGAAATGCATTTATTTTGGGTCTACCAACGTGCAAATTAAACTAGTTCAATGATAATGGATTAAAAGTGATGGAGTGGCCTGTGTAGCTTCCTCATTTGAAACCCATTGAAAAATAATGGAGGGTGGTGCCAAAGAAACCCCTACGCATAAATTTGACTTGGGGGCAGCTTTGGACCTGATCTTCCATTCCTATAAAGAGATGTGAAGCTTCGTTAACTCGATGTCGCAAAGATGTCAAGCAGTGATTCGCAGCAAATGTTATGCAACAAAGTACTAAAACGATAAATATTCAGAATTAAGAAATCTTTTGATGGAAGTAAACCTTGTGACTACATTAAATGTCGATGAATATATTGCGCTACTATTTTTGCTACTTCCCTTAAAAAAAATTTTATATTATTAAATTTGGGGTGCGCCGGTAGTTTAATGAGTAGTGTGCTAGTTTATCAGTTGGGAGTTCTAGGTTCGATGCCTAGCAGAGAGTCTGGTCTGTATCACTACAACCTGCCGGCCTAAAAACAAGAAAGTTTTATTCTTTTCCTTCACCAATAGTTGCTCTGGGATATAGAGGAAGATAAAATAAAATTTCCTCATAAAATTAACTCTGTGTTCTTCATAGATATACAACACCTACTATTTTTTTTACCGAAGCTGTATATATACATACATACATATGTATTTACAGTCGAACTTCTCTATAACGTAGTAGCTGGCGATCGACAAACTTCTACGTTATAGAGACAATTTGTTTTAGAGAAGCTGTCAAGAATGAGTTTACACTTTAAAAATAAGTAAGATTTTTTGATTTAGTCATCAAAAAAAGTTAAATTTTTTGCTTTCGCGCATATTTGTTTGTTTATTTTAGCTATTCGCTTTATTTCCTAAAGATCAAGATGAATAAAGTTTACAGTGATTGCAAAATAAGGGAAAAACACAACAAAAACAAAAAAGTCTTACTTTATTTAGTGTCTATCATCTCTTTACACAACTCTTATTTTGTAACGTCATCTTCATTTATTTGAAGAGCACAAGTAGTTAACAGTTATAATTGAAGCATATTGTTCTTAACTATGATTTTGTAAGTAGGTTGGTTAAAATTTTTTGGCGTGCACACATCATAGAGTGAAATAAGATACAATTTACATTATGTCAGGAAAAAGGCTACCATATAACGTTATTCAATTGATTAACTATAATCGCCAATTAGGAATTAGTGCAAGTGAGCTATCGGAAATGTTTTCAGTGTTGCGGAAAACAATTTACAATGTTCTGAATGGAGGTGAAAAGGAAAATAGACTGGAATTAAGGCAAGGAGGTGGTCGCAAAAATAAGATAAATAAACGTGCCCAACGCTGTATCATAAGAAAAATATCTGAAAAGCCAACAATTTCGTGTAGAATACTTGCCAGAGAGCTTGAGGAGTAGCTTGGTCTTGTTGTATGCCATGAAACAGTTCGTCAGGCGATATTAATGAACAAATATTCGTCAAGAGCAGCAAGTAAAAAAGCACTTCTCTCTGCAGCAAACGTTGAAAAGCGACTTGCCTTCGCCAGCAGGAATGCTTCGCAGCCGGGGATGACTATTGATCAGCAGTGCAGGTATATGTGTGACAATTTTTTGTATAATAACGCACGCCACGAGGGTGGCGATGGCACGATGGATGGTAGTCTGCACGTTGACTACTAATCCAAAAACAGACCTGGGTTCAACTCCAGTTTCAGCCCAAAAAATTTTAAAATAAAAATAAACATCTCGCATTTTTCTGATGTTGCATTAGTGTGTCTTTGTGTGTCAGTTGTTGTCGGAAGGTTTCAGTGGCGAAGGCATAGTCACTGGTCACTGAACAATACCGGCTTCAGCTGATAGCAATTCGCAATCACATCAGAACGCCCTCCTTCGTCGGTATTGTGTACCACCGGCGAAGTAAAATAATAATAAAAATGGCTACTAAAGAAGCTTCAGCACTGCTACGAGTATAAGCTTCACCTCCTGTCGTTTCTCCTACTATCCCTTTCCTATAGTTCCAGCACAATGCTTCGCATGTGTAGGAGTCATCTCCTGAGTGCTGGTCCTAGATAAAAAAAAAAAAAAAAAAAAAAAAAAAAAACAATGACAAATATTGAAGCTGAACATTGATCATGTAGCATTCGCTTTAAGAAAAGTACACACCGTATAAAAATCTCGTACAAAAATGTAAACGAACACAGCTCAAAGCAACCAGCACAATTTTTTTATTTTCATAACATTTATGTGTGCTTCTAACTTTTGTTCGGTGCCAAACACTACCATACATGTGTTTCGTTTTAATATTTAATTTGGAAACGCTCTTAAGAAGTTCACGTGTACCAATATTTTAAGTTCGTGTATGGATGCGACGACAAAGTACATGTACGATAGATAGATTCGAATCTGCCTATACATTATGTTGATGCATGTGTACGACAAGAAAAGTACATGAACGATATGAAGATTCTCGTGTGAATTTTAAGTAAACGTTTGTGTGTGGAAAAATTACATGAACGATAATAATACGTACATTTTTGCAGGCAACTATTACTATTTACACTATTTATATTTATTATAAGAAATATTCACATTTTTCATGCATTCGAAGTCTATACCCGACCAAAGCTTCTACCATTACTATGCTGTTACCACGAATTACAACCATACCAATGTTATTCTTTGTACTGTCTTTACATTCTTCAACTGTTTCATCTAGAACCAAATTCATGAATGGATCAAATCCTCGCAATATGCCAGCAACCGAGCGACCGCCATTAAGTTTCAACAACATACGTTTATCCATATACTTTTTCAATTCAGGAGGGTGGGCTTTCGACATTTTGTCAAGATATTTAAAAAAAAAAATTAAAATTAATCTAAATTCAACTTTGTATTTTACAAATCACACTACTTTTCGCGTGGTACAGAGTTGTACATATATTTAAAGATTAATTTGCAACTGAAGGCTTTATTAGTAACGGCTTCAGCTGTATCCAATCCACAGGCACATCAGAACGCTCTCCTACCGGCGAAGTAAAGTAATTACTAAAAATTACTACTAAAGCGAAGCTTCAAAATTTAATACGTCTCCTTGACATCAGAGACGCTACAACACTGCTATAAAAAAAATTAAGAACGTTCCAAAGCAGTGTTGTAAGATAGTGAAGCTTCACCTCCTATCATTTCTCCTACTATCCCTTTAATATAGTTCCAGCACAATGCACCGCAAGGGTAGGGGTCCAACTCCTGAGTGCTGGTCCAATATAAAAAAAGGTTATAAACCATATAGCTGATTCTGCGCCACCCTGCATATGTATATGCTTTCCTCTTCAATTTCTCAGTTTACTTTTATAAAAAGTACTTTATGAGAATATCATAAAGTATGTAATAATACATTTAATTTTTTTTGGGAAAAAGCTCAATTATGGAATAAGAATTATAACAATATAATATTATACGATTTCGGTTTTTGGTTAGAAAATATGAAAATACTGGAAAACGTGAGCGTTGCGTAGAATTAAACTATGGAGCTGGTCTTGTGGGAGAGTTTTTAATGTCTACTAGAAACTTTTGAGATGAAGCTGAAGTCATTAAAATACCAATTAGTAGTGAACAAATTCACTTTTACACAATTGCATAATTTTTTTTTTACAATCATAGAGTGGGCTATGAGTAAGCTATTTTGTAAGCAAAAAGAATAACAAATTATAACATTTTGAAATATTTTTTTAGTATTACGCCACTTAAACGAAAAGTTTTACTTGTTTGCAATTTATGAATTTTATTTTCAAATTTTGAAATTCATAACGGCTACATGTAACCAATCCAAATTAACAAATTTTGGCATTATACAGTTACGAAGCTAAAAAAAAAGTTTTCAGCTGTGCTTTCAATTTTACCTGTAATGAATTCGCCTTGGGAAAATCTCAACAAAATAAAGTGTTCTCAAAAATAATTCGTTATAGGAAAGTTCGACTTTATATGTTCTATGCTGCAGCTGAATATACATACATACATACATTCGTATATTATAGGAATCCACCGATACATGTCAAAGGTAGCTGAACTTTTTAGTAGATATTGAAAAAATTTACCAACACAAAATAAAAACAATTTACATTTAAATTGTTGGCAGTAGCGTCAACAATTTATGTATTTGTGTAAGTATGTATGGAGATAATTTTATTAAACAAAGGATTATTTCAAAAATAGATATACAGTCTGAGACTCAAGTTTAAGTACGACTTAAACATTTGTACTTTCGGAAAAACTTAATATCTCGTAAAATAGTATGTTCAGCAGATTTTTTCACACCATATAAAAAGATGTCATCTTTTATTCATTATATATAATACATATAAGTAAATAAACTGAAATTCCGGGTGGATTAATTTATTAATACTAAATTTAATTAGGGCACTTTGCGCCCTCAAAAATTCTTTAAGAGAAATCATTTTAATTTTACTTTATTATTTTACATTATTATTTTACTTAGGACGCTTTTACAGGCAATCGTGTGTTTGTGCTTTGTGACAGAAAATGTCACAAAAAATTTTCACTCGCAATATTTAACCACAAATAATATATGTACATATGTATGCACATATGTACATATCGAGCCTTTGGTGCAATACCGTAGTAATTTAAAATTTTAAATTTTTTGAGCTGAGTATGCAGAAATGATCTTTGGGGAAATATATATCTAAAGGAAAAAGGATTATGGTTCTATCTCTAACTGTTCAGATTCTACAGCTACAAATGTCTTTATTGCCTCCAGCTATTTCCAACAATATTTATTTACAATAATGAAATACATATTTCCTCTATGACAAGAAATTTACAAACAGAAAACATTACAAAACATGCCTCTTTATTTAAAAAATTGTAAAAAAATAACTTTAGTAAACGAAAATACTATGAAAAAGATGGCTCAAAACTTCAAATGCATTTTTCTCAGTTCACGATTTTTTGAATTACGACGGTATTCCACCAAAGGCTCGATATAATTCATAAAAAAATACCGATTGCAATAAAATTACAACTATTAAATTGTTTATCACTTTTTGTTAATAATAAAAACTGTTAAACAGTGTTTGTATAGAATTTTATGTCGCAAACTTAAGCAGAGAAAAAAAATAATCACGTGACGTAATGATGCCACCTGGTTTAATTACATTATGGTTGATGTGTTAAATACATGTTGACATAACCTACAATAGTTCACAACAATATGCTGATGGCAAATTTTATACTGATTTATATTTCTATTCACTTAAGGGTGCTTTACATTGTCCCACATATCGTACGACATGCCAAATTTTTGTGTAGAAGAGTACAAGTCGGATCGTCTAAACGTAATATGTAATGAAACTATAATATTTTGAGAGAAAATACGGATGAAAATTTGACAGTCGTATGGCTCTCTTGATTTTTTTAAATTTTTCAAAAACCAAGCATACCATTAGATCAGGGATGCATTTTTATGTAAACAAATGTGAGAAAGCCAGGGAGGAAAAACTGCTTTCATAAATTTATACCAATTATAAAATCAAAATGTACATTTTAGACCACGACCGCACAATTTTATAAAAATATACGTATATTTTCCAAAAGTACACTAAAAATTTTGACCACGAAAATAACATATTCGAAAGTTATAAAAATATTTTTCAAGGTTATTAAAAAAAAAATTCAATTGCACAAGAACTCCAGCCCTAAGGAAAACAAGCAAACAGCTGTAGTTATATTAAATGAGATTGTTTTCGTCTTACTTGATTTTATCCATACCAATGGTGTAAACGCCAGAAAACAACCATCCGATTTTTACTCTTTTTTTTTTTTAGAAATACGGATGGAATTTCATTTTATTTTCTCTCACATTTTACGTACGACAAATCTTATCGTTTAAAGCGGCCTTAAATGGTATTTAATTAAAAAAAATTTTTTTTTTAATTTTGTTTTTTAGACATGTTAAAAATTTACATTCTATACGACAAATTCATATACTAATATGAATACAACTTTAGGGGAGAACATGAAATGATAAATGTTTTTAATAAATAAGGTGGACTTTTTAACAATCGGACTAATCAATATTTTAGCACGGTGGAGATATTTATGAACGTTTGTAGGACTTTTTTCTTTATCTTTTCAATCAATATTACAACTTGTATTGATCAGTAAATCAATAAATATTACAACTTGTTTAATATTAATATTGAATGGCAACATAAATTATTTTATTTAATTAATTTTTTTTTTAAATTTATATTAATGATTTTTAATGTTGTTTATTTTAAGGTAATGGAGAAGCTAGTTGGTGCTTCTCACAAATAAAAGGAGCCTTAGATGATGATGTTACCGATGCAGATATCATATCCTGCGTAGAATTCAATCACGATGGTGAGCTGCTAGCCACTGGTGATAAAGGTGGTCGTGTCGTTATTTTTCAGGTAAATTTCTAAATTGTATTTTCTTGAAATTTGTTTTAATAAAATCTATTTTATAACAATATAACAGCGTGATCCTGCGTCGAAAACGGCAAATCCACGACGTGGTGAATATAATGTCTATTCGACATTCCAATCTCATGAACCCGAATTCGATTATCTCAAATCGTTGGAGATTGAGGAGAAAATAAATAAAATTCGGTGGTTAAGAAGAAAAAATCCTGCACACTTCCTGCTCTCGACTAATGATAAAACGGTGAAGTTGTGGAAAGTAAGCGAGCGCGACAAATCCTTCGAAGGCTATAACACCAAAGAGGAAAATGGTCTAACAAGGGATCCACAAAATGTAACCGCCTTACGAGTTCCTTCGGTTAAACAAATCCCTCTTATGGTCGAAGCATCACCCAGACGCATTTTCGCCAACGCCCATACCTATCACATCAATTCGATTAGTGTTAATTCAGATCAAGAGACTTATCTATCGGCAGATGATTTACGAATTAATCTGTGGCATTTGGAAGTAACCGATCAGAGTTTCAATATTGTTGACATTAAACCGACCAATATGGAAGAATTGACCGAAGTGATAACAGCTGCTGAATTCCATCCAACCGAGTGCAACGTATTCGTGTACTCAAGTTCAAAAGGCACTATTCGGTTGTGTGATATGCGTTCGTCTGCACTGTGTGACCGGCACAGTAAACAATTCGAAGAGCCAGAAAATCCAACAAATCGCAGTTTCTTTAGTGAGATCATTAGTTCAATTAGCGATGTAAAATTAAGCAATTCAGGACGCTATATGATCTCAAGAGATTATTTGAGTATAAAGGTGTGGGATTTGCATATGGAAACAAAACCAGTTGAAACCTATCCGGTAAGTGCATAGAAATTAATTTCTTCTCGCCATCTGTATTAAGTATTTCTTCTAAAATTCTACATAATTCTTAACAAAGAATTATTTTGATTAAAATTTAATCAAGTTTCAAAATGCCATTCTTCTGTTATTGTTTTCAATATAAATTCACCACAATGTCTTTCACAAAACCAACCATTTCGCTTTATAATTTGACAGGTGCACGAATATCTAAGGGCTAAATTGTGTTCTCTTTATGAGAATGATTGCATTTTCGATAAATTCGAATGCTGTTGGAATGGAAAAGATACCTCAATAATGACCGGCAGTTACAATAACTTTTTCCGTGTGTTTGATCGTAATACGAAAAAAGATGTTACCTTAGAGGCCTCCAGAGACATTGTTAAACCGAAAACGGTGTTAAAACCACGCAAAGTTTGCACTGGCGGCAAGCGAAAAAAAGATGAAATCAGTGTTGATTGTTTAGATTTTAATAAGAAAATATTACATACCGCTTGGCATCCGCAAGAAAATATAATAGCTGTTGCAGCCACCAATAATTTGTTCATATTTCAGGATAAATTCTAGCCTACATTCACCTTTTATAATATTGTTATTATCTACTCTTTATACAATATAAATTTCCTTTAAACAAACAAACAAACAAACAAAACAAAATGGAAAACAAGCCTTTCAACTTTAGATTTCTTAAAGAAATACCAACAAAAATAAGTAATACTTTTACTTTTCTATTGCAACAAAATATTACTTCTTATATGTCTTAAGTTTCATAACACTTCATTCATCCCCCGTCCCACACTCTGAACCTATACAAAATATAAATTTTTACATACACATAATTTAAGTCAGAATTTTTATTAAACAACCATTTTTAAGGTCTTCAATAAAGAAAAGAAAATATAAATGAACTTTATTTAAATACCGGATGGGCAAAAAGTCACGCCTGCGTGTACAAATTTAATAACTTTTTTGTTTATTATTATAATTTTTTTTTTTAAATATATTATTAGCTTTATACGATCTAAATTTTAATTATGAAAAATAATATCAGACTGATGACCACCCTTTACATCGACGCATAATTGGACTCTTAAACAGGCGTTTTGCATAAAAGCACACAAAGTTTCAGGCTCTATTGCCTTGATCTCAGCTTCAATGTTGTGCTTTAGCTGCTCTATACTTTGGGGCTTGTTAACATACACTCGTTCTTTGCGATAACCCCATAGAAAATAATCAGAGGCAGTTTAGTCTGGTGAACGTGCTGGCCAATTGAATTCTGAATTTCTTGAGATAATTGTGTTGCCCAAATCCGTCTTTGATGGTAGTCAACTGGCAAAAGTTGTTGGCCCAATTGGACCTTGTATGGATGCATGTGTAAATGACGTGAGAAAATGCGTCGAAGTGATGTTCTAGAGATGCTCAGTTGTCCAGAACGTCTTCGCGTTGAAGACGTATGGATATTCTTCAACACTGTCCCGTACACGATCATTGTTCACTTGGTTGTGTACTATTGTCGGGCTTCCTCATCGTGGCAAGTCTGACACTGCACCTTGTTGTCATAACTATGCAATTAAACGATTAATTGCGGTTTGGTTAGGTGCATTTCTGGCGTTGAAATAATTTCGATATGCTCGTTGCGTCCGTGAAATTGAATGCCCATTGGAAAAGTAAAATTCTACCACTTTGGTTCGTTGCTCTGTCGTTAAATTTTGCGTGGTGGTGTACCACGGTTCGATGAATAAAATCTAAAAAAAAATAAAAAATAATAAATAAAAAAGTTATTAAATTTTTACACACAGGCGTGACTTTTGGCCCACCCGATATTATTTCATGAAATACTATAAAGTGTATGGTTATAAACCGAATGAGAGCTGGAAGATATGCTGCAGATGAAGTATTAAGCTGCTGTATTTGCGCAAAAGTCATCATAGTGCAAGTTAAGAATATGGACGTTCGTTGCGCTTTCGCACAAATGCATATTTTTAATGCGGAACAGCTGATTATTCGCTTTCAGCTTAAGTCTCGTTTTCACCACTCACATGTTTGAAAATTAATTAAAAAAGAATCCAAGCAAAAACAAAAAAATTATATATGAAAAGTCGATATTCGAAATTACTAAATTCTTATCACTGAATTGGCTTTTGTAACTTGGTTTTTTTTAATTTTCGTAATCCTAACGGTCTTTTTAAAGATTTATTGTATTCTATTTTTCTTCTTTGTATAGCATTGATTTTTGCTAAAATTATTTTAAAAATGATATCACATGCCATAGTGTCAAAACAAATTAATGCCTTTTTTAAAACGTACTCTTAAAATTTGTGTTTTTTATTTCTTAGGAAATTATTTTATAAAAACTGAAAAACAAATTTAAAATTTAAGTAACTTAGCGTTTTATTATTTTAGTTAAGCGCTATTTTTGTAATTTTATAAAAACAGTAAGAGAAAGAAGATAAAATTAAAAACAGAAACAGAAACCAATTTACAAAAAAAAAATGTCCTCAATCCGCTTAAAAATCGTATTTATTAAATCAGTTATTAAAAATGAAAAAAAAGGAAAATTAAATAAATAAATAAACTTTAACAAAAACACAACTCGTAAAAATCTTTGAAAATATACACATGTATAATTCTGATTTCATAATTATTATACTATTAGTTTTTGTAAGTTTATGTTACATCATATTCCCGTTATTGTAATTGTTAAAAATTACTGAAAAGTGTTTTGCATTTTCAAAATAAATGAAAACAGAAATAAAAATTTAAAACTGGAAAGTTGAAATTCTCCCTCTCCCTCTGATAGTTTTTGCTTTAGGTAATTGCGAGGAAGGAGCATTAACTTATAAGTCTTAAATTATTAATATTTTCCTTTTTAATTACAAGAAACATCATTATGCTTTCGTTAACGTTAAACTTTATATTACTTTACGATAAGAACATATTTCCAAGCAAAATTAAAAATAATAAACGGAAAAACTTATTAATAATAATGAAAAAAAAATTTCAATAATATTAAAAAGACAGTCATTTAAAAAATTCATTCAATTCATTTTATATGTAATAAAATAATCTCCATTTAGCTTCACAAATACCAACTTATGTATGTATGTACAATAATTTATTTGACGAAATGCCAAATTCGACAGTAAATCTGTACTACAGTGAGTTTCAATTTGTAAAACTACTTCGACAAATTGATATCACCTCTAAATGAAAATACATATTCAACCTTATTCCAGTTGTCAATGTCGACGACGACGACACCAACAATTAGCCTCTTTCAAATCGATAAGAAATATCTTTCAGTTAAAAGCTTCATTGACATTTATTGAAAATGTAGAATTTTATTACATGCCAATTTAAATTTGGGTAAAAAAAAGTCGCAGCATTTCGGCGTAATAAGGGCTAAGATTTGGTGTCGATGTCGACGTCGACAACTGGATTAAGGGTGATTAATTTCCCTTCTTATTTGACCTTTTTTTTAAATACATTTTTTTTATGGCAATGAATTTTGCTTTCATCAGAACAGTCTACATTTGTACACTTTATTCGCAACTTGTTACCTAAACGTACATCACCTAATTAGCCATGCTTATTAATATATTCTGTATTCTGTAAACCGAATAGAACTTAATTTCGAATGACACCAAACCGAATGATTTGCAGAACAATTAGTTTTTTCGATTCGTTTTAAAGAACATGACCGATAATTTGATATTCTTCCAGTCTAAAAATGTAGTTTTTTAAGATGGTGTGTATGACACGTTATTTTATTTTTAAATATTATAATATTATTTTTTTGTAAAAGATATTGGATTCAGCTTTTTACAAGTAATTCTTACACGGAAAACCAAAACAAAATTAAACAATTTTTACAACTACTTATATGCAACTTAAAAAAAAACAGTAATTTTGTTAGTGTGAAACTATTTCACTACTGTTAAAAACTATGATTACCGAATAAGAAAAAATCACTAGGAAGAAGAAGAAGTCATTAATTATTTTGTGTTAAAGTTATATTTTTAAAAGGTGTTAAAAAGCCTTAAATGTGTTTCATTAAATTTTATGGTTTTTAATTTTTTTCTCATTAATTCCACGTTATCTTTAAAGTAAAAAAAAGTCATTCATTCTTTTATGTTACTTTTTTTTTTTTTAATATCAAAAGCTTAATTATTTAATATCAAAAGTTATTTTCGGGTTCATATTCATTCCATATTTGCAAAATTATTAATTTAAAATATTTTTAAAACAATTTTTCTTGCTAAGCCTAAACTTATCTAAATCCGAAAAATTGCTGAAAATTGTACTATAAAGAAATAAAACAAACATATTTTGGTACTACATAGTTGGATAAAAATAAATGAAATAACTGATCGTTTTAATATTCCTGGTGGTATTAAGTTCATATTTATGGAAAATATTAACGTCTGAATTTTTTTATATTGTATGTAATGGAAATTAAATTAAAATGTTGATGTTTTTTTTTTTTTTTTTTATACATAAACTCGTCGGTTCTCTGCACCTTTTTAAACACGTTAAAGCATGCCGAATTCATTTTACAACAATTGTATTTATAATACAATTGTTTTTTAAGGCTTGTCATATCTTAATTTTTTTTTTCTTTTTTATGCCTTCTGTTTTTTAAATATGTTAGATTTGGCCACGAGAATTTTTTTTCAGTTTCATATTTTGAAAAACACTAATTTGTCAAGTTTATGATCCAATGATAATTGGATCATGATCGAGTTGATTTATTAGTAATTTGGAGAATCTGGAGCAGAGTGTTCAAATAATATAAATTGAAAATGAGAATTACAAATATGAAATACATACATATCGTCACCTCAAATGCTAAAGTGCGTATCATCATTAGAAATTTTACAGAAGAGACAAAGAGCTTAATAAAAGTAAAAAGTCTTGTGCTTACAAATATGACTTTTTCCAAACATGAAAAGTGCAAAAACAATTACAACGTTAAAAATTATGTCTCAAAAAGAGTAAAGCCCGGGGCACATAGAATCCATCATCCGTCATACTTTGCCTTTTTCAACTGACAATAAAGTTGAAATACACGTTTTCTTATGCCCTTTGTCACATTCAATATGTCTCTGTCAAAGCAAAGTACTAAAGTTGACCAACTTTTAACGTACGTTGAGTACTTTGACAGCTCTGAACAGCGTTGTGGGTTATTTTCAACAAAATTGGTTGATTTTTTTTAAGGTGGAGATGTGACTATTTTTTGCATTTCGGTTACTTTTTTCAGCCTTAGTAATACTAAAAGTGTACATTTTTTATATTTTACGTGTAAAGTTTTAAAATCAGGTTTTATACCGCGTTTATGCGAAACACTGTTGACACCCTTTTGTTTTAAGAAAAATCGTTTCTGTTGTAACAAAAAAGTTCAAGACTGCTGCAGCAGATTCAAAAATGAAAGAACACAGTATTTAAATTCAAAATAGATAGGAAATTATTTGCACGGGTTTGCCTGGCTTAAATTGAAATGGTGTTTTTATACAATTTTTTTTTTAAATTTGTGACTAGTATAAAAGAAATTGAAGACTTATTTTTATAAAGTAAAACATGTACAGGTATTTTTTTTTATTTTTTTAACGTGGTAACGCTGACTATGAGTTGATATCCGTCAACAAAATACTTATTGTGCCAATCTCTTCCGTCGGTACGTTAATGTAATTTGAAAAAATCAGAGTATGACGGATAACGGAATCTATGTGTCCCGGGCCGGCCTTAAGCTGGTAACATTTTTTGTTTGTTTCATTGTCTCTCAACAGCAAGAAATACAATGATTCTGAAAATGATTCTAGCAAAAACTGGCCTTTGGGTTTCTTTAATGAAGTCGTTATTTTTAAAAATAGAAAGTGAAAAATTTGTGAAGACGTATCAAGATTAGCTGCGCCAATATCAATTAAAAACTCAATTTAGATTTTTTTTGGTTGTTACACCCTTTTGTATATCAGGTGACGATTTGTATGTAGCTTAAACAATGTTATTTAAATGATTAATTAAGTTTTAAATACATATTTGCATATAAGAATGTATAAAAAATTGTAAACAATTGTTTATTATTGGCATGCTCTCTCATGTTGCTGTTTTACTTAGTTCGTCAACTATATTGTTATTAAAAAAATCTTTGGCGGATTTCGGTGCAAATGATTCTAAAATAAAATATAAACAAATTTAAAACATTGAAAAGGGCATTTTGACCGAAATATATCTGCCCTGTCTTATATGAATATGTCTTCGAAAATATTTTCTTTCGACTCAAATTAAACGGTAACTCCGCAGTAATGCATGCCTTCAGAATATTATAGACACCATAATAATATTTTGTATTATGCATTTCCCCATAAAATATACACATGTACATATACACAAATTTAAAGTGTGTACAACACACGAGGAAATAAAATTTAAGTTTAATTTGATCAGTATTTTCGAAAGTCCTTATTTGGTGTTCAGTTCTAGTATAGTGAAATGCGTCATACAACAAGTTATTATATTAGCGCATGCATATCATGTTTTTATAAAATTTCTAATTAAGCGCCAACAATTTAATGAATACATTTGCGATTCGCGAAATTCAGCACTCAGGGGATGACCCCTACAGATGCGATGCATTGTGCTGCAACTAGAGGAAAGCGATAGTTAGAGAAATAGCAGAAGGTGAAGCTTCGATATCTTACAACTCTGCTTTTGCACGTTTTTGTTTATAACAGTACTGCAACAGATTATTTTAGCCGTCGTCACCCAATCTCAATTAGTACTCATACATCACAACTTATTCGATTGTGAACTGTTTCGAAATTGACTTTTAACTACAGAATTTTTAAAGCCTATTTTCATGAGTAGAATAGTGGGACCGATTTTGGCCCATTAGGCTAGGTATTTTCGAACAGAATTAACTAATGAAAAAAATCTTTAAAATTTAAATGAAATAAAGGCCGACTTCTGAAAGCTACGTATTCAAAATATGCGTATGAAAAGCAAAGCAAGTGTTAAGGTCTTGTTAGTAAAAACGTATCGTCCAACGTTAGACTTGTCAGTAACGTTTAAATTTAGGGGTCGGTTATTAAAACCGTAAAACTTCAAGCAATTCAGTCTTTTGTTTTATATGTAAGTAATGCCAAGTTGACGTTTGCAACGTAAAAGTCTATTTTCTGTAGTGACAATTTCAACGATACGATTTTAGTAAATAGCAACGAGTATTACTTATGTTACAGCTTTTGCCAGTTGATCGCCGCGAACGTGTTACGTTTTTACTAACTGAGGCTTTATGTGATTTCCATTCTCAAAAAGTGCATTGTACTCGGTTCTTAAAAATAATTACACTATATTATTCCTGTTTACAGAGTTGTAAAATGACTTTAGAGTGTAAATATTTTAAATGGAAACAACAAAATTTGGCAGGAAATTCAATGCGCTTTTGGTTAAAAAAAAACACCAATAGATGCAACTCTGCTTTAACCAAAAATGTTTAGAAATAAGCGGCGTTTGTGAACGTCACATATGGAAGAAAGACGTCACAAATATATTCATTTCCAAGCTTAAGCTATGTTCACACGATTGTCAGATTGTACAATATTGTTGGATACGGCAATATGGTGGCAATGCACTCACAATGAAAAATGGTTACCATCTGTTAATTTGTCTGTTCACACTATTGAAAGAAAACCATACAATTTCATTGGTACACAGTTCTGCGACAATAAATTTTTGTGCCAATAATAATTGTCTGTTCACACGGTTGTCAGATTATTGTATGGCAAATGTTTCCAGATCCGACTTTTAACATTGTATCTAAATATTTATGGGCAGCATTGCCAACAGAAATATTTATCTGCCAATGGTGTTATTGTACGGTGCACTAAACGAAGCACATGCGTCAATAACAAATTGTGTGTCAATGGAAATGAAGGGTGTTCTCACGATTGTCAAAATTGTGACAATATTATTGGCATACAATGCACCGATAATACATTTAGTGACGATGTTGCCACACAAAAATTGTGTGTTCACACGGTTGTTGCACATTTTCTAACAATTTTGCTGTCAATATTGTAGTAAATCACAATCGTGTGTACATACCTTTATGATTTTAGGTAGAGAACACGTATTGCATATTGAACATAAATCCAAAAATTTCGCTGTGAATAAATACATTCGCTTCAGCGTTTATTGCGCTTGTTTCATTTATTTTTGTTGATAATAAATCTTATTTAAAATTTGCCGAATGCTAGGAAGTATATTTAAATAGTATATACATATGTACATACCGTTTTTTATGTATGCATGTTTATTGCCAACATAATGGCTTAAATATAAGTTGGAACAACTATTGTGCAAATAAATGTTTTTGCAGTCCACACGTAAACATACAGTGTTGGGAATAGATTTTGACAGTTGAGTACATAATTATTTCAAGTTTAAAATTGATTTTTTAAGTGTTATTGAAACAGGCGTTCCTTGATTTAATAAAATTGTACGTTCATGATTTTAGTACAACATCCATGGAAGTATTCTTTGTTTTATTCTAGATTTTATATCTTAATAAAAAAATATTGCATATTTTTTATAGTCATATGAAGCATCAGATAATTACACATTTAATTTATATCAGCCTCTTCATATTTATTATTAATTTTGTAAATAATTTGATTAATTATAAAAAAAAACTAAATAAAATGCAGTAAAGTGAAATGAAAAGCGAAATTAATTAAAACACTATATTTAATTAATTAAAAAAAAAATAATCGAACTTCACACGGTATACACACTCGGCTACATTTTCATACATAAAAAATAATAATTCAAAAGTACTACACGCATAAATAACATTTTTAAAAATATTAGCATTAATAAAAATACAAAAAAAAATGCTAAAAATAATTTTACTATGAAAACAAAGACATACATAAATTAAAAAAGATGGAACAAATAAAAAAATCTATTATTTAGTTTTGCAAGCAAATAACAGTAAATAAAAAACAAATGTTAACAATGAAAAATTATGATTAAAATAACAAGTTGTTTTATTGTTTAAAAAAATTTTAACTAAAAGAAGGAAGATTTTTAAGCAGGGTTCCGTTTCTTCTTTTCATTTAATATATCGTCATATGAAACGTAAAACTATGTAAGTGACAACAATTTCAAAATCGGATTTTCTATTGAATATTGTGTACCATGTGAAAATACACGAGCGTGCAAATTTTTTATATTTTACTATAAATGAGTGATTAGTGATTAAATTTGTGCAAGTTTTAAAGGAAATTTTTTCCGGTTGCTTACTTAAGTACTTTATTACGTTTTCCACCATGTGTTTTATACCATGTTCAGACGACAATATGAACCACTTGATTCGCTCCCTGAGCAACGATTACTAACCATGGTGTTCAAACGACTGTACTTGGTTCAGTTCGTTACTTCGTTTTCTCAATTTTCTATTTTTTTTTTGCATTTTTTATAATTATGTACTTTATACAATATGTATATTATTTATTATTTTTGATGAGGATTTCTTTTATTTTATTTTACACACTTTTTTGTTTCTTCTTTAATTATATTTTGTTTTTTTTTCAGTTATTTCCGATAAACTAGCGATATTTTGTTATCAAAATTAGAGATAATAATAATTTGTACGTGGTTCGTGCTTGGTTTAGAATGAACCAACCACCAACATGGTACGCTCTCAAAATTTTGTATGGCGAAGCAAGTAATTTCAATCATAGTTGGGGTACGAACTACGAATGAGAGAGCGAACCACGAATATTGCTGTCCGTGTGAACATAGTATTATATTAGTTTTGCAGGAGAAAAAAAGCGTTTCATGTCGTAAGTAATGGTAAAGAAAGTTGCCAGCCCACTTGGCTCCAATTTATTATGGTCCCATTGTGATACCTGTTGTGAAGAAACTTTCACGTGTTGTACTGATACAGACCAGAGACTGTACTATGAATCGAACCCAGAACCCCCCACTAGACTACCGGGGCATGTCGTAACTTCACCATATTTTTTTAAAGCCAATCGCTGCATTGAAACAATGTTAGTACTGCGCAAAATAAAACATATACACTTAATGGGATACTGAGGATCTATGACACCATATTTCGAAAAAACACAGATGTAGTTGACTTTGTCAGAGCAACGAAGATATGTATGCATTATTTGTACAAGGTGGCGCTAAAGTAATTATCCAATTTTGTTTTTGAATAACTTAAAAAAAATTTTTTTTGAATGGTGGAAATCTTTATTTATACATGTATAATTTTTTCTGTTAATTGGAAAATATGATGTCAGCCAAGTGGCTGTAGGGCTAGAAATAAATTATTGGCTGTTTTTTATTTACATATGAAACTAAGAAATTGATAAGAAATTTTGCAAAGAAACGACAGAAAATTTTAATTAAAAATTTATGTAAAATCAAAATGGAAGATTTTTCAAATAAACTTGAATTTGGAAGTACATATATTTGTGCATATTTATCATTTTATTTAATAAAAAATGACTGTTACATTTACAGTTGGTGCCAATGATGCATGATGTTTTGTTATTTTTATTTTAAAGTATTATGCATTTTAAGCGTCTAAAATCACTAAAATAAATTTCTTTTCAGAAAGTAAGCAGTATTTCAAGATATTCAATTGTGGTTTTTTGCGTTCAAGTAATTTTGGGCAACTTTGTTACATTCAGAGAGATTTTTCTTTTTATTCCCTAATGTTTGGGCACTTTTGTTATGCAACTGGAACAGACCTATTTTGTGGTAAATTTTATGGCTTTGCGTTTTGTCTCTTATTGAGATATACATATTATACTTTACTCTCATTTTACCGAACTTTACCAGAAAAGTAAAAAAACACACCTATAATTTAATAAAACTCACCACCGCAGCTGAGCCGAATTTAATAACATTCAGCACAATTGAAGAAGCAAACGTTGCTGTCTTAAGTCTTTTAATTGGGTTCATTTATTTCAAGTTTCTGCCTTAAGTCTTTTGATTAATATAATTTATATCAAGTTTCTGCCGTAAGTCATTTGTTACGTTGAAAGCTTTTTAGAAATTTGGAAAATTGAAAGCGCAAGCAAGTGCACATGAATTACTGGCACTTGGAAGTTACAATTGCTTTTCTCGCAACTGCACATTTTTGGCTGGCAACGCAACTATACTTCGGTTGTAAACAGTTTAATTAAGAAGCTTTACTCTGAGTACAAAAAGTAAAAGAGACCGGTAAATATTTATATTGTACATATGTATATTCTTTCATACCAAAAACAAAAACGAACGAGAAACAACAGAAAAAAACAAAAATTACAGTTAAAACGTATTTAATATTCTGCTCACAGTTTTCTCTTCATACTCACTACTTATTGTTTTTCGTCTTTCTTGCATTTATGTGAGAGGGCAATAACACAATCACACCAAAATTAAGAAAAAATTACCAACGCTAAGGCGAAGACCAAAGAAACACCAATTATTAGCTTTAGTTTCAGAAGAACTACGGTGCAGTGAACACGGTATATGTAAATTTAAAATAAATAACTCATTGCAAACGAACGGTTAAGAAGTGGGGGAAAGCATGTGCAGATAGCAAAACTAATAACAAAGTTAAAGCGAAACAAGTTTTCGATCGGTATAATTTCGCATTATACAAAAAGTTATGACGCAAAGAAGTAAAGTTAGTACATATGTTGCGTCTGTATGGTGCAATAAATTTCTTTATTGCTTAAAGTGATTCATTAAAAATAAATAAATAAGAGGAATGAAAAGAAATTTCCAAAAAAAAATTTGAAAATTTAAAGCCAACATTGAATACATATGAACGTTGAAAATTAAAAACAACAAACTTACCACGTAGTCACAAAAAATATATAAAATAATATTAATTGAATCTACAAGCAATTCTTTTGGTATTTCTTTTGTGTTTAAAATGACATTGAATGCGTTGTGCCCAATAAGCGGAAGTCTTGGCCACAGTGTTACTTTAAAGAGGTTTTTCTATGGAATTATAATTATATTGTATTCACATTTTCCATCACAAACTTGTAAGTATAATAATAATAATACGAGTATCTTATTCCAAACAATTGCATATATATTGTACTGTGTGCCACTATAGCGAGTATCTTAGTGTATTTAAGTTTCCCTTTCAAGTTTACTGGAGTAAAACACAGAAACAATGATATGAACTAGTGATGGCATCGTGAACAGCTTTTCGCGATCTAATTCTAATGCTTAAAGTTTACTAGTTAATGTGTGTGTAAAAAGACTTGGAACACGTACAGCTTAGTAACGCAGCTAAAATAAAAAATAGCCAATGGGATAGAAAATTGAGAAAAAAAATATTAAAGAAAAAAGTTGGTGGCATTTTTTTTAAGGTCACAATACTCTGACTATTGCAAGAATAGTGTCAAATTCAAATCTTGTGTTCATATGGGTCAGTAATATTTCAAAGTCTATACTTCTGGTTTGTGTATCATAAAAATCATTGACACCTTCCACTTTTACAAAGCTATACTGAAGGCTTAAAATGCCATTAAAAATACAAAGAAAAAGTTGGCCCCATACTAGCAGCATTCCTGCACTCAACAGGTTTTGTTGAGAAAATCCTTTCAATTCAATTAATTTTCTTATGACAGGTAAATGTAAACTTCAGATTGTTTTTTCAAAATATAGTGTCATGTAAGGCAATTGACGATTTGTATGTTTAAAAATTCTCTGTATAGAAAACATTTTATTTTTCTTTTATTTACGAACAAATGCAAACTATAAATTATACATGATCACGCAAGACTCACGCCAGTCGAGTCAGTAGTACTCATCTCTGCTGTGTATTAAACAAAATAAGCATATAAAAAGAAATTCACTTTCGTACGAAACTAGTGAAACTGGTCTACTTTGCTTGTTTTAATTTTGTGTAAAATAAAAGAAAAGTTACTGGCCTGCTTGTACCAGATCGTTAATACTCGTATGTTGCATATTTTGTAAGTATATTTTTTTTCTATTTGGTAATTGAAAAAAAAAATTAATTATTTTCTTGTTTGGAATTTATTAGCGGTTATATTACCTTCGATTAATAATTATTTTAATATACGAGTATGTACAATATAAATGTTGTATAGTTAAGCTAGTCTATATGTACATTTCGTTGGTGCTTATGCGAGTACCAACTCATCAGTAGACGTTCAACCAAATTTTTGAAAACGCTAAAAAAAAACACATGTTTATAGAAAAACTCTAAACAAATGTTTGAGAATTTCACAAACACAAGCAGAAAAAAATCAATACAATTAGAATTTTTTTATTCGATTTGCAGCTATTGATTTCTGTAAATTAAGGTTTTTACTATATTTTTTCCTTCAAAATGTAAATAATTTAGTTATACAATAGTTTCCTCTAATTATTTTAAATGAACTTTTAAGTAAAATCTCAATATTATGTGTATAACATTTTTTTTATTATATCTATATATATTAATAATAATTTCTGCAAATCATTTTACAATTAGGCAACACCTTGCTTAACAATTGTGCAATTCACAAGTTCGTATTAACGTCGTATTGCGCAATCGTTGGTAATTTTCATACAAAAGTGTCTTGTTATTATAGGATTGAATTTGATATGTTTTTAAAATAGTTGTATTGAGGCCACATCTGGGAATATAAAATTTTTTTTTTTGCATAAATCTTTCAAATATGTGATTAGTAATACCAAAAATTAAAATTTTCTTAATAATAAATATATATTTAATTAAATTAAATGCAATTGGCAAGCTATTTCAATCAGCATTGCTTATCGTGAAAAGTAATTCGTATCAAGTTGATATTTCCATACCTGGTTTAATTTCATCGATACTACAAATTTCATAAAGACATCGTCTATTAAACGATAAACCATACGGCAGCTGAGCTTGCGAATTAAGAAATTCTTTTTCATTTATTATTTCAACGTGTTGACTAATTGTAAAATGATTTAGAAAAATTAATAGATTTGAATATAATTTATATATTATATTTTAAGCTTTAAAGGTTTGTTTTTATGTTTATTTGTTCTACTTCGATATTTCGTTAACCATGGGTTAACATCTACAGGAAATTTTTATTATTTAAGTAAAAATAACCATACCGACCGTAGGGTGATATTAAGGAAATTTTTTAATGTACATATGTTGCATTTAGTGGCGTTCAAAAAAAAATATATTTCAGTAAACAAATCTACGAATATTTAATACTTCTCTAAAAACAAAAAAATATATCTTATTTCAGATGGCGATGTTGATTTTGATGACGATGAGGGACCATATCAGGGGAAATATTTAGGAAAAATTAATTCATACCATCATCAAGTATATTCAAAATATAAAAAAAATATATAGTATACATACGAGTATATCTGTGGCAATATGACAGAGCAGCTTAAGTCGATATTCGGTCTACATCGATCAATCGAAAATTCTTAATTTATTAAAAAATATTTGCTCTTTATTTTTCCTTTTGAAAGTGCTGTAAAATGTCTTTATAGTGGAACAATAAAGTTCAATTTTTTTAAAGGAATAGGGAAACATTGTGCAAGTGCAATGGACTTTTGTTTGAAAAAGACAGCATTCAGAAGGTTATTATTTTTCTTTAAAAAGAGTCCCTACTACGCCCTTTTTTTTAATTGTAATTTAGAAAACTTTTGGTGAAATTTTGAATTTACATTTGAAATTCAGAAAATTCCAAATGAAATTTAAATCTTTATTTCGTTTTCTGAAAATTTAAATTGGATATGGGCATTTCCACAGAAAGGTCTACCACGATCGAAAGTTAATATGTCAATAAAGAAATGATTTTTTTCTAACATTCTATAGAGAATATTAAAATTTTAAGAAAACGAAGTATTTTCAGTTTGTGGTGTATGTTACTTTTAGAAAATTGGTATGGAAACTGAAAACTTAATTTAAAATATGTAGAACATATCAAATATACGAGTCTATTTTATAACATCATTTTTATAACATCATATTTATAAATTACTTCAAAGAGAAAAGACATGTTAAATATTTAGGAATTTAAATGATTGAGAAATATTTTTCTAAGAATGGAGATATCTCACTTTTAAAATCAACGGGTTATTTATTAGATACTAAAACTTTAAATTATTTTTAAATAAAAATATCTATAAAATAATAAATATAAAAATTTTTCGCAGTTAATACAATATAAAGTTAAGAAAATTTTTCTTACAAACATTGTAGGAAAATATGTCCCGTGCTAAATCATAGTAAATGTTGTTCAAAAAAGAGGAACACAAATATTTAAATATGACAACCATCAGCGGAAAGCAATATTAAATTATTTCAATTTAAAAAAAAATTCCTTCCAAAAATGGTGTTCTAAAACTAAATGTTCTGGATATCAAAATGGTTTTGATATTCATCACAATGTTGAAGCAGTTGAACGTAGTGTGGCAGTGTTGTTGTCAATATTAATTTTATTTCTGGTACCTTTGAGTGCACATCGTAGTTGTGACGCTTTACAAATAGAGTACAAAATTTTTGTAATCGAATGAATTGAAGTATATCGCTCATTAATGGTTGTTTGGGACGTGCAAATTAAAAAATATAGTGACACAAACAACAACAAAAATATCATCGTTGTTTTTTTTTTTTTAATAAATAAAGAAATAAATAGATACATATCGAGCCTTTGGTGCAATAACTCAAAATTCTAATTTTTTTGAGCTGGGTATGCAGAAATGATCTTTGGGGAAATATATATCTAAAGGAAAAAGATTATGGTTCTATCTCTAACTGTTCAGATTCTACAGCTACAAATGTCTTTATTGCCTCCAGCCATTTCCAACAATATTTATTTGCAATAATGAAATTATGACAAGAAATTTACAAACAGAAAACATTACAAAACATGCCTCTTTATTTAAAAACTTGTAAAAAAATAACTTTAGTAAACGAAAATACTATCAAAAAGATGGTTCAAAACTTCAAATGCATTTTTCTCAGTTCACTATGTTTTGAATTACTACGGTATTGCATCAAAGGCTCGATATGTACAATTTTACCGACGGTAACTTCTATGTTTACACTTGAAAAAACCCAAAAAAATTAATATTGATGAGAAATGTTGACGTACTGTGTCAGAGGCTTCTATATATATATTAACACAATGACAAATATTGAAGCTGAATATTGATGCGTGTAGCATGCGCTTAAGGGTTTGTTTATACTCGTATTTCGTATTTTTCGCTTTTTTTTCGATATTTCGTCAAAATAATAAATATTACAATACCATATAAATAAGAAATGTAAACAAACCTTATATACATACATATGTATATAGAATATAAAAATATTTATTATAAGAAATAAGGTTAAAGAATAAGAGTTAAAAAATTAATATGTAAATTCTTTATTAGAATTTCATACGTTATTCACATGAAGTCGACTTAAACAACTCTCCCATATTGGCACAGATATGTATGTATGTATGTCTATACGCGTATGTGCATTTTGAGATCAAAAACTATACATACGTACATATATTTTAAAGGTTTCTGGAGATATTTATGCGGTGAATGAGTTCACATTTTTATTTATTGGCTTTAATTATGATGGCAATGGCGCTGATACATTCTTTTGGGCTGGAGCATCTAACCGGCCGGGTCCACAGGGATTTATTGTTCCCGACGAGTATGGCAAGTAAGTAGAAAATAATTATCACAGATTCCTATTAGCCTATGATAATTATATTTAAACTGTATGTACATTTTGTTTGTTTTCTAGTTAAAAAAAAATATTTGTATTTTTAATTTTAGAACAAACATTTTAGATCGCTATCACAATAAAGACTTCACATTGACACTGCCGGATCGCAAGAAAATAACCGAAATAAAATGGTTGTCGGTGTATGATTTAAATAATCAGAATAACTTCGGAGATGTTTACATACCTGAGGAGTTTGAAACACCACAGCCCCAAAACGGTGGCACATTCTCGAAACGTAGTCATAATGTCAGTAGTGCGGCAATTGAAATTTTAGATTCGAAGACTATAAAAATAATAGATTTTACGTATGATGGCAAAGGAAAGAGAACATATTTTTGGGCTGGTGTAGGCGCACAGCCTTCAAGCCGAGGCAGTAAAATACCGGATGAGAGTGGATAGTAAGTGCCTAACAATAATAAAAATATTTAATATCATGATACGACGTTTGTTCAAAAGAAAAGCTGAATTTTGTTCTCTTCGATTACAATGGCGTGGTGCATCATGAGTTCATGCCAACAGGTCGTACGGTTAATAAGGAATACGACAAGGAAGTTATGCAACGTTTGCGTGAGGCAATATAGTTCAAATGATTGGAATTGTGGAAAAAAAATCATGGATTCTGTATCACGATAATACACCAGCACACACATCAATGTTTGTTCGTGATTTTTTGGCCAAGAACAACACCCTAATCATACCTCAACCGCTTTATTCACCAGATTTGGCAACCTGCGACTTTTTTCTATTCCCAAAACTGAAGAGAGTAATGAAAGGAAAGCGTTTTGCCACAATTGATGAAATTAAGTTAAAATCGAAGAACCAGCTGAAGGCCATACCGCAAAGCGGATTTCAGAAGTGCTTCGAGGATTGAAAGAAGCGCTGCCATAAGTGCATTATATCTGAGGGGGATTACTATGAAGGAGACAAAATTTATATTGATGAATAAATAAATACTTTTCACCTTTTCTTTTGAACAGACCTCGTACATAGAGAAATAGAAAACAATCTGTCGCGTAGTCATTTTGAAGAGAAAAACGAATTTTTGGTATTTCTTCAATCGGGTATGTTCTGTAAACCGAATCCGCATAATTTTACTCGGTTTAAAATCGAGTAGATAAGTCCGGTCGAAATTGAATCGAATGTTATATCTTCCTAACGAATAACTGATGAATTATATACTCTGTAATAGATTTTAATACAAAATAATCAATTTAAAAAACACTCCAATATTTCTCCATGTTCTTGTTAAAGTGTGTAGATAAAGTAGATGGATAAATAAAACCACATTTTCACTAAATTCATTAGCGAAGATCATTAAAAAAAACTCTTTTAAATAAGAATAAACATTATTTTGAAGAAATTTTCAGTAGCTTAATTTAAATTTATTGTTAAATAAGTTATCTTTAAGTGAATATTTAACATATGGTAACATATGTTTTCATTGAAATGTAACACCACCAAACGATAAATTTTGAGAATTGAAAATAAAACATGAGAATATGAGAATAAAAAAAATCTTATTCGAAAGCAAGTTAGAATGTTGGAAATCGTGTGATTTTTAGACCACCAAATTAGCATTTATTCGGTTTTGAGAAATTAACCGTTTTTAAATCGAGTCGGTTTACAGAACAGTGGGGATTATTTGTAATGTTAAAATAACAGACAGGTGGTCAATTTAATATAATGTTTGTCTTCCAGTCTAGATCCCATACGGAAATATGATAAGGAAACAATAATGCTGGAATTACCAGGCGATAAAACAGTATTCGATATTGATTGGATCAGTATATATGATTTGGCTGAAAACGAGAATTGTGGTCATGTTCTAATAGCTGATAATTTAAATGTTCCACCTTCTCTAGTAAAAATAACACCATATGAATTTTCGTTACCAAATTGTCGTCAATTGCATAAAAACTTGCAAGTATTTTGGGAAGTATTTGGGCCGCAAATTACCCTACAACTCTCTGGCCAGGTTGAAAAGAATGATTATATGTCTTTTGGACTATCGGGCTCAGAAACTTCATCGCAAATGATTGGAGGTGATGCGGTTGTTGCCTATATGGATGATATTCGAGGTTATTCGGTAGATTATAATATAACATCCTTGGCTCCGTGTGTGCAAGTATTGGGACAAAACAAAGGTGTATGCCGTGACGATGTCGTTGGCGGCTTGAACGATTTTCAGTTGAATACGTATAGCCGTAAGGAAGGTATTAACACGATAACGTTTAGACGGACCTTGATCTCATGTAAGTCTGTAATTAAATAAATACAAATGAATGAAAGAAAATTTCGTTGTGTTTAAGTTCATAGTTAATTTATCACAATAATACGAAAAATTACTTTCTATTAGAATAAATGAAAAAAAGAACAATTAATGTCCTTTATTCTGATTAAAAATAATTTTTCACAATATTGTCGTTCGGGCATTTATATTGAAAACAAAAACAATTTAAAGTTTTTTTATTGTTGTTTTCAATATAAAAGACCGAACGAGAATTTTCACTCGTCTTTTAAGGATACGGTCACATTAGGCAAATATTTGCCCATAAAAACGTAACCACTATGCCAGTCAACTAATTAGATAATATTTCATGGGATATAAAAGTCAAAATGGATTGAGGTAATAATTTACTGAGAACCGATGGTGTTTCAAACCAAAAGTATTTTTAAATACTAAAAAAATTGTATAGAATTTAGTGGTTACGTTTTTTTGGGCAAATATTTGCTTAAAGTGACCGTACTGCCTGTTCGTAGAAGGCGAGGTGAAATTAATCGTTCGGAATTTATATTGAAAACAAAAACAATTTGAGTCTTATTCTCTTGTTTTCAATATAAATGGCGAACGATTATTTTCACTCACCTTCTACGTACGGGCAGGCTGTTAATTTTAATATTAAAAGCGTTAAAAACAAAAAAATACGTACATAAATTATAATTTATATGGTTCGAACGACTTGAAAATAACATTACGAGTTAAATTATGCTCCTCTATATTATTTTTTGTGTTTTGACTCCAAACGGATCTGGATAATAACATTTCTCCATGTAACTTCAGAAGTCGAATCGAGTATCTCTCTTATATTGATTCTAGATAACCAGCCATCACTTCACAGAAAAAAATGTTTTTGATATTTAAATACGAAAATCATTGATTCAATAAAAAAATTTTTTGAATTTTCTGTGATGACGATTTTTGCATATTTGATAAACAAAATTCTAGGGTCGTTTATTGAAAATATTTCCATTTTAATTCAATAAAGAAATATTTTAAACCAAAATTAAATAAATTTAAAAAATTAAATTAAATAAAAAAAATTTTTGATATAAATTTCATTTCCAACAACGATTTTTGTTATTTTGTAAACTTTTTTAATTGAAAGATGTGTGGAAATCAAACAAAACTTTTATTGATTCAACTACATGTTTTGTTAGAGTTTGAATGAAAATCCATAAAAAGTGGCATTGAGAAAAATCATTAAACATTTATTTGATTGTACTCCCATAAACTCTTCAAAAGCTTTTATTAACACACATTCTTGAGTTTTCTATTTTCTATTTGCTTATTTATTTTGATTGTAGATAAAATGAAAAAATTAAGTTAAACAATCTTCGTACATTCAATATTTATATATGGACATTAGCCGATGGTGTAATTCTAGCAGATTCGTTTGTTGGGTAGGCTTATATATAACACATGTGCAGGAATGAATTCTATGTTCTGCGTTTTTTAAGTTGCAATTTTGATATAAATATTTTCTTTGAATGAAATACTAAGTGTTGTTGACTTTTTGTGCCATCATCAACAACACAGATCTCTGAAAAAAATTTTGTTATATTTTTTTCTGTGTTACTTGGAAATCACCATTATAAATTCTTTTATTTATTTATTTATTATTTTGTGGCTTTTACGTTTAGTGCAATTCCATTTATAGCAAATGTTTATTCTTTGATCGATGTTTAACCATTCATATATCTCCTCTTCCATACCGACGTATTCACCATTTTTTAAAGATGGGCGATTTTTTGAACCATTTTTGGTTTCTTTTTCCAAATTGAACACAATGCTTGATTTCATTTTGTTTTTTATTGTGCGATGTTTTATTTTACCATTTGTTATATCCAGTATAAATATAATGTAGCGTTCGCTATATAACGTTGTTAATGTAAAAAGTCGGACGTTCGTTGTATCGGATTTTCGGAAAAACGAGATTCGTTAAACCGAGATTGGCCTGTATTAAATATATATTTCTTATTAACTTTTTATTTGCAGCTGATCATGGTGATAAGGAAATACGTTTAGATAAAAGCAATTATATCATATGGGCATTGGGTCAATTGGATTCAAACTATGAACCTGCTTTTCATACGTATTATCCAAAAAGTGATGTTCTAATTGATTTTAACACCACAGAACCAGTTAATGACTGTTTTAGTTTTACTAAACGTATTGATGCCCCCATCCAGACATGGGAAAAAGTTAAAATATTAGATCCGTAAGATGTTTCATTAATTTTAGAAAAGTAACCTACATATATATTTTAATATTTTATTCCCTTCAAGAACTGTTCGTACTTTCAATGCTTATTTGGGACCTTCGGGGGGCCTGAAGGGTTATCAAGGTATCACTGGTACGTTTGGCTAATTATTTTCTTTTTTCATAATTATTAATATTCAATATTTCGCTACTTCTTTGTGTAGCTTCTCTAGGAAATTGGTTGTTGTTTATATTTTATATTCTTATTATTATAATTTTTCTTAATACTGGTTTTTTTTTAACCTTTTTTATTATTTGAACAATCTATTTAATTAAGCTTTAAGGTTTTTTATACTCTTTTTTTTTTTTATATAATCTCGATATTACGTTAACCTTCGGAAATTTTTATTTTTAAAATTTTTTCTTTAAATTTAAATTTTTAAATTCTAAAGGTTAACGAAATATCGAGATTATATAAAAATAAGATATAAAAAATCTTAAAGCTTAATTAAATAGATTGTTCAAATATTATTATTATATATTATTTCTTTCAAATTAACTGAATTTTTTTTTGGGAATATCTCTTTCTATATACATATGTATATATTATATATATTCGGGAAAAGCACAATTTTGAAATTAGAATCATATATGTATGTATATTATTTATTTTATAAGTAAAAACTAATTTTCCTGAAGAAAAAGAAGTAGCGAAATATTGAAAATTATAAATACAAAAATATTTAATGATTCCTGACCTTAAGTTTGCAGAATATTGGCATTTCATTTAAAATAAGTGACGGTCAAATAAATATTAAAATTTTTCATAAAAAACTTTGTAGGTCATGTATCCAGTGGTTTGGCGTGGTATATAAATGGTTATATGATACCGGAATTGTACATGAAAAGAGGTCTTACATATGCATTTAAGGTTAGTTACAAAAATAATTCTATACACAAGTATGTATGTATGTATTTGTGGGAAAAATATGCCACATATTTACGAGCAGACAATAGAGATGCTCTCAAACCATTAACACCGTTCTACTCACAACAAATGAAATATAATTTCTGATGATTTTATATAGGTAAGGGGTGGAAATAATCCCCATTCTGCAGATAATTATCATCCTTTGGTTATAACGGACGAGCCACGCGGTGGTTACGATCGTCTTAGCGATGTCAAACAAAGCGAAATTCGAGTTCTAGCTGGGGTTGAGTTTACGCGACGTGGACGCCCGAAACCCACAGCAGCAGGACCCCTGTGCATATCACGTTATCCCTCAGGATATGATCGTCGTTTAGATGACAATTTTCCAAGTTTTAAAAAATTTAATCGTTCACTTGTCACCGAATGTGCCTACGAAGAACCAGCTTTATTGGAAATCACACCGAATATAACATGGCCGGATATTGTATATTATAACAGTTTCACACATGCGAACATGGGCTGGAAAATACACATTATTGACAGTTATACTAATTTGAAAAATGACGTACGAGTTTTTAGGGAAAATTGCAATATTTTAATATTCGGAATTTCGATAATAACAATAATTTATTTTAGATTTTGAAATTGACTGATGTTTTTAAAGATATTACCATGATGTAATTGGATAATTCTATACCAAATCAATCATGAATTTTCTTCTCTGCCTCCGACTTCAATAAAATTTGTTATACTTTGGAAGCCTCGTGACAAAGAGTGGGAAAAATGGGAGTGAATGTATCTCCCGATTTTTTTCGAACTTGCGACTATTAAAGAGTAAGTCTTAAAGAGAATATTTTGAAATTTTTGTTTTAGAACAGCAATGGTATTAATGGAAAAAGTTTAGTTTTTGGGTGGCAAAGGTATGAAAAATAAAAAGTACATTATAAGTATATCGAACTGTTTTATTTTTTATTGCTTTGTCACCAGAAAAAAATCAACATAAAAACGTAAAAAGCAATGTTGATTTTATATTTTCCGGTGATGATTTTGCTTCATACGATTTTCATGTTAGTTCAACATGATTTTATAATAACCTGAAAATATATTTTTTGATGTCGAAAGAACTTTAATTCCTGCTGCTTTAATAATGTCAGTATAGTTAAATCAAAATGAAATTTATGTTGAATTACCATCACAAATCATGACGATTCATGGTCATTTCAAGTTGGTATAACCAATATTATTCGAATTTTCATTCAACATGAAATTAACTTAAAATTAAAATAACGAATATTTTTTTTTTTATTGTTAAAACAGTTTTGATTCACTATGATTATAATGTTGTTTTAATATAAATTATTTTAATTTAATATTCATCAGTAGACATTAAAACGAATTCTTGAAAAAGCTGAGAAAACTCACATGTTTATATAAAAACTGTCAAAAAGTCTTTCAGAATTCGAAGTATAAAAACAGAAAACACTTTTTAAAGTAGTTTCAGTCTGATTTAAAATTTTAATTTGACATTAGTCTATATTTGTACGAAAATCATGAATTTTGGTGTATTGATTTCGTTAGATTGCAACGTTGCTTTAACGTGATAAAACTTAAATTTTCATATAAAATGGGATTTATTTATTTTACATTGTGCACCATTATTTTTATTAAAATATTGAATCAATTTGTTTAAGATAATTTGATTCAATGTTAAATTTAAATTAATGGGTCAATTATGGATTGCAACCGAACTTCAGTTGCGTTATCAGGCGGCAACCGCAAATTTGCCATTGGTTGACAGAAAAGCACTAAAATGTATTGGAATGGAGGCAGCTAGAGATAATGCAGGATATACCTGCATTACCATTTTTAGCAGCAACATAATCGAGTCATAAGTCATTATTTTTGTAGAAATTTCACATGATTTTAATCAACATTTAGTCATGTTAATTTTACATTGGAATTTTTCTCTGTGTGCCATTAATCCCATTGCTGTCCCCAAACAATGATTTTATGATATGCTCTTTTCGCAAAAGCGATTGGTAAATTTAAAGTGTACTGTAAAACGGCTTTCCTATACAAAATTCGTACTTCAAGCACACATTAACTTTAATAATAGTTTTTGCATAAGTCGGTTACTCTTTAAGAGTTCCCATCAGAAAAAAAAACGGGATTAACGTTCCCTCTTATTTTTCCCACTCTTTGTCACAACTCTTGAATTATGAGGATGCCCCTAATATTTTTCAAATACTTTATTGTAACAGTTGTTTTGTAGTGCACATTAAGAGCTTTAAAACAAATCAAAATTGTACTGTATACTTACAATATAACCGTAGATATTGAATTTTGATTTTGCAAAAGTGTAAACACTTGAGAATTTTAAGGAAAATTGTGGTCCTTGTATTTTCGTTGTTTCTTACGAATCGGATTTAATTGAAATCCGATGCAGACAAGAAAAAATTAGCTACTTTTCATAGATTTCACTTCGAATTACATCATCGATATTACAATTTACAATATGGATGTATATTGTTTTTAATAAAGAGAAATAAATAACAATGTTTAGTCCAAATAATCGAAATTGTTTAAATGTTGTATTAGTATATTTTTTTAAATTTTTATTTGCAAAAATGTATATTTAAATTTAAAAAGTAAATAAATCAATATTACATGGTATTTCCGTATCTATGTATATTCATATTTTTTGTTAATCGTGGATGCATGTAAATTACATATACACATGCACTCTTGTATGTACTTACTATACATATATATGTAACTTTTAATAAAGATGTATGTATATATAATGTAATAACTAATTCATTTAATATATTGACTTTTTATAATAAATATTGGCATTTTAATTAATTCGTATATATATATATATATATATATATATGTATGTATGTATATATTATATACTTAAATCTATGCATATATGTCCATACATATTTCTGTAAGTACATATCGCAGACTAAATCATAAACAGTCACAACTCAAATTTTTCAAAATCGTTTTTATTGCATAATCGAGGTCCCAGAACAAATCTCTAACGACCACAAAAATTTTGTTGGCATCACTGTTTTCCTTAACTGGAAAAATACCGTTATGTCTGTTTTTATGTTATTTGTGCGGGTTGTACGCAATCAACAAAAAAAGTACTATTTTCAGTTGTGACAGCGCGCTTATTAGTAACTGAGTATTTTAATTTCACGTTAATAGTATTATTTCGAGTTGTGACGCTATTATTGAAAAAAGTGTTAAATTTTGTGGTGCATCATTTAAAGTTCAAAAATTTGTCAAAAAGTTTAATGCAAAATTTCATTCCTTAGTTTTCACTTAGCTGTCGAAAATGTCGTTCCCAAATATTGAACATGACTCTCGTACAAATAGTGATAGTAGTGTAAATATATTTAGCGATTCTGGGAGTGAATTTAGTCTGCCCAAAAACGATAATAGTAGCTCGTCGGAAGAATATCTGTCAGAGAGTGAAGTGGAAATAGTTTGCAGATAGAGAAGACGTTCTGAAAAAAAAATCATTTTAATAAAACATATGTATGTACCTACATTTCGATGGTCTCATGTAGAAAGGCTCGTAGTTTTTTTTTGAAATATATTTTTTTAGTGATTTCAATAAAGGAACTCAAAATAATATTTTACAAAACAGAAAATTTTGCGAGGGATGACGCAGAGTCAGCGAAAACCATAATAACAAAAACCTTATGTTGTGTTTATTTTTTATGTCCCCTATTTAGTAAGTGCTAGGTGACTTAAAAAGTAAATCAAAACATATTTGCAATTAAAAAGTCATAATTTGATATACTACACACAACTCACTGAAAAAATTACAATGAAAGAGTCACAACTCAAAATATCTCCTTTTTTTCATAATAATAGCACAAACTTAAAAAAAATCAAGTTAACTTTCTTTAAAAATAATGTTCTTTACTGTGGAACACAATTTGATTATAAAATTGCAATCATGTTTCTAAAAATAGTTTTTTGCCTCTCCTAAAAACTTTATGAATTTTGAGTTGTGACTATTTATGATTTAGTGAGCGATATCTACATACATATGCATGTATGTACATATACATATAAAATTAATAGCATAGTGATAATCAGATAAATGAACTAAGTTCTATTACAGTAAATTTTATTACAAATAGTATTTAATAATTTTATAAGCTATAAATTGTAACTTGTAACAATTGTAGTTCGTTTTCATAAACACAATATATAAATATGTATGTATGTATGTATGTATGCACACACGAGTATTAATTAAATTATCTGCCTGTATTCCTCGAAATGCACACAAAAATTTCTTTCGAAGGTTTATATTGAAAACAAAATAAAATGTTGTTGTTATCTTCCAAGAATGACAGAAATAAAGATTACGCCCTGTGCATGATATCTCTTTCGGTGACGTAGTGGTTCCTTTCTATGAGTTACCATGTCTATTTCATATGTGCTTTTCTTCAACTATGAGATAAAATATCGCTAATTTACTTCAACAGCGTCATAATTCAAAAAAACTAGTTTTGTGAAAAACGTACTTAAAGTTTTCAATTTACATGACTCTTAATGGCGAAATAAAAAAATATTCTTCTGCCACGAGGTGAGTTCTGAAACTATTTCCATGAATATTTTACACAAGATATAGGCCGATATGAGGAATTATTCTGAATTATTAATTCAAAAAGTACATTTTTTGACTCATGACGTTATTGAAGTTAATTAGCGATATGTGAATATGTCTTCTCATACCATTAACATAAGCAAAGCAATATATCACTGTCATTCTGTCCACGTTTTTGCTTTATTGCTAGTCTAGACGGGGGATTATATTACATATTTGTTATTGCAGAATAAAAAAAAAAAAAATAGAAGAGAGCATTTGTACTGGGCATATGAAAATAAATCAACAACGAAAAAGCAAGTCAGAAATAATTAGAGAAGAGCATAAAAATTATAATCGTAATACTATATAAAATTATGAAAAAAAAAAAATTCGAATAAAAAATTAGCTTGAGAGCAAAAAGTCATTAGCTAATGAGAACATGCGGTGTGTGACGTCAGAGCTCCTACATGCGTACAAATCTATTATTATGCCTACTGATGTCGTAGTCTTTATTTCTATCATTCTTTGTTTGTTTCTATGTTTCTATTCAAATTCCAAATAAATATTCTTTGACAAATATAAAGGCTTCCTCGTAAAAAATATAAAACAACAATGTTCTCCATGGGAAAATTGTAAATAGGGCTCTAGCAAAATGTGGAAAATACAAAATATCCCTGTAATATGTATGTATTTAAAAAAAATAAAGACATTTTAGAAATATTGTTTAGTTAGAATTCCTACTCTTGTACATATTTTTATTTATTTATAATCACAATGTTAATAAAGAATTAAAAATATTCATATTATAGTATATTTTTTTAAGTTTACATGACAATATTGTGTGATATTGAACAAGTGGACGAATTATTTCAGGTGCTAGAGAACATAGGAAAACTGTAGTGGGTGAAACCATACAAACACTTTTCAAATAGACTAATAATTTTACTGCCGGTTTACCGATATCCCATCGTTCGTTTTTAGAAGGTAAACTGGCAGTTAATAGGAAATTTTACGATATTGTGGTAACGAATTCTGAAGACGTACCATATAGAAATAGTATCAGGAAAACAAACCAATGAAATGGTGATAAAAACTAACAAAAGTTTTGAAAATTATGATTTTCCCAAGCAGTTTCTATTATTCGCAACAAAATAAAAGAAATATCCACTGGCCTCCCTTAAGCCCTGATCATCCGCATATTCGAATAACAGAACTGATACTCTCTATGTTTCGGCTAAGAAAACGGTTATGATACGTGAATATCACTTCCTCATCAATGGAATATCAGTCAATTTTTAGAAACTCCCAGTTCACACTATGAAATTTTTATTTCAGAACTAGGTGAAACGAAAAGTTTATGACAATACGGTCCAACAGACGTCGATGTCCATACAGATGGCTTGTTTTCATTTAAATAATAGAGTTCTAATTGGCTCAATTTTGGGGCCAGCATTATTTCAATCAGGTTTTAAATCCACATTAAGGGAGTACAAACAAGCAACGAATATGCCAAAAACATTCACAATTGCAACACAACAAAGTAACAATTAATTTGCTGAGGAAATCTTCCAGTCAGACTCCAGTGTAAGAGATATACCAAGAGCTGCATAATCCAAAACAACGCAGATTTATGAGGAAAACCAATATTAGTTCTTTAGACAAAACTATTTGCTCCCATTCTTTAAAAAAAAATTATGGGAAACAAACCTTCGACTTATTAATAGATACCGGAGCACAAAAAAAATTTACAAATTATAAACATAATTCCGGAAAAGTAGCAGTGTATATGGATTTAATAATATTTATAACAAAAAATTCCATAATCTAGCAATGATTAACCAAATCTGAATACAATTAACTTGCAGCTGGCTGAGTAGTTGGCTCGATGACTCTACAGCCTCCGATCATCAAGAATTTTTTGATGTTTTATCACAGCACCCTCCGGTCATTATTTGAGCAATGAAAACTTCGCCGAAGTAAAATAATAAATAAAATGACTCTCCTTTAGCATAATAAAAATAATACGTCTAGTTAACACCACAGACACTGTAACTCAACCTCGGGAGAGTTGTGGAAGAAATATGACTTGTACCACTTGTATCTCATCTATACTGTCTGTTTCCAAAAAGAAAATGACACACAATGTCACCATTGTTATCAGACACCTTAATTAACTGATTGTTACTTCTCTTTTAAAAAAAATATTATAAAATTTACACATTTGAAATAAATTTTTGTTCGCATTAGAGTTATAAGCAAGCAGTAAGCCTTTTCTGTTTTAATACACAAACTTTCAAAATGTTTTATTCAATATATTCGAGTAATATCACTTTTTTTAATTACAAATTTCACATAATATTCTTTCAATGGAGAAAATATTAATGGACTTCAGTTAGTATTCCATTGTATTGATTGTATGAGATAAAGTTTAAAAAAATATTGTTGGCCTTGCTGCAGACATATACATAGTTTTTATAGTAAAATAAAACCTTGGAATATACAAGTGATATATAGACCATGTGAACTTTTATTGTTTTTTTTTTTAGAATATACAACATATTATTTTGCACAGTCCTCTTTGAAATAGAATTTTTAAAAAGTTCATGGTTCATGGTCCTTAACAAAGTTTTCTAAACATTTCGGTATTTGATTACGATACGGTATACGGTATTTACTTATAACTGTGGCCGCCAAACACTTAAGATTAATATAATTTATAAGAGGTATTGTATTTGCAGAATTAAGTGAAATTAAATTATATGGACGTTCATCGGATTTATTTGGTTGATCTAAGTCGGCACCGTGATCGAGTAATATTTTAATGATCTATTTGGATGAAAGAGAGAAACAAATGTTTAATTAGTTTGCTTGCACTAATATCTTTTATCAATACATTATCTATTGGGAGGGAAAATGTATGCAATAGTATAATTTGCCACCAGTTTATAGTACGTAAGAAACAAATAAATTAAATGGTGATTTAGTTCGAATCCGTCAAATCCCACTACAGAACATACAAATTTTAATTATCAAATTTAATTGTCTTCTTTGATCATTGAAAAATAAAAAAATTAATAAAAAATGTTGCAATAGCTTGGGAGTCAGACAGTATACAAACACAAGAACATTTTAATTTTCATTTGTAAAAGTGAATATAAACAATACACTATATTAGAAACAATTCCGATACTATTTCTGGACTAAAAATTTATAAATCACTATCATTTTCATGTACTAAAAATATCTAAGAGATTTCTAGATAATATAACTAAAACTAGGTAGAGACAAATAGGATGTAGAATTTCGTTATGTTAATTTTTATCACTATTCTGGTCTTGCTATGTCAATTAATATTTCATGTGCTGTAAACCGATTTATCGATTTCATATTTTTTGTGTTCTGTAAAATGAATTCACATTATTTTTTTTTAGTTTTAAGTGGCTAAAAAAACACGAAAAAGCAATTTCATGTAAAATTTCACATATTTTCTAATTTGCAGAACTACACACTACGATAAATTATAAGAGTTCAGTAGCTATTAAAATTAATATTGTTATTATATAGAAAGGATTAAAGTCATTCAGCAGAAGTCACATTAATTTCTTGATTTTTCAGTTTCCAGTGCTGCTTTTTTCACACTTACCTGACTGTTAAAATTATACGGTTGAGATGCTATGTGCAAAGGAGTTGATTTCACTTCATTTTTTGCATTTACATTTATGCCACATTCTAGTAAAACTTTAATAACGACGGCATTCGGAAATATAACCTATAAAAAACAATCAGACATTAGAAATGCATACATACATATGTATTAAGAATTCTGCAATTTGTCAATAAACTCACATTTAAATTTTCATCATTCAATAAATCACTCTTAATCACATTCAGTCGTGATACACATACATGCAGCAGTGAATCATTTGTACAAGCGCTCGTTATCTTTGCCCGAATCAGTCTACGCACCGCACTGTATACAATACGTACTTCTTCAGGAGTCCTAGCATTAACGATAAGTAAATATATCGTATGAGCTATACATTTAAATATGCTGTCAAAGTTTTCTTGCTGCCTCCTTGAAATGGGACGTATTTGTAAGAGAGCATGACATTCGGCAATCGTATCAGTTAATAAATTAAAAACTGTTAAAACATCTTTAAATTGTGGTAAGTGTTCTGTATTGCGCTCATATAACTCAAGCATAAGCCTCACTAGTGCTTTTGCCGCAAAGCATGTGTCAAAAAATAGCAGGGTATTATGTTTCACTCTGATTTCAAGTAGTAGCAACCATAGCTGAATGCATCGTTGAAGCTGTAGAGAATCAGCATACGATGCACCACGAAATGTAAGGCGAAAAAGAGTGTCCTTGTGAGTTATACCTAGAATGCGTTCACATATCAAAAGACTTTGTATACGCATGGCATCAACATCTGCAGCGATGTAATTGAGTTCTTCTAAAGTTGTAAATTCACTTTTAAAACAGTATGCCTCACGCAAAGGTACTTTGGGAATTTTTTCTAAACAAAAAAAAAACACAAATTATACTGGTTTGTTAATGCCTTATATATAATTTTAATATTGAAAAATTGTATTGTATTCACAAAACTAAATTTACTGGTTGGTGCATGATGGCAAGGGTGGGTCGGTTTGAAAATGATTGAAAATTTCAGGTTTTTTTTATGGATAGAAAGCTTTTGTTATTTTCTAAATCGAAATTATTTTTGTTACTCGTATAAATAATGAAGTTATTTTAATTGAATAAATATTCAGACGGTATTTTACCTATGTAAGGATTCTGAGATGCTCTTAAATGATGAGCCAAACGCCAGTGCAGTATAGCTATACGACTTTCATTCTGTTCATCTAAAAATGTGGAACCTAAAAATGCATTTTGATATATTTACATACATATGTATATATGTATGTATTAATTAATATGTCAATATAATAATAAATTTAGTTTTACCTATTAATTCGTGTGCTTCTGCCAATGTTTTTACAGAATACTCCAAATTATTTCGTAAATAATCGAAAATTTGATGAGCACCCTTTAAACAAGCTGTACGCAAGGCATCATCTCCATGTCGACTAATAGCAAAAGGATTAGCACCATTTTCCAACAACAATTTTGTTGTTTCCAGTCTTTTTGAAGATTATGATAAAAAAAAAATGATAACAAATGGTCGCTACAGTAGTGTGTGTCTGATTTTACGAACCTGTGTTCTTGTATGGCATAGTGTAATGCTGTTTTCCCTTGCGTATCGACAGCATTGATATCACATCCTTTCTGTATAAGGAATAGACACAATTCCGGCGATTGCACTGAATTAATTAAACAAGTTCCACCATTCATATTTGCCTTTTTGATATCAGCTCCATTTTCAGCGAGATATTTCACTAAAAAGATAATGTAGCTGTTAGTTTTCTTTGAAATGATGAACCCCTTAATATGAATTGTACATAACATACCCATTGAAACATGCGTCATATAACATGCACTACGAATAGGTGTCGATCCGGTATCCGAAGTAGCGTTTATATCACTACCAACACGTAAAAGGTATTTAACCATGGGCAAGTTATTAGACACAACTGCACACCATAGCGGTGTAACTAAATGATATGAACGATCTTCGGGCGCTTCAAACAGACCTTTCTGTTCAATATCGGCTTCACAAATTGTAACTAAATACTCAGCTATAGGCACACATCCTCTACTGCACGCTATAAATAAAGGAGCTGAACCTCCACGCAAGCGTCTTACAGTTTCTCTACGAGTTTCACGACTGTAACTATAATTAAATTGTATAAATAATGTAAAACAATTCCCTGAAACATTTATGAACGTTCATTATCATATATACATATGTATTAATAATATGAATTAAGAACAAATCCAATAAAATATTATATAAATATTTATAAATAATACAAATAAATATTTATTATTGAATGTTTGTAAATAATTATGTACAAAAGTAACTCTCGCTTGGATGCATTTAAATAACTGGAATTCAAACATGTTCAATGACGTTAAATATTTATAGTAAATGAACAGCAGCAATAATTTCAATATTAATCAATAATATATTAAAAATAATGAGCCATGAACCAACCTTTCAAGTTCTTCTCTTAATCTTTTGGATATTGTTGAATTATCTGTACATTTTCGAATTTCTTCGTGCAGATCATAATTTAGTTTAGCAATTTTTAATTGAATTGAAGGCACGGGGCAACGAGAACTGGAGTAGTGTCCTCCAACTTCTCCTTCGGATTTTGTGAATCCAACAAAATTTATGCGCTGCGACGGATTTGCCATTACTTAAAAGAAACACGTCCGATAAACAAAGGAACTTTGCTATTTCAATTTTATTTCTTCAAATGTGTCCGTTCAATAGATTATTTTCGACACCAATTAAAAGTAGTCGATTTTCTTAAGTTCCTTACCGGTCTTTTCCGCGTTTTTTCTTTTTGTTTACCACTATTTACGTTTGTGAAAGAAATTATATTCTTTCCATGTATAGAAATATGTATGCAGATTTACTATGTCACAATGTGAAGTGATGCGATCTTTGTGAATTTTTTTCTTTTTTGACTGTCTCCTGGTCTTATTTTTTTCTATAAAAAGTGAAAGTATTTTTCTTTGATACAGCAGATCGATAGCAATACAATTTTGTTATATGTTTCTTTTTAATTTTGTTGCACATTTGTTGAGCTATGTATATATGTATATGCACTTAACATTTCACACTTTTTCAAGAAGTTATGCATTTGTAATTATTACTTCTTTTTGGAAACCGCTGTTAAATAATGTAATTGCAACTATAGACAAATTTAAGAATTTGTTTGTGGCTGCGTAACTTTAAATCTTTCAAATCATTTTGTTTAATTAATTACCTAAAAGTGCAAAATATTCAACAACTGCAGAAATGAAAAAAAAACAAAACTATGGAAAAAGACAGTTATATAGAAATTGAAAGTTGCCACATGCATAATATAATCCCCAAATAATGTCATAGAGGTAATTCACACTGTCACTAGCAAGGTATATTAATACAAGGTTGTCGCAAGGCGAATTCATCAATTCGCTATTTGTCCAAACTTCAAATTTTTTGTATACATGTGTTTTGTTAAATATAACATAACCTAAAACGAACGTGTTAAATTAGTGCAATATGAGTCCAAATTAAATTTGTTATTAGAAAAAGTAATATATTTTGTATTCTTATTATTATAGTATTGTATTATTATAGTTATTAAATAATTTACAACCAGTTTTCTTAGCTTTCTCACGAAAGTAAACAAACTTAAACGTTTGGCTCAAAAAATACGTTAAAAATACTTGTATCAGCTGACGGGTGGATTTGCTAGTGAGTTTACTTGGTAATGAATTTGCCTTGGGCACTCTTATGCTGGCATAACATTGCACATTGTAGGCAAATTCACTGAAATGAATAGTTTTTGGCATGGCGAATTCATACCAGGTGGCAACTTGAATAAAATTGTTGTATTTATAAACAAAAAATGCTATTGTTCTAGGGACGAGATCGCCCGGTATGAATTTGCCTTGGTTAATAATTTTTCAACCAGCTAGAACCCACCCCAAAAGCGTATCGAATAATATTATATATATATATAATGTAATATTTGCATTAGATGCTTTTGACATATCTCGAACAAATAACGTGTGCGGTAGTACAAAAACTCCATTCAACACCACCTTGTTAAAGACGTCTGGCACAGTATCTGTGTTTTCACATTTACGACATTACGTCACAGAAAAGGCAAGGAGCTCTACTAACTTATAAAAATTTTATAGAAGCAAAAATACTTTCTAAAAAACAATATTGACAAATACAATAAAATTTTTCAAAATAAGTAAAAAGGGATTAATAATTCTACTTCTGGAAGAAATTAAAATTTTGTGCCATAACTTAACCGCCCAAAACTAATAAGGCAATTGTATTTTTTAAATGTAATATAAGGCTTCTAGCATTTTATATAGCGATATATTTCATTTTACAGAATATAAATTACAAAGTTATTGGCAACACTGCAAATAAGAAAAATGGTCAGTTAGTAATTTGAGCGCGAACGTTACGATGTGTATGTATCCACAAAATTTTACGAATGAAAAGAAAATTCTGTAGTGTTAAATAATAAAAATATATAAAATCGATTTCAATTCTATTAAATATATATTAAATTTAATATATATTATCGGCACCGCCGGTAGTGGTTATTCTAGTGTAAAAGTGCATTATGTAGCCGGTTTAGTGGTGAATGGCGTGTTTTGTTAAAAAAATATAGTGAGTTAAAAGAAAAAAAGCACAGGCTATAAAAATTTCTAAAATAAATCGTTTGAATCGATTCGGCCAATAGTAATAATTGTGGTATAAGTCTAACTCAACTCTACAGGTGGATCACTTTTCCAGGTAATAGTGATTAGGGTTTTTAAAATAATATTAATAAATTTTATTAAAACGAATGCACATATGTACATACAGTGAATCAAAGTAATATTGGGACAAAGCTAAAATGATTTATGTGGAGATAATTAAGCACTATGTTAACTGATTTTAATGCAAAATTTTCATGCTTTTGTGTAGCTAACACTGTGCTAATTGCCATCTCAAAAGATTATGATTCTTAAGTTTGTCAAAATTAATTTATAAATAATTATTCACAATAAGTTAAAAATGCAGTACAAAGTAATAATGGGACAGCTGCCATCACTATATAATCTAGGCTTTATAACGACATTTTGCAAAAATTTTTTGTTTAAAAGTTGCTAGAGTGTATTACAGATTAATTTTTGATAAGTTTTTAAAGAAAATTAAAATATGGCGCCACGGGGTTCACAAACATCGCCTCAAATCAGAAAACTGATATTAGAACATTCGAAATCAGGAAAAACCGTGAGAAATATTGCGGAAATAGTAAATAAACCAAAATCTACAGTGTTTAACATCATAAAGCGATATGGAGGTACAGAAACTTTTCAAAATGTAGGAAAACCAAGCAAAAGAAAAATATTTTCCGACGCGGATGAACGATGGCTTATGCGACAAATCAAACAAAAACCCTACTTAAGCGCTCCCAGACTTGCTGCTGAAGCGGAAATACATCTAGCAAAGAAAGCTAATCCCGAAACGGCAAGAAATGTGCTAAGGAAACACAATTATAATGGCCGGGTAGCTAGGAGAAAACCTTTTATTAATAAGGTTAATAAGCTTAAACGAGTGCGCTTTGCTAAAGACCACAGAAACAAGGATTTATCATTCTGGAATAAGGTAATATTCACTGACGAAAGCAAATATAACATATTCAGATCGGATGGAAGGTCATTCGTTTGGAGAAGACCAAATGAAGAACTGTCAGAAAAAAATTTGAGACCTACTGTTAAACATGGCTTGGGGTCAGTTATGGTGTGGGGTGCAATATCAGCAGCTGGTCCCGGTAACCTTCACATTATTGAAGGAATTATGGATCATAAATATTATATCAACATCCTGCGTGCTAATCTTGCAGAAACAGCAGAGAAATTGGGACTGGCGAATGATTATTACTTCTATCAAGACAATGACCCCAAGCATAAGGCTCACAATGTAAGGTGTTGGTTGCTTTACAATTGCCCACATGTGCTCGAAACGCCTCCGCAATCACCCGATCTCAATCCGATAGAGCACGTATGGGCCTATTTAGAAGAAAGATTAAGAAATTACCAAATAAGTTGCAAATCGGACCTAATTAGTGCTCTGAAAGAGGAATGGGGTAGAATAACCCCATAATTCTGTCAAAAACTTGTGAAATCTATGCCGTATCGATTGAAGGCTGTAATAGAGAAAAAAGGCCTTCCAACTAAATATTAAACATTATATATTTAATACTTAACTTGTTACTTTATTACATTGTCCCATTATTACTTTGACAGGATTTTCTGTGTTGTTTTAGTTTTTTTGTTTTTATATCCAAGTGACGGTAGTCAATGTATTTTTTATTTATGTTCTTAATAAATAATAAAAATAAAAGTATAAATATAATTTTATTTTCTTCTTAAACCAATAAATTCAAAAAAATAATTCGAAAGTTATTGGATAAACAGCTTGTCCCATTATAACATTGAGTCACTGTATATGCATATACTATATAGGTATATGAATTCCTCTAGCAATTGTTCAGTTATTAGTTTGACTTTTGATACATATTTGATATAAAACGTAAGCATTAAAAAGTCTATTGGAATTCTTTTGCTGTTGAAGATGCAGACAACTGAAATTAGGCTTTATTTATTATTACCACTCTTATAATAATTGTGGTATAAGTGCTAACTCAACTCTTCAGGTGGATCACTTTTCCAGGTAATAGTGATGTAGGGTTTTTAAAATAATATTTATAAAATTTTATTAAAACGAATGTACATATGGATATGCATATAAATATATAGGTATATGAATAAGTCTAGCAATTGTTGAGTTATTAGTTCGACTTTTGATACATATTTGATATAAAACGTAATCATTAAAAAGTCTATTGGAATTATTGTGCTGTTGAAGTTGCAGACAACCGAAATTAGGCTTTATTTATTATTACCAGTCTCACCCAAATGTTCTTGCATGGTAGCAAATTTTTAAAAAACAAAAATAATAATTTTTGTTATTTGTGTTATACAGTAGCCGATCGTAAATTAGAACCAATTTGTCCCTGGGGTTGTTCTAATTTTAGAGAAGTTCTAATTTCCAAAGGTTTTTTTTTTATTAAAAAGCACTATAAAATTTTTTTAGGAAATAAAACACGCTTTGCCATAGATTTTTTAGATTTATTTATATAAAACGAACACAAAATGTACCATTTAAATGAAATTCATTACAGTTTAAGGCGAAAAAATATATTTCAAAATACATACATATCCATATATGTACATACCTTGTATACATATGTATGTTGGTTTTTGAGCGTTCTTGTAGAATTATACTCAGTCGTGTTCGGAACCAAATACCCACTCATATTAGAAACTTTTCAGTTTCAGCCCTGGCTTATAAAGGGAATGTATTGGAATGCTTTTAAGCTAATGGCTAAAAATAAATGTTTTTTTCTTTTTCCAATTTCTTCGTTGCAATAGAACTTACATATTTTCATGTCTGTCTATGGAATTGGAATGCGTTGTGTTGCATATAAGGAATTTGTTCGCTGTGTTTTGTTTCATATGGCGATATGGATATATGTTGTATAATAAATTGATATGGCAAATTTTGTGCGGCTGGGGGCCACTAAATTTTTCTTATTTTTTCCTTCTCTTTCAGTTTTGTGAACTCTTGTACATATGGATATGCATTGTACATATAAGAATTTTACATTCATTGTTAAACTATATATTGGCCAAAAATATGTTTAGAAATTGGTATAAAATAAAAGTTTTTAATCTTTGTAAATTATACAATCAGTAATATTTGTTTGTTTTTTGCCTTTCTTAAATTTATTATAACAATACCGTTGCGAAACAGCAAAATATTGGTCATGTACTCTGTGGAAACCAGTTCACTAGTTCTACACCATTAAATTTTTTTACGGTACGGTCACATATGGCAAACATTTCCCCCAAAAAACGTAACCACTGTTTTCGGCAACTAATTAGTGAATATATCCTGGGCTATAAAAGCCACAATGGATTGAAGTAATAATTTTGAAAACCCATGGTGTTTATTTAAGATAAAGACCTGTTTCAAATCAAAACTATTTTTAAATAATTAAAAAGTGTACCCTAGTAAATTAGATCTGATAGTTTTAACTTCAGAGCATGCAATGTATTAAATACGTTGGTTCTAATTTCCGAAGGATTCCTATGACCGACAGTTCTAATTTATGAGCGTCTACTGTATAGTTAAAAAAATTATACATAACTAGAAAAACAGACGGTATAATTAGTCGGAAGTAATCGGTAGTCTAGTGAGTAGAGCGCTGGTTTATTAGTTTCTGAGTTCTAGGTTCGGCTCCTGAAAGTTTTCTCACAACAGATATCATCATGGGACCATAATAAATTGTACCCAAGTGGCTTGGGACCATTATTTACAACCAGCATTTTGCTGACCTAAGCCAACCTACCTATTCATAATAAAGCAACAAATTTAATGGCATCGCATTTCTCCTCATTAACAGCCAAAAAGGTAATATTTATTAAAAGTTTTACGCTTCTAATTACTTTTGTTTGATAATCTTCACACAATACAGAAAAGCCAACTCCTTTAAAATTTAAATATATTTTATTCAGATACATAAGCACATACATACATGTTGATTTAGTAAAATGTTCTAGTAAATTGTAAACGTGTCTATTCCATAATAGGTATATTTGAAATATATCATCGCTTATTTTGTGCTATTGGCGCCGATGGATTCTCTCCCTTATAAAATTCTTTCAGCAATTCCATAGCTTCATCAGCTTTGAAGTCACCTTTGATTTTTAATCGATGACCTATAACTTCCGGTACATTGACTACAGTCTTTCCGCCAAACCTGTCATTCGAACAACCAAAAATAATTTCTTTAACTTTAAGATCATGAAGTGCAGCAGAACACATTATGCAGGGCTCTACTGTCACAATTACCGATATTTTTGGAAAAAGCTTGCAATGATCTAAATTATTTGTTAAACAGTATTTTAAAACTTGATCAATGCAAATAAACTCCGCATGCCTAGTGGCATTTTTGGTAGCATTAACATGATTTCCACCGCGGGCTATGATAGCATTGTTGTAAATAAAAACACAGCCCACTGGTACTTCTCCGGCAGCAAGAGCCTTATGCGCTTCAATAAAAGACTCATCAATAAAGTTTTCAATGGGCATCTCTTTCAAGGAATGTAAAAGAAATAAAAGCATATGACAAAGACCATCTGTTTGATAAGACATTTTTTTTGCGTACAAAATTAAGTTCTTTCCCATGGTTGGCAATTCTTAAAAATAATTGGGAACAAACTGCTGAAATTTGTGTTCGCAAAAAAAATGTTAAAAAAACAACAAAGAAATTAATCACCATTGCTTTTCTAATCAATCATGTATCCATCCAACCCGCAGGTGATAATTTTTGATTTATTGTTCCAGTTTTCCACCGCTCTTACCTTTTCAGACACATGCTAAAATAAACCATTAAACTGCCCTTTCATTTGTGGAATACGATGCAATTTAATTTTGTACATATGGATGTATACAGTTTAAAAACATAAAATCGCTGTAACTTTTGCATTTGCTTAAAAAACTATTAAAATAATGCCATATATATTTAAAAAAATATAGAAAATGATAGAATATACACACTTATGATTATGAATTAATACTAATGGGCACACAAATTATTTTTCTGCCAAATATTTTTCCAATTCCGCGGACGCCACAACGTTAAAACGTGATTTGACGGCACCCATTGATTTCATTAATTTATTTCGAAGCACATCCGATACAATATTAAGAAATTCTTCCATCTTTTATTGATAAAATTGAAAAACAAAATATAAGTCGTAAATTAATATAAATTCGAACTTACCGTCAACTCACTTTCCTTATGACCATATTTCACAAATTGACATTGTGGAGCATGTTTTATATGTTCTTTCCAAGGATCATCAGTAGGATCCCAACCGTGTAACTGTTTGCCACAAACAAAGCATGTAGTAGCGTCATCTTCATCTTTATTACTACTCCCTGTCCAATAGAATCCAGCTTCAGCCATTTTTTTTATACTGCAAGGCGAGTTTGTGTCAAAAGGCCACTTTTTAAAGCTATCAACGCGATGTTTTTCCATTACATACACGTCTTTATATTTGTCAAATTTGTTGGAAATACTCTCAATCATCTTATTATCAAATTAGCTAAACCGAATACAAGTTCCGATTTTTCCAAGTTTCTTAATTTTAAGCGTCACTTTCGCGGTCAGTATTTGCCTTTAATTTTTTTATTTCATTAAAATAAGTTGGCAACTAATTTAATGTCTTGTGGCAACATGGTGAGTCATATACATTTAATTCCAGCTGTAAAGGAGTGTTGTTCATTCAACAGAATCTAATTTGAAAAAAAACTCCAAAAATCGATTTCATAAATTTTCAATATTCTTATTTATGTAATTATTAGTTTTAATTGTTAATCTCGAACATAAAAAATTCTAAAGTATTCATCATTTAATTTATCATTAATTTAAAAATCAGCTTATATTATGGTATTTTTTAATAATAAAATCTATAACAAAAAGTAGAAATCTAATTCAATAGCAATATTTAATAATTTGGTTGACAAAGTGTGAACTAGTTGTAAGGATGGTTTAGAAAAATTAAATAGATTTTAAAATCAAATAATAAAATGATATTTTTAAAGAAGCTATTTGGTTTGTTTTGTTTTTATATTACGTATAATTCTCAAATATGTTTTGGGGGTTCTTGTGAAATTTCTTAGATCTTCTCTTCTACTGAATATTTTGATATTAGCAACAAATGAAATGACGCATATAGACAACCTAAACCATATAACAAACATACAGTCTAAGAAAAAAAGTCTAAATACACGTCCTAATTTTTGAGTTTTAGGAAGTTTGTAAAGAAAAAGTAAAAAACATGTATGACAATATTTAGGGCACCAATAAGTAAGTTTATTTATAAAATAAAAATGCAATTCATAAATACTGTAAACACAGTAAGAACAAAAACGTTAAAAAACCTACATACACTGTGATAACTCCACGTAGTAAATGGAAAATTAAGAACAAAAGCAGGACAACAACCGTTATTTTTTGTTTTAATTGCTTTTACAAGCACTATATTAATTTTAATTGAGAAAGTGATATCTTAAGAAGACAATATTTAAACTTTAATTGTAGAAAATGGAAAAAAGAAAAGAGATAGAGATTTCAGTTAGAAATGTAGTGGTTAATCTGGGGAAAGAAGGTAAATCTCTTGGAGAAATTTCAAAAATAAATAAAAATATTATCGGAAATTATAAAATGACAAATAGTACTGAAAATAGACCACGAACTGGTAGACCAAGAAAGCTTTCGAGACGCGATGAAGTCAATCGGGATCCAAAGTTAAGTGCCCCAAAATTGGCGGAACACATTGAAAAATGTTCTAACATTATTGTTACACCAAGAACAGTTATAAACGCTTTACACGAGAACGGCTTTAAAAGCAGAGTAGCACGAAAAAAACCATTACTTTCAGCAAAAAACCGTAAACATCGACTTGAGTTTGCTAAAGCGCATCTAAACAAGGATATGGATTTTTGGAAACGCGTTATATTTACTGATAAAAGTAAATACAACATTTTTGAAAACGATGGTTGATCTAAGGTTTGGAGAAAACCTAACACTGCGCTTGATTCAAAAAATATTATACCTACAGTGAAACATGGTGGTGGCAGTGTTATGGTTTGGGGGGCTATAGCATCATCTGGAGTGGATCGGATGGTGTTTGTCGAAGGCAATATGGATCGCTATCAATATAAAAGTATATTGGAACAAAATCTAAAGTCATCCGTTGATAGTTTAGGCCTGGGCTATCAGTTGGTTTTCCAACAAGACAACGATCCGAAGCATACCGCTCACGTTGTTCGAGACTGGCTTTTGTATTATGCTCCAAGGCAACTGAATTCTCCACCACAATCACCAGATCGAGCACGTATGGGAAGGTCTCGAAAAAATGGTGAGAAAATATCACATAAGCAGTCGCCAAAGTCTGAAAACTGCTCTTGTACGCGGATGCGCGAAATCACACCAGATATAACAACAAATTTGGTTAATTCGATGCCTCGTCGTCTTCAAGCAGTAATTGATGCACAGGGTGGACTTGGGCCTGTGTTTTTATATTAAAAACGTTAACTTAATGTTTAATTTTGTTGCTGTATGTAGACTTTTTTCCTGTGAGTTTTATATGTTTTTGTTGTTTTTGTTTTTATAATACTTTTGAATTACATTTTTAATTTAAAAACAAAACTATTTATTGGTGCCTTAAATGTTACCATAAAATTTTCCATAAAATTCTTTACAAATTTCTTAAAAATCTAAAATAAGGGGGTGTATTTAGACTTTTTTCTTAGACTGTAGGTAAAAAATCAAAATATATAATATTTATTTATTTCATTTTGTAATATGTGTAGCCTTTTTTTGTTCCAATAAAATATATATTACAACATTATAGTTAAATAGCGAGTATTACAATTAAATGTATAAATTAATTCAAATTCAATTTAAGAAATTCAAACTGACCAGCATCCCAGAAAGCAGACATATTCATGCCATAAAAAATTGCCTTTAACAAATAGTAATATAATTAAGAAATTATCGGCTAGTTATAAGATGAAGGAAAATTAGCCCAAATTATTAGTTATAATTAAAGCACTCGATGAGTTCAGAAAAACACTAAGTTCACGGTTAAAGGTGTTAGTTGACATTGAAAATCGTCGTAAATTAATAGATAGATGGCTCCATGCAGCTATGTACATATCAATATTTGAACTATTTATGTTGTAGTTATTTCATTTTTTAAATACTTTATTAAGTCTTCTTTAATCAAAAATTCGCCTGCTTTCTCTGCCCAATTATGGTTATTTAAAGATCTTGGGCTGGGATGAGCTAAAAGTAATAACCTCTTACTTTTACAATATTCAGATTTTTTAAAAGTTTCATACACATAATTTCCAACGGCTACAATTATTTCTGGTTGGATTAGTTTCAGAATTTGTTCGTTTGTATCTAAACAAGTGTCCCTGATTTGTTTCTTATAGGGTCCCTTCAATTCACTTGGTGTGATATTGTTGCCATTACTATTAAAAAAGGCCAGTGGACAAAAGTTATGAACAAAACATTGTTCAAAAAATGTGTCAATAGACCCATTTGCCACTTTTTCAAATAAAGTCCATAAACGTTTACCGCTTGGTTCTTCTCGTGTACTTTCCAAACCATTAACGGGTCTTTTGGGATGCACTATTGGAGGTTTACCAACCACGCCATGAAGAGCCATCATAGTTCTTACGGTTGAAATGTTGCCAAAGGGTACCTGAAAATAAGAAATACATCATTTCGAATTTAGTGAAATTGAAATGATGTTCTAAAAAAAATTAAACGAATTTTCCGATTGTATAACGCGTTTAACCATTAATCTTATTCCCTTCTATTCGCCTTTTATTATGGTTGATTTATTATTACTATTATAATAGTCCACATAGTTAAAAAACCCATTATAATTACTTACACCCGTTTGTACCATGCCGCACGGTCCTGGATTTAAACCAATAAATAATACTTTCTTTTGTCCTTTCAAATACTTCCTTAAAAAACTGCAATGTACAGCGGATGTATATTCGATAGGATTGTAAATATGTGTAACTTCTGGACTTTTTTGAAAATATTTAAGTTTTTCATTTAATTCCATTTCTAAGTTATAAAATTGACTCCAAAATTCCTCAGTTTCATTTTTATTCATTGCCATTGTCATATATTTTCTATCCAGGAATCCACAATTCACATACACAATTGTCTTAAGTAATACGTTAAAACTACTGAATTGTAATTTATTTTCTATCTATAATTTCACATTTGCACATACAATTTTTATTTTTATCGCCTTACAACTAAGTAACTAATTGCAAGAATATCAAATTTGCACGAATTTTTTAAATTTTAATCAATATTTCTAAAGTTTTCTTCCAAACTTCAAAGTTGATAATACACCCTCATTTGTAGACTGATTATGAACGACTATTAAGGTTTAAATATCACAATTTAGTTTTAATTTTTTGTACGTATACATACTAGATAAATATATGAACCTTAACTCACCCCTGTCTGTCCCATGCCATCGTGTCCTGGATTCATACCAATAAAAAGTAATTTTTTTGTACCCTTAAGGAATTTTCTTAAATACTCACAATGTATGTGGGCTGCATATTCAACTGGATTATATATGTGAGTTATTTGTCCATCAGGTTTAAGAGGACGCAATTCTTCATTTAATCGGCATTCCCAGTTAAACACATTTTGCCACAAGGATGTGTTAAATAAGTTTGATGTTATTAAGATCCCACAGTTATTGTTTATATTTTGCTCTGCAGCAACAATTTTATTTGCAGCTTGTTTTCGCAATTTCTCCTTTAACATCTTGCTTTTTAAAATTTATAATGAACTTACAGATTTTAAAAACATAGTACTTCTTTGTTTTGTTATTTGAAGCTTTAAGATATGTCAGCTGTTTATCAACATCCATTATGAATTAACAGCAAAGTCAATAGAACAGGGTGTCAACAATCGTTTTGTATAAAAATACTAACGGTTCTCTTTATTGGTTTTTGTCTAAATAGGGTGTTTTAAATAAAAATTTATTTTTGTATATTTAATTCTGTTGCCTGGGTTATGATTTTGCATTTTTTTTGTTCTACAATTTGTGTTCCAATTTTTTTTACGTATGGATTTGTTTTAAATATACAATGTATTGCTTCCGACAGTTTTTAGTGAAATTTCGGTAACTTTTTGTTGGGTCGCATTAAATATAGAACTTCTGAAAAAAAGTAGAACTGATCTGGTTTTTAACTACATAACAGGTTTATTTGGTTATTGGTGTGCTTTTAATGTTATGGAAAAATACTAAAAAGTGCAAACACATGTGCTTCTTCCGGAAACGTCGGTAATGTATTAAATTTTAAAAAATTAAATTTTATTCAACACATTTCTACAACTATTAGTAAAGCACGTTCTGCCCTCGGCTTTATAAATCGTTGGTTTAAAGAGTTCACTGACCCATATACAACATTTTACAAAAAAATTATACACTTCCCTTGTGTGACCTATTCTTGAATATGCCTGGATAATTTAGAATCCAACGTCCAAAGTCCATATTAATAGCATTGAATCCTTACAAAAACAGTTCTTGATATTTTGCCTCCGAAGCCGTCATTGCAATTCCTGGGATTTGGCGTCGTACACTAGTAGTCTCTCGTTATATTCGTCGTTTTGATTTGCCATCAATTGAAAGTATTTCTAGAAAATTGTTGTTTTTTCATCTAACATTGGCTCTGTTAAATGTAAATGTAAATGAATTATTAAAAGTATTATAGTCTGTAACAAAGTCTTCAGTAAAGGGACTTCCGAACTTCAACTGTTGATAACGGCCATCTTTTTGAAGCTACGTTTATCAAATTAGTTGTCATTTATTCAGTCTGTTTGCCACATCACTATGTACGGATATATCATTCAAAAACCCGTGCAACTAATAAAAAAATTTTAACAAAATGGGTGTTCTGTTCGTTCAACGTACCGCGCGAAAAAACATCTTCAGCGATGAATGGGTACGTGCACAAATAAAATTGTTGAATTTGGGACGATATCAATGAGCTCCAATAGCGTTGAATGTATCCCGAAAATGTCACTGTTTGGTGTGGATTTTGGGCTAACTGCGTCATCGATTTATAGTTCTTTGAGAACGACGTTGGCCAGGCTTCACTGTCAACGGCGAGAGCTTTAGGCTGATGATTAACAACTGGTGGCGATGGTCGAAGTAGTCTGCACGTTGATTACAACACGAACAACTTTCCTGGTTCAACCCCAGTTTCAGACTCATAAAAACATCTCGCATTTTTTCTGATGTGAATTTGTGTGACTTTGTGTCAGTTGATGTCGCAAGGCATCAAAAGTTAATGCGTCTCCTTGACATGAGAGACGCTACAACTCTGCTATAAAAACAAATAACGAGCAAAAAAGCAGTGTTGTAAGATAGCGAAGCTTCACCTATCATTTCTCCTACTATCCCTTTCCTCTAGTTCCAGCACAATGCACCGCATGTGTACGGGTCATCTCCTGAGTGTTGGTCCAAGTTAAAAAAAAACTTCTCTTGGTCTGAATTGGATTATCTGGGCACCGACGACTTTTTGTTTTTAACAGGACGGCACTACGTGCCACACAGATCATGCCACATTGGATATACTGCACGAGCGACTTGAGGACATGCCCATCGTGCAGGTGATGTGATCTGGCCACCAAGATTGTGCGATTTGAACCCGTTAGAATTTTCTTGTGAGAGTTTTCTTAAGTCGCAGATGTATGCGAATAAGCCACAAACCACTGCGATCTCAAAGGCAATATAACCCATGCCAGCGATAAAATTTAACGTGATTTATTATGCCAGACTCATGGAAAATTGGACATTTCGGATGTGCTCCACCCAGAGAGGCCGTGAACGATGTTATATGCCACACGTAATGCCATCAATAGGTGTTTGAAGACCTATAAAAAATTTCGATGATATCTCAGACACACTTTGTTTTATTTATTTAATTTAAAGGTTAGGAAGCGCTTAATAAAAGATCCTGCATTTCTTTTAACTCAATACTTTTTATTTTCATTCGTTTACTTAAAAAATATATTTATATGTATCCTTTTTATGGCATTTCAATAAAAATTTATTTAAAATAGTTTATTTTTAAACTAACATATTAAATACATTTCAGAAATGTATCTCTTATAGTAACTGCGATATTCCATTTATAGTACTTTGATAAGACAACTTGTTGTAAATCAAATTTTTTTCTATAAATAATAAAATGAATAAAATTAGAAATAAATACGTATATATAATTACATTCAATTAAAATTGGCAATGTATCCAATTTGTTTATAATTGTAAAACTAACTTAATATGCATATGTAAGTGGATGTATTTATCTGACCACTTTTTCTTATCTCAGCGAGATACTTAAGTAAAAAACCCAACACCAATTCCCAATTGATTTCTTTACGCAACTAAATACATACTCGTCTACAGTCGACTCTTGATAATTTGAAACTCGTTAATTTGAATCTAGCTATAATTTGAATTGTTTTCAGATCCCTGGAAAAACATTCAATAAATTGAAGAAAATAAATCTATGTAATTTGGCGCCGAATGGCTTTTTTTAATTTTTTTGCCTCAACGCTCTATAATTTAAATTCTTTTAATGTGCTGTGTTTTATGCAAAATATAAAATAAAAACAAAATATTAATTTATTTTAGTTTATATGGAGTGCTATATATACATACATTCATACAGAAATGTCAAATTGTTCGCTGACATTCTACAATTTGAAGTTTGGCTTTTCTACACTGTATAATTTGAACGCGTGTTGCGAATGTGTTTGTGTTTTTGTTGTTTGCTTTAGTATCACATTGTTTTTAGCATGTGCTTTGCATTTGTTAATTTGAAATCTCGATTATTTGAATTTTTTCTTTTGTTCCTTGAATGTAAAATTATCGAGAGTCGACTGTATTTAGTATTGGCTTAAATCTAAAATAAATATTGCCACAGTTCATTATTTGTTATGCCAGCAAAAGCACGTGGTACTCCTCTAGTTCGTTACAATCTTTTGCAGGCATAACAAACAAATCTCTTGAAAATTACACACATACAAACTAATTAAATATAAATAAGTTCCACTGTTTAAACTTTGAGATTTCTGCGTCTGGCGCCAATGTTTGACCATTCCACTGGTATAGAGGATGGAACATTGTACTTGGTGGTTGTACATTTCTGTAATTTTTGCATACGTTCACAACGACGGCTGACAGACCAATAGGCGAAACCTTTAGGACACCTAAAGATTTGACCTTCTAGGCGGGAAGCTGGTGCTGAATATTGACATTTGACAAAAAGTTGAGAACATTCATCATTATTTAAAGCAAAGTGTCCCTCACTGGGACAAAGTGGTGCCGTTGAAAGTATTTTTATCTATGGAAAGAGAGTTTAAAATGAAATTGAATATGCCATCCGAGAAAGTAATGAATCATACCGTATGACTATCCTTGTATTCTTCTTCAAACAATGCTGTCTGTGTTCTTGACTTCACGTTACAATCTTCATGTGGTTTTGGTTCATCACATCTATTTAAGTCCTCATGATATGCCGTACCATTGGGACATTTAAATACAACTATACTTTGATCGTAACTGTCGACTCTTTCAGTGCATTGATAGAACATGTTGCAATGTTTAGGATGTCTTCGGAATCCTGTAGGACATACGAAAAGATTTTGTCCTTCAGTGGTTGGCGGACAAGATGCTGTATTATTGCTGGCTGTTACTGGTTGCGTGGTGATTTCACCGGTAATTGGTTCAAGTGTTGCTGTTCCAGGTTTTTCTGTAGTTGTTGTGTCTATAGCTTCCTCTGTAGATTCGAGTGGAATGTCTGTCGTGGTACTTTCTATGAGTGGTGCCATGGTGGTGGTATAATTCTCATATTCAGTTGTTGTATCTGGTTTACCAGTGGTAGTGGACTCCATGGGACCTTCAGTTGTTGTATCTGGTTTTTGCATAGTGGTGGTTTCCACGGGTTGTTCCGTTATTGTGACAGGTTTGCTTACAGTTGTAGTCTCTTTAGGGATTTCGGTTGTTGTTGGTGGCATTGTGCCCATTGTCGAAGTTTCTGTTTGACTTTCAGTAGTGGCCGTTTCCGGTTTTCCTGTGGTTGTGCTATCCTTTCCACTCTCAGTTGTGGTTACTGCCGACGAACAATTTCCCGATACTTTGTCGGCATAGTTGCATGTTTCGAATGAAGTATCCCACACAGTACCATTGGGACAACGGAAACTGTAAATCAGATAGTTACCATTCATTTCTGTGGCTACGCAACGGTAATAGCGATTACAGTCATCAGAATCCGCAAAGAAACCTTCAGCAGTGCATACGTGATTGATGGGTTCCGCGGTAGTAGTTTCGTGATCCTCGGTCGTTGTGGATATTAGTGAATTGGTAGTAGTAGTAGTCATATAACCTGGTTCGGTTGTGGGCTGCATAGTGGTGGGAAAAGAGGTAGGAAATTCTGTCGTTGTTGGCGAGTTCGTAGTAGTTTCGGTATCTCCTTCAGGCGTGGTACTTGGCACATAACCAGGTATGTCTGTAGATTGTTCGGTTGGGGTAATAGAAATCATTGTAGTAGTATCAACAGGCTTTGGAGTTGGTTTTGCTGTGGTGGTATCTGTAGGCGTGTGTGTTGTTGTTTCAGGTTCTGCTGTTGTTGTTTCTGCTTCCTCTTTTTGCCCTTCACATCGCTTAACATTTGCAGCATGGTCACACGTTTGATTGTCTTCATTCCAACCTGTTCCTTTGCCACACATGAACTCATGCTGTTCTAATTTGTTTCCATTCATGGTACATCTGTAAAATATGCGACAATTATCCGAATCTGCCATGTATCCTTCACCAGGACATATTTTACCAGCTGGGAGGTTGGGCACTGGAGTGGTAGACGTAGGTTGTACTGTTGTAGTAGTTGATGGGAAAATTGTCGGACTAGTAGAAGATTCATTAACACCTGTAATCGTGGATGGTTTCGCTGATGTCGTTGTTGTGGTTTCATAACTTGTTGAAGGTATACCAGAGTTTGTTGTTGTTGTTGTTGTTGTTTGTGTAATAGCTGCAGTAGTTGGCTTGAATGTAGTATATTCTATTGTTGTAGTCTGTAATTCAGGTGCTTGAGTTTGTCCCCGACAACGCTCGACATTTTCCCTATGATCGCATGTTTGGCTTTCTTCGCTCCATGCAGTGCCTTCAGCACACATAAACTCGTGTTTAGAGTATCCGTTGGCACTTTTATCACAACGATAGAACTTGCGACAATTATCGGGATCGGCCATAAAGCCTTCGCCTTTGCAAATCTTACCTGCTGGTAAGTTGGGCACCGGTGAAGTTGATGTCGGTTGCATAGTGCTAGTATAATCAATCGTAGAACTGCTGGTAGTTGTTGCACGTTGCGTTGTAGTAGTCACGTACGTAGTGGTTGTTGTTGTGGGATTTTGAGGTTCTGTATTGGTCGTTGGCTTCTCATAGACCGTAGTTGATTGAGGTTTTTCGTATCCGTCTGTTGTAGTAGAAGGCTTTCCAAAGTCAGTTGTAGTTGATTCACTTGAAACGGTTGCACTTGTTGAATATTCCATAGTTGTTGTTTCGATTCCTGGCTCCTCAGTTTGCACCTGACAACTTGCGATGTTATCCCTGTGATCACAGGTTTGCTTTTCCTCATTCCAACCCGTGCCACTACCACACACAAACTCGTGTTTGATATAACTATTTCCCTTCTTCTCACATCTATAAAATTTGCTACAATTAGCGGAATCAGCCATAAAGCCTTCCGCATTACAGTTTTTACTAGGTGGTAAGTTAGGTATGGAACTAGTAGACGTCGGTTGCATTGTGGTAGTGTAGTCAGTAGTGGAATTGTTGGCAGTTGTTGTAGATTGTGTGGTAGTTGTCTGATAAGGAGTAGTTGTAGATTGTGTCGTTGTTGTCAGAGAAGGAGTAGTTGTGGATTGTGTCGTTGTTGTTGTTAGAGAAGGAGTAGTTGTAGATTGTGTGGTAGTTGTCACATAAGGAGTAGTTGTTGTCGTCGGTTCTTGGGGCTCTATGGTAGTTGTTGGTTTATCATAGTCAGGTGTTGATGGAGGTTTTTCATAACCGCTGGTTGTAGTAGAGGGTTTTTCATATCCCATTGTCGTTGTCAGAGTCGCGATGGATGTACTAGTTATATATTCCATTGTTGTTGTTTCGATTTCTGGCCCATCTGTTTGTCCCTGACAGCGTTCAATGTTGCCTTTATGATCGCAAGTTTGTTTCTCTTCATGCCATCCAGTTCCTTCGGCACACATAAATTCATGTTGAGAGAAGCCGTTATTATACATTTCACAACGATAGAATTTGCGGCAATTATCTGGATCCGCCATAAAACCTTCTCTGTTACATTGCTTTCCTGGAGGAAGATTGGGAATCGTTGTTGTTGATGGTGGGGGCAGAGTGGTATTATAACCTGCTGTAGTACTAGTGGTATTTGTTGGCTTAGTGGGTTGCATGGTTGGTTTCTGTGTTTCTGTTGTCGAACTTTCATAAGATATTTGAGTTGTCGTTATGGGTTTCTCATACCCTGTGGTTGTTGTGGGCTTTTCATAACCCATAGTGGTACTTGCTGTTTGGGTTGGCTTGTAACTTGTGTATTCAACGGTCGTTGTTTCGGGATCGGGCTGTTCAATTTGTCCTTTGCAACGCTCAATGCTGTCTCTATGATCACACGTTTGTTTTTCTTCACTCCAGCCAGTTTGATTGGCGCACATGAATTCGTGCTGGGTGTAACTAGCACCATTTTTTTCACAGCGATAGAATTTGCGACAATTATTGGGATCTGCCATGAAACCTTCGCCCTCACAATTTTTACCGGGAGGTAAGTTGGGGACAGGTGTTGTCGATGTCGGTTGCATAGTGGCAGTTTCGTCCGTGGAAGAGATCGTCTGTGTAGTTGTAGGGAGCGTTGAAGTTTTCATTGTGGTAGAACTTTCAGAAATTTCAGTACTAAATCCGATTGTTGTAGTTGTATATTTTTCTGTAGATGATGTGCCTTGATATTCCACAGTCGTTGTGTCTGGTTCCTCAGTTTGACCTTGACAACGATCTACATTATCACGATGATCACATGTTTGGCTTTCTTCATTCCACGCCGTATTTTCGGCACATTTGAATTCATGCCTTTCGTATCCTTTGGAAGTTTTGGTACAACGATAAAATTTGCGGCAATTATCTGGGTCAGCCATAAATCCGTTTCCTTGACATTTCGTACCAGGTACTAGATTTGGTATGGGTGTGGTCGAGGTGGTCAAGTCACCAGTTTCCATGTATTCCGTAGTCGTACTCGTCGGCTTATATGTTGTAATTGGTTTTGTTGTTGTTGGCATATTAGTTGATGTTGCATTGTTACATTTGGGATTAGCTACATCAGACGGATGGTTGCAACCCTCGATTTCAGCATCCCATATTGTGTTGTTACCGCATTTGAAGGAAAGCTTTTCGAAATTTCCATTGCCAGTGTCAATACATCTGTAGAACTTTTGGCAGTCCTCACTATTTCCAAAGAAACCGTCTTTAGAACATTTCTCATTGGGTGATATGGGTTCATTTGGATTAGGTTTTATTGTACTTGTGAATGCTTGAGTAGTTGCCTCAGGATATTTTCCGGCCGTTGTAGTGTCAGGATATTTTGTAGTTGTTTGCGGATACTCTGTTGTGGGTCGGTACCCTGGTTTAGTTGTAGTTGTAGTTATATCTGGAGATTGAGTAGTTGTGGACCATTCCGCAAGCTCTGTTGTTGGTTGAGATTCTGGTTTCATAATTGCCGCTTCTGTACTTGTTTGAGTTGTCTGTTGATCGGGCTTTGCAGTCGTCCCTTGTGGAATTTGTGTAGTTGGCTGGTATCCGGGCTTAATTGTTGTTGTCTTAATAGTTGTTGATTGAGGCTTCTGAGAAGGTGGCAAATAGCCCGGACCTGGAGTGGTAATCTGTTGTGGTTTTTCTGTTGAAGTAGCTTCACTTTCTGCAGTTGTATTACATTTATTTAAATCGTGGTTACAAGTTTGTAATTTGCTGTCCCATACGGTTCCTTTGCCGCAGCTAAATGAGTACTGTATAAATCCTCCACTACCATTATCAACACAGCGATAGAAACGGGAACAATCGTATGGATCTCCTATAAAACCTTCAGATTTGCAAATATCATGTGGTTGAGCTGGCGGCTTGACTGGCGCCATCTCTTCTGATATGGGCTTCTGGGTAGCTGTTGGTTTAGACGTAACGGGTTTTTGTGTTGTAGGCCTTTGAGTCGGTGCGGTGGAAGCAGGTTTTTGTTCAGAAGGTTTGTTTGTTGTGCTGTTTGGTGGTCGTTGTACTGGTGGTTTAATTGTTGATTGTTGTGTTCCTGATATCGATTCCGAATTTGAACCTGTACCACATTTTTTATTTTTCACTGCCCAAGCATGATTACAGCCATCAATTTGACTATCCCATACGGTGCCAGGCCCACAAGTAAATGGTATCTTATCATAACCTCCTTTGCTATTTCTAACACACCGATAGAATTTTGAACAATCTGAGGAATCTTCTAAATATTGGTTATTGTTATTGCAAGTTCCAACAGAATTTTGCTGCGTTGAAGTTGAACTGGATCCTTGATTACCAGACTGCTGCGAATTTGATTCGGACTCTTGTGTTGTTGATTGACTGCTACTGGATTCTTGCGTTGCATTTGATGAACTGGAACCTGAAGATTGATTATTTGGCGCTGAAGAAGATGTAGATGTTTCCTGATGTTGTGAAGAAGTTGTTGATGGATTATTCGATTGTGTTGTAGATGCGGATGAACTACCATGATTGCTGTTGCTCGAAGATGTTTGATTTGATGAGCTACTTTGGTTTTGGTTATTGGAAGAAGAAGACGATTGATTTGATACTGTTGTTGTTGATGTTTCTGTTTGCGAACTAGATGAAGATTGATTAGAAGAACCACTTTGATTACTGTTGCTGGCTGAAGAGTTAGAATTTTGATTATTGGATTCCTGGCTTTGGTTATTCGAAGCACCATGTGATCCCGATTGAGAACCTGACGAACTGCTTTGAGACGTGGTTTCCTGGTTACTTGATGAACCAGTTTGATTACTGCTGCTTGAAGAAGATGAAGAAGAGTTAGAACCTTGATTATTTGTTGCAGACTGTTGTTGATTTGATGATGAAGATTGATTAGATTCTGAGGTTGTTGTGGAAGTTTGATTGCCGGAATTAGCGGAAGATGATGCAGAGATCCCAACGTTGGCCATTACCTTGCATTGCTTCTTTTGTACATCTGTTGGATAATTGCAAGTATTTGAATCTGAATCCCAGACCGTTCCAGGAGCACAATCAAAAACTACTTTATCAAAACCGCTATTACCATTATCTACACAACGATAGAAGCGAGCACAATCGTATTTATCTGGTAGATATGTCTCAGAATGTTGACATTTTCCATCTGGATTTGAAGGTTTTTGTGGTTTGGACGTCGGTCGTTGGGCGTTGGAACCATGTTGATTATTTGATGATGTGGAAGACTGACTTTGATTGGATGCATTGCTTGAAGATACCGATTGATTGTCGCTATTAGACTGACTATTCGAAGTGCTACTTGATTCGTTGTTGGCCCCTGCTGATGACGCAGACTGATTGTTGGAGGAAGTTGATTGATTGTTTGGGTGATTTGTCTGATTATTAGAGGAACTGGATTGATTGTTATTATTAGATGATGATTCCGAGAGATTACTCGTTTGATTGGTGCTATTGGAGGAGTTTGACTCATTGTTGTCACTTGTCGCTGATTGATTGTTGCCTGATTGGTTGTTGGATTGATTTGACTGATTGCTGGAGGAGCCTGATCCATTGTTATTATTTGATGACGATTCGGACAAATTAGTAGATGAACCTGATTGATTGTTATTATTTGAAGAAGACGATGAGCCAGATTGGCTGCTAGTGGAAGTAGTTTGATTATTATTTGATCCTGATTGATTGTTTGAGGGCGTTGACTGGTTGTTGTTATTCGCAGATGATGATGATTGATTATTTGTAGAATTAGAAGACTCTTGTTGATTTCCTGCACTTGAACCTTGATGTTGTCCGCCCGAATTAGTTTTACACTTCTCACGTTGCGAGTTTGTTGGCAAATCGCATACTTTTTCCTCCTGATTCCAAACTGTTCCAGGTCCACAAGTAAATGGCACTATTTCTAAATGCCCATTTCCATTGTAACGGCATCGATAAAATTTTGCGCAATCATCTTTATTTGGCAAATAAGTATTTTCATCCACACATTCAGAGACTGATGGTTGACTAGATGTGGTATTGGAGTTGGGTACATTATTGTTGTTACTTGGAGAACTTGAATTGTTGGATGAGGCATTAGATAGCTGGGTGTTGTTTGTATTCGAAATTTGTTCATTATTTTGAGAATTAGAAATAGAGTCTTGATTATTTGAGTTTTGAACGTTAGAAGACTGTTGATTGTTATTTGTGTTTTGTTCACTATTATCCGCGTTTTGTTCACTGTTGTTGTTTGAGGAGTTTTGAGAAGTTGAACCCTGATTGTCAGTGGAATTTTGCGGATTTTCACCGCTGCTGGAATTCGAGCTTTGTTGATTGTTATTATTTGATGAATTTTGTGCATTTGTATTGCTATTAATTGTAGTGGTGTTTGAATTTTGATTATTGCTATTGGCACTTTGAGCACTGGAGTTGGAAATTTGTTGGTTAATATTGGAATTCGTGTTGCCATTGGCGTTCGAACTCTGCTGATTATTGGTTGAGGTTTGCGCATTAGAAGTAGAGTTTTGTTCGTTACTGTTGTTTGAAAGATTTGAACTTTGATTATTATTAGAATTCTCATTGCTAGTATTAGTGGTCGAGTTTGTTGAGTTTTGCAGGTTAGAATTAGAGTTTTCCTGATTATTGTTATTTACGGAATTTTGAGAATTCGTATTAGTATTATTTGCATTCGAGTTCGAATTCAGTTGGTTATTACTTTGTGCATTAGAAACAGAGTTTTGCTGATTATTGTTGCTCGTATTATTTGCGTTGCTAGATTGTGTACTAGATTGTTCACTTTGCTGGTTATTACTGTTTGAAGAGCTGTTCGTATTACTAGACTGTGTACTGGATTGTTGAGTTGAGGTCGATGACGATGATGAAGTTGATGAAGTGCTTGATGAAGATGATGAACTAGTTGAATTCTGATGTGAACTTGATGATGACAGTGTGCTATTTTGATGGCCTGTCTGTGATGACTGTGTTGATGTCTGCTGATTCTTATACTCGTCCATTTGTGTACTTTGTTTAGGTTGACATCCACCATTAGCACGTACATTGAACAAGTGATTACATGATTGCAGTGCTTCATCCCATGCTGTGCCCTCCGCACATCGAAAGCCAATTTTATTAAATGTACGTCCATTCGATATACAACGATAAAATACTGTACAGTCATCTGGATCACTCATAAATCCATCATCCTCACATGCTGGCCCTTGGTCGTTGTCTGTGCTGCTGCTGCCTATACCAGCAGCTGAGCGTGCTGATGAAGTAGAAAAGGAAATTACTGAAACACCGCTTAATCCTGTTAGGCCATAACTTTGCCAATGATTGTAAGCTCCATCCATAGCATTGCCATTGTTGGCAATGCCACCCTTAACTTTGGCTTCATTGAGAACATGCATTAAACGACTATCAATAGCATCATCGTGAACATCAATTGCAGTATTAATAACATCACCAATACCACCATACACCCCGTAATAAATACCGTGTCTCTTATCATCTGCCACAACTCCTATAGACGACGTTCCACCACCAATAATGCTATCATCACTTGCCAATGTATCAATTTCATTTATATATTGCTGACATTCCTCGCGATTGGCCAACATGACTGGCATACACAATTTCAAATCACGGGAAAATATTGTACCTTTTTTGCAGTTTAACAAATATGCTTTAATGTGGCCATTTGTTTGAGTTTCACAACGATAGTACAATTGACATTCATAATTGTGTGCATATAAACCTTCCGCCGGACACGTGAATACTTCTGGCATTTCAATATTGTTTGTATTAGTTGTGCTGGTGCCAATGCTGCTGTTGCTGTTGCTGCTGCTGGTCATACTACTATTGATGACATCGCCTGCCTCGTCATGGTATATGGAATTTTCATTGTCATTATGACGCTGCTGTAATTCTGCTGATACATCGACGTCTGAAATAAAATGAACGAAATATTCCTTGTAAATTAAGCCAAATTCTTTTTTTTTGTCCTTTTTAAATAGAAAGAACAGGAAATTGTGTATGACATTTCACTTGTATGTAGTACACAAATCCTTTTGCATGGAGATTTATTTGTGTTATACTAAAAGAAGGACACGGAAATAAATTTAAAAGAATTTTTAAATCTTATTGAGATTTTTAAAAAGTGACTGCATTTGCATAAAAATAGGTGGCTGAATAAGTAGAGACTACACCGTTTCCTAACTGCTACATCTATGATTTAGATTTGTGGTGTTGTACTACTAGGAAGTTTACCTGGTATGAATTCGCCTTGAGTATACGAGTATTAAAACAATTATTTTGAAAACATTGAAAAGTGTTTTAGTTTAAAGTTGCTTCGAAACTCTTGTCGTTTTTACATTTGAATTTTTCAAAGCATTTATTTTCGTTCAACTTTTAAACGTGTTAAAAGAAAAATATTATAATATAATTAAACAGAATATAAACAATAAGGCTGTGTTGCCTACTAAGCGTGTTCTACCGTTATTAAGCGATTAAAAGTTCTTTTAATTGCAAGAATGCAATACGTGCATTATATTTTATTATATACTAGCTGACCGGGTCCGCGTTGTTGGCCCTAAGCAAACATTAGTGTTGTATTACCACACGATTCATTTATTTAAAATAAAAAAAAGCAAAAAAAAATAAATATATGTACATATATGTCATTGGTGGTGCAATATGAAAATTGGATTTTGACATGCCCCTCCGCCCGCAGTAAATCAGACTTCACGGTGTCACCCGCCTGAATATTCTGAAGATTCCCTGAAAATTTCATCAAAATCGGCCCAGCCGTTTTGGAGTCCATACGTTACATACATACATACATCCTGTTTTATATATATAGATGAACATTATGCCACAAATTTGAATGTAGTTGTTGGCAGCGTTACCATATGTTTTTTAAGAAAAACTTTTTATTTAAAAAAAAAAAACTTAACTTTTCAACAAAAAACTTTTTTCAACAAAAGCGTCCAAATAATGAAAAAAAGTACAAAAATATATATTATGAATTAATTTTGTTTCAAAATAAGATAAACAATAACAGTTGAACAACAACAAAAAACTTATTCTTCACACGATTTTGACCAGATCCCCATTTTTTTTTAGCTTTTGTTGGAGCCTCCGATGTGTTTGTTGCTTATGCTAAGCTATTTTCTCCACTTGTATTGCTGCTTAAAACTAATAACAACAAAAACAAAAAATATTCCATTATCTTTACGATTTCTCTTTATAGATTTATTCATGATTTTTTTTAAATAGAAAACTTTTTTTTTAAAACAAAAAAACAGGCATAAAAAACTGTAATATTATTATATTATTAATACAGCACAGTTGTATTAAAAAGGGAATAGAATACTGAGAAATGATAAAATCGTTTACATTATATCGAGCCTTTGGTGCAATACCGTCGTAATTAAAAAAATCGTGAACTGAGAAAAATGCATTTGAAGTGTTGAGCCATCTTTTTGATAGTATTTTCGTTTACTAAAGTTATTTTTTTACAAGTTTTTAAATAGAGAGGCATGTTTTGTAATGTTTTCTGTTTGTAAATTTCTTGTCATATAGGAAATATTTCATTATTGCAAATAAATATTGTTGGAAATAGCTGGAGGCAATAAAGGCATTTGTTAGGATAGAACCATAATCTTTTTTTCTTTAGATATATATTTCCCCAAAAAATTAAAATTTTGAGTTACTGCGGTATTGCACCAAAGACTGTATATGGCAACATCAAATAATATTTTCGTCATATAGACTGTAAATTAAAAATTAATGAACAAAACTTGAAAGTTTGAATGAATTTCAAAAAAACTTATTCTTGAAGCTAAAAACTTACTTAACTTAAATACTTTTTGGCATTTCAAAAACCTTGAAAAATAAACGAAAACTTGAGAAATGGTAAGGCTGGTTATTGGTAATTGCCGAATTGAATTTGTCCACCAATGAATCTCATAATGGTTCGATTCACAGGAAAGTCTTTTTCACTTTACATAGACTGTATTCAACTAACATATTCCTACCTTTTCTAACTAGTCAGAGAGTTGCAAACACATTAATGTTACCACTTGTTCTATATTGTCTTGAGGTATTCTCAGGTACTTTATCTAGAAACCTTATGATTCACAGGCGTATGGTAAATAGCATTGTGAGATATATGTATGTATATAATGTTAGGCAACGTCAGCATATTTCCGAATTTGTTAGTAGATTTCTCGGCTGTTCATTTCGTGATTTTATAAAATGTCGTAATACTATTTTCTTTTATAGAACTCTTCGTAATGGTGCTGTTACACAACTTTGCAATAGTTTCCGATTCTCGCGTTCTACGAGAAACAAATCCCTAAAATCAATAATTCAACCTTTGATAGGTCTTTTCTAGTAAGAGTTGCCCGATGGTGGAATATTCCCACATCTAAAAGCGTCTTTAGATTCCAACTTACTAGATTCTGCTCGTTAAATCTCTTATGATTCTTGTACTATTTTTCACTATGCTATGTAAGTTCTAAGTTCTTGTTGTATTTCTGGTAATGGCTCTTTTACCATAAGTTTTTGTCTACTATAAACGGTTTCCTTATCTGTTTTTATTTTCTGATATTTACTCCTAAATAAAGTCCTTTAATATTAATTTTTTTATTAAGGCTGTGGAGTCAAATTCAAACATGGTTATGAAAATACTAATTTATTAGTTTTCTCTATATTTTTTTATTTATAGCTTTTATGTGCCTTAGATTTACGTTTACTTATAAATAGAATAGAGTGGACTATACATTTTGCTTATTCTTTTCCCTTCTCATGTAATTGTATATTTATTCTACAACATGCTGTGTAATACGTTTTTTTTTGGCCAATATGCTTTTGTATTACTTTATGAATTCAATAAATAAAAATAAATAAATATTTTTTTCAATGTTTTCTATTACTATAATACGAGTGTATAGCTTTTGCATAAAAAAGATAAAAAAAAGTAAATATAAAGATCAGTCTCCTCTTTTTAGAACATTAAAAAATGTCTGTTTCTTTTAAAATTATTCAAACGTTATTTAATTTTTACTTTTATGTAGAGATATTTCCTTACCGATTTTACCCGTCTTTACTTTATTCGAACGTCGGTAAAATTTCCAAAAATCTTTTCATAGGATCTTCAGATTAAGAGCTGTAGCCACGTACCTAATTTAAAATTTTTAGTCAAACACTTAATAATTTTTAGGTTTTTTGTATGAATACATACATAGATTTTAATGAATCTCTAATTCAATTCGTATTTAATTAAAAATATAAAAATTTCCATACAAAAGTTTTGCTAAAAATGAAACGTTTCTTTTTTTCTTGACAATACTTTTAAAATGCAAATAAACCGAAACAAAAACGATAAGAAATTGCTTCGTCAGGCGTCGCTATGCAACTTTTTCACTACGTTTTCTTCTCTACACCGTTCACTAGCAAACCAAAAGTTGCATGCAAAAGTTGCGGCGTTTATTGCAAGGTGTAAATATGGTCTTAGTGAGAATTCCGGCCTCTTCTTGGTGGAAATGATAATGAGATAATGACTACTCATAGTGTTTGTCATATAATTATATAAATATTAGTCGATTCTACCTACCCCATTTTGTGCTATGAGCGCACAAACTAAAATATTGAAAAATATATAATACATATTTTAATCACATATTAAGTTTTTCACGTGGTAATTATTTGGTTTTAAGATCAGCTGAGTTTTCAGGTGTTAACCAGGGTCGTAACCAAGAATGTCACAGAAGTGTTCTATTTAGAAATCATACTGGAAAGAAATGTTTTTCTTTTTTAGGTTAGACAAGTGATATTTTCGTTAATGCTCCATTTATTCTTTTGCCCGATAAATTTAGTTCATGCTTCTTGTAGCTGGCTGTAGTTTTAAGAACTGGAGCTTAAAATCATAATTTTTTAATAATTTCCTTTTCAAATGGGTCACAATTTTATCGCTGATTTTGTTTAGTATTTCTAATGAAAATTTTCTCTTCTTTCTTTATTATTTATACACTAAAATATGTGTAATTTTTTGCTAAAATTCGCCTGAATTTTGAAATGCTGGAAATATTATAAGGAATTACTTTTTTTATTTACCAGTGTAATTATTTTAAAATTATTAGGTAAACAGTTTTTATTACCTTTCAACAGTTTTTCTTAAGGGAGAGCAGAATAGTAAAATGTCTGTCTATTTTCCTGCTGTATAAAATGAAAAATAAATTTACCGACTGTAAATAATGTAAATGATGTCATTGCGTTTCTTCGACATTTTTTTAACTCAATATAATTTTTATTTACTGCTTTTAATACAGTATTCTAAATTTCCTATAATTATGAATGTAATTTATTTAGCAAATAATTTTCTATAGACTCTTAAGGGTTGAGCAGTCCTTTAACAAACAGTAACTAACTCAATTTATATCAATTTCCTTCCGTTAGCAATTATTTATAATTTAAAAAATAAATGTTTTTCTTACATTCAAGCATTCTCTTTCGCCTTATAATTGCATTTCCAGTTTAAATATAAAGAAAACGAAATAAAATAGGATCACATTTAATTTAACAGCTATTAAATAAAAATGGAATTTTATTTGATACATTACAGGATCTCGTGGAATTATAAAAAAAAGTTATATACAATATACATACATAAATGTATTGTGTGTATGTGTGTATATACATATATATGTATGTATCTATATTCAGTTGGTACATGCAACGTTTTAAATTTGGCTACTAAAATATCAAATGTTCGTCGTTGCCTTTTCTCTTCGAACGAAAAAGGCAATAAACGTTTTCAAATGTTTTTTTTACGGCGAAAATAATTTATGTTTTGTAGGGATTTAAAACAAGTGTCACATATATAAAAAAATATGTATATTGTTTATATGTATGAGTTTTGTGTGAAAATACACGAATACACACAATGTCACACACACAGCGACACACATAAACAGGATCAATGTTGGATAATCATACTGTTTGCTGTGGAGGTTTTTTAATTCTTTTTCTTTTTTTTTTTTTTTGGTATGTAAAATAAAACTACGATTATTTATAGAAACATTTAATTTCCATATCGCTAAACATGTGTTTGACACTTTTTGTATATGGCTGTACATAGTAGAGGCATACAACAGGGCTGGGATGATGTTGGCAATGACAATAAAAAAAAAGCAATCTGTTTGTGCATCAGATTCGGAAAGTTGATGTTGTAGCGAATGCAACATTTGACAAATGTTGAGCGCGCTACATAGAGGGTGGCGATGGCTGAAGTAGTCTGCACGTTGACTACAAAACCAAAAATTTCCTGGGTTCAACTCCAGTTTCAGAGTCATAAAAATAATCTCGCACTTTTTCTGCTGTGTATTTGTGTGTCTTTGTGTCAGTTGTTGTCGGAAGGTTTCAGTGCCAAAGGCATTGTCACAGCTCACTGAACAGTAACGGCTTCTGCTGTACCAAATTCACAGGCACATCAGAACGCTCTCCATCGTTGGTATTGTGTAGCACCGGCGAAGTAAAATAATTACTTCAAAAATGGCTACTAAAACGAAGCTTCCAAATTTAATACGTCTCCTTAACATCAGAGGCGCTACAACACTGCTATAAAACAAAGAACGTGCAAAAGCAGAGTTAAAAGATAGTGAAGCTTCTCCTCCTATCATTTCTCCTATTATACCTTTCTTCTAGTTCCATCACAATGCATCGCATGTGTGGGGGTCATCCTGAGTCCTGATCTGAGATAAAAAAAAAGTGATGGTTTGGAACGACGACTGCCCCAAAGCTCAGCGTATTCAATTAATGTGTTTTGGCAGTAAAAATTCGGCAAGAGATACACAGATATCTTCTCATAACCATTGATTGACTTTACCTCCTTTAGTCGTATAAAAATAATACCAGTCTTCTCGATAAATTTTTAAACTATAAACGTCTTTTGTGAAAATTGTTTATAGTCATCAACTTATTTCCATTATTATCTATGATCTTTTGCCTTTTTTTTGGCAGCTTCGTAATTCCATCGCTGTAGAACAGTGATTGTCAAACCCACATAAGGGTATGACTATTAAGCATACTGACGAAATTGGAAGAGCCCACCACTAGATGGACCCATTGATGTGTATATGAAGAAAACAGTTTACTGAAATCGATTGTGAAAGAAAAACTTTACCACATTTTTTCTGAAACCTTAAAAAGGCGTTAGTCATGATATCGCTTATACCCTTGTTGAACTACCCCGATACCAATATTACCACATTGTCCGCGTTTGCCGCGACCTTAACACCGGTATTATTCAATTCAACCAGAACTGAAACAATCATGAGCGGCAGAGGAGAGATCATCCCACCACGAGCATATTCATTATCTATAGGCAGACGTAGCCTTCCACAGCACAGCCATGAATTGTTCGTTGGATAGCCGCCCCGGATACATTGTTAAAGGCAGTCTCTACATCCATGAAGGACACCAGTGTATACTGATGTATGCATGTCTTACTACCTCATGTAGGCATGATGGCTACCGGAGAGTGCAAGAGCACCCACTAGTCCTGCCTAATCTGTATATGCAGAAGTTTTTGCAGTGTTTCACTAAGGCGGAAAGGCTGATTGGACGGAATCCCTTTGTGTCGCCGTAATCTCTCCAGCCCCTCATTCGGTACAATACCAAAATCGGCTTGCTCGAGTTAGCCGAAACATTGCTGAGAGATAACGTTAGTCGGTACAATCTTGAGAGGCGGGTTTGAAGGGTCCACTTTCCACTCTGTAGCATCTTCGGAATGATGCCATCCATCCGTGGAGTCATCAAATTCCCACGAGATTCTCTCCTGGGAGATTATATCCCCTTTGGCGATGTGTCGATTCATTTCATCCAGTGCGCTGCCAGGAAAATGCCTGTCAGGGAGTATGCTTGAAATTTCCCGCTGTCCTTAACTAAGTTCTTAACATAATCATACCTTTTATCGTTATATATTCTTTACACAACCGATATTTATAAGTCCTCCATAAAATATGCCCATTTAAAATAAATCAATGTGTCTGATTTGTGAATATTTCAATGAGTAAAAACATTTACATTTAATTTTTTTTTTATATATTTCTCACAATATCATGGCACACATAACGAGGCAGTTTTATTTCAATATGAAAAAATTTATCTAAAAACGCTGGAACATAAAAATAAAAATATAAATTTAATTTTTTATTTTTGCATTTAAACATAAAACAAATATTGTCGCCTACCAAATTCTGAATAACAATAAATTATCAGTTTATAGTGATTGCCTTAAACCATTTTGTATTGGGCAAAAGAAGAAAAAAAAAATAAACCGATGAGCAAAAGAGAGCGTAAATAAAAAACGGAAGTTCCGCCATTTCAATTTTGACAAAATCAATGGTGGCTTGTCGATTTCCTTTGGCTACAAAAAAGTAAAAAATAAAAATAGAGAAATATATATGATTTTATTGTAAAACATATAAAAACTAAAAAAAGAGTATGGCCTCTCGATTCAAAAAAGGAAAAAAAAACCAAAAAAAAAAAAGAAAATTGTTATAGTTCAATAGTTTGTTACGCTAATGAATTTTTATAAAACATTTTTCTGTTTTGTTTCAACAATTTCCAGGATAACTGACTGTGTGTATGAATATTTGGCGCCTAAACATTTTGTAATTACATTACCTAGATAAAGATATATGCATGTGTGCGCTAGATAGAGATATATGTATGTACGTATATGTGTGTTTGGGTGAGTGCCGGTGTGAATGTATGAGCATGCTTTGCCTATTGACCGAAGATTCATACACGACTTGTCCTCTCTGGATTAGCTGTTGTTATTGATAATGCAAAGATTATCGAACGACAAAGCCTCTTATGTGAGGCCCTAAGAAACTTTTTTGAAGCCAAGGTTAGCGACAATATCTGAAGGTTTGTCTGTCATGTTGTTTTCGCATTTAACATTTCATCGGTTAACGCTCAAAAAGGAAAAACAAATCGCGAAGAACGTTAGCATCGACATAATTTAAACAATCGCCCAGTAACCGATATTTTGAGAATGTCTTACCGACATGGCCAATTGGGTTGTTTTTTAATTAATTTTTTG